>CM057455.1:1058507500-1060907500 GCA_016271365.2 Neoceratodus forsteri
CTAATGGTTAGAAAGCAGCACTAAAAAAGGGCACATCATGAGAACTGACACATCAGCCCCATACCACAGAGGTCCATTGTCTGCCTAATGTTAACAACCAAAGTGAAACATCATATCTCCAAATAAAATTATCCAAACCTTAAAAGCTGTGACATTTTGACTGCTTTGGGAAATTAGTTTGATGCAGAAAACAATTTCTGTTTTTGTTTTCAGTAACAAAAATGGTTAAATAAAAGATTTCAATTATGTCACCATTAATGACACTTATAGGTTTCCCCACAAATAAAACTGAGACTGTGTTTCATCTCCTAAGTGATGTGTTCCTCACATTTAGAAGTCACAGGAGAGTGTGTGTGTGTGTCTGTGTAATAAGGTTTCTGATGCTCAAAACCCTGAAACACTGGGTGAAGATCATGTTAATCTCATGGCTGGAACCAAGATTTATAGTTCCATTCTTATTATCATTATCACTGCAGCTTTCTGAAGAATACAAAAAGTAGGTTTGAAAAGAATACAGCAATTAAGTCAAAAGAGTAAACAGTTTGTCTTTCTTTTTATCTATTGAGCGATCTGTCTGTCTGTCTATCTGTCTGTCTCCTGTCTCAGTGAATCTAACATTATATGCACAAAAAAGCTTTCTTCTGAGTGAGGCTACTATAAACTAGATTGTTAATGTGTAGCTGTCTGCACCACAATCTTAAATATGCATGTACTCCTTTGAGTAGTCAAGTAATTATCTAATTTTAAAAATACCTGTCCACTTCCAAATGAAGGCATCCAGACAGGTGGATACCAAAGCAAATTACATTCTCCAATAGTACATGCATAAATCATTGCTTATTTTTTTTTTGGGGGGGGGGGTTGCATAGGAGCTCATTTAAAAAGGAGAAGGGGGCATGCACAGGAGCTCATTAAAAAGAAGGCTTTCAACATACTCAGAAATATTTGGCTTTCATACAATCTTTGTCTTTAAGTCAATTGCTACCTGCCCCCTCTAAAAAAACAAACACACACACACACACACACACACACACACTTTAAAAAAAATATTTTACCTGGTAGACTAGTGGTGCATAGCTTGATAGAGGACTTCCCTACCAGACAAAAAGTAACCCATGACACTGTCAGCTGTCAAGGCAATTTGTTTAAAGCATTATCGTATAGAAATAAAGAAAGCTGTTTTCTGATTGGTTAGTAGCCATTGTGTGATGGCACACCTACCCATGAACATGTGTTAGTGCCAACAGAAGTGCCCAGTCACAGTAGTTGAAAATCCCTCTGCCAACTGCCACACATTCTAAATCATTTTTGAATAGCCACATTGTGTGCCTCTGGTAACATGACAGAAAATAATAGAATGCTAGGAACATAGAGAAAGATGGCAGAAAAAGACCAATAGTCCATTCAATCTGCTCAGGTTCCCTATTGATCTTTGATACCTACTATCCCTCCACAGTCATATCCCAGCTCATACTTCCACCTGTTCTCCACATTGATACTGCCACCCTGAGCAACCATTGTATCATTCCACATGTCCTAGCTGTGCTTGAAACAATAATGGTTTTCGCACCCACCACCTTGACTGGAAGGCGGTTCCATGCTCTACCACCCTTATGCAAAATAGTACTTCCTCACATCCCTCTTGAACCTCCCTCTGGTTAGTTTCCACTTGTGTGATGTGACAATGAGCTAATATTCAAGCCAAAAAGTTCCCCACAGTTCACCTTATTAATTCCTATTAGGAGTATAAAGGTTTCTATATCATCTCACCTGTCCTTTCTGGTCTCCAACAAGTGCATGTTAGGAATCTTGATTAACTCCTCATCTAATGTGCCCTGTTGGCCTTGAATCATTTTTGTTACCCTGTGCTGCACTGTTTCTAGTCTTTTGCATTTTTCTCTGCATATCCTTTATTCTCTCATCACTCTTTACCCTCGAACAGAGCTTAGTGTCATCTGCCAAGAGACACAACCTGCACCGAATTCCCTCACCAATGTTGCTGATGAACATTTTGAAGAGGACCGGACCCAGGATAGATCCCTGTGATACCCCGCTTGTTACCCCCCGCTCTTCTGAGTTAATACTGTTAATAGTTACATAGTTACACAGTACATGTTGTCAGAAAAGGGCCTCCTGGTCCATCTAGTCTGCCCTGTTTCCAGATTATCTCCTACTTTTTAACCATAGGTCCTTCTAGATCTGTGTCTGTACTTCCCCTCTGTCCTAATCTTACTAATCCTCTGTGCCTATCCCATGCATTCTTGAATGCCTCCTCAGTGTTTGCATCCACTATTTCCTCTGGTAGCTTGTTCCAGGGTTCAACCACACTTTCTATGAAGAAGTACATCATCACATTTTCTCTGAGTCCTCCCCTTCTAGCCTCACATCATGGACCCTTGTCCTAGCGCTCTTCCTTTTGTGCAGAAAGCTGCTTTTCCCTTCCTTATTAATCCCTTTGACATATTTAAATGTCTCTATCATGTCTTCCCTCTCCCTTCTTATGGTCAGTGAGTACATATTTAGCTCCATGAGTCTTTCCTCATTGTTTTTCTGATGCATGCCCTGGACCATTTTGATAGCCCTTGTCTGCACTGCCTCCACCTGGTCGATGTCCTTTCTGAGATGGGGCCTCCAGAACTAGACACAGTACTCAAGGTGATGCCTCCCTAGTGACCTATAAATGGTCAAGATTACCTTCCTCCTTCTACTTGTTATACCTCTTCCAATGCAACCTAGCATCCTGCGTGTCTTCCCACTCTGACTTGCCACTATGGGGTCATCTGTTATGATGACTCCTAGATCCCTTTCCTGGTTAGTTGTTGCCATCTCCTCACCTCCTAGTTGGTATGTTGCCCTTGAGTAATTACACCCAGTATGCATGACCTTACACTTTTTGGCATTAAATCTCAGCTGCCATAACCTTGACTGTTCCCCCAGTTTGTTTAAGTCTCTTCTCATCATATCGATTCCTTCTTGTGTGTCGACCCTGTTGCAGATCTTTGTGTCATCCATGAACAGGCATACTTTTCCTTCTAGTCCATCTACAATGTCTCCAATGAAAGCATTGAACAGCAATGGCTCCAGGTCTGACCCCTAGGGTACCCCACTTGTGTGCTCCCCTTCCCAGATCTCTACCCATTCACTACCGCTCACTGGCTCCTGTTGCTTAGCCAGTTCTGCACCCACTTTACCACTTTTTTCCCTACTCCCAAACTGTTCAATTTGTTAACTAATCTCCTGTGTGGGACATTGCCAAAGGCCTTCCTGAAATCCAGGTAGGCCACATCCACTGTCCCCCTGGTCCATGACTCATGTCACCCAGTCAAAGAACTCGATTATGTTAGTTTGGCATGATCCCCCTCCCCAAGTGAAACCATGCTGCCTTGGATCCTGCAACTTATTACTGGTCAGGTACTCCATTGTACTTTCTTTTACAAATGTTTCCATTACCTTTCCTGCCACCAATGTCAGGCTCACTGGTCTCTAGTTCCCTGCAGCATGGGGTCATAACCATGCAAACAATAACAGCACAGCAATACACGTTGCAAGCACTACAGCAAGCTCTGAAATAGAGTCAGAAATAATACCGACATCAACCCATACAGCATACCCCATTGGAAATAATGGGACATTCTCTTTTTTCATGGGTGGCTTTCCCCCTGCACCTTCTGATATGACAGCTTCACCCCCCACACACCCCATACTTTATATAATTAACTCTGGGTGAGGTTGACTTCGGGGATGGGGAAAAAGTCAGGAGAGTGAAAACTTAAGTTAAAAAGAATAAACCACAGCAAAAAGTAGCAACACCAGGAGACCTTGGGGAACTGAACTATGGTCTCTGGTCTCCACTCCCACTCTGTGCTGGTGCCTTAGCCACTCCACCTTGGGAGCGGCTTGACCAGGCACCCCAGCACACAAAAACTTGATCCCTCCTTGATTGTAACATAGAGTGACAGGGGTAGAAGTAATTCCATACTGCTGTTATACTCCTGTCACTCTAAATGCAGGTGCACTCTACACCACACGGTTATTGCCATGCAGTGATTGTTTTACTGTTTTGACCCAGTACCATTCCTTGCCTCCTCCCTGTTCCCACTCTTGTGGATTGGTACCACATCTGCTCTCCTCCAGTTCCCCTGTACTACCCCTGTTTCCAAGAACTGATTGAACAGGGCTGTCAGTGGAGCAGTCATATAGTTCCTCAGTTCTTTTAGTATCCTTGAGTGCACCCTGTCTGGTCCCATAGCCTTGTCCACTTTAAATTGTTCTAGTTTTCTGAGTATTATCTCCTCTGTAAAGGGGCTTGCATCTTCCCCCTCCCTGGTTAATCCATTTTACTTTATCTGTGGATCATTTCCCTCCCCTCCCCTTCTTTCATGAATACTGACCAAAACTACTTTTTCAGTCTATCTGCCTTCTTCTGGTCAACCTCTACACTTTCTGCACCCTCCCCCTTGATTTTCACTATCCCTGCCTTGTTTTTCCTCCTTTCACTGATATATCTGTAAAATGTGTTACCCCTTGCCTCACCATCTTTGCTATGTTCTCCTCTGTGAGTGCTTTAGCTTAGCCAATCCCCTTTGCTGCTTCTCTTCTTTTGTTTCTGTACTCCTTCCTGTCCTGTTGTGTACTTTTGCACTTTTTGAAGGATGGTCTTTTTGCCCTTACAGTTTCTGCTACTTTCTGGGAGAAACAAAGTGGTCTTTTCTTTCTCTTATTCTTTGATACCTGTTTTATATAAAGGCTCACAGCATCTTCTAAGGCCTTGTATATTTTTGCCTAACATTCCTCTACCCCTTCCTCAATTCATATCTTTGCCAGAGCCTTTCAAACTCCCTCCCACATTCTCCCAAAGTCTACTCTTCTGATATCTAGGACTTGTGTTTTGGTGGGGAATGCTTCTTGTTCTATTCTTACATCGAAGCACACTGTTATGTGGTTGCTTACTCCAAGGTGATCACCCACTGCGACTTTGGTTACACTGTCTCTGTTTGACAGTACCAGATCTAGTATGGCCCATCCCATGTAGGTTAATCTAAGAGCTGTCTTAGCAATGCCCCTTGTAGGATATCAAATTTGTTCTTTGCTGTCTGTTGTTTGAGTTTAGTTTGGAATAAATTATATTTATATAACATCTAAAAATCCACATGTAATTAAATATTTTAATAAACCGATAAAAAAATTGTGCCAGAGTAAGCACTTGGGTCATGTGATCTGTCCTCACCAAGCGCATGCATGGTGTCTCCTAGACAGATTCACCATTTTTATGCAAGTGAACACTTGTGAGAATGTCTGTGTGGAGCTCTGGCTGGTTTAAGCTTAGATTCTGTTAAGTCAGAGTGGCGCAACCTTTGAATATATATATATTACTATAAGATGGTCATTATTCTGTACTCTGCTTTTTGCTGCTAAACATATTAATTGGATAAGGATAGAGGAGCTCAACAATGAAGGGCAGCATAGTAGCTCTCACCTAGGGAGTTTGTGTAAAAAGCTGGCCATTGGTCTGTTGATTTGCTGGTCTGTCATCTGGCAGAAACTCAGCCAAAGAGTTGAACACAATATAACACATGTAAGTTGATGCAAATTTTAGCGAGGCAATGTTAGAAGGTAGAATTACTGTAAATGTATTTCATTATAGTTATCTCCAATCTAAGATTCAAAGGGGCACAGTGCTTTGTGCAGTTCATAACAGCATAACAGTTTAAACATTTTTTAGAGTTGTAAATTAGGCAATTGTTAGACTAAGTGATAATTAATAAGTAAACTACTGATTTAACAAGGCTCATTATTCATATATATATATATATATATATATATATATATATATACAGTAAGTTACTACCCTGGTGAGCTGTTTATTTTCATTATTAGTAATTACCTTGCTCATCTTTTCTATTTTTAAATTTTATAGTGGTGGATGTTCCTGTTTTCTCAATCATGGATATACAACCTGAGATTAACTTTTGGCAAGACTGGATTATTGAAACAAAGAAGAAATAGTTGGTGGGTACCCTTCATCTGTTTGAAGTAATTAATTTGGTGTAGGGGCTGGTATACAGAAAGTCCAGTATTCTCAAAATTCATGAAAGCCAGACACTCAAAGCGTTTTGTAAAAAGCTGAATTTTTTTTATTGTAATATTCCTTAAATTAATGATCCCCTGTGCACAGGGGATCACTGATTTAAGGAATACAAGATGGGATTATAGTGTAGCACATAACAATTATCCAGTTCCATCAGGAATTTTCTGTAAAGGGGGGGGTATCCACTGCCGATACATGTGTACGCAGTGATTTTAAAATGAACTTGAAGATTGATTTTGTGATTATGGTTGTGCATCAGGATAAAGATCCACAGACTGTTTTGTATTAATTTTTGATAAAAAGAACTGGGGGACAGTACCAAATAATAATTTTACCATTAGTTATTATATCATACCTTATTACTGAATTTATAAAAGATTACAGCAAATATATAAACACTTTAAATGTGATTGCATTGGTCTACAGGGCTACAGCTAAAGTCATTTCAGGTTTATATCAGGAATATATATATATATATTTTTTTTTTTTTGTGGTGGATAATATTTATTTTACTACCAGGAATACTTTTGTGTGCTGGTGGGCAGTTTATCTGCATTTAACTGTATCTTGACTATACACGGACATTTGGCACCAGACAAGCATGGAAGAAATCAACAGTTAATGTCATTACTTATAAGAATAAGAAAAAAACAAGTAGAGTCAAACAATAAAAACTGTCCCAAAAGGAGAAAAATGGAACTAATTTGAGTTAAGGGGAGAAAAAGATTGCCAGTTATATTCTGGCTCCTTGAACACAGATTCAGTTAGTAGAAAAAAAGGAAGTTTTTAGAATCCAATGCATGGCATTCTCTCCTCTAAGCTAATCTCCTATAAAATCTTATGAAAATGGGTTAGATATGGGTGAAGCTAATGAACACCCAATACTGAAAACAATAAGAGCTTTAGAAAATGATACTTTACAGCAAGAGGGAAATGAAAGCATTAACGGGAAAGGCAAAGAGGAGGAGGAGGGGGAGTTACAGGGAAGAGCTGACAGAATTAGTAAAGAGAGACACAAAAATGTAAGTGAGGAAATGGAAATGGAAAAAATTATTGATATTGCATAAAAAAGGTCCTTAAAAGTAATCTAAAACAAAATACTCTTAAACATAATACACAGATAGAAATGCATACTGAACAAGTAAGAATAAATAGAAAGAGTAGAGAAAATGTGTATGAAGATCATTGCAATACCCAATTAGATCTTTTTGGGAAGACATTCCTCACACCATACAATTGACCCCCCCTTACAACATCCCCCTGATATTCCTCATCTACTGGGAAGTAATAGTAACAGTAAGCACAGGGTCATAATGTCATGGTTAAAACTACACATACATCAAAAATGCCTCATGCAAAGCTGCATGCAGAAAAATATTACGGCTACAACATGCTGACCACCTCAACCACAGTGCACAGCACAGGAATATCTTCAATTTTGAGAGAGGTTCTACCTCCCACATCCCCCAACATGCAGGACTTTGCTCCCCACACCACCCAGACTAATTATAATCAACTCCTGGAGGGTTGTGGACTTTGGGGGAAGAAACAAAATAGACTGGGACCTTTTTTAAAAAACAAAAGCCGCAGCAGAGTGGGACCTAGGGAGAACTGAACCACAGCCCCAGGTCCCCAATCCTGCCAGAAGCAGGTGCTCTAGCCACTCTACCACGGGAGCAGCTCAACCAAGCACTGCTCTGGTGGCATCCTTCAACCTTCCTACTGGCAGACTATAGTGACAGTGGTAGTGGTTCTTACCACATGCTGAAAACAAACCTTTTCACTGTACAACCATTAGAGCTTCTTACAGTATTATATTTCATGCATGGTTCTCTCCATACTATATTGACCTGGTACCGTAATGGTAATAGGAAAGCTTAAAAATCCAGAACAGAGGACAAAAATAATGAGAAAACTGTTGATATCAAAGTTGGGAAAGACAAAAATAAAAGTAAAGATAAAGAAGGAAAAAAGTAATGCAATGAAATGGAAAGTACAATGATGGATATTCTCAAAGACATCTGAAATGGAATAATGCTCAATAATGATGTTCTAATTAACTTAACATCATCACTCAGCAAAAACTTACAATTAAGGCAGAGAGCTAATACAGATCAAAACAAGGAAGAGACTGCTAATGCCTCTTTTATTAACAGCAGTAACCCATCTATTAGGAAAATAATGGGAGAAATTTGAAACAGGTAAATACAGAAGACTGAGAAACTGGTGAATGAACTTAAAAAGATAAACAGAATACCAAGTCTATAATGATGAGGACAACTGAAAAGAAGAACAATCTTAAAGCAGAGAGATTGAAAAATGCTGGTAGCATGGGAAGTGGGAAAAATGCTACTCAGAATATGTTGATTCTAGAGGAAGGAAGAAAAAGGAAAAAATATTTCATCACAGATGTAAAAACAGTAGACGAGGCTGCAAAAAGCTACGGGAAAGTTAGAGTCAGTGGCCAGGCAAAAAAAAGTGAAGAAAGCTGCAATCAGTGTCGATGATGGGAACAAGGACAAAAAACTGTTGATAGAAAAGGGACTGATTGTGACAACAGTATTCCTAAAAGGGATACCTAAATCAAAGAATAAAAACCCACCACATTGAAATTGTCAATCTATAATATCTGCAATGGGATTATGGGATCCAAATGGGATCTAAAGTCTCATGGACAGAGATAAGTTCAGTTTACAGGTATCAAACAGGAGATGGAAAAGGATGAGTATGCCTGGTCACTAAAAGTGGTAGTACGAGACTAAAGATACTAGTAATGAAAAATGAATTTGTGGATTTGGGAATCAGAGCAGAAACAACAATGATCTCCGAAGGGGTAAAAAGTCAGAAAGACAGAAACACAGGAAATGAGGGCAAAGGGACCATAAAAAAGGAAAAATCATGTAAACTAAAATGAACAAATGGACAGAAACTTCAGCAAAGGATCACTACTTATTTTGTTCCTGCTGAAAAGGAACATGTACTGGTGTCAGACAATGACATTTTACATCAAGAAAATAGAGCGGTCATACAAGGTAGACTGCAAAAGGGAAATAGGATTAACACCAGTATAATACTAGAGAGCTCAAAGGACTTAATACAGCTGTCTAAAAATGTTATACAAGATTATATGGAGATGAACACACTGTACACAGAGAGTGATTCTTACAATAGTTACTTAGGAGACCAATAAGAAGAACCTTTGACTGAGGGAAAATGTACAAACTGATACCACTCCTGTTCTAGATATTTTATGCTGGATCATTGCAGGCATTGCTAGTAAACTTAATGGCATTGTCTGTATCAAAGTTCTGGCAACACACTCTATAATGACGTTACAAGAGACATGGGCTACCAGTCAATAAAATTGCTATATAGAGGGCTTCCAATGCTGAAGCATACCTGCTAGAACATTAAGCAAATTTGATAGAGCCTCAGGTGGGGTGTGTACACTGTTGGAAGTTAGCCTTGGTATTAGAGCAAAGAGCATTCTGAAGGATGATAATTATGATATCCTGTGTATAGAAATAGCAAGACAGAATCTCTCCCCTTGTATATTGATTAATGTATATATCCCACATCATACGATAACAACTCCAATAACAAAATATATATATTTTTTTAATTTACAATATTTATGTTTTCTCCCCCTCCTGGGACTCTGGCAGACATGCACATGCATGCACGTGGTGGCACATGTGCACACTGAGTAACAGCTCTGCCCCTTCTGCCCCACTCCTGGCAATCACCTGCCACTCCATCTGCCTACGCTTCCCATTGGACCTCCACCCAATGGGAGCAAAACTGCTGGAAGGCAAGCAACCTCCCCGGGAGAGGAGAGCTGCCTTTTGGCTGCTCAGTACTGCTCCCTCCCCCCCATGCTGGCTCCCAGATAACCTGAGGTAATTCCCAAACCTGGGTTGCCAACGTGATGCAAGGTAAGGCGCCCAGCACCTCAGCCCTCAACACCACTGATCTGGCCAATAACAAAATATTTAATAAACCATAAAGAGGTGATACCACAAATTCAACTACAATTTGCAGGTGCTATGATTATATTAGGAGGAGATGGTAATGCTCAGACTGGTGCACATATGGAAGACAAAAGTAATAAATGGAACGTGAATGATATCCTTAGTATTCCAATTAGAAAATCACTTGATGAAAGAAAACAATAGACAAGGGGTGATACTTTTGGAGTTTCTGAATGCACTGAATCTGAAAATAATCAATGAATGGTGCCTCAGGAATATCAAGGAGAATGTGACATATAGTTATCAAAAAGATGGAAGTGTGATTGATTATTTCATTGTAGATATCCTCTCTTATTGAAATGTCATTTGACTAGAGGTAATCAAACATTGGGACAGTGATCATGGACCATTGAAAATATTGTTAAAGGGGGTATGGGAAAAGAAGTCTGCCACGGACATGTATAGAAGGGTAGGGACAGGTGAGAATATGATGATACGCAACTCTAAAATAATTAAATGGACTGAACCCACTGTAAATGTTGTAAGAACAGCAGTACAAGCAGAGTCAATAAATGATTTAAAACAGAGATGCATGCTGCTCTTTAGTTTGAACTTGGGTAAGGCAAAAAATTCCCCTGAAACTGTTTGTAGAAATACAAAAGTATATCATACAAAAAATAAATAAGAACCATAAATACAATAGATCTAAGAAGGTATATAAGGCCAAGTGGTTCGATAATGAGTGTGTGAATATGAGAAAACTAATTCCTAAAGTTGAAAGAAGGATAAGAAGGTTTAACTTAGTACAGTAGTAGATATTGAAACACTTGAGGAAAGAATACAATGACCTGTTAAAGGGGAAAAAACAAAGTAACAATGAGGACTGTGGGATATACTGCAAGCTGTAATTGAAAATATAGATAATACTACATTCTGGAATATGGTTGCATATGGTCTGGGAAAAGTAAGATTTAATATTAAAGCCATTATTTCTAAGCAAGATTGGTATTTACATTACCAAAACATATTTGGAGAAAAAAAATTGGAAATACGAAACATGAAACAGTTGTACTAAACTACTAGAAGTACAATAGATACTATTAAGGATAATGAAGGAAAGCAGGGATGGTTGGCAATAATTTGACAGGAAGTGATCCGAGCTATATTGGATCAGAAACTAAATAAAACACCAGGGATGGACAATGTTGGTGCTGAGGTATATCTGGCAGACCCAGAATGGTGGGCAGATTTACTCATTCCACTGTTTAAGTTTATTGCTAAATACAGAATAACCCCAGAGCATTGGAAAACTGGAATAATTGTACCATTGCACAAGAAGGGTTAAATTAATATGCCAACAAACTACCATCCAATTACTTTATTGAATATTAGTTTAAAAATGTTCTCGAGATTACTGTACTTCTTAGTAGGTTACAATGTTGAATGGAGGACCTTAGGATCTTGTTGATCTTTCAGGCAGGGTTATGCAAGGGAAAATCTATAGTGAATCAAATATTTATCTTGAACTACATGTTAGATAAATATGTCAGACAGAAAAATAGGAAGATATACATTGCTTTTTTTTTACATCAAGGCAGCGTCTGACTGTAAATTGAAGTATTCTGTGGAATCTACTGCAGGCTAGAGGTATGGAAGAAAATCTACTTAGTATGATAAAGCTGCTGCATAACGATACCAATTTAAGAGTGAGATACAGTAAGAATGGTGCTCCATCAGAACTTTTCAAGGTAAGCACTGGAGTAAAGCAAGGTTGCCTCTTGGCACCCACACTTTTTAACATTTATATTGACACCTTAGTTCATAATATAGTTAAGACAGACACCTTTCCTCCAAAAATCAATACAATGTTGGTCAAAATATTAATGTACACAGTTGATGCGATCCTTCTAGCACAGACACCACTAGGCCTGAAGAGAGCAATTATCTCAGTAATAAACTCTATGGAGAAATTAGATTTAACATTAAATATCGAAAATACAAAGATAGTAATCTTTGGAGCTACAAAGAAAAAACTAGAACCAAGGAATATCAATGGTATACATATTGCAGAACTTACTGAGTTCCAGTATTTAGGGGTACTATTCAGTGGAAACTTTAAATGGAAATCACACATTAAAGAGTGGGTGCTTAGTAAGGGTGCGTAGCTTAATGAATGAAAGTTTGGGGCCTTTAGATGCCTTGGCAATCATTCAGTTTGCTTTTATTTGTTTCGTTACTTAGTTTTTCATTATTTTATTTGTATTTTGCCAACTGCTAGTGAAAAAAGAATTCTGTATGATGATGTCATAAAATCCTTACTGGCAAGACTGCCTCTGTATTTCAAAGGGAAACTACAAATCTGTTTTCAGATTTTTTTGGAGAAATAACACTTTCTGCCATCAAAATATTACATATTTAATAGAAATATGTGATTTTTGATAAGGTGATATTTTATTATAATTTAGCAGGTGACATTTTCTTCATAATCAGATTTTACTTGGAAAGAAGTAGAGAGAAGCTAATTATTGTATTCAAAAATGTTAAATCATACAGATGGAGCACTATAGTGCAAACATATAAAAGGTAAGGGCCCAGATATTCAAAGCATAGCGTGGTGCACAAACCAATAGCACTGTAATAGTGCAGGAATAGCACGGAGCTGCCACATTCAAATGACCATTTAGCGTGTGCTAACAGCAGTAGCGTGGGGCAAACCACTAATGTATGCAAGGGGCAACAGGAAGGGGGGTGGCCCACGAGGGACGCACAAAGGGATATTCAAAGGCCCAGCACTGTGCTAGGACATATAGCGCGACACGTAGCACGGCGCTAGTTACCGCCTATAAAAGGCTGGTCTTAACCCAGGGCAAAACACAGAGGAGGAGAGACCAGAACAGGAAGTGGGAATGTGTGCAGTGCCTGTAGCAGTGATGCTGCCATTGATGGCAGCTGTAGTGGAGGAGGAGGAGGAGGAGAGGGAGCAGGCACAACATGAGCCACAACACAGGCCAAGGAGACGGTATGCTGCAAACAGGTGGTACCGGCCCAGGGTCTCCTTCGAGACACTGCCTGATGACCACATCATTGGCCGGTACAGGATGAACAGGGGAATGTTGAGGCAGCTCTGTGAACTCCTGCATGAACAACTGCACCCAAATACCAGATGCAGCCATGCCATGCCATGACAGTGGAGAGAAGGTGACAGCAGCGATGTGCTTCCTCGCCACAGGGACGTTCCAAAGACCAACGGGGGACACCATCGGGGTATCGCAGTCTGCCACCTCACGCCTCCTGACCCAGTTCCTACAGGCTTTCCTGCCACATGCTGGGGAGTTCATAGTATTCCTCAGCATGGCAGCAGAGCTCAGAGAAACAATGCAGCGGTTCCATCGGGTTGCGCACCTACCATCCGTACTGGGTGCCATTGACTGCACCCATGTCCCCATCCGTGCACCACCTGGTGATGGCAGTGACGTGTACGTTAACAGGAAGGGGTACCACTCCATCAACTGCCAGGTGGTGTGTGATGCAGATGGGCGCATCACCAATGTCTATGCACAGTACCCCGGCAGTGCCCACGATGCATTCATCTGGCACCAGTTCCAGCTGTGCCAAGCATTCGAGGAGGGCAGAATAACCAGTGGTCAACTAATCGGTGAGTAGTAGCATACAAGGCATACACACACCAGCATGCATGGGGGCAGGCATTGCAGGCTAGGAAAGGGGTGTGGGAGGGCTACACAGGGGTGCAGGACAGCATCCGACAGACTGCCGTATGTCACTAACAGGTATACATCCCTTGACAGGGGACAGTGCCTATGCCCTGCGACCCTGGCTGCTGACACCAGTACTCCGACCGGCTACAGTGGCTGAGGAGAGGTACAGTAAGGCACATGCCAGCACAAGGAACATCATAGAGAGGGTGTTTGGCATCCTGAAGATGTGATTCTGATGCCTAGACACATCAGGCAGTGCCCTACAGTATACACCTCAGAAGGTATGCCGTATCTTCCTAGCCTGTTGTATGCTGCACAACATGGCAATGAACCGTGGGATACAGGCACCTGAACCTGAGGGACAGTCTGACAGTGAGCCAGAGCCAGCGGTCAGGGGGATAGTGGAGCACCTTGAGAGAAGGGACCCTCGCATGGCACGCAGGGCCATACAGCACAGGAACAACATCATCAGGACACTGCAACAGACAACAGGGTAAGTACAGACTGCACAACAACTTGAAAAGGTACAATTAATAATGACTTTAATGTGCACATGGACACAGATGAGTGACAATAACAATACAACAGTAAACCTACACAGTGGATCTGACAACATGTGTGCATGTGTTGTGAGTTCAGGGTTGTGCAGGACATGCGTGGGGGGGCCGGACACAAACGGTGTGGTGTCAGTGGGGAATTGTGATGTGTGCCGTGAGGGTAAGTGATGCAGCCATGGCAGTGGAGGTGTGTGTGTGCATGTGTGAGCGTGCATGTGGGTGTGCCTATGTGGCAAAAGTGGGGTGATGAGTGCACTGTGCCACATAGTCAGCGTGGCCATCAATGACACCTCCCACCATGCATGCGACATGCGCCACTACTGTGGGACACAGACCCTGGTGTGCTCTGTGCAGAGGGCAATGCCGATGTGAAAGGCGAGGCAGGAAGAGTCGGCCTCCTGCGCCCCCGGGGGACGGTGGAGCCTGACAGGGTGGGTGGACGGCCACAGCGGTGCTGGGTCACAGATGGGGTGTGTGATGCTGTTGAGCTGGAGCCACTGGCAGCCCTGCATCCACAGCCTGCCCGCCTGTGTGCCCCTGTGCCATCTGCACCATGGCCAAGCATCCCATGCACCCCACGCAGGACATTCCCTATGTCAACCACCACAGCCGCCAGACCAGCAAATCCATGCTCAATGGCGCCCACCAGGCAGCCCATTCTGTCCTCTGCCCGCTGCTCAGCGTGGGCAAAGCCCACTGTGATGGCCTCTCTGATCTGCGCAAGCTCATGGCGCATCTCCCTCCGCATGTCATGAAGGTCCATACACGCCCCCTGCTGGGAGGTGAGAGCAGCCTGCAGGAGTGGGTGGGCACCATGGCCATCCTGTCCCAGGGGCACATTACCCTGAGCTGTAGCTGGCAGAGGTGCCTGCTGCACAGGAGCAACTGGATCCTGTCACATGGCAGGCATGTCCTGCTGCTGGCGACTACTGGTGGTGATCTGTGGAGCAGTATGGGCATGGACACCAATTCGCGTTGTACCCTGCACACCCTGTGGTTCTGCGCTGTTCCCCACACTGCCCACCACCGTGTACACAGGTACAGCCACACCGGTGATGCTGCATGCACCACTGGCACCCATCCCACAGCCTGCCGGCAGCCCCTCTCCTGCATCTCCTTGCACAGGCACAGCCAGGTGTTGCGCCAAGTCAGACACATCAGTGTCCTCACCACTGGTGACAGTGACCAGTAGGATGTCCCCTACACCACCCTTCTCTGACTGTGCTGCATCCTGGTATCCGGTGTATCCCAATACCCCTACTGACCCCTCCCCAGTCAGTAGCTGCCCTTGGCTATGTGTGTGCCACACATGCATGGTGTCTGTGCGGCCATCTGTTGCACCATGCCCGGATGTTGATGGTCATTCCCCATTGTCCCCTCCACTACCGTTGGGACCTATCCGCACATCCTTGGCAGCCCTTGTTGTCCTGCAGGCCTGGCAGTCACCGCTGTGGAGACAATAGGGACAGGATCGGTCACCCGTACATGGACACTGAACCCAAACACCACCACCACTACCACTACTACTCCATGCACACCCCAGGACATGTACCCCCTTCACACAGGCCCATGACCCCATGCACCCACCAAACCCACAGTGGCCATGCCCATACCAGGCAGCTGTTAGGCAGACCACTGTGCAACCTGTGCAGGACACCAACAGCATGGCCGCGCACCCATGCCAACACAACATAGGGTATACACATACGAATACTGACCTGTCCTTGGTAGTGCGAGAGGCGTCTCACACCCACCACCCGGCACACCTGCAACCACCACCATCCTGAGGGTCGATGCCACCACAGCCATGTGTGGCTCCTCCACCCACTGCTGGTGTTCAGGTGGTCCACCACTGGTCCTCATCCTGTCCCTCAGTCACTGGGCCTCCTCCTCCTCCTTCACATGTCGCAGGAGGTCATTCCATCTCTTCTGCACAGCTTCGGTTGTCCTGCTATGTCCCCCTACGGCATTCACAGCAGCAGTCACCTCCTCCCAGGCTTGGTGCACCACTGCTTCAGTGGCCCTGTGCGTGCGTAGCACCTGCTCCCTCTCCTTCACGGCATGCACAAGGGTGTTCAACTCCTCCTGCAAGAACTTGTGTGCATGTATGCGCTCCTGATGAGCTGCCAAACCTATGGGATAGTCAATAGGGGACATGTGTCATCGGCCGTGTCAGTACTGCATTGCAATACACATAGACATCACAATGCCCCCCCCTCCAGTGGCACAGGCCACATGGACATATGAGAGTGCTGCATGTGCATGTACGGTGCACACGCCACCAGAGTCACTGTGCATCCCGTGTCTGTACAGTGAGCCCTGCACACACATGTGCACTACCCCTACCCTAACCACCTTGCACTGTACTGTGCCCTTTGTGTTCACTACAGTGGTTGCATGGACAAGTGCACTAGTACGTAGACAATGTCAGGACCCAATGCAATTACCACATGGTGCATGGGCCAGCACAGTTCCGGGACACTGCTTTTTCCTGCATGGGTGCCATAGCCTGTCATGCCACACATCCAGGGAGTCATGTCAGTGGGCCACTGTTGCAGGACACACACCTGCAGGGGATTGTGCACAGTGCACTGTATGTTTGGTTGCAGATGTCTAGGGATGTGCACCATCACACAGCACAGTGCTTGCCTGTGGTACAACATGGGTCAGACCATTCACCAGAGAATGCATCTCTGTGCTCCTGTCCATGCTGAACCTGTTCTGGGATATTAACATTCAATAGTGTCCTACAGCAGTCATACATACCTGCTTCATGCTGCTCTTCCTCCTGTTGCATCTGTACACCAGTATGTTGTTTACGCTTAGATTCCTTATCAGGCTGCAGTACCACAACACAACACCGGCGGTGCACCGCACTCCCTTTTATAGCCCATCCAGGCAATCAAGCGTGTCAGTCATGCAAATGAGCACATAATGATATGCTAATCACACAGTTTGCCCCATGCATGCACAAGTACCCTCATTTGCATACCCTTTTTGAATATGGCCCCGATTTGCCCCGTACTAGCACAGCCGCACTGTGCAAATGTCAGCGCAGGGCTATTGGTGTTGCAGCGCCGCGCTATCCAGATAGCGCAGTGCTATGTACCTTAGCGTGGCCAACAAGCATGCTCGCGAGGCCCCCATGTCCACGCTATCACCCAGTCATAGCGCGATGTAGCGCAGCGCTGGACAGCATAGCGCAGTGCTATATGCATGCGTGGAACACAACCTCAGGGCCATGCTGGGGTCGTGCATGTGCAGTGTGGTTACTTACGGGTAGCGCCGCGCTACATCATGTGATAGCGCGGCACTGCAGGGATTGTTCAGGTGCATTCCTGGTAGGGCAGGGTGTTTGTGTCCAACAACATTACAGTGCCATGTCTGGACGTGCAAGACAGCATGCAGTTGTGCACAAGGACAGGCGCTGGGGGGATGTAGAGTCCGCAAACCTGGTGCAACTGGTCATGAAATGGCACAGGAGGCAGTTTGGGGAGGTGAGGAAGGGGGACCTCCCACGAATGCAGGTGTGGGAGACGGTGGCTAGGAAGCTCAGTGAGCGTACCGGCATACCCTGCAATGCAGAGAAGTGCCGCCACAGGTACACGGACCTGAGATGCAGGCAGAGGCAGCAGCTAGAGAGCTACAGGTGCATGGCCATGATGGCACTGTGCCTGTGCCAGGTGAGTGGTGTTGCATGTGGAGTGTGCATACATGTCAGGCTTTGTGTGCGTGTGGGTGTGGGTGTGGTTGTGCAGAGGGGGTGGTGGTGTGGGGAGGTCTGGCTGTGGGTGAGTGGGTGTGTGGGTGTGGGTGTGCAGCGGGGGTGGTGGTGGGGGTGTGTGCTTTGGGTGTGGGTGTGTGGGCATGTGTCTGTGTGCACAGCTGTGCATAACGGTGCACTGTGCTGTTGCACACTGTGTACAGGCACAGTGGCACATGTATTCCCCATAGGGGCATGGTGCATGCCGTGACCATTGCTGTGGGTGGGCGGTGGGGTGCATTGTGTTTAGGGTTGCCGGTGCATCTTGCTGTGATTCACGATGTGTATGTTGTGTCATGCTCTAACAACACTTTCACATTTGTCCACTGTAGAGCGGATTGAGCAGCCCATGCCGGCAGGTGCGACTCAGCCCGGGACACAGGAGCAGAGACGAGACAGCACGAGGGAGCCATCACTTACACAGCGTGCCCAGGAGAGCAGCACTGATAGCGGTGGCGTGCTGCATGAGTATCTGTTACATTGCTCTGTGATGTGTACACTTTCACAACGCTGTGCACCACATCTGGGTGTCCAGCCACTCACTTGTCTGCAAATGTCACTGGGCCGGTGTGGTGTAGCAGTGTGGTGTGCAGTACAGCTGTGTTTCACAACACAGCTGGGTGCTATCAGCCTTACCTGGGGGGGTGGTCACATTGCAGTGCTGTGCGGGTGGCAGATGGTGTTGCTTGCTTGAGTGGCTGGTGTTCCGTGGGGACACCATGCTGACGGCTGACCTTCCCACCTCTGTGGTGCATCCATACCACCACCCAGAGGATGTTCACAATTGCACAGGTGGTGGTTACTTGCTGTCCATGAGGGACAATACGGAGCATGCTTTGCGGACTTACCTCTCTCCCTTCTGAACACCTGCTGTGTAGCACTGCCTGTCACACTGTGCTACATACTGGCACTGTATGTCCATCCATGTGTGTCTTGTTGCGAGGTCACTGTGTTGCTGTTTAGTTGCATGGTATGGATATCACTGTGCTATGACACTATGTGCATCGTTCCCTGCCAATGTTGACCGTGGCTGTGGAGGTGGTCCTCACTGTGTGGGGAAGGGGGGTCCTGTTATGTGGGTTGGGGACACTGACATGTTCCATGTCTCCGTTGGGTGATATGCGTTCAGTGGTTTTGCCTGGTGGCATGTGAAGGCCCTTCAGTGACAGCGTCTATGCCCTGGCTGACTGTTGTCCCCTGGCCTGTGTTGGTCATTGCCAGGACACTGTCATGTTCATTGATGCTCCTGCATGCATGTCATCGTTGTTTGTTCTGCGCTCTGCATTGCTGTGCATTTCCATGTGTGGCTGGGCAGCATATCCCAATGTGTGGATGCCCTTGTGCATGTTCTTGCGTGTTCCTTGCACCCAACTCACTGGGTTTCCAGCTATGTGTCTGCCGTGTCTAGCGGTGTGCTGTATCATGGTGGGTGGTGTCACATGTCCCCCGGTACTGTCAGGATCGCTGTCATCATCCATGTTGGGTTCTGTGTTGGTGCCTGTGTTGCCCTGTGCTGCATTGTGGGATGCTGCCATGTTGTCATACCACTGCAGAACTCAACACCGCCAGGGATAGCCCATTGGGACATGCTGTCCATCTTTGTATGGCAAGGGTTGGCTGCTGGTTGTCTCCTGTGTGGTGTACCGTCCTCATGGTCTCACCCTTCCTCTTGTAGGGCCACTATGGGCATCGCTGTGGGCAATGTGTCCCGAGGAGACAGAGGGAATGGAGAAGCTGCTGCGCAGGATTGTGAGGCAGCAGCGAACACAGATCGAGCAGCAGGCCATCATTATTACTGAGACCAGGAGGGTGGCAAACATCCTGGAGGCTCGTCTCCCTGTTCCTGCAGACACATAGATATATCCCCTGTTGTTTTTAAGTCAGCCCTCACCACCCCCCTCACTGGACTTGATTCTTCCTTCCTTGCCCATTGTCAACTGTCCCTGTGTGCGTCCTCCTCCGCTTTGCACCCTTGGCCTGTATCTTCCCGTCCCTCCATCTGTTGTCGTCTTTATGTTTACCTTTGTGTGCCTTTCTCTGCTAATGGTGTTTGACATTTTTATCATGTGGTGGGCATTTGAGGTTGTGTGTTGGGGGGGCTTGGTGGGTATTTTCTAGTTCTGTTTCAGTGTTGTGGGGAGGGTGGTTCAGTGGTGGGTGGGGCATTTTGTTCTCTGGGGTTTGTTACTCGTTATGTTCTGTGTTATATTTGCTGTTGTGTTTCTGTTTGCTTTACTGTTCATTATAGTTTATTACACTGGTTAACGACATTTTACAGTGTCCTGTGTCATTCTTGGGTGCTGGGGTTCCACATGCTTTGTACTGTGTCTGGGTTGTTGCTGGACTTTCCCGTGGATGTGTGGCATCCTCATGGGTGGGCACTGCGGTGTGCTCCTGATACCTCATTCCAGCATGTGTTGCCTTGCATGTGTCCCAGGGTCGGGCTGTCTCTGCACTGTATTCCATTGTGTGTTTGCACTGCCTGCCTGGTGCTATATTCAGTGCTGTCTTGTGTGCTATATTCAGTGCTGTGTTATTCCTGGGCTTTTTTTTTGCACTGCACATCTGGGCCTGTTTGCCTGGTTTCCTTTGCTTGCTATATTCAGCGGGGTTTGCCCCAGGCTATTCGTTTTGAATATGGCTGGCATTTTGCTCCGGGCTAGGTTTGCATGCCGGGCAGTGCTATTCGCTGCCAGGGGCTAACCTTTGAATATCTGGCCCAAAGTTTGTTGATGAAATAAGTATCAATTTCTTTTGAAAAAGATAGAAAATATATTTTATTTCTCATTAAAATACACTGGGATCTTAATGAGCAGGTGTTTACTTCTAAAAATTAGAAAACTGACTTTTATTCATTGTATTTTTATGTGTTAGTAATGACTTTTTACTTTTATCATAAAATATTTCTTAGTGCAGTGAAACAAGTAAATGTTAACCTTTGCTTTTCATACTACTAGTAAAAAAAGAATTCAGTAAAATGCTGGTATTGTGATCACAGGCACTGCCGGATACTAAAGAGCCCAGTGATTTTAATGAGAAATTACATATATTTTTCCATCTTTTCTATCTATATTCCTCCTGTACAACCTCCGGTTTGTCCTTGGCCAGGTCATTAGTTCCTAAGTGGACAATGATGTCCAGATCATCCTCATGTCCTGCCCTCTTGGTGATCCCTAGGATCTTCCTCCTATCCCTCCAAGCAGCGGTGCCTGGCAGGCACCTCAACTCCCTGTCTTCCTACTCCCCTGTACCTAGTTGCGTACCCCACATGATTGAGTCCCCCACCAGGATTCGCTTCCTCCTTTTCTGGGGTCCCCTGCTCCCCCGTTAGGGTCACTGCCCTGGTTGACCTCCACATCCTGCCTTTCCACTACTCCGGGTACCTCATTTTGGCAGTCTCCTTTGCCAATAAGGCATTGGAATTTCATAGTGGGATAGGTCCCAGGATGTGTCTGTGCCCAATCTCTCTGAACCCACCACTGTCCAAGTGCCTCCCCTTCTTGGCATCCTTTTGAGGCAATGGAGTAGGACTGGGTGGTCTCTGGATAGGGCTTAAGCACTCCGGACAAAAGGCAGTGATGAGTGAGGTCACACAGGAGTCAATGTTGGGAATGATGTTATTTGGGGTATTTATTGCAGACATCTCGGTAGGCATAAATAGCAAGATCAGTCTATTTGCAGACAACACCAAGATGGGAGCAGTGGTGGATGTCCAATGGGGGTGACAGGGATTGCAGGAAGATCTAACAAGGCTGGAGACATGACCTGACACTTGGTAACTTGGTTTCAAAGCCACAAAATGTAAGGTGCTGCATTCCGGGGCAAAGAATCCAAAGAGGAGTTGCCATCTGGGGGGGGGGGCAGCTAGCTATGACTAAGGAGAATAAAGATAAGGGGGTGCTCATTACAGGAGCAATGAACAACTCAGCACAGTATAGGAAAGCAGCAGCAGTGCCCAAAAAGATGCTGGGTTGTATTGCAAGAGGTATAACCTCTAGGAAGAGGAAGGGGATTCTGACATTATATAGATCACTGGTCAGACCCCACCTGTATTACTGCATTCAGTTTTGGTGCCCTTACCTAAAGAGGGACATTAGATTGCTGGAAGGGGTGCAATGCAGAGCAACAAAGATGATCCTGGATATGGGGGAATTACCATAGGAGGTTAGACTGTGGGAGCTGAACATGTGCTCCCTGGAGGAGAGGAGGGACAGGGGGATATGATTGAGACCTTTAAATACATGAGAGGAAAAAACAGGACAGGCACAGAGGGACTGTTCAAGGGGATGGTGGGTAGAGACACACTTAAGGTCATAATATGAGGCTGGAGGGTGGAAGGTTAAGGAGGGAAATGAGGAGGCATTTCTTTACAGAAAGGGTGGTAGCAGAATGGAACACACTATCAGCAGAGGTGGTGGCTTATAAAACAGTGGGAAGCTTCAAGGGGGACTGGGATAGGGCAAAATGGAAGGTCATGGATTGGGGTTAGGGTGGGAAGGGCAGTGGCAGAGTAGGTGTGCTGGCTGCAACATTGAGCAGACTCAATAAACCATATGGCCTTTTTCTGCTGGCAGTTTTATAAGTTTGCATGTTACTTCCACTCTAAGTCTGTTCACTTCTTCCCTCAGTCCAGAGAGGTGAATGCAGTTAGGGCTGCACCTCAGCATCCAGAATGTTTGTCTAAATATGGCTGCCCCACATCCACTTCATTGCACTACTCCTCACATTCTACTGTACATATTGTAATTTTCCCTTTTCGCCTTGTTCTTCCTGTACTTCTAGTTTATTCTGTTCTTGCAGGATCCCTTAGCCTTGCCTTTCCTGAGGTTTTAGGCTGACTCTTTAAAATACTATTTTACTCCAGGTCCCTCTGTAAACTCCTCTAGTTGTGATCCTTCCTCCTGCTAAAGAAAGTTGTTTTTATTGCCTGTGTGTGTGTGTTTGATTTTTTTTGGCCTTCCCTTCTCTGTTACTCCCTTGTCTTTGGTCCACTCCTTCCTGCTAATAGGCAGGAAACATGTCAGAACACCTGTTTCTATAAACATGGAGGAGCATGGGGTGGGAGGGCAGGAATATTCCTCAGCTGGAGTCTGCTGCAGAAAAAAAAAATCAGTCAAGCTATCGAAAAATCAGGTTAGTCCCTTGTTCTTCCTCGATCTCTACCTGCAACAGCAAAAGTAAGGAAAATACACTAAAAGTATTCAGCAGCCTCAAATCCACGTGCTGTGTCAGCCGCTGTCTGTCCCTTGCTACGGCACTCCTCCTCTGTTCCCTGCAACTCCTATAACAAAGAAACTGTATCAGCCACTACCCCAACCTTGCTACAGCTCTCCTACTCTGTTCCCTTCAGCTCCTATAACAAAGAACCCCCCACCACCCAATGGCCTTGACAAGAAATATATGGCCTGGATTGAACACAACAATTTTAACATCATCACCCTCTCAGAAACTTGGCTACCCCCAAAATATCCTCACATGAAATCAAGCTCAAAGGTTATTCTCTAATTAGAAAAGATAGAATAAAAGAGGAGGTGGCTACCTGTTCTTTGTATCAGAAAGGCTCTCGTACACAGAACTTCAACTGAAAGCTGAAGCCTCCATGCTTGAATCCCTCTACTTAAAGCTATTATAAGACAAAACACAATGTTAACTATCACACTGGTCTACCTACCCCCTGAACACCTTTTGTTGAGTTGGAATCCCTCCTCTCAAACAAAGCTTCCTTCCCAAATAATAGGGAATGGATCATATTAGGGGATTTTAATCTTAACTGGGACAGCAGCCAGTGTGACTGTGCCAAACGACTTCTTTCCTGTACTGGTCTGCAGCGAATAATATCCACCCGCACCACAACCAATTATAAAACAGGAAATAGCTCTACCATTGATTGAATCATAGCTATGAATCTCACCAAAGTGACAGCCTTGGCTGTTCTCCCTGACTCAATTAGTGATCACTGTGCTGTTTTCTGTTGCTGGTCTGCCAGAGCCCCTAAATCTGCTCCTAAATACATCTCTCATTAGACAATTAAAAAAGCAAATGTAGAAGAACTCTTTCATGCATTCAAATCAGCTGACTGAGAATTCATATCTGATATTAAAAACATAGACCCTACCCTAGATGTTTTCCACAAAATGTTTAATTCCATCTGCAACTCCCACATCCTCATAAAGAACATTAGAGTCCGCGGGAGATCTAGCAAGTGGATCACACCAGACCTCCTCAGACTTATGAGTGGTAGAGACAAGGCTTGGTGAAAGGTATAGGAAATCACCCTGTCCCATTTTCCATCAAGAGTATAAAACACTCCACAACAGATGCAAGTCAGCAGTTTGTACTGCAGAAATCAACCACGTTATGAACAGCCAACTATACAACAGAGCAAATTTCAAACAGCTCTGGGGGACATTAAACTCCCTTTTGGGTAAAGACAGAAAGTATGAGCAGATTACACTTCTCTGGGAAATTGAAAAATGACCTAACATGCATAGCCAAATTATTTAATTCCTTTTTCAGGGACCTGTACAAGTACAAGACCCCTCTCTCTTCTGCCATCCTCATGCAGCCTCCTCAATCAGCCCCTTCCCCAAAAGCTTCCTACCCCACTTCCTATTTCAAAGGTCTCTCACCCGCTGATACTATAAAACTTATAAGTAAAGATAACCCTAGACCCAACACCGGCCCAGATTGTCCTGATTTTCGCACCCTGAAACTCCTAATAAAGGACATAGCCACCCCTCTTACCAACATTCTGAATTTCTCCCTCTATTCCGGTACCCTTCCCGCAGCCTGGAAAACTGTTTCCACTGGGTCTTTGCATAAAAATGGTTCTAAACCGGGAGTAAGCAATTACATGCCCATCTCACTCACCCCTCCAAAATCATGGAACAAATAGTTCATTCTCAAATCACCGAACACTTAAACAAATATAACATACTGACCAAGGCTCAACACGGCTTTAGGGCTAAACACAACTTGGAAACTACTCTCGTTAGGTTCACACAGGACATGTACAAGGCCTTGGATGACAGTCTTTACACGGGTGCTATCTTTGTGGACCTTACCAAGGTTTTTGACTTGGTGGACCACAATCTGCTACAAACTACCCTGGCCCATTTGAATTGCTCCACAAATGCAGTCAAGTGGTTTGGTAACTATCTCCACCCAAGGAACCACAAAACAGTTATTGAGGGACATCCCTCTTCCGAATGCCTTATCAAGTATGGAGTTCCTCAAGGATCAATACTTGAGCCCCTCCTTTTTTCTCTGTTTATTAACAACATATCTTCTGTCTATTCACATACCAAAATCATCCAATATGTGGACGATAACACCTTATACTGTAAGGATGCTAATCCTTCCATGTTTCTCTCCAAACTTCAAACAGATTTCCATAGCCTCCACTCCATGTTCACCACTTAAGGAATAGTCCTGAACTCCAAAAAAATAAAATGTATAGTTTTTGCTGGGGCATGTAAACCTTCAAATTTCAATTTCACCCTCTTAGATAATGAGGGCATGGTCATTGAGCAGGTTTGTGAATTTAAATACATTGGCCTAACATTAAATGAACACATCTCTTTCCAGTTGTTTAACCAGGACCAGCACACTAAGCTGAACGCTTGTTTACAGGTGTGACCTGGGAGCACAGGGAAGTTAAGTGACTTGCTCAGGGTCACACAGTATGCAAGTGGGGACTGTGGGATTCAAACCCAGGTCTCCAGATTTGCAGCTCAGAGGCTTAAACCACTGCACTATACTGCTTCCTTTCAGCCCACACATAACACAATTAATATTAAATATCACCAGAGACTTGGCCTCCTCTACAGGATCAAGTAATTCCTCCACCCTGAATCTAGAAGTCGGCTGTTTTCCAGCGAACTCCTATCACTACTAGAGTATGGATACATCATCTAGAGCCAGTAAAGCCGCCAAAGTATTGGGGGTCTGAGGGCAACTGCTAATTCATTTTGGCTGCCCTCCCCCTGCAACAACTGCACAGAAAACTTTCTGCCGGGACTGATTTTGTTAAAAGGAAAGAGTCAAGAGACCCACTTCTGTTAAGCCACAGAGGGGAGGTCATTTCAGATGCAACAGGTGAAGAAAGCATGTAGGATTCCCACTCCTGTTAAGCCCGAATTTGGACTGAGCTGCACATTTTTCCACCACATGGACTGATCATACTTTTAAACTGTAAACTCTGTCAGCCAATCAGAGAAGCACTTTTTGGTGCCTATTTTTGAATTGGAGCCTGGATTAAAAAAGGGGCTCATCAGGAGAAGAGCCAGTAAAGCCATCTGAGCATCAGGGGTCTGAGGGCAACTACTAATTCATTTTAGCTGCCCTCATTCTGCAGCAACTGAACAGAAAACTTTCTGCTGGGGCCAGTGTTGTTAAAAGTAATTATGTCATATTCAGTAAGCTCAAAATTGCATACAATAGCATTATCAGATTTGTGAATGGGGACCCCCATGGTACCCACAGCTGTGCTTTCTATAAGACTGTACATTGGTTCTCCCTAGAGGACAAGTTCACATGCAAGGCTTCCACATTTCTCTACAAAATCCTCAACAACCTTTTACCCCACAGTGTCTCCTTGCTTTTCAAGAAGGCTTGCCCCGCTCGGCTCACTAGAAATGCTACCACATCCCCTTTTTGGGTCCCTTACTGCAACACCTCTTTGAGGCAAAGATTGCTTACCTACAGAGGTCCCAAGCTTTTTAACACTCTCCCTCCTTATCTTGTGAGCAGCCCCTCCCTCATTAATTTTAAAGTTAAACTGAAGGAGCACCTGCTCAATGACCCCCCTTCAGCTGTTCTAGGTTGGATTTCACAGTTTCTTTACTTCTGCCCAGGTCAAACCTAAAGGGTGCCTGCACAAATAACTCCTACAATTTTGCTAGTTTTTACTCATTGTCTCTAAAACCTCTCTTCTCTTCTCTTATCCTGTCCACCTTACTGTTTCCATGTCTTCCTCCCCATGTGAGTTTTTCTCTAGATTATTTTTCCCACCCCTTCCCCTTAGGTTTGCTTTGTAAATTGTACATATTGTATAGACTTGCTGTTCATATTATAGTTGCTGTACATAAACTGCCTTCTTTAAACAATGTATGAAATTGTCTTTCACTGTATATAATTTCACCCTGTGCTTGTGCTTAATTTTCCTGCTTCATACATTTTTGTCTCTCATTATATATTTCTAACCATGTGTTTGTTACAAAGTGTATGTATCCACCTTTGTTACAACTGGACAACTGGACACTTGTGAAAACTGGCAATTTGCTCACATGCCTTTCCAGTATAAATTAAAAATGAAATGAAATAAAGTGTTAGAACTGCAAGGGAAAGAGCAGTGAATACAGCTCTCTGCTCCATAGTAGTCTCCTCTGTATCCCAACCTGCCTGGGTGAGAAAGCACTGTTCTGCTGTTACAACTGCATTTCTCTCCACTTTTATCTTCTCAAATCCTGGTGCCTTCTGCGGTCCATTCTGTGATTGGTAACTGTGCTCCCATGTCACTGAAAGGCTCTGTTAAAACTGATTTCTCAGCCGGTGTCTGCTGGGGAAAAAACAATCAGGGCAGCTGGTGTCTGCTTCAGAAAAAACAATCAGCTAAGCTATCAAAAAATCAGGTTAGCCCCTTATTCTTCCTCGATCGCTACCTGCAATAGCAAAGTTAAGGGAAATACATTAAAAGTATTCAGCAGCCCCGAATCCTTGTGCTGTGTCAGCCACTGCCTATCCCTCGTTACTGCTCTCCTCCTCTGCTCCCTACAGCTCCTATAACAAAGGTATGTTAGTGCTGCAAGGGAAAAAGCAGTGAATACAGCTCTCTGCTCCTTTATAGAGTCTTCTCTGTACCTCCAACCCACCTGGGCAAGAAGGCGCCCTTCTGCTCTTCTGCCTGTTGACCTCTACGCTCTGCTGCCTTCCCTTTAGCCAGTTATCAAATCAGTTTACTATGACCTTAACCACTCCTGGATCCTATATCTTCTTCAGCAAACATCTGTGAGGCACCACGTTGAATACCTTGTTGAAGTCAAAGTAGAGCAAATCCATAGCATGGCCCCTATCTAGTTCCTTCATCATCGAGTCAATGAAAACTATCAGGTTAGTCTGACAAGAGCTCCCTGCCACAAATCAGTGCTGTTTACTTTTCTATGAACATACAAAACTGTCAGCAGAAAAAGGCCATTTGGTCTATCGAGTCTGCTCGATTTTGCAGCTAGCAGCCCTAGTCTGCAGCTGACCCTCCTACCCTACCCTCCATGACCCTCTCTTTTGTCATATCCCAGCCCCTCTTGAAGCATTCCACTGTTTTACAGGCCACCACCTCTGCCAGTAGTACGTTCCACTCTGCTACCACCTTTTCTGTAAAGAAATGCCTCCTAATTTCTCTCCAAAACCTTCCGCCTTCCAATCTCATGTCATGACCCTGAGTGATCCTGGAGTCCATTGCTCTCCTAGTAGTCCACAAGGTCCTCTTTGACCAGTACCTCCATCAGCTTCCCTGTAATTGTAGCAAGACTGACAGGTCTTTAGTTCCCTACTTATTCCCTGTCCTCTCTCTTGTAGAGTGGAACCCCTTCTATAACCTTGTGATCGTTCAGAACTACCCCTGTCCTTAGTGATTTGTTGAATAGATCCAACAGGGGTTCAGCCAGTTCTGCTGCTATTCTGTCAGTATACTTGGATGCAACCTAGCTGGTCCTAGCAGGGCCTTATCAATCATTAGGGCTGTCATCCCATTCAAGACCCTTTTGTAGTAAATATTGGCTGCCTCATCTTTGGGATTCCCTTGGTGACTGCTTTGATACCACTCTGTGGCAAAAGCCCACCATCCTTCCTAGTGAAAACTGAGTGAAAGTACTCACTGAGGACAGTGGCTTTTTGCCCATCCTCCTATATCACCCTAACCACCAGCTAGTCCTGTGATTCACCCACCTTTTTTCCTTTTTTCTCTGATAAATCTAAAGAACTGTTTTTCACCACCCCAGACTCATTCTGCAATACACAGCTCTGTCTGCCTTTGAATCCCTAATCACCCTCTTTTCCTCCCTATTTTTCAGTAAATATTCCCACATTCTTCTTCCTCTTGATTTTGCTTATATTTGTAAATGTCCTTTTCTCTTGGCCTACACTGCTTCCCTGACCCTTGCAGAGATCCATAATGGTCTCTTGAACCAGTTTTTGTTTCAATTACCATTCTCATTCATAACTTAGATGACTCAAGAAAGGCCTCCTTAATTGTATCCGATCTCTCTACCACCCCACCTATGTTGTCCAGTCTTAGCACCATCCTTGACCAGTTTCCTCAACTTATTGAAGTGCACCATTCTAAAATCAGGGACTTCAGCTCTCGATTGCATTTTACCAGACCCGAGGGCCAGTTCAAACCAGATGGAGGTATGGTCACTGTTCCTCAGTGGTTCTTCTACTCTCACAGATCCTACCACCTTCATGTTGGTGAGCACCACATCAAGAATTGTGGTCTGCCTGTTGGTTTCCTTAACTAGCTGTACCAGTAGACAGTCAAGGATTGCGTCCAACAAGCTTGACTTCTGGTACTCCTGGCTACTGTAACATCCCAATCGATGCCCAAGAGGTTCAAATCACCTACTATAACAACTTCCCCCTTTGCTTCCTCTCTTTCAACTTCTCCTCTGAGCTATCTGTCCCTCTCCTCCCATTGCCCCAGAGGTCTATAGATCACCCGCAAGCACAGTTTCTTGCTAGATGCTGCTGTTAGCTTCCCCCATAGTGACTCAGTCTCCCCATTACTACCCCGATACCTCTAACATCCACCACCTCCATGCCCTCCTTGAAAAAAGGGCTTCTCCTCCCCTTCTACCTTTTCCTGTCTCCCTCCTGAACACTCAGTGCCCAGGGATTGTCTATTCCCATTCGTTATTTTCCAAAACCCATGTTTCCATGATGGCTGCAAAGTCCACTTCAAAGTCTGCCAGCAGCACATGGAGCTCACTGATTTGTGTCACCTGGGCTTCTGGCATTAAGGCATTCCCACTTTCAAGTGACACCTAATCCTACTTATTAATATCTGTGTGTTTTCCTTGTCCTCTTGTCACCCTGTCTTTCCTGGTGCTTGCCCCCTTAGTGTTCCCTTCTCAAATGTCCCTTCACCTAGTCCAGTAAGGGCTTTGTACCTGCAATACTGTTATAAGCCCACAGATATGGGGAGAACTAGTTAAGATCCTTGCCGCCCCAGCTGCCACCAAGGTTAACCAGTCTCCACTGCAGACAGTTTAAATGTGCAATATAGATTTCAAATGTCTATTCCAGTGTGCAGGCCCCTTCTTTCATCAGGTGAAGACTGTCACCCTTGAAGAGTCTTCTGTTCCAGAAATCCACCCAATCCCCCACAAAGTGGTACTCCTTTTCTTGATACCATCCCTTAAACTGTCTGTTAAACTCTACTATTGCATCATTCCTTGTCATATCCTGCTTCCCCTCTCTACCCCATACATGGAGGACTTTGAAAAAGGCTAAGTGTGCCACCAACCTGTCCCCAAGTCTTGAAAAAATCTGCTTCACAATTTCCAGAAACTGGTTTGCCAGATCATTGGTACCCATGTGTACCAGCACCCCCAGTTCCAATCGCTCCTTCTCCAGCATCCTCCCTATCTGTCTAAATCTTGCATTGCCACTGCCCAAGGAAGGCACCAGACCACTGCCTCCAATCCACCCCCTCCACTGCCTCTCTACCCCTCAATCATTGAGTCTCTGACCACTAAGATTCTCCTAGTAGACTCGCTCCCTTTGGGTGCCAACATGTAGTCCTGCTGTTTCCCATCAACTGACTCAGAGTCCTCCCTAGTAGAGTCAAATGCCTGAACCTCTTCTAGGGGTGTGAAATGATTCACTTTCTGGATGGTGATAGGCTGGACAACCTGCTTTTGCAGGTTGTAGCTGGTCATTTATCATGGAGCACGATCACCAGTTTCAGTACTTTAGCAAAGGAATATCAATCCCAAGAACAACAGAAGTGACAGTGTCATTCATTTTATTAACACAGCACAAAGCTATGAAACTGATCAGCAATGTCAGTGTCAGGTGACATAACAGCAAGTAAAAGTAGTGAAAATGCTGTTGAAACTAGTCAAGATCAGAGAAATCAGCTGTTTTTCAAAGCCCCTGAAAAGCAGTTGGTTTTGAAGCTGAATCACTTTCATAATGCCCCATCATATTCTGTCATGTCCAGCACCCACACACACTGGGATAGTTACCTAGCTGGTGACACTGGGGCAGCCATTCCCCAATGTTGGTACCACTTAATGTTTTTTGTAGTCTGAAAAGACAAAAACAGTCCATTGTCAATCTCTATCCCCTCACCCCCTCGCCCACCACCCCACACATCCTCATTCACAGACAGAGGATCCCTCAGCATAGATCCACTCTCAGTGAAAAAATTCCTACTCCTTGAAGCCTGACCAAGAAGTGGTGAAGCAAGGTAAGTGCCATCTATGTATTTTCTGTGTGTTTATAATTTTTACTGATAATCTTGTATTTTTAAATATTTTTGCACCAAATTTTCAACATGGCCATTTTGGGACCATATCTCATGAACAAGGTAGGCAACATTTTTTAAATCTATACTGAAAGGTGATTTTGCAGTTGTTCCTTGAAATCACCTTTCAAGCAAGAGTTGAAAGAATTCACCCACCAGGTTCATTAGGTGGGGTCATAAAAAGGCTATGCTGAAAATTTGGTGCAAAAATATTGTAAAATGTCAAAATTATGAGTGAAAATTAGAATTTTTCAATGTGCACTCACAGTTTCACTATTTTTAAGTATTCTGACCCCAACATTTTCAACATGTCATTTTTGGGACCTCACTGCATGAATATGGTAGGTGAAATTTTTCAAATCTGGACCGAAGGGTGATTCCTTAGCTCCACTCCATGAATCTGGTAGATGACATTTTTCAAATCTAGCACAAAAGGTGATTCCTGCTCTGTGGAACCACCTTTCAGGCCAGATTGGAAAAAAATCACCTACCAGATTCATGAGTTGGGGAAAGTCCCATGGTACATTACTGTATAGGTTGCTGTAAAAAGGAATGTCTCATTAACTGAAAGGACACCCTTGGCAGTACCCCCAATAGCCTTTCCAGTAAAGTATCTGTAATGGGTCATCTACTGTCTGTCACTCTGCCTTTTACATGCAACCCTCCCTGCATCATTCTCTACTAAATTATTCTTGCTTGGGTACCCCACCCATTCAAGCTACACATGAGACCTATTCTGACAGATGTACCTCCATGGTGGGACGTGTTTTTCCCATCTTCCACCCCTGGAACACAAAACTAGCCACCTGTTCATCCGTGACTGGCCCACCTACCTTCATTCCTTTACTGACCCTGAAGTTCTAGGAGACCCTCCAGGACCCTTCATAAGCCTTTAGAGTCCTGGGTGACCAAGAGTTGTGAAAGAGAAACTCAGATCCCTCGAACCAATCTCCCATATGAATGTTGGCACTGGTACCTTTCGTTTTCTGACCTTGGAGTGATGGTTTGAAAACTGTCCAACTTTAGATGGACAAGGCATTCAGCTACCGTATTAATTGCCCCATCTATATGCCTGGCCCTAAAAATCATGTTTAGTTTCAGCCCTTGTAAGACTAGCTGCCTCAACACCCTCATCACCATCTTTGGCATCGCCCCCCTTTTGTTTAGTACTTCCATTACTGCACTGTTGTCACACCAGAATGTGACCTTCTGATTTCCTAGCTCCTCTCCCCATACTAATGTGGCCACCCATATGGAAGAATCTCCAGGAAAGTAATGTCTTCATAACCACTGGCCAGGTCCATTCCCCGGGGCCTGCCTCAGAAAACCACTCTCCCCTAAAGTACGCTCCCATCCCCAAACCTCCGGCCGCATCCGTATGCAATTGTAAATCCATATTAAAAACCCAGTCTTTCTGCTAGAATGTCATACCATTATAATTCTTATGGAATACTTCCCAAATTTCTGAATTATCTCTCGTCCCCTTGGAAATATCTAACCAATGATGTGGTCTGATAATGCCCCTCATGGCCCTGGCCAGATGACATGTAAATGTGTGTCCTGGTTGAGGTGTCCCATAAGTTGCTGGAACTGGTGTAACTGTACTTGTCTGTGCCCCTTAACTGTGTCCACTAAGCCCTTCAACTTTTTAACCTTTGTTACCAGTAGCCAAAACAACTCTTGCTCTGTGTCTATCTCTATGCTCAGAAACTCAATTCACTGACTCAGGCCGTCTGTCTTATCTGGCGCTACAAGAACTCCTAGCTCTTGGTACATTTCTTCAAACCAAGGCAGCATCCTTTTCATTTCTTCTTTCCCTTCCCTGATTAGAAGGAAATCATCTAAATAATGGATAACCAACCTATACCAGTACCTGTCCTGAAATATCCATTGCAGCCATCTGCTAAATGGTTTGAATGTAGCACATGTTATGGAATGGCCCATATGCATAGGTTTGGAGGCACTGTTTACTCCAGAGATTTGCTTAGTTGTGGATTATTCACAGATCAATGTAAAAGAGTGGAGATACTGTATGTCCCTTATTTCCCATTCTGTCAAACATGTGGTACTACATCATTGCAAAGACCAATCAACTATACTATACTCAGAATGGCTGAATGAATTGCTGGCCAGCCTTCGCCTGTAAAGAATGATAGCCAGTCTAAGAAGCAAAATGTTCATCTATAACAAGAGATGGGGGAAACTCCACACTTTATACTCCATTCCTCAGCAACAGGATTCAGGCTCTCATCTTGTCTTTTGATCTGCTGCAACCCAGGGTTTTGCTCATCATGAACGTAGTAAATGTACCTGTTTTATTACTAATGGATATTAGTAACAGTGTTTAAACTGTTGCATTTTGAGCCGATTTACTGACTAAGAGTGATTACAATCCTTTCCTGAATATCTGTCTGTCTCAATGTCCTTTGGCACCTCTGCCCCTTTGTCTTGCTAACTCTCCTGCTGTGACTGTCTGCCACACAGCCCTCAGCCTACTCTTAAATTGCCCTGTCTCTCTCTGTCCTGCAGCTGATTTCTGCCCCTGACCAGGGTACACAGCTCTGCCAGATCTAAGGATTGAGCACCCGGATGGACAGCATCCCTGGAGCCACCGCCTGAGACTGCAAGCCCAGCCACAAAGCCTGTAGAGGTACTGCTTACTGCTGAACCAATCGGAAAGCGAGCGCTTCCTCTGGCTATGCTCCGATTGGTCACTTTCTGCTCTCTGTCTGTTTGCCACCTGGTGCTGTTTTAAACTGCATTTTTGAACTTTAATCAAGCATAAAAGACCTGTAATTACTGCTGAAAAGCAGAAAAGTGTTTAAACTGTTGCATTTAGAGCCAAATTACTGACTAAGAGTGATTACAGTCCTTTCCTGAATACCTGTCTCTCTCAATGCCCTTTGGCACCTCTACCCCTTTGTCTTGCTAATTCTCCTGCTGTGACTGTCTGCCACACAGCCCTCAGCCTGCTCTTAAATTCCCCTGTCTCTCTCTCTCTCTCTCTCTCCTGCAGCTGATCTCTGCCCCTGACCAGGGCACACAGCTCTGCCAGATATCAGGACCCGGCCCCCGGATGGATGGCCTTCCTGGAGCTGCTGCCCATGACTGCAGCCTGGCCACAAAGTCTGAAGAGGTACTGCTGCTGCTGCTGCCCCACCGGCACTGCACACCAGCTCCCCACCCAATCCCCACCCAGCCACCCTATCTCGACTATTATATTTTTAGCAAGCCACATGACCTGAAATTACTAACAGTCTACTTTCCCATTGGTTCCTTATATTCTCTCACCACTAGGGGGACGCGGAAACCTTTTGCTTACCTTACAGCTATCTCTGCATTACCTTCACAGGCACCATAAACTATCTCCTGCCACTATGCTGCACCTTAACATGTGCTTGCCTTACCCACGTCACCTAATCTTAGCAGTTTTGATCAGCGTCATTCTAGGGATGACATGTATGCCTGCTTCTCCGACCACATATCCAGCTACTCTCCCTGAAGCCACCACAGTAAACTACCTAGGAATGCTGCCACACACCCTGACACTGTGCCACACCAATTACCCGCACTACCCCTCACTACCTTGTGCCTCTCTTACTTGCCTGCCTGACCTACTGATCACGCTGCTCAATATATCTTCAACTGCTCCCTGAAGAGTACAACTACCTGGACACCATGCTCAGTGCTAATCAGCAACCCATAAATACCGCAAAGCTAGATTCCTCGCTTTCCTCCTCCTCCTCCTCCTCCTCCTGCTGGCTGGTAATGTCCAACCCAACCCTGGTCTCCCTTCAAAGAACTCCCCTATCCCCCTTCACACACCCCCTCACTCCCCTAGCCCTCCTGAATGGCCTAAAAATTATCCACCTAAATGCCCACAGCCTTACCAACGAACTACCCATACTGCAGGTCATGGTCCTCGAGTATAAACCTGATGTCATCATCGTCTTGGAAACTGGGCTCTCAGGTCATATCATGGACCAAGAAGTCCTTATTCCTGGATTCACTGTAACTCATATGGACAGACAAGGAAGAGATGGCAGAGTGGCGATCTATGTCACCACCTCCCTACAGCACACAGTTGCATTGAAAGTCACCTCTCCTTCCCCTCACGAAGCTATCCTCCTCAACCTGAAGCTTCCCTTCTGCTGCCCTCTGTTTATCGCAACAGTATACTGCTGCCCGAGCCAACCCCCTTCCCAAGTCACTGATCTGATCAATAAACTAACGGCCCTTGCCCACGCTGGTAAGCTGTACATACTGGGCGATCCTAACATCAATTGGCTCTCTAACACACTAGCCAAAACTCACTCTGACATAGAGTCACTAAACTTGACACAACTAATACAGGAACCAACTCGCATGAACTACAAAATTAATAACCATTCCCTACTGGACCTAGTCCTCACGTCGCATCCCCACAGGGTCAAGGCCGCTGGCCTCCTACCTGATGCATTAAGTAACCATCATCCCGTATATATGATGCGCAAAATACATAGGCAAAAAATACCCCACAAAATCCTCCTAACCCAGACCTACTCCTCCTTTGACACTGTACCTCGTCATCGTGACCTCACCAATACTCACTGGTCCCCACTTGCCACCTGCACCTCAGTTGACGCTGCACTCCAACTGTTCTGTGATAAGTTCTTTCACGTTTGGAACCAACATGCACCACTTCATAAAATCAAAGTCTGGGGCAACCACATACCCTGGGTAACCTCTGAGCTCCTGTCCTGTCATAGAACCCAGGACACTGCTTGGTGTAAACACAAGATAACCAACTGCCCCAGGAACCTCCAAGGATACAAGGAGCTTCAAAATAAGTGTACCAAAGCTATCCGACTGGCCAAAACAGAACACTACCAGGCTAAGTTACACATCAACACAAACAAACTTTCCAAATTCTGGAAAGTTGTCCAGTCCCTCTTTCCCCTTCCACCAAGCCCCCCACTCCTGCCCTTAGACTAAATCTCTTGGATATCTCGGATCCTATGGCTGTCGCTGACTGCTTTAACTCCCATTTCACATCCTGCACTGCAATGCACCAAACTACCCCCCTGTTGCACATGCATTCCTCCACATGCCCACCTCCACTCCCTGTTTCCCCTTCTTCTACTCCTCCAGCTCCCCCTACCCCCTTCTTCTTCACCCACCTCTCTCCTGCTGCTGTCTTACAAGCCCTTCAGTCTATCAAGCCTGTTAAAGGCTCCTCCCCAGGTGGCCTGGACCCTAAGCTCTTCTCTCTGTCTGCGCCCGCCATCACCTATCCTATATCCATCTTGCTAAACCTCTTCTTTGTCTCTTCCACTGTCCCTACAACCTGGAAACATGCTACAGTCCTACCACTCCCTAAAAGAGGTGACCCTTCCTCCCCTAGTAACTACTGTCCTATCTCTCTCCTTCCTATCCTGGCTAAGCTACAGGAGCACATAATACTCAAATAACTCTCCTCCTACTTTACTGACTCCTCCTTTCTTACTCAATTCCAAGCTGGGTTTAGAAAACACCACTCTGCTGCCACCTCACTCCTATGGCTGACTGACACTATCGCCACGGGCATGGACAAAGGCCTCATAACCTCAGCTATTTTTATTGACCTGGCCCAGGCCTTCGACATGGTCTCCCACCCTTTACTCCTGTCCTGCCTCAGCAACGCTGGTCTCTTCCCTAATGCCATTGAATGGTTCAAGTCCTATCTGTCAGGCAGAAGACAATCTGTCCACATAGCTTATGCCATCTCCTCTCCCTTCCCCATCACCACGGGAGTCCCCAGGGATCAGTACTTGGGCATCTCCTTTTTTCAATCTTCCTCAATGACCTCCCTCAGTTTTGTTTATTGTCTAACATATACATGTATGCAGATGACACTGTCCTGTTCACAACTGGCAATTCGGTCACTGATGTCACTGCTAGGCTCCAGCTGGATTTCAAAAATGTACAATGCTGGCTAAGTGAGCAACATCTCTTCTTAAACTCAAAGAAAACATTCTCCATGACATTCGGTACTAGGCAGAGGTTGGCAATGCTCCCCTCCTTACCTCCTTACCTACCTTTTACATCATTGATGGGTCTATATTAGAAGACACCTCTTCCTTCCGCTACCTTGAAGTTTGGCTGGATAGGAACCTGAACTTCTCCATCCGCATTGATGCCATTCTAAAGAAACTCTGGCCTAAGCTAGGGGCCCTCTATCATAACAGGGGTAGTATCCCTTGTACGGCAAGGCGCGAACTGGTACATAAAATGATACTGCCAACTTTTGACTATTGTGATGTTGTATACGGAGCTGCCCCTCAATCCTTCTTATCCAGGCTTGAACCTCTTTTTAACTCCTTCTGCTGGTTTGCCTTGGATGCATCTGCTCTGATACATCACTGCACACTTTACCGGTCTCTAAATTGTACCTCACTTATTGACAGGAGAGCATTGCACGTGGCAAAGTTTACCTCTAAATTCTGGCTAGGCTCACTCCCCTCTTACCTGTCAGCCTCCTTATCTGCCCCTTACCCCACCAAATACAACCTAGGATCTGATGATTCTCGCTCACTGAATATACCCTACAGAAATACTACATCCAGCCAAATAGCATTCTCCCATCACCTACCTAAGCTTTGGAACCAACTACCATCCCAAATCCACCACTCCTCATCAGCCTACTCTCTCTCTATATCCCTAGCAAACTACCTAGTGAAGAACTGCAACTGCGTCTAGCCCAGCGGGGACTTGCCTAGCTGCTGGTCTATACCTCCTCCTTCCTCCAGCTGGGCCAAATATCTATCCCTTATTCCAAACCCCTCTTGCAATCCTAGTACTTCTGCAGCTTAGCACTTCTACCTCCCCTACTGTTCCACCCCCCCGAGTACCTTTTGACTATACCCCCTGTCAGCCACTCACAAATGTATCCTAATCTAGAAATGTTATTAGCTATTGTTATTTGTTAACTGTACAGTCTGTCTATATGCTGCTAAGATGTGTGTATCTTGTTGTACTACTATTGCTCCCACTCCCCTTCCCCAGGACGTACCCTGAGATGAGCATTGTTGCTCAGTGTAACCTTCCTTGTGAAACGTTTCAAAAAATAAATAAATATTAAGTGGGTATATACAAGCCAAGAGAACTTGGCATCCTATCATGAAAATCTAAAGCACAATACACTTCTCCTTCCCTTAGATTAAGTTTAGAATCTGGATATGGGGGAGTTAGGGAGGGGAGTCAGGGACAGGTAGGGAGGGAAAATGTGGAGTGGGTTCTAAGAGTGGATATTATCTGATGTTACCTAAGGAGGGCTCTATTGATCCTATATCTGATGTTTCTTGCTATCTCTCCATTTGTGACTATGTAATGGTTATGGAAACTTCAATAAAGCATATTGAATTAAAAAAATAATAATAATACTGCTCCCCCACCTGAAAACCTAGGAAATCCCAATCATCAGGATGTACTGGAAGTAGTTGGAAAGCCGCCTCTGTGTCAGTCATTGCTAACCAGGCTCCACGCGTAGCCCTGATCAGTCATACTGCCTGCTCTAATGTGACATATCTGACCCTGCTGTCTTCCTCATTTATGTAATTATCTATTGAATACAATTCTGGGTAAGACAGGTGATGTATCACCTGAAATTCCCCTGGTTGTTTTTTAGGCACTAATCCCAATGGGGATATCCTCCTGTTGTGGAAAGGGGGGGTCAGTAAATGGTCCTTCCACTCTCCCTATCTTTACCTCTTTTTGAATCTTTTTCTCCAACAACTCTTCTTTTCCTCCTATTGACCCCAAGTTTTAGGCACTAGTCTGTATCATTTTTCCCTAAAAATGTAAATTGAAACCATGCTGAAAACCTTCCTTTAATCTCAGTGCCACCTCTCTATCCAGGTAATTTTAACCCATTCTTCTAAAACCTGTAATTTTATCGGTGTCTGTGCCAATTGTTATCTGCCTCCTCTGTCCTCTAGTGTTGTCCTTAATTGTGGCTCATTGGGTATGACCATTCCCTCCTTCAAAACCCCTCCTTCTCCCCCTCACTCATGTGTGCCCCCAGTAATTCGTGTACCCACCCCTAAAAGGCTGGTTGTAGTACCCATTACCGCTGCTTTTATCCCAGTATGGCCTGTACTTTGATGCTGGATGACATTCACCACATTTTGAACATGCATGCCTAAAGTAGCACTGAGACCATGAGCAATGGACCCAATTATAGCCTCAACAACACTTTTGCAAGAATCCTGATTTCTTGTCCCCTTCATTCTCACTGCCTCCATGCCAGTTAACATCCCCAGTCATAGGTCTATTTGCCTGGTGTCCCATCAATTGTCCCCAAATGTTACCATCCTTTTTCTGAACAGCTCATTATACTGCAACCAACTATGCCCTCCCCTCTTGTATGCATTTCTCGTTATTAATGAGCATGTCAGCAAGGGAGTAGCCAACTTATGCTTTTTCTGTATGGCAATGGCAGTGTATTATATAAACCCAGTTGACCATACATCCCATGTTTTTCCCTTCATGGTCATGCTCTACTTCCCTTTTCCTAGCAGAACCACTGCTGCCACCATGTTTTTCTTCTCAAAACTTTCTTTTTCATTGTACTTTTCTGCTATATCCTTGTTCACTAGAGCAAATACATCCACATATTCCCCCTACCATATTTTTTCCTTCATTGTGAGAGGCATATGTTTCCCAATACTCACCCCCCCCAGTGTACCTATTTTGGCCCCCCAACCCCTCCCATCCATGCATCCTTCTCTTTCATCCCTGTCCCCCCATTCCTTTTTAATGTCCCCAGTACTTTTTTGAATTGCCTAATCCCATTCTCTCTCCCATGGAACCCAACATCTGTTCTACATATTCCTTTATGCTGCTTATGAGTGCAAAGTCCACATTACCTGGTTTTGGATGTTCTGGGATCAGGGCCAGAGCTGGGATGTCCACCGGTTTTGGCCTAGTGTTCTCTGGAGGGGTGGAGCCTGCTAGCAGATCTGGAAGTACAGGCACACCAATGGGGCCTTTGGTTGTGGAGGGACTGACTGGGATCCAGGCATGGGAGCAGGATCAGGCATAGGCCGAGGTACCAGTGTTGTAGGTGGGACTGGAGAAACAGGCACCGGTGGTTGTGGAGGCACAGGGGTCACCGACTCCGGAACCTGTGGATTCTGTGGAAGCATCTTGTTCCCTTTGCCACCTCACCCCTTGTTGGCCTTCCACTTCTCCTAGCACCCTGGCCGTCCCCCTTCCATACTTTTCAGGAACTTATTTGCCCTCTCTACTAGCTCTATGAACACCTTGTAGGCATCCTTTTTTGTAGCCTTGCATTTCCTGGGTGCCATCCTATTGCTTCTCACAGATGCTAGAAAGTAATTGCAAAAAGTTATTACATTCATTCTTTATTCATCATCCTGCTTTTTTTTATGTATCCTACAACTCCACTGATCGAATAAAACTGACTTCTATTAGAATGCACAGGCCCAATTAAACCTGCTATTACCTCTATGTTTGTTGCTAATCCCTTTGCTTCTATTATTTATATATAATTTTTTTTATTTATTGAATTAAACTAAAAAATCCCATCTTCCCATGTCATGCCCTTGACCATCCACCTGCCCCAGTCTAAAATGGTGGCCACCACATGGTCCTATGTCACCCTTAAGATGGCTGCCTATTCTTGACCAAATCCACATATACAGTGGTGCTGGGCATTCGCCTCCTAATTACCAAAATGGCGGATGCCACACAGATCCTAAAATGGTGGCCACTCAGCGGCCTAAAGCGCAAATGTCCTTCTTAAGATGGTGGCCCAATCTTGACTATATTCACCTTACTATGGTGCTGGACATCTGCCTCCTAATTACCAGAATGGCTGATGTCGCATGGCTCCTAAAATGGCAGTCACCCTGCTGCCTAAAGCAAAAATGATCACCACTGTGCTCAAGCCCTGTTGACCCTTGCCTGCCTGAAATGGTGGCCATCATGAGGCTTCCTGCTGGTGGCTGCCCTGCTGTCACAAAATCCCAAATTCGCCCTGACAGCAGCCGGGACTCACTCAAATGGTGGCTGCCCTGTGGCCTACTTCCACCTCTTGAAACCTAGACCCAGTGTACTACAAACTCCACATGGTGCTTTTGCTCCTGCCCCATGCAGCTAACCAAATTTACATGCATACAAGATGGCAGCTGCCATGCAGCCATGAGCCTACTCCACAAGACGACTGTCACCCTCGCATTCTCTCATCCCCCTAATCGCATGCCCCTCTGTGCTGTTGTATCAACTGCTGCTCCCAGAAAAAACAGCAGCACTATCCCTTTTTGTGTTTGCCCCTGGTGGTGCTCGCTAAATCAATGCACTCCCCAAACCACAACTCCCTTACCCCTCATGGCCTTGCCATGCTGCTGAGCCTCTTCCATGGTGGCACCATCCCTTAATTGTTAAATGACAGCATCAGTGGTTCATTCGCAGTGACTTCTTACCAGACCACGTGGGTCCCCCAAGTTCCAACTGCTCTGCAAGGCCCTGTCCCCGTTTGACTATAGGACCTAAATTCACAGCCAACAAGCCATTGACCCTCATGCTGCTTATATTCCTCTCAGTGACTGAATGCATCTTGCAATCTCTCACCATCACATTGCAAACATGGCTCAGCTCAAAACATAGCTCACCTGCCAACCAAATCCTCATAAATTTTTTTTTAAAAGAGAACACAATCTCTGTCCTACTGAAATCTCAACTTGGTGCATCTCTCAGTTGCTTCACCCACCATACTTTCCTTAGTTGCCATATTGTGGTTCAAACTTAGTGGTGCTCCATGAAGGTGACTGCTTCTAACATTCCACGTCTTTATAAAATGGAGCAAACCAATTAAATTAAAACACACTATAAAATTCAACCAGTCAGGTTGATATTTTGCACAAAGAACTGCTTGCATTCGATATGGCTTTAAAAGTAACATTGCAGGCAAAATGGAAAAGGCCAGCTACTCCAAGAAATGTACAAAATTCTTCTATTTTTCATTTTTTCTTAGTTCAAGTATCAATTAGACCCTCCTGAACCTATGTTTCACTGAGTATGGCTTCATCAGGGTTGAGGATCTAGTTTTAAACATAATTACATATATTTTTAGTATATTTTTTAGGAAAAAAAACCATTCATGAACATTTTTAAATACAATGCAGCGCTCTTAAATGCATTCCCTTGGCACCAGAAAAAAAGTATACATTTAAGAGGGTTATGCATTTATCAGATCTTGTATTCTTTTAATGGTGAGCACAAGTTGCAGTATGTGCCAGGGGTCTGGGTAGAGAAAAGAAATGCCAGCAGCACTTTAATGATTCTTTGGTTGGGATAAAGTGATCTGTGATATACTGTGGCTTTCTTTAGTCTGATGCCTCTGTGAGGGAGGGTGCTTCTGGGATTCATGTAAAGTGCTTCTGTGACATTCTTTTGGGTTCTTTGCTTTGATTTCAGTGTGAGGGAGGGTTCGTCTGTGACTTAGGTCTGATGGTTAAAAGGTTGAAGTAGGTGATTGACACCTTATTTAAATAGAGCAGACTATTAACATACAGTTAATTGCTAATTAGCAAGTCAGCTACAGGCAGTGTCAGTAAAATTGTGCCAGTCTGTCCACACATGCTCAGCAAATCTAAGGGAAAAATATGCAGTTAAAAAGGTTCCTTATATGTGTTTAACAGGTCTATTTAACATATAAGGTATAGGAAAAAAAATCTGGGCTTGAAAATTGTATGCGTTTATGCAGGCTATGCATTTATCAGGTGTGCATTTAAGTGGGATGCATGATAAAAATATTTTTCTGTTATTTATAGTAACATTGACATAACTTACCTCCTTGCAGCACAAAAGGCTTACCTTCAAACAGCCAAAAACTGAATTTACAAGATAACTGGATCGAAAAATGGCTACCTAGAATCGGATCAAGTAAGAAAATCAGATTCACCTTAATGCTAAACTGAATATAATACAAAAAACACTGATCAATTGCCAAACTGATACGCTTCATAGCAAAAATTTACCAGAGAGCAAAACTGTGAGGCTCCAGACTCTGCCAGCTCTTTTTAAACCCCAGATTCCCCACCTCTCTCTCTCTCTCTCTCTTCCCTGAACCAATCCTTGGTCCCTACTATTGTTTAAGCCCGGCCCCCTCTCAGAGGTCACCTTGCCTAAGGTTACTGTCTTCCTCCCTAGGTTGACATCTTACCTGAGCATAGCTCCCCTTCCCCTTTCCTTCCCTTTCCGACCAGATCCATGATCTACCCTATTGGTCTGGGGCCTAGTGACAAACAGGCCTGTCTTAAAAATAGGCAAACCACCTAGCTAGTGTTGTTATGCTGAGATAACTGCATGGGTAAAGATGACCCTCAAATTTTATGATCTTTGAAACCCATTTTATAATAATTAATATAGCACTCCAACCATTCAGCTTGTAGCACTGTAAGTGTACTGTATGGGGAGAGGAGTTCCAAATTCAGTTTGGATTTGATTCAAGGCCCATGAATTCAGGTTGACTTAAAGAATTTAGTGAAACTACTTTGGGATCAATGCAGTAATTAGCACTAGGTAAAGCACACACAAACAGGGAATAACAAAAGCCTGGAGGTCAGCAGACAATATCTATTATTCTAGCTTCCGGGGGGCATGTGGTATTGGTATGCCACAGCTGTTGATTGCTCTGCTTCTTGTACTGTGACAGAATTGACAGCCCACTAAGACCACTGCAGCCCAGTGCATATTGTAGCTACAGTAATAGTTAATATTTATTGCTGACATCAAGTACTGTACCCCCTTGTAACCTCTGATTTACCTCCACACCAGCTACTATATCGGTATACCATTAAAGGGGTTCTGCAATTAGAGTGCCCCAGTTAGGGCAACAGGGAAAGTTCATGAGTGACAGGGGCCTTCTGGATTTTGCAGCGCCCTGCACTTGTGACATTTTCACCATCCACACTGTTCTTCTCCCTTCCACTCATGCCCAGACCTGGAGGTGATTATAATTAGTGTTGGGGGATGTGGGGGCCAAAGCCTCCACATCAAGGGGTGTGGGGGGTGAATTCCCCACCAAAAATGAACTCTTGGTGGCTTAGATGTGTTGTGATGGAATGTGGGGCTGCAGTAATTGCAGACGACATGCTTTTGGTGCTCTAATTTAAGGTGATCAGATACATGTCGCACCTCCATGGGTGAACCCTATATTCTCCATTACCCCATTAATTTTAAATGATATAGCAACCCCCCAAAACAAATTCATCAGGAAACATGAAAAACTAAGTGAAACAAATTAAATTTAGAGCATCGTATTACCCGTAATATTTTACCATCCATCAATGGCAATTTGTTTTTATATTTTACATATGTAGGTTTTTTTTTTTTACCTTTAATGGAACAGATGGTTGTACCGGAGGATCACAAGGAGGAGAAGGAAGTCTGGTATCAGACTGGTGTCAGCATGGCTCAGTTGGTAGCACATCTGCCTCTGGACCAGAAGGCCGTGGGTTCTCGTCCCATACCGGGATTTGACTTGCACCTAAAAATCGCTGGCATCCGAATGCAGTATTGGGGAGTGCTGTACTGCTGGGGTGTGCTGTCCTTCGGATGAGACGTTCAACCGAGGTCTCTTCTGCCCATCCTGGTGTTGTCCTGGTGGGTGTCCAGGTGGAAGTAAATGAACCCAGGGCACTCTTCACAAAGAGTAGGGAACATTCCCGGTATCCTGGCCAACATTCCCCTTTCCATAAACCGATTCTTGCAATTATCCAGGCTGTGTGTGGGTGATGATGTGCAATATGGCTGCCACCACACATTCAGTCACTTCACTACCAGTCTAGCATTGCTTGTAAAGCGCTTTGGGATGTATGAAAAGCGCTATATAAATGCTGATTCTTCTTCTAATGTTTTCACAGTTGTTTTCTATTGTACACAACAGACATTTGTAGAAAGAGATAACAAGGAGGAGGAGGAGGAAGACATAAAGGTAATGTAGAAGTACCCTGACTACTAAGGAGCTGTGAAGTATGCATCTCCTTATTATGTTCATTGTTTGGTCTTACAGTACTTAGAGACATACATCATGATGAGCTAGTTGGTGACTGCAATATCATAATTGCAGTTTCGTCATGACGACTTGTAGTGGTGTGTGTCACAGGAGTCCTTTTGCTGCTGTTGCTGCTACTGGAAGTGGTGAGCCAGATTGAGTTAGTGTGCCAGTGTCATTAGTTGTTCAAGGAGACTTGCCACCAGGAAGTGAGGAAATGGGAATAGTACATGCCACCTGTCTTATATTTGAATACTTTAATGCATAAAGTTGTTTTTTTTTTGTAGATTGAGACTGAGACAAGCTAACAGTTCAAGATTCTCTGACACTAGCCTTGAGTAATGTGGTAAGCCAGAGTCAGCAGATGTAGTGAAACATCCATGTGTAGCGACATATGTTGGCAGGTATCTGAGATAATGCAAAGCCACTTTAGCTAGTGCTGGCCAAATGTCTTGTCTTTCATGCCACAATTAGAATGGATCAGTACTTCTGCTAGACACTGGATCTGCTAAATAAGTCTGCATTACATACCCCGGAGACTTGTTCGAGTCTTTCTCCAAAATGTCTGTGTGGCATCAGTGTGCATTAATTATCCAGACAATTCCTTAATTTCCATAGGTGTCTCAGGATCGTCACTATCAAACACTTTGATGTCTTGCTCACTATTAACTGGGACTGGCAATAAGAGAAAACATAACTGGAGATGGATCACTACAAACATGAAGTTGTGTATGCACATTCTTGCTGGCTTCTTCAACCTGTTTTTGTGTCTCTAGCATAAGTGAATGCAACAGTTTCTGTTTGATATTCTCCATACATCCAGCGGTAGTGAACACGTCTTTATACAACTGCAGCAATTGACATGGTCATATATTTCCTGAAAATTTGTTGATATCTCCACAGAAACTCCCTACCTGTCTGCAGTACCACTCTTGGGCCACTGGAAAGAATCTCTTAAGAAATATCACAAACTATGTAGAAATATTTGACTAGGTCTATTGCTGCAACTCGAAGATCCAGTAGAGTTGCTAAAGCAAATTGTGTGACTTCTCTAATGTTGTCAAACATGTCAGCAAGTTGTGTAAAATACATATATGCCACTTCCTTAATGAGTGTTGCATTCAGCTGCTGCTCAGGTGAAATAGTGGTGCCACCACCACCACCACGTTATTGTATTCTTCATCGACTTACCACAAACAGCATTGCTTCCTTAAGTTGCTGCAGATGATCTCAAATAATAGCATTTGTGGCTTTCAAGTAGACTCTTCATTGAAAAGATGATGACACGGGCTACTGGTTGTGCACTTAAATCTTTGGTTGCCTGTTCATAAGACTGCAAAAGCAGAATAAGCTTTTGCAAAACAAATCACTCCACCTATAACAGATATCCACTACAGTTCACATCCTCAAATTCCATGGCCCAAATTTATTGTAACTTTTTTATTCCATGAGTCTATCCATTACATAAAAGACAGAGTTCCATCATGTGGTAATGTCTTTAAATAAGCACTGTTGAGGGTAATTTGCTTCTGCTGGTATTGATGGGGAAATCAGTATTTTGAGAGGAACAATGGAAATACAGTCCTTAGTAATGTCCCATACAATATGAAGTATTTCTTTTAACTGTTCATGTTTGTTAAGCACATAGCTCACTACCCAGTTTAGTGCACATTCAAAATAAAGTACAGCAGAGTCAGCCAGGATCTAATGTTTTATGAGGAGCTTGTCACACTTTTCTGTGTGAGAAATTAGAGTGATTGCCATTGGATAACATTGTTTTCCTGCAGAATTCTTCATCATGTCACTGGCAGAAACTGTGATAAAAAAGATACTTCCTCACTGATGCCACTTTACATGACTGAAAACCTCATTGTCCATACTCTTCAGGATGTTACTGCCACTGTGCAAATTGTGCACTACAAACATGCCCACATTCAGATCATGAGAGTATATACAGATGTCTAGTAGTCACTGGATAAACTGCAGCTTATTTTCCACACTTAGCTTCTTCTCTATTGCTGCATTGCTGACACATTAATAAAGCTTCTCTTCTATTGCCATGCATCTATGAGACTGTAATCTTTAGTATAACTCCTGTAGGCAGCGGTGGTAGTGGCTGGACATTAATGATGGTGGTGCTTGATTCTGAGACAGTTCTGTGGGCAGAGAAATTCAGGAAGTTTTGGTTTAACTACTGTGCTCCACGTCACTAAAGAAAATGTACATACCCCCCCCACCCCGCTTCTTTCAGAAGTGTCACTACGGGTGGTGTCTTCTTCATAGAGAGAATACCACACTGAGAAAATGTGAAGCATGACAGAATGTTATACTGGACATCACTTCATGCAATGGTATTCAAAAACCATTGTCTTCCACCATGGACTGATGATCAAGGGCCTTTCATCTCAACAATATTTGTGTAAGTTATATGGAATTTATTTTTTTGGCAGTTTATACCAAGTATGGCATGACTCCTGCAGTGTAGTTTGTTTTGTTACTATTTCACAACCAATTTTGGTGGGCTAGCATGGGGTCTGGTGCGGGCTTGTGGTTTCTGGACTCCCGAATTAGCACCAGTACCTAGGGATGCATAAGTTCAGTGCTGTCATTGTGATCATATTACTTGAATAAATCATCTTTTCTCACATCCCATTTTCAGCCATTCCTGCTGGCATCCATTCTGATCTGAGTAGGAAATAGGCCTTGTATTGGGAGGATGCCATGCTTCCATTTTAGATGAGTGGCTAGGACACTTGTACCCAAAGTTCAAGTAGACTGAGGATGTCTTGGGAATTTTAGTGACAATGTTCTGGGGAGTATTTCTGTTATGGGGGGTACTGCAAGATGATTGTGTGTGGGGCACTGTGGAATGACTTTGCTTGATATGGGCATCAGCAGCATTTGCTATGGGGTTGATGCAGGGGCTTGGGCTGGGCTTTAGACTTCTCTGGCTGAGCACTCTGTGTTTTAGTTAAAAATTGGTCATTTCTATCTTGTTCTCATGTGGAGGAAGCAGAATTGGAACTTACAGAGCTTGAAGTAGGGTGAGTAAGCCAGTGTGCTTTTGGATTTCTTAGGGTGGTGTCAGATGCACTTGAAGACCTTGGAAGGTTGCTTGGAGTACTGGAAGTGGAATCAGTGGACCTCTAAGGACTACTGAAACAGGGTTTCTTTGGCTATATCATCATGCACCCAGCCCTACTCCTGATAACCCAGTGACTTCCAATCCCACAATGATCATCTCCACCACCATCAGTTTCAGAAGATGTAGTTAGAACAAGCATGATGGAACTTTTACGTATATCTTTCCTTCCCTTGAATTTCTTTCTTCTTCTGATTTTTACTTCATGTTTTCTATACCACATGGCAGATGACACGACAATGGCAACATAACAGTAGGCCACAGCAAAACACCACAAAATATGATTCAATAGCCACCTAAATGATATCTATGTCAATAGGAACAGAAATACATAACATTTTATAGGCAGAAAAAGACTGACATCCACCCAGTCAGACATCTTCCTACCTAATGTCACACCTGCCTTATATTGAGTGGACTTGGCAGTGTATCCTAGCAGTATCACAGCCATATAGCCACCTCTCCCACCTTTTTTCCAGCCCCTTGTGTCTGTCCCATCCCATGCATGAAGCTAGCAATAGTTTCCATTTCTAACAGCAGCACAGGTAACCCATTTTATTTCTCCACCACTCTTTCTATGAAAAATGTTTTCTTGTGTCCTTCATGAATTCCCCCCACCGGCTCATACTTACTTATTGTGGGTCTCTCATGGTGCTGAATTCCTGCTGGTAGTCAACTTTATTTAATTCCTTGAAAAACGTGAATGCTTCAATCATGTCTCCCCTCTTTCTTTTAGTTTCCAGCAAGTACATATTAAGGACACTTTATCTCTCCCCATGTTTTCCCCTGCTGTCCCTGAATCTTCTTGATTACTCACCTCTGCATAGTCTTTAGCTTATCCCAGTCCCTGTTAAGACAGGGGATCTAGAACTGTGCACAGTACTCTAGTTGTGGCCGTATTAGAGAGCTGCAAAAAGGATGAATCACCTCCTTACTCCTTCTAGAAAACCAATGTCCTAGGCACCAGAGCATTCTGTTTGTCTTCCAGTACTCCTGGTTACAGTGGATCATGACATTAAAGGTATTTGCTGTGATAACCCCTAGATCCCTTTCCTCCACTGTCCAGGTCACTCTTACTGCCCCTAGCCAATACTTGCATTTGGGTCTGTTTCTGAAAATATGTAATATTACGTTTTTCAGCATTGAACCTGAGTTGCCAGACCCCTGACCACTTGTCTAACTAACCTACTGTAAATCCTTTTTCATATTTCTGATACCCTCTCACTGTCTTCCCTCCCACATAACTTTATATCACGTGCAAATAGGCTAGACGTACCTTATATCCCTTCCCTGATGTCACAGATGAACAGGTTACAGTAGTAGCTTGTGGCATAATGGAGAAAATCCAGCAATATCTTGATTTATGACAGAAAATCCCCATTCATTTCAATTGTCTTTCTTTTTTTAATTACATTTTTTTCCAGATCTAGGTTCAAGAGATTTCCCTCTGCCCTTGCTCTGTCTACCACAACTAACCACCACCTCCCCTATGACTTATCTGCTTCTGAGATTCCCCCATGAATTACTCCCCTCCCCCATGTTGGGTTCAGGAGGAGGGAGGAACACCCCTCCATAGACTGCACCCAAAATGGGGCAAAGGTCCCAGGTGTTGGTGTGGTTGTGGGTGTAGGGCTGTAAGGCAGAGGCATCATGGGTTCCTGACTCAGATTTTCCATGTTTTCCCTCCCCACACTGGCAGAGTGTAATGACGTGCCATGTGTGCACTTGGAGGTGTACACACACACACACTATGGTGCCTGCTATGGACTATTCCCCCTTCTGAGGCGCTCCCACTTCCTGACTACCACAACTCCACATACTGGCAGTATAGGAGTGGTGCAGCTGGCCCCCCCTCCCCAGAAGAGGAGAGCAATCAGATGGAGCTCAATCCTTTCCATCCCTGGCAGATGCCAGGAACCTGAGTTCATTCTCAAACCTGAGCTGCCGGCATGGTGGGACCTCCACACCGCTGAGCCTGCCCTTAAGTTGATCCTGTGATATTTCTGAATATATCCTGATATATAGTGTGTCTTGTTACTGGCTACCACTGTAAATAGAACTGACCACAAGATAGATCCTTGAAGTACTCCAGTACTCACTTCCTTCTCTCTTAAGTACTGGACATTTATCACTACCCTCTGGGTCCTCCAGTTCCCAGTCTGCCTAGTCAGGCCCACCCTATATACCGGGGCCCCCTTACTTTGTCACTGTCCTTTGATGTGGCCCTGAATTAAAGACCTTGCTGAAATCTAAAAATAGGATATCATCAGTGGCCTGTAGTTCCCATGACCTTCCTGTGTCCCCCCTTGTGGAGGGGTATCACAAGTGTTGTCCTTTAGTATACCAGGATTATTCCTGTCTCTAGTGAGCAGGTTACAATATCTGCCAGAGAGACAGCTATTGCCTGCCGCACCTCTTTCAGATCCTGAGGTACAGCCCATCCAGGCCTGCAGACTTGCTGACTTTTAATGCCCTGAGCCCCTTTAATACACTGTCTATGGAAATGCGTCCTACCCTTAATTTGTGCCCAAAGTCCTAAGTCTAATTTTTTGCACATTCTGGTTGCAGCCCAACCCCTTCATTACTGAAAACTGAAATGTAATCCAGTACATCCACCTTACCCTGGCCTTTGGCCATCTCCTCTTATCCTTAAGATAAACCTTTTATGCCCTCCTTTTTCTTTCTTTTTCTATTCATGTAGCTAAATAAGGCCTTGTCATTGTCCTTCACTACATCTGCTATACTGAGCTCTGCTTCCACTTTAGCCTTTCTTATGGTTGTACTGTCTGCCTTAATTTGTTCCCAGTAATGCTCCCTATTACTTTCTGATTTGCCTCCCTTGTACTTCCTTGAATCAACTTTTTTTCCTTGACTGCCATCATCACTTCCCTGGAGAATTACATCAGCCACTTATCTCTCTTGCTCTTTCTGACCTGCTTCAGGTAGCACAAAAAGATTTCTAATACTTCTCGTTTGGTGGTCTCTTATTTTTTCTCCACCTCCTCAATTTTCCCTACCCCTAAGAGTATAGATTCTAGTATCTCCTCCATTTTGCCAAACTCTTCCCTTCTGAAGTCAACTATCATTGTCTTAGATTTGGGCACATGCTCTAAAGGGGAATCTTGAACCGCACAGAGTTTTGGTCACTTGATCTGAGTGGAGGTTTGACTGTAACATTCTCAGTGAGATCCTGGTTTGAGAGTACCAGGCCAGTACAGCCTCTCTTCTTGTTGGCGTCCTTATATGCTGTACAAGGAAACCATATTAGTAGGTGTCTACCAAGGCCTGGCTTCTGGTACTCTTCACTGCTGGAATGCTCCAATCTATATCTTGCAAGATTACATTCCTCAGTACTACTGGCTTTGTTATTTCCTACTCAAGGACCCTGTTCCACTTCAATGATCTGTCTGGGGCCTGTAGACCACCTACACCCTGATGTTTCTGTCACCCCAATAATTATTCCACCCAAAGAAATTCTTTCCCTGCATATCCTTATGGATTTCTCCTCTATGGCTATGATACGCTTCCTAATGTACAAAGCTACCCTTTCTCTCTCTACTTCTCTGTTCTTCCTAAACATGACTTAGACCGAGATTGAATAGTACTAATCATGACTTGCTGCTGGCCATGTTTTAGTGACTGCTATGATAGCCACCTGTTTTTCCTCAGCCATCACATGGATGTTTCCAGTTTTGTTCCTCATGCACCTTGCATTTAAGCTGGGCACTATCCAGGAGGTTGTTCCTTTAGCCACACCCTGCATACTCCCATCCTCCCATCAATCCCCCATCCCTGCTTTATGACTTTCTTTCATGTCTTCCATGATTGGCCTTGCATTCCCTCACTAGTTAAAGGACTGCCTGCTGAGATTTCCACATCTAGTGCTATGCACAGGCTAACCAATATTACAGACTCTCCTCCAACAGTATAAATGGCTGGCAATAAAATCATTATATCTTTGTGATAATGAATTTGCCCCCACTGTGGTTGGGCAGAGTCCCCTCTCTCCAGAACAGCCCCATCTCCCCCACAAACCAAAAGCCTTCATTCCTGCACCACAACTAGACTGGGATCAGACACAAGCATTTTTCATCAAATCAGGTTGGTGCTGCATGACCAGCACTGACTTTCACTTAGATGGTGTACCACCTTGATTTTTAAAGTCCTTCACATCTCAGTCCTGGCTATGTTAAAGACCTCCTGCAGTCTCTTTACTCCATGTCACCCTCTCTAATCCAATGGGGAGAATTTTCTAGAGGTTCCTCAGTCCCACCTAAAATCTTCCAGGACTGGGCTTTTGTGGTAGTTACACTGTAGTACTAGAACTCCTTAATTCCTTACAGTCATACAACCTCCTTGGTGGAGGCCTTTAAAATTACCCTCAAGACATATTTGTTCTCCTTGAATTTCAATGATTGTGGCTAATTGTTCTGCTATGTTTTTGATTATTTCCTAAGGTACTGTGTGCCTGTTTTATTGCTTGTTTTATATGTGCAGCTTGAGAAAAAAAATTACTTTACTTTACCTTATCACTCTTTCAACCATGAGTGATACTGAATAATTTCAAGCCTAGTTTCTCTCTTGAGCCATACTGGTGGGACCTGAGAAAATTGCTGTGGCTGCTACCAGATTCAGCCTCCTGCCTGCCCCATTCTTAGGATCATGACTAGACCATAGTTGTACATTGTTAAACCATTGTTGTACATGGTCAGCAACCATGGTCTTAATCATGATTATCCATAGACAACCACTGATGGTAAAAGACCCTGAGACAGACCATGGATGACGATGGTCAATATAGTTTGAGAATTCTTCAAGTTGGCCATAGTCCTCTATAGCTACCCTTGGTAGTTAATTTACATAGAAACATAGACTTTGATGGCAGATAAGGACCACTTGGCCCAACTAGTCTTTCCATTTCCCTACTTTTTGGATAAGCTGCAAGTTCTAGTTAACCAACAGCCTACTTCCTCCTACCCCTCACTATAATTGCCTTATGTCTGTCCCATGCATTTTTGAATTCTCCTACAGTTTTTTACCCCACAACCTCCTCAAAAAGGTTGTTCTATGTGTCCACCACCATCTCCATGAAAAAATACTTCCTCATGTTTCCCCTGAGCTGTCCCCCCTCTTTCTTCAAATTGTGCCCCCTTATTCTTGCACATCTCTTTTTCTGAAAGATGCTCCCGTCTTGGACTTTGTTGATTCCCTTGAGGTACTTGAATGTTTCTATCATGTCCCCCCCTCCCTCCTTTCCTCAAGGGTATACATTATAAACACTTTTAGTCTCTCTTCGAATGGCTTCTGGTTGCAGACCCTGCACCATTTTAGTTGCCCTCCTCTGGAATGCCTCCATCATTTCGATGTCCCTGCAGAGATGGGGTCTCCAGAACTATATGCAGTGCTCCAGATGGAGTCTCACCAACTGCCTGTGTAGAGGGATAACAACTTCTTGTTTTCTACTAGTGATGCCTCTCCCTATACATCCTAGTATCCCCAAAGCCCTCCTTACTGCCTTTTCACATTGCTTACCTACCTTAAGGTCATCTGATATGACTACCAACAGGTCCCTTTCCATTTTTGTTGTTGTTAGTACCTCTCTCCCAATTACATACTCTTCCCCTGGGTTTCTGTTTCCCAGGTGCATTACTTTTGCACTTTTTTGCATTGAATCTAAGCTACTATGTTTTTGACCATTCCTCCAACCTTGCCAAGTCCCTTCTCATCCTTTCCACCCCACCTTGTGTATCAACCCTGTTGCAGATCTTTGTGTCATCTGCAAAGAGGCATACGTTTCCTTCTAGCCCCTCTGCAATGTCTTCTATAAAGACATTAAAGAGGACCGGCCCCAGTACTGAACCCTGTGGTACCCCACTAGTAACCCCCCCTTTCTTCATAGTGTACTCTGTTTACTATTCTCCTCTGTGTCCTGATGTCCAGCCAGTTTGCTACCCAGATTACCACCCTGGAACCCACTCCCAGGCTGGCTAACTTGTTTATTAATCTTTTGTGTGGGACTGTGTCAGATGCCTTGCTAAAGTCTAGGTAGGCCATATCCACAGCCTCTCCCTGGTCTACTACTATGGTCACTCAGTCAAAGAGATCTATCAGATTCATCTGACATGACCTTCCCACTATGAATCCATGCTGCCTTGGGTCCTGTGCCCTGCTGGCCTCTAGGTACTCAACAATTCTTTCCTTCATAACTGATTCCATTATTTTCCCTACCACTGAGGTCAAGCTAACAGGTCTGTAATTTCAGTTTCAGTTATAAAATGAGTAAGGAAAATACTGTATCATGATAGATGGAAAGCAGTTTTGTCATGACAACCGCCATGTTGAGACTACTTCCTCTCATCCTGGACTCAGAACAAAAAATAACCCAAAGCCAATGTCTGAATTTTTTACATCTTCAGTGGTGGCCATCTTTATTTGGTCACTCACTTGAAGCGTTGGTCACTCACTTGATGCTCTTGGCTAAAAAAAGGAAAATGTCTCATTTACCTCCTGTTAATTCTGAGCTGGTGTTCACACCTGAAAAGCCTGAGAATGTCTTCTCAATTGAAGAAACATCTCGGATTCCTTCCATAGCTGGAAATAAAAGGTGAAAAGAGAAAAATATGAGTAGTCATTACAATTTCACCTCAGAGGAATAAATAGTTTTAGAGCCATTTATACTGTAGATGAAACAAACACACAGAAAATAACCCAGTGGTCAATATTTGTTTTTAGTGACTGGGCTGCAACAAAAAATGTAGTAATAGACATTAAAATTGCCACTGTTCTTAAAATATGTAGTACCCTCCATTGTTTTCATGGTGATGTGAAACAGGTCAGTGGAAAGTAGGAAACAAGAGTGGAAGCGGAAAGTAGTACAATCTTTGGAGTTATGTGGGATGACAAGGTAGCCTGAACTGACACATAAGCAGACCCTCTCTGTGCTGCATGCTAAACATCATCTTCAATTCTGACATGATACTGGCTAATAACTTTTTTTATAATTTCTTTTTTATTGAGTTTTTACAATGTTTACAGAGAAAAAAATTATATGTATATAAATAACTCTTTCCAGTGGAATGGATAAGCAATATAAAGATACAGCACATACAATTAAATCCATAGGCCCCAGTATAGATTAGGGCTGGCCAACATTTCTAGTGCTCTTGCAAAAGTGTGAGAAATAATCAATGTCACACTCATGTAATTTTCCCGAAAATGGCACCAAAATCCAGTATAGGTCACTTCCGTTTTTCCCCCAAATTGTGCATTTTCCCCAAATTTTGCATTTTCTAAAATGTAAGTTATTAAAAATGCACAATTTCAGCAAATAGCTCCTTTTTCCCAAAACATTTTTTTAAAATGGGATTTTTTTTAAAACAAAATTGCAATTTCTGCAAATAATGGCAAAGGCTGAGCATAAATTTTTAGAAGTGCACATTTTTATAAATCTGTATCTGCTAAACTGAAAAATTTCACAAGTTTTGTTCAGAAAGCTATATAGTACTATATAACCTGCTCAGTTCATGAATTTGTGTGGAATTACCTGAAAATGATGACATTTTGTGAAAAGTGTGTGAAACAGATTTTACAGTTTTGCCCAGCACTATTAAAAGTACAAACATTATGAATGTACCTAGACCAATTAAATGGTGAGGTGGGAGTCAGACAGCTTTAAATAGAGCCAGCCTGTCAGCATAGCAGTTTGATTTCCACTTTTGACCCCAGTGACCCGGGTTTGGGCACAAGCTCGAGGAGCTGGAGGGCCAGCCAGAGGAAGAGGCTTGAGCATCTCTGGGACCACTCGTCTTCTCTGGGGGAGGGGGGAACTAGAGCTTGGTGTTTGTATGACCTCGGGTGGAGACCCAAGTTACAACAAGTCCAGCCATTAGCAAGGGGGTGGCATGATGGATGTCGGTGCTCAGCACCTTGATGTCAGGGCACACATCACACCCGGAACACCAGAAATGCCTTCCAGCTCTGACAAGATGGAGCAGCAGAGCAGGACCCTAATGTGCTCCCACCTGCCTGGCCACTTGACCTCGATGAGACAAAAAGTGTTTGAGGTGTACGAGCCCCACCTCATCCCCACCTGGGGGGCAAACCACAGCTCTATGGTGGAATGGAACAAACCAGGTAAGGTTAGTAGCCGGTGTAGAGTCCACTGGCACTCCCGGGGAACCAGAGCTGGAGGAGTGCAGGTGAGATAACCAGAAATTAAAAAAAAAAGACAATTTTAAATAAAATATGTTTTTTATGCAAAAATAATGCTGCAGTGTCTGTATTTCAATCCATTTCAGTTTTGACATCTCCTCCTTATTACTTGTGATAGGCACACTGAAGAAGTGCCCATATTTCAAATCTCAAAAATCCACCTTCTCCACTGAGGCAATTGTATTATTTTCTGAACTTGAAGGTGAACCTCTTGTGTTGGGCTCTGAGGCAGTAGTATATTGTGCTCTGAGGAAAGTTACAGGTTGGTCAATTTCAAAAAATATATGCATATTCCTGTCTTTGATCTTTATTTTCACCAGTAGAGAAGGGCGAAGTGCTCCCACTTCGCTACGTGGGGCACTTCGCATATTGTTCCTCAATCTACGTAGTGCTATGCAACGCAAAGTGAATTACTCTGCCTCAAAATTAGGAACACCAAGTTCATTGGTTCCATGGACTTCATGCTACTTCGCCTTGGTTTACTGCCTTCCCCGTAATTTTATCGTGAAGTGCCATTGATCTGAATGAACTTTGCTTTGCTTTGCTTCACCTGTTCATTGCTATGTGAGGTGAATTTTGCATTGATTCATGGGATGGCAGGTCACATGGGCTCTACATTGTCTTGCACAGCCTCAGTTCTGTGTAGTGTGTGTAGTGGAAAGCTGGAGACAGTTTGGTCTCAGAACTCTGAGAATCAAACCATCAAAAAGCTTTAAAAAATCACTTTTGATCCAACTATTTTGGTCCAAATTTAGTATGACTGTAGGAAACCCTCCTATGCTTAGATCATCGAACGTTGATTGTTTTTGTGTGCAGTTTGAATGTTAATTTACATTCAGGTTGTGCACTGACAGACACAGTTGAAGTGTACTTTGGGGAGGGGCGTATCTGTGGTGGAGTGAGATTCATATGAGAAAAGCAGTCTTTCTGTTTTGTACTAGTGTGTGTCAGTATTTGTATGTTTATGTACACAGTTATACTTGAAGTAACTTTTAATAATTATTTTCTGTTTGTTGTGGTGCAGTGCATATTTTCATTCGGTTTAAAAGATTTGGTTATATAAAGTACTGCACTGTTAAATTTTCTGCACATCATCTGTAGTGTGTGAGTGTGTGTGCATGCCATCAAGTCAGACACATTTGATTGTGCCACACAGTAATCGCCACACTCAGAATTGGTTATCCATCTGCAGTATTTTTTACTGCTTCCTTCTATCTATATAGTGAACAGCTACTGCAGCCCCCCCCATTCAACCGCCAAAAGGTATAATTTATTTTTCCATTTTTTTGTTTTGTGTGAACACCAGTTAAGGTGTTTGTTATGCCTGTATGACTGCATCTCTTTATAGTGTGCAATCTGCTTCTGTGCATTTGCATCTGTTTAGTGCCCAATCAGCATCTGTAAGCCACAGTTGTTGTTTTTTGGCTTCCCATCCACCACAAATTTCAGAAATCTCAATTTGTTGTAAATTTTCTGTGTAATCCCAAAAAAGGCCTGCAAAGAGACATGCATGCAAAGATGCTTCTGGCTATGACACTGCTGCCAGTGGCAAGAGTGGCACTGGGCTTGGTAGTAGTATGCAGCAGAAGTGCATAGTTGATGCCAGTAAAGGGATTTCACCAACTACATTTTCACTGCACAATCAATACCTTCAATCATGGTTAGAGATGCAGTTGTCCCCACTGATGGTAGTGAAATTGCTGATGGCATGAGTATTGCTCCAAGTTTAACCTGTGACAACAAGTTAACCAGTTTCCCAAATATTGTGGACTCTAAAGAAGTGACTGTGAGCCAGAGTGTAGTAGATGTCACACTCCCCAATGTCCCCATCCCTGTCCCCACATTGGTTGAACAAGATTCTGATTCTGACAAAGAGTCATTGCATTCTCATGTTTCCAGTGCTGTTGATGAAGTCATGCCTGTGCCATCCAATCCTTCAAATGTTGTAGAAAAAAATATTGTATGATCATAATGATGCTCTGGGTGCTACCTGTCCTCCACAGGACAGCATCCATGCTGACATTGTGGATACAGATGAGGGATACGATGATGATTTTAGTGATCCCAGTTGGGAACCAGAGAAAAATAAATTAACGTTGTCTGTGTGTAAACAGACTTAGTCTGTTGGTGTTAAATCACCTCCTCTTCAAAGTTGTGATGTGGCAGTTTCTGTTGATGATGATGACCCAGTAGTAGTCATCACAGATAGTGACAGGCTAGTAGAGCTCAAGTGTGGCCAGCAACAGAAATGATGTAGTAGTATACCCCCATGTCATTGTCTAAAAAACTGGTGTCCAATCTGCAGCATCAGGGACCTGTGAAAACTAAAAGCAGGGGCTCAAAATCCCTTGTTTGAGATTTTTTGTACAAGATCCAAGTGATGAAGGAGTGGCAATCTGCCAGCTTTGCCAAGCATGTGTCATATGTGGTAAAAAGGGTAGTCGTCTTGGAACTGGGGGCCAGCATACACATTTGAAGAACCAGCACATGGTACTGTGGACTCAGCACCAGAGGGGAACTTATGCCATAGTGAGGCGTTCAGCCTCATCCACCTTATTAAGCATGTTATCCCTTCCATGACTATAAGTAGCCCAACTAGTAGCCATGTCTGTAGTAGTGGTGAAATAACAGCTGAGCATTACTACAGGCATGAGGAGGATGATGATGATTTTGAATTGTTGTCAAGTAGTGGTCAGAGTAGCAGCAGTGATGGTGGTCTATGGAGCAGTATTTCTAGTCCAGTGTCAACCCCTGTGCTTAAAATGGGTAAAATAACATTGTTTGTGGACTTTTCAGTGTCACCTGTGCACCCCTGTTCATTACATGTCAAAAGCACCCCACTCATGGCCGTTCACAGAGCAGAGACATTTGGCACACCACGTGCAAAATGAGTAACAACTCAGCCCACGTTGCAGAGTCTTTTTACCTGGAACATGAAATACCCACCCAATTATGTGGTGTCACATAAACAGAATGCTGCTGTAGTGGAAATGCTGTCAATTGACCTGTTGCCCTTCTCCTTTGTGGAAAATTCTTGATTCTGGTGTTTTGCAGCACACACCTGTCCCAAATGGAAAGTTCCATCCAGGACATACTTTTCCACTTGTGCTATCCTGGAGTTATACTGGACTGTGACAGAGTCTGCAAGACATGCCCTTCAACATTCTTCCTCACCATTTATTCAGTTAAGTATGGATATGTGGACAAGTAGCAAAATGGCAGGCAGTTCATATTTGTGTATTACTGCACACTGGGCACAGGTACCAGGGGTTGTCTGTGCTGACGTTATTGGAAATCAGTGTAGTAAGGCAGACTGTCATGGTAGCAACCTTCCTGGAATTTTACAGCATGTAACACTTGCAATGCGCAGTGTGGCCATTCCCACACTGGTGAACACATGCTTGACTTGCTACTGACCGAAATTGATGAGTGGCTGAACCCGCTGTCCCTGAAAGCTGGTTTTATAGCCAGTGACAATGGCTCAAACTTGGTGAAACGTTTCATTGATAGTGGCTTTGTTCGGGTTTCATGCATGGCCCACTGTTTAAATCTCATGGTCCAGGAGTTTCTGCAGCACTTTAACATGAAGGAAATGTTGACAGTTACACATGGCATCCGTGCACACTTTTCACACTCTGGAAAGGCCCATGACCACCTTTGGCAGTTGTAGATTCAAAGCAGCCTCCCTCAGCACTGCCTCAAGCTGGAAGTTTTCACACGCTGGAACTTGACTCTTTACATACTAAGGTTCATACTAAGGTAAGAAGTGAGCAAGAAAGCTTTACAGCCATGAAAACTGACATACTAACCAAGGTTTTAATAATAAGTCAATATGTTTGCCTGATAATAAATAATTATCCAGTCTTGCCTTAAATTGTTTTTTATCTTTACTTGTAATAATATGCAATGGCAAATTGTTTCATAGTGTAATTACTCTTAAAGTAAAGAAATATTTCCTCTTAATATAGTTCAAGGATTTATATGTCAGCTGAAGTGGGTGACCGCTTGTATTATATGATAAATCCTTAAAATTCAGACCCAAGTCTACCATTAATGCAGGGTCAAGAGTTATGTCATAGAGAACCAATAAATTTCCATGTAGTCTACATGTTTCTAAAGAAAATAAACGAAGATTGCCTAATCTGGTATCATACGAGAGATGATTCATACCCTTAAGATTTTTTGTGAATCTACGCATGAACACATTCTAATTGCTGTATGTTAGATTTCTTATACAGATTCCAAAACTGTGACACATATTCAAGATGAGACGTAACATAAGATTTAAACAAGGGCAATAAAGCTTTGGGATCTCTTCAGGTAATAGTGTGCTTAATAGACCATACAACCTTACTTGTTTTATTGACTGATTCATTAATATGCTGGTAGAAATCCATATCATTAGAAATAATAATGTCCAGATCTCTTTCATTCGTAGTATTACTAAGTGTAGACTGTCCCAAGGTACAAGTTTTTAAAGGGTTTGTGTTACCTGAATGTTTAACTTTGCACTTTGAATTATTTAACTTCATGCCTCAAAGTTTAACCCACTCAGAAATACTGAACTACTAGTGACACAACCAACATCAGATAACTTTCCATTGATACACACTCTTTAAGTGCAATTTGACAGCCAATTTCTAATCCATATAATATACTGATTTATCTTTAATTTATGCAGTTTTACTTCTAATGCCCAGTGTGGAATAGCATCAAATGCTTTACTAAAGTCTAAAAAGATGACATCACAAGGAGTATGGTTGTCAACTAAAGAACTTATATGCTCGTAAAAACTCAATAAGTTTGATAAACAATCCCCACCCTTTCTGAGCCCATGCTGTTCAGAGGCTACATTGTTCAGTATTGGAGTTAATATATCCTTGATCAAACTCTCAAACATCTTGCAAATAGGAAAAATTAAGACTAATAGGTCTATAGTTAGAACTATCAGATTTTAAACCTTTTTTATATATAGGGACAACATTTGCAATTTTCCACCTTAATGGAACAAAGCCCTCCCTCAACAGGATTCAAAAAGCAGCTTAAAGGGACACAGTAAACGTGCAGATAGTAAAAACAATAAATGACCTGAAATAAGATCTGGTCCTAAACTAGTTTTTCCTTTTTGTAATTCTATTTTCTTTTCAATATCAAGTAACTTAAACCATATGATTACTCAATACTTATCTGGAACAAGAAACACAGATTTATCTTATGGTATAAAGTTATGGCTAAATTCCCTATCAAATAAGTCAGCCATTTCTTTAGGATTTTGAATAATTTGATTGTCCACTTGTAAGGGACCAACTTTACACAATGGTTTCCTTAAAGAATTAATATAAGAAAAGAATTGTTTGCTATTAGACCTACAGTAGTAGCATTAATAGCCAAATGGTATCCCCATTTTTGCTTGGTCCTCTTAATAAGTGTTTGACATTGTTTTTGAACCTTTTTATTTGTTGTCCAATTGTGAGAAGTCTTTGCTTTCAGATATTTAATACATTTTTAATTTTTCAGTTTAATACTTTTTTTTATGTTTTTGGTCATCCATTTATGTTGTAATTTACATCTAGTCTATTTAGTTTTGCAAGGTATAAATTGATCTTTTCTGATAATAGAGTATTATACAGTAATTCGCAAAAATCATCTAATGGAAGATTAGCATGTTCTTGCTCCCAGTCAATCTGCCGAAATTTATATTCCATCCTGGAGATATTTGCTTTATCATACAAAAAGATAAGTACAGGCTCAGATTCAATTTCTTTAGAACATTTTAATTTGAAGGAGATAACGTAGTGGTCACTATTACCAAGAGGAGCCTCAATTGACACATCAAAAATATCTAAACTATCCTGATGTATAATAACATCCAAAATATTACTACCACTTGTTGGGTGGGAAACGCTCTGTTTTAAATGAAGCTGAGCACATACTGCTAAAAGTTTTTTACTACTAGGAGTATTGGCTATATAATCATACCAATTAATATCTGGTAAATTTAAATCACCCATTAGGATTGCACTTCCAATCTCACAAGCATTTTCAACTTCATGTAATAGTGACTCCACATAATTTGTGGAGGGATTTGGTGGCCTATAACAAATACCTAGGACAATAGGGGTCTTGTTTTATTAAATTTTACCCAGATGGTTTCGGTTAGAATATCATGTTTTTTTAATTTGTTTAGATATATCCCAACTTTTAAGATGTTTATTTAAAAATAGTGCTACCCCACATCCCATTTTTTTGTCATGTTTGAGAGAGAATATATCAAACCCCTGAATACTAGCATCCCATTCAGTTTTAGTATCCAACCAGGTTTGATTAACTGCAACTATGTCCGCTTTAACTATAGATATTCTAGACAAAAGTTCATTGAGCTTATTATGTAAGCTCCTAGCATTTAAGCTAAGGATATTTAAATGAGTTGTAGTATTTTGATTATATTTTCTAGGGATAAATGCTGGAACCTTAACAACTGGAACCCCCCCCCCACATTTTAGTTTAAATGTTGGTCAATAACATTGGTTATAATTTTACCCATAAGGGAATTTCCCCTTTTACTCAAGTGTAATCCATCAAAACAAAATAACTACAACTGTCCAATAAATTCCTCCCAATAACTGATGCATCTGATGTCTTGATGCAGGCACCATTTTCGCAACCAATCATTTCAAAACTTTATTTTATCGTTTATGTAGTCAGCGGCAACAGGACATGGTAAAATCTCAGATACATACATTTCACATCCCAGGGAAATTAATTTATTAATCAAAGCAACATAATCTTGTTTGATGGAATTAAGAAAGTGCCAATATAAATTGTTTGTACCAGTATGAATAATTACCATGGGATTTTTTTCACAGTTGGGAATAATGCTGCTAACCATTTGCATTATATCAGATATCAATGCCCCCTTAAAGGAAGAGCATGTCCAATTATGTTTGTCCACATTACACACAGCCCTGTCCAAATTTTTAATTATTGAGTTGCCCAAAACAAACATTTGCTGCTTCTCTACAACATGATTGGTATCCATATTAACATTATCATTTGGATTAGAATTTAAGACTGTGTCAGAAGGGTAAGAACCTAAGGATATATGTTCAAATGAAATAATATTATTTGAATCAGAAGTAGTAGGAATAATAGAGGTACTAGTACTATATAAGGGAGGTTCTAAAGATGTTCCAAAGTCATACTCTGTATCACATAAGGTATCACGTAAAGGGCTAAAAGAATTGCTTAAAGGCAAGGAAAATACTCAAGCCTTTCTACCTTTTTTTTGTGATTCAGAGTTTTGTACTGTATACCAATTTTCACTTAAATTTATTTTCTAACTCTGAATCACTTCTTGCACATTTATTAGAGTTTACTGCACTTGAAAGATTAGGCCCACATACAGAAGGAGAATTAGTGTCACTGCATATGACATGGGTAGAGGAAACATCAACATGAGAAGCAATATCTGTAAGTGGGAGAATTAATTTATCAGGGGGAACTGCACACTGTGCTTTAATTTGATTTTGAAAGCATTCTAGCATGGTTAGTTGACTTTGTTCAAGTTGTGACATTCTATTATTAAATAATAGAATATAATTTTTTAATTCAGTCACCTCCTTGCATTTATCACAAGTATATGGTGATGTAGGAAATGGGGGGATACTAAACTATACATTGAACATGTAACACACTTAATACCCACATCCCTTTCTAATGTCATGATGGAATCAGCCATTTCATATACAACACCAATTCAGGACAATACATTTTTACCAAGAGAGACCAGTAACACAAGTACACAGATAGACTGAGTGTAATGACTGCAATACTATGAACAGTAGTACTACAACTGTTACCTCAGAAATAGCACAAAGTAGGCCTTACTTTCAATGTTGCTACTGCTCTCCTCCCATCACTCCCACCAGTCACACTTGACATGCTAGACACACGCACAGATGCATGTGTCTCTACGCATGTCTCTACATGCAACAAATGCATGCTCACCCGCTCGTGCTCACCCACTTGCAGAGTGCGAGCTATATGTACCCCACAACCCAGAAGTGAAAACACCAGGGCTCACTGACTACAAACTACCCGAAGTAAAAAAAGCTTAAAAATAACAAAAAATCACTTCCTTTCCCAGTAGAAAATATGTAGCACATGTTTAAAACACCAGTGTGGCAGCTGTAGTTCCTCCCTCTGGCATAGAAACTACAGCCCACACAGCTGCTTCCTGGGACCAGGCGTAACCTTAGAGCAGCACAAATATTAAAAGGCACAGGTAGTATTTAAATATATGAGGCAGAATACATCTAGCACAATGATGTGCTTCAAATACTGAGCAACATACAACATGGCAGAGAGGTTGTATGTACAGTACAAAGCCATCTTGGAATACCTAGTCATGCACACTAACCGTAACACTTCTGGGGCCTCGATGTCTATGACGACAGAACAGTGGAGCCTCATGGACTCAGTGATATCAATTTTGAGGCCCTTTGAACATGACACACAGTCAGTGAGTGGCGACACTACCTCCATAAGCCAAGCCATTCCACTGCTGCGTGTGTTGAGGCAGACTTTGTTGAATATGCAGTGTAGCCTTGATGTGTCTGGAGATTGTTCAAGCAGTGTGTTACTGAAACACATGCTGATATTATTGGACCACAATCGCCACATCGCAAATATTCTGCAAAGTGCCAAATTCGGAATAGCAACAATTCTGGACCCACGATACAAATGTGGAATTGCATCCTTACTGGAGGGAGGGCCTCAACAGGTTAAAAATCTCAGTGGACAACTGGTGCAATTGGTTCATGGGGCACAGAAGTCACATGCCAAGTTTAGCAAACTACAGCATAACAATGCTGAAGGTCATTGTGGATTACTAGGCACATCCAGTAAGGTGGCTGTGGGTCAAGGTGGGATGTCAGCAAAACCAGTTGCCATTAACCAACTTTGGGGTGCCTTGTCCAAAGTAGGAATCTGTGACATCAATGAATCTGGTGAAGAGGAGAATGAGTCAGCAACAGGACTGTGTGCAGTACAGAGAATGGCTAACTTATATTTGGCTGAAAAAAGGCATCTTGTAAGAGTCTAAGAGTTTCTAAATTAGAGCACAGACTGGAGCCGCAACAAATGATGGTCGACAGCACTTATGTTCTTCAATAAAATTATTTTATTCATCTTTCATAAGGCCCATATTCGACATTTCACCTACAATCGAGAAGGATTCATCAGGAAGTACCTGTAAACTCCTATTAAATACATAAATATACATATCAAAATTGTTGTCCATAAACATATTTGCATAAACATATCATTAAATATTTTTTATATAAAGGTGCAACTCGCTCCATTTAGTGCTCTCAAAACAATGTATTTCACTTTTTGAATGTGTTGCTCTATAGTATACCTGAAATTAATATTTTCACTGTTAAATAAGTGTGCAAATAACTGCTTTCCTTATTCCCAAAACACACACCAACTGTGTCAATATTGTAACAACTCTAATTATAATCTCTGAGACTGTTCTTCTCCTGAAAAATGCCCATATTAGACTTACCTGTATATCAAATCCCTGCATATTGATATAGTTTATAAATTAACTTCTGAATGCACAATATTAGATGCAATGTAGCTACGATGGACATCACCATTTTATACACCCCTCATGATATGCAATTTCTATGCTTCTTCTTATAAAGTTTTTAGATCTAATCCAAAAAATAAATCTTTTCAAATAACACTTGTACAATGATTTAAAATATCAACCATACTGTGATTTATACAGAGTCACTAAATCAGTGACACTTTTATAGACAAGAGAGCCATGTACCAGCTTAAAGAAAGACCCCCTCCATATCATATGGATTTTCGAGTGTCTTCCCCACTAGAGAAATAGGCTGCTGCACAATGGAAAATCCCTGTGAGAGTATAGAGTAATATCTCATAACTGTTAAAAAATCTCAACACATTTTGCAGTTATGTTTTCTTTTAACTTCCCTCATTTCCTTTTCACCATTAACATTCTTTCTTTGCTTTTTCGAAACACTGCAAAACATCAGTTTGTAGCATCATAAACAATTTTGTTTCCTTTCCTTCATTTCCTTTTCACCATTAACATTCTTTCTTTGCTGTTTCAAAATGCCATAAGACATCACATCATACCAGCACAGACAGTTTCTATACATTGTATTTATTTATCTTGCTCTCCGTTTCCGCTATTAGCTGTATACTTTTTTCTTTTTCATAACTTGTTAGCTGGAAAATCTATACTGCACTGCTTGCTCGCAAACATTCCTACATTTGTACCTAGTGCTCTTACATATGCAGCTTACATCCTTGCAGGTACTTAAACATTCTATGACCCTTTCTCCTTTCCTAAATGTCCCTAAGACCAAAATCTATAAAAGGCTATATTACCTCTTATCTGGAGTTCTCAGTTTCAGGTTTCTTTCCAGTTTCTCTAAATGTGTTTTCATGTGGGTTTGCCCTATATTTAAACAGTGATAGAAGTCTTAACTAGACTGCGTGATGCTCATCATAGCAAAGAGCGAAATCTCAATATTGTTATAGAATGAGTTTCCGAGGGATATCATTCCTGCTTACCTTATCTGCATTCTTCAAAGCACCAAGCCACCTTCCTCCTATGTTTTCTTTCAAAGATTCACATTTACCTTTTATATATCGGTGACTGGCACTGAGAAGAATGATGTGGTACCATGGAGAGATCTCCCAGCCAGGAATAGTCCTGCATGTGCTCCCAATTTAAATTAATGACTCAGTACTAAGGTACAGCCGCTATATTTTTCTTTCTGACTTGACCCACTGACAGCAGCATTTTTCTGATTGGTGCACCTTTTTGCTGGTGACTCCTGATTGGCCAAGTGGGTAGCGCAAGGCTTCCAGTTGGTGTGCCTGAAAGCCATCTCTCTGGACTGCTATTCCTTGCCTAAAAATGTTTTCTAGGCTCCTGGACACTTTAATTTTTTTCTTTCTGAAATGACCTAATAACTGAACTTAATAGCTGAATTTACTGTGATTGCTAGCTCCTTTGTGAATTGATATACTGCAAATCTTAATGTGTTAATTGTATGAAACAGTATTATCAGCCAATATGGCACATAAAGCCTAAATACTTTTTGTAACTGCTGAATGCCTTCCTTAACTACCCTCTCTTCTGCCTTGCCCTTGCTCATACTAATCACAGCCCTCCTTTTGCTGTGTATTTCGATCCTGCACTTGACTCCTAACCCATCCCCCCACCTAAGCTGAAACCTCTGTCTCACTGACATATCTACCTCTTTTTCCCCCATAACCGCTCCCTACCTTACTCCAAATTGCTAATTTCTGTCTTTGTCCTTACCTAAGCACCCCCACCTCCTGCTGACATTCAGCCACCAGTTTGCCACCCCCTCTAGCTTCTTTTGTGTTGTTGCCCCTATATTCACATTGATTATCCTTTTCTTCCTCATAGATTGCACCATGTCCCAAGTGGCACCCTTGGATATGGCAGCCCTTTCCATCCATTTACCAGGCCGCTGTCACCTCCGCTGAAACCATTGGCTCCCGGCCACCCTCCTGGTCCTGCTCTCTGGACTCAGTACTAAGGTACAACCATTGTGTTTTTCTTCCTGAGTCAACCCGCTGATGGCAACAATTTTCCTGATTGGTGTGCCTTTTTGCTGGTGACTCCTGATTGGCCAAGCGGGCAGCACAAGGCTTCCAATTGGTGCACCTGAAAGCCGGCTCTTTGGACTGCTATTCCTTGCCTAAAAATTTTTCTTCTAGTCTCCTGGACACTTTAATTTTGCTGCCCCCAACCAACACCCAGCCCCCACCTAGGCCTCCTATTAAATACACTACTTGTCCCCATCCATCTCGTCTCACTCTAACAATACTTGCTCTCTCAGTCCTTTCTCCCCTGTCCACCACCACGTGGCAAATTATGGATCCAATTGTTGGTGCACTATGTTGCGTTTGTATTTTCACTCCTTCTCTGACTGACTCCATTCATTTTTAAACTGTAGCCCAGAAACTTTCCAGAAATATCTTTCTCCTATTTCCTCATCTTGTCCTAGCCCACCTCTTTTTACTAAACGAAGCCTCCAGAACACTGTTCTTTCCATATTGTATACTACCCTGCTGCCCGTCTCAACTGGTATTTAGTCTTACCCATGCTGTCTAACCCCCTCTAGTCATCTAACTAATCTATCTTTCTCCTTTTTTTTCTCTCTCCTTGCAGTTTTCCCCTCAGCTCCTTTCAGGCACCTAAACTCCGATCTGTCTTCCAAATCCTTGGGAAAATAGACCAGTTCAGTTATTCTCACTCTAACTGTCTATAAGTTCTATTCTTTTCCCTTTTTTCACCTAGCAGTTTTCACCTCAGCCCCGTTCAGGCACCTACACTCCAATCTGACTACCAAACCCTGGAATAAGGGACCGCTTTCAGTTATTTCTCTCCCCCCCCTCATTACACTGAATTTCTCCTTTAGTCCCTTACTCTACTGAACTACTAGTTTTGGGGCCTGAAAATGAATAAACAGTTGCTGCTATTTCTCCTCATATCCACTCTGCCTCTGTTACACCTGTCAATTATTGTGGTCCCTCATGCTGAATCCGTTCTCCTACACTATCAACATAATGACTTTACATTTTCAAATCTTTTATTGGGATCTGCATTCCACTGTGATCCTGCACTGTTACTTCCAAACAAAGCATGGGTCCATTTGATTGCCTATGCACCCAAATGCAGCCCCTTATGAGCTCATGCCCTATCACCTTTCCTGCATCATAAGCTCTAGTACCTCCTCTTACTGGCCATTCTGCTCTCTGAGGATATACAACCAAACTCTGGACCTTTAACTCCTACCGACGCTCTTATTTCAAATGTTAAATTCCTACTTATCACACACCATAATATTAGGAGCCTTGAGCGGAATTTTGCTGAACACGAATCTTGGACTGCACTCTATAAGCCAGATATAATATGCCTCACTGAAACTTGGCTGAAACCATCCACCCCGGACTCACTGTGCTCCCTACCATCTTATAATCTTCTGAGAAATGACAAGCCAGCTCCTAAAAGGGGGAGGGGGGGCACAGCCATATATTTCAAGTCACACCTGAAGTTACTAAAGCAGTAGGTAAGGCTAGGGGGATGTTGGGGGTGTATCAGTCGGGGTATCACAAGTTGAAAGAGGGAGGTAATAATCCCTCTTTACAAGACACTGGTTAGGCCCCATCTGGAGTACTATGTGCAGTACTGCAGGCCACAACTTCACAAGGACATTAACCAAATGGAGGCAGTCCAGAGAAGGGAGACCAAAATGGTGCAGGGACTGCATCAGAAAACATATAAGGACAGATTAACGGAGCTCAAGATGTGTACCCTAGAGGAAAGGAGGGAGAGAGGTGATATGATCAAAACATTCAAACATCTTAAGGGCATTAACAAGGTAAAAGAGTCTAACATGTTTCAATATAAGAAAAATAGCAGTACAAGAAGACACAGCTTGAGATTAGAGGAAGGCCAATTAAGGGCAATGTGAGGAAGTTCTTTTTCACAGAAAGGATGGTGGATGCATGGAACAGCCTAGCTCAGGAAGTGGTGGATATGAATACAGTGCAGGGTTTCAAACAGGCATGGGATAGGCATAAGAAAGCAATACAGATGAGTATGAATAGATAGGCCATTGATAGAGTAAAGGCTGGTGGCACATTTATAAGGTAGAAAATGAAATGGGCAGACTGGATGGGCCTTGTGGTCCTTATCTGCCATCAACTTCTATGTTCCTATGTTTCACCTCCAGCTCTCTGTAATCAGCTTGTCTCCTCTAGACCATTGTGAGGCACTTCATGTCCTCCTCACCCTAGGTACAAAGAAGTTGCATATTGTCTGTGCTTACAATCCCCCTACCCATGGCCTAAAAGGACTGGATGAGCTACTCAACCAAACTGCTTCTCACTCAGGGAATAATTAAGTTCTTCTACTAGGAGACATTAACATTAACTGGTTTGGAAGCTCACAAGTCACAGCCCTGACTAAACTACAAAGTTACAACCTGCATCAGCTTATCTCTTTACCCACCAGAACCACTCTTCAATCAAATATCAGCACCTTGCTGGACTGGATTATGACAAACCACCCTAGGAACATCATTGACATAGACGTCCTATCTGATGCCATCACTGACCACTCCCCCACCTTCTGCATCTGGGCTAAAGGCAGGCCTGAACCTATGAAGCCCTGTTTCATTACTTTCCGTAACTATGCAAACTTTGATCGAAAAGGCCTTTTTGTTTGACGTCTTTTGACCAACTGGTCCTCTCTCTATAGTTCATTGGATGCTTAGTCTGCCCTAAACATCTTTTTGACCAAATTCCTAGCACTGCAAGAAAACCACTGTCATCTTGCTAACAGATGTGTAAGAAATAGGCAGACCCACTGACTTAAATCTGACCTTCTCTCTAAATTACGATTGAGGGACAAAAGCTGGTTTCAGTACAAGAAATCTGGTCTACTTGAAGATTTTCTTACCTATAGAGCACTGAGAAATGCCTGTAAGAAATAAATCAAGCAAGCAAAAAGCTCCTACTGCAAGGATCTATTAACAGACTCCCAAGGGGACCCAAAAAAAATGTGGTCCCAGATTAAGTTCTTCCTGGGTTCAAACCAGTCCTCCACTCCAAATAACATATTTCTAAAAGGCATCCATTGTAACAATCACCTCACAATTGCTAACTTCTTTAACGTGCAATTTGCTGACCTTACTCAAAACATCTCCACTTTCCCTACCTCATCTAATCCTGTCACACAAGCAAACTCTACCAGACCCGTTTTCCACTTCAAGTCTGTCTAAAGAAGTGAGGTTCTCAGTCTTATACAAAACATCTCAGAGTATGCAGCCGTGGGGTCTGATAACTTGGAACCCAAGCTCCTAAAATTAGCTGCTCCACACATAGCTGCTCCCCTAGATAAGACTTTTACTTTCTCTGTGTGCCAAAGCTCTGTCCTGGATGTCTGGAAGACAGCCAGAGTTATCCCTGTATTTATAAAAGGTGACCCACTTGATCCAACAAATTACAGACCCATTGCCATCCTATCTGTGCTCAGCAAAATTCTTGAGAAACTGGTTGCCACCCAAACAACTGACTTTCTTCTGAAACATAACCTCTTAACTGATGCTCAACATGGCTTCCGCAAGGGACACACTACCACTACCACCCTGCTCAAACTCATATCCGACACCCTAGTGGCCATGGACTCTGGCTGGCTCACGGGGGCCATTTTCATTGACATGACCAAGGCGTTTGATCTAGTAGACCATTTCATCCTCTCTGCCACTCTCGACTCTCTAGGCTTCTCACCAAATGTTGTGAACTGGTTTAATAGCTATCTGACTGATAGGTCTCAATACGTGAAATTTAACTCCGCCCTCTCTGACAAGGTTACTATCAATATTGGTGTACCTCAAGGGTCTACCTTAGGTCCTCTGCTTTTCTCAATCTTTATCAATAGCAACACCTCTAATCTCCTTAAAACTTCCTCACTATTATGTACAGATGACATTGTACTGCAGACCAGTTCAAATAGTATTAAGGACATTAACTTTCGACTCTCTTGTGACTTTCAGCTTATCCAACACTGGCTTGCAAATCACAAACTTTTTCTAAATAAATCTAAGACCCAAGCTATGTTATTTGGCTCCATTCTCAAACTCAAACACTCCCAGTCACACTTTAACATCTCCTCCCCTGATGGCACATCTGTAGGGATGGTAAACTCCTTTAAATATCTAGGGGTCACTCTTGACCTATCACTGAGTTTTGACCTCCACATTCAATCTACCTGCAAACAGGTAAACTCCAAACTTGGCATCGCCTACCGTACTAGTTATGCGCTCACCCCCTCAGCCAGGCTTGCTATTGCCCGTGGGATATTACTTCCCTCTCTCACCTATGGGCTTGCTATGTATGCTTCTGCCTGCTACTCAAGTCTATGAAAGCGGGATGTCACCTATAATATTTGTCGCTTTGCATCCTGCTGTCCCAGACTGAAACATCACTGTCTTCTCTACACAGATCTAGGATGGCTTCCTCCTCAAGAACTAAGGTCTTATGCACTTGGATCCATTACTGATAACATCATCAGATCCCATTCACCTAAACCCCTGGCCGGTCTCCCTCCTTACCAGAAAACCAACTATGCTTTACGCTCTGTGGACAATGTCCCTGTTCTTATTCCAAGACATCGCACTTCAAAAGGTGGTCGTGCCTTTGCCTGTCATTCACCCCATTTCTGGAACACTCTCCCTTTAACCTTGTGTCAAACTGCATCCCACATCTCTTTTAGGAGAGAACTACTCCACTCTCTCTTCTCCTCCTACATATACTCCTGTTTCAAACCACCCTAGACCTAACTCTTTCATCCCACCCCTCTCTCTGTTGTCTCCTGGGAGCCTGGAGTCCACTCCAACAGGAAGCACTTCCTTTCAATCTCACTTCCTAACTTCTTGCATTTATTCTTCCATTTTCTTTTCCCAACTGGGTCATTTTGTTTGCTTTCTCTTCTCAAACTGCACAGCTTTCCTTTTCATCACCAGCTGACCCTACTTGGTAACCTGTATTTTACTAAACCAAATCTTTCCCCCATCTATTGCCTTCCTCCTCTCTCCACCTTCTCTCTAGCTCCCCCTTCACCTAACTCTGCCTGGCTACTATTGCTCTCACAGCACTTTATTCCTCATTGTTTGAATACTGTTCAGTCACTTTAAAAATGACCTGATTGTATTGTCACATGTAAACTTAAATGCTGTATTGTTTTTCTAAAATTTACCAGTATTTAATGCTCAAACATCTGCATATAACTTAATATTATGTACAAAAATGTTCTCTTGAAGTTTGTCTCTGTACCCTCCCGGGTCATTCCTGAAAATAGTCTCTTGGCTAGTGTACCTACCCGGTCAACAAACCTGAATAAAATAAATAAATTAACCCCAAATTATCAGGTTTGACTGTCAGGAATTTTCCTTCCTGCAAACTGTCTATTATCAAGTACTAAGGCTTTATTTCTTGCCTTTTTTAATGCTGCAACTCCCTCAATCACAGTATTTAATATCAATATTTGAGAACATTTAGAATTCATAGTGCATTTCCATTTCCTGTTTTCTTATTTCTACAGTATATTATCATAGGAGAGGGTTATTTCTACACTATACTATCATAGAGAAGGGTGGTGAAGTCCACAGAAAAAACAACAGGGGGGCTGGGAAGCATGGCCAGGCATCCCAGGGTTGGGAAAAGATGCACCTCTCTTAACTATCTTTATCTTTTTGTAGCTTTTTTCCAAAACTTTGTGTAAAACCTTATTCAAACACTCCTATTAGGTTACTAACTCTGAAGCGATATCTCAAAAGCAAACCTTTATCTCCTACAGCTGCTCCAGTTAATATTCTTATTAAGCCCTATTCTAGGGTCCAGAGCTCTCATCTCAAAAATCCATTTTGTTTCAACTTTCTCCAGTATGCTACCAAAATTGCCACCTCTATCTGACGGTGGGACCACTTCTGTACCCCATAATCAAAGTGATGCTCCTATATGTCCTGTCTCATTAAAATGTTCAGCCACTGTGGTATTTGTCTTGTTTCTGATATTTGATTTATGTTCCTGTATTCATTGTTTCAACATTCGTGTGGTCATACCTATGTATATCTTATCACATGGACATGGCAGTATATATATAACCCCAACTGCATCACATGTTATAAATTATCTGATGGAATATTCTCTGTTGGTAATTGGATGTGTGTAGATTTTCTTTTCGCTGGTATGACCACAAATGGAACGATGTCCGCAAGGTGTCAAACCCAGACTTAGTGGGCCTAGAAGTAACTGCCTCTGTGCAGGTTGTTTTCCTTGTGGATGATCAGTATGTACCAGCTTATCCCTTAATGTTTACACTTTTTTCTCTGCCACTAGAGGGAGCTGTTGAAATAATCTGCTTGTGGTCTGATGTGCCTGTAGTAAGAACCAATGTTTGTTCAATATTAATCTTATTGCCCCATCTTGTGATTATGCCTCGTGCTAAACATTATTCTTGAATCTGGCTCATTTCTGTTGGTTCACTGTAATGCCTGAATATGTGTTACATTATTTATATGTTTCCTAGCCCTCCCTAGTGATTGCCTCTGATAGCCTCACTGCACAAATCTATCAGTTATTTCTTGTAACTCCATTTCATAATCCTGTTTATTACTGCAATTCCTATGAATCCTTAAGAACTGCAAAAATGGAATGCTCTTTACTAATTGGCATGAATGATAGCTCTGTGAATGCAGTATGGTACTTCCAGAAGTTTCTTTTCTGTACAAAGAGGTTATTAACCCTTGTTCCCCAAATCTGACCATTATGTCCAGGCATGGTATAGATTCTGCACTGCTATTTAATGTAAATTTCAAATGTTCTATGCTTCTATTCAGATACTTATGGAAGCTTATTAGTTCTACCTCAGTGTCTACCCACAACAAAAACAGATCATCAGTGTACCTTTTGTATAACTTTATGTGATGGAAATATGTTTTTGTCCCTGTATCTAAGATATATTTCTTCTCAGAAGTGTGCATGTAGGCATTGGCATACTAAGGAGCTATGGAGGACCCCATGGCCATCCCCTTGCTTTGCTCATAAAATTCTCTTTCAATTCTGAAATAGTTTCTACTGAGAATGAAGTCAGCTAATAGTTGTAAAGTTCATGTCTTGGGATGAGCTGATGGTGCCCTGGTATCTAATAGGCTCCCCATGGCTTCAATGTCATCTAGATAGGGGATAGATGTATGAAGGTCTGACACATCAAGAGTTACCAAAAGAAGACTCTGCTTCTCCATGGAATTAAGCTATACATTTTGTATAATTTTAATAAAATGTGAAGTGTCCCTGATATATGTAGAAGTATCTTCTACTAGAGGTTGTAAGTGAAAACTGAAGTAATTAAATACTGGTTCAAATAATCTCGATATGCCTGAAACTATGGGGTGACCTGGGAGATTGTTGGCATCTTTATGGATTTTGGGAATTGTGTAAAAAAACAGAATTCTGGGATAGCTTTGTTGTAAATACTCCCCTTCCCATTCTTGTATACTATTAGAAAGAACCAAGTCCTCTGTAATGTATTGCATATCTCTTTGCAATTCTGCTGTTGGACCTGTTGTAAGCTTCTTATAATTGTTTATATTTTCCAATAGTCTTAAACATATATCCCTATATTGTATATAATCTATAATCACTATACCTCCCTCTTTTGTCTGCTGGCTTTATGATGATAGTATCATCATTCTTGAGCTTATTCAGAACCCTTCTTTCTTGCTGTGTAACATTATCCCTACTATCCTCATTTCCTGTTCTGTAGTAAAAAGTCCCTGTATCTCCTTTCTCATTAAGTCAGAATATATTTTTATAACCGGATTTAGTCACATTGGTGGATTGTAAGTAGACTTTATATGAACGGCTTTTGTTAGATCCTGCTTGTATTGATCTCCCTGTTGTTGATCCCCAAATTGTGCTTTAAGTTTTAATGTTCTAAAAAATTCTGTAACTCTCCCTCTAGCTCAAAATTATTCACTGAACTAGTCTGTGCAAAAGAAAGTCCTCTAGATAAGATACCAGTCTCCACATCAGTCAATTGTCGCTTACTAATATTAAATATCAGTATTACTTCTGATAGTACCTCTGTTCGGGTCATACATCTCCCCATCCTCTGCCTTACCCTGACCCTCCTTCCACTGCCCCTCCCTTCTCCATGTCTCCCTCTATTTGGTTCTTTCCTCTGATGTTGTATCTGTGCTCTCTGTATTCTGTTCTGTCTTCCATTCTCGAAGTGCCCTGGGATTCTCTGTCCCCTGTTGCCTGCTTGGAAAAATGCTCCCTACCTTGCTCTTGTTCTTGCTCCTATCTAGGGTGTGACATAGGCCACTGATTGGTCCTGGTATAGCTACTATCACTTTCTGACCCTTCTCTCATTTAATTTATAGGTCACATTACAATTGTTTTTCATATTGTTTTTTGAATGTGTATATATTTTCTGTACCTTGTAATCATTAGTGTCCCTGTTAAACTTTTTGATTTTTTGCTGCCTAAGATTCCTCTCATATTCCACCAACTTTATTTTTATTTGTTCTAAAGCATTATTAAATTCCTCTAATTGTAATTTTAACTTAAGTGCCTCTTCCTCTTGATTCATGATCTCTGCCAACTTCCCTCTCTCCTCTATAATTGCCTCAATCAAGGCATACATGAAGTCCACTGAGCATCTTGTCCTGCTACCATCCCATTTTTAATCCAGCTTGCTGGATTACTTGCCTATACTGTGTTCTATATACACTCACAGTCCCCAGGGTGTCAAATTATGTTGTAAATATTGCCCCAAAGTTATAGCATGGGGTGTGGTTGGTGTTAATAATCAGTGGAGAGTACCCAATGATACACAGAAAGTGCTTGACAGTCCAGTAGGTGGCCAGAAGGTTGTTTTTTTTTTTTTTTACAGAGGCTGTACTTTTGTTTCACTGGAGTCAAGAGCTGTGATGCATATGTAATGGGTTTCAGAGTACCATGAACCTTCTAGGCCAGCACTGCTGACATATCAATGTCAGAGGTGGCACAATTTAGAGGGAATGGTAGTGCTGGATTGGGGTTGACCAGAGCTGGAGCCAAGGCCAAGGCCTGCTTTAGTGACATCACAGCCTCGGTGTGTATGGGACCGCAAGTCCAGGGAATGTCCTTTTTTAGTTGCTCATACAGAGGAGCAGCCTTTTGAGCAAAATCACAGATGAAATTTTTAGAATAGTTTACCATACCTAGAAACCTTTTAAGAGTTGCCACGCTGGTGGGCAATGGCAAGCCTTGCAATTTTTTTTTTTTTTTTTTGGGTAGGGCTGCGGCCTTGGTTAGTTACTTTTAGGCTCAGAAAGAGTACGTCTTTCTGACATAGTTGTGCTTTTGCTGGATTATATTTGAGGCCTGCTCTCTGGATGAGGGTTAATAGTTTATTTAAGAGATCCAAGTGTTGTTCCTGCATAACTGTTGCCAATTGCAGGTCATTTATATACTGCAAGAGACACTGGGCAGTAGAGAAACCCTTAAGGGCATTTATTATGTGCAGATGGAACAGGGATGGGCTGTTACGGAATCTCTGTGTTAAATAGGTCCACATGTACTGCCTACCTTCAAAGGTGAAAGCAAACTTATATTGACTTTTAGGGGCCAATGGCAGTGACCAGAAACCATTGGAAATATCCAGGGCACTGAACCATTTTAGGTCAGGGGTCAAGAGTCATAGTACATCAGGTTCATAGGCTACAGTTGGAGCACAACTGGGGATGACCCGGTTCAGTTTCCTGTAGCCAATAGTAAGTCTCCAGGTGCCCATAGGTTTCTTCACAGGCCACACTGGGGAGCTGGCAGTAGAAACACATGTTCTGATTACCCCTTGGTTGAGAAGTGATTTTATTATTTCTCTGAGAGAAGGCAAGGCTTCAGATGGGAAAGAATATTGCCTTTACCTCTCATGTGCTGGGGCTGGCACTTTGATGACAGTGTGCAATCTGCCACAGTCATGCTTGTTGATAGCAAATGCTTCCAAATGTCTTTGTAGGATGGGGAGGAGCTGTGGAAAAAGCTCATGGTTCTTGAACAAATCTATGACGTCATTCTCCTTGTTGTTGGCAGATATTGTTGCCACAAAGTACGAATCAGGGATCAAGATAGTATGATATTGTCCCTGAATCTGTATTAGTAGCATGTTAGCTAGATCCACCACACAGCCGTGTAGGGCAAGAAAGTCAGTTCCAATGATACTAGGATGATCATGCAATACCATCAGTTGGAAGGTGTGTGAGGCCTTTAAGTGACCCAACTCTACAGGCAGAGGTAGAGAGCGGTATGCAGGTAACCTAGTACCATCTACTTCTGACATGTTGGCCCTCCATCTGGTGGACCAAGGAGATGTATCCAGGTGGTCATCATGTAATACAGACACAGCCGCGCCTGTATCCAATAACACTGTAAGTAGGGAGGGAGTATAACGCAGTGGTTTAAGGCTTTGAGCTGCAAATCTGGTGACATCCAGCAGACCAGACCTGGGTTTGAATCCCTCAGCTTCCACTTGCATACTGTGTGGCCCTGAGCAAGTCATTTAACTTCCCTGTGCTCCTGTAAAAAAGCTTTCAGCTTAGTGTGCTACTCCTGGTTAAACAACTAAATAAATAAATAATAAATAAATAAGTAGGCGTCCTGTGACCTTGGCCTCAGAGCAGGGCCTTCTGTTTGTATCCAAGACCAGCTTGTTTACAATCCGGAGTGGGGCCTGTAATTGTCAATCTGTGCTGGAGGAAGCATGGAGAGGTTTGGCCTGGCTCTTTTGAACTACTTCACCATGCTACACTGATGCTGTATAGGGAGGTGCTTCTGGGTTCAAGCCTGTGTGGGCCTGATGGCCCGTTCGGGCCTGGGTTCCCAGTTGTATGGCTGCAAGGGACTGGGCAGGAACAGCATTCGCTACAGAGCGCACTTGACCCAGAAGTTCTTGAAACTTCTGATTTTCTTTTGCTATCTTTCTATATGAAGGGCCTGGTCTTTATTGTTGTTTACCCATATGATTCTTGTGGTGCTTTTTGTTTTTATGATAGTCCCAGTTCCAACCCCATTGCTGCTGTGGTTGTTGTTGTTGGGCCTGCTGGGGGGGTTGGTTGTCCATGGGGAGGGGCTGTTTGTGTTGAGCCTGCCCTTCCACAGTGTAGTGCATCACAGCCTCTTGAGTAGGTTCCATGGCGGCAACTTTCTTGGAACTGAAGCTCAGATCAGAGATGTAGAGTTGATAAACTCTCTCGGTTTTCCGAAGGATGTCGGCAAACCTTTCCATGGTGGGATAAGTGGTGGGCTCTACCTTCTCTCTTACTGCAGGAATCATGTTCCTAAGGAACAGGGTCTTATATTCAATAAGATCTATATCTGCAGCTTCTTGTGCAATTTGTTTTCCTGCTCAGTAGGCCATCCAGAGTCTCTGGTGATAAGTCGCTAGACTTTCCTTTGCATTCTCTTTCACAGAGTATGCAAGCATCACTCCTACTATACCTGGGCTGTGTGCAGAAATGAGTTCAGCTGCAACCTCGTCAAAGGTGGCATTGCCAGCCTGGTGGATAGCATCGGGGAATTTGGCCCACAATCCAGGCTCGAGAGTTTTGCATAGTATTTGGACCTGGTAGTCTGCAGTGAGACTAAACATGTCACATTTGGAATGCACCTTCTCCAAGTGGCAGCTGAAGTTGTCGGACAGGCTCATCCGACCAATGCTGTCAGCTATTTGCTGAACAGAGTAGGCCATGTGGAGGGGATTATTGGGCTGATCAGGCTGGGGTAGGTTGCCTCGGGCACCATCCAGGGGTGCCCAGGCTGTGGCCTTAGCTGTGGTATGAACCATGCCTTCCTGAGTACCAGTCTCTTGCAGAAGCTGCTTAATTTGGGCTTTAAGGACCCACTTATTTCTCTTAGATATAGTCACATTATCTATTGCATACTCAATCATTGTTTCTATCTCCTGCCTGTCTTTCACATTAATAACAGCCACCAGTGGTGCCGTCAGGACCAGGCCCGCCAAATGTGTTAAGTGATGACATCATCAGAGCCAAAGTCAGAGAGCTATATTGGTCCCTATAGTGCTAACTAGTTCTTTTTTCCCTTTGTATAGAATTGTTTTACAAAAATTGTCAAAACCATGTACATTATTTAGTTAATATGCATGTTAGGCTATGGTTCTGTTCATTTTGTTTACTTTACTATGCTGAGATTGTGTTTTAATCCAACCAACTTTTTCTTTGGCAAACCACAGTGCAGTACAAATCTTGAATAACCTGGTGGTCTAGTGGTTATGGCAGATTCAGGATGCTACAATGGGGGAGGGAGAGGGGGTGCTGGGAGTGTGCACATACTTGATATGCACTTTTTAACATTTTTATGAAGCCTTTATATTTTTTGCTATTATGCTTTTCTAGTATGTTTTTTGATGGAAACTACAAATGGAATCCATATTTTTGAATGTAAACATTTGTACAATCAATAGATCAGACTTCTTCAACAAAGTGAAATGCAACAGCAGCATGTGAGTACTTTTCAATGGGGGGGGGTTACAGCCACACCCTTGACCACCACATAGATCCACCACTTGTTTGTAGCAAAGTTCTTCTGTAGTCCAATGCCAGAGTTCATACTTTCTTGGAAATCAAAAATATGCTTGTCTCGTCTTCTCTTCTTTATCCATGGGAAATAATAATAATAAGAATCAGTATTTATATAGTGCTTTAATGAAGTGACTGAATATGTAGTGGCAGCTAATTCACACATGAATACCCACACACAACCTTGGACAATTGCATGAACTGGTGTTATGGGAAGGGGAATGCTGGCCAGGATAATAGGGTCAGCCAGTGATCATGGTGCTAGCAGCCCCACATTTTATTTCTCATAGTGATCTGCTCATATTTCTCCCCTTCTGTCTTCCCCTTTCCCTGAATATAGCAGTACCTTGCAAGAGTGGCCTTCTCAGTCCCCCTCTGGTATTCATTCTCATTACTTCTCCCCACACCAAAAACTGGTGAGCTCATCACCCTTGTGCATCATGAATGTAGGTAGTACAATCCCCAGGTTTTTTGACATATCAAAAGTAAACAATTTTTTCCAGTAAGTCAGGCTGATAGCAGCTGGAAACAAGGGGAATTATAAGCTTTCCTATCCTTAAAAAATGTAGGCTAGCTTTGATTAGGCACTATTAAGTGATGGGTGTGCACATCATTATGCATGTAATTTAATAGTGCCTAATCATAGAAGGATTAGATCTTATATGGGTAAGAATTCCTATGCTTCGCCTTGTGCCCTGCTGCTATCAGCCTGACTTAACAGAAGATCATGTTTATTATTAATATGTAAAAATTACACAGGCGACTATACTAACCGCATTGATGTAGAAGGGTAGTGAGCTCACCAGTTTTTGTTGTGGGAAGCAGAAGAGAAAAATGAATGCCATAGAGGGACTGAAGAGGATATTCCAGCAGGGTACAGCTATATTCAGGTTAGGGAAGACAGGAAGGGGGCTGTTTAGCAGATCATTGTGAGATCTGAAATGTAGGGCTGACAGTACCATGATCACTACCTGACTGTGAATGACAGCAGCCAGTGATGACAAATACTCAATGGCAGGGCTGCATGTAAAGTGTTACTTGAATTCAGTGTATGGAAATTACCCTCGGTGGGGGGTGTTGACGTTTGTTAGGACAGTATTGAGGGAGCTGTGTATAGCTCATTCAAGATTTAGAAGGGTGGTAGCCAACTAGCTCGCATTGTGGAGTAGGGCACTAAACAGTACTGGAGAAGATTTGTTAGGAACTGTCCTGTGGGGTTCTGCAGATCACAGATAAAGGAATAGACTGACACTGGAAGTCTGGTGGATTCACTCAAGGCATTAGTATGCCTCTCCTGCTAATAGTATTGTTAGCTATAGTAAGTACAGCCCTTATGAGGGCACGAGCAGTTTTTCTGGTGAGTCCTGAGGCTTATTGCTTGGCTTTCCATGAAGACCCAATTGTTAGTTAATGAGGCAGGACAAAAACACAACAGGGAAACTGTACATACTGCCTTCACTGTGTAGAAGCATAGTGATCCACTCAATGTTTACTGTGTGAGCAGAAGTCAAACATAGAAAAAGTGGACATAAGTGTGATTTGGGAGGTGGTTTTTAACAGTGCCAGCTGATGATCCGTATCTGTGTAGGTATGTACAACACTCTGAGGTATATGATTATGGTCTGAGGTGTGATAATTCTCTTCATGAGACCGCAAGCTCATATGCAGCCCCAGGCAGTACTAAGGACACGGTATGGATGGTGGGGTGTTCAACAGAAGCCAGGCTAGGTGCAGGGGGTTCACTTGGAAAAAGAATACAAGAGAAGCTTTTTTTTGTGGATTAACAAGAATACATGAGCTTTGGATTTGGACCAAACTGGTACTTCACTGTGTGACCATGAGCAAGTCATTTAACTTCCCTGTGCTGCCAGGCCACATCTGTAAACAAGGTTTCAGCATAGTGTATCTCTCCTGGATAACAAAAAAAAATCAGGCCATCACATAACCACTAGCTCATCAGGTATTTGAAGTGTTGTACTGTTCTGCCATTTGCCAAAGAGAAAGTCAGCTAGCTTGCAAAACATTTTCAGCAAATTAAAGTAAATAAAATTAACAAAATCATAGCCTAACATGTGTACTGATCAAAATAATCCACATGTTAACACATGGTGTTGATCAATCTGGTAAAACAATTCAAAACAAAGAGGGAAAGAAGAACTAGTTAGCCTATAGGAATCTATATTGGTCTCTGGCTCTGGTTCCATTGATGTCATCATGACTCATCACTTAACACAGTTGGCAAACATCTTAGGGAGAAGGCAAGGCTGTTTTTTTGTAAGTGAAAGGCTGGCGTTTCATTTTTTAAAAAACTATGAAACTGCATTTATCTTATTTACATAAATGCAGTTTTAGCATAAATGTGAAAAATAGCCTTTACTTTACCTCGCAATGAAGCCAGATTTTGGAGTTTGCAGTTTTAAAAAACTGCTTGTTTAGGTATCCTTTAACAGTTTGAAAGGCTGTCACATTTTATTAATGATACATTTGTGGGTTTTCATAAAATAAAACCAGTGTTCTTGACTCAGTCTCATTCCATAATTCAGATTTGCACAAATAATGTCTCATCACAATCATTCCATGTTACCTTCCCCTTGGTATATCTTCTGATTACACTTAAAGAGCATGTACTCACTGTCAGGTACTCAGCCCCCACACACACATATAATAGCTGACCTACTCCTCTATTGAGGGGTATTTTATTTGCTTCCCTCCATCTACAAAGTCATAGCACCACGAATGTGCATCCCCATAAAAACAGAGCCGTGCCTGACATGCCCCCAGGGATGTATCCCCAGCCCCCTTTTGTGATGTCAGAAAATGAAGGCTGTGTGTGTGCTCATAGACCTGTATTGACGCCATGATTTTGATGACTTTCAGTACTATTTAGAGTTGACACTTGGAAAAATGAAAGCACCCACTCCAGTAAACAGTGACTATTACTTCAGCGGCTGCTTTTATTTCTATACATGGCATCTCTAAATAGTACCAAAAGCAGCAGAAACTTTGCATACATACAGGTTAATGGAATGCACACTCAGTATTCATTTTCTGACATCACAAAAGGGGATGTCAGGCATGGCTCTGATTTTATGGGGGTGCACATGCAGAGTGCTGTAACTTTGTAGGTGAAGGGAAGCACATGGAATTTTTAATACCCCCTCAATAGTGGAGTAGGTTGACTATTATACATGTGTGAGGGGGGCTGGGTTCCTGACAGTGGGTACCTGCCTGCTCTTTAGCAGAATGTGTGCTGCCATTAGCAAACACAGTCAGCCTCTTAAACACAGCTGTCTATCTGCGTGTACGGTGGTAATGTCCCCGGACAAATCGTCGTGGATATAATGTTCTGGTGTAATTGCCATCTGGACAAAATAACATTGTTAGCTAAGTCACAGGCTGTGCTGGTCGCGGGTAGTAAATGCCGCAGTTACTAATATGTCGCCAGACAAGTAGTCGTACCTGCAGACTTTGGTCAAATGAACACAAAAGCCACAGTCACTCGCCTTTGTACCTGCAGTCCCAAACGAATTAACTGCTGTTTGGCAATAGAAATGGAAAGTGCAATTAATTAATTTACTGTGAAATGGAGAGTAATGTTAAAAGTAAATCTTTATTGAAATACTTCACCATATAGAAAGGCAAAGTGCAATGCTTTAGTACATAAACAAATTAATTGCTGTTTGGTTGTGCAATAGAAATGGAAAGTGCAATACATTAGTGGTAGAAAGGGAAAGTGCAATGCTTTAGTGGTAGAAAGGGAAAGTGCAACGCAATTTTAAATCACTACTTCACAGTCCCAAATGAATTAATTTGTGTTCGGCAGTGCAATACAAATTGAAAGTGCGAATTAAGAGAATAATTTAAATATCAAATAATTTAAAATCAACGTTACTTCACAGTTTAAAAACAACATTAGACAACATTAATTTCAATGACTGTTGCTATGTCTATTATGTACTGCTGTGTCAGTGCATGGTTTTGCACAGTCAGGGGAACGACAATGGAGTCCCTCTTAGTGTGTAGGCGTTCTCTGCATGTTCGGTTCTCACATCGCCAAATTGTCTTTTGATCGGCACCATCTTTTTCTTTCGTGGACAAAAAGTTATCCAAAGCAAGCTTCAGCTTGCCCTTCTGTGTCGGTACGTACTCCATTGATGCAGTAATGAAATGCCTTTGAAAAGCTTGCTTAAATACCCCTGTAAGTGCTCAGGTAAATTCCTGTTCTACTCACCTGCAAATAATAAAGCTATGCCTAGTTCGAACACCAGAGGGCAGTAGAGAAATGGGCAAACATGCACCATAATTAAATCCAACACCTTTGATTACTTTGCAGTATAACTTGCTATCATTACAAGCAAATATAAAAAACGAAAACAAAGCATTTCCAAACAATTCTTTCAATCTGAAATATGCTTCTTCACCTGTATAACACATTATCTACTCAAGGTTCCCAATATATTACTTATTTCACAAGAAAAACATGGTCGCCGTACATTACTGGACAGAATGTTGCGGAGAAATAGTTGCGGTGGCTGTTTAGTGTCCGCGACTTATTGTAACAGCGGCAACATTAAATATCGACTCAGTGACTGGAACTAATTGCCCGCGACCTTTAAAACCATGACGAATCGACCGTATGCCTTCTATTTGTAATAGGTGGGTAGCCACTTAAATCCTGCCATTTAAAGATATCTTGCTCCTGAGTGACACTGAAAGACTGTAACATACCATATCCAGCCACCCGACCGTCTGTCTGACAGTGAGTGAGAATGTGTTCCTGCGTCCATGACCAGAGGTAAACCACAGCCAGCCAAAGATACCAATCCATCTAATAGGGAGGGAGAATGTGTTCCTGTGCCCATGGCCAGAAGTAACCTGCAGCCAGCCAAAGTCACCAATCTGTCTAATGGGGAGAGAGAATGTGTTCCTGTGCCCATGACCAGAAGTAACCACCAGCCTGCCAAAGCCATCAGTCACTATGACAGTGAGAGGGAATGTGTCCCTATGACCAGAACCTGCCCGAAAGAGCGTGCATCCAGGCACAGCAACCACACTTATTATTATCAGTAGTTTTATAGTGAGTATGTATGAATTTATTATGCTATGGTATTTCCTTGAGCTGTGTGAATGCTTTCTTTAACATTTTAGAGATGCACTTGAGAAACATGTACAGTCAACTTTTTTCTTTTTTTTTTTTTTTACACTTTTCCAGTTTCAAACAGTGTAACGGACCGGAGGACAGAATGACTGCAATACTGTCTACAACCACCTATAGGATATCAGTTTCAGGTAAGTACATCAATCTTATTTCATCACTTCTGTTAGGTATTTCATTTTTTCTAGCCAGTGAAAGTCATACAAAGTAGGTGACATGAATGACAGATAATATATTTTCCATGCACATCAGTCACTGGTTTACTTCAGCATGCCATGGAGTTGAACAAAGTTTTATCTGGGTCATGACAAGATGTTTTGGAATGTAACTTAAGGTAAGACACTAGGCCAGTGCATGTCACACACAATAAACTTGTTATTGGTCTTGTTGTGGCTTATTAATAGCTTGGTATCTGTTAAGCCAGATACATCAGACAGTAACTGCCACACTTAATTAGAACAGAACGTGTTAGTGCAATGAACTAATAATTAGTTCTTTTCCGTCTGTATACAGGTAACATTTCAGTGCTGTGTGCTGCCATTGGTGCTTACTTCAATTTCAAATAAGAACATATGCAATGGGTATGAATACAGAGGATACACAGAAAACCTATAATGAAGTCAAAGCAAAACCATTCACGGAACTTGCTTCCAAAGGAACCCCCCCCCCCCCAAAAAATGCTTACCTTTCCTAGCTTGACAGTTTTCCTACAGCAAATTCCTGAGCAAGCCAAAAATTGTGCAACCAAAGTATGACTGGGTGACTGTGAGAGAAAAACAGCAATAATTATATATATATATATATATATATATATATAAATGTCTGGTTCTGTGTAAAAACATGAGCTTGCAAGATAAAGTAACTTACCAATGGTAGTATGAGAACGCACACACATAGGGCATCATGTAACAGCAAGTGTAGCAGACTTTCTGACAGCCATTGCATCAGCACATCATTGTTCACACCATGGTTATCTGTGGCTATCATCATTTGACAAGACACTGTACATCAGCCCAGTCAGCACAGGCAGCAGAAGATAGAAGTACAGGAGAGAGTGGTGGATGCATGGAACTGCCTTCCTGTGGAAGTTGCTAGGTCTAAAACAGTGGGGGAATTCAAAGATGCATGGGACAGACGTAAGGCAATTGTAATGGGGGGTTGCAGGAAGTAGGCTGTTGGTTAACTAGAATCTGCAGCTTATCTAATAGGAAGGGAAATGGGCAGACTGGGTGGGCCAAGTGGTCCTTATCTGCCGTCAAAGTCTATGTTTCTATGTAGGAGCAGCAGCAGGTACCATAGTTGTTGTGGGTGTGGGTGCAGGCATAAAGCAGAGCCTCTCAGGAAATACTTGAGAATGTTATGAACATTTTGTCATGTTATTTATCTTCATCTGGAGTCTGGCATTTTCTGGACACTGTAACAGCAGCCATTTCTGGGGGCACACTTGTGCAGAGTGGGTGCAGGCATAAAGCAGTTCATCTCAGGAAATACTTCAGAATTTTCTCAAAATTTTTCCATGTTATTTATCTTCATCTGGAATCTGGCATTATAAGGACACTGTGACAACAGCCATTTCTCGTGGCACACTTATGCAGAGTGGGTGCACTCGTAAAGCAGTGTGTCTCAGGAAATAATCGAGAATTATACAGGATGGAGGTGGTCCAAAGGAGGGCAACTAAAATTGTGCAGGAGCTACAATGGAATCCATACAAAGAAGACAAACTAAAGGAGATTAATATGTATACCCTTGGGGGGGGGCACGATAGAAACTTTAAAGTACATAAAGAGAATCAACAATGTCCAAGAGGGTAACATCTTTCAGAAAAAGCAAGAACAAGGGAGAAAAATCTGAAGATAGAGGAGGGATGGATCAGGTTCAACATTAGGAAGTATTTTGTCATGGAGAGGGTGGGGGATGCATAGACAATCAAAAACAAATGCTCCACATTATGGTGTGAGAGCAGCAGTTGGAGCATGGCCATAATTTAGAGCTGGTTACCCTCAATGCGCTACAACCGCTGCTCAATGTTCAACACCCTGTTGCTCAGGTGGTCCACCTCACTCCTCATCAGGCCCAAATTGACCTGTGTGGCAGGCATTATTGCAGGGCTGCCAGCATTCCCTGCAGGTGCTGGAGCAGCCACTTGCTCCCTGGCCTGATCACACCTAACCCCACGAGTAGGTGGAGGCTGTGCTGCCATCTGACAGCAGGCACATTCCATCCCTGTTGGCAACCTTGGCCTCCCACTCTGCATGGTGGTGGCTTGCAAGTTGGGTGCAATGCCCACCTGTCCCCAGATGACTCCTCTTGAAACCATGATACACAACTACACCACAGATATTACACTTCACAGCACTCAAGTCATCAGTGCCAGGCACTGGACTGAAAAAAGCCCACACAAGAGAGGTGTGAGAAGGACTGGGCACAGGCAGGGGGGCCAGGTGTTATTTGCTGCTGCTGCACAGTTGGAGGGGCAACCTGCTGCTGCTCATGAGTCTGCTGTGGCTCCTCTATCACTTCCTGCTGCTGCTGAGCCACTGGCACGTGGGCCATGGCAGGTGGCGGTGGTGGTGGTAGGGCACTAGTAGTAGGTGGTGCCACTGGAGGTGGTGCTTCCATGGCACCACTACCTCCTGCATCAGGGAAGGCACCATGTGCATGATTAATGTGCTCCTGTTCAGATGCAGAGTGCCACTGCACGTTCGTAACCCCACCAGCTCTCCTCTCAGTCCACCAAAGGTGCCTCTCTCCATTTTACCCTCTCTCCCTCTCTTTTTCTCTCTTTCTCTCTTTCTCTCTTCTCTCTCTCTCACACACACACATACACACACACACACAAAAGAAAAAGGAACAGTTAACTACTGTACTGAAAAACGGTACACAACTCAACACAAGAGGCAATCAAAATACAAAAAGCACTGCTAATTAACAAAAAAAGTCAATTGGGTAGCAGATTCAAACAATATATTTCCCTCTCCCCTGTCACAAAACTTCTTTCTCCCACACTAGGAAAGGAAAAAGTGAAACTATTTCACTGTCTTGCCTGATTAACTTTCTGCCTGAGCCATGTGGCCTACAGACTGTAACACATGTGATCTGTAGCTGTTTCAATTATGACTCACTTTGCGTTACACAGAAAATAATGTGGATTGCACGCAAAGTGAGCATAATACAAAGTCATTATGAAGCAAAGTCACCATAAGGTGACATGCGTGTGTGATTCCATGGGGACTTCACATAACGTCTGATGACGCGGAGTGGGCGACTTCACCCTAACTTCACTGGCACAATTAAACTTCACTGCATCTCTATTCACCAGTGGTTACAAAGAAAACTGTGCTCCAAGCTCCAGGGCTTCTTGTCTATATGACAGAAACCTACATCTGCATTGTTAACGTTGGTAGCGGAAGTCAGGAAAAATTTAATAATGTCCATTTCTATATTCCAGAATATGCTGATTTTTTCTATCTTAATTATGAAGTTCCAGTCTGAGTCAAAGGCAAGTGTGGCAAGGATCATTGATTTAGTAGACATAAACAATTCTTTCTTCTTTTTAGGTACATGGAAGGCATGGGTCAAAACTGATGGATTATGTGGGGTAATTCAAAAGTAGTTATTGTTTTGATTGTGATTTGTAAGCAGTATGCAAAATGAATAAAGATATAGCCAATCATTACTTGCCTATCTCTTCGACCAATGTAGAAAAACTCCATACATCCATATCACATTCCTCATGCACCATCATAAACATGCTTTAGAAGACTAACGTAGATGTGCTGATGCATATGACGCACCATGGCCATGAGGGCCACCACCAACTAAAGTTAGAAAATGTCAGTATCTTCATTGACAAGAATGAAGCTGAACTCATTATGCTCCTATTCTGACTGATGAATTTATGAAAAATCACAAGTTAACAGGCTATGACTAGACACAGAACTGGGGACTTATATGTATTAAAAACCCAGCAATTCTCTTTGACCAGTTTCTTCATTATTAAAAAAAGTACATAATCAAGCTTCCGGAGAACCCACCTGCCTTTTATTCACATCCAAAACATTTCAGTCAATGACTGACTTGACTCACAAGAGGTGCACTTGCTTATTGTTTGTATACATTATGTATGCATTCTGTTTTATTGGTTTTATTTATCTCTATATTTTGTTTCAATGCTGTTATTACAAAGCTGTATTTTGTTTTTTTGTTCCCCGCCTCCCCTGGGTCACACCTGGAAATGAGCTACTGCTCATGGTGCCTTTCCCAGTCAACAACTTTTAAATAAAATAAAAAATTAAAAATTGTTTGATTATTTTACTGTAACTTATATGTTGTTGTTGTATAACAGGACAGTCCTTAAAGCAGGATTTCACTAGTGGCCATACCATGTCAAAATATAAAATAAACTTCAATTCTATAGAGAAAGGACTAAAGAGAAAGCCAGAGTAAACAGTATGAGACATCTATCTGTAACATAGGAGAACAGCATCAGTCCTATAAAAGCATGATACCAAAGAGGCATCTTTCTCCTCAACCACTAAACCAGTCATTCATCCTACACAATGACCGTGGGCATGTCAAATTCATGAACTATAACAAATAATAATAATTGTGTTACAAATCTTTTTGCTTTGCCCTACCAAACTTCAGTGCAACAAATGGTGAAAAACATTTTATTATTTAGCCCCCAACCCCTCAAATTCTGAGGACTACTTTTTCTCCATACATTGAAAGTTGCAATAAATTAATTATTATTCTTAATTGAATTACTTTCGTTATGTCTTTTCTTTTTTAACAAATGGGGGATCCATTTTATAATTGTAATAACACACTCAAGGGTGGTGGTTGTCATAAGTTAGTGCATGCCCCTGGTCAGAGAACACATGACACAAGCAACTAATGCCTCACAGCACTCCTGGGCCATACATTAACCCATGATAATCAACAACCCATTGTGTGTCATTGTTACTTGTTTCCAGCATTATAAATAAGTAATAAACCATGACAGGGTGTGCTTTACAGGATTTTAGTTCATGCCATAGGGATGAAGTAATGCATGGAACTGAAGGCAAGGCGTCACACTCTGAAGAGTACACTCTGAAGAAAAGGGGGTTACTAGTGGGGCTACGTAGGGTTCGGTACCGGAACCGATCCTCTTTAATGTCTTTATAGGTGACATTGTGGAGGGGCTGGAAGAAAAATATACCTCTTTGCAGATGACACAAATATCTGCAACAGGGTTAATACACAAGGGGGGTGGAAAGGATAAGAAGGGGCTTAGCAAGGTTGGAGGAATGGTCAAAAGTATGGCAGCTTAGATTCAATGCAAAGAAGTGCAAAGTAGTGCACCTGGGAAACTAAAACCAAGGGGAAGAATACACAATGGAGGGGGGTACTAACAACAACAAAAATGGAAAAGGACCTGGGAGTGGTCATTTCAGATGACCTTAATGTAGGCAAGCAATTTAAGAAAGCAATAAGGAGGGCTGGGGGATATTGGGATGCATAGGAAGAGGCATCAGTAGTAGAAAATAGGAATGTGCTATCCCTCTGTACAGACAGTTAGTAAGACTCCATCTGGAGTACTGTGTGCAGTTCTGGTGACCCCATCTCCACAAGGACACAGACAGGATGGAGGCAGTCCAGAGGAGGACAACTAAAATGATGCAGGGTCTGCATCAGACACCATATGAAGAGAGACTAAAAGAGTTTAATACGTGTACACTTGAGGAACGGAAGGAGAGAGAGAACATGATAGAAACTTTCAAGTACCTCAAGGGAATCAACAAAGTCCAAGAGGGTAGCATCTGTTAGAAAAAGAAATGCAAGAACAAGAGGGGCACGATTTGAAGACAGAGGGAGAACAGCTCAGGGGCAATGTGAGGAAGTATTTTTTCATGGAGATGGTGGTGGACGCATGGAACAGCCTTCCTGAGGAGGTCATGGGGTCAAAAACTGTGGGGAAATCAAGAATGCATAGGGCAGACATAAGGCAATTATAATGAGGGTGTAGGAGGAATAAGGCTGTTGTTTAACTACGATCTGCAGCTTATCTAATAGGTAGGGAAATGGGCAGACTAAGTGGACCAAGTGGTCCTTATCTACCATAAAAGTCTATGTTTCTATGTTTCTGTCTTTTCATCCTTGGGAAGTGCATTAAATCCTATAATGCACATCCTGAAGTGGCTTATTGTACTTTTAAGATGACTCACAAGTTGTTATTAGGGAGATGGAAGTGACATCCGGTGGTTGATCGTATAGTGCTAAGAATTTAACATTATTGTTAGGTGATCTGTCTCAGCCAATGAAGTCCCTCATTTTTCTGCCATTTTATAAAACAAATTTCTGCACAGCTTATTTCATTTTTTCCAACTTTCACTTCCTGTAATGAATGCATATTATCTACACATAACTTTTGACACAACATTAGTTTATTAACCCATTGCTACCGCTTTTTCCTTCTAGTGGCATATCCCTTAATTCATAACTGACTGACTGGCTTGATTGCTATTTATAGCACTGAAAACAAAAATTCTTTAAGATGTGGTGAGCTTACATTTTGATTTTCATTATGCTCAATTAATTTCTTAATGTCAATCTTATCTTTTGTTCATAAATTGCAAAACAACTTGTTTTGATTATTTATTTTAAACTGTCAGATTCTGTGTTATGATATGCAAATACATCATTCACATTTGGTTGCTATCCCTTGTTCTTATGACCATGGATAAACTACAGTCAAACATGGATGAACCATGGTTGACCACGGCGTGTCCAATACATGCAGAAAACACATTGGGAATTGACATAATACACAGACATCATGCCTGAAGAATTTTATGGCAATGTTGATCAAGAACAGTGACCAAATGGAACCAAAATTATTTATTAACTAACATGGCCTATTGAGAAACTGTAGGCACAACAACAACAACAACAACAAAAAAATATGCAAGGTGATAAGAGGTGGAATAATTTAGTTTGAGAATTAAACCGATCCTGGCAGGATTTGGATGGATTATAAATAACTGAAATGAGAGAAGGCATTAACATGAAAAAGAGACTAATTGGAAAAAAAATAAAGAAAGAAAGTTGTATCTTTCAATCTAATCTTCACACTTGGGGTTGATAGCTATAACATTGCTTAACATTATCTAGCTTCCTATTAGAGGGCTTAATTGGACGCATCTTTAAATAAGGCTAAACTGACAACTGAAAATATTCTGAACATTTGCTATAGAATCTATATTACTGGTAATTTAAAAAATGGCACAACTAATGTAATGAAAACAATGTTTATATTTTAACCAGGATGTCTTCATTGAAGTAATCTTGGACAGGATGCAAATAGAATAAATTTAACTAATTCTATATCCTGATTAAAATGTAAAAGACATTAGTTATCTAGCATGACACTGAAACCCACATTTAGATTATAAACAGCCATTGCTGTTACCTGAAATAATTAGATTTAGATTTTTTTTTAATCAGGAATTTTACAAACTTAAAAATAGAATTAGTTTTCTCAGTTAGTCTTTCTTGATTGTGTAGTTTTTTTCCAGGCATTATCAATCATGGGCAGTCTTCTGCATGAATCTTGGATAAACCGTGGAAGGAGATATCATAAACAAAGGTCAAAGATACAGCAGTAGCAATGATGTAAGACCATGGACAACCTTGCTGTCATTCATGCATGCATACCCACATAGTTGCCAGCAGATTAGACCTAACGGTCTATCTTGTCTGCCTGAAGCAGCTTACTGGTAGTGCACAGTAGCTGCTCTACCTCCCCCCATTATTTCACCCCTTCCACCCCCTTCCCCACCCTGTACACCTCTGGTGGTCACCGTATCCCACCCCATATTGTGCCCCTATGCCTGTCCAAACCCTTCTTGAAACCTCCCACAGTTCCCAATTTTACCAGATCTTCTGACAGTACATTCCAGGGTGCAACCACCATCTCTGTGAAATAATGCTCCCTTGCCTCCCCTCTGTACTGCCCTCCTGCTAACTTTAGACTATGGCCTCTCATAGTCCCCTCTTCCCTCAACTTGAGCAGACCCTCCTTGTTTTCTCTGTTGAACCCCTTCAGGTATTTGAAGGTCTTTATCATATCCCCCCATCCCTTCTGTCCTCCAGAGAGTTCAAGTTCAGCTCTTTAAGTCTATTCTCATATGACAACTCTTCAGACCACTAATCATCCTAGTTGCCCTTCTCTGGACTCTCTTCAGTAGTGCAATGTCCGTTTTTAGGCATTGGTGCCAGAACTATCCACAGTACTCCAGATGTGGCCTCACCAGTGAGGTGTACAGGGGAAGTATAACCTCTCTTCTCCTGGATATTATCCCACTGGCAATACACCCAAACATTTTGTTTGCCTTAGTAGCTGATCTCCTGCATTGCTCTGAGTGGTTCCCATTAGCATCAGCCATCACCCCCAGATTCTTAGCCATTGTCATGACAGTCAGCTGTACCCCCCAAAGTGGTAGGTATACCCAGGGTTCCTAATACCTAAGTGCAGAATGCTACATTTGTGTGCGTTAAACCCCAACTGCTACATGTAGTCACAGTTTTTCAGCCTCTCCAGGTTATCCTCTAGTGCCCTTCTTCCCTCTTTACTATCTACCACTGCCCAAATTTAGCATCATCATTGAATAAACTCATTTTACAACAACCCCCTCCCTGATGTCCGCAGTTAATACATTAAAAAGGCTAGGACCCAAAACTGAACCTTGTGGGACCCCACTGATGACCTCTCTGGGTGTTGAGACTTTGCCCCCTACCACCACCCTCTGCTGTCTATTCCTAAACCAATTTGCTACCCACCCCACCAACTTATCCCCCATTGCAGTTCCCTCAATTTCAAAATTAGCCTTCTGTGCAGGACCAAATTGAATGCCTTACTGAGGTCCAGTTACAGGACATCAACCGGCTTTCCTCCATGCATGAAATACAAACAACTGGAGAGTGGGACAAGTCCCTAAAACTGTCTTTGACCTCCCTTAATACCCTACCTGCCAGATTGTTTCACCCCAAGATAGAAAACTGGCCCATCCTGCTCCTCATACTTCTTACTACCCATTGTAGCTGAGTATGTCCATTTCTGCAAAACAAAAGCAAGTCACTGTGTTCATCTACTACTGTAGGATGGTCTCAGTTGTTTGGTTCTCAGCTTAGGAGAGTACAGATGAAGCCAATTAAATGGGACATGGTTAATAGGGGTGTCTGCTTAATTAAGACATTTCCCTGGCAACTGTTTATCACTCCATTGTTTTCAATAGGAGGTAATATCAGTTAATTCTGTTAATCAGTACATTTGCAGTTAAAGGTCAGGCTGTTTAGCTATGCATGTCAGCTGTTGGAAATCTCTACAGATTGTGAGCATGGAGTCCAAGCATAAAGAGCTTTCTCCTACTGAGAGAGTAAAGGTTATTGAAGCCCTTCGGGGTGAAGACATCCCTTTCTAAGGTGGCAAAGGCTTTCGGAATTTTCAAAAGCCAAACAGGGCGGATCAGTCAGAATCATGAATTGATCCCTTTCTGAATGGCTGTCCTACTCAAACTAACAGCACAAGCCAAAGCATGAGGGTAAGGACTCAGAGGTGGAGGAAGCACTGCTCACCTGGTTTCATAATGCTGTGAGGAGAGGTACACGGCTGTCAGGACAGCTAATTAAAAAAAAGGCTAACAAGTTTGCGGTCCAGTTACAGCATGATAGCTTGTCAGCTTCGGATGGTTGGTTGTCATGTTAGAAGCAGTGACATGCCATCATATGTAAGAAACAACAAGGTGAGTGCTCAGATGCCGACAGCTATGCAGCTATTGATTGGGTCGACTGTGTTGCCGAATCTTCTCCTGGAGAAAACTCTGGAGGATGTTTACAATGCTGATGAAACTTTTTTTTTAGAAGCTACCCTGACCATGGCCACACTCATAAAGACCTAGAATTGTTGGGCGGTAAGAAGGCAAAAGACCGTGCATCCCTGCTTGTCTGTGCTAACATGACTTGCACAGACAACAGACCCCTGCTGCTTATTGGTAAGAGCAAATGGCCATGATGTCTACTGAAAGATCTAAAAATTCTACTACTAATTTACAGATCCTCCACCAATGACTGGATTTTCAGGGAGTTGCTTGCCTCTTGGGAACACAAACTAAAACAGAGGTGGAGATACATCACACTTTTGTTAGACAACTACTGTGCCCATCCTCAAGAGTTGCTCAGCAGGTTCCCCCACATAAAAATAGTGTTTCTTCCCCCCCAACACAACAAGCTTAATTCAGCCTATGGACATGAGGATAATCAGGAAATTAAAGGGACATTACAGACCTCTGATGGTTTCTCAAATTGTAGGTGTCATTGACAAGGGAGGCAGTGCACAGGCTTCTGCCATTGCCAAAGCAGTGTCCCTTCTGGATGCAGTCTACAAGTCCTATGCACAATGGTGCGGAATGCCTAGGTACCACACATTCACGGCGCATTGCCACTCTGTACCAACTGTGCCCCTCCATGTGGGATGCACATAACTGGGGCATGCAGCCCAAATGCACCCAATCCCCGGCCATGTGGACAATAATGTGCCAGGGGTGGGAAGGGGGCATACCAGCACTATGCTTCATGCACTAAGGTGTGTAGTGCAGTGTACTGGGAGGCATAGAAGGGCACCCCTTATGACAGGTGGAACCCTGCCGTAAGTGCCCTACATGCCCTTCACCATGCACACTGGCCCTGGCATGACTCCACAGCTGTAGTGAACCTCCTGACTCTCACACACACCTGGACACCCGCCCGGACCAGGCAGGATAGTGTGGCCCCCCACAGGACCAGATCCCCGGCCCGTCACCGTAGTGCTGGCCTCCCTTCACACACATGGCCACCCATCCCCCATTGTGTGCGGTAGCCCCACCAACACAGCTGTGCCCCTCCCCATAGGCTGAAGCATACCCCACCCCCAGACACAGGGTCACCTGTCCCAGTGATTGTACTGTATTATTTAGGATATTGTTATGGGCACTTTTTAAAGTCTGAACTTTTTATTTTTTTTTATTGTTCATTCTTGCACATTTGTTTTACTAAGCACTGATAAACTCATTGGCCCAGATATTCAAAAGAGTTGTGCCATGTGCAATAGGGTTGCACCTGCGCAAGTCTGAAAATGTGCCGTTCTGCGATATTCAGCTGGAGGCAGTTGCGCCCCCCAAATCATGCTGAGCAACAGTGCAATGATAATGAATGTATGCACAACTGAAGGGGAAGGAAACCATGCATAAATGGCGCAGTGCGATATTCAACAACATGTACCATGCGTAATAGGGGAGCCAGCAGAAGTTGCACCATAGCAGAAATGAGCCAAAATAAAAAAGGATCAGGGGAGAGGCACAAGAAAGCTACAGGGAAGGCACATGAGGCTGAACTCTAGCAAGAGAAACTGGGCAGCAGGGACACACAGGGCAGGCCAGGGAAAGGGCACCTGGAACCCATAGGCTCAGGGGAAGGTGTGGGGAGCCACAAAACAGAAGGGGGAAGTACTTGCCACACAGCAGTGAGGCTAGCACAGTCAGGTGTTCCCAGTGCATGGGAAGTAGCAGCCAGGACAGTGGGGGGAATACAGAAACAGCTGCTGGGGGGGTGAACACAAGCCAGGGACATGGCCAGTGCCACCATCCAGATGGAGGCAGTAATGAGGGGGATAAGAAGGTGGGCAGTAGGGGGGCATGGCCATGGAAGGGCTTGTCGGGCGGTATGCCCCCAATAGGCAGTACCGAGCCTGCACCAGCTTCGAGCTGTATAGTGATACGGAGATCGTGGGCTGGTACCACCTGAATCAGGCAATTCTGGTGGCTCTGTGAGCTGTGCAGTGATGTGATGCAGACACCCACAAGACGGAGCCATGCTCTGTCAGTGGAGATGAAAGTGACAGCTTGCATGTGCTTGCTTGCCATGGGTACCTTCCAGAGACCAACTGGGGACACCACAGGCATAACCCAGTTGGCCACATCACGCCACCTCACCCAATTCCTCAGTGCACTGCTGCCACATGCTGTGGAGTACATCCATTTTCCAAGCACACCAGCGGAGCGCACAGCAAACATACAGGAGTTCTACATGGTAGCATGTATGCCTGGCATGCTAGGAGCAATAGACTGCACCCATGTGGCCATCCGCACACCACCTGTCCCCGAGGGGGCTGCATATATAAATCGCAAGGGCTATACCAGCATCAACTGCCAAGTGGTGTGTGATGCCAGGGGGTGCATAATCAATGTCTGTGCCACTCACCCTGGGGGAGCACATGATGCCTTCATCTGGCACCAGTCAGCACTGTGCCACAGATTCGAGAATGGGGATATCCCCACTGACCACCTAGTGGGTGAGTATGCAAACCACATGGACAATCATAGGGTCTGGGGGCATGGTCAGAGGTGACATGGGTAGTGGCCTACATGGCCCGGGGCAGGGTGATGCTGATCACCAAACTAACCACCCTCTACACACAGGTGACAGTGGATACCCACTCCTTCCCTGGCTGCTCATACCCTACCGGCGGCCCACACCCCCATCGCAGCAACACTACAATGAGGCACACGCCACCACAAGCAATGTCATCGAGAGGGTGTTCGGGATGCTGAAGGCACATTTCTGTTGCCTGGACACCTCCGGCAGTGAACTACAGTACAGCCCCTCAAAGGCCTGCTGGCTATTCCTGGCCTGTTGCATCCTGCACAACATGGCCAATGAATGTGAGATAGCCGTACAGGTCAAAGAGGAGGACAGCGATGGGGACGATGAGGACGCCAGTGACAATGGTGATGGGCAGCCCCCCCTTGGGTGACGGGACCCCTGACTACTCCGGTTGGCACAACTGTACCGGGACACCATCACGGAGGAGCACTTCAGCCAACCCAGGTAAGTCATGGGGCCATGTGCAACCACCAGTGGCTAAGGCACAACCCACAAACACGCATGGACACACACCAGGGGTGCATGCCATCAAGGGAACTGTCTGGGCATGGAACCACACACACCACCAGGGATGGGTGAGGTCTAACATGGCATGCAGACACACACACACACACACACACACAACACACCAGACATGCACAAAGGGTAGGAGGCACACTGACCCAGAATGCCACCCCTAGCCACACACATGTCCACAGACCACCACGCCCACTGCCTGTCATTGTGCGTGTGTCAGATGCTGACCACCATTGCACATTGGTGTACAGCGCAATGCAGGTATCATCATGCACACGCAACTGTGGACAGCAGCCAGGATGGTGTGCAGATAGACTGTGTGTCCACATGCAGGGCCGGGTACCCACCCGTGCATTGCCCGCTGAATGACACAATGCACACAGGGCAGCACCAGACAGTAGCCGCATTGGGAGACAGATCAGTCATGTGCCACAGTGCTCCGGCCACCATGGATGCTTTGGCGGCCCCACCGAGACCCGCCAGCACTGACAGGCCAACCACTGGCCTCATGGGGTGGCACCAATGGTCCCCCAGGGGTTCCACTGTGTGTACGCGACTGTGCTCGTGCAGGGGTCTGCAGCACACCAAACATGCCTGTGCCAGGCATGCTCAGGATGCCCACAACTGAACCTGGTGTTGACAAGGAAGGTGTCTTACAACGCCGGGAACGGGGGGTGGAGAGTGCACTGTGTGGTGTCTGCGATGCATGGGCAAATAACTGTGTGCCCATTGTGGCCATGACTGCAATGAATGCCTGTGTCTGCCTGTCAATGGCAGTGGTCACATCATCCCGCAACCGGTCCATCCCTGCCAGGATCAGAGCGGTTTCTCTGCTGTGACGCTCCTCTGCCCACTCCAGAGCCGCACGCAGTGCAACCATCGAAGTTGCAAGCTGCATCTGCTGGTTGACTGATGCTTGCAATATGTGGGTATGCTCATCCAAGAATCTGCCTCCTCAGCATCCTATCCCTCTGGGTGTACATGGCCCTGATGCTCAGCACCCCTTGAGGGTGGGCGCTGCACACCAGGACCAGGTCTGGGCATGTCCACAGGCGATGCACTGATGCCGCCCCCTGACACTGTACCCCCAAGCCCATTGGCTGACTGCTGATGCTGCCCCTCTGGCTGCCACTCCCCAGGGCTCACTGGTGCTGCCGCTGTTGTTGCAGCAGTCCCACCATCCTGTACACACACCACTGCTGCCCCACTGGTGCTGACAGACACAGGCTGGGACTGTAATGACATGCAGGCCTCCATGGCGGCACCACCCACAGCCATGGCCATGATGTTACCTGCTGTGTGGCCATCCTGTGGCACACATGTGTCACTACCCATGATGTTAGCGACATCATCATCGGTGATGGACCCGGCACCAGCTCGAGTCACAGCATGCTGGCATCCGTGGACGCTGGCACGTTGAGACAAGGGCAGGGCTTCTTCCGCACCTGTTCCAACAATATCAGTCTGGACAGCCAGGCGGGCCCACTGTTGCACTAAGCCACTTATACCTGTGGAGATGGATGGGCCCTCCTCCATCTCCATCTGACTGGCCTCAGTGGACAGGCCCACCACTGCTGACCCATGTAGACGCTCAAGATCTGTAAGGGAAAACAAAGTCGTGTTACTCATGTGACCTACCCTGCCCCCCAATAGACAGACTATGACCTACCATGCAGTGATGGGCTACCACCCATCTAGAAGACACCACCTGGAACACCCTCCATGGCACAACGCTGCTTGCTGCCAGAAACCCTCTCCTCCTGTGGGGTCAGGCGTTGCACCTCCGGCTGTCCCCCACCTGTCACAGCTCATGCTGCCCTGATGGCAGCCACCTTCTCCATTATCCTCCTCCTGTCTGTGCCCATCTTCTTCTTGTGCTCCTGCATGGAGCGCTGGGGGCTGCCATGCAGGTTCTCTGCATGCGCCACTTCCTCCCATGCAGCAGCACGGGCCTGTGGTGTTCCCTGCCATCCGCTGAGAAGTGGCTCCTGGTCCAGGTAGGCCTCAAACAGGGCATCCATCTTGGCCTTGGTGAAATTAGGCCTCCTCCTCCTCCCACCACTCTGTTCATCCTCTCCCTCGGTCATGATTTAGCTTGTGAGAATGAAAGTTTTTACCTGTGACTGTGCAGTCCCATGCATGTCCCAAAATCCACAGTCCACACTCCCAAACAGCATGCAACTCACCAATAGACTGCAGTAACCGACTATGGCCAGTGCAGCCCAATGGCGCACTTTTATAGCATAACCCATGCAAATGAGGTGAGGCGCAACTTTAAGTGGATGCAAATTGCAGTGCTGTGCCATTGAATGACTGATTAACTGATTTTCATATGACAGCTGAATATCGCGCTGTTGCGCTTTGTGCAATTGTATTGAACGTCCTGAGCCAAGGGTGCAGTTCTGTGACATGCGCAGTACACACCTAACTGAGCATGCCCAGGTTGCTGACGTAGGTGCCTGCCACGCTGCTGATGTGCTGTGCAAGGGAGACAATGCAGGGCATGGCCACCATTGTGCCAGTGGTGCTACAGCGATGTTCACCTATATGGTGCTGTGGCACTGGGGCATCGTAGGCGCACTGGGGCAACAGTGCGGTAGGCCACTACTGGACGTAGCACACAGGCACCAAATTGCACTACATGCATTGGGTTCCAATGGCGCTGTGCCTGTCCATGCGCCAGAGACCCTTGACCCTGTGCCCGACCTTTGCCCCTAGGCGCCATGCGTCAGGCATGGGTGCACCACTATTGCGCTGTTCGGTGACAGCATGATAGGGAATGGCAGTGCTGTACCGTGCAGCATCTGCATGTGGTGGAACCATGCTGCAGAGCACCATTTTTAACCTACTGAGCAAGAGAGATGGCGTGGAGTAGAGCTGCCCAGTGGAGCCAGATTGAAATGGCAAACCTGGTTGCCACTGTTGAGTCACTTTTTGGCCCACTGTTTGGGGAGGCACCCCTGGACAGGTCTAGGAGCCAGGTGTGGCAGGAGGTGGCCGATGCCCTGGAGGAGGCCACAGGAATGGGGCGGATGGTGGAGCAGTGCCGCCACAGGTATGGGGACCTAAGGCGGAGGGACCCGGACCTGCTTGCCTGCCTGCGGGCACGTGCCAGGAGGGGCACGGTGCCATGGCCAGGTAGGTGTAAAGTCCATACACTTTATCTTCCATATGGGTATCATGGTTGCATGTGTCCGGAACATGGGGGACCGTCCGGTGTTGGCTGTGGTGGTGTTATCAGGGTGTGGGGTGGGTGGGTCTGGCTGGGTGGGATTGCACACACATGGGGCAGGGGGACTTTGCTACAGGATTGTACTGATGTTCCTCTCTCCATGTTTGCACCTTAGGGCCAGAAGAGAGATGGCTGGTGAGGGAGCAGAGGCGCCAGCAGGAGGACCGGACCAATAGGAGGGGTGAAGGTCCACAGCGCCAGAGGGACCAGCCTGATGATGCCGAGTGCCTTACCTCCATGATTACTATTGCATGCTGTGTAACAGGGTGGGCAGTGGGGCATACCATCCATTAGACACCACTGCCATGCACGCAACTTGTTACAGTCAGCACTGTCCAGTGGCACTGCATATCTGGGAGTGCGTCAATGGTGGTCCATGTGTGCACTGGGTACATGGCTGTGCCACTGCCTTTGCACCACATAGCCATGTCACTAAACAGCCATGGTGGTGCTGTGCAGGACTTGGCCGTTGGGTGTGTGCAGCGGTCTGCATGGCTGTATGCACCTGGGAGGGCAGGTCTTGTGGATGCGATCACTGTGGGTGATCACACACCATCACAAAGGCATGTCCCACGGCTGTATGCCATGCACAGTGGTTGGGCTGTATGGAGCTGTGCATTCACACCTATTGACTGTGCTCCCTTGTCCTAGGTGTCTGCCAGCTGCAGGCAATCAGGGAGGCGCTGCAGGAAATACTCACCATGGCCAGGGCGTTGCTGGACATCTTGTGAAGGATTGAGTGGCTGGGGGTCCGGCAGAGACATGGAAGGTGGAGCAGCTGGAGCGGGGAGCAGGGCTCCTACTGACCATATATATAGGCCCCTGATTTCCCCTACCCCTCTGGACCCACCCTCACACCCCTCCTTTCCTGTACCATTTGTTCACCCCTGCCCCTTACCCACCACCTTGTTTGTGGCCTTCCCCCCACACATTTGTACATAATTGTAAATAGTTTTGTTTGATGTTTTTGATTATAATTCTTTTGATATGAATACTGTGGTGGTCTCTTATTTGCAGCGGGCTGTAATTGCTCAGCTGCAGTGGTGTGCATGGCATCAGGGGTGGTGCAGTCATGGGTATGTGTGTGTGTCCGTGGGGAAGTGACTATGGTGTGGGAGTAGCTATCAGTCAGTGTCTGTGGTGTGTGTGTTGTTCCCTGTGCACTGGATGGCTGTATGCAGTGGTCCATGGTGCATGCTCTGTGTCCATGGCGCACCTGTCAGCCCATCCATGGCCTGTGCAGCTGACACCCTTGCATGTCTGTGACCTGCACGGTCTGCTGGCATGTCAGTGGTGGCTGTCCATGCAGGGCAGCCACTGTACCTGTCACAATGCTGGGTTGCCTCCTGTCACTGGTGTGGTGCATGTCAACCTCAGGTGACACTGTGGCCTCCGCTGTTGTTGTCCCACCTCCATGCTGTGGCTTGTGTGTGTTGCAGGGGATGTGCACCACTGCCTGTGACTTGTGCTCCGGGAAAATGATGGTGGCATACAGGTCCACAGTGCCTGCACAGGGTGGCTGGCACTCCTGTGCCATGGAGGACTGCTGGCCATGTGTACACGGTTTCCATGGGCCCATGCTGGGGGCTTGGTTGCCCCGCTACTGCGTCCCTGTGTTGGTGTGCCCTTGGGTATGGGTGGATGTTTGTCCATGCACTGTGTTGCATCTGGTGTGGTGCATGCTTCCACGCATCACTGTGGGTGCCTGCGCTGGCTATTGTGGCCAGTGCTGGGTCGGGGTGTGTCCTTGGGAGGGTGTGCAAGGTGCTGTACCACTGGTGGTGGGGTCTGGGGCATGCCTTGTCATGTGTGGGGTACCTTGTGTGCCAATGCATGGTCAGTCTCTCAGCTGTACCTCGGGGGGGCTGTGCATGGTGGCACTGTGTATGCCGTTGTTGCATCACTGTGTGCTGCCACCCACTGATGGGTGCTCATGGTGGGGCTGCCTTGCATGGTTCTGTGGTGCATAGGGTTGCATTGTCACAGTGGGGGTGGTGGCATGCATGGGGTATCCTGCACTGGTGGACACTGCTCCTGGGTGGGCTGTCTGGGGGTCACGGTGCAGGGTGTGCTCTGCATTGGGGGATGGTGTGGCATGGGGTGGTCAGCCCTCCTTGTGTGCTGGTCACAGTTTGCCAGGGGGTGTGATGGGGCACCATGGCCCAGCTGTGGGTTGGTTGCTTGTCTCCATGGGCCAGTGGTTATTCCAGCCCTCCCCCAGTTGTGCAGTGCATGGGGTGTGGGGGGACGATGTCTGTTCTGCTGTGTGTTCTTCTGCCCATCTGTGGCATGGGTGGTGGGCCCCTGCATCCCTGGTTGTGTTGTTGCATTGCTGCCCTGCTGCTGGGGGGTGTCCCTGCTTGTGCTATGGCACCTCTGGACTGCTCAGCTGAACATCCCTTGTTGCGCTATGGCGCATCAGATATGCTCAGCTTCCCCTCCCTAGTTGCGCTATGGTGCAGGTGGTGAGATATCCAGTCGTCGGCTGTAGGTGCATCTTGGCCAGCTCAGTTTTTGAATATCGCACCTCTTGTGCATGGGCGCAATGGACTTGCGCTTGCTCCTGCTATTGCACACTTTTTGGGCGCAGTTTGAATTTCTGGGTCATTATGTTTTAAGCACATTGTACTAGCCTTTAAGAGGTATCACTACATAAGGGCTGTTGATGTGATTGTTATTTTCTTGACAAAGCATTCAAGTGTAAAACATTGGGGGGCTGTCTGAATCAGTATTTACCTGCATGTGCTTGCTGTGGATTTACTACAGTTAAATTGAGCACAATTAACAGGTTGTGTTCAGTGTATCTTACTGAACACTGTTTCCTTGGCATGAGTGTGTGCACACTTTTTTTGTTTGCTTTTTTTTGTTTATATTGTTACCACCAGCACCTCATTCCATTTGAGAGCAGCTCTGATTGTTCTACAATTATTAACTGTTTCGAGCAATTCTCTGGTACCCCATTTGGCACAGTTTTTTTTTTTTTTATCAGGGTGCATTTGTTACAGCATGGCATCATTGTTTGAGAATGCAGGCACATCCATCAACTCAGATATGAGTTTAACAGACTTTATACTGCAAAAGCCTAGTTTTGATTTGCCCATGACTTCTGTCCAAGGCTAGGATATAACTTCTGAGGATGAAGTCTCTAATAATCCAAGACCTTTAACCATCAAGGAAGTCTTTATAAAATATGAGAAGCTAGCTCATAAAATTAGAAGATTAGTTTCGTAACACATCACCCTCGAATGAGTTCTATGTCATAATGGTGATTGCAGAATAGCAATTGCCAATTAGGTGAGTGTACATTGCCCAAAATTAATTTTGGCAATGTACACTCACTGTGACCAGAAAGCTGGTGACTGGTTTTCTGTGTTATATGAGCAACCCCACCTGTGCTCCCCTACTTAAGGATTCTCAACTCCATGTGGGTGCATGTCAGATGGGGGTGTAAAACAAAAAAAAATTAAAAGCCCGACCTGACACAAAAAACTATGGCACCCAGAACCAAACCCAGCACTCTCCCAACCCCAGCCTGCCACCTATCCCCCACGTCACATGGCCAGCTCGGCAGCTGACCACAGCACTACACCCCACATACCCTCCCTCCCCTTCTGCCCATCATGTGATGTGGGCCCTCCACCCCAGTGCACATGTATATATAGCGACATCCTGTTGCTGTACTTGCCTACCCCAGCATCAGGTTGCTACCCTGCCAGGTAGCCCAGAACATAGGTGCCGTGACTTGAGTCGCCCTTTTTCAATGCACTCAGTCACGGTTGCCTTGTTCACTAGATACCCCCCTCAAATGTTATTTGGAGGTTGATCCAGTTTCAAGAGGATTGAACATTTTAAAATTACCATCCTTTGGCAGAGATAGACCTGATTTCTTTGACCCATGGTTACAAGAAATTCATGATTCCTTAGTATGCTTTATTAAGTTAATTGCAAAAGACTGACTCAAAGAACAAGCCAGATTGGGAGAAGTATTAAAAATTAAAGAGCATATAATTAATAACTTTGCCAATCATCCAGATTTTGTTTCCCTGAAGGATAAACTTAATAAGTCAATTGAACACTTTGATGACAAATTACAGTATGAGCATATAAAACAAAAATACATTTTTACGTGATGAAAGAGATTACAAAAAATGATTGGGTGTTTAATCGAAAAAAAACCCCATACTAAATCCATCATGAAAAAATCTTGGGCCAGATTCTCAAAGCCAGTGAAAATCCCATGGCTGCAGAAAAAAATCGGCACAAGTGGGCTGCCACTTGTGGAAGTACAGTTTCTCCCAGAGCTACAGTATTCTCAAAAGTGAAGCAGGTTTTAAACTGACTCCACGATTTATGGCAGTTTTTGGGTGGATTTTCCCTGCAGCTGCAGACAACTGTTATGGTCGGTGGGACCAAGAATAATATCTTCCACAGCTTGTGGTGGATGAGAATACCAATCACTACAGCTGTGGAGATTTCAGTCTGCAACTGATGTTGCAATGTAGAATTTAGTCCCACATTGTTTTAAGAATCTGGTACCTTATCCCAGTGATAAACCAAACTGATTCTCATAATGATGATAGTGAATCAGAAGCTGCACTTCTATTTTTTTAGAAGACAGCCTCAGCTTAGGGGACAGTTTGGATCCCCCCAATGCAGTCCCAGCATTTCATTCCGGCAACAAAGCATGCAAGAAGTGGCCAGAGGAGTAGCAAGTTCTTCAGGCAAGGGACAATACAACAAGTGCAAAGGATGGGACGGGGAAAGGTACCCTCACAAAGAGCAGTACAAGAGTTAGAAGAGGGCAAGAAGTTAATTGAAGGCAATTTATTAATATCTCTAATTATACCCTTTCTGACTGTAAAAAGGCTGTTCTCAACAAAAGACTAACGTTTGTGCCATACTGATGATTATGTTGCAGAGACTATGAGACAACTGAATAATAGAAACTTCTATATGCCTCTCACTAGTGATCCTATATTCTCCTTCAAAAAAAGGATCGATGGGTTTTTACTAATGGCACAAGATGCAGGTATTATAGAAGAGACTATGACATTTCTCATTGCTGAACACCATCTCAGTCCTAACATTTACATCCTGCCTAAAGTACATAAATGTCTGGACAAGCCTCCAAGTAGACCGATTATTGCAAGTACTGGGTCAGTAACAGAACCACTGTCCCAGTATGTGGTCTTTTAAATTAAACCATATGTTTCTAATTTGCCTTCTTCTATTAAGGACATATGAGGACAGATTAACGGAGCTCAATATGTATACCCTTGAGCAAAGGAGGGAGAGAGGTGATATGATCGAGACATTTAAACACCTTAAGGGCATAAACAAGGTGAAAGAGTCTAACATGTTTAAATATAAGAAAAATAGCAGGACAAGAGGACACAGCATGAGATTAGAGGGAGGCCGATTAAGGGGGAATGTGAGGAAATTCTTTTTCACAGAAAGGGTGATAGATGCATGGAATGGCTTACCACAAGAAGTGGTGGCTATGAATACAGTGCAGGGCTTCAAACAGGCATGGGATAGGCATAAGGGAGCAATACAAATGACTATGAATAGATAGGTCACTGACAGAGCAAAGGCCGATGGCACATTTATAAGGTAGAAAAAGAAATGGGCAGACTGGATGGGCCTTGCGGTCCTTATCTGCCGTCAACTTCTATGTTTCTATGTTTCTATGTTTCTATGTAAGGACACTAAACAAGCCTATCCTTGCCTAAAGATCTCCACATTGAGGCTAGTGACATTTTAGTCACACTAGAAGTGGAATCACTCTATATTAATGTCTTCCATGAGGGTGGTATATATGCCCTCAATTATTATTTGAACAAGCGTGTTCCCAATTGTTATCCACCTACAGAATTCCTAATTTAATTAGCACAGTTCATGATAGAGCGAATGCCTTCACGTTCCTTGGTGAACCTTTTCTTTAAATTAGTGGGACAGCAATGGGTGCCTCCTTTGCACCTAATTTTGCTAATCTTTACATGGGGCTTTTGGAGGAAAGCTATTTGCATGATTCTGACAATAATCCCTTCCATGATAAAACTGCTTTGTGGCAGTGTTATTTTGATGCTTGCTTAATGATATGGAAGGGCCTGATGGATGAACTACATGGGTTTGTGGGCTACCCAGAATCCACCAATCCACATCTTCATTTTACTGTTTCTGCAAGCATATCTCACATATTCTTTTTGGATATTTACATTATTAATAATGTGGATAATGGGGTGGAGACAACTCTATATTGCAAGCCAACTGACAGGAATACAGTATTGTTGGCTAGTTCATGTCACCCACACCATATCATTAGGGATATCCCTACAGGTCAGTTTATGTGTGTGTGTCATAATTTCATTACTCAAACATCTTTTGAACAGAATGCAAATGATTTAACTGACAAGTTTGTGAGAAGGAGTTATAAGTAGAATGACATTCAGAGGGCCAGATCTGAGACAGAGGATGCCAATAGGGACAGCCCCTTGACAGTCACATTTCCCAGGGGAGATAATTCTAATAAGTTTAATTTTGTGACAACTTGCAGTATAGAAGCCTCCAAGAAAGGGTATTGTCCCCTGATTCACCACCAGAAATGAATCACCCTACAACGTCTGACATGCTCGCTGGCAATATTTATTTAAAAGGCACACGTTACATTCTTTACATCTCATTATATCATAGAAAGACACAGTAAATTTTACAATCAGACATATCAGTCTATTGTGAACCTATCAGTTCAGGTCTTCCTCCTTGCCCATCTTCTCTCATCGATCCTTCTTCTGTGTTGGATGCTCTTTGGGGTCTGGACACTTTGATCCAGCTCCCCCTCCATCACCAGAACCAGGTTCCATACTTTTACCTAGACTCCCATCCCCGCTACAGGTAGGTGTGAACACAGTGATCCACCCCCTAGGTCTATCCCCTCCCTCCATTTACTCCCATGCCTGGGTTCCTTTGTCCCCAGCACGTGGTGCCTACCCCCTGCCCCCCTTCTCCCTGCCCTCCCCTTTTTTCCCCAGCTCCCACTTCCTTTCCATTGAACCATCTCCAGTTTACGATGGAAGATGGGCCCCCCCTTGCAGGCTAGTATCTCAGTCTTTTCTTATTAATTGTCACCATCAGGTCCCCAAATGGCCTAAGGAACAGGCACATGCCAAATTCTGATAGGTGCACCCCATCTGCTCTGTACACCTCTGCCTGCTCAAATGATATTTCTCTGTGCCAGATGTGTACACCCCCATCTCTATCACAGCCCTGGCTACCTTCCTGTTGAGGCGCTTCCATGCCATTTCCACTGCTTTGACCCCTTTTGCCCACTTCTACACCCATCGGGATGTGACCTCTGACCAGCCGAGCACTACACCTGGCCAACAGCTCTTCACCTTCTCCAGGTCCTCCACGATGTCCTTTACCAGGGTACCCCATGGTACTCCACCCAGGTTGTTTCCCCCCAAGTGAATAATAATGCAGTCCAGCCTGGGCCACCGCACCCATAACTCCTCCAGCAGGATCAGAAGCTGGACCCACCTCATGCTCTGGATGCCTTTGCAGTGAACTCTTGTTTGCTCCACTTCCGGGTGCAACTGCATTCTTCTCCTCATGGCGGCTATAAACCTATCTGCCCAATAGATGAACAAGTGTCCCACAATCCAGATCTGTCATTTAGAGCCTTCTGTGGAAAGAAAGGAACAAGAGTTATCCATCAACACCTCACATACCTTTTGTAACAATTGGATTTCCGATGCCTCACCCGCTGTACCCTGTCTACTGACTCTCCCCTTGCCATCACCTCAGACACTGCCCCTATCCTAAAAGAGTGTGGGGCATACACCTTGGGATCCTTCCCAGTGAATGCAAGCGCCTCCTTGAGGACAGCCCCTGCCTGCTAACTCATCACTGGAGATCCATCTCCGTGTTGGAACCATGACCCCTTTCCTGTCCCCCATACATTCTTGTATTCTTCCCTGACCCAGACCACACACGCCCTACCCCCTGGGTGCCTCTGGACTGTTACCGATGTGCCCCGGCCTCTCTGGTAAGTTTTGAACCTAGGAAATCAAATGCTCACCTCTTCATTCCCCCATGTGACATCCTCGAGCTGTAGTGCTCAAGGGGACATCCCCCGTTTGACTGCCACCACCTCACCAACCCTGAATGCACCCTTAGTCATGATGGAGAAAATGGCCTTGAATAGGCAGGTCTCTTTGTCTGAGAAGCACACTTGCTCCAGGGCCCTAATCACCTTCAAGAGCAGTGGCCTCATTATGGGCCATCTCCTTTCTGTCTGTAACCTTGCCCTCTCTGCTAGCCCGTCGCCATCCTCCGAACAGCTCTCCCTCTTGTTGCATCTGCCCATCCTCAGTCGATGCACACCCAACTGATGCCTGCCAGTTAATTGTTTAATTGTTTAATTAGTATTTCGAAAAGACCTTTGAGCTTGAGCTCTTTTACAAAGGTTCTGTGTCATGGTGGACAATAAGACTGTGCACATATTCAGTGGTTACAGAGGCCTGATCATTAGGCATTAAAGAGCGATTACATGACAGACAAATAGGGGAAAAAAAACTGAGCAGTTGTAATTGAATACTAAGCTATTTCTCATCGGTTGCCCTAAGTAGCACACCCCTGGAAACCTCCAAATCCGTTGGTAGACTATGGCAGAGTAACTGCATAGGGTTTAACGCTATCCCAGATGGCGAGAGACTGGGTGACAGTGAAACAAGGGGGACTGGGTTTGAAACCAACCGTAGTCAGCGAGAGATGGGGGGATAGTGAAACGGGAGGGGCTATGATTGGGGGGAGCAGCTCCAGAGTGCTTTGTCGGGTATGGTGTCTGTGTGTGGGGGAGGGGTTGGGATGGGCAGTACCAAGTGTGTTTAAGAAGACTGATAGCTACTTAAGCCCTTGGCTAGGCTAGAATGGAGGCAGGGTTCTCTAGGTAGCCCCTGGTGTTGGTACTCTGGGGGTAGGCTCATCATCAAGTGGGCCTGAGAAGCAGGTGTATTTTGAGTTAGACATTAGGTACTGTTTGAGGCCTACTTTGAATTGAGACAGGCTGTTGTTTGTTTGTAATTTCATCTGGAGTTCATATATCCAGAGTGGGGCCCGATAGGAGAAAGCACGCTGCTCTAGTGAGGTTCGGCAGAATGATATGGACAGTGCTCCATTCTTCCTCCATCTGGTGATGTGTGTTGAGAGAGAAGCCTCGAGCAGGTTTCCTATACAGGGTGGGATTTTTCCCAGGAGTGCCTTCTTTCCCAGAAGGCAAGTTTGGTATTCGATCCTGTCTTTTAGGTTAAGCCAGTTTGTATGTTCATACAGGGTGCAAGTATGAGTATAGTGATCTGCACACAGGGTGGGGCAGCATGCCTTATTGAGTGCAATTTGGACCCTTTTGAGCACTGTATCAGTAGAAGCTCCATAGATCACCAGCCCATAGTCTATCATGGAGAGTATGGAGCTGGAGACTGAGATTCGGAGTGCTTGGTGGTGTGGGCAATCCCTGCCTCCCACCTTTCTATGATATATTGAATCACCTGCTCTTCCTGCAGTGGCTCACCTGTCTCCCAACCCTGCTGGGCCCTGAATTCTTGGAAACCTGCTCAGGCCACTTCATAAGCTTCTAGGGTACTGCCCACCCAGGTCCCCGTATAGAGGGCCCTGGTCTTCTCCCTCCAATTTCCCATAAATCATCTGGCACCCTGGTCAGGGATGTTGCTGCTCCTGGAGCTAGCTCCCGGAACCTCTCCATCTGGAAAAGGGAAAGACAGTCAGTGGCCTCATTTTTGAGCCTCTTGATATGCTGTGCCCTGAATGTCAGGTACAGTTGCAGCCCAAACAGCACCATGTGCCTCACAACTCGCCCCACTGATTCCGTGTTCCCACTCTGCCTGTTGATGACCTCCACTACTCCCTTGTTGTCACACCATAACATGATCTGTTTCCCTCTCATCTGTTCCCCCAATACCTCCATGGCTACCCAAATGGGAAAAATCTCCAGGAAGGTGAGGTCCTTGACGATTCTCCATTCCTACCACTGTGTCGGCCATGGCACTGACATCCACTCACCCCTAAAATACACCCCCATTCCCAGCACCCCTGAGGCATCTGTATACAGCTCAGGGTCAGTGTTGTGTACCCATTCATCCTGCCAGAACGTCACCCCGTTATATGCCCCCAAAAATTCCTCCCACACTTTCAAGTCCTCTCTGACTCCTTTGCTGATGTCTACCCAGTGGTGGGGCTGTTTTGCCTTCCCTGTGGCCCTTTCCAATTGCCTAGTAAAAGCTCTATCTGTTCTAATGGCCTTGCAGGCAAAATTAAGGTGCTCCAGTAGTTGCTGCACATGTACCAGTGGCACCCTCCTTCTCCCCCCAACTTGTGCCAGCAGGCCCAACAACCATGTTACCTTGTCCACTGGTAACTGAAAACACTCCTGTTCTGTATCAACCTCAATCCCTGGGAACTCTAACGGGCAGGTAGGTCCTTCTGTTTTTCCTTCTACTAGGGGGATCCCTATGACCTTGCACATGTCCTGGAAGTCCCGGAGCATACCACTAATTTCAGCCATGGTGGCCCCAATCAAAAGGAAGTCATTCAAATAATGGACCACCCTCTTGTGCCCATAACAGGACCTGAACACCCATTCCACCCAGGAGCTGAAAGCCTCAAATGTTGAGCATGCTACAGAGCATCCCATGGGCATGGCCTTATCAAAGTACCAACCGCTCTCGAACTGGAAACTGAGTAGATCCCAGTCCACAGGCTGCACTGGCAAGAGGTGGAACACAGACTTGATGTCTGTCTCAGCCAGCCATGCTCCTTCCACTGCCCTGATCAGCATGACCACATGGTCCAGAGATGTGTAGGAAACTGCACTCAGGTGCTTCGGGATCCCCTCATTGGCCGACTCTCCATTTGGGTAAAAGAAGTGATGGATGAGCCTAAACTCACCCACCTGTTTCTTGGGCACAACCCCCAATGTGTATACCCAAAAATTCTTGCAAGGCGGGTCCCGCAAGGGCCCCTCCACCCTACCTGCCTGGACCTCCTTCAGGATTTTGGCCCAGACCACGTCTTCTTTTCCCTTCACAGAGCCTAAGTTCTGAGCCCTCTCTTCCTTAAAACTTAACAGGAACTTCCCTGAACTCCTCCCTCAGCAGCTCGGCCTCACCTGCCTTGGGGTATCTGGCCATCCATGCATCCACCACCCTGAGTACTATGAGTGTGCGGGCAAGCTCGTAGCCCCACCATCCGACTGCCATCATCCACCTTGTTCCATCCATAGGTGGGTTTAAAGCCCCCTAGCCACCCACACCTTGCCCTCTGCCTGACCCCCCCCAAAAGCCCTGCTCCTGACCCTGCCATCCCCCTTGCTGGAAGGTCTTGTCCCCCCATACCTTGCAGGCCATTGCTGGGTGTGTTCCACCGCATCAGGAGCAAACATGCTGGAACTTGCAGCTGGGCCAGGTACACAATGCCCTGTTGTAAGCCCAGCAGGTTTTCACCCCCAAGGTCTGGGTGGTTCTCCTCACCTGGTCGACTCCTGGACCCACAATCTGTCTGGATAGGGTCAGCACCCATAACTCTGAGTGGGTGCAGTCCCACCTCAGGTTCCCTTTTGTCGCCATCCATTTCGGAAAGGCCTCATCGTACTTCAACCATCCAAAACCAACCTTCGCCTTATAAGCATCCCTAATGATCGCCGTATAAGTCAAGAATGGTATGGCCAACTCCGGTTGTTTCTCCAACACCAATGCACTGTAGATCAGAAAACCACTTGCCAGGTGTCAATGCACTTCCCCTTGTACTTCACCTCCTCGGTCCTATGTCCCACTTCTACCAGAGCAACCACCATTTCCAACCTGCCCACCGATTCCTTTTGCTCATACCTTTTGGCTGTTTCCTCATCCACTAGGCCAAAAATATCCACATATTCGCCCTTTGAAATTTTTTCCTTCAGGGAAATTGGTACGTGGTCCCCAGGGTGAAACCCAGTGGTCCATCATGCAACATTCGCTCCCAGCAGGCTTGCTCACCCCACCGCTCCCATTCTGCCCCCTCTGAGGCTTGCAGCACCCACTCCATCTTTTCACCCTTCATCCCCATGTCCCCAGGAGGCCCTCCAAATACCCTTCAAATTCCTCATTGTTGACGTCCACTCTAGTCTTACCCCCAGTCTGCTGCGGCGCTTTGTGGCATTGGTGTCACATCTGGGACAGGATCTGGGGCTGGGCTGGGTTCTTCTCTCCTGGGCCTCTTGTTCACCCTCTTTCCATCAGCTCCCCCATCTCTCTCTTTCCTTTTTTTTCTGGGCCTCCTCCTCTGCCTCCTTTCTCTTGGCCACCTAAATCAGCTCAGTCACTTGGCTTATCAGCCTCTCTGCCTGCTCCATCGTCTTGGTGCTGGATGCTGGTGTTTTCTTGGGAGCCATCCTTTCCTACTAGAATAATATACAAACAACAGTGATTATTGCTGCCCTGCTGTCTCTTCCACTCACTCCTTCCCGGCAAACCCAAGCTCCCACACCTCTACCCTGGGGCATATCCGTTGGCCCACTCCCAGGCTGGCTGTGCAGGCCCTGCCCCTGGAATTTTGCCACTGCACCACTTGCCACCCTTGTACTGTGGGCACCCCCCTTTCAAATGGGCCTCTTTGGCCCTTGAGTGTGGCCCACTGGGATTTGAACCTCAGACCTCTAGTATGCCATTCTAGCACTCTAACCATTACACTACAGGCTCACAATGGTTCCAGCTGCCACTATGAGTCCCCCTGTGCCTCCTGCAGCCCCGGGCCAGCCACTGATGTGCTGGCCTTGCTATAACTCCCAGGGCCTGGGTGCCCCCAGTCAAATTACCACTGTTGCCTCTAGCTAGCGGTTCTGGCTCCTCATGGCCCCTAGTGGACCAGCTGATCCATGCTGTGGAGTACAAAATGGTCCCAGCACCCTGGCAGCCTCCCTTGGTCCCAGAGGCCACCCTTTGTCAGCAGGTCCAACCATGCTGTCCAGTCATCACCTGCTGCTACTTCCAGCGAAACATGGGACCCTTAGCCCATGCCATGTGCACCTCCCTCCTTTGTGGTGCCCTGCCTGTGCAAGGCTTCCCCCTTATCCTGCTGGCTTCCAGTTAGCCTGTGCCACGTGGTCCATGATGCCCGAGGACCAGTTGCCCACAGCAGTCCCCTAGGCCACGTCATGTGTTATCCCTCATCCCGGGCCTTCCTGCAGCCACGATGCCTCCCTGCCTTCTCCCAGCCACTCCACAGCCCACACAACCCCCACAATGCACAGCTCGGCCAAAACCCCAAGGCCCTATGGTCCCGCTGCCTCCCCAAGCTTGCGCCATTACAACAGGTGCCTCGGCATCTGAGACTGCAACCGCCACCAACTCCTCCATTATTTCCTTTTCTTTTGTTGTTTAAGCCTTGCTATCTTCCGCCTTGCCTTGCCGCAAAACACATCAGCAGCGTATGGCTAGGCGCACACTGCTTATCACTCATGAAGCAGCCCTGTCTGGACCTGCCGCACCAGCGTCCCTTTAGCCACATTCTGCACCATAAACTAGAAACCAACTTCTTTCTATTTTGGGGCCCTTGGGCCTGTGAGAGCCACTCATGCAGCTCATTGCTCCCAAACCAGATTGCCCAGAAACCCACTCCAATGCTTGCCGCGTGTTACCACCCATACCAAGAGGCCACAGCTTCCCCAGCACTGCAAAATATGGACTGTAGCCACACGCATTGTGAAATAAACCTTGCAGCATTAAACATGAAACCACTGCCAGCATTTTACCCATCCACAGAAATATACTTAAACAATCGTTTCAGCATTTTTAAACCACAGAATACAACCACTCTTTAAAACAGCCCACCAAACAAACATTGCAAAATAAATATTGCAGAATTAAATATGAAAATGCTGCCAGCGTTTTACCAATCCACAGAAAAAAACTTAAACGTTTTCAGTGTTTTTAAACCACAGAATGCAACCACTCTTTAAAACAGCCCACCAAACAAACATTGCAAAATAAACATTGCAGAATTAAACATCAAAACACTGCCAGCATTTTACCAATCCACAGAAATAAACTTAAACAAAGGTTTTCAGCATTTTAAAACCACAGAATGCTTTAAAATAACAGCACACCAATGCTGGGACACCTGTGGCCGAGAGGCCTAGTTTTCCCACGTGGTGCCGTACCTCACAGAATTGCCAGCGATGTGCTGATAGGAACTGAATTCAAATCAGCAAGAAAAGAAGACCCTCCAGGGGCTACCTGACCTTATAAAGCCCCTAAGGACCCCAGCTCAGGACCTCTATAAGTCCCTCCCCGTGGCCAATGGCCAGTGAGCTCCTTTACCCTGTCATATGACCCTCCTTGGTCCCTCCCCCCTTTGTGATGTCACTACCTTAGCCCTCGGCCCCTCCCCCCTTCTTCCATCTTATTGTGATTTCTGGGTGGGTCGCTGGGACAAAATGGCTTGCCCTTTATAGGCAAGTTTGATTGTAAGGAAGAACTATCCTACTGTGCAGATGAAAGAAAAATTTGGGTGTGTTTCTGGTAGAGTTTCCCTACGTAGTTTACAGGAACCCCCTGAATATTTGCAATCATGTAATTTACAGTTATCATCTCCCACAGAGGAAACCTACCTGGTTACCGGCTTTGCCAGACGGGTGTCATAAGTGTCAGCACTATAAGTACTGCAATTATATTGGCAGTGCTAAACTTTTTTTAATCCAAACAATGGTACTCTTTTTTATATAAGGGGGTTCATTAACTGAGACTCCACATATGTAATCTATTTGGGTAATTGTACATGTAGGGCATACTACAATGGGAGAACTAAGAGAAAACTGAAAGAGAGGGTAGGGGAACATATAAGAACAATTACGACTTTCAATTCAGATTATGGTACATCTTCACATTCCCTTTCCTCTGCCAATCTAGGTCCACATGTCTGGAGTTTTGGGGGTGTTGAGAAGGTGAAGGTGGGACCATGGGGGGGGGTGCTGTTGATCTATGTTTGTTATGTAGGGAACAGTTCTGGAATTTTTAACTTAAAGCAACTGTTCCCCCAGCCTAAATGACAGGGATGAATTATCACTGTTTTTGTAACACTCCATTTATTACTATTATGGCTGCTATTGCAGTATATTGCACCTATACCTGAATCTTTCTCTTAATTAGTTTAATATCATGTTTGTAAACAGTAATTATACTGTATTAATTAAAGTTTAGTTCTGACATATTGCCATGAGCTAATGGGCTTCATAGCCCAATACATTATGGCAGTGTGAGCTGATGGATTATATATAGGATAAAGTATATGGGGGGGAAGTGTGTTATGAGAATTCAACACACACCCGAGTTGTTGGATGGCACATACCCTCTGGGTTTATGAGTGCCATCCAACAACGAGGGTGTGTGTTAAATTTGAGTTTGACACACTTCTCCCCATATTTTATTTTATATAATTGAAGGGCTCCGTTTTTAAATAAACAGAGTGTGAGCTTCCAACTGTCCGTTTCTGCAAAAAGTACTGACGAGAAAAACACTTACTTCTCTGCATTACCTCAGTTTACCAGTGATCCTAGAAGCACAAGAGTGTGTTTGGGATGGAGGTAATGCAGAGAGTAATCTTAATCATCTGTTGCAAGAAACAGAGACAGTGGAAGCTCCCCATCTGTTTATTTACTTGTCTCGAGTGCGTTGGTATGGAAAGGGAGCACGTGAATGCCGTAACACCTACTCAGGTGTTACGGTATTTAACACACGGTTTTGTCTATGGCAAAAAACGGAGACCATTAATTATAAATGTTTAATTTTGAAGTGCCTCTGTTTAGTAGGAGAAGCAATCATAACAGGTGCTGAACTCATGGCCAGCCAATCCATTCCAGCTTCCTGGTGCCTCTGCTGCACCTCCACACTCTGAGATTTTACGACGTGTTAGCAGGAAAAGCACGGGGGCGAGCTCCAGAGAAGTCAATGAGGACTTTTTTAAATGCCTTTTTTTTTGTTTTTTTAAGTATTCTTAGAGGAAAGGTAAAGTCACTGCTCAGCTAATAGGGCCCCAATTAATTGAGCAGTGGTTTTAATTTTACTCTAAAAATGCTTAAAATTACAAAGAAATGGCATTTAAAAAGTCCCCATTGACCTGTATAGGGCTTGCCCCCACGCTCGCCCTGCTGACACGTCACAAAATCTCAGAGCGCAGGGGTGGAGCAGAGGCACAAGGAAGTTGGAAGGGATCAGCTGGCTGTGGGTTCAACACCAGTTACAATTCCTTCCCCTACTAAACGGAGGCACTTCCGAATTAAACTTTTATCATCTATCAGCTCATGCTGCCATAAGGTATTGGGCTAGATTCCCTCTAAGATATTGTTATGGTTGCTGTTTTAAGTCCTTACAAGGTTTTTATTGTTCATTCTTGCACATTTATTTTATTGACCACTGATAAACTCATGTCATGTTATGCACATTGCACTAGCCCTTTAAGAGGTATCACTATATAAGGGTTATTGAAGTAATTGTCTGTTATCCTCTTGACAAAGCATGCAAGCACAAAATGCTGGGAGTTTGTCTGAGTCAATGTTTACCTGCATGTGTTTGCTGTGGATGTACTACTGTTAAACTGAGCACAATTAGCATGTTGTGTTTAATGTATCTTACTGAATAGCAGTTCCTTGGTGTGATTATGTGCATACATTTTTTGCCTTTTTTTTTTTTTGCTTTTTGTAAAAAGAAAAAACAACTTTACATTCCCTCGATTTTAGGCTCACCAGTCTACATTAACTCCTCTGCTCCAAGTGGGCTAAAAACAGGGGGCCGATTCCAGAATGAACAGTGTAACTTGCATGCAGCTGCGAGTTAAGCTCTTTGCCACCATGCTGGGGACCCTATGCCACATTCTAAGAATGGCAGGGTCCCAACACCTGCAACATGCAGGTCATGCCATGCAGAGGCTAATGCCACTTGTATGGCATAAATGCCCTGCATGTCACAAGTCATGGCCCACAACTGGCAGCCCCCCAAAGCCCCCCACCCCGGAACAGCACAGTAGACACCAGGGGGCATGGGGAGGCAGGACAGGCAGCACAGGTGCCTGGAGGGGCCCTCAGGTGTATGAAACAATGGGGGTCCCCAACAAGCAGGGGTGTGGGGGCAAGGGTGTACTTGCAGGATCATGGGGTGCAGATTGGCACCATTGCTGCAGTGCTGCAGAGAGGGCATCCAATGGTGCCAGCTATTGGATGCCCCTTAGGACAGCTCTGAGCTGCCCTAACATAGCTCTGCCAGTGCAGCTTTTGGAATCGCACCAGTGGGTTATGACAGCCACCCTCCTGGAATAGGGTGCAGTTGCTGTCATAACCCACACTTGCACCATGTCATTGCAGGCTGCAGTGTAGTGGGTGGTGTGACTCATGCTTGTCATAGTCTGCATCCAACATGGCACAGGGTGCCTCCTGTAATAGGGGCTGGCATAACACATGGCATAAGTCACGAGATACGGCATGGGGTTTGGTGTATCTCAGCTGACGCTGGCGTAGCCCCTCTTGGAATCAGGCCCAAAGAACCTGGTCATAAAAGGTCAAGACTGGTAGCATTCAAATAGACAAATAGGTCAAATTATATGTAATAGAGATGTGTATTGGTTAAGGTACTGTATATGTGTACTGTGGGGTGGTTTATAACCAGCACTATTTGTAGGTATCTGGGGAAACATAAAAATAAATTGTCTAGGGTATGGGTCTGCAAGGTGCTATCCAGGGATTGTCAGAGAGTATGCTGTGTTAGTAGGGCAGTATTAGGGAAGGTCCTAGGGATACAGCTGGGCAATGGTTTATGCTCAGAACTGAGGCAAGGAATTTGGGATACCCCAATAATACCCTAGCTGAGTTGCAACAGTAACTAGCTTTAAATTCAAGGACTGTTAAGGACCATCTTGAGGAAAGAGTAGTATGCTATATAGGAGAGTAACATTCAAAGCAAGGCTGTATCATAACTGGCACTCAAAAAAGAGACCAAGAGTAGCCATGGTCAATAAGTACATAGAGAGGCCTCGAATGGCAGTGTTAGTTTCAGTTCCTGCAAAGCCACACATCTTCAAGGTACTCTCTGGAAGTGTAGGTAGTACCTGGTCTACCTGAGTATTGTGGCAGTCTACCCTGAACTGACTACAGCATGGACTGTAATGTAGCAGCTGAAAAACAGGTTGGACTAGATGCCAGGTGAGTCCACGGCCATTTCTCTTCCTCAGCATCCCCATGGGCTTGCAAAAGGTGATAGAATGTGCTGGATGATGTGAGTGATCTGAGGATTGCTGCTGTAGGACAGGGAAGAGTCTATAGGATAGTAACAAACAACTATTTTCACTCCTTTAGGGATACTAGTGCATGCTACTCTCCTGGTCTTGGAAGAGCACACCGTTGCTTACAGGGCCTCAGCAGTAGCACAGTCTGCAGTGAGGGTGGTGCACTCAGAAAGAGGCAGGTGGATGAGGGCAATAAGGAACTAGGAGCAGAAACAGAGAAGGGAGCCACAAAGAGAAGGTAGTGGTGATGGAGATCAAAAGCTAACAAAGACTGGGACATTCCAGCAGCTAAGAGCACCAGAAATCATGTCCTGCTAGATATGTTGCAGGACTACCTAGTGGTGCAGGTGGTCAGGGAATCCACAAGGCAGGCTGCCATTCTCAATGTGGTGCTCACCAACTTGAAAATGGTAGGCAGAGTGTGGATTGGGAAACCTCTGGGGTCCAGTGACTATTGCATTTTATGATTCAAACTGACTCTGGTACTAGTATACCCTTGTCAAAGGCTAAGGTTCTGGATTTCAGAAGAGCAGATATTGACCAGATGAGGGAATTGATCAAGGATAAATTGGTTGAAGTGGACTTAATCAGGGTGGTGAAGGAGAGGTGGAAAGTAATTAAACAGCCTATTCTTGGGGCACCTAAGTCACGCTTCAGAACATTAACTGAGAAAAACAGGCACAAGAGACGATTCTTGTTCTATTGATAAGGTCAGGGAACCAAGAAAATGGCCTTTAGCAGGTACTGTGCAAACAGAAGCAGAAGAATGAGGAATGGAGCAAATAACAAGTAACAATGAGGGAGGCCAAGAAGGTAGTCAAGGATTTTTATTTGACAATTTTTGACCAGGAAAAGCACCCTAAGCAAAGGTTTATGAACATAGATAAGGCTCCAGGGCTAGATGGCCTACATCCAGGAGTGCTCAGGGAATTGTCATCAGAACTGGCTGAATCCAAGGCAGGGCTATTCAATAGCTCAACACAGTCAGGGGCAGTTCCAAGAGATCAAAGGGTAGGTGATGTGGTTCCCTTATACAAGTGAGGGAATGAAGAGCAACTGTATAACTACAGGCCTAGAAGTCTTATCTCCATTGAGGATAAATTGATTGAGACACTAGTCAAGGAGGATCTAGCAGACTACTTGGGCAGAAAAATGGTCTCCAGGGAAGTGAACAGCGTAGTAAAGCTGTGCGGAATGAGAAAATTCTGAATTTGCAGAATTTTGATGTAATTCCATAAAACTCTGTGAAATTTCATTGAATTTTATGGAATTTAATAAACATTTTAAAATGTTTTAATTTGATCATAACTCAGCTGCCAATTGAGCTAGATATCTGAGATTTGACATGATTGTTTGCTAATTGTTGCTCTAATGGTGTCTCAGATGTCTTGCCATTAGGATGCATTGTCTCAAAATTATAGGAGTTTGAAATCAATAATTTTATTTTCTGTGGCAAATTTCATGAAGCTGTTTATCTGAATGCAACTCAGGCACCTTTGGAGCTAGAAATCTGAAACTTGGTACATATATAATTGTGGTTATAATGCTTATACCTACAAATGTTTAAGACATTTGTATGAATGCTTTCAAAATTATACTAAAATAACTAAAATCAAAATGTTGGGAAAATATTTGGCTACCTGCAGCACAGCACCCTTTAAAGTTTGATACTTAAACATGGTGCATGTTTCTCGAAATTATGACACTGCATAGAAATCTGGATAATTTTTAAAATTAAATGGAAATAACTGAAAATTAAATTGTGATTAAATGTTTGTCCACCCACAACTCATCCCCTTTTAGTCAAGGACTCTGAAATGTGACACACTTATGAAAGCCATCAGTACCTGTATACATGCCAGATTTTGTATCATTTGAATATGTTCTTTGAAAACCAGACCAAAATAACTGAAGTTTAAAACTGTATGATGTTCTGTGGAATTCTTGAAATTTAGTTATTTGGTCATAACTCAGCAATCTATTAAACTAGAGACCTGAATGATGGCACACTTGCTTGCTGATAGCAGGCATAACAGTGTGCCAAATTTCATGGCATTAGAATGTATTATTTCAAAATAATAGGTCCGTGAAACCTGTCATTTTATTTTTTGTTGGAAATTTCATCAAAAATAAAAAAAATGTTATCTGCATATAACTCAAGCACTTTTGGTACTAGCAGTCTGAAACAAGGGACATATATAAATGTAGTAATAATCCACACACCCACAAAAGTGTATAACATTTTGATGGATGCTTTCAAAATTATGCTAAACTAAATTCTAAATTTTGGTAAAAGATTTGGCTACCTATAGCCCACTTTGAAGCTTGAGACTTAAAACTTGGTGCACATAACCATAAAGCATGTTTCTCTAAATCATGACACTGTGGAGAAATTTAGATAAGACATTTTAAAATTATATGGAAAAAACTGAAAATAAAATTTTGATGAAATCTTTGGCCATCCATAACTCAGCTCCCTTTCAATTTATAACATTATGCAATCCCTCAGTACTGCTACATGTGCTACATTTTGATATAATTTGGATATGAACTTTAAATACTAGACTGAAATAACTGACATTTAAAAGGTGACAAAATTCTGGAAATATTCATGCACATTTCAGACAATTCTGTGGACTCAGAGTGGTAATACCATGTTCATTCTAGTGGCATAATTTTATATTCTACACAGCTCTACAGCACAGGTTTGTGGCATGGGGTTTTTTTGGACCACCATGATAGTATTCCTTCACTGGATAACTAAGGTACTGGATAAGGGACAAGCAGTGAATTTAATCTACTTTGACTTCAGTGAGGAATTTGACACAGTGCCACATAGAAGGTTGATGAGGAAATTAGAGGACCTAGTTGAAGTGAAAAACCTACTTAGATAGGTGAGTAGTTGGTTGAGGGGTAACAGCAAATGATGGTGTTAAATAGAGTCACGTTGGTGAGAGTTAGGTTAGAAGTGGAATACCACAGTGTGGTTAGTTCTGTGTCCAGTTCTTTTCAATATTGTCATCAGAGACATAGAAAAAAATATGCAGGGCAAGACGTGTTTCTTCACAGATGACACTATGCTCTGCTTCAGGTCGGACAGTGAGTAGGGAGTAAATGAGCTGTAAAGAGTCCTGCATATAGTTGAAGAAGTGTTCCAAGGTTTGGCAGTTAAAATTCATCACCAAAAAGTGCAAGATGGTGCACACAATTGTAGCGGCCTTTAACGCACATTTCTTGGGAGTATTTAGACTGGAAATACCAGGTAGGGAGCCTGATGTATGGTCACAACTAGGATGTAAGGATCTTCCAGAATTGCAAATTACAGAAAAGCAGATTAAAGAGAAGTTAATAAACTTAAAGAGTTCTGAATTGAGTGGACCTGATGGATACCACCCTCTGTTTCTAAAGACCCTAGTGAATGAACTGTCTGGACCATTGTGTGTGCTGCTCAATAGGTCTCTAAGACAGGGTATAGTGCTTGATGAGTGGAGAGTAGCACATGTAACACTCATATTTAAGTCTGGAAAAAGAACACAAATAGACAACTATAGGCCTATCAGCATTACTTTTGTTATGGGGAAAGTAATGGAGAGTTGTGTAAAGGACTTACTGGAGCAGAATTTAATGTATCTCCAGGTACTGGATATTAGTCAGCATGGATTTGAGGCTTGTAAATCTTACAAAAGCAACTTGCTTCATTTCTTAAATCAGTATGTCAGGAGTTGGATGGTGGGCTCCCAGTGGATGTTCTGTATCTGGACTATGCCAAGGCATTTGACTCTGTCTTTCATAGAACATTGATACAGACCTTAATAGATCTAGGAGTACATTGTCAACTAGGCTTCTGGATAAAGGCATGGCTTACTGATAGGACCCAGTGGGTCCAACTTAGGGGGTTTCTTTCAGACTGGGGAAAAGTTACAAGTGGGTATGGATTCCCTACCTCAGGAAAGACATAGACTGGCTGGAGATAGTGCAGGGCAGGGTAACCAAAATTATTCAGGGTCAACAGGGCAGAGCCTACAAGGGTCATCTTAGGGCATTGAACAGGTACTCACTGTAGGCCAGAAGCCAGAGGAGTAATATCATAGAGTCCTTCAAATTCCTGAAAGGAATGAACAGGGTAAACTGCAAGGAATGATTAAGTATGGGGCAGGGGATTCAGGAGGAATGTGTGACATTTTATTTTACATATACAGTGGTTGAACAATGGAACAACCTGCTAGCAGAGGTCGTTGGCACAAAAAATATTAATGGTTGAAGCATGGGCAGGAGAGAGTTCATTACTCAGGGGGTAGTGTTAAAGCAATGGATAAGGGGCAGGGGGCAAAAACACTGCCTAGGAACCTGTTTTTGAGTAGGATATTGTATAAGTAGGCAGACTGAATGAACCAAGGATCATTTTCTGCTGACATTATCAATGTTTCCATGTTTCTAAACCTTGTATTTGATCCAGTAGCAACACCAACAAATTATGAGTAAGCAAACTGTGAAAGATGGGAAAAAGAGTTTGATGATTACCATTGGACTTTGAAGATTGAAACAGAGGCAAAATAAGAAAGTTATTTAAGAAATGAGAGAGAAAATGTAAATATGTTATCTCTCTTTTCCTCTTTTTCTGTATTTCTCATTGAAAATAATCTTTACATTACTTTTGTTGACAGTAATTCTAGATATAAACCACATGGCCCACTAAGAAAGTTTTTGCAGGTCATTTGGACAGATTTTAAAAGGATGACACAGTGCCTGGATCAATCCTTGCTCAATCCTATGCATCACTGCACCTGTGCAAAATCCAAATACTATTACTGCTCCCAATTTTCTACTCTTGGATGCAGTTATGGCGCTTGGAACATGCAAAGCCATAGAACATAAAAAAGTGGTTGCTTTGTTGCAAGTCCAGTGCACCATATTTTTTATGCACCTGGGACTTGCTGTAAAAATCTACCTTTAAAATCCTGATGATTGTGTTTTTAACAGTGGCATTATGGTTGTCCTGACAATTGCATGTAATTGTCAACATCTGCCATACTGTAACAATTACATGATGTAATGTGCCATGGACATGTGCTTCAAGTGTTATTGTTTGCCATTTTCTTATATTCATTGCATAAGATAGTTTACTGTTTGTGAAATAGCAATGAGGAGAGATGAGATAAATATGCTTGTGTAACTATATGGTACTTTCTGTGGATTTACTCTTTTCCCACCCTTGAGTAGTAGTAGGTAGGTAATAATTTGTAAGGAATAGAAGGCCCAGGAGCAAGGGTGAGAAGAGTGCTGGAGAAGGAGGAGGGGATGGTGGTGGATGAAAAACACTCCATAAGCAAGGGAGATGTGTCAACGGAGGGCTTATGTAGAGGTTGTGGGAGGAGCTATTCCCCACATTGAACCTCGGGCAAGCCCTCCCATTCAATGTCTGTGGAATAGCAATGAGGAGAGATGAGATATATACAGTACGCTTGTGTAACTTTATGGTACTTTTTGTGGCCTTACTCTATTCCCACCAGTGAATAGTAGTAGGTAGGTAGGTAGTAATTTGTAGGGCCCAAAAAGAAACCTCCTCCAACTCATAGAGAGTATGATCCTCTGGCACTCAGGAGAGGAACCCCCCAGGTGGAGGAAACCTCTGAGGACCCATGGCGGGAGGTCTTCCCATCCTTCTTGGCATACTAAATGGAGAAGGATCTAGGTTCCACTAACCATAGCTAATTTGAGGTTGGTGAGTTGTTTGGAGAGACAATAATCCATCTTCGATCCATAGATGATGTAGATCACATGATGATCCTGCGGTTGAAGAGGAGATCCGTTCTGAATGAGTGATGGAATCCTGAGTATAAAGTAAATCCAAGTGAAGGAGGATAAAGGAAGTCCAAGTATCCGAGTTGATAAATGATGCTTATCCAACTGAACTGTTATAGGCAGAGGGATCATGAGTGGATCGATAGGATACTACAATGGAAATGGTGGAACTACAATGGTAGAAGAAGTCATTAGTGAATGATTCAACTTGTGAGAGACTTGAATGTAAGGGTATGGCCTGGAGGCTAGGAATTCTGTATTGAACAAGAAGTTGCTAAGGAACCGTTCATAGAGTATAATTTGTAGAAGAGTCTTTGAGTACCATGGAGATGATGGTTTATTCTTGATCTGAGGATGGTGCAGCTTGAATGATGATCCTGAAGATGAAGGGCACATCTTTCCACAGGGACAGTAAAATCCTATACATAAAGCAGTCCAGTTAAAGAAGGCTAATGTAGACCATATTTCCAAAGTGACAATGGATGGATGTATGAGGAATTGTATGGAGGTTATGAGGTGAGAGAGCAAGATGAGATTGATACAAGACCAAAAAGAACACTGTGATAGTTATGATGATTAGTAAAGTTATGAGTGACTGGTCCAATTTGTGTAAAGTTTGATATTCGAGGTAGGATGAAGGTAAAGAATTGATTAGTATGCGAAAGTCACTATGTAAGTATCCCAGAGGAAAATGAGTAGATGAGTTTGAATGCCTGAGAAAAGTAATGCCATAAGTGATTAGTAAAGCCCAGAAAATAATTTGTGGAGCCTCCAAGCGTGTATGAGGAATGACTGGAAATGCAGTATAAGGAAGTGATGGCTTCTTTGGTCATGACGTACATAATTTTATGCTTAATCCTTTGCTGGTATGCTGTCTGAAGTATGTGGGGGGATTCTTGTGGTGAGATCATTTAGGAGATGCACCGTGGTGTCATAGGTGGTTAAGATTACAGGTAATCCTGATGCTGAAGCACATGAGAAAAGCTTGAGGCAGATGAGAATAAGAGTCTGTAGGCTGGATTGGTAGTGAGATCTATAAATGCAGGATGCCATAGGATTTAGTGCAACAGCAGATACATGCCGATTGGGATGCAAGGTTGAGTTGGTGAATTTGACTTGGCTGTTATGAATTGCCAGATAGAATTCAGGAGAGCCAATTCTCAGTGATGGTCTTTACTGAAGAGTAATGAAGGTACTTTGAGAAAAGGAGACTGAATGGGCCACTGGAAGAACAATTAACCTGGTGGAAATTACTAGGTGAACAGGTTTGGATGATAGTATAAGGAATAATGATGTCCAGGAGTGAATCAAAGGTGTGGATGGCGTGGAGTCAGGAATCAGTTAGGTGATGGAGATCCCACAATGAATATTCTGGACGATAGCTATGCAATTCCTAAAACTAGCAATGACTGTTGGGAAGTAGGAGACGAGTAATGTGGTCATCAGTATCATTGTTGAAATAAGAGGTGGCATAAGGTAAAATGGATGAAGTCCATAGCTGAATGGGTTATCTTGTGATTCCCGGTATCTGTAGAAGCGAAGCTGATTATGAAGTCTGAATGGAACAGAAGGATTTAAAGTCTTCCGTGTATGAAAATCGCTAATAAGATGAGGCATCCAAGGTATCATGGTGATTGGATGGACAGGAATAGGAGGATATATCCAATAGAGACGGAGGAGATCTTCCTATTGTCCAGGTGAATGAGATTCCATGAATGATTGTGAAGAACTGAATGGGCAGTGTGAGACTTCAAAAATAACATAAGAGTCTGTGAGGCATGTGAGCCAAGGAATGTTTTGCTGGCAGATGAATTAGACCAGAGTAATGAATGAACAATCTAATAAGTAGTGTAAGCTACTGTTAGAAGGGCAGAAGTAGAAGTAGGGGATGGATCGTATGGAAGCAAATGACTTGGTAGGAGTACTGGTCAAAAATGAGGTACAAGGCCCAAAAAAGAGCCACAGCAAACAGTACGAAGCCCCAAGTCAGCTAGACAAAGAGGAGAAGGCAGCCAGACAAATGTAAAGGAAATACAGAGTGGATCCTGAGTAACTGAAGGAATGAGCAGAGGAAGCTATGGGCCAGGCAAGCTGGATGACATCTAGAGCAGAAAGGAGCAGGACGATATCAGTTCCAAGGTGAATAGCAGTGAAGTGCAGGAAAGTTGAAGCAAGGCATCGGGTGATGAGCCACGGAAGGCCAAGGAGTCAAGCAAAGCACTATGAGCAATGGGAGTCCCACATCTGGTGAAGGCCGGAAGCGAACAGACAAATGACAGAAGGTGCTGGAGTGATGAAGGATGAGGTTCCATATCTGCAAAAGAAAATAAGTTTGTACAGCAGCAGAACACAGAACTTGCAGCAAGGAAGTCCAGGAAGCAGTTGACCTGGAGTGAGAGAGGGACTGAACAAGCCAGCAGGATCCATATGATGAGGTCCTAGTTCCACAGTCGAAGTCGCAGACAGAGCTGAGAGGAGGAAGGGTGGAGGATGAAAATGCCCCAGTCCTGAAGGGAAGCAGCGACCTGTAGTAGAGAAAGAAGCAGGCAGTGGACACAGAGGTGTGAGCTAGGGTGATAGACCTGGCAGGGAAGTTTCTTTAATGTAGACATGTTGAGGCTGAAAGAACAGCTGCAGCAAGGAGGACTGGAGATGCTCAGCATTAGGAGATCCAAGTCCAGAAAGGTCATGGCATCCAATAGCAGGTGGAGACAAACACCTGTGAAGCAGTGAAATGGAAGTACTGCATCCAGAAGAGTTGAGCAAAACCTGAAGATCCGGACTGAAGGCGAGTAGTAATAGAGGACAATGAGAACGAGGTTGGAGAACCAGATTTGGATGGCAATCCGCATCGATAAGGATGCAAAGATGGAGACAGTACATGTAAAAGTCAGGATCTTGGCTGCAGAAAGCAGCAGATAGGATTATGAGTCTAGGCTGCGGACAAGATAAGATGGAGAAGTAAAGCATGGCACAGTCCTGATCCTGACAGGAGAGGCAGCCTGGCATCGGGCTGGACAGTAGTAACCTGAAGCAGTATAAATAGCATGATGAGGGTACGCTGAGTGAGAGTTCCATCCTGAAGGGAAGCAGCAACTGGCATGAGGTAGAGATGGTAAATGATATAAGTCTGTAGATTGGAGACATAGCTCCCATCCCTGATAGTCGGGGCAAGCTAACCTGCATTCAGTGCTGCTAAGCAGAGTTAGGGATGCAGAATGTCAAAGTAGTAAGTAGGATAAAGTTCCGTTCCCGAATGGAAGTGGCAACTGTAATGAGGTAGAGAAGGTATGGTAACAGTCCGTTTCCGGTAGACATGACTCCCATTCCCGGTCATCGGGGCAAGCAAACCTTCACTCGATGCAGTCCAGCAGAGTTAGGGATGGAGGATGTCAGGCTGGTAGTAGTAGGACTGAATGATTGAAATGGACTCCCATCCCTGGTAGACAGAGGAAGCCTACCTTCGCTCAGCACCCCAGAAGGTGCACGTTAGGGACAGAGGCCAGAATACTGCTGGTATGGGCTGGCCAATGTACAACACTGCTGCAGAGAGAGAGAGAGAGAAAGGGTAGTAATGGAGCTGGCATAGGATGGGAAGGAAGACAGTAAGATATGAAGCGTATGTATAGGAACACTAGTAGCAGACATGAGGAACATAGGACAAGAAGGGTATATCGAACACAGATGACAAAGCAAAAGGGGTAAGTGCTCTGGAACATATCATGGGGATAAAGGTAGGGGATGGTATGTAGAGGTCAGACACTGAATTGTGAATTATTGCTTTGAGGTTGCATTTCTGAACTGGACATTCCTTTTCTAGGAAAGGTATGACTTCCTGGTGGTCCAGTCTACCTGGCCAAGAAATGGACTGAACCAAAATCACGTGAAATGGAGATGTTGCATCGTGTTCAAGCCAGATTGGTAATAACTGAAAAGTGGGGTGCACTGGAAAGGAGAATATGCATCCCAGTTGGGCTGTCCCATATAATAAATTAGATAAAACAAAGATGTAGGCACCCGATAACCCATAGCAGCCAAGACACACCCCTCCTAGCATGGAAATCAGAGTTCCCGATGTGTATGAGGATGTACTGAATTAAAAGTGGCAGAGTCTAACCCCATGCAGGCCAATACTCAGTGTATGATTTGCAACAAGAACCATAACCCCATAATGATCAGGTGCAGCAAGCTTTGCAAGGCAGATTGCAGATGTGGAAAATGCCAGTACACTGGAACTCAAACGTCATCGTTTACACCACAATTACTCTCTAAATTTAGCAAATAAAATAATGTTGGCACCGGCCAGTGCTAGGGAATTTTTTGAGTATGGGGAGAATTAAGTAGTGGGAGCATGGAAGGGAATGTGGCCAGGTATTAAAAAGACATGCAAAGCAGAGCTGGTAGGAGAGAGTCTTGTAGTGGCAAGGTATGAGACCAGCGAGGGAAAAGGCAGCTCAAGGAAAGGGACAGCAGATATACGCTGTTGCACTGCAGCAGCCCCATAACTCTTGTGTCATGTGCACAATGAAAGTAATGTAACCCACAGTAGAAAGGCAAACCAAATTAACCTGGAGCCTACACAAAGTCCTACCTGTAGTCCCTGCGGCTGTGCATAGGCGAAGATGGTGCCAGATTAAACAGAAGTGCATCAGGAGTTAAAATATATTACACAGCTCATCCTGTAGATGGAAACACATCAGCGATAAATGGTGCAATGTGTGGCAGAGATGAAGGAATGCAACTAGGACAGAGGTGTATGCCGGAAGGAGAGGTAGCACTAGGTAGTGCATGGGACGGAGAATACCTGGGATTGGGAAATGTGAGGAGGGGAAGAAAAGACCCCCCCAAAAAAAGAACAGGGAAGGAGAAAAGCCCCAGAACTGAGAAAGGAGCAGGCAGGAGGTGACAGACAAACAAAAGAAAGGGGTAGGAGACACAAGGAGGGGGGAGGGAGACAAGCAGACAGAAGAGTGAACTGAAGGAGCACAGACACACAAGCCATGCAGAAACCCAGGGAAAAACACTCCTTAAGCAAGGGAGGTGTGTCAACAGAGGGCTTATGTAAAGGTTGTCGCAGGAGCCATTCCCCACAATGAACCTCAGGCAAGCCCTCCCATTGTAATGTGTTTTGAGTGTTCTTTACCCATACTTTTACATTTAACTGTCAGTTTTTGTTTGAGTACTGTAGTCCTGCAGGGGCATTTGACCGGTGCTATGGAATTGTGCATTATACCATCATTTGAGGTAATGTGATGTAGAAACATGCTTCAGTTGTTTTTATAAAAAGGGTTTGAGAAGCAAGGATAATTCCAGAAACATGATTGGCTTGGAGACATCACCTGACCATTGATTAATGCTCTATGCCTGAATGGTTGGTAACCAACTTCACTAATGCTACATGTGAATGGCCTTACTACACTAAAAGAAATCAATGCAGCACTACCGTCCTTGAAAAAAATATTTTGGTAGCCATTGTTTTATTGTTGGCTAATAATGTTTTTTCTCCTGGGTTCAGAATGTGCTGTACAGACCTAATTGCCATACACATTCCCCACAACCACAACCCTCATCCAGTTAACTTTGTTGGACACTGCTGTTCATGCTGCTGCTGTCAGTCTACCCTGGTTGTGTTACACGGGTTGACAGCCTGTGTCTTAGCTCTACGTGAGACTGAGTCTCCCGATTCCATGGCCATACCATCATGAATATATATAGGCTACACAGGAACAACACAAAGCATCTCTTAGTTGTACATGAGCATGACCCCCTCCAGGATGGTAGGGTACATCACTCCCTTGCTATTACGGTGCCTGTAGTGTAGTACTGGCAAACCTCACTTGATTTAATGAAATATTACATTGAACACCTTGGATGGTGACTATTTTTCTAGTTCCACAGCTAAACCAGCATGAATCTACATAGGGAGGAAGAACACAAAGCATTCATGAGATCAGCACCAAAGAGGGAATATGCAGCATGCTACATGATTGACTTCTGAAAGCAATGCCAAAGAGGGAAAGGAGAATGCAAAAGTGCAAGCAATGCAGACAAGCAGAGCACAATATAAAAATAAACAATGACAGATGTCTTTATCAAGGGAATAGTAAAATATTGTTTCCAAACGTACTTGTAAAATGTGCCTGCATTATTTGGAACTAATGGGCAAGACAGAATGATAATGGTACTTTTGTCTTCTTTCAGAGCAAAAAAGAACAATTTTCTTTAATTGTTTTAAACTACTATGACCCATTTTGTAAGTGCAGTTATCCACCCTAGGCCATAGCTAAATGGAGGCATTAATGCACTTCTTGAGTGGTTGGAGATCTCTTGTCCTTCAGCATCAAGCTTCACAACATGCCCAGGTATGCATTAATGTCCCATTACACCCATGGCCTATTGTGGATTATACCTTACTTCTTTCTAATTTTTCTTATATCCATTACCCACAATAGTGGACCGGAAGGACATTTTGGAGATTCTTTGCTTCTACTTTTACATTTAACAGTTTACAGTTTTACATTTATTAGTGCTTCTTTGAGACTATTGTAGTAATCTATTGACATCATAAACAGCTACACACATCACACTCACCTAAAACCCCAAGTTGATTTCTTCACCCCCCTCTTCATCTTCTAGAAGCAGCATGCATCACAGTCATTTAAAAGCCCAAGTATTACCCTTTATCCTCCTAATCATAATCTTCCAGAAGCAGCAAGCATCACAGTCATCTTGAAGCCCAGGTATATACCTTCAAACTCCTCTCATGGACTACATTCTTCTGTTCCCAGGAACCTTTCTCTCTCACCTCCAGCTTTGTTTCTCAAGTCAGAGGCAACACGTACTACAGTCATCTTGAAGCCCAAGTTAATTCCATCATTGTCCACTCATGGACTGCAATCTTCTGTTCCTGGAACCTTTTCTCTCTCACCTCACAGCTACAGCATGCCTCATGGCCTTTTAGAAACCCAAGTTGATGCCTTTGTCCTTCTCATCCTCCTCATCTTCTTGGAACAGCAGAAATCATAGTTAACTAGAAGACTACGTTGATGTATTAATACTCCTCTTCCTCATCCTGTAGCAGCAGCATGTATCACACTAATCTAGAAGCCCACACTGATGCCTTTACCCTCATCCTCATCTTTCAGATGCAGCAAGCATTACAGTCATCCAGAAGCTCAGATCGATGCCTTCCTCCTCTTGTAAACTGCAACCTTCTATTCCCGAAACCTCTTTTCTCTCACATGTACAGCATTGTTTCACAGACAAAAGCAGCATACAGATGTGCCAGTCATCATAATCCTGATTCTCTGGCAGCAAACAAGGCATTTCCTGTGACACAGCATTGCAGTGTGGTGAAGCATGCCTTCTTTGTTGCCAGGTCACATTATTCTGTTGAAAAACTCACCCATCTGCAACATAGCCAAACACAACAACACACTGTATGCAACATACACAGAATGAAGCAAGGAGTCTACACATCAAGTTAATATTATCACCATTAACAATCATACACATAAAAAAACCTGTGTCCACAATGTTGGCTAAAATATTTTTCCACTTTCTCTCCCCATCCCAATTTCTGTCACTTTCAGGTAGCTTGTGATTCTGCTCAAAAAGGTAACTTCAGCAGGGAAATCCATTGAGATGACACTGGATGCAACACCACTGTTTCATGTAAAGAAGCATGCCTTCTTGCTGGAAAGTTAAGGTACTTTAAAGACAACTATCTGTATTATGTTAGAAAAAATAGAAAAGTTCTGAAGAAAAAAATAAATACATAAAATAACTAAAACTCAGTCAGTGGCAAGGATTAATGGAGAACATGTTTGGCATGCTGTCATACATATTCAGGTGCTGAGGCAGAGATTATAGGAACAGAGGCTGGCAGTGAGGGATAAGGACTTGATGTGTCCAAGAAGACATCTGCCTCACAAGGGAAGGTTTGCAGTTTCCCATTTAATAGTGACTGTTGGTGACAGACTTCTGGAACTAGAAAACATTTGTTTCTTATCTTCTCTTTTTTAAAAGCAGCATGTTCATCAGCTTCGCTGTGGAAGCTGAGAAGCTGCGGAAAAATTGTGCCCACAATTTTCCAGTGGCCCTGCTCATGAGTGCTTCCTTCTCAGCTTCCACAGCGAAGCTGATGAACATGAAATGGTGTTGCATCCAATGTCATCTCAATGGATTTCCCTGCTGAAGTTAACTTTTTGAGCAGAAGGTAGGGAGTGGGACCCGTACAAGATTTAAAATGTTTCTTTTTACTTGTTATGTTAAGATATATTGAATTTCAGATCAGATAGTAAATATCCAATCTAATTAAAATCTAAGATCTGGCCAGGACAGATTTCTGGTCAGATTTGAATTTTTACATTATCTAACAGTGGTCAGTTTGATTTGGTACTATCTCAGCAATGCTAATGATTAATATTCATTGCTGACCTCAGTTACTTATACCCCCTATAGTCTCTGCTTTGCCTTCATGCAGATTACTATTCCCCTGGTGCCACATGTTTTAAAATGACATAATAATACACCAACCTCAAAACACAATTCATCAAGGCGCACACAAAATCAGTAAATCCCATTTTAATTTAGGATGTTATGTAGTCTTTTATTCTATTTTAGCATAGACACATTTTACTTTTAAATGTTTTTTTTCTGTTTATATTTTATTCTGCTTCTTTTATATCAGCACAGCTCAGTCAGCAGTTCTTGAGGTGGATACAAGGAGAGAAATGATAAAGCAGTCACTTATCATGTCAGGCATGGTGTGGAATTACAGATGATGACACTTTGTGATCCACATCATGCTGAGCTGGTTGCTGATAACATTATTGCAGTAATAGTATTATCATGATGAGTTGAGATGGTAATAACTTGTACTGTGATAATATTTTAGTAGAATGATATTATAAAAAAATAATTTGTATTAACTTTTATTTATAATTTATTTGCATTAATACATTAATATTTTATATAGAAATCATAGTAGAGGAGGAGGTATTGTATAAATCATCTGTATTGTTATAGTAATAAGTATTACTCTATAGAAAAACCTATTTAACAAATAAATAAGATTGTGTTATGTTTTATTTAAATTAGTTTACAAAGCTCATTATTACATTTACATTTCATATAAAAACAATAATAGAGGAAGATAAGGTACAGCGGGCCAGATATTCAAAACTTTTTTATTTATTTATTTAGTTTTTGTTAACCGGGTAAGTGCGCTAGTCAGCAAGTGACTGTTTTCAGGCACGACCCGGGAGGTACAATTACAATACGCAAAGAGTACAGCCAGATTATTAAGACAACGAGTACAAAAAATGCAGAGAGAAATACATATGGCAATGTAACATACATTAGTAAACAAAAATATACTTTAGCACTTGACCATGGAACATACTCAAAAATGTGAATAGTAGAAGGCAGAAAATAAGAGAGGATAGGCATCAGTAGAAAAGACACAAGGAAGGAAAACTGGCAAAAGGGCCGGAGGAGAGATTAAGTGGAAAGGAGGTGCCGTCAGATATGGCAACAGCTGGGTAGGTACCAACCTGCGGCCGGGCCTATGGAGCCGAAGACGCAGAAGCGAAGAGAGGTGGGGGAGGGCAGTAGATGGCAACAGAGGTAGGAGGTAGGAAAAACAGCCGTCTGGTGGAACCGATAGACTGCAGGCAAGAGTGAGGATGCCGTGAGAGGGGATAGAGGCGGAGGAGTTACGGCAATAGCGGCAAAAGTGTCAAAGTCAAGCTGAGCCAGTGGAACCAAGAGACAGCAGGGCAGGGAAGGGAGGGTCAGACGGTGGAGTAGGTGGTGTAGGTGGAGAGGGTGACTAAGCACAGCCAGGAGGGTGGGGACTAAGGAGGGCATGGATGAGGTAGGAACAGGTAAAGGTGAGTTTGGTGGGAGTGGCAAAGGGGAAGAGGATATAACAGAAGAAGGGGGAGAGCAGCAGGGGGTTAAGTGAGGAGAGGCTGTGAAGTGAAGATAAGAATGTCAATGGAGTAGAATAGCAACTTACAATTGTCAACAGCTAACATTAGGCTTATAAAGAAACAGGTTAAGGCAACATTAATTACAAGGCACAAATAAAACATTAATTACAAGGCAAGTATAGAACACCCATTTGGACAGCCAAAAGTGCTAGCAATGAGGAAACAGTACAAATGCAGCGGATCAGGTAGGGTCAAAGCAAACACATTTGTCCATAGTAGTGAGGAAAGTCCTGAGTTTGCTCTTAAAAGTCACATAAGTGGAGACATCTCTAGATCCTGAGGTAGTAGGTTCCATAGGTGGGGACAGCATGACGGAAGGAGCCATGCCCTTTTAGTCTGACAAAAGGGATGGATAATAAGGTCTGATCAGCCGATCTAAGATTCCTGTGGGAATGGCGGCCTGAGGAGATCAGACAGGATAGCAGGCTTGAACGTCTTAGGATGGAATCAACTAAATTGTACAAGTAGTACTGCCTGGTAGAGGAAGGAGAGAGCCAACCAAGGTCCTGATATAAGAGACAATGATGCTGCAGCCGAGGTGCTTTGGTTGCATACCTGCACACATTATTGAAGGTAGTATCCCATAGTTGCAGTGAAGATTTGGTGGCCAAGGACAGGATGGACACCCATATGTAAGGGTTGGCAATAGAATGCCTCTGGCTATCGCCAATTTAGCAGAGGGTGAGCAGGTATTTGTTTCTATAGGCAGCCCCAATTTGCAGTTAATTGACTTGCAGGTTTCCTGTATATGTGCTTTCAGGTCCAAGGTTTGATCCAGGTGGATGCCAAGGTAACGAAAGGAAGTGACAGTTTCTATAGGGTCCCCATCGATATCAGAGACAGAGATGGTCAGAGGACAGGATCTAAGCTTGATTGGAGCCAAACATCATAACTTTTGTTTTATTTGTATTTAAAACCAGGCGTTGAGAGTTCAACCAGTGTTGTACAGCACGAAAATCTGCAGTGAGGGCAGCATTTAGATCCAGGACCTTATCAGAGTGATAATAAATTACCAGGTCATCCGCGATAAAGAAGTGAGTGACCTGTATGACCAGCTCAGGAAGTTTATTGACGAATAATGAGAATAGAAGAGGGCCAAGTATAGACCCTGAGGGACCCCAATGTTGATAACAGCACTGTCTGACATGGATGAATTAAACTTAACAGCTTGTGTTCTGTTGGAGAGGTAGCTTTTGAACCAGGTAGTGACTGGGAGAGAAGCCCAAGGTACTGAGGGCGGATAGTAGCAGAGAATGGTCAACCAGATCGAAAGCTTTGGTTAAGTCAATGAAGACTGCCCCTGTTAACTTTCCTCTATCCATATTGGTAACGATATCTGAAGTGAATTTTGCAAGTGCTGTCATGGTGCTGTGATGCTTTCTAAAACCATGTTGTGCTGAGCTTAGTAAATTGAATTTCTCAAGGTATTCAGTGATTTGCATTGCCCAGGGGCTAAATTAGCACTGCCCAGTGTGTTAAATTAGCCTGAAACAAATAGCCCGCTAAATTGAAAAGGGATAGCCCCGGTGCTAAACCTGGGCAAACTAGTCTGCAGGTGCAGTGCTATATAGCTCAGGAAGTAAGATAGCACTGAATATAGCAACCGAGAGCAGTGCAAACTACAACAGTGGCCCAGTGTACACAGAGGTGGAGTTAGTGAATGCTGAACAAAGTGAGCAACACGTGTGCTTGCAAAGAAGTGGTGCACAACAACAGTGCAGTCCAAATACTACAGAACTATATAATTGAACAGTACAGTCTTGTGCGGCACTAACGCATATGCGCGGGTCTGACATGTTTGCCTGTCGCAGTCCTATTTGCCCGGCACTAAAGTTTGCTAGATTCAAAACTGCTATGCAGATGAGCCTACTTGGGCAATTTGAGGGCAAACAGCCTCATTATTTATTTTATTTATTTAGTTTTTGTTAACCGGGTAAGTGCACTAGCCAGCAAGTGACTGTTTTCAGGCACGACCCGGGAGGTAAAATTACAGAACATAACGATACAGTAAGGATAACGAAAATACATGATGCACAGAAATACAAGAAGATACATATGGCAGGATACAATGCATGACAAAGGAAAATACAAAGCAAAATACATTTCAAGGACATTTTCAATGAGCGCATACATAAAGTGCATTGAAGGACCTAGGAAAAGGAGAGAGGATAGGTGTGAGGGGTAAGCCGAAACAAGATGGAAATGACAAAAGGGGAAGGTGAGGAGGTGAGGAAAGGATAGAGAGGAAGGGGAAAGGGGCCAAAGGGGGGAGACAGAGAGGCGGTGGCAGGAATAGGGAGGTAGGAGGGAGTAGAGGAGGGATGGCCGGAGAGGGAGGAGGAGTGAGGGTTAAAAAGAAGCCGCAACACGGCAGCGGTGGTACAAGGCTCCAACCTGCGGCTGGAGTCGGTGGAGCCGAAGATGGCAAGCGGAGAAAGGGTGACAGGGGTTACAGCAAAACGGCAGCTGGCGGCAAAGGTAGCAGAATGCGGCCGGGCTGGTGGAACCGATGAGACGGCAGGGGCAAGGGTGATGATGCCGGTAAGAGGAGAGAGAAGCGAAAGATTACGGCAATAGCAGAAAAGGTAACAACTCAAGCCGAGCCAGTGGAATCGAGAGCGGCAGGGCAGGGAAGAAGAGGGTGGGTGGGAGGTGGCAAGTTTACGGCAAGTGGAGGTAATAGGGAACAATGCTCAGCTGGGAGGGTGGGAAGAGAGACGGGCAGGGGTGACTCAGAAGGAGGTAAAGGCGAAGGGCAGCAGAGAAAGGAAGGGGAGGCAGAGGGAGGGGAAAAGGAGAGTGCAGGAGATGTGGTCGGGGAAGAGAGGAGCAGGAGTTGAGTGAAGGAAGGCTGAGAGGTGAGGGAGAGAGAACAGGGATCAAGGGAAGCCAAGTGGTGGCAGGAAGTAAACAACAACTTGTAATGGCAAAAGCTAATATTTGGCATACAGTCAAACAGATTCAAGCAGCAATTATAGTAAACGCCACATAAAACAACCATTGGGAAAGGCACAAGTGCTAGCAATAAGGAAGTAGGAAAACAGGTTGAAACAAGGGATCAGGTAGGATCAAAGCAAACACATTTGTCCAAGCAGTAAGAAAAGTCCTGAGTTTGCCCTAAAAGTTGCATGAGTAGGGACATCCTTAGTTCCTGAGGCAGCAGGTTCCACAGGTGAGGAGCAGCATAATGGAAGGAGCCCATGCCCTTTTTGTCCGACAGAGGGGATAGATAATAAGGTCTGATCTGCAGATCTAAGGTTCCGTGTGGAATAGCTGGTCTAAGGAGTTCTAATAGGATAGCAGGTTTGGATGTCCTTATGATGGTATCTGATAGATTGTACAGGAAGTATTGTCTGGTAGAGGAGGAGAGCCAGCCAAGGTCTTGATATAGTTGGCAGTGATGCTGCAGTCGAGGTGCTTGGATGCATACCTGCATACATTATTGAAAGTAGTGTCCCACAGATGCAGTGCAGATTTATTGGCACAAAGACAGAATGGGACAACCATACGTAAGGGTTGGCAACAGTATACCTCTAGCTACTGCCAGTTTAGCAGCAGGGTAGGGAGGTAGTTGGTTCTGTATGCAGCCCCCTAACTCAATTGACTGACTTGCAAGTATCCTGGATGTGTGTTTTAGGTCCAAGGTTTGGCCGAGGTGGATGCCCAGGTAACGGAAAGAAGTGACAGGTTCTAGTGGGTTCTCATCAATGTCAGGAACAGAGATAGTTGGAGGACATGATCTGAGCTTGTGAGTGGAGCCAAATAGCATGACTTTGGTTTTGTTTGTGTTTAAAACAAGGCGTTGAGAGTTCAGCCAGTGTTGTACTGAGTGGAAATCAGCAGTGAGGGCAGCATTCAGTTCCAGGACGTTGTCGAGTGAGTATAAATGACCAGGTCATCCGTGATACAGCAGTGAGTGACCAGTGGTTACCATCTCTGGGAGATTATTTACTAATAATGAAAATAGAAGAGGGCCAAGTATGGACCCTGAGGGACACCAATGTTGATGACAGCACTGTCTGAAATCGCTGAATTAAACTTCACAGCCTGGGTTCTGTTGGTGAGGTAGCTTTTAAACCAGGTAGTTGCTGGAAGGAGAAGCCCAAGGTACTGAGGGTAGAGAGTAGTAATGTATGATCAACCAGGTCGAAAGCTTTGGTTGTCGATGAAGACTGCCCTGTTAACTTCCTCTATCCATGTTTGTGACAATGTCAGAAGAGAATTTTACAAGTGCAGTCATGGTGCTGTGATGCTTTCTAAAGCCATGCTGGGCTGGACTGAGCAGATTGAAGTTCTCAATGTATTCTGTGATTTGTGTTGATACTATTTTTTCCAGGATTTTGTTCAGGACAGACAAAATAGCAATAGGCCGGTAGTTAGATGTGTCATTTTTGCTACCTTTCTTAAATACTGGAGTGATTCTGGCTGCTTTCCAGACTTCAGGGACAATGCATCTCATTACAGCCTGCCTAGCATGTGGAGTGCAAGGCACTATAACATGGTGCACACAGCTTCACCTGTAGGCCTGACTGGAATTAGAGGATGGTAGGCACTTTCCTAGCTGTGTTCACAGCTTCACCTGTAGGTCCGACTGAAATTACAGGATGGTAGCCACATTCCATTTGTGCTCACAGCTCACAGAACAATTGCTGCAGACTTGGTTTGGACACAGATGTAAAGACTAATGTGGCCCAGGGGAGTAGCACTACAGGAATGGATGGCTGTGCTGCATTCTGAATGACAGAAGCACATCATTGTTCCTGCCACTGTGTTCATCAGATGGTACAGTACCGTAGTAGGTGATACAGTGAAGTGCACAGCAATGCCTACAGTGTGTCAGGGAACAGTGACTGGTGCTATCCACACAGTAACATGCACAGCTGGAAGGTGTGGTCTGACGGTGGATACCATGGTCATACTGTCCTGTGACCTTCATGTGCTGCACCAGTGGCATGGGATTCTCACACTACCATACACATGGGTGTCCATGTGTGTGTGGGGAGCCTGGGCAGGTGCAGGGTATGTGCCCCAGGGGGGGCACACATACCAACATACCGGCATACTGCTGTCAGGGGCATTACCATCAATGAAAGTTTGCACTGTGTGGATGGCCCCTGCTGTGTGGCAGTACTCACTATGTGGTGTGGTCTGGCCATCTGTTCACTCTCCATTCCCCCAGTGCAGCATGTGTCTGCTGGATCATGTCAGTATACACCAATTGGGGAAATGGAGGTGTGTGCTGCATGGACACAATGCCATGGCGTCCACTGGGTGCTAGGGCAACCACTAATGCATGGCAGGAGTAGGACTGATGCCAGATGATGGCGACATGGGCAGTGCCGTCTGCATGCAGCATGTCTCAGCCATGTATGTTTTCTGAACATTGTTCTGTCTCACCATGTTCACTGGGTGGGCAATTGGGCCACAGCCCAGTGTCGGGAATGACCCGGAGATTCCAACTGTGCTGTTGCAATGCAATGATGTAAGATACAGACATACAGTGCAAAACAGCACACAATACACAAATGTCACATTAGGTACACATTACAGTACATTATATTGCATTACATTACATAACGAATAATGCATGGGGACATATGGTTAACTCAAACGTTATGCAGATCCGAGGCATATGATGCCTCATAAACTCCCGAGGTCGATGCCTGAGGGCTTTATCTCTGGTCATCACACACTGAGAGTGTGCATATCATCTGAGTTCCCAGACTTCCCCTTGTTTTATATGTAATATGTATTGTTGGTTAGCGCTGCGCAATAGTGACATTGTGTGACCTTGCGTGACTGTGCTGCTGTGTCCATGTCCCCTGTCCTGGGTTTGCCCAGACATAAGATTACCTTTTCATAGGCAGTAACTAGCACCATGCTCAGTGTTGCACAATTGTGCATTGTGCCACGCTAAACATTTGAATATGGCGCTGTGCCTGTATGCATGGCCCCGCCCCTCATTTTGCCCCATGCATACATTATCTTTTTGTGCTGGTGTGCTAACGTGTTGTGCTGGCACTATTCCCAGTTTTTTTTTTTATTCCCCTTTTTACCTGGCGGAACCACTGTCTGCTCTCCGCCCTGGTCACGGCCCCCGGAGACCTCCACCACCGCCTATAGCTGCTGAGGACCCCGGTCACCCCCGGCTTACCCTCCAGAGGGTGGGGCCGCAGGCCATCTTCGTGAACCCAGAACTGTGACTGGTTGGGGTCCCCCAGCGGCGGTGATGAGGCGAGGCTCTCCGGGGAGGGCTTCATCCTACGGTGGATCCCGCCCGCCATTTTTTTCCAATTTTCCTGCCAGAGGAGGCGGGGATGTGCAATAACGCCAGCGTCTGCCCCGTCTCCCCACTCCCACGTTAAGCATCGGTGGCGCTGGAACTCCTGGCCTCCGCCAGGAGTCCTCAGCACTCCAAGCGCTGCCTGCACCCTCCCCCGGAGTAGGAGAGCTGTCCATCGGATGCTCGATCCTACTCCCCCCCCGGCCGACCCTCCGACGATCCGGGTCCATTCCCGAAACTGGGTCGCCGGCGTCCAAGCAGAAATCCCACCACTGCGCCATGGGCCAGCACACTATTCCCAGTTTTGAATATTGCTGTCTGGCGCTAACCCGGTGCTAGCCTGGCACAAACTGTTTGCCCATGGTGAAAAGCTTTGAACATCCTGGTCAGTATATATTAATTGTAGTGTAATTTTGATAAACAGTGTTATGTTAATTATACAATAATAAGATAATAATTTAATTAGATTTTATTTTTATTTATATGCCAAGCAAACTTGAATCATGATGAGATGATGTATTTGTCCAGCAGTCTTTAAAAGCCAGTGCACTCAACCAGGGAGAATGGCTGAAGATCACTGGTTGATATCATGACAATGAATTTTGCCATTCATATACAACTTGGTTGACTACGTGGAATGGGGTGCTTCTGAAGCAACTGTGGAGCTGGACAAATATTACGAGATGATTGTGTTAAATTGGGGCAATATGGAATCTTTCTGGGTATGGGCAGCAGCAGCAGGTACTGCTTGTATCATAATTAAGGGCCTGATGCAAGGGTTGGGGCTTAGCATTAGATTTCCTGGCAAAGAAAGCCTTGCTTCACCATGCCCCTTCCTGTTATCCTTTTCCAAACTATACTTTTTCCTCTGCAGTACTGCCAATGCCAGAGCTAGACTCAGTGTCACCTTCATCATGCATACAGTAGCAAATCAGGCAGCAGCAGCAGCACTGGGCTACGTGGCGCTGCTCAGTAATATGAGGGACACAGTATAGTGGTTCATGGCAGATTGAAATATGTTACCATCCAAGCACAAGAGATCGTGGCAGTGGATATCATTTTGTTCATACAAAACAAACAGGGGAATGCTTGATTTTACATTTATGCTTTATTTTTATGCAGCTTGTGGTTCCATAGTGTACTGGTTATCACACTTCTCTCACACAGGAAAGGTCCTTGATTTGAAACTGGGTTTATTTTTTCCAGAAATGGTGAATAGTGAACCCTGTTTGTTAGAACAAGGGGCACAGTCACAAGCGAGCATGATTAGAGGTTGACCTTGATAGGGGATAAATTCAGGAGGGATGTCAGAAAGTTCTACTTCCCAGAGAAGGTTGTGGATTCACAGAACAGATTGCCAGCAGGGGTGGTGGGACAGGTATCCTATATGTGTTCAACCATGGTAAGACAGAGCAAGGGGGCTCACAGTACCACTGGGAGGAACAAGAAGGGACGGTTGCTGCTGGGGGGCAGTGCAAAGCACCCCAAGACACTAGGTGATGTAGTTAAATATGGGCAGACTCAGTATATCACCAGTCTCTTTCTGCCAAGGGATTCCATGATTCAATCTTGTTCTTATGTAGGGCAGATGTAGCTGGAACCAGTAGCATTTGGGAAGGAGAAATAAACCACAGCATGCTTCCAGATTGCTTAGGGTGGTGTCTTCATTATTAGATGCACCAGAAGACCTGGAAAAGCTGCTAAGAAGAGTGGAAATGAAGCACTGAACTTCTATGGATTACTGCACCAGGGTATCTTTGGTCATACTATCATGTGCCCACCTTAATCCTCACATCTCCATAGAAAAACAGAAATATCAAATTTGACAGCAACAACCATTTGGCCCATTAAGTCTGCCCAGTTTTCCCTACCCACATTATTACTGCTGACTGTACTTGATCTACAGCTCTTTCTCCCCCTTCCTTTCCAATATGATTCCATTGTGCCTATCCCATACATTCTCGAAACCCACTACTGATTTTGCCCCAACAACCTCCTCTGGAAGGTTGTTCCACGAATACCCCACTCTTTCTGTGAAGTGCTTTCTCACATCTCTCCAAAATCTACCCCCCTTCAGCTTCATAGCATGCCCCTTTGTTCTTGAGCATCTTTTCTTCAGAAAAATACTTCCCTCCTGTACCATATTTACCCCAGTGAGATATTTAAATGTCTCTATCAGATCCCTACTCTCCCGCTTCTCTTTCACAGTGTGCAATAATGAGGTCCTTTATTCTCTCCTTGTAGTCAGTGTAGGACTTTTGATGCAGACACTGCACCATTTTTGTTTTCCTCTTCTTGACTGCCTCCACTCTGTCTATGTCCTGTTAGAGATATGCTCTCCAGAACTGAGCACAGTACTCTAGGTGGGGTCTTACCACAAATCTATACAGTGGCAATACCATCTCCTTCTTTCTGCTGGTAATTTTCCTCCCTATGCAACCCAGCATCCACATAGCTCTTCCAACTACCTTGTCACACTGCCTGGCCACCTTTAGATCATCTGATATGATTACCCCCTGGTCACTTTCCTACATGGTAGTCATCAATACTACTCTACCCACTTTGTACTCTGCCACTGGGTTTCTGTGCCCTAAGTGGATCACCTTCAAGGTCAGGTTACTGATCTATAAAGCTCTACATGGACAGGGACTGCACTACCTGCAAGATCTTCTCCGCCCCTACTGCCCCCTCCACTCAGTCCATGCCTCCAAAGAGGGATTGCTAGAGGTTCCCAGGGTTCGACTAAACACTTCTGGGGCTCGGTCTTTCGCTTATTTGGCCCCTACTCTGTGAGATTCTCTACCTCATTGGATTAGAGAGTGCCTGACCCTCAAGAGCTCTAAAACTGTTTTAGAAACTCATTTATTTCCCACACCTAAGTGATATTTAATGTATTGCCATCAGTCAGTTCTCTGAGCACATTTTCAATTTTAGTTTTTAAGTTTTATCTATTGCTGTTTTATATGGTTGTATTGTTGCACAGCACTTTGATCTACCTGGATTTGTACTTATAAATAAAGTTTGATATGATATATGATATGGTATGATATGATATATAAGTGCATTATTTTCCACTTGTTCACACTGAAACCTAACTGCCACTCCCTTGACCACTTCTGTAGTTTTCCCAAGTCTCTGCTCATCCTTTTCAATCCTCTAAATGTCCATCCTATTGTAGATTTTGGTGTCATCCACAAAGAGGCAGACCTTCCCTTCCAGCTCCTCTACAATGTCACTGATAAAGACATTAAAGAGGACCTGTCACAGCACTGATCCCTGAGGCACGTCACTGACAACCCTCCCTCTCTCAGCATTAAATCCATTTGCAACAAGCCTATGTTATCTGTTCCCTCAGCAGTTTCTAAACCAGTTTACCACCTTTGGAGCCAATCCTAAGTTAAATGGCTTGCTTATTAGTCTCCTGTGTGGAACGGTGTCAAAAGCCTTACTGAAATCTAGGCAGGCCAATCTACCACTCCACCCTCATCCATAACGTTTTTCTCCCAGTCAAAGAAATCTATAAGATTCATTTGAAACACACAAACCCATGCTGCCTCCTGTTCTTGTAACTCACTGGATTTAAGATATTCCACAATCCTTTCCTTAAACATGGATTCCATTAACTTTCCCAACACCAATGTCAGGCTGACTTGCCTATAATAGCCAGCCTCTTTCCTGCTGCCATGTTTGTGTAGTGGGACTACATCCACCCTCTTCCAGTCCTCAGGGACCCACTCCTCTTTCCAATGAGCTGTTGTTAGATGCTCAGCCAGTCCCTCCCTGAGCTCCCTCAATATCTTTAGATGTACCCCATCTGGCCCCATTGTTTTGTCCATTTTCAGATTAGCGAGCCCCTTACTGACTCCTCCAAAAAAGGATTAGAGTTCAAACCCCCCCCCAACAAAAAAAAGCCCCTGTTACTTTGTTCTGGCTCCTCCCCTACTCCTTCCACTGTGAATACTGAACAAAACTATTTGTTCTGGAAGTCTGCCTTTTCCTGATCCCCCTCTGTACAGTCACCCCTTCCCTTTTTAACCTTACAATGCCACCCCAGTTTTCCTCTTTTTACTTACATACTTAAAATATGTCTTGTCCGCTTTTATTACCTCCTAGGCTATTCTCTCTTCAGTTTGTGTCTTTGCACTCCTTATTGCTTCCTTTGCATCCCACTGATTCCCCGATATACCTCCCTGTCCTGCTCCCTCTGTGTCTCCTTATACCTTCTGAATATTAACCTTTTAGCCTTTACCTTTTCAGCCACCTCTTTTGAGAACCATAGCATTCTCTTTTTCCTATTGCTTTTGGTCAATTGTTTGACATAGAGGTTTGTTGCCTTTACTATGCTTTCTTTTGTCTTTGCCCACTATTTCTCCACAGTATCCAAGCCACCCCCCACCACCAGTTCACCTCTGAGGGATCCACCCATCTTTGTAAAATCTGCCCTCTTGAAGTCCAGTACCTTTGCCCTTGTGTGGTTTGATCCCATAGCAGTCCTTATACTGAACCACACCATATGGGCATAACTGGTCCTGGGTGTCCTCCTACCTTGCTGTCTACAATATTATTCGCTTTAGTGAGTACCAAGTCCAGTACTGCCAAATCATAAGCAGGTTCACTGATTAGCTGCCTGATTCCAGGATGTCCTTGCTTCTAGCTGAAGCTGCTGCTGGGAGGCTGCAATCTGTATCTCACAAGTTAAAGTCTCCCAGCAGCAGCACCTCCTCATTTTCTGCCATCTTGACTATGTCTTCTACAAGAACCTGATCCAAATTATCCTCCTGTGCTGAAGGTCTGTAGATCACTCTAGTGCAAACAATGTCTCCATTCCCCATCTCCAGGGTATCTCACAGTACTTCTGCCTTCCTCTGCATTTCCTGTATATCCATAGCTTTTATGCTTTCCCTTAAATAAACCACCACCCCCTCTCCTACCCACTCAGACCTTCCTGGACAGAGTATAGCCTGGTATGGCTATGTTCCAGTCATGGTTTTCAGTGCACTGGAATCTTATTTCCTAACCTTCTAGCATTAGCACACCTGTCCTTCCAGATTCTGTTTCCATTCTCTTGTTGTCTTGTTTTTTGTTTTCCTTGTTACCATCCCTCCATCTGCCCTCACTTTTCAATGCTCCTGTCCCCCTCTGCCCTTTATCTCTATCACACTGCTTCCTTTATTAGTTTACACTCTGGGGGAATCCTCTCCCCTTGGGTTCTCCTTACTCTCTACTTCAACAAGTGGGGGAGAGGCAGTTTCTGCCTCCATAATTCCTTCTGCCACACCCCTTGGCTAGTTTAAATGTTCACTGAAGTAACATTTATGCCTTCTGCTGAGGATTGCAGGTCCCCTTTCTGATAGATGCAGGCCATCACCGCTATGTACCTCTTATCCTCCCAGGTGGGTTCCCAATCCCCAAAGTAACAGAACCCCTCCTTTCTGCACCATTCCTTCAGCCATGAGTTGAAACTTTTGGTGCAGAGATTCCTCTGCTCACCTCAATCATAGACAAGTAGCACCTCAGCAAAAGCCACTGAGCAAGCTACCTGTCTAAGACCCATCCCCAGCTCCCAAACATCCCCCTACACTATCCCAGTCCCATCCCTAGCCAGGTCATTAGTCCCCAGGTGAAAAATTACATCCAGCTCTCCCTCCCATTCTGCTGCCTTAGCAATTCTCAGGATCTGCTTCTCATCTCTCTTGGCCATGGTGCTGTGTAGCCACCTAACTTGCTTCTCCCTCTCCTTTACTATTCTCAAAACTATACCCCTCAAAATAGATTTCTCTACCAGATATTGTTTCCTTCTCCTCTGGGCTGTCATGTACGGTATGGGCTGCACGCCCATTGGCTCTTGCTCTGCACCAATGGGCATGCAGCCCTACTGGGCAGTCAGTCGGCGGGCGGCGGGGCGGCAGGCGGTGGGATGTTGCCACCCACCGCCGCCGGGGAGCGGGTGGTGGGCTTCATGGGTGGGTGGGGTGGGGGACACTAGCCACCAGGGAGATGTTTGGGGGTCAATTTGCATTCTGCCCGCGATCAGGCATTTCGGTCCACTGGACCACCAGGGAGATGTTCGGGGTGGGGGGTCACTTTGCCTGCCCATGATCGGGCACAAGGGACATGTTCGGGGTTCACTTTACTTTCTGCCCACGATTGAAGCATTTCAGTCCACTGGACCACCAGGGATGTGAACAGGAGGGGGATCACATTGATGCCAGCAATCGGGCTGGTGGGGGAGTACACTATGCCCACAATCGGGCTGGGGGCACAGGGACTGAGTTGGGGCCAGCCACAGGTGGCAGCTGCTGTGTTGCGCCCTGCAATACAGCAGCTCACTGAGTGGCCCTGACCTTTTTGGCTCAAGGACCTGCAGGCTCAGGTTGGGGGTTGCACCTGCACAACTCTGCACAGCCCGGCTGAATATCGGGCTGTGCAGTTTATGCATGGTTCCTCCCCCTCCAGTTGAGCCTGCATTCATTTGCATTGCGCTGTTGCTCAGCCTGTTTTCAGTGGCGCAACTGCCTCCTGCTGAATATCGCAGAATGGCGCAATTTAGGACTTGAGCATGCGCAACCCTGTTGTGCATGGTGCAACCCTTTTGAATATCTGGCCCCATGAGTACTACATGTCCATGTCAAGTTCAACCCTGCTCATCATCACCTACAAAATACTCAACCATATATCTATATCTATATATCTATATATATATATATATATCTATATATATCTATATATATATATATATATATATATATATATATATATTCCAAGGCTACTATTAGTGTACATCCAAAGGGCACCTTTCTATCCAGTTGAGATGATCACTTTTCATTTGGTGGAATCGTCTCGTACAACACATTGGACCAGCAACACAAACCTCACAGTCATCATTTTATGCTGGGGACAGGGTATGTGCTGAAACAGTCTCATTTCAGTTCATTACCACTTGTCAATTTTCTGCACACAAGGAGGACGCATTGTGAGCCTGCAGAAAAAATCTGGGGACTCTGTGCCACCACTGCGTGCATGACTGAGTGCGCCATTAATTCTGGGGGACTTTGTATGTGCTGAAACAGTCTCTTTTCACTTCATTACCACTTGTCAATTTTCTGCACACAAGGAGGACACATTGTGGGCCTGCAGAAAAAATCTGGGGACACTGCGCCAACACTGCGCGCATGACTGAGTGCGCCATTAATTCTGGGGGATTTTGTATGTACTGAAACAGTCTCTTTTCACTTTGTTACCACTTGCCAATGTTCTGTACAGAAGGAGGACGCATTGTGGGCCTGCAGAAAAAATCTGGGGACTATGTGCCACTTTTGTGTGTTCTGTGATTGTTGCTGTGAGCTCACAGTCATGATGTCATAGTGACATTTTTACAATTAAAGCAGCATTGCAAGAATGTCCTCACAGTTCTGAACTGTACTTTTTTATGCTACTTTAAATTGCCACAGCAACCACTACTCACGTGCAAGTCGTCAGTGACTTGAATGATACGATTCTTCTCACAATTTATGTCTGCTTCTCTTACTCCTACTTTTTTCATGTATGAAAACAAAATGAGCACGTCTTCCAATTTTGTTCCGACCGGCTTTGAATTTATTTGCAGCTGCTTTTCAATAACTATTGTTCTGTGGTGTCATATAAAGTACTGACTGATGCATAACTGTTAGTTAACAACAGAAGTTATATATGACAACTACTTGATGTGATGGAGAATAGCAGAGGAAAACAATGTCAAAGACCTGGTTACACTCACTGTCAGCAGCACCAATTTAAAAGGAATGCTCCTTTCATTATTTCACTCATGAAAAAAGATAGTACAGCACACTCAGCTACTGCAAATTATCGTATAATTCCAGTCAGTCAGGATGTAAGTAAAGGAAGTTGTAACATAGCATTAAAAAATATAGGTCAGAGTTATCAACAGATTGTTGTGCTGCTGCTTTACAGACAGTCACCACATTACATAGTTATGGTGATGAACATAAGCTAATATGTGGGGGCATTATTACCACTGGAATATTTCTTGCTCCACAGAGTGCAATGTACGTCTGTGAAAACCACCCATAATTTCATTACAGTGAGACACATGATGGAGGAATTAACAATCTGAAAAGCAACCCACATTTGTGCACACTTCCTCAACAATGTTAAGACGTGATGGCAGGGGGAGCGCAGGTGCATGCTCCACTATTCTTCATGTCCAGCAGCTATCCCAAGCAATGTTTCCTAATGTTATAAGGTTCACTTTGTGGTGAAATATGGAATGATTCTACTACCAAGGCTCTTCTTACTGGAAACGTGGCCACACATTTCACAACAAATTGACCATTAACATAAAGAAACATTTGCAAACCTGCACATTCCAATATTCACTGTAAGGAGCACACACACGCGCTCTCCCTGCCATCATGTCCTAATGTTGCTGAGAAGGGAGGCAGAATGTGGGCAGATTTTGAGAATGGGAATGCCTCTGTAACATGACTCACTGTAATGCATTTACACGTTGTTTTCCAAAAAATATATTGCACTATGTGATGCAAGAAAGATTCCCCTTGAAGGGAAAATGTGTATGATTTAATAATAACAAATAAAAAACACACAACAAAAGTACAACACAGTAGTGGGGTGAGGTCAGGGAGGTGGGGGTGGGGGTGGGTATGGAGGCCAGAAAACAATACCTGGACTTACTGTGGCTGTGGGATGCCATGGTGGTCCAGTACCAGGTGCAGCACTGAAAGTATTTGCTGCTGCTGTGCTTTCACTCTGGTAACCTGCTGCTCCAAATTAATGAAACACTTGTTATTTTCCTCCAGTGCTGCCCACACCAGGAGGAGGTCAGACTGGCTAACAGGGATTGTGCCGGGGTACACTGCAGTGGGTAATCCAGGAAGTGGGGCTGGTGGTGGACAGGGTGGTGTTGGTGACTGTGGTGGCGGTGGTGGTTGCGGTGGTGGAGCACCTGATGTAGACCTCCTCCTCCTGCTGCGGCGGTGACAGCTGTGTGGCACATCTCCCACCCCAGCAGCATCCTTGGCCACTGCCATGGAAGGGCCAGCAGATGGATGTATGGCCCCTTCCATGGCAGCCTGCCACTCTGCCCTGTGGTGATTCATCATGTGGGTGTGCTGGCCACTGGTCCTCAAATGTGTCCCAGGGGGACCATGGCGCACCAGCGTACCAGAACACACGGCACTGCACCACTGTGCTGTCTCCCCCCACACAATTAAAAAACTCCCACACTGGGGAGCTGCAGGGGAGACCAGACACAGTACACACTTAGCAGGCTCGAGTTCCACCACCACCCACTATTGCCGGAGCCACCTCCTGTGGCTCTGGAGGTGGTGGAGGGGGTGCTGCTGGAGCCCCAACAGCTTCTGCTAGTGGTGGTGGTGGTGGTGGTGGAGAAGGTGGACGAGCAACAGCCACCGATGGCACTGGTACTGCTGCTGAGGGGGAATCAACACTGGCCAGGAGTCTGGAGCGGTCCAACATAACACGACCGCCCCTCCATGGGTCCGCACTCCTCCCCTCCTAACGCTCCCGCGTGCTAGAAACTCACCTTCCCCAACTCCAATCTGACCCTCCATCCTCCTGGGTTCACAGGATGACACACACACACACATACACACACACACACACACACACACACACAGTCACACACACAAAACAAAAACAAAACTTATACAAAAAAAAACACTAACCATAAAAACACTAACACAATACAAACACTAAATAAAATAGCTTTTAAAAAAGCTGTTTGAATTGGATTGGCAGTAACTACTCCAAGAGAAAAGCAAACTCCTCTCACAAAACAATTTTGCTTTCTCCCTGTACAAATGCAAAGGAGAAAGTGAATCTGCTTCTCTGACTCACTTCCTTCCTAACTAGAGCACGTGATACAGTACTGCAGGCCATGTGATGTGCCTATTTTCTTCTCACTTCACCTTACTTCGCGTTAAGGCATAATGAGAACGCATAGTGGTAATGATAACACGAAGTGAGCACTTTACAGGGTCCACTTCATGTTGCACTCCATGGACGTAAAGTGGTCACTTTGCGTCCACTTCACAGGCGGATTTATAATTCACTGCATCTCTAGCTGGAGGTGACCCTGGATGGGTCCACGCCATCCCTGCAGGAAGACCGCACAGCAGCACCCACAGACTATGCCAGGTTTTGCAGGACCCTCATGACCACCCATGAGGAGCAGTCCAAGCATCTTGGATGTATTTGGCTCAGTATGGATGCACACTATACAGCCATGGAGGAGCACACTGGCACCCACATAGGTGTACTGGAGACAGAGACATGCACCACAGAGTCGGCCATAAAGCGATTCGTGGATGCCATGGTCACCTCCCAGGCCTGTGCGCAGGCACAGACATGAGAAATCATCCACCTGGTCATGGCAGTGGAGAGGTCGGTGGCACAACAGACCAGTCAGGCAGAACTACTGTCTGCAGCACTAGAGGGTGCATGCACAGGCCAGCTACTGCAAGGCATACCTTGGAGGGATGTGACCACACAGGTACCACAGGTGGTACAACCACCATCAACACCACCACAACAGCCCCCAACAGCCATGGCAACAACACCACCTCTGCCATGGGCAGTAGGGCCAACAGCAGAACCCTCTCCACCACCCCTTCCACTGCCACCACCAACACCACCACCAGCAAAACCTACACAACAGACCCCACCATCATCACCACCAACACCACCACCACCAACAACACCTGTGCAAGGTTGTATATACTGTGTCAAATGGGGCAACAAACACAGCCCTGGTGTACTTATTTATAGAGTCTGGCTACACCCCTGGTTGCAGTGTGGCCTTTCCCACACCATATGCACCTGTGTGACCAGTATCACTGTACCTGGTTATACATGTGTCAGTGTGGCATGCTGAGTAGTGTCTGTACCTGTGTGACATACTAGTAGGTACCACATGTACATGTGTGCAACTTGTGTAGGGTGTGGATGGGTCATCTGATGGTCCAATACATGTGGTGCGGGGGGGGGGTGCAAATCATCTGTCTGAGGGGATGCTTACAGATGTGAACTGAGGGGCTGTGGTTATAGGGAGAGTGTACACACCAGCCATATTGGGCTACATCCATGGTGGTTGGTAGTGGAACAGTAAATTGCCACCACCGTTGCTTTGCACACATCTTTCTATCCCCCTGCTGTGGAACAGATGCTATCTCACTGCGGGACACATATGCAGACAGTGGAGCACTGGGGCAGACCCCACCCTGGGATGCCAGACCACTGTTACACTGCCTGACCATCGGTTCTGACAGTCAGTGATGACCTGTACGCAATGGCCTGTGAAGCATGCCACAGAAGACTGTGCCTGCACCTGCTGCCAATACATGTGGACCTCTTCCCCACAGAGGGGAACAGGAAGCACTGTAGACATACAATGTGGGCCCAGCATGCACCACTACATTACACAGGCAGGGCAGCTATCTGAAGGAGAAGCTGCACAACATCACTGACCAGCGTCCTGCGTGCATCCATGGCCTGTCATGTGCTATTTGTGGTTTTGCCATGGCTGCACAGCTGGCTTCCACCCCTATGGACACTGACACAGTGTACTGGGAGGTGGTGCAGGATGGGACACCACAGCTGTGCCTGCCCAGTGTGGAGGAGTGAGGTGTGGGCAGCCATTGTGGGGTCCCCCACTGCACAATGTATGCGCATGGCACCACACAGCACCGTGATGCAGGGGGTGGTGTGATGGGTGGCATGTACACCATTAGTAAGAGGTAGGGCCTGTGGGGACATGTGTGTACAGCACGGCACTGCTGCTCTGCACCCCAGGGATGGCACATGGGATGTATTGCTGCACACATTGCACTGCACACCTGTCCTGTGCAGGTTGCTGTCTGTGGGTGGCAATGCCGGGCAGCATGTAGGGGTGTGAGACAGTATGGTGCCCCAGGACTGCACACTGACACGTTCAATGTGACATGTTTCCATACAGGAAGGAGCAGCACATGTCAGGTATCCTCCATGCCAGGTGAGACAGCACAGACAACATGCCCCACCACAGCGGACTCAGTGTTAGTGGGAGGGTGCCCAATTTCACACTGGATGAGACAGTGCTGCTCGTAAATCTGGTGCAGCTGTTGGGGGAGGCACTCCTTCCACAAGGCTGCAGGGTGCACATGGTGCAGGAGTGTGCATGGCCATGGAGGGTGATGGAGCATGCACAGGTGCCAGAAGCAGTGTGCCCCACACCGTCGTGCACCAGCTGCAGCACCACTGGCAAGACCTGGCACAGGTGGACCCAGGGATCCTGCAGTGTCTGCTGGATATGGTGCAGAGGAGGGATGTGGAGATGCACATGGGCCAGGCACTAGGTGGAGGTGGGTATTCCAACATCTGGCCACATGATGATGTGCCACTGCCACACAGGCCAGGGTCTGCCAGATGGTGCACAGCAGCATGCACAGGGACAGCAGCATGTGCCAAGGCACCGGAGGGCAAGTAGGTGCATGCACTCTATGCCATTTGTTGGGCCCATGCCGTGGTGGCCTGCGGAGGCAGGGATGGCAGCTGTGTGTTGCATGTGTGTGTGTGTGTGTGTGTGTGTGTGTGTGTGTGTCTGTGTGCAGTGTGCCCCAGAACAGCACTGGCCATAGCATTTGCTTCCTTACAGGTGTGCGGAGCAGACAGATGTCCCACCACAGGGCCATGGGGCCCTGCTGCAGGTGATGGCAGAGGTAAAGGTGGAGGACATGGTGGCCCACTAGTGCCACACCCAGCACCGGATGCGCTGGTTCCAGCCCATCCCACTGTCAGCAGAGGTGGAGGAGGAACAGCTGGACACTGTGGACAGTGGTAGCAGGGGTTGGCAGAGCTGCCAGAGGTGGAGGCGGCAGAGGATGCAGTGCAGGCCACTGAGGGACCGGTGGCATTGCAGCTGCCCTCTGCAGAGACGTTGGTGGAAGTGCAGCCGGAGGAGGTGCAGGAGGTGACAGCACCCCCAACTGCCGAGCGGGTGGAGGACAAGGCCATGCTGGCCGTGGATGATGCAGACCAACAGTCTGATGGCGGTGGCATGGACCAGCCACAGCTGGGTGGACAGGATGCAGGAGATGGTTCACCTGGAGGTCATCCTGGGTAGCAGGCTGTGCTGTACCTGGGACAGCTGCTAGTGGGTGACCAGCAGCTCATTATGTTGGTGTCTGCCATTATGGAGGATGTGGCATGCCTGCACGGCTCCCTGGGTGCCCTCTTCATGGCACTGCAGAGGAGTTAGCACTACACAATGTGGACAGGGGCCATGGACAATGGACCTTTCAGTCTTAGGCCCGTTGGCTGCTATAGGCCTATGAAGGGGGGTGGAGATAGCCTGTTGTGAGTATTTGGGAGTGGGGGGCCAGTGGGCAGTGGGTGGTGCACAGGAGGGGCTGCATCCCATGTGTGTGGGGTTGGCTGTGGGGATCAGGCCTGGGTGGGGTCCATATGGGTTGGACATCTGCTGGGTGTTACTGTTGGTTGGGGCGAGCATTGCACACATGGGGTGAGGGAGCCTTGTACATATGGGGGGGCCTTGTGAATATGGGGTGGTGGGGGACATGTCCACCTGGGATGGGGTGAATGGGCTGTACATAATGGGTGTATTGTGTGGTGCTGGGGGCTAGTGTTGGTTCCTGCTGTTAGAGATGTTACTGTTTTACCCTTGTACAATAGTGTGTAGTACTGTTCAATTAAATGCTGCATTTTCACAGCTGGCTCTAAGTGTTTGTCTCTGGTATGCATGGGCGTGTATGTGTGTGTCACCATGCATTAAGGGGTGCACATGTGGTGGTCCTGCGCAGTCACATGTGCATCCCCAATGCGCACATGTTATCTGTGTGCCGGCTGTGCAACTCAAAGCCATGGGCGTGCAGCAGCACACTGTGCGGGTCTGTGCCACATGCTGCCACACCGTGCATGTCCGGGCTGTGTGGTGGCCATGGGCCAGTAAGTCTCCCTTCCACCAAGAGGAACGGTGGTTGATGTGGGTGGCACCAGTGTCACAACACAATGGTTCATTCTACCGCCATATGTATGCAGGTCTTTGCCACCCAGTGCTATGCCCCTGTTGTGGTCACTCTGTTTACATGCCCTGTGTGTGTCCATCACCACCTGTGACTCCATGTCCATTGTCCATGTGTGCTGTGGTCCTCTATGTGATGCCTGTGATGCCATCCTACAATCGCAGTCATGCCGCACTGATGCTGTGTGATACACATGGGTATTGTTCAAGCTCCAATGCTGCCACATATGTCACATTGCACCTGGCAGGCAGTATCACCTCCCCAGAGGCATGGTGGCAATGGCATGGTTGCTGTGCCATTGTCAGGGCTGCATTGCACTGCAGTGTGTCCCCCGTACTGCTGCGGGTGCCACCATGATGGTGCTGGTGGTGGCTGTGTGTTGGTGGTATTGATCGTGGTGTCCTTCTGCCACCTCAGAAGAACTGTTGGATTATCTCATGTCATGCATGGTGACCCACTGTTGCATCACTGTGTGCCTGGTGTACCGCCATGACATCCAGATCCCCATCACCCCCCTGAGGTGCACCATCCTCCTGGTCACTGTCGGGCATTGGAACACCGTGTGCCAGAGATGATGTTGTGGAAGATGCGTTGGGCAAGCACTATCCTGCATCCCCCGAGGTGTCAAGGCATCAGAATCAGGACTCCAGTAGTCCAACAGTACTCCCTATTACCCCTCTTGTGCTTGTGTGGGCCTTGTTGTACCTGACCTCGGCTGCTGTGTGTGGCATCCTAATAGGTGTCATCAACCATGGCATCTGGGGATATTCACTGTCACCTGTGGGGGGAAGGTTAGTTGCATGTTGCTGTGTGCACACCTGTCAACAGCATCCCACTATCCTCTGCATGGCATGCACTGCTGAATGCACATGTGCTCACATGCAGGTGCACATTGTCGGTCATATGCACATCCTTGGCAGTGTCCATGCAATGCTTGTACTTCCCTTGCTATTGTGTGGCCTTCCCAGGCCCCTGTGTGTTGCACGGTGTATGTGTCATGCCCCTGCCTGACCACCGTGTGTGGTGTGCCACATGTGTGCATGGCTGTCACCTCTGCCCGCTGCAGTGCCTGTCCACCCCATGCCCCCGTTGTGCCCCTGTAAGCCCACACACCCACATGCATTGTCTGCCACATGCACGCACACTGTCACATGCACACCTTTGCAGTTCTCATTCCCCATGGTACATTTCTAAAAGCCATCCTCCAGTGATGTCCCCTCTCTCAAAGGTCTTATGAAGCCCACAGTTCCTATACATGTGTGAGTAATGGCAGGATCCAGGGTACTTGGCCACCAAATCTAGTATGTGACCACCATTGTCTGTGACCACCTGGATGTTCATTGAGTGGTACCCCTTCCTGTTGATGTATACATCCCCATCCTCACTTGGAGATCTGATGGCCACGTGGGTGCAGTCAATGGCACCTAGCACATGTGGGAACTGTGCCAGGTTGTAGAACACCTGCTTCACCAGACACTGCTGTTGGGCATCCCTCGAGATGCTGATATGCCACGGTGTGCACTGTATGAGGGCCGCATGGAACCTCCTCAGGTGTTTGAACATGGCCAGCTGTGAGACACCCACTGTGTCCCCTTTTGGCATTTGGAATGAGCCAGTGGCCTGGAAGCACAGTGCTGTGCTGACGTGCACCTTCCATGGCAGTGGGTGGCCCCTGTTGCTGGTGCTGCATAGGTCACCACCCAGGTCCTGGCATAGCTCCTGGATGCAGCTCTTGCTGAGCCTATAGCATGCTAGGCACTGCTGCTCAGTCAGGTCCTTGAAGGTATTGAGAGAGCATCTTACTCTGTGCACCGGTGGCCTTGGTACCACTGGTGGGTGCTGTGGCTCAGTCACCTGGGTCCTGCCTCTGCACCTGGCATGCGTGCGCTCACGGTACTTTGCTAACATAATTCCTAGTAGCGCTCCAATAGCTGACATTGGTGTGTGTCTCACTACACTGCTGTCTGGCTATGTGGGGAGATTTTTATAGCCTGTGCTCTGGTTAGACCAGCTATTCCTTGGTATAACTTATGTCAGCTACTTCTGGTGTATTTACTTATGTCACCTGTCATGAAATAGCAGTTTCATCATACTGGTGTGTTCTACATGTTGAAAGCCACATCACACAGTGGTGCAAGCCTTTTTTGGTGTAACTGTGTCATATCTTGCATTTGGTGTAACGGTTGTGGGTTGCGGCGTATGGGATCTTTTGGAATCATGTGTGTCGCAAGTCACTGGTGTAACTTGCGATTTGTGCCCTCGGGACTGGCATACTGCATTTACACCTGGTGTAGCTGTCTTGGAATCAGGCCCCAGGTATTTCAATTACCTGACCTGTTCTAAAGCCACACTAGTGATTGTGTACAATGATAGTTCAAAGTCCTTGTCCAATCTTTTTCTGGGATTTGAAAAAATCATGGATTTATTTTTCATACAACACAAGTTTGTTGTTTCTGAACCAATTCTGGACCATCAAAAAATCATGAGCCAAAACATTTTGAACAGTATGAAGATCAAGTCCTCAAGTGATGATCACTGCATCATCAGCATAGAGTATTATTTGTGACTTGATGCAAATAGAAGGAAGAGTGTTCAGGAAAATATTAAACAAAATAGGATCCAGAATATAACCCTGAGGGACACCCAGTGACATAGAAGCAGAATGGGAGCAGTGACCATTCATTTTAATAACCTGTGTTCAATTATTTAAATAACTCCTGCACCAGCCAACAACGTCATCAGATATTTCAAGGTTTAGTAGAATTGTCAACAATAAAATTGTGGTTCACCAAATTAAAGGTCTTGTTGAGGTCCATGAACACAGCCCCAGTTAAATGACCCCTATCAAGGGCTGTCTGGACTGCGCTCATGAACCCTACCAAAGCTGTTGAGGTGCTATGTCCTGGCCTGAATCTATGTTGGGCTGACATGAGAATACTGTATTTAGATAAATATTCAATCATTTGGTCAAAGACAACTCTCTAGAGAACTTTCAAGAGAGGTGCCAGTAGCAAGATTGGGTGACAGTTTTTCACATAAGTGGGATCCCCAGATTTAAAAATTGGGACAACTACTGAATTTTCCCAAATATTAGGAAAAAAAGAAAAGCAAACTGACACATTAAAAATAGCTGAATGAGGGAAACACAGTATATCAGCAGTGATCCTCACAAATTGGAAATCAATCTTGTCCTTACCAACAGAAGGACAAGGGTCAATCTTCAGAAGATACTTCAAGACCTCATGTGGGGCCAGTGATCTAAAATAAAAATTTAGTTAAGCCAAATCCTGTACAGAATTGGAAGAAGTCATTAGATTTAAGGAATCCTCTGGAGTGTACTTCAATAAGTCAGAGAAAAGGCTGTTAAATTCCTGTGCAATTAGATATCTGTCAGTCATAAACCCATCCAGAGTATGTAAACACTTTGTGGGAAGGGAGTGTTTGTTACCAATAAGCTCATTAATTATCAATCAATCAATCAATAAAATCTTTATTTATTCAGGCGAATTAAATTCTGAGTTTCAAATACATTTTTCCCTTTAAATTCCCCCGGCCTCTTTACAAAAAAAAAATTCTTAAGCCTAGTGACCATTGATTTACACTTATTTTTAACCAACTTGTAAACAAAAAGAGTGGTTGGACAAGGTGACTTTCTGTAGGTTTTCCACAGTTTGTTGCAATTTTTCATGAATTCCAGGAGCTCAGGGGTGACCCATTGTTGTTGGTTACCCCTGATCCTGGACCTTTTTAAGGGAACAAACCTATTACAAACTGAATTAAAGAGAGAACAAAAAATGGTTAAAGCCTCATTCACTTCCATTGACTGCTCCACACCGGACCAGTTGACCCTAGGCCATGGCTATCCTAAATTTATCAGTATCCAATTTCCTTAGATTATGGGGAAAAACAATAACAGGAGGAACAGTTTTTTTTTTGCTGACCAACAACAATAGACAGGACTATTGTCACTGACTTCATCTGATAAAACACCTGACTGAACAATTTTGTTAGTATCTGAAACCAATATCCAATCTAGAAATAATGAATAATCAGTTCTATAATGAATCCTGGTACAGGAATTGATTATCTGTGATAACCTATGATAAGTCTCCAGAAAACTCAAAGAATCCCTTTCCATCCACTTCATGTTTAAGTCACCTAAAATGATTAATTCTCGGTTGGTTGGAAGTGAATTCTAGAGTGTTTCAATCAAGTTTAGACTCTCCTTCTGTTGGGGGGGGAGGGGGTAAATAGCTACAAGTGTAAGGATTTTTTTGTTCCCCCCAAAATGAGTGACAATGACAAGTAATCACAAGAGGATGAGCTGTGAGCAGGGACATCTGGAATCACTTTAAAATTACTCCCAATGTAAAATAAACAAAAACTCCCCTCCTAACCTTCCTATCACATCTAAAGATCTTATATCCATCCAAATTAATCATATCATCTGATGCTTTGTTTGTTAGCCATGTCTCAGATAAAGCAACAATAACAAATTGATGTTGAATGGACCAAGCGGTAAAATGATCCCATTTTGCAAGTAAGCGTTGCACATTTAAATGTGCAATATTAACTGAATTTCATTGCAAGGGTTCAGTTAAAGCATTAACATTAATAAGGCATGGGTTTGGGTAAACAGTACCTGACATGAGGAGTAGTAATAATATCATATTTCTCCTAAACAAAACAGAATGGTGTTGTATTTTAAAACAAGCTTTCTGAGAGTACCCATATGTCTGTTAGAAGAAAATAGACAATTAAGACTCTGATACTGTGAAGACTGAATCACATACCTAGAAACCTGGTCAGTAAAATGTGTAAGCAAAAAAGAGGAAATTAAGGGAATACAAAATTCATCAACAAATAAAGTTTGAAAATTATTTCCCAGTACTGGATAATAACTTTCCTTGATAGCTGAAGATTTGTCAGCAAAATGTTGCAGTTGAATACAGGAGAAGCTATTCATAGAGAGTAAAAGCAAAAACCCTATAGACAACATGGTCCGCCAGTCAAGGGATCCTATCCTTACTCACTCATCAACAGGAAGTGAAATACTCCAAAAGACCCACCAAATAAGTACCAGACAGAGGCCCAAGAACTACTACTTCTAGGCTTAGTGTATGGTAGAATACCAAGCAAAGTCAATCAGAGGAAACAAAATATTATATAAACACTGAGATAAAGGTGAGGACTGCCACTCATCCACCAGTCATCAGTAAAATAAAAGTTTGTATCAGGCTCACCCTCAGCCAGAGGAGGAGTCTGGGCAAACTAAGTTAGAGTTTAAGAAGAAAAATAAACCCAGTTCTCCAGGCTTGCAGGTCAGTGCTTTTATCCACTACGCTACACTGCAATAACTTCATGAGTGAATAATTTTTGAAGGATAAGTTTAAGTGTCTCTAATTACACTGTAACTACTGTATAACAACACTGTAACTGCACTACTATGTAGCTGTTAACTAGTTTCACAATGCATGTTGTGTTCTTACACAACTTTAAATGTGCTGCTTCTGTGAGATTGACCCACACCTCTACTGCACCCACACCCCTGTCCTGCTGTTGCTCAGGTGGTTGGCAGGGGGTGGGGCATGGCAACCCTTCAATGAAAGTCATAATTCTTCTATACCTAAGACTAAACTGTCTCATTGTACAATGCTGAACAGTCATAAGACTGACTGATTGTACATCTTGTGTATTGCACCCACACTTTAATTGCTACTCTATTGTGTTTCAACTGTATTCTTGCACTTAATTGTACCTAGCTGTACTAAATACATTCAATGTAGTCTCTTTCCTGTACCTTTCTCTTTCAATGTAAGTGTATTGTCTGTATTACTTATGTATCATCTTTATGGTCTGGGTCATGGCTGAGAATGGTTCACTGAATCAGTGCAGCTACCTGGTTATACAACTACATTATTTACTTATACAATAAAAATAATTTACGTAATTATTTATTGACTTGTAACAGTGCTATAGTTACTAAGAAATGTGCTGCTTCCGGGACATTGACTCTTACCTCTTCTACACCCACACTCCTGGCCTGCTATGGCCCAGGTGGATGGCTGAGGGTGGGGCATGGCTACATACCATGCTTTATTACCAATCTGCTGTGTGGAGTGGAGGTGGGTGGCAATGGAAACACAGGTAGGGACCCTTCCTTAGCCATTACATGCTCTTCCCACTGGCTTAACAGTGTGCCTGCCATAGCACCATCCTTCACATCAAGCTACCCCATCACTCTCACTATACCATGAGGGCTGGGGGCAAGGTGGTAAATATAGGCAGACCAGTAGGTCCATTTACTGGAAAACAGCAGTAATGGGAAGACCACCCATAACCCATAATTCCCCACTCTATACACAGTGCAGGATCCAGTCTGCTCCTGGTCAGACCATTTGATTGGATGGTTGCTTTTGATCACCAAGCCTGGGGATGCACATTTGACACATTGCCTGCTGCCTATGTGAACAGGGTCCAATATTAGATTCCAGGTTTAGTAAGCAACAAGTTCATGAGGGATTGATTTCTGAATGAGAACTTACTTCACACCTACAGTGCTGGCATGAGGTATATGTAAATGTGTGCAACTACAAATACATGTTAACTAGGCATTAACTGTGAAAACAGTGCCATTATTTCTTAGCCACAATATTGTAATAGTGCTAGTTAGTAATTATGCAAATTAAATATTTTTATGTATAGTTACATATCAATTCACAATATTAGACTACATGTATACTAATCTGTAAGTTCAGGAAACACTGGAATATAGACATGGAACATCATCAAAAGAGTTGCCAGTCAGTGCACATAACTGTAGCAGACTGAAGTTGCATTGTATTCATATTTTAGTTACCATTCATATTACATTTTAACATTTTTCTGTGTGATTACCTTTGAAGTAAATGTCAGATAGACATACAGTAAGTAGACAGTTGAAACAGTGCATGAGACCTGCAGTTACAGCATAGTTATGCAGTAATTACAGTGTAGTAAGGGACACTTAAAATAAAGTGTTACCGAAAAATGAAAATGAGGTACCTATCATAATTCTTGATCTTCCTGTGTGTCATCACCATTCATCACTGTTTGGGTGACAGCTGGAGACATAGCACCCTGTGGCAGTTTTTGTTTTGTAGGGGGAGGAGCTGGCACCACAGGCGATGCCGCCCTTGAGGCCGACATATTACAAGGCGCTCATGGATCAGCCAGCAATAGTCGCTGGGTCCTCCTCCACTCCAGTTCTCCTCACCAGAGAGAGACAGAGAGGAAAACAGATGGATAGAGACAAGACAAGGGTGGGACGAGGGAGCCCAAGGAATAGATAAAAGAAAGGATGTAAAACTGAAAAAGGATTAAGTCAGCCAGAGGACAGAGGAGGAGGACCTGAGAGTGTGGGCTTTGACCCCAGCCCCTGGGCAGCCAACCAGACAGAGAAAGAAGAGAGAAATGTAAAGTAAAGAGGAAGAAAGATGGGGGAGGAAGAGAGAGACCCAACCACATCCTATACCCAGAAAGAATTCTGGAAAAAAAAGATGTTGTTTGACATCCTGGAGATCACTGAGCCTGTTGCCATCCCACAGGGACTAAAGAATTTGGCTAAACAAAAGCTAGGCCAGGCACCCAGAACCTCCAGCTGGAGGAGATGAATAGTAGTTCAGATGGAAATTCAGAACCTAGTACTTCCTGGTTTTAAAATGTGAGAGCAGCGAATTTGATGTTCAGTCTCAGACATTAATTCCTTCTGAAGAGAAGGTGTGGAGAAGGTCTCACCCTTCCCCCACTGCAGTACAGTGAGGTTAAAGCCACACCGGGACAGGACACCCTCCAGTTACCATTGTCCCAAGAGGGAGAACCCACAGGGTTCAGGGGGAATCCTGTCCAGGACAAGTCCTTCTCCCCCCAAAAAAAGGTGTGGAGAAGGAAAAATTATATAAGGAGGGAAAAGGAGAGTCCCCGTGGGCCCTCTCCTCCCCTCCCCACCTAGGGCAGATCCCCCACCACTAGAAGCCAGTCATGGCCCACAGAACCAGACCAAGTCCAGGAGGACCCTGCTGGATGAGAAGGGAAGGACCCACAGGGAGACCCTAAGGCCAGGGCAAGAATCCCTACTTGCCCTCCTTCTCAAGGTGAGCCCTCTGCCACTTATGAAAGTAACAGAGGACCCGGAGGTGCTAGTGGTACCCCACCCAGAATTGGACTCAAGGAGGAGGAGGAGGGCAAGCAGGGAAGGGGCATTGCCCAGTGACTGAGGCCCAGAGGGAAAGGTGGGCAGGTGCTAGTGATGAATGGTTAAGATACAAAGGAAGATCAAGAATTGCTATAGGTACATAATTTTCATATCTTCCCTGTGTCAATCTTCACCATTCATCACTGTCTGGGTGAGTACTGAGCCTCCCCATGGGGGTCCAGCACTTCCCTGAGGAATGTGAGTCCCTCAGTCTCTTGTGGGGAGGACTACAAAAGGAGGAGACCCATTACAGGCCAGTAAGGCCTGCGACTGGTCAGGGCAAGGTGGGGTCTCCCATTGCCTGGGAGACAGAAGTTGCACCTGAAGTTCCTGACTTGTCCTGCAGGAGAAAAGGTGGGTCCCTTGGAAAGTAGAGGCAAGCAACCTATGTCGGGCCAAGGGTGACAACCTTGATAGTTGAAGCCATGCTGTCTGTCTAATGGAGATCGCTGTCACCGTTAGCCTTGAAGCTACCTTGTTGGCATCATAAGACACCCTTGCCTGGTTCCTTGTGAGCTTCAGACCCTGTGCAAAGAGGTCAATGGTGTGTCTGGTTGCCTCTGTATCAGGCTGCAATACCAGCACTTGGCCTAGCATTGACCACAGATGCCTGTTGTAGGCAGCGTGGTGTGCCTGATGAGTGGCAATGCTGAGCATGATATGCACTGAGGAGAACACTCTCTGTCCCCAGCAGTTGAACTCTGCAAAGTCCGCATCTGGGGTTGGTTGTGCACTGAGTGTCTATGCCTGGAAGGGGTATCCAGTACCCTCACTCCTGAAGTGGGATGCAGCAAGATCCCTGGAGACCCGTGGGGTGTGCAATACCTGTACTGGCAGTACATAGGGGCTGGAGTAAGGGCTGATGGGCACTGCCAGGTGCAGGATGATGCCTCCCAGAAGGGAATTGGCCAGGAAGTGACCACCAGGTGGTCTGCACTGAATTTGCTAAGGAAGACATGTGTAGCCCACTCAGTATTGCATCTTGCAATGTGGGATAGGTGCAAATCGCTGACCAGCCTCAATAGGAAGCACTAATACTCTATCTGATCAGCATCTGAGGACAGATGGACAGAGGTATCCTCTTTCTTGAAGGAGGAAGACAAGGAGGCTGATGAATCTGAAGAGTCCAAGTCCAGCTGTTGCAGGGAAGACAGGTAAAAGACCTGCTCATCCATAGCCCTACCATACCTGGGGAAGATGGCAACAGTGGCTCTGAACCACTCCTAGGTCAAGAGCCCCAGAGGACCCACATGGTCTGGGAAATGAGGGGGAGCAGCAGAGGCAATGGGGAGACACACTTTACCTTATGCAAGCAACCTCTGCCAGGGTTAAAGGATCTCGCTGGAAATCTCAGACCTCCTGGGGATCCTCTGATCCATGCAGTTACTGGCAGCTCAATCAGCTCAAAGCAGTCTGGACTGAGCCCTGAAGGGGAAACTCCCCTGTGAGGAGACTGGGGCTGCACTGAACCAGAAGGGCAACCACACCCAATAAGGCCTCCCTCAAAGTGGACTAGGGAGGGAACAAGGACTCAGCCCTTTGACTCGTCCCTGAACTTTGAAGGATCCCTGCGGAAGGTTCCTGCCCCACACCCTTCCCCCTCAACCACATTAACTCCAAGGTATAACTTTTCCTCACTCATGAATCTAGGGACTGCTTCAGTCCTGCAGGCCCCCTGGGAGACCGCAGAAGAGGGAGTCCCTATTACAGCCCCTGGGGAGGTAAATGGCACTGGCACCAGAACCAGCAGCTGTCTAGGCCCCAAGAACCAAACCACCATCCCCGCAGACCAAGGGCCACTATCAGCAGGCCCACTCCTGACATCACCACTGGCATGAGAGCTGAAGCCAACCATTATCCCCGGTACCAAGGGAAGGTATGCCTGGAAGGGTGCAGAGATGCTGCGCACTGGAGAACCCTCTGACTCTGAGAAGTCAGGCAGTCAATCTGGATCAGTCTCCCAATCATCTGGCTCTGAAGAGGAGGAGATCCAGAAGACCTCCAGATGAGCGTATGATGCAGCCCTCTGAAAGTTGGCAGATCATGGCTGACTTTCCATGCCCAGTGCTCCACTAATCCATGGTCCATGGAGAACCAAGCATCACAACTATCCATATCATGAGATGGACCCAGGCAGTTGAGGCATCAGTCATGCCATTCTGTGATGGACATATACTGGTGCAGGGACACTGATGCATAGGAGGCCGGCCCACCTTGGAAGTGTGCTTTTTGTCCCCGGACAAACCTGATATGACTCATGATGACTAAAATAATAAGAAACATAATCAGCACTGCTTCAAGAAAGAAAAAGAAAAGATCTTACCAGACTCCTGCAGAAAATGGTGTTGAGTTAATAGCAGATGGAGGAACTGGTACAGAGAGAATATGGAGTTGACAACAGTGCCAAAACAATTGACTAGGCCACAGTGTCACAGATTAAATTTCTTCAGCAGGTGCGAGGTGCTGCATTCTTGACAGTGGGTGAAGCAGAACTGGGGTGGTGGAGGGGCTGGCAACCATTGCTGTCTGACCTGTGAGCACTATGTAAAGCATCAACCTTGAGAGCAGCGGTGCCTCCGGCTCCTCCTCTGCAAAATAAAAGCTTCCATGAGGTGCTGTGCCTCCGGCTGTCACCCAGACAGTGATGAATGATGAAAATTGACAAAGGGAACATCAGTAGTACTGTGCTATAGTTACACAATTTGCATGAAGTGGTAGTTACTGCAATTACTTTTGCCTCCCTTCTGCCTCAATTCAATTCTTTCTCGCTAATGAAACTATGCATGTTGCATTTTGCAATAGCTGTTACATGTGTAGTTACACTTCCAGCATAAATCAATATTTCTGTTGCAGTTTGCAACAGCTATTACATGTGTAGTTACATTTCCAGCATAAAATCAATTTGTGCCAAAAGAGAAACAGTTGTGGTTGCACATATAACTACCACTTCATGCAAATTATATAACTACACCCCAGTTAAATGTGAAAGTAATTAACACATACATAGTATTTACAGTGCACTAAAAGTGTAGTTGCTTCATAGAAATGTGTCTAACTACATAATATGCAAATGTGAAACTAATTATCAGCTACATTGTAGTTACACAGAACTACACAGTACTTACATAGCAGTTACATTGTAGTTATACAGTAACTGCAATATACTTAAGGACACTTAAAATAAAGTGTTACTCAACATTTTAAAATCATTAAACTTAGAGTAAACAGACACTCTAGCAAAGATATACAATTGCTCCTGAGTGGTGCTTGTTCCAGTCACGTTCGTGCTACAGAGCTAGCGCTATAGTGCGCTATGGTTTTTAAATCTACTGCCTTCTGCTGACACCTGCTAATGCCTAAGATGCCAGGTGCCTGTTCCATACCTTTGCTGTTCATGTATTTGCTGGGGCACGAATGTCCATGACTCTCTCTGCCATCCCACAATGTCCATTTCCACCCCCAGTTGCAGAAGTTGTAGTTTACTTGTAACTGGCAAGGTGGGATCTTTAGCTGCATTTTCCCTTTCCCATTTATCTCTTTCCCCAATTTTTTTATGTTTTCTATACAATAGATGACACTATGAAACAGAAAGCAGCAGGACAGTGTGCAAACCATGATGACAATAATGTATATTTTTGGCTTCTGAAAAGAGGTGAGTTACAGAAGCCAGGAAGAAAGACACAATTGAATGCGGTATGACTGTTCAGACACAATAAAAGAGGATACACCAAGCAGGTACTTTTAAACACACCCTATTCTGGAAGGTGTTCCACATCACAGACATGACCTGTTCATCCTGAGGAATGGGTCAGTAGGCACCCTGAAGCATTACATATGAACATGCACTGAAACCAGCAGAATAAGATCATAAGGTCTATCTAGTCTTCTCCGATTGCAGGATCCTCAGCATAAGCAACTGACCCTCCCCCCTACCCAGTCTGTTCTTCTCCTCTGTCCAGGCAGATACAGGCACCATATGATATGTAGTCACACATAAATAAAAAGTGTTTCAAATTGTATAACCTAGTAGGTGAATCATTTGTCCTGTATGTTCCCATTGTATGAGGATTTGGTGAAATGTTTCTTCTGTCAGCATAATTCTGGTAAAATTATTATTTCACTTCCATTAAATTTTGCAAACCTTTTCCAAAACTGTAATTTCAGTTATTTCCATCTAATTTAAAAAGTAGTTGTTAATATTGCACGTCATTTGGTATGTTGAATTTACCAATTACCATGAAGACTCTGCTTACTAAGTTTAAGATTTCTGTCTCTAAAGGTGGCTGAGTTATAAGCCTCTAAACATTTAGAAATTTTAAAATTACATTTTGCAAGTATGTAAACAACAGAATGTGAAGCACCTATAACTGTAAAACTAGAGAATGGAATATTGCCAATTTTGCTACGTTCATTGACCATAAAAATCAGGCTGTGCTGCCACTCAGATGACCAGTGGAAGTGCACAGTGCTGTGGTGTTAATGACCAGGATTTCGAAGGGATCCCAGGAAGTCACTTTGGGAGGCAGGCCATGACTGAGATAGCTGCTGCTGAACAGTGCATCTCATTTGGTGAGTCAGGCGGCATCTTCAGCAGGCACAGTAGCCCTTGCAGTTACACTAGGGAGAGTGCTCCTGCTGCACGGAGGCTGACAGACACACCGCCACCCCCAGCAGTTGTGGGAGGGTAAAAAAACATTGGTGATAAACCTGGTAGCCATCTGAATGGTGGCTGTGTTCAGCCTGTCAGGGTATAGTCTTGCAATCAGGATATTTTCTTGAGAGACAAGTTGCTAGCCAGCAGAAATAATCAACATGGGAAACAAGCATTTGTCAATGCTGAATGTTCACTGCTGGTATTTCTGCTGTACAGGTCTTGCTTGTACAGATTTTTACTATATATTTAATCAGGATACAGCAGATGAGATGCAATGACTCATTTTCAGTGTTGTCCTGCTTTTACGCATTGTTTGATTGTAATTACTCAGGACAGGGCAGCTGAGAGGCAACATCTGCATTTAAGTGGGCGCCCATATTTTGATCACAAATGTCCAACATTCTTTCTATGTCTTGACATTATGATCAGGACAGGTGGAATTTTTTAAATCTCATCTAAAAGGTGATTTTGCTGTACAACTGTGGAAACAAGTTTCGGAGGGGATTTGCAAAATGACACCTCCCATGTTCAGACAGTGGGGTAACACAAGGGATATGTTACACATTGGAGGCCAAAATCTGTGAAAAATAATGTTATGAGTTAATGTTAAGAGAATTCAATGTTTCCTCATTAGTTAGTTGTTTTTCACATTTTAACCCGAAATTTTCAACATAATCTTTTTATGACCACTCTTTATGAGCATGACAGGTATCATTTATAAAACAATGGCAAAAATGTCATTTTGCACTACAAGTGTGAAAACACATTTTAGGTAGGGTTTGAGAAATGACAGCTGGAACATGCATAAAGAGGTGTGAAAAAATGAGAATGTTAAAAATCTGGGCTGAAAATACTGAAAATTACCACAGTTATGAGCATGCATTGAAACACTTTAATGTACACTGTTAACTTTGTTGTTTTTTAACATTTTTACCTCAAATGTTCAACATGGCCTTCGTATGACCCCACATAACCTCCTTGTGACCACAATTCATGAACAATGGTGGAGAAAATTTTCAAATCATGACTGAAAGCTATTTTTGTGCCACAAGTGTGAAAACACAATTTGGCCAGGATTTGAAAACTGACAGCTGTCACATGCATGAGGTGGTGTGAAAAAATTGCTATGTTGAAAAGCTGGGGTCAAAATACTGAAAATTACCACAGTTATTAGTGTATGTTGAAAAATTTTAATGCAGGCTCATACCTTTTTTGTTTCTCATATTTTTATCCAAATTGTTTTTAACATAGCCTTTTTATGACCTTACATAGCCGTCTTATGATCCCACCTCATGAACAAGGGTGGAGAACATTTTCAAATCCTGCCCAAAAGGTGATTTCATGCCATAAGAATGAAAATGCATTTTGGCCAGGATTAAAAAAATGTGTCAGCTGTCACATTCATAAGGTGCTGTAAAGAAATACCTATATTGAAAATTTTGGGTCAAAATATTTAAAATTACACATGTTATTAGCATGTGTAGACCAGGTGGAGGCAGAGTGTCATCTAAGAGTTAAATGCTGATGGTTGTTTAATGTAGAAGACATACCCAAAATTCATGTTCCATTTGTTGATAGCATGAAAGATGGGGCAAAATGGTAGTTTGCATTAATTTTGTACCGACACCTTGACAAATTTTTGCAGTTATCAGCTCCACGTACTTCATGCAGATTCTTGGGACATTACTTCGGCAGTAAGTGAAATATACAGTCAAGTGTGGTCTTAATGAATAGGCAGGAGATAGAGCTTTAAAATTCATACCCATACGTTACCTCAAAAGATTAATGTTGAAAGTTATAGGGTTAAATATCAACCACCACCCTTTAATTTCTTGTAAAATTTCAAAATATTCTTATATTTAATCTTGATAGGATTTACTGTGCTTTATAATATAATTTGATGTTGTCTAAAAGGGTAAGTATTCTGCTTTGAAATGCATATGTCTTTGTGAAATTTTAAGGTAATATAAGAAGACAAATTGATAAAAGGGAAGACACCTTTGATAGATAGACTTTTTAGCAAGTTTATACTTTTTGAGTTCTTCAGGCCATATCTTCTATGCTTATAAATGTGCGGCATATGTATGTATGTATATGTGTGTGTGTGTGTGTGTGTGTGTGTGTGTGTGTGTGTATATATATATATATATATATATATATATATATATATATATACACACTAACACAACATGTCTTTTTAGTTTGCATTCTTCAAAGATGTCTCTAAACTTGTTGTCTAAACATGTACTGTGGAATTTCCCTAATCAGTTCCACAATGTCATAATTCATTTGGGAGATTTCCACCTATTCTTGGAAAACATTGGCATTATAGGACAATTGGTGGCAGCGGCTTTGAGGACATAGTGTTTTCCATTTGAAATTTGCTCCATTAATTCCTACCATTCACTATCATGCCTCCTTCGAAGGCACAATATTCACCATTGTGATGGCAACTAATCACCCCCCTCTGACTATTCAATCTTCTAAGCTCCCACTTCCCCTCTTTACTTCCCTGCTAACTTCTATGCCCCTTCCCCGCTTAACTTCCCCACTAACTTCTAGGCCTCCTATGGTCAGCAGCCACCCCTTTCCCCCTCTCTTCCACATCCTTCCCCACCAAATTACTCCCTCCTCACCTGAGTTCTTACCCCCTTTGGAGGGTACCTAACATCCTGAAGGGGAGCAGTTCTTGGTACCTAATCCCCTCTGTGCCTACTTAATTCTCTAACCCAGCAGCCCCTTTATACTTCTCCTCTACAAATAGGTCTCCTTTGTCTGCAGCGACTGTTACCCCTTTACACTTCCTCATCTTCCCTCCTTCTCATCTTACCCACACCAAGTTCTCCCTCTCCACCCCTCTCCCCCTCACCTCCAATTTTGCTGTGTTTTGCCCCCTTGCAGGGTTCTCTGCATCCTGAAGGGGTGTAGTTCTTGGTAACTATCCTTTCTATGCCCACTTAAATCCCTTCCCCAGCAGCCTCCTCTCTCCCCCCAACTCTTAGGCCTCCTTTTGGCAGCAGCAACTGATACCCCTCACTGTTACTCCACCCCTCCTTCTCTCACCACCCCCTGGCTGGGCTGTATCCCCTTGCAGGGTTCTCAGCATCCTGAAGGGGAGTAGTTTTCAGCTTTCTCTCCTTCTGGGGGGACCACTCCCTTTGCATCTCTCCCATTATACTATTAGGCATACTTGAACTTAGAACTTTCTGTACAAGCCTGTCACTTCTAACCCATTTATGATGTACTCCTCCTACTCAATCTACACCTTATCTAGCTACCTGTTATACTCTTGTGCCCATTGTACTGCATAGCTCTGTATGTATTTTTCTGCAGTACTGTCTGTCCTAGTTCTTTTAGTTGTTAACTGTAATGGATTCTACTTTGTATTGCTCTTATGTATATTAGCATACTGCTAAGAGCACTATTCTTGTGATCATGGAATTAATACACTGTAAGTACTGCAATACAATGCTAAGAGCAATAGTCTTGTGCTCATGGTATTACTACACTGTATATACTGCTATACAGTGTTGTCTGTCCCAGTTCTCTTCATTGCTGGACTGCAATGATTTGTACCTTGTATTGCACATATGTATAATAGCATATTTATTGCTTTTTTTTTCTGTCTCCTCACCTATGTAACTCCCCGACACTTCTGGAAATGAGCTGTTCACAGCTCATGCTGTCTTTCCTGGTGAAAACTTTTAGAATAAATAAATAAATACATTTCAGGCTGGTCTTTGAGCCTCTGGCAGCATAAGGGGAGTGTTGTATGGGAAACATTACAATTGGGCATGGAAAGTACATGAGCATTTTGCAGATGCCTTAGAGCAATTGCTTCAGATCAGATTTCTAGAGTGTTCAGCAAAATCGAATGCCACCCCTGCAGTATTGCTTGACCTGATAAGACCATCACCTCAACCCATAGACTTCCATAAACTGCTTCAGAAAGATGAGATTGTCACATTCCAAATTAAGTATGAGTCCTTCAGGCAGTGGATTTGTTGTGGTGAGCTGGGGAAAACCCCACAGCTCTGGATGACATATCTGGATATAGTGGATTGGCAGCATGTGCTCCACAGAACAATAAAAGAAAACAACTTTGATCTTAGACTACTGTATTGGAAATATTCACTGCACCTCTTCTTCACCTTCAATAAGCAAAATTATGCTCGATATGGGGCTTACTATGTGCACACACTTGAAACTTTGAATCCAGGGTCCAGGACATTAATTGAAAAGCAAGGGCTTTCAGTTCAAAGGGGCCATCACAAAGCTGCAAGAGAATCAATTGACCAAGCAGGTGAGCAGACATGCAATCGAACTGCCAAAACTGCAGGTGGAATCAAACACTTTGCTGCAAATCAAATGGCCTATGATAAATGAATGTTAAATTGGCCACGTCTAGCAAAATTCAGAAAGGCACTTTTGGAGATGACTGGACTTCACAGTTCAGTCAGTAATCCACAGAAAGCATGCAGGCCATCTGAAATCATTAAGTCAGAATAACACGTGAAAGCTATATTGTCTCTGCTCAATCAAGAGTTTATCAATCCATTCAGTGCTACTTTAGATGCTGAAAGATTGTACTGTTTGTCCTCAGGAGCACCTGTTGCACCCGACATTGAAGAGAACTTCACCAGTAGCATTGAGTGAAGTACAGAAATATATGAACAGTTTGTCAAAAAAGGACTGGAAAGTGGTAAAAAGAATTGATCCAATTTCAAAAGCCCAAGTGAAAACCTTCAATGATGAAAACAAAACAAGCATTTGTCAATGCCAAACGCTCACTTGCAGGTATTTGCATTGGTGTTTGGCATTTATGCAGGTCCCCCCCCCCCAGGTTGTATTCATGGCCCTTCAGCATCCATATCCTAATAGAGTAACTCTCTGCAACTCCTCTTGCACCTGATTAACATTTCACCCTCATACTTCTTAAGTGTCTGTCTTAGGAACCCTAATGCCCTGATTGTGCACAAGGGAAGGAGCCTGTGTGAAAACTGTGCAATGCATGCTTGCAACACAGTCATTCAGTGGAATTATTTCACCAAATTTTCAACATAGGCATTTTGTTACCTCTTGTCATGAAAACTGTGACTATGATTTTCTTACCTTGTACTGAACAGTGATTCCCCAGAGCGACTGCGCTATTCTGTGCCAGAAGTGTGACAACACATTTCAGACAGCATGTGAAAAATGACAGCTGTACTGTTCATAAAGAGGTTTGGGAAAATGCAAATGTTAAAATCTGGAGTGAAAATATGACAAATTAGTGAAGTTATGAGTGCGCGTGGAAATTGCGCAACGCACACTGGTAAAATAGTCATTTTTTTTTTATTTTGTCACTGAATATTCAACATAGGCATTTTAGGAAGTCTGCTCATGAACAGTGTCACTGTGATTTTCTTACTGTGTACCAAACACTGATTTTGCACTGCGACCACGCTATTCTATGCCAGAAGTGTGAAAACATATTTTGGCCAGGATGTGAAAAGTGACAACTATACTGCCATTAAGGAGATGTGGAAAAAGGCCAATGTTGAACACCTGGAGTGAAAATATTACAAATTCATGAACTTACGAGTGTGTGTAGAAACCACGCAATGTATGCTAGTAACATAGCCATTTTATGGATTTTTGTCACCAGATATTCAGCATAGGCATTTTAAGATCTCTGCTCATGAACAGTGTCACAGTGACTGTCTTACTCTGTAGCAAACACTGATTTCTGACAGCAAACATGCTATTTTGCGCCGGAAGCATGAAAACACATTTCGGCCAGGATGTGAAACATGACAGCTGCACTGTTCATAAGGAGGTGTGGAAATATGCCTATGTTGAAAATCTAGAGTGAAAATATTACAAAATTGTGAACTTACTAGTGTACATGAAAACTACGCAACGCACACTTGTAACACAGTCATTTTTATGAATTTTTTCACCAGATTTGCAACATAGGCTTTTTGAGAGCCCACCTCATGAACACCAACACTATCATTTTGTTGCGCAGTCCCGAAAGGTGATTCTGTGCAGTGACCATGAAATCACCTTTAGGGACTGAATAAAGCCATGACAGTGACTGAATTCATGAAAAGGGGAGTCAAGAACCCCATGTTGAAAATTTGGTGCCAAAAGTCAAAACAATGGCAGAGATATCCACCTAAGTTGGAAAACCCCAATTTATGCCATTATACAGCTTACCGGCATTTCCTCAGTTTGTGGTCAGCTTTGAAGAGTACAGATGTGTTCCCAGTCCGCCAAAGATCATTGCGCCAGCCTCCAGAAGTAAGTATGGGGTTAGGGGTTGGGGAGGTGGGTGCATAGAGGGAGGGTGCAGGTTGGCGGGGGGGGCAGGGACTCACCGAGGAACCATTTTCTTCTTTCACAGGAATGTGTGAAAAAAACAAAAAGAAATGGATGCTTTTGGCATGTTGGGGTGGGCTCCCAGCATGCCACCTACATGGTTGTTGGGGGGGTACTGGAGCCAGCAGAGATTCAGCACCCCCTCCGGCCATACAGTGTGTGTGGGGGGGAGGCATGAGCATGCTGGGGTGGGCTCAAGCATGCCAACTGGTTGTTTATTGGGGGACTGCAGCTGATGGGGGATTGGGCATCCCCATCAGTCACACAGTGTGCTAAGAACTGGTTGTTTGTTGGGGGGCTCCAGCCGATGGGGTATTGGGCACCCACGTGGGCCACACAGTGTGCTGGGGTTGCATGAGCCAAGGGGGATTGGGAAACCCCCTCAGCACACAATGTGGGGGCTGGGAGTACACTAACAAGGAAGGGGAGGAGATTAACAGAGGGAGGAAGTGGGAGAGATTTCATGCTGAGCTGTGCATGACAGCAGTCTGGCTGAGGTCAGTATGCTAATTGTATACATGCTACCATCGCTGATTGCAGCGGACCTTTTCTTAGAAGTGAAAACCAATATAGCCAAACCACTGTCATAAACAGTTCAGCACGTATTGGTCCAGTAGGGTTGCGCCTGCTGCACTGAGCACTGCATTCGTGAGGAGGGTCACACACTTCCAAAAGTCATACTGTTGCAAGACATTCCTTGCACATGCGCACAAGTGAACGTAAAAAGAGCAAGTAACTGCCAAAGGAAAAGTTACAGAACTTAAATTTGAAAGAGATATATTGGGAAAACTTGTGGCCCTCTCTAACAAGCACAACTTCCTTGTAGCTATAAACAAGTTGTTAACATTTTGCCTGGGCCCAGTCCCGCTGAGTCTAGTCAATGCAGATGGAACTAGATGGACGACACTAAAGAGCAAGTTACAAGCGGTGCTAGCAGAATACTGTCCAGTGTTAGACACTTTGGAGCTTCCCTCCAGGAAAAGTGTCTCAGCATACATAGTTTATCTAATGGCAACAGTGCGGGTTATGACTGGAATCCCTGAAACCTTCAGTGATCTGGCAATGAAACTCCTGAATAGTCTTCCAAAGGGATTTGCCAGAGTGGATGTTGTTGCAAATACATACAGAGAACAGTTAATCAAAGAGCCTGAGAGATTTCAATGAGGATTTAGTGAGAAGCATATTATCAAAGGACCCAACACCAAAGTGCCAAAGAATTTCAGTTAAAGATGCAATACTTGAAGCAACATCCAATTGTGTTAGACAGAAAAGGAAGTGCAAAAGAAGAATGAAACCACTTTGGTTCTCAAATACAGTAGCAGAAAAGGTTAGAGCCAAAAGGCTGGCCTTCAGGAAATATAAGGAAACACAGCGGGATGAAGATAGGGAGGCATACCAAACTGCCCTAAGGGAAGCAGGGAAGGCAGTAAGGCAGGCAAAGTCCCAAACTGAGGAAACACTAGCATGCACAGTAAAAGAAGGCGACAAGACTTTCTATAGATACATTAGTGAAAGGCGAATGTCCAGAGGGGGTATTGCTAAGCTCAAAGGAGAAAAGGGGGCATGTGAGGAGGAGGACCCTGTAAAAGCATCTATCCTAAATAGATACCTTTGCTCAGTATTTAGTGAAGAGAAGGTAGGGCAGGGCCCACAGCTCAGCACCATGGACACGGGGGGGGTGAGCACTTCACAAAAGAAAGGGTCCTACAAGAGCTCACTAAGCTCAGGGTGGACAAGGCAATGGGACCTGCTGGCATACATCTCAGGGTACTTAAGGAGCTAAGGGTGGAACTAGCAGAGCCATTAGCAGAACTGTTTAGTGAGTCTCTGAGCACAGGAGAAGTCCCAGAAGACTAGAGAATGGTTCATGTGATCCCACTCCACAAGAGTGGTAGCAGAGAGGAAGCAGAGAACTACAGACCAGTCAGTCTTACCTCAGTAGTGGGCAAGATTATGGAGGCACTCCTTAAAGAAAGGATAGTGCAACACCTGGAATCCATAGGGGCACAGGATCCAAGACAGCATTGGGTTTACAAAAGGAAGGTCCTGTCAAACTAATCTCATAGATTTCTTTGACTGGGTAACCAGAGTGGTGGACCAAGGGGGAGCAGTTGGTGTCACCTACCTTGACTTCAGCAAAGCTTTCGGCACTGTTCCACATAGAAGATTGATAAATAAGCTGGGTAGGCTCGGGGTGGGTCAGAAGTTGGTCAACTGGGTGGCAAACTGGTTGACAGGCAGAAAACAGAGTGTGGTGGTAAATGGTATACAGTCAGAAGAGATGCTATGCACAAGTGGGGTACCTCAGGGATCAGTCCTGGGGCCAGTCCTCTTCAATATCTTCATTAGTGACATTGCAGATGGACTAGAGGGTAAGGCTTGTCTGTTTGCAGATGACACCAAGATCTGCAACACAGTAGATGATCCAGATGGGTGGTCAGAATGAGAAGAGATCTGGATAAACTAGCAACATGGTCAGAAGAGTGGCAACTAGGATTTAATGCAAAGAACTGCAAGATCATGCATATAGGGTAAAGAAACCCTGAAGCCACCTATAGGCTGGGGTGGAGTTGCTGGCAGTCACAAAGGAAGAAAGAGACTTGGGCATCATCTTCACCGATGACCTGAAATCATCCAAGCAGACCTCTAAAGCAGCAGGTAAGGCAAGGAGGATGTTAGGGTGTATTAGTAGGGGTATAACAAGTCATAAGAGGGAGGTAATAATCCCTCTTTACAAGACACTGGTTATGCCCCATCTGGAGTACTGTGTCCAGTGCTGGAGGCCACACCTTCACAAGGACATTAACCAGATTGAGGCAGTCCAGAGAAGAGCAACCAAAATGGTGCAGGGACTGCATCAAAAGACAGATGAGGACAAATTAATGGAGCTAAATATGTATACCCTTGAGCAAAGGAGGGAGAGAGGTGATATGATCAAAACATTCAAATACCTTAAGGGTATTAACAAGGTGAAAGAGTCTAACATGTTTAAATATAAGAAAAATAGCAGGAGAAGAGGACACAGCATGAGACTAGAGGGAGGCCGATTAAGGGGGAATGTGAGGAAATTATTTTTCACAGAAAGGGTGGCAGATGCATGGAATGGCCTACCTCAGGAAGTGGTGGCTATGAATACAGTGCAGGGATTTGAACAGGCATGGGATAGGCATAAGGGAGCAATACAGATGAGTATGATTAGATAGGACTCTGATGGAGCAAAGGCCGATGGCACATTTATAAGGTAGAAAAAGAAATGGGCAGACTGGATGGGCCTTGCTGTCCTTATCTGCCATCAACTTCTATGTTTCTATGCTTCTATGTTATTTCCTTTCAAATGAATATAACAATGAGCATATGATTGATTTGATCATGCAGGTCTGGGGAGAAAATCGCATGAGTTTGCCAGATGCCCAAATGATCCATGTTTCGAAGACAGATAAATGCTACATGATCATCAAAGAAGGGACTTTAGCTGTGGATGATCTCTGTTCTGACCAGGAAGAAGCAGACACAGAAATTGCCCTTCATGTGCAGCATGCCATTACAATACGTCCAGGTCCTGTCATCATCCGTTCACCATCTGGGGATACTGATATACCAGTAATTTACTGTCACTGTTTTCATGAGGTGAGGAAAGTGTATACCTGGACAGTGGCCATGGTAACAGTAGGAATATCTTCGACATTAGCAAGTGTGAAATAACCACTGCAATAATGAAATCCTTAGTTAGTTTCCATGCATTCAAAGGCAATGACTATGTTTCTGTGTTCTTCAAAAAGGGTAAGAAGATTTGCTGGACTGTCCTTCAAAAGTACCCCAAATTCCTAGATGCCTTTCAGAAACTTGGGAGTGATTATCAAGTGTATAAGGGTGTTCTAGCTCTGTTGGAGGAGTATGTCTGCAAACTGTATGGAAGGAAGCAAGCTACTAGTGTAAATATAGCAATGCAGCAGATCTTCTGGGATAAATATTACAAAGACAACAGAATAACTTATCTATCTCTACTACCACCCTGCCAGGAAACCCTGAGGTTACATATTCTATGAGCCAACTAAGTCTACTGATTGTGGAGGCTTTCTTCTGTTGCAGTTAATCAATGCCCCAAATGCAGCTTTGCATGGTTGAACTAAGGATCTCAATGTAAAATGGACAGACACACGATTTCCAGATTATGTTGTAACTCTACTCGATAATTCAAACAATGAGGACCAAGATGCATGTGATTACCAAGATGATATTGGCATATCTGAAGTTGACAAAGATTATTTCTAGATGGACAATAATGAGTTCCATTACTTTATCAACAGTCGTATTTTAAATTATACATTTTTTGAAATAAAAATGCTTTGTGTGAACAAAGGTTTTTTTTTTTTCTTTTGGATAAAATTCCTTCTTTAAAAAAACTTATAAAATAAAACTTTGAGGCAACTTATGGGTAGGCATTTTAAAGCTCTAACTCCCACCTATTCCTTGAGATCACACTTGAATGCATATTTAAATTAGTCTTGAAGTACTGTCCCAAGAATCTGCATTAAGTGTGCATAGCTGAAAATTGCAAAATTTGATAAGGTATAAACTAGCTAAAATGTCATCTATTAATGATGTCTTCACTTTTATCAATTCATCCTCGTATATTACCTTAAGACTTCAAAACAACATATGCATTTCAAAGCAGAATCCTTCCCCTTTCAGACAACATACAATTATATTATAAATCACAATAAATCCATACTGACAAGATAAAATATAAGAATAGTTTGAAGTTTCACAAGAAATTAAGGGGTGCAGGTTGGTATTTAACTCCATAACTTTTAACATTAATCTTTTGAGGTAACGTGTGAGCATGCATTTTAAAGCTCTAACTCCTGCCTATTGATTGAGATCACACTTGAATATATATTTGACTTAGTCTCAAAGCAATGACCCAAGAAACTGCAATAGGTATGTGGAGCTTAAAATCGCAAAATTTGCCAAGGTGTCAGTACAAAATTGATGCCAACTACAATTTTGCCCCAGTTTTCATGTGATCAACTGACAGATTATAAATTTTGGATATATCTGCAACATTAAACAACCTTTGCCATTTATTTAGCTCTCAGGTGACACCCCACCTCCATCTACACATGGTCTAGTGTTCATAAATGTCATTGTAGGCTCATTGCTTTTTTTGTTTATATTTTTTCCCCAAATTTTCAACATACCCATCTTATGACTCATCCAGTTTGTGCAGTGACCATAAAATCATTTTTTCTAAATTCACTGTCATGGTTCATGAGGAGGCATCCCAAAAAAGCATGTTGAAAATTTGTGGCAAAAGTATTCAAAAATGGCCAAGTTATGATGACAAGTTCAAAACCCATTGAAATACTTTTTTTTACTGTTGTCTGTAACTTTTTAGTTAAACACCAGTCAGTCATTCATTCAGGTTTTATTGCCCAACTGTGATGGGTTAACATAAAAGTTATCACAATATTACAAGTTTAAAATATACTGCAATTTACACATATAAAAAAGGACTCACATTAAGACAGCAATAGTCCAATACAAATATCTTATAAAAAATGTAGGGATAGCCTGGCATCTAAAAAATATTAAGAAACAAAATGCACTACCATTTTCTGCACCAGTTCATATTGAACTATAAAGTGAACTATTTTATTTCCCAGTCATAGCTTATGTTGTAATATGCTACTGAGTTCATTTAAGTAATTACTTTCTAAATAAAGCACCCATGGGAATCAGATACATGAAGAAAGTATGGTCAATTTATAATATCTAATCTAAGGAAAAGTTATAGCCTATCTATACTCCAGAGGATTTCGTGCTTAGAGTCTTCCCATTATTGTACAATGCAGAGCTCAGTCCTAGCTTATTCAATTACAAACTCAGGATGTTCCTCTGATAGGGCTTACACACATTTATAGTAAATAGGACTGACTTAGAGTGAAAAGACCATTCCACTAATTAACAATACCACCCTTGCTACTGGACAGACCTATATCATGCACTACATAGTGCTCCATGTCAAGTCTGTTTTTCACTTGGTGAGCAGATTGTATGCAATGTCATGAGACTTCATCCTCTGGCTGTCCATCCTCACTGACTAGTATCTGCCCCACATTGGCTACCATACTTGTATGCCCCAGATAATCCAAGTGAGTCTGCTTAAACTATAAAAACTTAGAATAAAGTTGACCCCCATAAATTACAGTATAAAAGTAGATTAAACCAATTTCTCCCAGATTTATGTATACAATTAGGAGGATGTACTTTACACAAAACAATGAATAACATGTAAACAAAGATATACATTCAGGATAATTTATAAAATGTATGAATGAAAATATAAAAAAGAATAAGTTAATATGTTCTTCTGTTGGGGCATCTAAGTGGGTGTCTGAATCTCCTTTGTCCTCATGATCCATTTAGCATTTTAGTACAATGTGGGAGAAGGGAAAATTGAAAAACAGGCATACACTCCGGAAAAGGAGTCCTTCAAATTAATACACAACCTTAGTTTCAGAGAAGGTCTTTAATGATCAGCAGGAATCTTGCTCCTCAGATAGAGTTGTGTTGTGAATGGTTGGTCCTCCCTCAGTTCGATTTTAATTCTCTTTTTGTATGAATGTTCTTGATAAAAAGAATACTGGTTGGGGAGTGTCTTTAAATTGAGTGAGTAAAAGACATATGCAATGAAATGAAATAAAGACTCTCAACCCTTTCTTAAATTTCTTGATTATATATATATATATATATATATATATATGTATATATTTATATAAATATATACATTCTTTTTTCTTTTTGTTGCAACCAAAAGGAACACAGCCAACAGATTTTCCAGTAAATACACTTTTTCTTCATTTATACAGAATAAGCACTTCTCTTTCTGTATTACTTTGTTTTTTTCTTCTATAATAATAAACACTTTTCCTTTATGAAAAATTTTTTTTTTTGGTTTTTCTTTCAGGTTAACGTTTTCAGGACTATTCTGTCCCTTCCTCAGACCCTTTAAAAGTATTCTGTTAAGAAGAAAGTATAAATTCAGTGACTGTTCTCACATATATACTAATTATATACATATTCTTTCTCAAAGAAACGTCTTTATATTTTTATAAAATTTCAGTCAAAGGAAGGACATAGGGGGACCACACCTGTTTTTAAAAAAATATTTTCCAATATAATGCCATGTTTCTGATGTCCTGATAATGACCTAAACAAAACGATAATTTATTTTTCTTTTTTTTGTCATTAATTCAATAAATCTTTTAGATTCATAGTCAGCAAAGAATTATTATCTTGACTAATATATTTTGTATGTATAAGAATGGCCCGGTTTTGCTTTCTGCTTCTGAAGTGTTTCCTCTAGATTAAAACAAGTGTTTATATCAATGTTAGTCTACAGTGCTGAGTAACCTTTCTTAAACATTAAGCATTTGGGAAGCATATGTGCCACTCACCTGAGTGTTTTGTTTCTTCTTAAGTACTTCTGTTAACAGTCTTTTCTGCCTTTAAAAGGGCTTTTCTCCTAGATATCTTTCTTGTGCCACAACTTTTTAATCCTTATTTAAAGTTAGGCTATTTCTAAATATTTGCTACAAGGTTTTGTTCTCACGCTGTGATTCAATTCACCTGCTTGTAAACTTATAAACAAACCACTGCCATAAGCCAGGTCACCAAGTTACTTCCTCCTCTCTGGGATGCTCAAACCAAAGGGGCTGGGCCACTTGAAGTCATGTCCCTCTCTTGGACATGATGGCATTGTCCCAGATTCCCCCCTTTTCCCCACAAAAAGACAGAGACCATTGTTTGTTGTTGTGCTCAGATTGGTAATTAATTTATTTATATCTTTAATTCCATATTTCATTTCAATTTCTTTATTATCATATTTTCAAAATTTTGTTTATTTCCTTCATATATCAATCTCTGATTATCCTTCCCCTAGGTGAAAACCTGGGTGCCATCTTCTTCTTTTTTTCCATTAGGTAACGGTGAAAACCGAGACTGCTTTCTCCTTTAGCTTCCTCCTCTTCTTGTGTTATTTCTTTTTTCTTCCCCCCTCCCCTCCTTCACCCCTTCCCCCCCTTTTTCTCCTGCCATCCACCTTTGGCAGTCCATAACCATAGTATTACCTGCCATCCACCTTTGGCAGCCCAAACTGTCCAACAAGACGCGTCTGTCATCCACCTTGACAGACCCACCATACAGTCTCATCTTGACTGTCTACCCCTCTTGCTCTGTTTAATAGGGTGGGTGGGAGAGATCAAACCTCCAGCAAAAAGTGGCTGAGGCCCCCTTGTGCTGTCCCTTATGTACCTCCCTTCACCCATCCCCTTTCTGCTACCTGCCCATTGTTCTGGCCCTTATCCCCTCTCCTTCCTTCCCCCTTCCCCTTCTGAGCACAACCATTATATGCAGGAGGAAAGGGGTACACTAGGACAACCTGGTCTGCCCATTAAAGGGCAAACTCCATTGTCCTGGATTCCCCCCTTTTCCCTCACAAAAAGACAGAGACCATTGTTTGTTGTTGTGCTCAGATTGGCAATTATTTATTTATATTCATAATTCCATATTCCATTTCAATTTCTTTATTATCATATTTTCAAAATTTTGTTTATTTCCTTCATATATCAATCTCTGATTATCCTTCCCCCAGGTGAAAACCTGGGTGCCTTCCTCTTCTCTTTTTCCATTAGGTAATGGTGAAAACCGAGACCGCTTTCTCCTTCATCTTCCTCCTCTTCTTGTGTTATTACTTTTTTCTTCCCCCCTCCCCTCCTCCCCCCCTTTTCCCCACTAGCCAGTCTCCAACTTGCATTGGATGGCTGGCTTCCCCCATCCTTTGGGTACCATTCTCCCTAACCTCAGGGAAGATCCTTTTTATTCTTATTTCCTTTACCCTTTTTTTTGTTTGTTTTATTTTCCTTTTATTGCATGTTTCTGCCATGCTTCTATAAAGCCCATTGTTTCTGTATGGAACATGTCTTTGGCTAGGTCTGACAGGTGCACACTGTCAGACCTGTAGAAATCCTCTACCCATTCTTCTACCTCCCTCTGTATCACCTGTCCTCCCATCTGCCTTACCAACATCCCAGCCCTCCTATTCATCTTTCTCCTGGCCCTCTTCACTGCTCTGTGGCTGTGCTCCTGCCCCCACACCCTCCTCAGTATCATATCTGACCAGGCGAGGCCTACCTGTGGCCACCACTGCCGTATTGCCTCTAAATTCCTTTTTATTTGTAAGTATGTATCTACCTAAGGCCTGCCTAAAAGGTCATTGCCCGCTAAATGTATAATAATTAGATCTGGACTGGGCCACCGTTCCTTGAGTTCCTTCAAGGTGGGAAGCAGCTGTGCCCATCTCATCCCCCATTTGCCATGCCAAACCAACCTACACTGTCTTGCATCTTGGTACAGCTGCCTTCCCCCAGCCTTCTTCTCTGCTCTTTTTCCAGCCCAATAAATATAGGAATGGCCGCAGATCCAGACTTCCATGATCCTCCCTCTGCCTATGGGGTTCAAGCAAAATTCATTATTTTACACATGCTCTTACTGTTATACCCGCATTTTCCCCCCATTATAAAAGTTTAATTTTTTTTTACACCCTCTTCCACCCTTTCCTGCCCCCCATTTCTGCAGTTCAGGCCAGGAGCACTACCTTCAAAAGTTCTTTTTATTTTTTTTATTTCAGTGCTCTAGTGTATCTCTTATAACTGGCTGATCACCAGCGTCCCTTTTCCAATATCCTATTCACCATCTCTCCCACTGCTGCCCACTATGAGACAGCCCCAATCCACAAGGAATGAGATGAATAATTAGCTGGGTCTACCCCCATGAATTGCATGCCCTTTTTGAGCAATGCCATGACTTGGTAGCTGGTGACCCTCTTCCCATCACCATGCACAAATAATTTTCCCGTCCTGATCCCATGCTCTGCGGCGAAAGCCCACAGAGCCTGTATGGGGCATATTGCACACTCTGTTCACCCTTTCAGCGTTACTATGCAACCCTGCCCTCTCTGGTCCATTTTTGACCTCCTAATCTTAATCCGTATCTCTGTCACCCCCCAGCTTATATCTTCCCATTCTAACCCCCCCGCCTTGTCTTCTCTCCCATGGCCTACCACCTCGCTCACTCTCATGGCCCCAGTGAACATTACCACATAGATTGTGTGAAAAAGCTGGGCCTCGGCCTTTGATCTTTATATTGCTGGGAGCACGTCCTTCAGCTTTATTAGCCACTGCTCCCCTATAGGCCTTCTATTATCTGCTAGTCCTTGCTTCAACCTGCTCCATCCTTGCATCATTCTTCTGGTGAGAAATGATTTTGTCAGGTCCTTCCACCCTTTTAGACTGCAGATAACACTAATCCCTACCAAATAGACTCCCATTGTGATGTGGGCTGTGCCTTTTTGCCACTGCACCACGGTGAACATTCCCAACTGTTCCTCTGTGAGTGGCCTACTTACTTCCATCTGGTGCTCTTCCCTGAATGTTTGAAACACTCGCCAGGCCCCATCATAGGCCCTCAGAGTCCGAGACACCCATGAGCTGTGAAACAGCAGTTCTGCTCCTTCTTGCCAACGTCCCAGATGTTCGTTGATGTGGGTGTTTTTAGTTCTTCCACTGCCAGTGCCAGCCTCCAAAAAACGGTCCAGCTGCAGACAGGAAAGGCTGTCAGCCAGGGTATTGTGTACCCTTTCCATGTGTTGTGCTCTAAATGACATGTTCAGCTGCAAAGCCCTTAAAACTAAAAGTCGTAATACCTGCATGACTGTGCCTGACCTGGCTCCCCTGTTGTTCAGAACATCCACCACTGCCCTATTGTCACACCAAAAAATCACTTTCTGATCTCTTAATTCCTCCCCCCAGACCAAAGTACACACCCATATGGGCATGATCTCCAGCAATGTTATATCTCTCACTTTTCCCTCCTTTACCCAACTGGCAGGCCAGGGTTCTGTGAACCATCTACCCCTCAGGTAACCCCTCATTCCTAGCTCCCCAGCAGCGTCTGCCTAGAGGTTGAGGTCTGTGTTGTATAGCTACTCCTCTTGCCAGAACAAGCACCTGTTGTACTCCCTAAGAAATTCTTCCCAGATTCTAAAATCCTCCCTGACCCCTTGTGTCAGATCAACCCAGTGATGTGGTCTGATGACCCCGGCTGTAGCCCTAGCTAACCTCTTTGTGAATGCCTTCCCTGGTCCGATGGCCCTGCATGCGAAGTTCAGGTGCCCCAGTACCTGCTGCACTATCTTTAGTTGTACCCATCTCCTTCTGGTATGTACTTGGATTAGCTCCTTCAATTTCTTAACATTTTTGTCCGGTAGTCGAAATACTTTGTTTGGACCATCTATCTCAATCCCTAAAAATTCCATAACCCTGCTGGGCCCCTCTGCTTTTTCTGGTGCCAGTGGGACCCCTAGCTCCTGGCACAATTCCTGAAACTTACCCAGCATCCTCTGTGTCTCTCTTTTTCCCTTCCCAATGAAAGGAAAATCATCCAGATAATGGATGACCAACCTGTAACCCATTTTTCCTTGGAATATCCACAGTAAGCAGGTGCTGAACGCCTCTAATGTAGCCCATGCTGTGGAACAACCCATTGGCATTGCTTTGTCGAAATAATACTGTCCCCCACTTTTAAAATACAATAGATCCCAGTCTTCCCTCCTAACTGGAAACAGTCTAAAAGTGGATTCAATGTCCGTTTTTGCCATCCATGCATCCTCTGTGGCCCAGATCATCTGGACCGCGTCCTCTAGTGTCGCATATGTCACCTTACTATGCTCCTCACTGATGAAATCATTCACTGACTCTCCTTCTGGATAGGACAGGTGGTGGATCACCCTGTACTCTCCCTCTTATTTCTTGGGTACTAAACCCAATGGCGAAATCTGCATGTTCGGCAATGGGGGAGTGTTAAATGGGCCCTGTACCCTACCTGCTGCCTTCTCTTTATCTATCTTCTGTCTTAGCATCTCCTCCTTCCCTTTTACTGACCCAAGGTTGCTCACCTCCATTGCTCGCCTGGGTCCCCTACACTGCAATGAAAACCCTGTGTTAAAACCCTTCAAAATCATATCCCACATGCTCATGTCTGGATATCTGTCCAGGCAAACTGTCCATACCTTCAAGTCAATGGGGGTTCTGGCCATCCCAAACTGTTCCCTGTCATGCCCCCCGCCACTCTTCCCTGCCCCTCCCACTCATTTTGCCCTACCTTTCTTCCCTCAGTGGCTCTGACCCCCTCTATTCACGTTCCCCCTACTCCGCCCCCGTTCCATGCTTGCCCTTTAAAACCTTGGCTATCTCAAAAAAACTGTTGACCTGATCCTTGACCCCCGTGCCCTTGTGACCCTTGTGCCCATGTTGTTCTACATTTGTTTGTCGGGTGTCCTCCTCACATTTTGAGCAAGCGTGCCAGAAACGACATTGAGGCCACGAGCAAAAAGCCCTGTTGTAAGCCCAGCAGCATCTCTGGGGCATAAATCCCTTTTTGCCCCACTCACCTTTGGGTGTGGACTGATCTGTTACGTAATCCGTCCACAAATCTATCTGCTTGGTGTCCCAACTCACATCCCCAAATGTTGCCATTCTCTGCCAAAAAAATTCCTCATATTATAACCATCCCACCCCGCCTTTTGCTTTTGCTCTCCGTATTATCAAGGAATAAGTAATGAGCAGGATGCCTGGCTCTGGCCTTTTTCCAGAATGATGGCTGAGAAAGTGGCAAGACCTAGGAACCATCCATCCCAAGTCTTCCCTTTTGTGAACTTATCATCCTCCTTCTTTCTTAAAAGTACTATAGCCACTGCCATCTCACTCTTACCTATGCCCTCAGTTTCCTCATAGTTGGCTGCCACCTCCTGACTCACCAAAGTGAATATATCTACATAGTCCCCTTTCCATATTTTTTCCTTTGTGGCCAGTGGCACATGTTCACCTATCTTCATCCCAGGTGCCCCATCTCCCTTGTACCTCTTCCTTCTCTGTCCACTCCCTTTTCATTCTTTTCTGGCCCCTCTTTCTCCATCTTAATCTCTGCCAGAGCTGATTCCATCTGCCCCAGCCCTAATGTTCCCAGTGCCACCACAATTTGCCCTATGTATTCTTTTATACTGTCACCCACTGCACTGGATGTGTTACCTGTAACCTTGTCCGAGCCATGCTGCCTGGAGTCTTCCACATTTCCCCTTGCTTCTCCTTGCAGTTGAGGAGGAGGGGGAACTACTGGGGTCTGCGGAGGGAAAACCACGTTCTGGGCATCATGTCTGGGTTCAGCCAGGGAGATCCCACCTTGATCAGGTGGGGGTACTGGCATCACCAGGTCCACAGGCTGCAGAGGTACTGGATCAACCGCCTTGGCGGGCCCTACTGTTTCCGGTGCTACCCTAGAGGGACTACATGGCCCTTTGGCTGGTCATTTCCACCTGTCGCCCTTTCCCAGGCCTGCTTTTCTCTTCTCCCCTGGTCTCCCTGGTTCCTCCCCCTCCACCAGCTCCCACATTCTGTTTTCTTTTTCTGCCAAGTCAATTATAGCCTTATAAGCATCCTCCTTTGATGGCCTGCTCTTCTTGGGTGCCATTTCCTTCTTTTCTTTGCTCTGTGAAGACAACTACAGGAATATAAAACAAGGGTTATTTGTATATCTGTACCTGTTTGTAATGCCTTCATCCTGTCCCTTAAACCACACGACCACATCAAACAGACCAGCCCTGCAGTGAAGGCCCCCATCCTGCTCGACAGTTCTACAGGTCCTTCCGCTGTTCTCTGCTGTGCCATGCTGAGACCGCATTGTAAGAGGTACCAGTTCAGAAGACTACGAAATTTATGTACCAAAACAATCAGAGAATCGAAGACCACCTTCTTCAAATCTGAACTCGACTCTGCCACAAAGAGCCCAATCAAGCTCTGGAACACAATCAGTGATCTGCTAGGCCACTCCCCAGGAAATTCACTCCCGACCAAGACTACCTCTGGCAACTTGACTATAACCGAAAAGATGGATATACTTGATGCATTCAATAACCACTTTGCTACTGCAGGCATGGCATTTGATAACTCCCCTGCAAACATACTTCACTCCCAGACTGTGACCAACTGCCTGAAACTCCGATAGCTTCCCGCCTTTCTCACTTCAACCTGCCACACTGAAAGAGGTAGAGGACCTCTTGCTTCAGTTGGATACTAGAAAAGTGCTGGGGCCGACTCTTGACCCTTACTTCCTAAAAATTGCCTACCACATACCAGCGATACCTGTCACCCACCTTTTAACTTATCCTGTCTCAGGGCACCTTACCATATATGGAAGACAGCACATGTCATACCACTGTTCAAATCAGGTGACCGTGCGCATCTCAATAACTACAGGCCAATTTCCTCCTTCGGTCCTGTCCAAGCTCCTAGAGAAATTGTAAATGCACAGCTGAGGACTCACCTTGAGTCTAGGGAACTGCTAAATCCTATGCAGTCCGGATTCAGAGCTAAACATAGCACTATCTCAGCACTCGCCAAAGTTAACTAACGACTGGCAGCGTAATCTTGAGAGCAAAACTTATTTGTGCTGTTTTTCTTTGATCTAAGCAAGGCTTTCGGCAATTGCCCACCAATTGTCTGCTCCTCTCTGCCCTTCAAACCATAGGTGTGGACCCCTCCTCTGCGTTGGTTCACTGACTATTCAAAGGCGCCTTCAACAAGTTAAAGCGAAGGAGGCCTGTCCCCTTAAAAACTCTGCAAAGAGGGGTACCTCAAGGTTCTATATTAGGCCCTTACTTTTGCAATCTACATTAATAACATCTACTACTGTATAAAGCCAACATCCATCTGTTTGCAGATGATACAGTTCTCACGTGAGTCCCAACACCTGAAGCTGCCTGCAATGACCTACAGTCAGAATACAACCTTTGCAAAGCCAACTCCTCCAAAAAGCTACTCCTTAATGCCAAAAAACTAAAGCGATGGTCCTCTCTCCTTTTATCGTACAGCTAACCCTGTGTCCAGTGGGACAGTTCCCCAAATTACCACAGTTCTAGGTGAAAACTAGAATTTGTTACAAAATTCAAGTATCTGGGAGTTTGGATAGACCAAAGACTCTCCTTCATTGAACATATCAGGACTTGCTAAAGCGACTTGGCAAAGGCTTGGACTGTTTTTTAGAATCAGCCAATTTCTCACCAGAGATGCCAAGAAATAACTGGTCCAATCCATTTTCCTATCATTGGTTGATTACGCTGACTTCCTCTACAGCCAATGCCCCAACTCTTACATGACTAAACTGGACACACTCTACCATCGAGCACTGAGGTTTATAACGGAACTCCCCTTCGACACACATCACTGCACCCTATATGCGGCAGTGGGATGGACATCACTAAAGTTCAGGTACCACAGAAACACCGCTCTCTGGACCTATAGAGCCATCTCTAATAAGCTGCCTTACTATATCTCCTGCTGTCTTCCCCTGAGTATAATTGGGAAATACGCATTAAGAAGTTACTCAGCTATTACACTTAAAGTACCCAAAGCAAAATCCTGCTTCGGCAGGGCAGCCATAAGCTTCGTGCTACCTACCTTATGGAACGATCTACAAAAAACCCTCAAATTAAGCACTCTGATCGGTATAAATGCTTTCAAGATGCTTTATTTCCGTACAATCAGAGAAGTATGTAACTGCTTCACCCACTCAGACCCAGTACTGGTATATAGCCATGCCTAGACCCAATTTTAAGTACTGACCCCCCCAGCTTGCTCCTCACCAGCCTAATTGTTCTCTCTCTTATCCCCCTGTCTTATCAACACTAGGCCCATCCATCCCCTTATTCTTCCTTTCCCAACCTCGGATAGGAGCTCACTACCCTGGGTTGTGACATCCTACCATGCCCCGTACTTTATAGCATTCAATCCCGGGACTCACACATACTCCTTTTCTCCATCCACCTTCTCTACATCCAGCTTTACCAACTCCTTTCTGTGCAACGTGCCCTCCTAGCCTTTCTTCCCCTACTTCCCTCCCTCTCTTCCCCCCTACCTTCATCTCTGCCTGGTGTATATTTTTATTTTTATTTTTTTCTTCCGTTACTTCCTCCTGCAACCTTAGATAACCTGCTTTATCTTCCTATAGACACTTCTATGTATGTAAATACCATGTAATCTGTACAATATCTGTATAATTCTATGTACATATGAACTTCTTTTTCTTCCTCTCTGTAAAGAGTATTATCTGTATTGCCTTGTAAATACCTGTGTTGACCTGTATATACAATTGTTCATGCTCCACCCAGGTCCATCTTGCAAATGAGCTTCTGCTCAACGATGAACGCCTGGTTAAATAAAGACTTGATTGATTGATTGATTGATTGATTGATGAAGAGACCTGGCACTCCCCCTTTTCATCCCCCAAAATGCCTCCTCTAATTTGTAAAAAAAATTGCACCTCTCAACAGCATCCTGCTGCCATCCCTCAGCAGTGCTGCACTGTGTTGGCCTCCCTAGGAGCTTACCCTTTATGCATGCTGCCATTTCTTGGCCTCCCCCCTGCCTGTGCTGACCAAGGCACCCCACAATCAGCCTCCCCTCCCCAGGAAAGTGGACACACCGCGTGGTCTGATAATCGGACACCTTTCCCCCATATTCGAGCCTCTGCCAAGCCCTTGCTCCCTCACAGTGCCTGAAAAAAGGGGGGAGGGCCAAAACAGCAAGCAACTCCCCACGAGTGAGTGCCACAGCTTCCCAATGTGACCACCTTGCAGTGTATATATATATATATATATATATATATCTATATATGAAAAATCCTCAGATAGAGTTCCCATTAAATAAAATTATGTGCTGAATAAAAAGTACCACAGAATGCCATGATCTCCAAAAAGCAGCAGCTAAATCATGTGGACTTTTCCATTCTGTCCCCAAATCCCAGCTAATCATTACTAATTACCGACCAAGGAAGAAGGTTTTAAAATTGCCTCCTTTGGAGTTTTTACCCACTGCCAGTTTGTCATTCTCACCAGAGAGTGTTCTTATGGGGCCGACAGTAAAGATAAATGTACTTAGCTTCAGGCTCTGGGCAATGACCTCCTCCACAATCCTGCTGCAGCCAGCAGACACTGGCCATTTTTCCTGCTTCCCAGTCTCCCATTCCGAGGGTTCATTTGGCCAAGCAGACACTCTCTCAATGTTTCTATCAGCTCCAGGTATTCTCATAGCAAATTCACAGCAGTTCCACCATCTGCCCTCCATCTTTGCCATGGCACTATTAGCACCTGCACCTGCAAAATATGCAGAAAGAACACTCCACTGAGCATAATAACTTTGGGGGTAATATACTGTATCTCAGAAGCATTAAAACCCCAACCCATAGCCAGTGTTGGCATACGTTTGGATAATGCAAATAATCATGTCAGCATGAACATGCTATCAAGTTTCCAGAGATTCCAACAAAAACCTCCTCTCCTCTGGAGTCTTTTCTGGTCCAAAAAGAACACAGCTGGCCTTGAAAAATTCTTCAGATGGGGTCTCAGTGGTCAACCAAAGCAGCAAGTCACTGCAGCAAGCTCTGTACCACAGCATTAATTCTTCAGAGTCAGCGACCATTCAGACATATCAACTCGTTAATGCTCTGTATAAAATAACAAGCTTGCTTCAAAGCACATTATCTGCACATTATCTCCCCTATCATGAGGGAACTGGAGATTGCAGCCCACTGAGTTCAATGTGCATTAGCCGACGGCTTACCTCACACAAGTTAAACTCCTGTCAATGGGCATTTTTTTAAAGTTTAATGCTGCTGAGCAAAAATTTAAATACATTAAAATAGCCCAAGTTTCATTCAGCAGCAAGTTTGAAGTTTAGAAGAAAGACAGTCAGAGTTTAAAGAACAAACCATTGGATGCCTGAACGAGCATGGAGCAGCGGGGAATAAAATAGCACTACAGACATCTTGCCGCTCCACCTCTCCCCCTTACTCATTTCATTAGGTGACTGCCACTGAAATACATTGAACCACATACCTGGTTTCCTCAGTTTGAGGTCCGGCATTGAAGAGAGAAGACATACCTCTTGTTCAGAGAGGATTATGGCACTAGACTCCCGAAAGGTAAGTAAGGCTTGTGGTGTGGGGGGGGTGCTGAGTTGGTGGGTCAGGTGGGGGGATAGTAACGCTGGCTGTGACAAAAGTCATCAAAGGACAGTTTTCTTTTTTATAGGGTACATTACAAAGAAAATCCCACAAGAGATGGTTTTCTTTATTTTAGGTACCGACACTGAGATTAGGCACCCCAGTGTTGGTGGTATGTTTGGTGGTGGGGGGTGGACTCTAGAGTGTTGCACATAATGGGGGTATTGGTGCTGCTGAAGAATTTTCTACAATGCAATGCAGGAACATCTGTCAGAACTAGACTCATAGTGGATTCCCTGCAGGGGGAGGGCCTCAAACAACTGGTACAGCAACCCACAAGAGACAGGGCTATCTTAGATCTAGTACTGACTAACAAAGAAGGGATCACAGATCTCCAGGTAGAAGGTCACCTGGGGGCCAGTGACCATCACATGGTATGGTTCAATTTGGCTACTACATCTAAATCATCCCATTCCAAGGCAAAAATATGGGACTTCAGAGGAGCTGATCTGATAAGATGGCCAACAGAGTTAAGTTAGCCCTGACAAAAAGAAACACAGGTGAGGGGGTACAGGCAAAGTGGGCAAGCATTAAGGATGCAATACTTGAAGCAACATCCCATTTTGTTAGACAGAAAAGGAAGTGCAAAAGAAGAAGGAAACCACTTTGGTTCTCAAATACAGTAGCAGAAAAGGTCAGAGCCAAAAGGCTGGCCTTCAGGAAATATAAGGGAACACAGCGGGATGAGATAGGAGGCATACCAACTGCCCTAAGGAAGCAGGTAAGGCAGTAAGGCAGGCAAAGTCCCAAACTGAGGAAACACTAGCACGAACAGTAAAAGAAGGTGACAAGACTTTCTATAGATATATTAGTGAAAGGAGAAAGTCCAGAGGGGTATTGCTAAGCTTAATGGAGAAAATGGAGCATGTGAGGAGGAGGACCCTGTAAAGGCATCTATCCTAAATAGATACTTTTGCTCAGTGTTTACTGAAGAGAAGGTAGGGCAGGGCCCACAGCTCAGCATCATGGACACAGGGGGGAGGGAGGTGAGCACTACTCCCTTCACAAAAGAAAGGGTCCTACAAGAGCTTGTTAAGCTCAGGGTGGATAAGGCAATGGGACCTGATGGCATACATCCCAGGGTACTTAAGGAGCTAAAGGAGGAACTAGCAGAGCCATTAGCAGAATTGTTTAGTGAGTCTCTGAGCACAGGAGAGGTCCCAGAAGACTGGAGAAGGGCTCATGTGATCCCACTCCACAAGAGTGGTAGCAGGGAGGAGGCGGGGAACTACAGGCCGGTCAGTCTTACCTCAGTAGTGGGCAAGATTATGAGGCACTCCTTAAGGAAAGGATAGTGCAACACTTGGAATCCATAGGGGCTACGGATCCAAGACAGCATGGGTTTACAAAAGGAAGGTCCTGTCAAACTAATCTCATAGATTTCTTTGACTGGGTAACCAGAGTGGTGGACCAAGGGGAGCAGTTGATGTCAGCCTACCTTGACTTCAGCAAAGCTTTTGACACTGTTCCACATAGAAGATTGATAAATAAGCTGGTAGGCTCGGGTGAGTCAGAAGTTGGTCAACTGGGTGGCAAACTGGTTGACGGGCAGAAAACAGAGAGTGGTGGTAAATGGTATACAGTCAGAAGAGATGCAAGTCACAAGTGGGGTACCTCAGGGATCAGTCCTGGGGCCAGTCCTCTTCAACATCTTCATTAGTGACCTTGCAGATGGACTAGAGGGTAAGGCTTGTCTGTTTGCAGATGACACCAAGATCTACAACAGAGTAGATGATCCAGATGGGTGGGCAGAATGAGAAGAGATCTGGATAAACTAGCAAAATGGTCAGAAGAGTGGCAACTGGGATTTAATGCAAAGAAGTGCAAGATCATGCACATAAGGAAGAGAAACCTGAAGCCACCTATAGGCTGGGAGGGAGTTGCTAGCAGTCACAAAGGAAGAAAGAGACTTGGGCATCATCATCATTGATGACCTAAAATCATCCAAGCAGACCTCAAGCAGTAGGTAAGGCTGGGGGTGTTAGGGTGTATTAGTAGGTATCACAAGTCGTAAGAGGGAGGTAATAATCCTCTGTACAAGACACTGGTTAGGCCCCATCTGGAGTACTGCGTGCAGTATTGGAGGCCACACCTTCACAAGGACATTAACCAAATTGAGGCAGTCCAGAGAAGGGCAACCAAAATGGTGCAGGGACTGCATCAGAAGACATATGAGGACAGATTAACAGAGCTCAATATGTATACCCTTGAGCAAAGGAGGAGAGGTGATATGATCGAGGCATTCAAACACCTTAAGGGCATAAACAAAGGTGAAAGAGTCTAACATTGTTTAAATATAAGAAAAATAGCAGGACAAGAGGACACAGCATGAGATTAGAGGAGGCCGATTAAGGGGGAATGTGAGGAAATTCTTTTTCACAGAAAGGGTGGTGGATGCATGGAATGGCTTACCACAAGAAGTGGTGGCTATGAATACAGTGCAGGGCTTCAAACAGGCATGGGATAGTCATAAGGGAGCAATACAAATGACTATGAATAGATAGGCCACTGACAGAGCAAAGGCCGATGGCACAATTATAAGGTAGAAAAAGAAATGGGCAGACTGGATGGGCCTTGCGGTCCTTATCTGCCATCAACTTCTATGTTTCTATGTTTCTATGTTAGCGTGATGCCGAAGAATGTTCAATAATGCAATGCAGTGGTTTAAGGCTCTGAGCTGCAGACATGGAGACCTGGCTTTGAATCCCACTACCCCCTCTTGCATACTGTGTGACCCTAAGCAAGTCACTTAACTTCCTTGTGCTCCCAGGTCACACCTGTAAACAAGCTTTCAGCTTAGTGTGTCTCTCCTGGTAAAAAAAAAAAAAAATGGGCAAGGATGAGGGGGTAGCAGCCAGCAAGTGGAATTGTGTAATCCCATGCTGGAAAGTGGGGCAGGAGGAATTGAGGGAGGGTTTTCTTTATATTAGGTGGAATCAGGGGGTTGCCTTTCCAGTGTCATGAGGGGGGGTTCATTATGTTTGGCATCACCAGATGTGGGCTCCCCAGTGTAGCACAATGAAAATGGGTGGGGTGGGGAAGAATTCTTTGAGTGGGTGTTGCCAACTCCAGGGATTACTTTGGTGGGGGGGGGGCATAGAAGGCTGATCATGACAGATCACCTGTGCTTGCTGGGTGGCATTATGTAGATCAAAGGAAAGAGCGTCCTATGATTGGGTCGGTCTCTATTTCTTGTAATATATTTTTATAAATTTTTCAATATGCTTACAAAAACATAAAGCAAAAAAATAGTATTAATTTCATCAAAGAATTCTCACAGAGATAAAAACTAGCAAAAGCCATACTTCATATTAACCTTGGGATAGCAATATGTTTTCATTTCAAACCTCTCATTCACCCCATAACCAACAGTACTAAGTCTAAAAATTTACCACAATACATTGATGAAAAAAGTTGTCGCGGAAATAGCAATAAAATTACCAGATCAGTACAACAATTTATTTATTTAGTTATTGAATTTTGTTGACCCAGTAAGCCTACTGGGCCTAGAAGTCCCTTTTTCAGGGGTGCCCGGGGGGGATACAGACGATAAACAACTGAAATTGAACCAAATTAAGCTGTTGATGGTATTTTTTTCAGTGAATGGGAGAAATTTGACCAGGACACCAGGGAAATTCCCCTACTCTGACAGTGAGGGGAACCCTTGGCAGTCATCCTGCAAGATGGCTGCTGTCCAGGAGAATGGAGGAGGAAGCCATGAAGAAGTAGGCTCTCCCTTGCAAGATTATTCAGCTTTACTTATGGCATTGGCTAGTGGAGAACTGGATGTGAAGTGTCAATATGATACTTTTGAGGCACCAGTTACAGTTTCCAACTCTCAACCTTTATCGGCTGTCAACTCCCAGGTGGAGGGCTCGAATCCAGACCCTTAATTGACAAGCTTAAATATTTCTGTAAGTACTGTTTGGACAGAGGATCAATTGCCTGCGGTGATGGGGCAAAATAGGTTTCTTGTACAGCAAATAATGCGAGAGGATCTGTTCATTGATTTACCTGATGCTACATATGCATCCTCAGAACACAGAGTGCCTGGTTTTACACCCTCAGTACCAACTGGTGTTCAATCGTCTGACTTGCCTGGACCCTCGGTAATTCCCAATGTGCCCTCATCTTTGCATCTGAAGGACAGCAGGTGTACTGGAACAGAAGCAGACCCCATTTGGTCTCCTGGAGATGCCCTTCATGCGGTGGGTTGGTCATGTGTATCTCCTGAAGTGGACTGAATGTCCCAAGGACCAGTGAGTGCTCCAGAAATCATGAACATGGACCATACCAGTGCAAGTAACAAGGGAACAAGCACACATTGAACTGGAGCTAAAAAGCGATACTGCCATCACAAACAACATTCATGTCTCTTCTGCATCAGAAACTCCCTTACAAGGCCGGCCTGCACTGGTTGCCATGGCTACTGAACACTTTCAGGGCCCCAACACAGCTCAGCAAACTTTGGACATGGAGCTTCCTTACTTGGAGGATGATAGTGTACAGAATACAGAAGTGGTACCGCAGATTATGCGTACTGCAGAGATTGCTTCTGATAGCACTCATTTTCAGCTTAGTGACTTATTCCACAATATTGGTGAACCTGCACAGTGCAGGAATGCTATTAGAATGAAGTTTTTGGGAGATGTTGGTACTGCTCCTGATTATAGAACTGTGCTACATAAAATGTTAAGGGATTCTATGGGAATGGGGCAGGGGAGCTGTTTGCATTTATTCATGTTCACGGAGAGCCTATTTATGATCGGAGCTTTAAAAAAATATTTATACATTAGAAAGGTTTTGGAGCATGTATGAGGTAGTCAAATCACAGCCTCTGTGGGCTTCCTTTATGCTCATCCCTCTCACTAAACCTACAGTTAAAACTATAACGTTGCTGTTTTGCAATGAGGGGGTAAGCATAGCAGATGTGCAGTACTGGCTCAAGCAGCGCTGTGACATTCTCGAGGCCCCGACCCTATCTTGTATGAGGACTTTGTTTGGACTGGAGGATGGAAGATAAAAGTGCAGCTGAGGCAGTCAGATAGGGGGATTTCTCATCTTCCAGGCAGTTTTTATATAGGAAGAGACCAAGGTTTGTGTTTTTAAACTGGCCAGTCACACACTTGTCATAAGTGCTGGGCAAGGACCCTCCTCAGCAGTACCTGTGATAAGCCTAGATGTAGTCTTTGTTTATCCAATGGTCATGTGAGCTTTGGGTGTCATAACCCATTATGATGCAAATTTTTAGATGAGCCAAGGCACTCTTACCATCAGTGCCCTTGCCGGACCATAATAGAACGGATCGTTCACCACAGGATCAGGTGGCCCTAATCACTGACTCTCAGATACAAGCCCTCAGACAGCAAGAGTTAGTACCCCTTACTCAAGTTCCTGCTCCCCCAACTGCACCTCCAGAATCAGTGCTCCCAGACCCTGGTCCACAAAATGATCTTCTAGTTGTACAAGGCTCAGCCCCACCAGCTGAACACTAGGCCCACTAACAGATACAGGGACAGGCTCAATGCCCCCCCCAAAGATTAGCATGCCAGAAGAATCTCCCTTTAGAGTGTTTCCTCTGTCTAGGAGGGGGAAAGAGAAAAGGAAAGCTCAATCTGCAGTTCCAAAACAAACTATCCTCACTCAGAATAGGTATCATGCCATACACAAAAGGAAACAATTGGGGGGATACAGAGGAGGAGGAAGGTGACTCTGACTACGCTCATGCATCCTCATCTAGAATGGATTACTCTTCTGACTCTCAACAAGATCCCTCTCCATCAAAGGCACCTGGTGGTGTAACATAGTAGAACCCCTCACCCCTAAGTAGGACTTATTTCTTCCTATGCTGTCTGGACTTACACTACGTTGTCATACCCTAAATGTCTGTAGTATTAAGTCCAATAGAAAACAACTAACTACATTACATTTTCTAGCAGAACTAGGGCATAACATTTATTTTCTCCAAGATATCAGATTAAAAACCGGATTTGATTTATCACAAGTTACAAAGAAATGGAAGATGGGCCCTTCTCACTGGTCCTTTGAAGAAGATAGATGTGGTGACCTGGGAATACAGTTTTCCAGTCATGATTTTCAGACAATTAGAATGGTTGACATTTCGCCTGGAAGGGTTTGTTATTGGACTGCAAATACAAAAGTATGGATATTAGATTTATCAATGTATATGCACCTCAAAGTATAGTAACAAGGACACCATTGTTTAAACTACTTCAACCTTATTTACACACAACCCAGTATTTATATTTGGGAGGAGATTTTAATTGTGGTCTTACATTGGCAGATAAGGGAGGGGCCACAAAAAAAATATTCAGTGATATGTCCACTCTGAGAACTATTATCAAGAATGCTGCACTTAAAGATGGCTTCTGTGAAAATTCATCAAACGAGGGCAAGAACCTTTTACAAAGGCACAGTGGCTACCCACAAAGATTTTTTTCCCCTAGAATGTTACAGTGCAAAAAAGCAGATGTTCTGCCTTGTGAAACTTCAGATCACATGGCCGTTTTACTAGTTTGTATTCCAAGTGGTGGCTCTTATCCCCACAAACCTCAGTCCAGGTGGAAATTAAATAGTAACATACTGGTTGACCCTTATATAGAACAGAATTGTCAGGAACTTTTAAAGGCAAGGATTTCTGTTTTAGAAACATATCATTCCCCATTAAGTTGGTGGGAAGACACTAAATCTGACTTAAAATGATTTTTTGTACAACATGCTACTGTAAGTACAAATCCCAGACTTCTTATTTAAGATACTTAACTTTGAGGCAAAACTTCTGGATAACATATCACAAGCTTATGAATTTCATCTTGACCTTTCTAAGGATATCAAGAATCTGAAAATTGAAATGGAAAAATTCCAATACAGTGGGGCTCAGTCCCTCAAAACAGAGGCACAGTACACTACACAGGGTACTAAAGCTTCTCTAGACATCTATAAAAGTTGTAAGGATAGAATACCTGCCCCACACATAGAACACCTTACTGCTCCCAAGACACAAATGATACATACTTGTTTACTAGCCATTAAAACGACAGTAAGTTGATATTTGGAACAGACGTTTGGTATTTCCCCTAAGGTTGCTCCTAGCACAGATTTCTTGTTAGATCTTAATGTTCCTCTACTCCCAAATGATCAGTTTGAAACCATGGTTCAACTGATAACTTTGGAAAAGACCCACATAGCTATCAAAAAACAGAAAAAACGCACTTCCCTGGGAAAAGATGGTCTTACAGCAGAGTTATATTTACATTTTATTACCCTACTCGCACCAATGTTAACTTTAGTCTTCAATACAATGATTACCACTAATTCCACTCCTCAACATTTTTCAGATGCAGTTATGATCCTCCTCTTTAAAAAAGGGGATAGATCCAATATTAATAACTGGAGGCCACTGAGCCTCTTAAATTTGGACTACAAGATATTCGCAATCATTTTGCTCCAGATGCTTATTCCCATAGCTGAGCAAGTGATATCTGAAGTCCAAACTTGTGCTGTTCCACACAGATCCATTACTTCAAAGTTGACGCTGCTTAGAGATATTGTTACTTACAGTATGCACCATTCTCTTTTACTCCTAATAGCATTGGACCAGGAAAAGGCTTTTGACTGGGTAGATTACCCCTATTACACTGCAGGAATATAATATCCCACGTCAATTCATTTCTTGGCAAAAATAATTATATGGTATGGCATGAATAGAGCCACAAGTCAATGGTTCACCCTGTGCACTTTTTTTGAGCCAGAAGGGGTCCGGCAAAGTTGCCCCCTCAGCCCTCTCTTGTATGTGTTTCAAATTGATCCATTGCTTAGAAAACCATTACGAAACCCTTCATTTTCAGGGATCTCACTGCCTTCAGGAACTATTATCCCACTAGTTTCTGTTTATGCAGATGATTTATGCATACATACTACTGCTGATTTTAAAGAAAATAACTTTTTAACACTGATAGGACAATTTGAAGCAGTGTCTGGGTCTAAACTGAACTATGATAAAAGTTCGGCACTTTATCTCTCACAGACAGATCCAATACCCTTTGCCAGAAGTGTAGCTGGCATCCCTTTAATTGCTACCCCTATTAAAATTTTAGGTTTGACCTTTGGGACAGCAGACAATACCACCTATAACTGGGAGGCTGCCCTATATGAAGCTTTTCACATAACTGGTGCATGGAAGGACCAGATAATCACTAAAAAGAAGAGGGTAATTCTATTAAAAACATTGGTTCTCCCTTTATTTCTTCACACTGCTGCCATCTTTCCAATAACTTTGTCTTTAGAGGCTAAGGTTAATAAAAAAAAATTCAGGGATTTTGGGGGAGCCGATTGAACCCTATTAAAAGGGTATATACACTTTTCAGGATTATTGTCAAGAAGGGTTAAAAATGATTAATCCAATAGCCTTTTTTCACAGTTTATTCCTGAAATCTACTACTCCACTTCTGTTACAATCACAGGCCTTGTTTTGGTACTCTATTATTAGAAGCTTCACTGTATCAATATGCCAGAAATGGCATGCTCCCATATATGAAATACCTCGGAACATTAGGAAACTTGGTCCCCCCAGTATATGTTCCCTGCCTTTCTCAAAATTAGGCAATGGCACTTATCCCCTCACATGATATTATCTAATACCAGAAAGCAACTTTATCAACTAATAATTGATACTCATTCTCTGAAACTCCTCTGAAGGATGTATATGGGAACTTATTGGGCCACACTAAGCTTTTCCTGCGATTCACTGACTCAAGAATTCCTCAAAAAGTATGGGACATAACATGGTTGTCATGTTATGGGAGACTAGGGGTCAGAGACAATCTGAAGCACAAAGCTATGGAGGACAGGTTGTGTCCACAGGATACTTGCCCTACCATACCTGAAACAATGAGGCATTTCTTTTTAGATTACCCTTTCTCTAATTCAGTATGGACCCTTTTGCTTCATAAGTGGAAAGAAAAAGCTCTCCCGGTCTTAACTTATGTTATATTGATAATGGGTATATATCCACCTGCATTTCATTTTTATCACCCCAGCACATTGAGATTGATATGTGCCCTATGCTGGTACTATCTATGGCAGACCAGATGTGCCTTTTTGCTATAGCAGAAACTATATAACCCTACACAAATTTATAATCAAATTTCCTGTAACACACGTGACATTTACGACTATGAAAACAAAACATGCCTCCCAAAATCTTACAAAATCTTTGGCATAAATGCTCATGAATTTATGAATGTGTGTGAAGGATCAGGTAGTATGAATATGATTTGGGTATTTTATACTTATAAAGTCAGGTTTATTATTTTTTTCTCTCTCTATCCTTCATCCCCCCCCCCAAAAAAATAAAAAAGTAGAGAGGGGTTTATTTGTATACCTCACCACTATTCCAGGAGGTTTGAGGGGGGCTTATTTCTTTCCTTTTCCATCCCCTTCCCCCATTTTAGCTGTGGTATGGATTCATGGTATGAAGGTAATACCTTTAAATTTCCTTTGCCTCTTTTATGTTCAAGTGTGATGTATCACTGGTTTGCATGTGGCACTCCTTTATTTTATTTGGTTTCAATATTTCTACAAGCTGTTAGAGATGGAGACCACCCCATTTTTCCAGGTCCTGACCAAATACTCTAATCAAGGATACAAATTAATATTCAATAATCTAATATATTTATTACGCAGTTGAACACCCAAATACATCATACTATCCCTCTGTAGTCTAGCTGGGAAGTTCTGAAGGTTGATTTGACACTTTTCTGGATGGATAAGGAGTGCCTCTGACTTTTTCCAGTTCACTAAATATCCAGAATGGTCCCAATTAACTGTTTGTAGTATGTAGAGCTCTGTCTCTGTTTTTTTTAGATATAATAAAATATCATCACTGTACTCATTGCAAATTTTGTGGCAATACTAGGGAAATAGTGTCATTAGTCAGGACCTGTACCTTAGGTGATATATATATTGCCTTAAACCCATCGCAGGAATTTATTCCCTATAGTTTTTAGTATAGCAAATAGTGCCATTCAACCCTGTTGAATGCCTTCCCAGCATTCAGGGACACCAGCATTACATTAGAATCCTTTACAGTGTGAATTAAATTTAACACATTCCTAATTTTATAAAGTCATCTTCTTCCCTTGATGAAGCCCTTCTGGTCATCCCCAATCAAGGCAGGCACTATATTTTCCAGTCAAAAAGTTAAGATTTTTGCAAATATTTTATGAGCTGTCTTAAGCAGTGATATGGACTGGTATGAGGTATATATATAATGTCTCATCTTTACATTTTTTAGGATGACCAGCATAAGGGCCTCATCAAAGGAAGGTGGGAGCTGACCTTCAGATGTATTGAACAATGTTGAAAGTCTGGGTATTCATATTTTGCTAAATGCTTTATCGAAACCTATAGCCAGCCCATCAGGCTGTGGGTCTTTATCTGGTTTCAGCCAGCTGATAGCTCTTTTAACCTCGTTATATTGTATTTCCCTGTTCATAAATGATTGCTGTTCTGTCTTGTGCTTTGTATATTAAAATATGTGCTTTCTATATAAGTTTCTCCTTGTAATGTATACAATTTCCTGTAGAATTTACTACATTCTAAGTTTATCCTCTCTTCTGAGGTCCTGGACACTGTAACATCACATTGTGGTTTAATTTCCAAAATATTCATTTCAACTTTTTCCTTTTGTAATAGGTATGCTAGAAATTTGCCACTTCTGTCTCTTTGTTCATAATTTTTTGAATATGCAAATAGCATTATACACTCAACCATTTCATTCTGAATTTGGTTAAATTAATTGTTATACTGGTCTAACTTTTTTAAATGTATATTCAAATTAGTCTGACTTTGTAATTTTTTGGACCTCACCATCTCTTCTTCTAATTGTTTTAACTTACATTCTTTTTTAAATGCTGTAGTTGATATGCAGGTACCTCACACAAATGCATCATATGCACCCCAGACTGTATTCCTTGAGGAATCTTTAATCTCATTATTAGAAAAGAAGGTCAGTTTCCTCCACTACCTTTTTCAAAAGCTTGGAATCTTTTAAAAACAGAGGACCCATCTTCCAAGATCTATTTTTGGTGGTGGATGCAAGAGACAGGCAGACCGGGCCTGGTCAAATATGGCAATATGTTCATATTGCAGATTATATATACCTGTATCATGATAGAGTAGCCTTGAGCCTATTACCACATTTAGTCTGGAGTAGGTGCTGTATCTGGGTGAATAATATGAAAACTCCTTGCTTGTGGGATTGTCAACTCTCCATAAATTAATCAGGGCAAGATCCTCCATTCGACTGAGAAGAGGTACTCTGCATCTTCTTTATCATATTCTCTGCCTTTAGCAGTAGTATCTGACTTGCTGTTGAATATAAGGTTAAAGTTCCCACATATTAAATGCAGATGTGGGAATTCTGCTAACTTCCCAAAAAATCTGATAATGTGTTTCTTGTCCCCTGAACATTCCCCCCAGAAATTCACACCGCACACTTTACTTGGGTGCTCAGTCAGCAGCTATGTTTATTAACACCTTCTGTTTATCACATATCAACATCAATCCTCTTCAATCACAATAAACATCCAGTAAATCACAATTTATTTCAGATGTTGATAATTAATTTTTCATTTGTTTGGCCCAGGTGTATACCTGGGTCCACAGAATCTATTCATACCACTTCATAAAATCATAAGCATTGACCCAATGTACATCCCAGGCCCACGCTCTTTTGCTTGTATCTGTTCAGTCCCATATATAGACATGGGCTTTGTCTTCATCATGAGCCTCCGGGTTTACTGTCCCCGGGGCCCCCCACCCCTCCAAGCCCTGGTGTAAACCCAGGCTGGGATCCTTCTTCCCCCTATCATCCCCTGTTTCCCTATATTTCCTTGATCTCTTCCATCTAACTTCGGCAGGTCCTTCCTCAACCCCTGCCATCCACCTTTGGCAGGTCCTGATGGGTCATCCTTACTGACCCCTTTTCTTTCCCAGTTGTTTCCCTGCCCTTCTTCGATCAGAATGGGTAGGCAGGTGAAACACCACCATCCAACATAGAAAGAAGGCCTTTCCTATTAGGTGCCCTCTGATATAACACCTGTTTTGCTCTATTCCCTCCCCCTTCCCTTGACAGCCAATTTCTCACCTTCCTTGTTTGACACCCCTCCCTTCTTTTTTTTTTTATTTTATTACAAGTAGGATTGCAAGTCCCTTTGAGCCAGGCTCTTTTACAAAGGTTCTGCGTCAGAGAACAAATACAATATAAGTTACAGAAATAGGAACAAAACAATAAATAGGTTGGCATATTAAGTTATAATGGTAGATCAATACAATAGCTAGAATAAGTACAATGTATACATGGGAACATACAGTAACAGAGGGATAAGTAGGAGGGAAGGTGGAAGATGAAGATAAACATGAGGAGCGAAGTTGGAGAGGGCAGGAATTGCAGCCAAAGGGCATGGTCATCAACTGGGAGCAGGCTAAAACTAGTCAACAAAAAGGGAAAGATCACTGAGGGCTCAGAAGAGGTGAGGGAGAAGGGGGGAGAGTCAGGAGTGGTGAAAAGAAAGAAGAAATAAAAAAGTAACAGAGGAAAAGGAGGGGTTGGAGATGGGGTAGGTGATAGTTGGAGGGAACAAAAAAGAGAGGGCTAAGGAGATTATAGGTTGCATTCACAGGAGCTAGAGTTAGTAAGGTGGAGGTGGAGTTTATGTTTGAATTAGCCAAGGGTGGTAGTGGAGGAAATGTCAGGATTGAGTGCATTTAACCAGCTAGGTACTCTGAAGGCAAAGGATCTTTGGCCCTGAGAGGTGCAACGCCATGATTAACCATAACTAATGCCGAAACCATTAAGGACAAATGAGATCATTCTCCTTAACTCCTCTTGCAGTGCTGTTAGTGACCTCCCCACATAAATGAAAAATCATAAATATTTTATTTTCATTTATTTATTTCAGTCTAGGATTACAAATACCTTTGAGCTAGGGCTCATTTACAAAGGTTCCATGTCATAGGGTACAACAAGACAACAAGAATGACAGTATGACATATAATCACTTATCGATACATAAACAAAGTGAGAACTAGGGATGACAAAGGTAGAAGAAAAGGGCTGGAGATGTCAATGGGAAGGGAGGGGTGGGGGGTCAGGGGTGATGATGGGTAAGGCTGAGGTGGGGTCAGGATGGGAGGGTGCCACCAGGAAGGCATTGTCAGAGAATCAAAGATTAGCAGAGAGTGACCAGGCATTCGCAAGGGCTACAGACACAGTGTCCACCACCCAACTGGTAGGGGTCAGCATAAGGTCAAGGTAGCATAGTGATAGACGTTCATAGAAACATAGAAACATAGAATTTGACGGCAGATAAGGACCGCTTGGCCCACCCAGTCTGCCCATTTCCCTACCTACTGGATAAGCTGCAGATCCTAGTTAACCAGCAGCCCTCTTCTTCCTACCCCCACCCCCCAGAATTGCCTTATGACTATCCCATGCATGCTTGAATTCCACCACTGATTTTGACTCCACAACCTCCTCCGGAAGGCCGTTCAGTTATTAGCCAAGGCAATCACAGGTACTAGAGGCAATGAGTAACTTGTGGAGGCTGGATTTAAAGGCACCAAGCAAGGTGGTGGTGATAATGTCACTAGAGAGTCCATTCATCCAGCTAGGGGCTCTGTAGGCAAAGGATCTTTGACCTTGCATAGTACAGCAGTGAGGGACTTGGAGATGCTGCAGTTTAGCCCCAACGTATTGCGGTTACTGTTTTTGGGTTGTAGGAGGGAACATACTTCAGGAGGTGCAAGACTCATCAAGATTTTCTTAGCCACCATACAGGTTTGATATTTTATTCAATTGTCAAGTTGCAGCCAGACGGTTTGGGTATAAAGGTAACAGGTGTGAGTAAGGTTTTAAACACCTGTGATGAGCCGACTAGCCTTGTTGAGGGAGGTAGATACAAGTTTGAGCATGGTAGCAGTAGCAGAGCTATAGATTATAAGACCATACTCAATAGTGGTAATGATGGAGCTCTGGAAAGCAGCTGCCAGTGCTTTGGGGGTAAGGCGTCGTCTGTGTCGGAAAAGCATGCCCAGTCAGGAGTTTGCAGCTTTGGCAACATTATTAATGTGGTCAACATAGGAGAGATGTGTGTCAAGGGTGATTTCAAGGTATTTGCTTGTTTGGACCTGTTCCAGAGGACCACCATGTGTGGTGTTAATGGTGAGGTGGTGATCCTTATACTTATTGTGAGTGCTGCTGAAAATCATGGTTTTGTTTTTTTTCTGGTTAAGGATCAATTTATGCTTTATGAACCAGTTCTCAATTGTAGTGAAACACTGCTGGAGGTTTTTTGCAACTGATTTATGTCCTGGTGGGAAGCAAGGATTACCGCATCATTGGCGTAAAGTATAATTTGCTCAGTGCAGGAGTCTGGGATGGTGTTTAGAAACAAGTTGAAAAGGAGTGGGCAAAGGATAGAGCCCTGTGGAATACCAGAGCAGACAGGTTTAGCATCCAAGAGCACATCTGCAATTTTTACATGTTGGAACCAATTTTCGAGGTAGCTTTTGAACCAAGTAACAGCTTCATTGGAGAGTCCAGAGGACTGAAGTTGGCCAAGTGGGAGACACTGGTGAATGGTCTCAAAGGCCTTGGAGAGGTCCTTATAGATAGATCCAGTGAGTTTTCCGAGGTCCAGGGAGCTGTGGATGGCACCTGTGAATTCCAGGAGGGCAGATGCAGTACTATGGCCTTTTCTGAAGCCGTATTGCTGCCGGCAGAGAATATTATATTTGTCCAAATTAATGCAGAATTAGCTTAGTTTTTTTTAATAATTTACCTACTTACCTTACCAACCCTTATCTTAATATATATATATATATATATATATATATATATATATATATACGTATATATGTTTTTGTTTTTTCTTTTGACATTCTTTCAGTTCTTTCCCAGATATTAAATTGATTTAATTCAACCAAACGTTATTTTAGTTTATTGAATGTTGCCACTGGCTCCAGTTGTACCAAGAAATGATGTAGGGATAATTCCCAGAATGGCGTTGCCCTAGGTGGGAAAGAGTCAAAGTAGTGAGACAAGGGTTGGTAATGTAAGGGGACAGAAGCTCTTTCAGGTAGTCTGGGCCAAGTCCATGTAGGGCTTTAAAGTCAGCAATCTGACTTTAAAGGTGATCTGCCACTGAATCAGCAGCCAGTGCAGTTTGCACAGCATCGGTGTGATGTGGCATGTCCGGGGAGTCCCCATCAACAACTGGGCTGCAGCATTCTGCACCAGCTGTAGGTAGTGGATATCAACCCCTGGTAGCCCTAAGTAAAGGGAGTTGCCATAATGAAGGTGCGAGGTCACACAAGTGTGGATCAGTGTGGGAAGGTCAAGGGATGGAACAAGGTGCTTTATCCTATCGATATACCTCAGGTGGTAAAAGGATGACTTAACGACTGCTGACACCTGAGATCGCAGTGTCAGCCCATTGTCAAGCATCACCCCTAGGTCCAGCACCAGTTCAGAGGTAAGGAGCTGGGAGCACCTCAGGAAAAGCCTCATAGGCTGACCATCCCCCGATACCCCTATCTAGTGGTCTGGATCCACAACCATCACCTCAGTCTTTCCCAAGTTCAACTTCAGCCAGCTGGAATTCATCCAGTCCTGGATTTCAGCAAGGCAGTTATTGAATACTGAGAATGCACTGTCCTGGTCAGGTGCAAAAGACAGGTAGAGCTGGGCATCATCAGCATAACAGTGAAACCTCAGCCCATACCATCTTGCAATGTCTCCAAGGGACAGCATGTACACAATGAACAACATGGGGGACAGCACTGAGCCCTGATGGACCCCACATGACAGGGAGAGAGGGTCAGAAGAATAAATCCCCAACACCACTCTCTGAGTTCTGCCAGTGAGGAAGGACTTAAACCACCTGAGGACAGTACTAGTCAGCCCACAGATAAGCCTCAGGTGCTCAAGCTGCACCCCATGGTCCATGGTGTCAAAAGTTGATAAGATATCAAGGAGTACCAAGATAGAATGACTTTTCCAATCTCTTACCATCAGGAGATCATTGAGCACCAAATCAGTGCAGTCTCAGTAATGTACCTCTTTTGAAAACCAGAATGGAGAGGTTCATAGATGTTATGGATGGTCAAGTGGTTCTCCAGCTGTACAGCCACTACCTTCTCAATCACCTTCCCCACAAAGGGGAGGTTAGAGATAGATCTGTAGTTAGTAAGGCAGTCTGGGTCCAGATAAGCTTTCTTCAAGAGGGGGTGTCACCACTGCCTCTTTCAGGGAACTAGGAAACTCACCCGACTCAAGGGAGCACCAGACTATCTGTGCCAGGACTGGGCTAATGATGTTGCAACAACCCATAATCAGGGAAGCTGGCCTGGATGCAAACTGCAGCACGTAGGGAGCATACTCTGGACAATCCACATGACATCCTCAAACTCTGTCCAGTAAAAGATATTCCAGGAAAAATGAGGGCTAGTGGCCTAGCACCGATCAATAGCATCCCCCAGAGAGTGTGTTGATTGGATCTCCACCCTGATGACAGCCACCTTATCTGAAAAGAACCAAGCAAGCTCATCAAACACCAACTGTGAAAAGGCTCTTTGAGACTACAGGCAGGCAAGGCTGCACAGCCTGTCCACAGTTCGAAATAGCTGAGCTGGTCTGTTCTGAGCGTCAGCAATCTCCCCGGACAGGAACTCTGCCTTCTTATGGGATATTGTTGATTGGTAGACTAGATAATGTTCTAACAATCTAAGATGATTGGCCTCCAAGGTGGATTTCCACCAGCAATGCTCTAATCTTTGTCCTCGTCACCACAACTCCCTCAAGATCCTGTCAAACCAAGGGGACCGAGGGTGAAGGGAGAGAGGACAAACACAGACAGGAGTGATAGAATCCAGGGCCATGATAATGACCTTGTTATAGGCCAAAACCAAAGCCTCTGGATTCCTGCTTGCCACAGAAAACTCCGATAGGTCAAGTACCACAGCCAGACCATCAGGGCTCACATCCCGTAATGGGCGATATCTGACCATCTCCACAGAGGTAGGCCCACAAAAGGGGGTGCAAAAATTGAACCCTAATGTGTAGTGATTGGACCATCCAACAGGTTCCACCACCAAATTGAAGGCTTTGATCCCCAGGAGGAAAACCAGGTGAAGGGAGTGACCTACACACAGCTTGCAGTCCACAGGGAAATAGCATGGGGACATATATGGGGAGATTTTTTTTTTAATCTGATTATGTCAGGAAGCTGAACACCATACTTTTTTTTTTTTGAATAAGTGGGCTATAATGGATGGGTAGGATAGCGTGGGATCTGCCCAGAATGGTCAGGCACAATTTCAAATTTCAACACTCCATCCCTTCTCATGGATGTCTTCCCATTCAGCAAACCATCTGCTGAGCTGTTTCTAACAGGACCCTCCCTTGCTTATTGGTTCATTGCCTAAATTGCATGACTCTGAGCCCAAGCTGCACCATCTGGTAGGTCCAGGTTAAAAAGCCTCTTGCATGGCCCCGGATGAAATCTCTCGCGAGCCCTCCCTTGTTGTTCTCCCCATGCAGCGTGCAGAAAGAAGACTAAGGAAAATAGTTTGGTTGCCCTGCCTATGAACGAGCCAACTGCAAGATGGTGGATAGCCATGTGGTGCCATTGTCCCAGCCACAAAAAGGTCTTGGCCCACATTTAGCCACCAAAGCAGAAATGATGTCCTGCTGGTATAGCACCAAATGCCGAAATAAAAAAGGGGGGGCTAACAAGTGTTGTTAAGTAAAACAAGAATTATACATACCATAGATTGATCTTAAAACAGATTCTATAACATTTTTAATCTTGTAAAAAACATCTGCAGACGCATGGAGAAAATTTTAACAAACTCATTTACTAGTCAGTTAGAATCTCTTACTAACACCACTGCAAAATCCCAATTTTTTAAGCATGACCATAGCTTTCTTGCTTGGAGCCAAAACAGGTTAACTGAAATAGAAAAACTCCTCCAGAATGAGGATATTCCATTAATTTCAGCAGCTCAAATTTATGACTTGCATCTCTCAATGGACATATATGGGTGGCTTAACTAACCAAAAAACTTCCCTGTGTTTTTTTTCACACACTATGGAAGTCCTCCATGCCAGAAAGCCACAAGATCGCTGAATCAAATCCCCATATTGAGAATGCAGTGCAGCATGACAAGGAGGCCCTTATGAGCTGAACATAGGGAAGACATGTCCAATCCCCCCCTCCCTGTCTACAAAATTTCATCAAGTTAATTTCAATGGGCCCTCTGTCGAGCCCTTCTGTAACCAAGCACCTGCCTCTTTTAGTGGTTCGCTGTCCAGATCACCTGACTCCGCACTCGAATTACATTTGGCGGGCCCTTTGCAGTGCCAAAACGGAAGCCCAAAGAAGGTGCCTAAACATCCTGTCCACATCTGGGCTTACATCAACACCAGAAGATGGCGACCAGCCAGGTGGTGCCAGTGTCCTGGCCACACCAAAAGAACACAACAGCGCCATCCTGGTATTATCCTCCCCCACCCCCACTGGCCTGACTGAGGAGGGCAGCAGATTCACACCTCCTTGACTCAGCCCGTGATGAACCCACAGTGCCTCCTCCACAGAGGGAATAGAAGGGAGAATGGAGCAAGGGATTTGGGGGGGTGCATTCAAGGACCACCAGTCCTTGCCCCTACACAATTACAGTCAGCAACCCAGGGACCTCCTACAGCTGCAGACAATGGAAAACCCCCATGCTAGCCCCATCAGGGAAAACAAGGACTTTGTACCAACCAGGGGCACTGTGAGCACTCCAGCAACCTTTTCAATTGCCAGTTCAGAGTGACTGTGTGCACCGTTATTGCTGGTGTGCTCTCTGGTGTGATCCCCATGTTAGGAGGTCTAAACCTCATTTTCAGGTTCTTGGCATTATTGGGAATGCAAGTAATCACAGACATGTTGCATAAGAGTAATAAACAAGTTTATTACCACCAAAAGGATAAATCACAGTTGCCCTAAGCATTTCTTACTGATACAAACCGGGAGCCAGTGCTAAGCGTTCCCTACACCTTGAGGTTTCTCTGTGTCTCCTGGGATCTCCAAGCTGCAAGACTAGTATATTACATTATATACCCATGATAATTACTATGGTTACTGTAAGATAGAAACATTTCTAGTTACAAAGATGAGCCCTATTGGCTAAATTAGAGGTGGCTCCACAGTCCAAGATAACATTATACAATTTTGTATAGTCATGAGTTTATGAACAAACGAGTTCTTATACAGAGTCTTACATAACTCAGTGTAGTAGTACAAATCACCAAAAGGTGGTAATGCCAACTTACATATTATAATTACTCCAAGGACACAGATGCCTTGGCATCTTGCAAGTAAGAAATACACAGAAAATACATAGAAGAATATATGTGTATTGCAACAATATGCATTCATATCCTGACATCTATTCTTGTACGGTAGATGACCTTAGCCCTATATGTTAGTATAACATATACTTAAGTACTAGATGTCTACGGTGTACCTCTGAGGGTACCAATTAGGGTGCAGGGACCTCGTGTAACAATCCCCCCTTGTTGCCTCCAAGGCAACACAGGCAGATCTAGGGAAAGGCCAGAGAGCAGTGGTCATTTACAAACCCGACGCACGAAGCTTTGTAAAGGAACTAAAGCTGCTCACGGTGTTGGTGCAGTGTGTGCCATAGGCAGCAAAGCATAATAATCAAAATAAAGATTAATAATGCTTGTATAATAATAAAACTTTTAAAAGTAATCTCTAACCAGATGTTAGTCAATGCATCATTCATGTCACCATCATTAATCAATGAGAGGATAGCTTCATTGGCCTTGGTCATATTATTGCTGATGTGGATGAGGTGTGTGTCTTTCCTGTCAAAAAGTGTTTTTAATGTGAGTGTTAGTGGGTCTATGTGTACATTAAAATATGGTAAGGATTCAGACAGTGTGAGCAGATAATTGGGGTTACCATCAATGATGTCTGCATCTAGCAGGGGGATGGGAGTTTTGACGCTATGTCCAATGACAGTCTTCTGGTGGGGGACAAAACAGAAATTGGGGTAGTCAATAACACATGTCACAGATCCATAAGTATAACTTTTAAAGTATGTTACCACACAGTACTCCCCATCAGAATTATACTGAAAGCGAACAGTAGGGAGTCTCCACTTTTGCAACTGGACAGGGCAGGTGTAGGCCATCTTTGAAATCTGTGTTGACAGGTGATGAACCTCTCATGATATGATTGGTAGAGCTTATCCAGAGCCAAAGTCAAATCCAAGGAATCAGTGCCATCCTTGGTGATGTCATCATCCATGGTGAAAGTCCAATCAATGCTATCTGGAAAATAACCACAAACAGGTTGAATAACATCAAATACATCATATCTGCACAAGTAAATATATTGCTTCTTCGCACAGCAGTCCATGTGCGGAGCCACCCAGGCATCCAGGAAAGGATGGAAAACCAGTAGAGGTGGTAGATCCAGGTGTTCTCTGTAAATGTCTTCTTCCAAATGCCCGATCGAATGGACCAGTGCAAGCTTGTCGAACAAAGCTGTAGTGGGATCAAAATGTGGTAAAGAGACAGTGAAAGAAACATACATGGTATCTGTAATAGAACATTTCTTATCAGCAAAACAAGGACCAGTATTGGGGTGTCTGGTCACAAACCCCAAATTCCTGGCTGCGGAGAGAGGAATGGTTAAAGCTTGTTGCATACACATAGCAATACAGCCAGAGGTTTTACATCATGGACAATACCATTTGGAAATGCGTCTGTCATGTATGACATCAGGGATCCTTCTGGATTCTAGATCATGGAAGAGATTGTTGATGGTAGTGATGATGATGAGCCATAAGCAGAGCAAAGTTTTTCTCTAGCAATATATTGTTTATCTGCTTCTTTATTGTTTTGTTGTTTGAGTGTGTTGATCTTATCTCTTGAATCAGTGAAGGCCTTGGCAATGTCATGCATGTTGTATACAGTGTATCTTTCTTCCTGACTAAGGCCATCCACACCATGCAGTAATGGGGGTAGTATATTGTTAACCAAACCAGAGGAGAACTTGTCAGAATGAGCTTTGATAGCAGCAATGTCTGCTTTATTCCAAATAGACATAGCTGTACCAAAAAGCCTGTGAAAGTACCTGTTGCACTTGTGACATCAGAACTGTCAACTTCACGTGTCTTATGTTTATGAGTTGATCGTCAGGAGTGGGTTTTCTCCTGAAGTTGCCTCTATGTTCAGTAGAATGGATCCTGGCAATAGCGTCTATAGTATGAATCTGAAATTCAGCTAAACTATCAAGCAATAATGAACTATAAAATGCTGAAGTGTTAGTATTGTGACACATACCAAATTCTTTCATATTCCAGTAAGTAAGATTAAACAAAGCAGGTATATGCATTAATTGTAGGTTATTAATTAATGAACCTGGGAGGACAGTGGCTGTTAAACCACTACGGGGACCAGGGATATGCTTTGGACATTCTAAAAGCTGTTTATGAGTGGGTGGTAACACAGAGAGGTACATGGCTGCAGAAGCCATGTGGTGTACAGCACAAAATTTTCTAGCAGAATCCTTAGACAAAGAATTACAGTACAAAGGACCAATCAAGGCAGTAATGTTGTACAAACCAGAATGTCTTAATGCAGTTTGTAACAAGGACAGAGAACCATTTGGGGATAATTTAGCATTGGGCCAACCCTGGAAAGTTTCTTTGGAGAGTTTGGCCACAGGGAGGATTTGTCCTTGTGATGTGGTTTGCCACTCAATTTGTAGGGTCGATTTATCAGGAGCAACAACCAAGGCAGTGAGGCAAGCATAGGAACCTTCCTGGACAGTGATCATACTATCTGGTATATAGATGGATACTCCCTCTAGAGGAGGTGCTAGAGGATCGAGGTGTCATAGGAGGTTCAGTACCGTGCCTTGGATGCAGGGGATAACTCCTGAGAGGAGGAGATAATGGAACAAGATAGCCATCTTGTCAAATGAATCTGGAAAGGAAGATCAAAGATTAGTATGTTGGTACTATTCTGCCCAATGGGGTAAGAAAAAGTAGTTAAGCTCCTTTATACAGTTTCAGCTGGTTTACATGTAACTGTTTGTCAGTCAACTTATTGTTATGCAGGAGTCTAACCTGATAGACTGCTGGACTGAGCTTGTTGACAATGGGGTATGGGCCTTCCCACTTGTTGGAGAAGGAGTGGGTGGGATGTGCAAATCAGAGTACCATTACCTGATCTCCAACCTGCCAATCCACTTCTTGTGCGTGTTTGTCAAACTGTATTTTGGATTGTTGCTGGGCCTTGCCCATGCAGTTGGCAGCATACAAGTGTGTGTGTATGAGGTATTTTCTGAGTTTTTCCACATATTGGTCTACAGACACACGGTCTGCAGTGGAGGTGTGCAGGTCAAACAACAGGTGTTCAGGTAATCTCATCTGTCTTCCAGTCATCACCTCAAAGGGTGTAAGCTGGGTAGTGGCTGAGGGTGTACCCCTAATTGCCATAAGAAGTAACGGCAGTAGGGAATCCCAGGTTTGGGATTGTCCTCAATTAATTTGGAAAGCATTTGCTTAATCCGTCTGTTGACTCTTTCTACTTGACCTGAGGATTGGGGATGGTAAGGTATGTGGAACTTCTCTTGAACTCCAAGGAGTTCAAGGGATTCTTTCATCAACTCACCTGTAAAACTGGTTCCTTTGTCAGAGTTTACCTTAAGAGGTAGGCCCCACTTGGAGAAAATCTGTTCCACCAGGATTTTGGCAGTGGTCTTTGCAGTGCATGTCTTAGTGGGGAAAGCTTCAAACCACTTGGAGAAGAGATCAGTTACCACAAGAGCATACTTATTATTTCTGCTGGTGTTGGTCAGAGGGCCAATAAAATCAATCTGTATAGCATGCCAAGGGCCAGAATGTCGTTGTGGTAAGAGTTTGGCATTTTGTTTGGTAGGGATGGGGTTGTTTTGTGCACAAATGAGACAGTTGTGACACCAGGCCACCAGGCAGTGGTCTTAAGCCTTTGGAGGGTATTTTCCACTCCCCGGTGTCCACCAGTGGGTGTATCATGCACTTGGTGCAAGAATTCAGATCTTAGGTGTCTGGGGACCACCCACAACTTGGTGGTAGAATCATCTGGTCGATACCAGATAAACTTGTCATCAGGTGACAAGTGTTACTTACCTTCCTGCCTCAGTAGGGGTTGTGTGTGGGAAGTTTCTCTTTGGTACTCTTTTCAAGGAATCTGAACACTTCTTAGAGTTCAGTATCAACATGTTGGGCTGCTGAGAGGTCCAAGGGGGAGAAGGGTTCAGGTTTCTTCCTGAGTGCTGCAATCTGTATGGCCACATTGGCCTCTGGATGGTTCATCATCCAGGTGCCCCCCCCCTTGGGCCCCTTTCTTAGCAAGGGTGTCTGCTGTGTCATTGAAGGCATGGTAGGGGTCAAGGAGAGAATGAGCTTTGACTTTATGTACATAGAGTTTGTGTGCAAATGTCTGTGCCAGTGAATTTATGTATATTACCAGTTCCTTGTACTTCACTAGGCTGCCATCAGAGGAGAGGAAGGAGTTCTTCTGCCAGAAAGGAAGACATTCTGTAAGAGAACAACAAACCCAGTTAGAGTCTGTAAAGATGATAGTATCCTCTGTCCCATGTTGGATGAACTTGAGGGCACAGGCCACCGCTGCCATCCTTGCATATTGTGATGATGCTACACTACAGCGCTTAGATATTTTGACAGTGTTTCCATAAGGGTAAATCACTAGGATACCCATCCCTGCGATTTGTTCTCCCTGATAGTAGGATGCTGAACCATCAGTAAAGACATGACACAAAGAGGAGTTATCAAGTATTTGTGGCATGGCAGGGAGGAAAGGACCTGGATCCGGAAGATCAGGTGACTGCAGTGTACAGTCATGGGGTTCTCCTTGGAAAAGGAGTCCATGAGCCAGCATAGATGGAAATTTTGTTGGTTGTACCTGTATGTCTCTATCCTGGAGAAGAAGTGACCAGTGTGTCAGTCTGGTGTTAGAGACTGACCAATCCTTCACTCTGTCTGAGAGCAGAAAGGTAGTTGGGGTGTGGTTGGTGTTGATGATCAGTGGAGAGTACCCAATGATATACAGGAAGTGCTTGACAGCTCAATAGGTGGCCAAAAGGTTCCTTTCACAAAGGCCGTACTTCTGTTCCAGTGGGGTCAACAGCTGTGATGCATATGCAATGGGTCTCAAGGTGCTATGAACCTTCTGGGCCAGCACAGCTGACATGGCAATATCAGAGGTGGCGCATTCCAGATGGAAAGGTAGTGCTGGATTGGGGTTAACCAAAGCTGGGGCGGAGGCCAAGGCCTGCTTCAGTGACGTCACAGCCTGGGTGTGTATAGGGCCCCAAGTCCATGGGATGTCCTTCTTAAGTAGCTCATACAGAGGAGCAGCTTTCTGAGCAAAATCACTAATAAAATCTCTCAAATAATTCACCATACCTAGAAACCTTCGAAGAGTTGCCACGCTGGTGGGCAATGGCAAGTCCTACAATCCCTGTACCTTCTTCCAGGTAGGACGTTGACCTTGGTCAGTTATTTTCAGACCTATAAAGGGTACTTCTTTCTGACATAGCTGTGCTTTTGCTGGATAGCATTTCAGGCCTGCTCTCTGGATGAGAGTCAGTAGTTCGTCCAAGAGATCCAGATGTTGTTCCTGTGTGTCTGTTGACAGCAACAGGTCATCCACATATTGCAAGAGACATTGGGGAGTAGAGAAACTCTCAAGGGCGTCCATCATGTGCAGATGGAACAGGGATGGACTATTATGGAATCCTTGTGGTAAGCAAGTCCATGTGTATTGTCTTCCTTCAAAGGTGAACTTATATTGACTCTTAAGAGCCAATGGTAATGACCAAAACCCATTTGAAATATCCAGGGCACTGAACCATTTCAGGTCAGGGGTCAAGAGTCATAGCACATCAGGTGCTGAAGCCACAGTTGGGGAACAACTGGGGGTGACCTGGTTCAGTTTCCTGTAGTCAATAGTAAGTCTCCAGGTGCCTGTGGGTTTCTTCATGGGCCACACTGGGGAGCTGGCAGTGGAAACACAAGTTCTGATTACTCCTTGCTTGAGGAGTGACTTGATCATTTCTCTAAGGGAAGGCAAGGCCTCAGTTGGGAAAGAATATTGCCTTTGCCTCTCATGTGCTGGGCCTAGCACTTCGATGACAGTGTGCATCCTGCCACAGTCATGTTTGTTAATTGCAAATGCTTCCAAATGTCGTTGCAAAATGGGGAGAAGCTTTGGGAAAAGTTTATAAGTCTTGAACAAATCTATGACGTCATACTCCTTGTCATTTGCAGAGATTGTTGCCACAACATGTGAATCAGGAATCAAAATGGTATGATATTGACCCTGAATCTGTATCAATAGCATGTTAGCAAGGTCCACCACACAGTCATGTGGCACAAGGAAGTCAGTTCCTATAATACTAGGATGGTCATGCATTACCATTAGTTGGAAAGTGTGTGAGGCCTTTAGATAGCCTAGCTCTACCTGTAGGGGTAGAGAACGGTATGTAAGTAGCCTAGTACCATCAACTCCTGACATATTGGTCCTCCATCTGGAGGACCAAGGGGATGTGTCTGGATGTTCATCATGTAGCACAGATACAGCTGCACCTGTATCTATCAAGGCTACTAGTAGGCGGCCCCCGACCTCGGCCTCAGTGCAGGGCCTTCTGTTTGTATCCAAGACTAGCTTGTTTACAATCCGGACTGGGGCCTGTAATTGTCAATCAGTACTGCTGGGAGCATGGAGAGGTTGGGCCTGACTTTTGTGAATCACTTCATCATGCTGCACTGACACAATATAGGGAGGAGCTTCTGGGTTCAGGCCTGCATGAGCCTAAGGGCCTGCACCACCAGAGTCCCCATGACCGGTTGTGGTCTGGGTTGCTGGTTGTACTGCTGCAAGGGCCTGTGCGGGAACAGCATCCGCTACAGAGCGCACTTGTCCCAGGAGCTCTTGGAATTTCTGATTCTCTTCAGCTATCTCCCTATATGAAGGGCCTGTTCTTTGTTGCTGTGGTTTACCTTTACCCTTATGCTTTTTATACTTATGCCAATTCCAGTTCCCACCCCATTGCTGTTGCTGTTGCGGTTGTTGTTGATGGGCCTGTTGGGGGTGCTGGTTATCAGCTGGAGAAGCTTGCTGATGTTGGACCTGTTGGTGTTGGGTCTGCCCTTCCACAGTGTAGTGCATCGTGGCCTCTGGAGCAGGCTCCACGGCAGCTACTTTCTTGGAACCGGAGCCCAGATCACATATATAGAGTTGGTAAACTCTCTCAGTTTTCCGAAGGATGTCAGAAAACCTATCCATATTGGGGTAGGTGGTTGGCTCTACCTTTTCTCGTACTGCTAGAATCATGTTCCTAAGGAACAAGGTGTTATATTCAATAAGATCTACATCCACAGCTTCTTGTGTCAAGTGCTTGCCTGCTCGGTAGGTCATCCAAAGTCTCTGGTGGTAAGTCGCTGGACTTTCCTTTGCATTCTGTTTTGCAGGGTATGCAAGCATAACTCCTACTACACCTGGGCTGTGAGCAGAAATGAGCTCAGCTGCAACCTCATCAAAGGTGGCGTTCCCATCCTGGCGGATGACATCGGGGAGTTTGGCCCACAAACTAGGATTGATGATTTGGCATAATATTTGGACCTGGTATTCTGCAGCGAGGCTAAGCATCCCATATTTAGAACGCACCTTTTCTAAGTGACAGCTGAGGTTGTCAGATGGATTCATCTGACCGATACTGTCAGCTGTTTGCTGAACAGAGTAGGCCATTTGTAGGGGATTACTGGGCCGATCAGGCAGGGGTAGATTATCTCGGGCTCCGTCTAGTGCAGCCTGAGCTGCAGCCTTGGCTGCAGTGCAGACAATACCCTCCTGAGTGCCAGCCTCCTGCAGAAGCTGCCTAATCTGGGTTTTAATGGCCCGTTTACTTGTCTCAGGAAGAGGTACATTGCCTATTGCAGTTTCAATCATTGTTTCTATCTCTTGCCTATCTTCCACATTAATAACAGCTAACGGTGGTGCCGTCAGGACCAGATCTGGGCCTGTTCCCCCCTATCATGGGGGCTGCCATGTTGGCATCTCCCATGATGGGCATCATGACGTCGATGACGTATGACATGGTGAGGGTGTAGAGAGGACCCACCATGTTGTGGATGGCTGGGTGGGGTCTCTGGGCCATCGTAGGGGTGTGACTGGGCATTGTAGTGAGAGATGTCATCATCTGAAAATTCCCCTTCAGATGATGTATGTAAGGCAGGGGCTATGCCTTCCATTGCCTTAACATGGCCAGCCAGAACCTCCTGCTGATGGTGCAGTTTCACCATCTTGGTTTGACATTCAGTATGACTCACACTTGCAACATCCATATCAACCTCATCTTGCTTTTGCTTTTGCAACACTCTATACACGGCGCTCAATTCGCGATTGTCCCTAATAGCCATTTCTAAGTCATTATGTACCTAGTTCATCTCGTCCTGTAGCTCACCCATCTTCTCACTCAACTGAGCATTTGCAGCAGTTAGCAAATCATTCATTTGCAATGCCTGTCCCTTATCCTCTCTCAAACTTTCACACTCCTGCTTCAACATACAAAGTTCCTGTTCTCCAGCTTGAGCTGAATGATGCAATAGTGAATCATTTTCATTCCACAGAGTTTGGAGCTCAGACTCCAAGTTCTGCTGCAGTCTAACACATTCTGTTTCCTGCAAACCCATCTGTTGCTTAAGAGATTAAATTTACTGATCAAGGGTTCGAAACCTTGCTTCGGAGGCTTCCAGAGCAGCACAAAGAGCCGTGACCATCAACCCTTTAGCTTGACCCTTATTGGCTGATTGTCTCATCTCTGTGTACTGGGTTGAAATCCCCAGTATGGGGTTTTCGGATTGACTTGCATCCCTCGTGAAGTCAGCCCATCCTCCATGGGAGGTAAGGAAGTTCGAGACATCGAGTCTCAGTTCTATGCAGATATTTGATACGGTGGCCATTCTGTGAGAGGGAACGAAAAATCAAACTGTGAAAAAGGCACCGTGCTGTGTACTGATCCACAGCAGGAGCACTTTATACACAGCCGGGCTACTGTAAAAGTTGTAGACTTACAAATCAAAGCTGTAATGGAGTGAGTTGAGTCGGCATCGACCACACCCAAAAGGATGACAGCCAGACTTTATAAATGGCTACAAACTAGTTTAAAATGGGAGACATGATACGGGAATGTACACCTACTGTCCCTGTGGGAAAGGGGAAAAGTTTCAGCAACAAGTGAAAACTTACAAACACCAAATATTGCCTGCACACGGTCGCCAATTTGTTAGGAGGTGTAAACCTCACTTTCAGGTTCTTGGCAATATTGACAATGCAAGTAATCACAGACACGTTGCATAAGAGTGATATACAAGTTTATTATGACCAAAAGAATAAATCACAGTTGCCCTAAGCAGTTCTTACCAATACGAACCGGGAGCCAGTGCTAAGCCTTCCTTATACCGCGAGGTTTCTCTGTGTCTCCTGGGATCTCTGAGGTACAAGACTAATGTATTACATTATATACCTATGATAGTTACTATGGTTACTGTAAGATAGAAACATTTCTAGTTGCAGAGATAAGCCCTATTGGCTTAATTAGAGGTGGCTCCATGGTCCAAGATAACATTATACAATTTTGTATAGTCATGAGTTTATGAACAAAAGAGTTCTTATACAGAGTCTTACATAACTCAGTGTAGTAGTACAAATCACCAAAAGGTGGCAATGCTGACTTACATATTATAATTACTCCAAGGACACAGATGCCTTGGCATCTTACAAGTAAGAAATACACAGAAAATACATAGAAGAATATATGTATTAGCAAGCAAAATGTATTACAACAATATGCATTCATATCCTGATATCTACTCTTGTACGGTAGATTCCCTTAGCCCTATATGTTAGTATAACATATGCCTAAGTGCTAGCTGTCTACAGTGTACCTCTGAGGGTACCAATTAGGGTGCAGGGACCTTGTGTAACACCCACTTACCCTTCTTCTGCTGCATGGGATGTCTTGCAGGATGATATTGGTGCTGCCGGTCACTCTGCCGCTGTCGACTGAAATGGATGAAACCATAGTCTTTTTGAAAACGGGAGCCTATGAGTTTTAAAAACCTGCCCTTTGCGCCACGGTCCAGGATGGGATTCCTACTTGTGTGTGTTGCGAGACTGCAGAAAAAAATCAACATACCTTGGGACTCAACAAAAATAAAGTCACAGCACTAACCTTGGGACTGTCGCACTGGGCTTCACCAGGGAGCCCCCAAAGGCCAAAAACCATGGCGAAACTATACAAAAGCTGACTGAAGTGCTGGGTGATGATGCGTGGTCTATACCTTGAAACACCACCATTAGGCATAGAAAGAGGTCTTTTCCTATTAAGTGCCCTCTGATATAACCCCTGTTTTGCTCTATTCTCTCTCCCTTCCCTTGGCAGCCAGTCTCTCACCTTCCTTGTTTGACACCCCTCCTTTCTCCTTGTCATTCATTCCCCAACCCCTCCCTCCTCCCCTCCTCCCCCCCAGAGCTAGCCAACCCCCACTGCCTCCTGGGATGGTCTGCCAGGGAAAAATAGTCTTGCCTCCTTAGTCAGGCAAGACCCCTTATCCCACTGTTTGGCAAGTATATTGATGCTGCTAACTTTTTTCATTTATGATTTAACAAAATTGTTCTATAACACCCTTCCAAGTCTGTGTAACATTTGCCAATATTTGCTCTATGACCCTTTCTCAATTTAATGGAAGTCCCTCTTGACTTAGATGTACAGAGGACATGCATGTAGTATCCTCTGCAGATTTTATCTACATTTTCTACCTCCTTCTGGGATAGATGTGCCTCCTGGAGACACATTACATCAATTTATTTTTGTTTTGTGTTTTGTCATTGTTTTTATTTAATGTGGTTCAGATTTTTGTACCTTTTAATCAGGTTGCTAAATCCTTACATATTCCAATTCATAATTTTAACACCTTCAACCATATTTCATTTTTTTTTTGTTTACAGAGATACAGTTACAGCCTTAACACAATTCCCTTACATAAATAAGGTTTCTCTTGTGTATGTTTCCAATTAATAATAATGAAGAAATATCTTGCCCCAGAAGATCCCTCCCCCAACCCATACCCACATCCAATTTTATTACAACAGCGTATGAATATAAATTCCCCCAACCCCCTCATTCCCCATGGAATGCTCAGTTAGGGGACAGTACCAGAGGTGCTGCTCACTAACACCCTTTTTATGCTTTCTAAACAAGATAGTGCTCTCCTATTGGTAAGAGTATAGACCAACTACACCCTTCCCCCTTTCATGTATTAAACTTGCCTTCTGTTATCAGAAGTGACTGAGTACTGTCTATAAAAATAGAAATAATAACTTTTAACAAAGACATTGGGGTGACCAAACTTTAGATGACCCTCTCTTATTAATTAGCTTTGATTGCCTTCTATAATAATTTAAACTAGGCTGGGGCAGTGTTGTCTTGTAACCTTAGAAAGGGATTACTTTGAATTGTTGCCCAATTCATCTTTTCTATTTCTTCAAAGTAACTCCTGCATTCTCAGTTCTCTGTTGTATATTTGGCCTGAATTGTCAACTGTATGAGGCACCTCTTGAGTAATTTTATCAGTCATTAATCTCCCCTCAGGTAGCACAACTTCTTCCGAAGTAATTGCTGTGTTCTTCTCTTGCACCAGGGAAGATACATTATTTTGATCTTGTCTGATTAGCCCTTTCAATAAAGGGATCCCAATCATCTCTTTTACAAACATTGCTGCTGCTTCTGCCAATTCAAAAGATTTGTATATATCCTGCTGGAAGATTTTAAATATATTCAGCATCACATTCTGGAATTGTATAAAATTATCCCATAACATAGTTTTTATTGGATTAAAAATTTTCTTTTTTTTATAAGTTAGGGCCTAGATCAGGGAAGGCCAAACTTTGTTTCTCATTTAGAAAAAAACATTTAGTATAGTGAACATCTACTTACAGTGAACACCTCATCTAGCTCCAGAGGTGTTCACTATAGAGAGGAAGCACTGTATACAGTATGTAAAAACCTCCTATTTATCCTGGTAGCATAAAAATCTAATGTATTTAACTCTAGGGAACCTCTGAAGAGCATTAGGAATCCATGCTGGTGTACAATGTGCTCTCAATTTCTAGTTTATTCTGTATGTCTCTTTTAATGCCTCCTTGATCCATTTTTCCAAAACTAATTGCAAGTTGTGACTCTCCATACCCTCACAAATGTTCAGAAAGTTCAAAAAAATTCTTCTTCAGCACTATTCTAAATCTTTCATTTTTGCTCTTAAATATGTTATGTCATTAGCCTGTTCCATGAGCTTAGGCTCAGTTTGGGGTAAATAATCTTCTACATCTGAGAGTCTATTTTCTACCTTTGAGAGTCTGCTAGCAATTGACTTTACTTCCTCTCTTATTCCTCCTAATTCATTTAATATTATATCCATTCTGTGGTACATGCCAGAAACATAATTTTTCACGTAATTTAATATGGATTTTAAATCTACTGGGTTCTGTTGTTCAGATGAATTTTCAATCACATTTTCAAAATTGGACCCTTTTATATTCTGGATTATTCTTGTTTTAGTTTTGGGGTAGCCCTTATCTTGTTTTTGTGAACAAAAGAAAATTGTAACCCTTTTGGTATAGGTAACTTTGCCACTTCATGGCTCTGAGTTTTGTCTGTTCCTCCCCCACCCAGTTCTAGATTGGTCACTCTTAGACTTTCAGGCTATGTAGTTAAATTAGCTCTTTTACCTGTATCCTCTTGTATCTCTTCATATTCTATTTTACTGGCTGCAGCAGCAGAACTGGGGGCAAGGGTCAGAGATGTTCTCAACACCATGATTATTAACTTCAGATTCATCATTCCCTTTTATTGTTTCATTCCCTGCCAAGCATGGCAATAAACTTTCATCTTGATGACTGTCTTTTTCTAGGCTTTGAGACACTTCACCCTGCAAACTGTTTTCTTTGTATTATATCCTTTTCAGATTCATGTTCAGATGTAGTACTGTCCACAAGCTTTTCCAAATGTCCAGAATCTTCTAAATCCTCATCCCCACAGCTTCTCATTTGCAGCTGCATTGGATCCATGATAACTTCCAACTCAGATAATTTAATTTTCCTCAGTGATTTAGCTCCAGTATGCTTGGGCTTGTAACGGCCAGGGTTAAGTGGTACCTCAGTTTTTCCCTTTTATTTTTCTGGTGGATTTTTAAAGAAATCTTTATATTCAGGGTTCTTTTTTCTCATTTTATCAAATTAGGCTATTACCTTAGAGTCTCTTGGATTTCCCAGCTACTAGTTCCAGGATTTATGTGGTGAGTTAGCTCCTGGGATTCTGTAACTGTTTAAGCAATTTAAAATACTGATACGTCCATCAAACAAGGTAAACCAGAATCATGAGATGAGCAACACAGACAAATGCTCATATGGCACACTTTAGGTTTTGCTTGCCCATATTAATGTTCTCTGCTTAAGCCAACCGAATGTGACTACAAACAAAAGAAAAATGACTCACATACAAGTGGACACCGACTTACGGTGCTGCCAAAAGAAAGACCAGTGTCATGAAGGAGTAACATCTCCCAGCCTTGTGTAGCTGATCAGGCCACATTTGAACACCGCTATCTCCATCAAAAGAGGTAATTCAGTGTCATGAGAAAAGCAACTTGGCACATGCACACGCAGCACTCCTTGGGTTTTGCTTGCCTGTGTTAATGTTCTTGCATTCGAGCAGACACCAACTTACAGAGCTGTCAAAATAAAAAATAGGGTTGGGCAGACCCGAAAAGATCCTGACCCTTATTCTCAGGATCAGGATCCAGGCCAAAGTCCTGATAAGTTCTGATTAGCCTGATTAGAATTAGAACCTTTGCAAAATGTGATGAAAAGTGCAAATCTGCTATATAGTCGCATATAACGACACTGAGATCTGAGACACACATATAGAATTGTAATCAGCATTTCAGGATATTCTGAATATGAAAAGTGTGAGTTTACAGCACTGATTCTGGTAGTCATGCAGATGATATCTGTCTGTTTCCTGTCTCAGAGTCAGTAGTACTAGTATTACAACTGTAAACTGACTTGTCTGACCTCAGAGGAGGAATCCCATTGTCCCGGATCCCCCCCTTTTCCCTCCCAAAAGACAGAGACCATTGTATGTTGTTGTGCTCAGATTGGCAATTAATTTATTATATATCATGATTCCATTTTCCATCTCATCATCTTTTATTATAGTTTCTTTTACAACTGTACTTTATTGCATCCATATATCAATCTCTGATCATCCTTCTTTCTTCCTCTTCTCGCTCCTCCAGGTGAAAACCTGAGTGCCTTCTTCTTCTCTTTTTCTGTTAGATAATGGTGAGAACTGAGACAGCTTTTCCTCCTTCAGCTGCTTCTTCCTTTTGTCCTATTCCTTTTTCTTTCCCCTCCCCTCCCCTCCTTCTCCCCCCCTTTTTTTCTCCCTTTTCTCTGCCATCCACCTTTGGCAGTCCATAACCGTCCTACCAGACAATTCTGTCATCCACCTTTGACAGACCATATACAGTCCCTTTTTGACTGTCTTCTCCTCATGCTTTGTAGCTTTTTGGGGTGGGATGGATAAAAACTTCAGCAAAAGTGGCTGAACCACTCCTGTGCTGTCCATAATATACCTCCCTTAGCCTCTCCCCTTCCTTTTTCTTGCCTATTGTTCTGTTTTTCTGCCCCTCCCCTTCCTTTCCCCCTCCCCTTCTGAGCACATCATCTCCAGTTTGAGGGAGGGGTGCACCTGGACAACTTGGTCTGCCTCTTAAGGGGAAAACTCCATTGTCCCGGATTCCCCCCTTTTCCCTCACAAAAGACAGAGACCATTGTATGGTGTTATGCTCAGATTGGCAATTCATTTATTATATATCATAATTCAATTTTCCATCTCATCATCTTTTTTATAGTTTCTTTTACAATTGTACTTTATTGCATCCATATATCATTCTCTGATCATCCCTCTTTCTTCCTCTTCTCGCTCCCCCAGGTGAAAACCTGAGTGCCTTCTTCTTCTCTTTTTCTGTTAGGTAACAGTGAGAACCGAGACCGCTTTTCCTCCTTCAGCTCATTCTTCTTTTCATCCTATTCCTTTTTATTTTCCCCTTCCCCTCCTTCCCCAATTTTTTCCATTAGCCAGTCTCCAGCTTGCATTGGATGATTGGCTTTCCCCTCAATTTAGGATATTGTTTCCCCCACCACTTAGGGGACCTTCTCATTTCCTTTTTTTTTTATATCCCTTTTTCTGCATGTCTTCTCCATGCTTCTAAAAAACCCAGAGTTTCCGTATTAAACATATCTATGGCTAGATCTGACAGGTGCATGCCATCTGACCTGTAGAAATCCACTACCCATTCTTCCACCCCTTGAAGTATTACCTGCCCCCCCCATTTTTCTTATCAGTGTTCCTACCCTTCTACTCATTTCCTTCTGACCCTGTCTACAGCTCTATGATTGCGTTTATTCCTCCATATCCTTCTTGGGATCATATCCGACCATACTAGGCATACCCTTGGCTACCAGTGTTGTATTAATTCCAAGTCCTTCTTAATCTGCATGTATGTGTCCACCTATGGTTCCTCCTATGTTGTTGCCCCTAGATGTGTGATAATTAAGTCTGGAACTGGTCGCCGCTTCTTCATTTCTTTCAGGGTAGGAGCAGTTGCCCCCATCTCATCCCTCTGATGCCACACCACACCAACCTACATTTTTTCAAATCCTGGTAGAGCTGTCTTCCCCCAGCTTTTTTCTCGGCTCTCTTTTCCGTCAAATGAATATAGCAGTAGCCACATATCCAGACTTCCATTATCCTCCCTCTTCCTACAGGATTTAAACAAAATAAATCTTATACCTGTTCATTGGATCTTTTCCATTTTTCAGTTCTATGCTCTCCCCCCACCCCCATGGTTCGTGTCTGCAAAAGAAAATACAGATGATACATTAGTCTCCATACTTTAGTGCTCGAATGTATCTCTTGTAACTGGCAGACAGCCAGCGTCCCTTATCCAACATATTAGCCACCATATCCCCTGCTGCTGTCCACTGAGAAGCAGCCCCTATTCATAGAGAGTGCAATGAATAATTACATGGGTTCTCCCCCAGAAATTGCATGCCCTTCTTAAGCATGGCCCTGACCTGATAACTTGTGATCTTTTTCCCATCTCCATGTGCAAATAACCTCCCAGTCCTACCCCCTCACTCTGCAGCATAAGCCCACAAAGCTTTTACTGAGCACATTGTGCCATCTCCCTGAGCCTTCAGGGTTATCATATAGCCCTGTCCTCCCTGATCCATCTTTGATTTCTTTATCCTGATTTGTATCTCATTCATCCCCAACTTATGTCCTCCCAATCCATCCCCCCTTCTTCGTCGACTCTGCCATGTCCTACTGCCTCACTCATTCTCATGGCCCCAGCAAACATTACCACATAGATCATATGGAAGAGTTGGGCTTTGTCCTTTGATCTGCAGATTGCCGGTAATGCTCCTTTTAGTCTCGCCAGCCACTGTGCCCCTAATGGTCACCTGTTTTCTGCTGTTTTTTGCTTTAATCTTCTCCATCCCTGCATCATCCTTCTAATTAACATTGACTTCGTCGGGTCTTTCCATCCCTTCAGGCTGCAGACCAAACTAATCCCTGCTAAATAGACCCCCATCATTGTGTGGGTGGTTCCCTTCTCCCATTGCTCCACTGTAAATTTTCCTAGTTGTTCCTCTGTAAAAGGCCTACTTACCTCCATGTGGCATATCACCCTGAATGTCTGCAACACCTGCCAGGCCCCCTCATAGGCCCTCTGAGTCCTTGGTGACCATGAGCAGCAAAACAACAGTTCTGCTCCCTCTTATCAACATCCCAGATGTTCTTTGGTATGGGTGTTTTTTGCTCCTTTGCTGTCGGTGCCAGCCTCTGGAAATGATCCAGCTGCAGACAGGAAAGGCTGTCAGCCAGAGTATTGTGTGCCCATTCTATATGTTTGGCTCTGAATGACATATTCAGTTTTAAGGCCCTTAGCACAGCTGTCATAGTACCTGCATGACCATTTCTGACCTAGCTCCTTTGTTGTTTAACATGCCTACTACTGCCTTGTTGTAACACCAGAATGTCACCTTATGATTCCACAGCTCTTCCCCCCACACCAAGGTGCAGGCCCAAATAGGCATGATCTCCAACAATGTTATGTCCTTTACTTTTCCCTCCTTTACCCATTCTGTAGGCCATGGTTCTGAAAACCATTTTCCCCTCAAATAGTCCCCCATGCCCTGGCCCCCTGCTGTGTCCATATAAAGTTTGAGGTCTGTGTTATATACCCAGTCATCTTGCCAAAAGGAGCACCCATTATAGCTCCTTAGGAACTCCTCCCATACTTTAAAGTCTTCCTTAACTCCTTTTGACATGTCTACCCGGTGGTGTGGCCTGGTTACGCCCGCTGTGGCCCTAGCTAGTCATTTTGTGAAGGTCCTCCCTGGGCCAATAGCCTGGCATGCAAAGTTCAGGTGTCCCAAAACCTGTTGAACCCTCTTTAGCTGTATTCTCCTTCTACTTGTATGTATTTTAATCAGTTCCCTCAACTTGGATACTTTTTTGTATGGCAACCTAAAGACCTCCTTCGAGGCATCTATTTCAATACCCAGAAATTCTAAAACCTTACTGGGACCTTCTGTCTTCTCCGGTGCTGGGGGGCCCCTAATTCTCTGCATAGATCCTGGAAACTGGTCAACATTTTGTTCGTCTCCTCTTTCCCGCTGCCTATTAGCAGGAAATCATCCAAACAGTGAATGACCATCCTGTAACCAGTTTTTTCCTGAAATATCCACTGTAAACAGGTGCTGAATGCTTCAAATGTAGCACATGCTATGGAACATCTCATAGGCATTGCCTTGTCAAAATAGTATTGTCCCCTTATTTTAAAACCCAACAGATCCCAGTCCTCTCTCCTAACTGGAAGCAGCCTGAAAGAGGACTCTATATCCATTTTTGCCATCCATGCATCAGCTATTGCTCTGATGGCTTGTACTGATTCTTCCAATGTGGCATATGTCACTTTGCTATGCTCCTCACTGTTGAAATCATTCACCGAGTCCCCTTCCAGAAATGACAAGTGGTGAATCACCCTGTATTCTTCCTTCTGCTTTTTGGGGACCAAACCCAATGGAGAAACTCTCATATTCTGCAGAGGGGGAGTGTCAAATGGCCCTTCTACCCTCCCCGCTGTTATTTCCTTATCGTTGTAATAAATACATCCCACCCCTCCCTTGGCCTTCACCCTTCTTATTATGAGGGAGTGAGTGATGAGTGGGATGCCCAGCTCCATCACTATCGCCGAGTAAGTGGCAAAACCTACAAACCATCGATCCCAAGTTTTCCCTTTTATAAATTTATCCTCCCCTTTCTTCCCCAACAAAACCATGGCTTCTGTCAGCTTGCTTTTCCCTATGCTCTCCATTTCATTGTATTTTGCTGCTGCTTCACGGCTTACTAAGGCAAAAATATCCACATATTCCCCCTTCCATATTTTCTCTTTTGTAGCCAGCAGAACATGCTCCCCTACTGTCATTCCTGGAGTTTCTATTTCCCTTGTCCCTTTCCTTTTGTTCTCTACTCCCTTTTCCCCTTCCTTCAGCAACTCTTTGTCTGATCTAATCTTCGCCAGTATTGCCTCCATCTGGCCCAAACCCCCTGTCCCGAGTGATGAAAAAATTTGGCCTATGTATTCCTTTATGCTTTCTCCTACTGACCCAGATACACTACCTGTGATCCTGCCCATTTCTTGGGGGCTGCTGTCATCATGATGCCCTGGGCTGTCCCCTTGTGGCTGGATGACTGGCTGTACACCTGGTTGCTGAGGAGGCACCACTGTGCTCAGAGATTCTATCCTGGGCTCCACCGCGGTAACCACTATCTGGTCCAGGGGAGGTACTAAAGGACCTGGTTCAGCAGGGTGCAAAGGTACTGGACTAGCCACCCTGGGAGGTACCCCCATAGGTGGCTGCACTCTAGGTGGGCTGTGTAACCTCCTGGTCTGCCATTTTCCTCTGCCCCCTTTTCCCTTCTCCCCAGAGTGCCCTGGCTCCTCCCCATCCACCATCTTCCACATCCTGTTAGCTTTTTCAGCCAGCTCTATGATAGCCCTGTAGGCATCCTCTTTGGAAAGTCTGCTCTTCTTTGTCGCCATGTCTCCTTCTATCCAGTGAGATTTGTAATGACAACTGAAAAAAATTATTTTATTAATCTCTTTTTAATCATCCATCCATATGGTTAAGCCAACTTTCCTTCATTTGTTCCTGTCCCCAGTCGTTTTATTTGAATTCTATTTTTTTAAACCCCCCCTTCATTGCCTTTCTGGGCCTAAATGGTCTCTTGCCTTGTGCCCCTTTGTGTCCTAAGTTGCTATGGTCTTTATCACAGTCACACTGCCAGCTTTCCCCACATCTGTAAACCTCCCCCCGGGCCAGGTCACTTTTGCCCTGCTTCTGGCCTGTTCCTCCTTCTGAGACCTCCTATGACATAATGTAGCCCTAACATTCGGCTCCCCCTGGACTGTCTGGCCCATTTAAAAGGGGTACTCACAACCTATCCTGAATTCAGGCCAGGCCCTTATCCCCTCATTGCCAGGCTACCTTTCTTGCCTCAGTAGCTCTTATAGCTCCTCGTTTTTTTTTTTGGCCTGGTCCCTTGGCATGTGACATCATGCCATGTGGCTGCTCTTTGCCCCCATGCCAGGCCTGTTTCATAGGCCTCTCCATGGTGTACTAGAATGCCCTACCTCCTAGCTCCTCACTTTTTTCCCCCACTGCAGCGCTTCTCACTGTCTTCTTCCCCCGACTGTTTTCTGGCCAAACACGTGGCAATGCCTTCTTCCTTTCTCCCCAACTATGCACGTCCCTTTTCCATTGCTGGGCATCTGCCTATCCACCAGGCCCCACCGCACGCTATTCTGTCCTTCCAGGCCCCAAGACAAAGCTTTGTGGGTTTTTTTGGTTTGTTTTTTTAGTTTCCCCATGTCCCTTTTTCTGCCCGCTTTATTCCCTATCATTCTTCCCATTCATCCACTAGGCCACAACAATCCCCACACCTGCTGCCCTCGCTCCCTTCCCGCAGGTAGCCATCTCCCTCTCAGAAATGCTCTCTTCTCACTCAGCAGAGAGATTTCCCCACAAAATTCTCTGCTTCATTCCTACGTGATGCTGGAAAGCGCTATCCTACTCCCAAGCACTACCGGAACCAAAAATAAGCCATTTATTCCCATACCCAACTCTGGTGTTCCCCAGCATCCTGCAGTAGTGCAGATTCAGTTCCATGCACTTGCTCAGCAAGGCCCTTGGATGAAAAAACCTTGTTACCCTCCTCCTGAAGGCTGAAGCCCAGCTTGCATGCCTCCTCCTTTGACCACCACGTTTTCTTCAAATACAGCACCCAAACTAATGAGGTACTGGCACTGAAAGCCAAAATCAAGCATATTAAATTACCAAATGAACTATGGCATTCCCCAGCATCCTGCAGCAGTGCAGGTTCAGCTCCCCACACTTGTTCAGCGAGGCCCTTAAATGGAAAAACTTTGTTACAAAGGCTGAAGCCCTGTCCACATCCATTCTTCTTTGACCACCATGTTTTCTGCAACTTCAACCCTCAATCTGATGAAACGCTGGCACTGAAAGCCAGAATCAAGCATATGAAATTACTAAATGAACTATGGCATTACCCAGCATCCTGCAGCAGTGCAGGTTCAGCTCCACACGCTTGTTCAGTGAGGCCCTAATGGAAAACTTTGTTACAAAGGCTGAATCCCTGCCTACACGCATCCTCCTTTGTCCACCACGTTTTTGCAAATTTACCCTCCAAACTAATGAACGCTGGCACTGAACACCAAATGAACTATCCCCAACAAGTTTCTTGCTGAAGTTCCCTTCAGCATTCTTCAATTGAAAGAAAATTCACACAAACAGAAACCTAATGAGCCATCCACTTACAATTCTCCTTAAAACAGTTTCTCTCAAGTAAAGTAATACAAATCTTATTATTTCTTATATAGATTTTTTTTAAACTTCATTCATTTCTAGCTTTCTTACCTGTTGTATCCTAGTGCACAAACCTCTTCAGTCATTCTGCCAATCTGATGTGCTGCAGTTTCAATTAAATCAAAACTTCAGCAAAAGTGGCTGAATCACTCCTGTGCTGTCCATTGTATACCTCCCTTAGCCCCTCCCCTTCCTTTTTCTTGCCTATTGTTCTGTTTTTCTGCTCCTCCCTTTCCCTCCCCCCTCCCCTTCTGAGCACACCATCTCCAGCCTGAGGGAGGGGTGCACCTGGACAACTTGGTCTGCCCCTTAAAGGGCAAACTCAATTCCCATTTGGTAGTATATACTATACAATGGACATATCATAGAAACATAGAAACATAGAATTTGATGGCAGATAAGGACTGCATGGCCCACCCAGTCTGCCCATTTCCCTACCTATTGGATAAGCTGTAGGTTTTAGTTAATGAACAGCCTACTTCCTCCAAATGGATATCAGTTTGTTATTGTTGCACCAGTTCCTTCTCTGCTCCACTGAGAGTCATGCAGTTATTTTCTATGGCATGGTCCCTCCACCCACCCACCCACCCAAATTGATGACACATTTAGGGACCCTTACCAAACAAAACTGCATTTCCTTAGGAGCCAGAGACTTAGCTACTGTAGTGGAAGGGAGAGTGTGACTGTGAGGCTGAGCCTGTACTGAGTGGGCAGAGACCTACATTCAGGCAATCTAAAAATGCAAACATTAGACAAATCTATTAGTACATGCTGAAAAACGTGTGCCTTCATGTTCAGGCAATCCAAAAATTAGGAAATACTGAAAACATGCCATCAGTCTCAACTTCATGCAGTACAAAAATTACACAGGTACATTAGGACATGCTGTGAAAAGTGTGCCTTCAGGCTCAGGTAATCCAAAAATTAGCAAAGCACGTGATGAAGACAGGCTGAAAACATTGTGCCATCAGTCCCAACTTCAGGCGGTCCAACAATTAGAGAAGTCTATTAGGACATGATGCGAAAAGTGTGCCATCAGTTCAGGCAATCCAAAAATTAGCAAAGTCTGTTAGGACATACTGAAAACATTGTGCCATCAGTCTCAACTTCAGGCAGTCCAAAAATTACACAAGTCCATTAGGAAATGCTGTAAAAAGTGTGCAGTGACATTCAGGCAATCCAAAAATGAGCCAAGTATGTGAGGAGGACATGCTGAAAACATTGTGCCATCAGTCCCAACTTCAGGCACTCCACAAATTAGAGACATCTGTTAGGACATGCTGTGAAAAGTATGCCATCAGGTTCAGGCAGTCCAAAAATTAGAGAAGTCCATTAGGACATGCTGTGAAAAGTGTGCCATCAGGTTCAGGCAGTCCCAAAATTATAGAAGTCCATTAAAACATGCTGCGAAGAGTGTGTCATCAAGTTCAAGCAGTCCCAAAATTACACAAGTCCATTAGGACATGCTGCAAAAAGTGTGCCATCAGATTCAGGCAGTCCAAAAATTACACAAGTCTATTAGGACATGCTTTTAAAAGTGTGCCATCAGTTTCAGGCAGTCCAAAAATTACACAAGCCCATTAGGACATGCTGCGAAAAGTATGCCATCAGGTTCAGGCAATCCAAAAATGAACAAAGTCTGTTAGGACATGTTGAAAACATTGTGCCATCAGGTACAAAAATTGTGTAGACCACATATGGGTTTACATGAGTACTACTGATTTATTTTTCTGAAAAATGGTGATCTTTCTACTTTTCCAAGTAGTCATCTTTGAGGTCACTGCAACATGTATTTGCTACCTCTGGGTCACAGGTGTAACCAGTCAATGTGAGGAGATTCAGAGCTTTGGAGGTTGGTGAATACAAATATATATTGCTATTAGCCTGTAAGGGGCACAAGGCTGCAAAATGGATTGGTTTGTGCACCTCTGGTGAGAGGAACATTTAGGGTGGGTTGCTGTGGTAACAAGAGTTGTGTAGGTCCCAGAGATAATGCCTGCTCATAGCCCGGGGCAAACAGAAGGTGATGTGATACCTTCATCCATGGCATCTCTTACAAACTACTCAGTAGTGGTCAGGTAGCAAGCATAGTGCTCCTGGGATGAAAGTCCACCACTTGAGGTGGTGTTTTAATATATATTGTATTGTCTGTCTTGTTTTATTGAAAGCCTGAGCTTGCTGGTGCAGTATGTGGGTACAGTTACACTTCCTGTGGGGGCTGCATAAAGAGTGCACCACACTCGAGCGGGAGCAGGAGATTCAGAGCTTTGGAGTTTGGTGAATACAAACATATATTGCTATTAGCCTATAAGGGGCACAAGGCTGCAAAATGGATTGGTTTGTGCACCTTTGGTGAGAGGAACATTTAGGGTGGGTTGCCGTGGTAATAGGGGTTGTGTAGGTCCCAAAGAGACTGCCTGCTCATAGCCCGGAGCAACAACTGGGAGGTGTATGTGATACTTTCATCTGTGGCATCTCTTACAAACTACTCAGTAGCGGCCAGGTAGCAAAGCGTAGTGCTCCTGGGCTGAAAGTCCACCGCATGAGGTGGCATTTTAATATGTATTTGTACTGTCTGTCTTGTTTTACTGAAAGCCTGAGCTTGCTGGTGCAGGAAGTGGGTACAGCTGCACTTTCTGTGGGGGCTGCTTAAAGAGTGCGCCACACATGAGCGAGAGCAAGCATGTGTGGAGTGAACACATGGTCGTGCGCATGGAGACATGCACAGAGACACGTGAATCTGTGTGTGTCTGCTGTGGATGCCAGGGACAGAAGCCAGAACCCAAACACTATTTGACATTAGTAATTGGAGTTGAAATAAGTTTCAGCATGGCGCAAGGTAGCGGAAAAAACAAAAAGCTGTAAAAACAATGTATACTTTGTAAAATGTACAATGAGGGGGGGAAGGAGCAGCAGTTTAGTTGTAATAATTGTATATTGGTGGAAACACTATAGGAGGAAATCAGACTGTTACTAGAGAGATTGGAAGTGAAAAAGGATATAGGAGAATTAGAAAGGTTTATTGATTCTATGTCAGATAGTCTCACAGTGCATAAATAAGGTGTTGCAACTAATACTCCTAGCTGAATGCCAGCAAGGAAGAAGTTTACATCTAGCAAAAATGACAGGAGTTTGATGTTAACAGGGAACAATAACAAAAGAACTACAACAAAGAAAAGGAAGGAGAGTACACACCAGGGTGACCCCCTACAACTCAACAATAAGTATGGTGCCCTAAATGAAACACCTAAAACAGAAGCAAACAATTGTAAAGAATCAAGGGAAGAAATTAAGGATAGTGAATCCATTCAAGAGGGTGAATTAAAGGAGCAACAACACTCGCATAGCATTATAGACAATAAAGGTGTACAAGCTGAGGCAGCTGATAGTTTGAGTCTTAAGGGGAAAAATAACAGAGATATCCTTGTAATCGGGGCTCAGTCACTAGGGGGACAAATTAGATAGTTTGTAAATATAGGAAAATGTATGCAACAATCAATATGTTACCTAAGGTTAAAGTAACAGACTTAGGTTGCTAGATGGTCTGATGGAGAACACACATGAACCTTTAGTTATTCTACACCTGAGGACAAATGACATAGGGAAAAACAAACTGGAAATTATACAGGAAGGCTTTATGAATATAGTAGATAAAATTCAATCCAAAGGAGGTGAGTTCATAATTTCAGGGATTCTGCCAGTGCAGAGGCCACATGAATATAAAAACTGGGCCATAAACCAAATGAATAGATGGCTATAAACCTTTTGTGCAGATAAGAATATCGGTTTTATGGATAATACCAGGACATTCCAAAAATAAAGCTGTTTTCAGGCACCTAACTAGGGCGGGAACTAGGATGCTGGGGACTAAAATAAATAGGGTAAAACTGTTTCATTTAAACTAGAAGGAGAAGGGCAGGTACTTGCAGACATGGGGGCAATGAATGACATGGACACTATAGAAAAGAAATGTAAGGGTTGGAATATAGTACTATTGAATGCAAGAAGTTTACTAGACAAATTTGATGAATTCCAGCACATGTTAAAATCTAGCAACACTGATATAGCATTGGTCACTGAAACATGATGGGATGAAGCAGATCCTTGGGGGAAAAAAACATCTCAGGGTACAAATTAAATTCAAGATCTAGAACCCATAGAAGAGGAGGTGGAATTGCCATATATTATAAATAGTGAGCAGGAATTGATCCACTTTGAAAATGTAGAAATGTGGTGGATATAAATAGTGCATAAGGCTCAACCAAAAACTAGATTGGGACTGGTGTACAGGCCTCCATCTATAACTAAACAGGATGATCACCTTCTCTTCGAGTTTATTTCTAACCTAGACCCGGCAGAAGATATAATCTTAATGGGGAATTTTAATATGCCTGAAATTGACTGGTTGGAACTAAGAGGGAAATCTAACACAGAAAGGAAATTCCTTGATGTATTTGACCAAGTTGGGGTGGAACAGAAAGTAATGTCAGCAACTAGGGGTCATAACATCTTAGATTTTGCACTAACCAATATGGGGAATAAAATAAGTAATATTACATTGGGTAGTCCCTTAGGGAACAGTGATCATTGTAAGGTCTGTTTTACGATGTCAGGTGAAACAAGTATAAATTGTGCCAGAGGGTTAACACAAAAGCTCAATTTTAACAAGGCACCCCTTTCTGGCTTTAGAACTGAGATGGCTGCTTGGGACTGGAATGCTGAGTTTTCTAATCTTCCTATACATAAAATGTGAGATATCTTGACCATGAAAATTAAAATGGGAGTGCTAAAATATATACCAAGTACGAATAAATATGGCAGGAAAATTAATACCAAAGGTAGGTTTGATTCTAAACTTAAAAAAATGGTTAGGGAGAAAGATAAAATCTTTAAAAGGGTAAACAAAAAAGATAACAATGATGGATGGCTGTTGTATAAGGGGAAGGTTAGACAACTTAAGAAGGAAATTAAGAAAGCTAAGGCAGAATATGAACTTAGGCTACAAGAGTAAGGGACAATCATAAAGCATTTTACATATACATCAATGGCAAAAAGAAGGGATTTAATGATACAGGCCCTTTTATTAATGAATTGGACGAACGTGTAACTGACACTAAGTTATTGGCAGGCATGCAAAATTCTTATTTTAGTTCAGTATTTAGTAAAGATACTGGCACAAGAATTACAAATAAGTTGGGTTCTCAGGTAGGACAAGTAAAAATAGACCCTACAGATGTACTGGCAAGATTAGAAAGCATTAATATTAACAAATCTCAGGTACCAGATGAGCTTCATCCATGATTACTTAAAGAACTGGTGGACAGCCTGACTCCTCCATGGACACATTTATTTCACAAATGCTTAGATCAGGGAATAGTGGTACTGGCTTGTAGGGAAGCTATAATAGTTCCATTATTGAAGAAAGGCCCTACTACAAAACCTGAACATTTTAGACCAATTAGTTTAACTTCTATAGTGGGGAAGCTATTTGAAGGAATCCTGAAGGACTGTATTTTATCCCACATGTCACTGTATCATTTAATTGATCCAACCCAATATGGCTTCACAAAAACAAAGTCATATCAGATGAACATGTTAACCTTCTATGAAAAAGTAAACACTGCCCTGGACAAAGGGGATGCAGTGGACATCATATTTTTAGATTTTTTCAAGGCATTTGATAAACTACCTCATAAGGAATTAGTAGATGTACTGATTAGCACAAAGCTACCATCTAATATAGTTAAATGGGTGGAAGTGTGGTTGTATGATAGAAGGTAAAGGGTTACTATCAGAGGTTTTTTTTTTTAAGATTGGAAGGCAGTTACAAGTGGAGTCCCACAGGGCTCTGCCTTGGGCCCATGTTTATTTAATCTATATGTTTCCTCAATCAAGTGTAGTTTCGCCAACATTTGGGGGAGTAAGTTTGCAGATGACTGCAGGATTGGGGGTATAGTAAACAGTACTGAAGATCAGAAAAAGGTACGGGTAACACTGGACATGTTGAGTCAGTGGACAGATCAATATAAGCTGGAACTTAACCTTAGCAGATGTGCAGTAATGCACTTGGGAAATAAGAACAGTAAAAATGAGTATAACTTAGGAGAAGTCTAGTTATGTTAAACTGTGGAGGAAAGGGACCTGGGGGTGAAAATAACTAGTGACTTGCAATTTAGTATGTACTGTGGTATGGTTGTCAAAAAAGCTAATCAAGTACTAAATTGCATACTACGACACATCAGTAGTAGAGATAATGAGGTGATTCTGCCCCTTGGTGAGGCCCCATCTGGAGTACTGTGTCCAGGTCTGGTCCCCATACAAAAAAGCTGACATTAGAAGATTGGAGGGGGTACAGCGTAGGGCCACAAAGAGAACTGCAGGTCAGGGACATGTGCCATATCAGGAGAGATTAAACAACTTAGGACTTTACACACTGCAATATCGCAGAATAAGGGGAGATATGTGCATGATATATATAGGGCCCATCAGGATGATCAACTGAGATAGGAACTGGGACTTGGGGTTAGGAACTTTTACCTACATGAACCCAGGAGACACAAACTGCAATTAACACAAGACGAGTGGAGAACCCTGAGGAGGAAAAACTGGTTCAGCCAGAGAGGGATTAAGCTGTGGAACAGTTTGCCAAATAGAGTAGTAATGAGTAATTCAATGGGTTCTTTTAAACATGTTCTGGATAAGTATTATGGAAATAAAATAACTCTAGTTTAAACAACAGGGCAAGCATTAAGAACGTAAGTCTATGTAGCTTGAAAAAACCTATGAAACCTATAAAATGGAAGGTTTACTTTTAAGAATGTTAACTTTTCAACATTTTCTGGTAGTAGCCTAGATCTTGTATCTATCACCACATTTTCTGCACAGCTAAAGAGTCGCTCTGAAAATACACTGGTTGGGGGACATACCATATACTTCAAGGCTACCTGTACAAGTGCAGGCCATACAGGCTCCTTGCTTTGCCAGTATTTAATGGGATATTTATTCCATTCAATACCTTTTTCTGCTAAATAGCAGTCAACCATGGCCTGAGCAGAAGCAGTGACATATGGAGAAGGAAAGGCTGCTTTTTCAAGGACAACGGCATCCAAGTGAGCCCAGAGATGACTGCTGAGTGTAGAACAAATGGCAGCAGCTGACTGTTTCATAGCCTAACTGAGAAGAGAAGAGAAAGCTGTGAAGATGCAGGAGGAATGGATGAGGGAACTGCATCAGTTTTCATGCTTTTTTTTTTCAAAAGCAAATCTACTTCTTAAATTATTTTCTGTGCAGTTTTGGAACACATTTGGGTCATACTGTGAGAGGTGTTTCATCTTGTACCGTGGGTCTAGTACTGTTGCAATAATGTAATGTTCTGCAGTGAGTGTTTCACAGAGTTTCTCATCATCTCTGACTTTTTTAATCATTCTATGTACTATGACTTTTTTTATTCTGAGTGGCAAGTCCCTTTCAGTTGCACCAGACTCTTCCATCTGAAACTGGCTTGTTGTACCTTCCAACTCATCCCTGATCACATTCAGCTGAAATATAAGAATCTTGATCAATGGGATTATGTGGCTGAGTGTGGCACTGTTGGAACTCACTTCCCTAGTAATTTTCTCAAAGGGTTGCAGTAGCTTGATGAGAAATTGTAAAACATCCCACTGCTGAGGAGTAATGTACACATCAGCATACCCTGTGCTGTTCTCTAGTGTATACTGTCTTACATCCTTTTTTTTGCTCCAGAAAGCTTTGGAACATGTAAAAGGTAAAGTTTCACCTCACTGCAACATCCTGGATGAGTGTATTAGGAGGCAGTCCATGTTCTTCTTATATGGCTCAAAGACGTTGACATGCTTTGCAGGAGTGACTGAAATGTGTGCATATTGTTTTTGCCACGTATGTGAGAGCCTTTATATCTCTGTTCTCTTCCATAAATGCATGCACAATCAAATTTAGGCAGTGTGCAAAACATCGAATGTGGACAATGCCCCCTTCAGACAATACTTTCTTTATGCTTGAACCATTGTCAGTCACAATAAAACCTACAGAAATTCCCTGTGACGTCAATCAGTACTGTATCTCTCTATTGAGCTCATCCAGGATTTTGGAAGCTGTGTGATCCTGCAGGATATACTGGATGCGAAGGGAAGCCAGTTTCAGAGAGGAATTGTCAGTGTCACTACAGTGAGTAAACAATACCCAATGCACAGTCAGTGACATAAATGGTTCTGCCTGGCAGCTTGTCCATATGTCAATAGTCTGACAGACAACCCCAGCAACTGCATCTTTTAAAGCATTTTTCAGTTTAATACTTACTATATCATACATCTGCGGTATTGCAACAGTCGAGAAATATTTCCTAGATTGAATATTGTATCGTGGTGACAGGTGATTCAAAAGACTTTTGAATCCTACATGCTCCACAATTCTGTAAGGCTGTAAGTCCAGTGCTAACATCTCTGAAATTAGTTTTGTTATAGCAATTGCCTCAGGATGACTATGCTGGTACTTAGCTTTATGTTCAATTGTCTCTGAAATCATGATCTGTCTTCTAGCAGTTGAAGTTTTCAAATGGCCAACATTAGGAGTGCTGGATGATAAGGACAAAAGGGGACACTTTGTAATACTTATTCTAGAAGAAGACTGAGAAGGAGCGGACAGTACAACTGAAGCAGCAGGGTTGCTGCTGCTGTCACTTGATATAACAGGTGCAGCAGGTGTAGTCTGACTTAACTTGGCCTGCATGTTGTCTTCTTTCTCTCTGACAAAAAAATCACTCCTGAGACATAATGGGTGACATCTGCCTAAATGTCTTTTTAATGCTGAAGTACCCAAAGCACCTTTTTTTGCTCCCTCTGCTGATTATTTTTTACATATAGAGCAAACTGCTCGTAACTCATTATTGGCAGCCAGAGAAAAGTAAGACCACACATTAGAGGTCACCTTTTTTGTTTTACTACCAGGCATACTATACTGTCCTCCTTTGTCACTTCCACTATATTGTTCTTTCTCAACACTGGGAAGCTGCTCATCATGGTCTTTTTCTGTTTCACCATTATCATCATCCAACAGCTCCTCCAGACCACTAACAGAACCTAAATCGGAATGCACTGCCCCCTCATCTTGTTTCTCCTGCACCTGCACCACTCTGTTTATGCCCAAAGTGCCCATCTCATTCAAGTCCAAATCATCACATTCATCCTGTGTCTGTGCTGCTGCCACCTCTACATCATTCCGGCTTTCCATTTGTTTCTGCTCTTCTCCCTCCTTGTTTACATCCTCTCTTTCATAATCATTACTCTCATCAGAGCTAGATTTTTTCCTCTCTGTTTCATTTAAATCTGTACTGGTACTACGGCACACATAGGTACCATATCTTGGCTTGCCATTCTTTGTGATGCCAACTGCTCCTTTAGTTTTAATTAAGGTAGTTTTGACCTTTCCTGTCTGTTTGAACAGAATAGTGGAAGAACCACTACTGCTACCAGATGAAGTACCAGCAACTGATCTTTTACCAGTCAGACTGTGCAGTGTTGTTTGTGACATACGTTTCCCCGTACCTTTCCCCATTTTGGCCTTGTCCTCACCCTCTCTGGTGCACATTTTCAGCTTTTTTTTATTACACACAAAAATACTTTTTCTGTATGTGTTTTCTTTTTATTTAATCATCTCAGTTGTTTCCAAGTTCCTTTGCCCACTCAGTACAGGCTTTGTCTCACAGCCACACTCCCCTTCCACCACTGTTTTTTTTTTTTATAAGGCCATAGAAAGCCTGATATTCAGATCACACCATGCGCAACAGCAACCACGCGAGGGGCATAGACAGGGTGATATTCACTGAGCTGTGCCATGGCACAGCATAATTGAATATCTCACTCTGGCCACCGCACTGTGCATGGCGCAGTGGCACTGCACCAGTGCAAGTGGCCAGAGTGGAGCAGGTGGATGCACTAGCGCAAGTTCCATTGCGCTATGTGCAGCAACCACGATATTCAAAAGTGCACATTCAAATGGTGCCATAATGTATTCAAGGTACAAATGAGGCCATTTGCATGTCATTATGGCCCCATTTGTATGCAGGTGTACCAATCCCCGGTGACTTGCACCTGGCGCCCTGCCAGGCAGCAGCCCTCAGGGACCGACGCCACCTGCACAGCATGGCAATGTGCCCCACTGCCCAATCATGGGCATATGTTGATTTCAATAAACATCCAATATCCCTGGTGGTCCAGTGGACCACTCACAGCCCGATCACGGGCTTCAGTATGTAAAACAAGCATCCAATATCCCTGGTGGTCCAGCGGTACCCCCCCACCCATCCACTGAGCCCCACCACCCACTCCCCCCTGGTCAGCGGCGGGCAGCAGCACCCCACCCGCCTGCTGCTCCGCCGACCACCGACTGACACCGTAGGTAGTGCTGTACACCCATTGGTCCACAGCATGAGCCAATGGGCATGCAGCCCATACCGTACTACACATTTCAGATATGTGAATGGATCCCCGCCACACGCAGCCATATATACCTCTATGCCACCTGACCAACATACAGCTAGTCAGGTGGCAGAGGTATGTCACTGTCATGTGTGTCTGTGTGTGGCACAAGCACAATCAGGCTAAAGGAGATGGTAATGAATTCTGTATTTGTAAAGACCTTTAAAGCATTGGAAAAAAGGAAAAAAAAATAATGTTATTCCTGCTTTTAATAACTATGTCACTGTGAGCTTTGTTGATAATTATTGCTTAACACTCAGTCATACTCACTGTCTAGATTTCTAAATGTTGTACTGATACTGAATTAAAAAAATAATTGATTATAGGTGCATATCCCCTGATCTGATGATTTACATGGAATGCGTACTGGTTATGGACCAAGGGGCATTATTATCGCTGACAAGAGAGGAAATGGTTGTTTAAAAAAAAAGTGTTTCCATAAATCTTTTCTCTATAGGGGGTATTACATGTTAGGCTGTATAGAATGGTCAGGGGATCCTCCTTTTGCTAGATATGCCTGAATGCTCTGTTAATGTGTGACCAGCGACTAGATTTTCAACCCTTCTTGGACTATTCATTTTTTTATAACTGCAACACAAAATATATAGCATGGATGAAAGAGTGTATACTCATTGTATTATTTGTTTGTCTTTGGGGTGGGGAGAGGGTTGGGGGGTTGAGTCATCAGCACTGTGAAATTAATTGTGCCATGGAAAAGTAAATTACTTTTTTTGTTTCTATTTCCTCCATTAATTTTAATTTTAATTTGACAGAATGCATTATTCATTAGGCTCAGTCACACTGTCATTCTGACTTGTATCACCTGGATGAATACATGTAAGCAACCGGTCCTTGATGGTGTGACTGTGCAAGTGCTCAACACGATTTTCAGATGATTCACTTCACTATACCATTTCTTTCCTTACTTTTCATATTTATTTATTTTTTAATTTTTATTGTTGGAATATACAATGGATTTTGTGTATTAAAAATATGTTTTTTTTAATAAGTCTGGAGTCTTTGTTTGTCCCTACCCGCTGCCCCCATCTGAAACACACACCCTTACACACAGACACATACACACACACACTCTAAAAACTTATAAAAACTACAAAGCAGGAAATACTGACACTACAGAGCATGAAACACTCACAACAACATCTGGTAGGATCTCAGCTTCGATCCTTGCACTGAACTTTACGCAAGGCAAATTCATCCATAGTGCATATAGCGGAGAAGGGGGGGGGGGACAACAAAAAATTGTGTAGTTAAAACAAAAACGGATGTGATGTGCTCAATTGACTTATAAAGACAGACACATACACTGACAAAGAATACGGACTGATTTGCTTTTGTATGTAGGAAGGAATATGTAGAGTGAACATACACATTGGACCTTATCCACCTTCTACACCAATAGCTTTATGATTCTCCCATCACTGTTGGAAAGGCATTTGGTTGTTTTCTCCCTAGCCCCTCCACCCCCATCCCCACCCTGCCACAACTCTCCCATTCACCACCAACACTAACAACAAGACGAGCATGACTGCAAAATATGACAAATATATACATAGACAATTAAACATAAAAAAACTCAAGACATTTTATCATGTATGTTATCATTACTTTTCACAAGTGAAGGAAAAAAAAAGACAGATTCAGACACACAACTGTGCATCTGTCTAATTCTTCTCATCATTGTTTGTCAATGAGCTAAATAATCTGAACAGTATAGAAAAATAGTTGTCCATCAACACAAATGACTTCTATCAGAAAGACTAGAAGGTATACGACTAATGTTACAATATAAAGGCATCCCAAATAGTAACTAAAAAAGTGTCAGTAACAGTTTGTTAGTCATAATAATAAGATAAATCGCTGGTAGTGCATTCATAATTACAGTACCTTCACCGATTTCAGTTAAAAAATGAAAATCCTGCCAAATTAAATTATGTACAACTAAGAACAGTACACAAATTTTCAAATCTGACAGACAGCAGCAGTTGTTTTCCTCACCAAATGGAATAGATGGCCTCTGATCCTGAGCTGGAAAAAAAAACAGAGGCACTGATGCCAATATAATGTCAATAACTGTGGCACAAGTGATTCAGGAACACTGGTGGGAGAGGAGTGTTAAATTAATTATCTTAGTCTTGGACACTCTCAGAACATTTCCTATCACCTTTAAGCTGTGAGCCCGGCATTCCCTGTGTGTAAAAAAAAAATTAGCTCCGGTCATCATATGCTGCGAACTGTGTCAAGAAGAGTAGGACTTACAAATACAGTAGTTAGTTATTACATACAGTACACAGCACAGCAAACAAACTGGTATGAGGAGGATTGCATGGCTCTGACTCACGACTGATTTACTCCTCTGCTTTCAGATTGTTAGAATTGGAGTCAGATTGCCTTATGTTTTACAAAGCAGCACAAGATTTTTTTGGGATTTGGAGACACAATCCCAGGCATGCTACATTGAACAGCATTCAACCAGCAGATCTTATTTCTTTTTCCCATCATAAAGGTATTGAAATAATTCCTCAGTTCAGCAGTGCATGAGAGTGGCACTGGCAGTTACCGTGGAAATGGTAAACTAATTGAAACTCTGTGATGGGAGGCATGCTGTTTTTTTCTTACGTTCCAGAGGGATGACAGGGATTAGATAAGAACATCACTGGAAGTCTGTTCATTTTATGTGCTGCAGAATTCCATTTTAATATGCTGCTTTGCTTTGCAGTATTTTACATTTACACTCTTCTTGACCTGATTTAACTGCGTTACCTTTGTCACATTCTATGCTATTTTGAATTTTTTATAAAATAGCCACTTGCAGCTGACGGAATGGACTCGGTACAATTAAAAAGATAGCTCTTATTGATCTGAGTCCATTGGACTGCATTGGATTGGTGGGGGGTCTGATTTTCGGCAGGTCAGTCCGCCCATCCCTAATAAAAAAGTTTAAACTGTGCCATTTTTACACACTTTACCAGTCTGTCAGGGGAAGAGAGAAAGAAATATATATATTAATGTAGCATCTTTGTTATTTAAAAGCTTTACACTTGCTTTGGGAGAGGGGTTTCATGCTCTCTATACCCTCCTAAAACTCCTTTCTCTAGAGCACCCCCTTGCTCCACATCCTCCATAGCGACCCACTTTGCGTCGGCTGTCTTCTTTGAACTACGCAAAGTTTCCACCCAGCAAGTCAGACCAGTGTCATAATCAGCCTGGATGAAGATTGGTGTAGCACTGATAGGCCCCAAGCAGACTGCTTTACATTGTACTGACAGGGTCACATCTCTCAAAAACCATTCTCATAATAAAATGCTTGCCTCATGTGTGCATGGTAAACATCAAAAAGGTTGTGTATGTGTGCATCAGCTCTTTAATCTAGAACTCAAAGGCTGGCCAAGCTATAAACAGCCAAAAATTCCAAAGTAACATCAGTGAATAGAGTTAAATTTCATGAGGTTGTGTGAAATTGTGGAACATTGTAATATTTTTGTCAAAGTAATATCCATACATGTTTCTCAGCCATATATTTCAGCTGCCATTTGCAAAGCAAGGTAAAAGCTGGGTTGAGTAGCAGTAAGGTAGGATTCATAGTAAGTTCAATAGTAAACGTATAATAGTGTCAAGTGCCAGGTGACTATCTTAAGAGAAGAACCATGAAGAGTAGTCACAAACATCACTGTGCACTATCCTGTCTCCATGCAATATGCCAGCTAACCACTAAAGCTCACTTACTAAATGACTTGAGGTAACACATGCACTTGCAGCATTGTTTCAGTGCAAGGCCACAGGCTGACTGGTTAACAACCCAGCAGATAACAGTGTATAATTTTAGCATTTAAAAACAGTGGCACCAAGTTAATACTATTATTAATACTATTATCCACAGGGTAGTATTAGGCCTTGTGACTCATAAACACACACACACATACACATACACACACACACACACACACACACACACACGCACATGCACACACACGCACACATTTCTCAGTGGCAGGATCCAGTACTTGGAATGCCCATACAAATATCCAGACTTTTCTTAACCGTATTTTAGGAATTGCTGTTCAAGTAGTGACACTGGTAAGGCATTCTATAATATGACTCTCCTTTGTGTGTAGAAAGACAAAGGAAGGGATAGTGAGGCTGAATAGAATGAATGGTGGGTGGACAGAGAGGGACAGTGAAAACGCAGGGATATTGAACAAATACTTCTGCTCAGTATTCACAAAAGAGGAGGAGGCAGAGGTACCTAATCCAATTAACAGAAGCACTCGGGATATGGGGGTCGATCTCAGTCCTTGCATAGAAGAAAGGGTTCTGAAAGAACACCTAAAACTGAAGGTGCACAAAGCAATGGGGCCTGACGGGATTCACCACAAAATTCTAAAAGAATTAAGGGGAGAACTAGTGACACCACTGACTGTCATTTTTAACAAATCATAGGAGGATGGTGTGATACCTGAGGACTGCAGGAGGGTGGATGTGATTCCCCTTCACAAAAGTGGGAGCAAAACAGAGACAGGAAACTACAGACCTGTCAGTTTGACCTCTGTGGTAAGGAAAATGATGGAATCACTTATGAAGGAAAGAACTATTGAGTACCAAGAGGCCAGTGGGGCACAGGACCCAAGGCAGCATGGATTCACAGTAGCAAGGTCATGTCAGATGAATCTAATCAATTTCTTTGACTGGGTGATGAAAGTAGTAGACCAGGGAGGGGCTGTGGACATGGCCTACCTAGACTTTAGCAAGACATTTGACACAGTCCCACACAAAAGATTAATAAACAAATTAGCCACTCTGGAAGTGGGTCCCAGGGTGGTGGGTCCAGAACTTTTTAATGTCTTTATAAGTTACATTGCAGAGGGACTGGAAGGAAAAGTATGCATCTTTGCAGATGACACAAAGATCTGCAACAGGGTTGATGCACAAGGGGGGTGGAAAGGATGAGAAGGGACTTGGCAAGTTTGGAGGAATGGTTAGAAGTATGGCAGCTTGGATTCAATGCAAAGAAGTGCAAAATAATGTACCTGAGAAACAAAAACCCAGGGGAATAGTACACAAAGGGGGAAGGTAGTAACAACAACAAAAATGGAAAGGGATCTGGAGGTAAACATAACAGATGACCTTAAGGTTAGCAAGCAATGCGAAAAGGCAGTAGGGAGGGCAGGGGGGATACTGGGATGTATAGGGAGAGGCATTACCATTAGAAATCAGGAAGTTGTTATCTCTCTGTACAGACAGTTGGTGAGACCCCAATCTGGAGTACTGCATCCAGTTCTGTAGACTCCATCTTCACAAGGACATAGACAGGATAGAGGCAGTCCAAAGAAGGGCAACTAAAATGGTACAGGCCTCCTAACAAAGTATCCCAGAGAGGACACGAAGTGCTGGGGCAGTGTTCTGCAGTTCTTTATTACTCCACTGCCGTGGGTGTCTGCGTGTTCATTTTTGGCTGGTATTGAGTGCTTTATTTATTGTGTTTCTTAAAATGGAGCAGGGTCTGCAAGAGAAGCCATATGAGGAGAGGCTAAAGGAGCTTAATATGTATTCCTTTCAGGAAAGGAGGGAGAGGAGGGACATGATTGAAACTTTTAAGTACCTCAGTGGTATCAACAAAGTCCAAGAGGGTAGCATCTTTCAGAAAAAGAGATGTGCAAGAACAAGAGGACACCATCTGAAGATAGAGGGGGGATGGCACAGGGGCAATGTGAGGAAGTATTTTTTCACAGAGAAGGTGGTGGATGCATGGAACCACCTTCCTGAGGAGATTGTGGGGTCTAAAGCTATGGGAGAATTCAAGAATGCATGGGACAGACATAAGGCAATTCTTATGGAGGGTAGGAAGAAATAGGCTGTTGGTTAACAAGGATCTGCAGCTTATCCAATAGGTAGGGAAATGGGCAGACTAGGTGGGACAAGTGGTCCTTATCTGCCTTCAAAGTCTATGGGGCTGATTCCAAGATGGGCGGTGTAACTCACATGCATTTGCAAGGTATGCCAGTTGCCTCTACACCAGGGACCCTATGCCGCATTCCAGAAGCTACAGGGTCCCGGCAATTGTGACTTGCGACATATGCCATGAGTGTGGCTGTAGCCCATGCATGGCATATTCCAGCCACACATCACAACTTGCAATGGGTGACTGGCAGCCCACCAAAGCACCCTCCACCCTGGAACACCACCAGATGCACCAGGGGGCATGGAGGGGGGCAGGACAGGAGACATAGGTGTCGGGGGGTGAGCTGGAGAACGGACCCATGGGGGTTCCTGCTATTTGGGGGGGTGGGAACATGGGTATGCATCAGGGGACATGGGGGACACATCTGCACTGTTCTGTGGTGCCAGAAGGCAGGCAGCCGATGGATGGCACCGTTGGTTGCCACTTAGAGCAGCTCGGAGCTGTGCTAACTTAGCCACACCACTGTGGCTTCCTTAATTGTGCTTGCAGGTTACGACAGCCATCCTAGTGGAATTGGGCTATGTTGCTTTCGTAACCCGCAGTTGCACCAGGCATTGTGGGCTGCAGCGTAAGTGTTAGTGCAACCTGCATTTGTTGCAGCCTGCAGATGCCAAGGCACAACTCACCTCTTGGCACTAGGGGCTGGCATATCACCTGGTGTTAATAGCGAGATACGCCATGAGGTTTGGAGTATCTCACCTTATGCTAGCATATGACCTTCTGGAATTGGGCCCCATCATGTTTCCATGTTTCTATGTATATCAACTATGGTTTTTTTAACCCTTAACTGTTTACTATGGCCTCTTAAATTATGTTTTGCCTCAGTACATATAAGGCTATAGACTTCATTAGTGTAGGATCCCTAATAATGTCTACCTCATAAATGAGTCATAATAATATCACCCTGTATTCTTCTGTTTTCAATACTTTGCAAGTTTAACATTTGCAATCTATTTTCATATGTTATGTTTCCTAGTCCTTACTCTGTTTTCTGTGAATTTCTATCACATCCTTTCAGGTTTTGCAACATCAGTTTTTTATATGTGTAACTACCCCTTTCTTACCTTGGCAATACGGTTGGCATTTCGCCCCAAACAGTCCACATACTTCCCAATCCTGGAGGTTTTCTTGGCTCAGATCTTGGGAGAAAAGGGTTCACACAAAAAACATTTGTATTTTTACTGGGAACTAGGGTAGGCCATTGCACTGGGGCACCAGGAAATCACTCAGTCCATTCACAAAATAATGTCTACAGGCTGAAATGGAGCCAAAATGTATGTTTTATTCTGACAGATTGGACTAACAGAAAACATTTGGCCACTGGTGCAGCAGGTGCGGAACATCCACAAATTCCACAGTAGTGATTTACTACAATTCATTGATCCAAATCACACCCCTTTTTCCTTAGAGGGTTCAGGAAGCTATTCCCTGTCCATCCCTCTTCTGAGCTATGGACACAGGACAGATTGTCCAAAGGTGAAATGTGAACAATGCTGAGCTCAGCATTTACCAATTTCCTCTCCTTTCCAGGACACGAACAATGCTGGGCTCACTTTTTCCAAGGGTGGCAATGCCAGGCTCCCCCATTATCAAAGTCCCAAATGTCACCATTCTTTTTCCATTTTCACACTCTCCTCTTCTGTCCTGGCTGAACAGACCAGTATCACAAATGCCAAGCACACTTTACTTCTCGAGATGGTCCTGACTTCAGTGATGAACTCTGGGGGTTTGTTGCACCCATGAAACGGACTGGAGACTTCCCACAGATCAGAGTTTTGCCCACCATTCTCTCTGGGTGAACTTGACACATTCCAATATTCAAAGAAATCTCTATCAAGGCTTGAAGTCAATGCTGCTGCTTCATGAGCTCCAGCTTCCAACAACGCTGTCTGCCTGTCCCCTCACACCAGCACACAGTCCAAGAGCGGGACTTACCGGTTCAGCCAATAACTTGATACAATGCAATTTAGGGCAGGGGCACACTCTCTCTTTCTCTCTCTCTCTCTCTCTCTTTCTGTCTCTCTCTCTCTCTCTCACTCTTCTTATTAATGCATTTCCTTCTCTCTGGGAAGGACATTAACCTGCAGTTGAACTTTTTTTTCTTCACCGCTTGGACTGTGGCTTGTCACCTTTTTCTTTACAGATATATTGTCTTCTTGTGGATGCACCACCACAGAATTCACTACCTCAAGCCATTTCTTGGAGCTACCTAACCCTGATATCCCAGACAAGCCCCCATTTTGTGTAACCACACCTTTCTCACCCTGGCAACATTGTTACATTTGGCACCAGACAGTTCACATACTTTCCAATCCAGGATGCTTTCTTGGCTTAGATCTCAGGAGAAAGGGAGGCACACAGAAAACATTTGTGTTTTTACAAGAAAACAGGGTAGGCCAACACACTGTGGGTGCCAGGAAATCACACAGTCCATTCACAATAGAATATCCACAGACAGAAATAGAGCCAAGAAGTAGGTTTTAATCTGACATGATGGACTGACAGAAAACATTTCCCCACTGGGGCTGCAGGTGCAGAACTGATACAACATCCACAAATTCTACAGTAGTGATTTACTGCAATTTATTTTTCTGAATCCCCCAATACCAATGTCCCAAATTTTAGAAAGTCTTTCCAGAACAGGGTATGCCGTCAAACTATGGGAAACAGTTCAATGAATTTCCAAAACTGAGAAAAAAAAGGTTTTCTCCTCATTGTGTCATGCAGAAGTGAAATTAGCTCCAAGTCTGGTTAGAGGAGAGGCACTCTTTTGCACACAAATCCATTACTGTGAAGGCACCGTCTGAGTTTTTAAACAGTCCTCCTACAGTTTCTGAGGTAAAATAAATGTTCAAAAACACAGGAATTCCCTCTGAGGAGAGCAAAACCTAGTCTTCCAGAAACTGGGCAGCACTTTTCTAGTCAAAAGCCTTTCAAGGATGGGGGAACACAATATGCTACTCACAGTTACAGGAGCCTTTGACTTTCAGGATTCTTCACCCCCTCAGGGTTACTGCACAGAAGAAGGCTGCCACCACAACTTGATGCGGGTCTCTTCTGTTAAAACACTATGCTCTGAAAAGGGACAGGAGAAAGGTGACACCTCTCCTGAGACTCTCCTCAGTCAGCACCCCAAGCATACACCATTGCTCTGAGGCAGAGAACTGACTAACTACAGTAGCATTCTAACATGACTCATGCTGTTGTGAAAACCAGTCCCACTTGGAACCTCTGCCAATCATTACTGGCAGAAGCTGCCATGCAGCCCAAGAAGTTTTGAACCCTTGACTGCCTAGGCTGTGTGCCTAAACTCATTAACTGACAGAGGGTTCTAGAAACCCAAGGGGAACGTTGGTGTTATATATCAAGACCAGAACTGGGACCAAAGTCTGAGTAAGGGTGTATATACAGTAAGTATGGTAGATTCCACTCCAAATCTTATTTCTTTTTTGTTGCTTTTTTCTGTATTATAACCACACAGTGTGCTTTTTTAATAATATTGTTGTATTGTGGTATCTTGTTAAATTCCCTATGGATAATCACACCCAAGTTTCTCAGATTCCTTACTTCCAATGTTTAGGTTACCCAAGTAAAAAGTAATCTTTTGATTATTTTGTCCCATATGGATCACCGAGCATTTAAAACATTAAACTTCAAGCCCCATGTGTTTGCCCAATCTAGTAATTTATTGAGATCTGATTGTAATATTTTATTGAATGGTGGTATAGCAATGTTACCTATTTTAGTATCATATGTGTATCACATACATCAGCTATCTATTCCATCTTTCATATCCACTACATATATTTGGAAGAGCTGAACAATGATTGCTTGGAACTCCACTCGTTATTTTTGGGGGGGGAAAAGTAGCCATTTATTCCTACTACCTTAGTATGCAGTGTCAGCCATACATTTACCCATTTTACCAATCTTAGGTCAATTCTTAAAGATTCCAGTTTACTGATTATACTGTTATGTGGGAGAATATCAACTGTCTTGCTGAAGCCCAAAAGGCTACAGCTGCAGGTTTTCCATCATCGAAGCATCTGCTAACATTCTTGTAAAAGCTTATTAGATTAGTGATACAGGATGTACTCTTTTTGAACCCATGTTGTGTTGTGACTTATATTCCATGATAATTCCAGAACTTTTCTATTCTAGCCTTAACTAAGCATTCTAGGGTCTTACTACAGACACAAGTTAAACTGACTGGTGTATAGTTCTTAAAATGTTAATGTTTGCCCTTTTTATAAATAGGTTCTATATTTGAATGTCAACAATCATGTGGGACATCCCCAGTTGTTATTAATTTATTTAGAATTATTACCAGATCATCTCCATCAATTGAGGGCCCATCTGGTTTGTCTTCAAGAAACTCACCTCAAGTGAAAAGATGTCTTGCTTTTTCAGAGGCTCTGGGCGGGGCAGATCTTGGGGCTGGTGCCTTCTCTAGATGGGGAGGCATGGCCATTCTAGTGGCCAAATCAGTTCCATTCGTTTTAACACAGGAATGGTAGGATCTATTGGGATGTTATGTTGTCCTCCTGGGCACCCTGGAGTCATTTCCTATAGTCATAGGTTCCATTTATGACCCCAATGTGGAAACACCACAGTTCTTCATAGAATTAATTTCACTGATATCAGTTGACCCCACTAAGCTCACTATACTTGGCAGGGATTGGAACGTGATACCCCAATCTGAGGTTGACCATTCAGACAGTAAAAGAGTGGGTTTATCCTCAATCCAAAGAGCACTGAAGGACCTTATGGCAGGTATAGTGACTCTGGATGTGTGGCATACTCTGAACCATTCAGGTCAACAATACACGTATTTCTGTCCACCACATAAATCTTTATCCTGTATAGATTATTTTCTGTTTAGTACTGCCTCCCTCCCAGGGGTACTGGGGGACAACATTCATCCCAGAGTCCTGTCTGACCATGCTTAAAAGGAATTCCCTCTGGTGTCTAAACACACAACTGTTGTGAAAACCCTCCCTGGTTGAACATGTTCAAAACTTCATTATCTCTTTCCTCGAGACTAATAAAGGTTCTGTGGCTGATCTCATCTGAGCCATGCTTAAGTGCATGCTTTGGGGGGATCTTATCCACCTGGCAACGATTCATGCTAAGCAGAGCAAGGCCCAGTTGAATTCTCTTTTAAGAGATATCAAGCACCTTGAACACTCCCTGCATTGTGCTTCCCCTGAGTCCAACTGGGCCAGGCTACACCGACTCCAGTCCCAGTACACAGACATAATAGCCCAAAAAGCAGAGCTTTCTCTGCACTGCACTAAAATGAGATATTTGGAGTCAGGTGAGTGAGCGGGGAGGCTTCTGGCCCTCAGCCTCTGTCAGGCTGATGCTGCCAGATTTATCTCTAGCCAATGCCTGTCCCCTGATGAAGATATTGTCTTGGATCCAAACAATATTGTTGCAATTTTTGGTAGTTACTACAAATCCCTCTATGCGGATGAAGACTCTACTGCCCCTGGAGACCCCAGTAACTCTCAATATTTGAACTTGGGTAACCTACCTAGTCTCCCACCTCAGCATGCTGAGAGTCTAGGATCTTTATTTACTGTCTCTGAGGAAGAACAGGCCATTAAGCTTCTACCTTCTGACAAAGACCCTGGCCCAGATGGTCTCTCAAATAATTTATATAAACAATGCTGTGCTCAGATAGCACCATTTTTGGTTGAAGTTTTTAATTATTGGCTCAATCAAGGGATGAGTGACCAATCTTTTTCAGATGCGCTAATAACTTTAACCTCCAAGCCCGGTAAAGATCCCTTACTTCCCGATAACTACCACCCAATCTCCCTGCTTAATTCGGATCTCAAACTTTTAGCTAAAATTCTGACCACCCGTCTTGCCCCACTCTTGGGGATGGTTATTGGGGGACGGCATGACCATGTTGTTTTCATGTCTGGTCATTCTTCAGGAGATAATATGAGGAAACACCTCCATCTGATCTTGGCATCGAGGGACTCTGAGGTACCTTCAGCCTTGGTCTCCCTTGATGTCAAGAATGCCTTAGATAGTCTCCTGGAACTTTTTATTCTCCTCCCTTGACAGCTTTGGGATCCCTGAGGATTTTATTAAGTGGGTCCGGATCCCATACTCTGACTCAATGTCCAGGGTATGGTGTAATGATCTCCTCTCTCCTCCCTTCCCTCTTCAGCATGGGAACCGTCATGATTGCCACCTCTCTCCTCTTTTGTTTAATTTTTACTTGGAGCCCCTAATCTGTAGATCAATCAGCTCTGCTAGCCTGACTGGTATCCAGATTGAAAGTAAAATATACCTCCTTTCAACCTATGCAGAAGACCTTTTATTACATGTTGAAAATCTGACCTTTTGTTACATGTTGAAAATCCTGCCTCTGCAATACCCATTCTACTTGATTAACTAAATTTATTTTCCAAAGTCTCCTCTTAAAAACTTAACCTCTCTATGTCCCAGTTCTTCCTCTGTAACCATCATCTCACAAGGGTGGAGCTCTCAAGTTTAGGCTTGATAAAGATGCCTCACACCCTGACCTACTTGGGGATTAAAGTTGCCAGGGATGTGCCTTCAATGATGAGGGAGAATCTCACAAAACTGATCTCCACTCTCAAAGTGGATTTGGATAGGTGGAGTGTCCTGCCAATGTATCTTTGGGGACGCTTAAATGTCCTCAAAATGAATGTCCTTCCATGGATTTTGTATCCAATGGGTATGTTGGGCATCTTTCTTCCCAAAACCTGGTTCTGCCAGTTATGGAGTATGTTTAATAAATTTTTGTGGTGAAAGAAAGGTGTCAGAAGAGGATATGTTAAGCTTACCGCACCTAAACTGAGAGGGGCCTTGACCTTCCTTCCATTTTTTTCCTATTATGGGGCCCAGCATATTAGCAAGCTGGCTAGATGGACGGATGACCCTGTCACAAATCAGGTAATCTCCTACGCTCTCACCTGGGTGGAAATCGAAAGGGCACTGGTGCAAAAAGCTGGCTGCTCTCTCTCAGCTCTCATGTATCAGTCTTATTGTCTCCCTCGACACCTCAAAAACTTTCCCATTGAATGGTCTTTCCATGCTCTACACCAGGTATGGAAGCACCTTTCTCTTAACTGGAATAATTCAATGAGCCAGCCTCTTTTCAATAATCCCAATTTTTTGATTGGGAACGGGATGATTCCATCCTCTTTTTTCCCCAAACTACAACATATTACATTGGGGGATCTCTGCAATAAAGATTGTATCCTCCCATTCTCATCATTGCAAGAGAAATTCCAATTATCCAATCCAACCCTGACATCTTTAAATATTGGCAAATCAGACTGGCTTTCTTAGGCCCCAAACCTTGGTCTGTCCCACTTAGAGAAGATTCACCCACTGTACTACAAGTGGCAAAACAACCACATGTGGTCTCCGGTGTATATATTGTAAGTTCCTGCATGACCTTGATCCTGAGCTCCCCAAAGGGGTCTGTTACTACTGGATGGAAACGCTAGCTCTCCCTGAAGACCCGGTCTTTTGGGGAAAATTCTGGAAAATGGATTACAGATAGGCTAAGACTCATCTAATTTAATGTTATGCACAACCTGTACTATACTCCCGCTAAATTACATGCTACCAGGAAGCTAGTATCCCCCCTTTGTCATAGATGTGGAGAAGGGATAGGATCTCTCTTTCACATGCTGTGGGAATGCCTAAAAATACAAATATTCTGGAAAGCCATACAAAATATCCTGGACCCGATTCTGGGGCTAGATCCCTTGTTTTCCCCCAATTCCTGTTTATTATCTCTTTTCCCATATTGCACACCTAAAACTCAGAAAGCCCACCTAACCTTAATAGCAGCCATGGCTAAACTAGTTATGCTTAAGCACTGGAAGAATGAGTCCCTTCCCACAACCTTGGAATGGTATTGTGAGATCTTAACTGCCATCCAGTTAGAGAAGCACATTGCTAGCATCCGGCATAGACTGGATGCTTACAGATCATTATGGGAGCCTCTCCTGACCTTGCTATCCCTCTGGCAGCCCTGAATATTTATTTCTGCACAATTCACTTCCGTCTTGCCCTGACACATGGGCTTGGGGAGGTTAATTTTATTGTAGATATTGTGTTTTGTGATTGTTTATTATGTATCTTTGCTTGTTTTATGTTCTGTTTGCAGTTGTACTGTTAATGGAGTGATATCCCTTGTTATAAGCTGTTTAAAAATTAATAAAATATGTTGAATTAAAAAAAGAATTATTACCAGATGGGTTTGCAATTTCTTTAACTGCCATTTTTAAGACTTTTGGTGACATTTGGATTGGCTGCATTGCTTTATCACTATTACGATTTTTGATTTTATCTGTTAACTCATTTTCTGTTATATCAATGTGAAAGATATTTAAATTACCCTTATGGTTAGCTGTTGGGTATATTGCATTATTATTCTTATAATAAACAGAAAATAAATAATTATTAAGCACCTCAACCAATGTTTCATCAGGAATCTTTTGATCATTAACTATTAATGCTACATGGTCATGATCACCCTCTTTGGATGAGTTTACATAATGATACCAAGAATCACAACTAGTTGAGACCGAGTCCATTGTGATAGATGTATCTCGATATCTTCAGTTATGATGGAGTATGAAGCTGGGTTTCATTACTGCATGAGGGTTGGAGGGGCATTGCGGGTCCACGATGTTAGTGTAGGTAAAATATTTATGTGCCTGCAGAACAGTCACATAGTCCATCTGGTCATGTTCAGAGAAAAAAAGTAAGGTAGACAAAATACTGACTCAGAAAGGAACTACAGGACTGCAAACAGCTCAATACAGCTAAATGGATTTAGTGGTGATAAGTGCTTTGTGAATACTAAATTATGCAAGTGGAGTTCTAGTGGCATTAACTACAGGCATCCATGAATTTATAGAAAATGTTACCAATTAGTAATTTTTTAAATTGCTATGAAGAATGTCATCCTACTAAACCACATTTATCCAGCTTTATTAGATTTCAGGATCTGTTTACACTGGGTACGCATGCTAAATGTTGGGTATATACCTGCAATAGCAGCAGATCTAGAAACAACCAGATATCTGGAAACATTTCACACAATTTAACACATACGGTATTTAAATTGATAAAACGTGAACTCCTATAACTAACAATTTACATAACCAACTACAGTAACTGAAACCGATTCTGAAAACAGTTTCTTCCTGCCCAGCCTGTCAATCTTTTTGAGTTAGAAGCAGATCTACAGAGATTTTTCAGAACTCTGAGACTGAAAATTTGTTTGGAGACCAGACAGTGGGAAATAACTACCAACAACTTAAACAAACAATAAAAGCAGGTTCTACCAAACTGTAGTGACAGTAACTTATACACCGACGTCCAATACATTGACACCATGACATCGAAGGCCACAACAATGGCACAGAGAAAAATCTGCAAACCTCTACACCAATGAATAACAGAACACATGTTGCAGCGCAGTTGAGGGGGGCTGTGCCTCCTGCATCCCTGAACTAAAAATAACAACCTCCACATTGCACATACAGTGTAGACTAGGGTGGTCACCCCCCACTGCACAGACACCCAAGAACAGCACCATGGCACAGAAGTGCATGCCATTAGGACATTTCTTCAACAGTCTCAGGCATCATGCTACATAGTGACAGGCACATACTGTATACACCCCACCACAACCCCCACACAGTGCACAATATACCAGTTAGGTATCATAATGGACACCACTTCCAACCATGATGTTCACACTTGCAACTTTATATTTATTTGCAATCCCCACTAAATAATTTTTCAAGCATCATACTTCATACTGATTTACAATGTCCATCAATTTCTGGTGGCACTAAATAGTAGAAATCTCTTCAGGGTGCCACCGGAATTGAACAAAAGAAATGGCTCATGACTGAGGGACACCCGGTACTCCCCTGGAATTTGTGGGTCAGACAACGATGATGGCTCAACAGGTGCTCTCTGAGCACCCCTCCAAAGCCTCTGTATTGATCATTTCAGGAGTTCCTCTGCTGGCAAACTACCAGCGACAGCATCAGACACACTGGGGCAACAAGCTACAATCACATGCTGGGTAGTCTCATTAGTCTCCACTGCTCACTTCTTTATGGCTTCTTGGACCCTCCTCACACTGATGCTGGCTCTGTCAGGCACCTGATTGTGCCATGCTGACACACTGACATTGCTGTCACCATCGGTTCTTTCTCTGCCCTTGCACCTTGTGGTATAGTACGCTACGCACTTCCAACTGGTGACGGTTCTCAGACTCAGCTCCTTCTGGTATACAAATCTGTTGACCACAAGCAGCCTCTTCCCCCTAGCACTAAGGACATACTCGGCTGGCATCCTTGCACACATGCAAGTATCCATTCCACTGAGCCTCCTATGTATCTGAGTGATCTGATACACCTGGTTTTTTTTTGTTTGTTTTTTTCTGAGTAGGAGTACAGGTCTGAGTATAAGTATTTCATTTTTGTCCCTCTCCCCTCCTTGTGGAGAACATACCTCTCAACAGCCCCTAATTTATGACCCCAAAATGTCCTTTCTCACTCCTGAAATGGAGGTTTCTGTTCCAGAAGATGAGGGATTTGGAAGCACTGAAGCTGCAGTCTTGTATCCAGTTTACTTTCAGAAAAGATTATCTTTTATTAACAGCTTTCAGAGTTAAAAACTAGCAATAGTGACACGGCATCCAAGATTCTCATCTTTTTCCCCTGATTTTCTTTCAACTCTTGTCCGTGATTTATGGACCAGAAGGTTGGGAAATATGAAGGAAAACAGCAATCAACAGAGAATTTGCATAAGTAACCAAAACAAAGCAACAGCTTAATCTGGTTCAATTTCAGTTGCTTGCCTTCTGTATTCCACCCCTGGTCACCCCTGAAAAGGGGACTTCTAGGCCCAGTGGGCTTACCAGGTCAACAAAATTCAACAACAACAACAACAACAACTGTCAACAGAACACACCTGTCGACATTAAGTCCCTCTTGCTGCACTTTCTGTTGTTGTGCAGTTGTTGCTGTAATGACTTCAATGTTATGACTTTTTTGTTATAATGGTATACCCTTAGGATCTAATTTAGACAATGGGGAAGTTATTCTGTCTGTATTCTGTTTGTTCAAAAGTTTTATTTTCGCTTTCTTTAGGTTACTGTATTCTCATAGACTTTTGTGTTTATAATCATATAGTACCATAGGTAAGTATCACTGAGGATTAAATACTATGTTTATATACTTCATGCTCTCTGTAACTGTACATTTAAGGATATTGATAACCTGGTATAATTGTCAAGTCTGTGTTTAATTTCTGAAGAGTCAGGCTACTAAACTGTTCAAAGCAGAGTGTCTCAGCTGTGACTATTGGGATTGATCATTTGCTCTTTGCAAATTTATTTAAGCTGTCACACCTTAAGAAGCTGTGCAAAAGAAGGGTTGGCTTTGAGGAAGGCCAGACTTGTGTTGACCTTATAGACATTGTTGAGAGAAGTGACATCATAAGTGGTACAGAAGTTGCCACTGTTGGTCAAAGTCATGAGATGGAGGCTAGTAAGTGTGCAAGTGATCCAGAACCTATAAGTGGGAAAACTTCACAATCAGACCAGATATAAATGATGCTGCTGGAGCTTGCCCTTGTTAAAGCTAAGGCTGATACTGCATGTCAAGGGCAGAGTCTGAGCAGCAAAAGGTGAATTCAAAGTGTTAAAAGGCAGATGCTGAGCTGTAGGGAGTAAAAGAAGTGGATGCAGAGCTTCAAAAAGTGAGGCTGGAGGCAGTCATCTGAGAGAAGCAGCATCAGCATGAGATCCAGATGAGAGTGGAGCAAGACAGGCAGTGCCCACACAAGACGGAGATGGAGATTCTATGTCACAAGACATTGCCACAGACTATAAGTATTGGCATCAGTAGTTTGATCCAAGAAGACAATTCAATTTCAGAACGTTTCTCAAGTATCAGGAGAGGGATAATATTAACTTGTTTTTAAAATCTTTTGGATGAATTTGTTGGAAGTTTGAATTGGAAAGATCTTCTGGGGCAACTCACCCTTTGCCTCTCTTTAAAAGCTTTAGCAGCTTTCACCAGAATGGACTACATAGACTCCAGTATACCAAAGTGAGAAATGCCTTGTTTTATTTTTTAATAACTACCAAGGCTCAAAGATAAAAATTCAGAGGGTTAAGGAAAGCACCAGGAGACAGCTATCCAAAAATGTGACTTAAGCTAGGAAATTTGTTATAGCAATCTTTAAAGGGTGCAAATGCCTGCTCCATGGAACTGATCAAGGACTTGCTCCTCATGAAATAGTTTTTCATGACTGTACTAGAGGAGTTGAGAATATGGTTGATGGATCAAACTCCTAACTCCACGGAAGAGGCTGTTGATCATTCTGTGTCCAGCTGATCACACAGTCAATGGAAAAAGACAATGTGTTATGGACATCAGGTGGTTTTAAGGCACCCCAGTGGTGGTGGTGGTTGGAGTAACCAAAGGGAAGTCAGCCTATGTCTGAGCTGAAATGGAAGCTGAATGTTTTCAAAATTAAGAAGACAGTGAAATGCAGGTGCTATGTCAGCCCCAAACTGGGACTTTTATCACATGATTGTCCAAAACACAGCTAAAGGGGTGAGTGAGTGCAGGCGGAGGTGGTAACTTGGGAAACACACAGAAGCTAGTGGCCTGCACCCAGAGTGCAGTTCCCAATAACTTCACTGCTTCCATGATCCTTGTGTTAGTTAATGGGATAGTAACCCAGAGACTGAGGGACACTATGACCTCCATTTCAATAGGAAAGCAGGACTTAATTCACCACAAACAAATCCTGCTGGGCTGCTTTTCCAGAATAAGAGAAGTGATGGATCCAGCTGTCTCAGTGTCAGTAGCCCAGATCTTTCTGTTTAAAAACTTTTTATTGATACATTTTTCAGTATAACATATTGATTACTTTAAATTCTAATGTGCCTTATTGTTATATTTCAAAAGAAGCAGAAACAAATTTAAACATTTTCCTTATTTAATTTCATAACAATGTGAAGTAAGACCTATTAACAAATATTTAGAAAGATCCAATAAACAAGGATAATAATCAATATTAAATAAAGACAGTAGGCTGTTCAAGGACTTAGGTTGAAATAGTCAAAACACACTGGGCTCAATTCTCAAAGCAGCCACAATTGACACAAGGGGCTTGTACCACAAAGAATGTTGCAAGTTACAGCTTGCACCAAAGGATACACCTGGAGCAATACACAAAGGCAGACTGCATCAAATAGAGGCTGTGTGTGTTAAAGGGGGCTTGCACTGTCCTTGTGGCACAGAATGGGCTGCAGCATGGTGCTAGGGGGCATGTGGCAGATGCAAGTTGTCATATCCCATGTTTCAGGATTCTCTTAACCCACCCCCACGATGACTAAATTCTAAGTACCACTAGACCAGCTAGGGCTGGTCTATGGATACCTAGATGTGTGTCCTCTGGGAGGGTTAGAGAACTAGTGGCACCCCAGGAGCCCTCTCTGGGTGGGAGGAAACATGTTCTTTGGTCCCCCTCCCTAACCCCTATCTCCCCTTTATATTAACAATAATACTGTCCTTGGTGGTCTAGTGGATCCTCTCCCTATCCCTGATCTCCTCTTTTTATTTCCAGAAATCAGGTCCCTGGTGGTCTAGCGAACCCCCCCCCACCACTGATCTCTTCTTTTTATTAACAGTAATCATGTCCCTGGCGGTCTAGTTGACTATCTCCCTACCTCCAATCTCCCCTTTTTATTAACAGTATTCATGTCCCTGGTGGTCTAGTGGACCCTCCTCCCTCTCCCCAATCTGCCCATATAAATAGAATAATAGATAGGTGAGGGTCTATTACAAGGGAGTAATACCATCGAGAGGTTCTGGGGACAAGGAAACCTCGAGAGCGAAGCTCGAGAGGTTCTTCTGTCCCCAGAACCTCGAGATGGTATTACTCCCGAGTGATAGACCCTCACCTATTTTTTATTTTTTGTAATATATGGAGCCCAGTTTTGTTTGCAGCAGTTCTGTGAATGTGGTGCTGTGAAGCCGTGCTGCCGCTGCAGTGAGGATTCGCTCACTCAGTCTGTGTGTGTGTGTGTGTACTTTCCGTCCACCCATCACCACTGCTCAGCCATCCACCTACAAACTCAGTCTGTGTCCGTTTTATTTAAAAAAACGTTTTACCTTGCTTCTTTAATCAGACCATTGAGGGGATTAAAAAAAATGCTGCCCATAAAGCGAAGGGACGATATTCTCTCGCTTAGCGAGAGACGGCCGCCATGTTTTTTGAATTCTTCTGCCCACCCACAGAGGAACCAGTTCCAATCAGGAGGCACGTGGTTTTAGGAACGTCAGCACGAGGGCTAGGAGGTTGCCTTGGGGATGTCAGGAACTAATGTATGCTACTCGAAGATCTTGCGGTTGCACTCTTGAGGTTTGGTGATAATACTATTGTTCAGAGCTCGAACGATAGTATTATGAGCTCTGAACGATAGTATTATCACTTGCGAACAATAGTATTATCACTTTGGCTACTAGTGTATTACCGGAATTTTTTTGTATGGGATACTGTTGTATTATTTAGGTATCTCCATATATTACAAAATGATATACAACTTTCCCTGATGATCTAGTGGAACCCCATTCTTCCCATCCCAGCAGGCAGTGCCCCACCACCACACTCCCCATCCCATCCCTGAGCCGGTGACTGGCACAGCCCTCCTTCTCCACCACAGCCAGCCACCAACTGAACTGTCTATAAGCATGTACTGTAACAGCTGATTCTACACAGTACTCACTCATTGATAACTCAGTTGTTGACCATCCCATTGTGGAGAGTGGAGAAATTTGCTGGTCACTGGCTCAGGGATAGGAAAGGGGGAGCAGGGTGGTTGACCACTGTCTGCTGGGGTGGGGGTTGGGAGTCCATTAGACCACCAGGAAAGGTTACATGTCATTTTATATGGGAAGATCAGGGATAGTATGGGGGTCCACTAGACCATCAGGGACATGTTTACTGTTAATAAGAAGGGAAGATCAGGGATAGGGAGGCTGGTCTGCATGACCACTAGGGAAATGATTACTGTTAATAAAATGGGGAGATTGAGGATATGGATGGGGGCCCATTAGACCACCAGGGATGTGATTACTGTTAATGAAAAGGGGAGATCGGGGACAGGGAGGGGGTCTGCTAGACTACCAGGCATGTAATTACTTGTGATAAAAAGGGTATCAGAGCTGGGTAGGCCCACTAACCACTAGGTACTGCTATATGTTTTACATGTATAAGTGCCACTTAACCTTTCCTGCAGTTTGCTGATAACCTATCAGTTGCACCATCTCTGTGACACACAGCTACCTTTGTCACAAGCTGCTGGACTTTGCCCTGGGGAGCCTACCAATAGAGAATTGGGTGCAGGATCCCTCGTATACTGGCAGTCAGTGCAAGCTGCTGTTGGTGCAGCTTGTGGGCTTGATTCCCACAGCTGCCCCAATTTGCTCAAGGGGCTTGCACTGCAAGGAATGGTGCAAGGTGTAGCTTGCACCAAAAGATGCACCAGGGGCAATTCACAAAAGCAGCCTGAATGAAATGTGAGCTTCACCTGCTAAAGGGGGTTTGCACCATCACTGAAGCACAAAATGGTCTGTGGCATGGTGCTAGGTGGCTTGTGACAGACACAAGCTACCATATCCCCTATTTTTGGATTCTCTAAACCCTCCACAGGCCAAAATTCTAAGTACCATTAGACCAGCCAGGGTTGGTCTAAGGGTACTTAGATGTATGTCAACTGGGAAGGTTAGAGAACTTGCACCACACCCGAAGCCCTCCCTGGTTGGGAGAGAAGATGTGCCATGGTCCCTCCTCCTTATCCTCAACCTCTCCAGGTGTCAGCATGGCTCAGTTGATAGCACATCCGCCTCTGGACTAGAAGGTTGTGGGTTCTCGTCCCACACAGGGATTGGACTTGCTCCTAAAAATCATTGGCATCCGAGTGCAATATTGGGGGGTGCTGTACTGCTGGGGTGTGCTGTCCTTCAGATGAGATGTTAAACTGAGGTCCCTTCTGCCCATCCTGGTGTTGTCCTGGTGGGTGTCCAGGTGGAAGTAAAAGAACCCAGGGCACTCTTCGCAAAGAGTAGGGAACATTCCTGGTGTCCTGGCCAACATCCCCCTTTCCATAAACTGGTTCACACAATTTCCAGGCTGTGTGTGGTTGATGATGTGTGATATGGCCACCACCACACATTCAGTCACTTCACTACCAGTCTAGCATTGCTTGTAAAGTGCTTTGGGATACACTGTATATGAAAAGCACTATATAAATGTTGCTGATTCTTCTTCCTTTATATTAGCAGTAATCACATTCCTGGTGATATAGCAAACCTCCCTCACTATCCATGATCTCCCATTTTTAGGGCTGTGGGCAGAGCCTTTAGCCCTTCTATCATCAGTAGCTTAAAAATGGCTTTTCTTAGAACTTCCATTTTAGACATTTTCATGTATTCCTCCACAGCTGCACAGTAGTGCACTCTCCCTCTGATTTTTTGCTATTTGTTGCTTTATGTTAAAGGCATCTGAAGGGGGATGCTACTGTATTGTACCTCAGAACTGCTCAGGGTATTAACAAAAACAACTTTTTAAACTGCCTTTTCTATTATCTGTCCAGCTCAGTCTAACACCTAAGGGACTTATTTCTTCTTGTTTTTTTTTTTAAATGAAAGTCATCTGTAGACTCAGTGTCAGATTACAGTACATGCTGTGGAATGCAGATTGCTAGCTACCTCACATTCCTTTCCACAGCATAGATTACAGGCAAGGAGTAGAAACAGAAAACTTGTTTTTCTCATTTTAGAATATGATGTATCCCCATACTAAGTATGTGGGTTAAAAAACGTGCATACTGTCTACAGCTAATATTAGATTTTAAAAGCAGTCAACCATTACCTTTTATATTTGAGGTACTTTATCTTTTCCCTTTGTTTAATTAGAAGATTGTTTACCTGATGTTAATATGTGTGTTGTATGGAACAGCAATCTTTGTGGCAGCTGACATAGTTAGCTATACTTCCCCCACTGCATCACCAGCATCGTGACCTCACTGACTGTGACAACACTACTACACAGGAACAACAGTTCAGTGACTGCCAGGTCATTCACATGTGATTTCACCATCAACGAAATCACAGTGCTAATGATGTAGTGGGGGACAGTAGAGCTAAATATGTTAGCTGTTATGCTAAGAGCTGTGTCACACGTTCACCACAACATTATGACATAGAAGACTCTCTGATGGGCAAAAGGTAAAAGAAAGGTACTTCTGAAATAAAATGTTATAACTGACTACTTCTTAAAATGTATATTATTTTCCTGTCTGCCTGGTGCTCCACTCACTCTTTAAATCTCAATACAGACTCTATACTGCAGCATGGGGGGTGCTCCTGTCTTTTCTATCTGCCTGTTCAGGTGAATGTTAAAGATCCTATGGCACATCTCAAAAGAGTGGGGGTAAATTTTATTCAAACAGGAAATCATAATACATATACATCAAACAGAACCAAAACTGAACAATCTGTTTGATAAATTAACAAAAACAAACCATGCTAAAGAGACATCTCTGTCCTAATAAATCCCTCCAATATCATTTAACATAAACCAGTCATGAAGACATGTAATGGTTATCCTATCTAATACATAAATCTAGTGCCTGTTACATCTAAATGTGTAATCCACGGCATAGTTTCCCAAAAAACACATGTGATAAGATATGACATTCTTTAATATATGTATTGTGTGCATCCTTTACAATTTTCCCACATAATTCAATATAAGGTCCCTCTTTTTGCTGAAGTGTGAACAAACATCTTGCCATCCAACTGTTCCATTTAATAATACTGAATAGCAAATGGAGTGTACTAAGGTTCCATTTCCCCCATTCTAAAGACACATGACCATACATTATATTTTCATGTGTTACTTTCCCAAATAGAGGAGTTCCGCATTCCACAGCAATATAGTCCCCAAACCCTTTAATAAAGGAGCATTGGAAAAGAGATACTCAGTTGTTTCTACAACATTTGTGCAATGCAAGCTACTACATATCCTTTCCTGTAGTTGTTTATGTTTTTGGTTGGTTTTGATATTTATTTTCTCATGGCATGAAAGGCAATGAAAATCCCACATCTGCATTGGGATTCTTGAATTACATAAAAGGGCCTGAAGTGAGCTTATATACTGGTTTGGACATTTCTCAAATGGCACTGCAACCCCACACAATGTATTTAGTAAGGATCTGTAAAGAGTTTTATGTGAAGAGGTAGAAATAATCTGTTTGATGGATACTCCCCACTGTTTTAGCCTAAGAAAGGTGACTCTAAGGTATTGCAAATGCTCAGGGCCTTTCAGTGCCCTGAGCATATTCTGTTTCCATAGATGAAACCAGGCTTTACAGTTTTCATACAGCCAAGGCTCCCATCCCTTCCCCCCATTAATTAATAAAGGTTTTAAATTATGCCCAAAGAAAATACTATTAATGAATAAGATGGGGGTGATCATATCCAACCCTGCCTCTTTAATAAACAAATATAAATATTTATTTTGATTGGATTAAGTCTGCTATCTCACACTCCTTGGAAAAAGAAACTCAATAATGAGGTTTCCAGTTATTTGGGGATGGGAAAGACAGCTTAGGCATAAAAAAAAACTGGCATCAGGAATGTTTTAATTAAAAACACTATTTTCTTTCTCAATATCTTGTTACTATTCCAGTGCACCACTTTCTTTTTACTGACCTCCAATTTCTCTTCCCAGGTTAACACATCCATCCCCTTGGACCAAATTTAATACCGAGTATTGATATAGGGTCTGAGGTAAGTTGGAGAGAACCTATAGCATCAACCAGATCTGAGCTATTCCCCAATGCCCTTCCATGACATTTGTACAGGTTTAAAGAAGCCCCTGAAATTGACCCAGAAGTAGTAGATAAAGAGAAAGCATGCTGAACAGATGCTCGATCTGCAGCCAGCAGGCATAAATCATCCACATATGCTATACCTTTGGAAGGATCCTGAATATGTAATCCTATTTTTGAATTAATAAGGCTGGACCTATTAATCTGCTTTAATAAGGGGTCTATAAAAAAGGTATATAACAGGGGCCTCAGGGGGCATCTCTGTCTGACCCCACTTTTAATAGGTATCTTGGGCCATCTTCTCCCATTTACTATCGGTACAATCATGGCAGTATGGTATAGGGATTTAATCCGGTTCACTATCCTCATTGGGACCTTGTAATGTCGCAATGTTTCCCATAGAAAGGTGTGACAGATGGAATCGAACGCCTTTCTCTGATCCAATGAGATTACATATCCAGGGCATGTATTTGAATGACTTGTTGTGAACATTTCTCTCAGAAAGATCATGTGATTTTGTATTGCACGTTCAGTATTGCGCAAGCTTACTATGAGGAAATCACAGTATCTGCTAGTAGTAGCAGTTTTTTTGTTAAGATTTTTGTTAGAAACTTACAATCTGTATTCAACATGCAGATAGGCCTCCAGTTATTCAGACTAGCTCTGTCTCCTTTTTTATGTAGAAAAATCAAACTTCCTTTGTTAAAGGGACACTGTCAACCCCCTGAGGTCTCAAAGTGTCCATAGTTTAAAAAACATATTTTATGATTGCAAACATTCTGTAAAGGTTGTTGATGTAGCTGGTAGTTTGATTCTGACTCATATTTTCTTTAAAAAAGTAAAAAAAAAGACTGCCCCAAAATACTGGTGTTATCACACCAAAACAGGTTTGTTTACATTCCTAGATCAACCCCAAATGCATCTTTCCTGGACTTGGGAACACCCACAAAACAGTCTAGCCCCTCATGATGCAGTGGAAGTTTTGGAGGACACTGCCTTACAAGTGATTGCACTGTTTGGGTGTGTTTCTAATGCTCAGGAAGTATGCAGTAAGAACAGAACCAGGATTGTAAACAAAAACAAGATTGTTTATAAATATACATTACCATGCATTTCAGTTCTACTAAGCAAGAAGACAGGCAAAACAAACAGCAACATCAGTGTATTTTAGACAGGATAATCAATCATAAAATGTGGGGTTTCAACTGGAAATAATATGATGACAAACAGGTTGACAGTGTCCCTTTAAAGTTCAAAGGGATGTTACCAGAGTGTAACATTGTATTAAATACCAATGTAAGTTCTTCACTTAGATATTCTCCTATGATTTTATACAATTCATTAGGAAGCCCATCTGAGCCAGGTGAAATATTATTTCTTAGCTGTTTAATGTTTTTTAATACCTCCCATTGTGTTACCTGCTGCTCTACTGTGTTTGTTACCTGGAGAGGAACATCTTGGACCTGAATGCTCTCCAAGTAGTCTTGAATCTCCTGAGGGCTAGAGGGGATCTCTGCAAACAATTTCATAGAGTAGTTTTTAACCAACTGTACCATTTTCTCCTGAGTTTGTTGTAAGCGGCCATCTTGGTCTACTAAACTATGCATAGCTTTCTTATCTATCTGACAGGTATTATATTCAAATGAGTTTACTACTTGAGCAGTACCCTGAGTTCCAGATTTATACTGATTGTATGACTGTTCTGCTTTTTGCTGTAAAACCCCCCTCATCTCCTACCCTGTGGTGTGTGCAATAGTCAATAAGGTTTGGAGATGATGCCTCTGGTGCAAATATTGTAAATTTGTGGTGTTACATTTATTCTTACTGAATGCTTTTAATAATGATGCCAAATCTAATTTTGTGACCTCCAACCACCTTATAGGATTTTCATAACATATCCACACAGATTTTCTTGCTGTTATAAACTGCTCTGTTGAATTAAGGAGTTCCCCATCCATTAATAGTAATGTATTAAATTTCCATAGCCCAGGGCCTTTAATGCCTGAGGGTGTACTTCCCATTGTTATTGAAACTCTCCTTTGGTCTGAAAATTCCAGAGGAGAAACAACAGCTGCTGAAATATGTAGGGCTGAAGACAAAAAGACATAATCAATTCTAGTAGCTAGGACACCTTTCTGGAATATAGGACTATGATCTTTCATCAACTCCAGATATGCATCCTTTAATTTAGCTGTTTGGATAGTATTATTTAAAAAACGTGAATCACAATATATTTTTTTGTAGTAGTGTATGAGATTTTCTCCTGGAGACTCAAGCTGCAGTTGAAGTCACCAGCAAATATAACCTGTTTTGATATGTGCAAGTATGGTTGGATCAGAGAAAGAAGCTCAATACTCCCTGTTTTTGTTTGGGGCAAATATAAATGTATTAGACGGTATGGGAGCTGATTGATAAGTACATCTAGTATTAATACCCTTCTGTGCACCAAATCATACAATTTTAAAAGCTTGAAATTCATGAAGTGTACCAAAATGCTTATACCAGAGCAATGCCTCCTGTCCAATTGACCAGAATGACGCCCCACTCAACCAATGCCATTGTGCTTGTTTTATTTTAGAAAGAGTATGGAATCTTACATCTAGCAAGAAAATTATGCCCAATGGCAGTGAGTCAAGAAATGTAAATATCATATTCTTTATTTACTCTCTTCGTACTATTTAAATTAATAGTATGGCACTCAAAAGTATTGTCAGACATAGGTTTTTAGTAGGGAGTGCTATAACTCCTACTAGATGCCAGAAAACCGTACCTATTTTATCCTCCCTGACCCCATAGGACCTTTTGTTTTTGTTCTTGCTTTCCTTTCTTGGGCCCCTCTACATTTGGAACTTATCTCAGTATCAGTAGTCCCCTCTGGATGTGAAGATGGGACTGAAGAGGTATCATCAGACTCTTCCCCTGATTCCCCTGATGATTCCTGTAAAATTTCATAAACATTTGAAGTGGATACGGGAGAGGTCTTAACTGTCTTTGAAGGGGGAGGGGCTGCTTTTAATTTAGACCTAGTGGAGTGTCTGTAACATTTCTGAAAAGGTTGGGGGGGTGGCATTTCTACTGTAGTCAGGTCATAACTAGCTAAGGGTTCCTTACTTATCCCCTGTGTTGGGAGAGAGGTGGAGGGGTCCCCCATCTGCTCCGCTAGGGTCCCATCTCGTACCGGGAGAGATGCGGTTGATGTAGAAGGGACTGCTGGCTCTGGAATCTGGGCTGGAATCAATCTATTCCTGATTTTGGCCTTCTGGGCCTGAGAGATGATAAACGGTCTGCCCCTCCATCATGATGCTCCTGGTTGTGTGCAGCCCAGGTGCAATTCTGAAATGTGTGGCCAATTTCGTTGCATAAATTACACTTACATTCATTTAAGCAGTTACAGCTTATATGGCCCAAATCACCACAGAGATTACACTTAACAGTATCACACACACTCTACTTAAGTGAGATGGATCCCCACACCTATAACATGCTATAGGCTGGCCTGCATAAAAAAATACTCCCCTATCTTGTTCCAAGAAAAAGGAGTCTGAGAGATGAATAACCCCAGAATCTTCAGATTTCAATAATACTCCAGCCCCAGTCCAAATGTTCTTGGTGTCCAGGATGGCCTCTGGCTCCCCTAGCACCGTACACTGCATTTGTAACTAATGCAGGACATCTAATAAATCTACTCCTTTATTCCTGAACAAAATAGAAATAGTTTTATAAGTGGGTTTCTTTAGAGGAATGGCCAGAAATGGAGTTCACAATGTTGTGCATTTCAAAGAGTGATACTTTGCCCAAAACCTCTCTAGTCCTTTTGAGGTTTTAAAATTTATGTCAAATGTTGTTTCCCCAGAAATGTGAATTCGGGTATACAATTCATGTGAGAAATATTTCATTGAGTCTTTGAGGAGGTTTCTAACTACATATACCCAGTCAGGAGGTTCAGATAAGCCTCCAATGTAAGAAAGATTTACAGCGCTGTAATGTTTTGCTGGCAAGACAGGCAGGCAAAATAGGGAAGAAACAGTTTTTTTTTCTGTCTGTCTGGAATCACATTTAATGGGGCTTTGACCTGGGGTTGCAGAGTATCTTGTATTGCAGCAGCCTTCACTATGGAAGGTAAAATCCAAACTAGGTTTTTGGTCAAAACTAGCTTAACCAGTGGGTTTCTATTTCTGTTTGATTTCCCAATTACGGACACTTGCACCTCTGTTTCTACCAGAGGATGAGAAATAACAAAATCCCCTGGTGATGGCATCCTGATAGGCAAGCTCCCTGACACCCATTGTCCTGTATCAGCCTGTTTCTCCCAACCTGCTCCCTGAAGGGCTTCTTTAGTCAACCAAGGCCCTGTTTCAGCTGCCTTATTCCTTTTCTTAACATCATTCTCCTTACAAACAGTTGCCACATTAAATGTTTGATCTGTACTTATGGAAGGAGGTATTTTCTCCATTGCAGAAACACTCGCAGTCACCGCATTACTTCCTGCAGCCGGCAGGTCTTTCAAAGCATTTGCACTGTTGTGCAGCTGGTATATTTTGACATGTCAGCCTTGCTGTCAGCTTTGAGCAGCCGCATCCTCTGCAGCAGGGAAGATTTTGTAGCCAAAAACTTATGCTCTTCCATATCTAAGAGTTTCTATAAATCTTGTGTTTCACTTGTTCAAGCAATGGCATCTTTACCACACTCGCTGTCCTCGGACATATCAAAATCCAGCTCAACTTCCAGTACCTCCTCCTGTCCTCCAGATGTTCCAGATAACTTCTCCTGTATATCCACTTGTTTCCCAACATCTATTGCATCCATAATCTTTCCATCATCGTGCAAGTTTACACTTTCTTCAGTTTCTAGCAATATCGAGGTGTTGGAGGAGACCAGCTCTCTCACCTCCACAACCATCTTCCTTCCTCCAGGGCTTTTATCCACCATCTTGGATGACTAGAATCACCCCTTCTGGTGAGTAGGGGAATTTTTATTGAGAACATAATGGTAAAGTACAAAACTGTCTGTGGTATATCATCGAAATCACACAAACATGGAAGGTAACAAAAACATATGTATTTAACAGCATACATGAAGAAAACAAAATAAGCTAACATCCTACCAGTCTCTCCCCCTTATAAGGCTAAAATAATAACAGATAAGTATTACCTGCATACTGTATCAGTAAAGAACCACAAAAAAGAAAAGAAAAAAGAAAATCCAAAGTAACCGCCTCCCCTCACTACTCAAAGGAGTGTAGGAAGACATTATATAAAATTTTTTTTCCATGTGAACCAATAGAATTAGACATATCCACAGTGAATTTTCCATATAGAATCAGAAATAAAAGGAAGAACAAAAACATTCACAACTCAGACTATAAAGTATCACGTTACTTAGAAACAAAAAAAGAAAAGAAAAGAAGAAACAATGAACCCTCACTTTCAGGAGGGAACCCTGCATTCTACTTCCCGAAAAAATCATAAAGGAAGTTTCAATGAAATTTGTCAAACAAATGGGAAGAATCCCCAATTTGTAAAGTGTTGTGCAGGCTGCATACTACGAGATTCCAATTCCATAAATTTCTTTATAGCGTCTGTAATCAGAACAAACAATTGTTTCTGGGGAATAAATTGCTGTTGTAAAGAAAACAGGACTCTACTTTGCCAAATCCAATATTTTAGATAGGCAAATATAATAAGTACACTACAGGAATTCAGTGTACAACAATGTCCAAACAGCAGTCCCAACACAAAGATATCATAATTTAAGTACTGAAAAGGCAACACCATCCATGTATTGTTTAAAACTTTCCACAATTCTATGACATACAGACATTCAAAAAATAAATGCTGTATAGTTTCCAAAATATTACCACAACCTCACCTTGGGCAATAACACTCTGATATTTCTTAATGTTCTAAATTGCCTTTCATGTTCAATTTCCCTTGAGCACACAACCAGACCATATCTCACATCTTCTGTGTGAGTCTCTTGTCACATAACATTGCACAAATTCGTAGCTGCTCCTGCCTAGTTCTACCTTCAAAAGGTAGGATCTTATAATAAGTAGCAACAATCATACCATACATTTGCTTCTAAGACAAAGTCTGCAACTGTTGCATGTGTATTTCACAAATTTTAAGTTTATCTCTACTGTATTTGAGATAATACCGTAAACCAGATGTTCTCAAAGTTCTTGAGAATGTTCCACTAGATTCCCAGTTAGAAATTAAAACACGTAGTTGCTTTCCTTACCATGGAACCCATATTCTATTGTTAGTATTAATTACAGGGACCAAATTCATATAGCAAAAAATACAAAAAAAGAAAGCAATTGGGTTTAACATTCCAAATCCTCCTTCAGTAATCAGGCAGTATGTAATCCCTCATTTCAGCGGATTCAAACTGCTACTTCATGATGCAGAAAAAAAACACACCAAAAACTCTACTTTCTAAGGTTTTGGGGATCAGAAAAATATGACAGATATATAGAAACAAAGGGATTAAATATGTTTTAATCATAAAAATGTATTTCAGTTTATGCATTTTCCATTTATTCCATTGATGAATTCTTTGATTAGCAATTTACATTTTCTTAGTCCAATTATAAGCAGCCTTATCCCCAGGGCCAAAAAAACACCCCTGAATTTTTTGTGCGTCAGTGACCATCGGGATTCCCTTTATATGAGTGTCTAGCTGATTCAAGCCCCAAAATATAAACAAAAACTCTTCTTGGGATTCACCTGCACTCCAGATAGTGTAGAAAAATTATGTAGTATCTCTAACACATTGATCCCTGATTTGGAGTCCGGAGCAATCATGACTAGATCGTCAGCATATACACAGAGTTTCACCACTCAGAGGTTAGGTGCTAAAATGCCTCGTACTACCAGGGAAGAATATATGGCTCTAATTACTGGGTCTAATGTAAGGATATACAAAAATGGACTTAATGGACATCCCTGCCAAACCCCATGTTTAATCTGACTCCTTTTATGTAAGTATCCATGAACTAAAGGATGCACAGACGCAGTTTCATAGTAGCCCTGAAGAATTTTAATAAAGTCCAAGGGGACACCATAAATCTCCAAACAGAGCCACAAAAACACATGTGATATCCTATCAAATGCTTGTGTTTTATCCAGACTAACTAAATATGTGTCAGTATTATGGTCCAGATTATAACCTATAAATTCTCTAAGTAGAATTAAATTATCAGTGATCTTATGACCCAGGATAGTGCACGTCTGTGCCAGATGAATAGAATCACTTAACACATTTACTAATCTATTATTCAGAATTTTTGCTAGTATTTTTAAGTCAACATTCAGCAGAGTAATCAACCTCCAGTTATCTAACTGTGCAATATCTCCTTTTTATGTAAAAAACAAAGAATCACAGTATTCATACTTTTAGGGATATCCGATAAATGAAAAAGTTCATTATAGACTTGTACCATTTCCTGTGGGCTATGTAACCAGAGCCATGTATAAAATTCAGATGGAATACCATCTATTCCAGGGGCTGTATTAGCTTTAAGAGCAATAATCACCACTCCTAATTCTAAAGCTGTAATGGGTTGTAATAAAAGTCATTTTTGCACTAAGGTGATCTGTGGCAATTGTAATGACTTCAGACACTTTCCTGTTATTTCTGTAATAGTAAAGGGGGTGCTAAACTTATCTTGAAGATACTCATGAATTTCTTTTGAAATTCTAGCAGTGTAGGTAACAAAATCTCCTGTTTTTGTTACTAACTGCTCAATATGTTTTTTGTCTCCGATACTTACAATTTTCATATGGATTAACAAAGTGTGATTTTTCCCGGGTTCCAAATTGTTGTTCTGCTTCTAGAGTTCTAAATCTATTATACTGTAAAGCCAATAATTCTGTCTTGATTTCTTTTATGCATTGTTTGCAATTTGGTACAGTACTGTTTTCATTTTCCCTTGTAAAAACTGAAGTTGTTATGTAACATCTGATATTTATTCTGTCTATCATAATGATACACCCTCACTTCATTCTTAAATCAGACAGTAAAATCTCATCTGGAGTCTAACCACCAAGTAACGTGGTGGTCATACAAACAGTAGACTGAGAGTCTAGCAGATAGTATTCCAAAGCCCCAGTAAGCTGTGTGGTCTGAAAAAGGTTATGATTAAGGTGCCAACCTACATTCTGGAGCACTGAGTCTGGTGACCAGGCAATATCGAGCTGCTCTGTTGTGATCTCTGGGACCAGTGGATTTCTTGGGATCTGGGTTTCGGTTTGAAGGTCAGCAGGCATAAGTTTCTTTCCAGTCTGTATATCTGGGCTATTACTCAATCGCTTGCAGGTTTTTTTGTTCTTCCTCTAATAAAAGACTTTGTTGTTGGTATTTTAATTCCGCTTGAGACAACAAAGTAGCCAAACATAATTTTTCTGTACATAAGTTGGCTTGCAATTTTTTTTCTGCAATATCTAATTCCAAAGAAGTAGAATCCATTGCCAACAGTTGATCCTCAGCATTTGTTGCTATAGGTAAGAGAACAATCTCCTGTGCTGGACCTGCAGGAGCGGAGATCAGAGGTCTGCTTTCCTGCAAGTTCACCAGCCAACTCCCGAAACTGAGAGTCCATCATGAGTGTAAGGGGTCCCTCTACTGGCAAAAGTAGGGGAATTTTGTTTTTATTAAGTTCATATCAACAATCACAAAGAAACATCAACAGAAATCAAACAAACAGTAAGACACTCAAAAGAATCAGAAACATAAAGTGATAGGTACATCAGAATCAGTAACCCATAAAAGATTTCTCCACATTTTCTTAAAGTAAACTTCAGTTTGCACAGATTTCTCCTTATAATAAATTATACGTATTTCAGTATTAATAGTCCCAAGCAATTCAGAATGTAAAATAGTCTTCTGTTGCAAAGTAAACATCTGATATTCCAAATATATCATTTTATAACAGAAAAAATAACATTCAGTGTACCCCTATCCCACTTCTTCCATGTATGATCATACACCCCATAAATCAATGCAGCATAATTCCTCTGGCAGAAAACCTTCATACCCCAAATTTGTGCAATAGAAGTTCAAAAACCATAAATATAGGAACATGAAAAAAATAAATGTTCCATCGTTTCCAATTGTGCCACACAATGAGACCTGGAACACAATCTGTCCTCCTTCATTTTATGCTTCTGATTAGCCTTAATGTTCAATTTCTCATGACAACAGAGTCACAAGACATCCTAAAATTTAACAGGAATTCTACTACAAGCAATCAAATGAAGAACTGTAGCTCTATGTTCCAGTGGGCAGTGTGGAAAAGTTTCAAGTTCTCCAAAATTAGAATCCAAAACTTTAGCATAAATTTGATTTTTAGAATGGGAAACAACATCAAGAGATGTAACATTCCACTTCTTTAACTTAACAAAAATTTCCTTATAATAAGGTGGCTCAAAAGGCATAACTCTTAAAAACCCTGTGATTGTCAGTTTTCCATCTGGGAAACCAGGCTAACAATTTGCAGTGCAAGAATTCCATCCAATCAAATTGCAGATGTTAGAATAAAGGTTTAACATTAAGAAATAAAAAATAAAGAAACACAAAAACCAAAGGATTAACCATGTTCAAACCACCCTGAGAAACATGCAAATAAAAATATTTATCTTTTACGGATTTAACTGACTCCCCCAGACAGCAGTAAAAAAGAGACTCAAAAGCATAGTTTCTCTTTCTTTTGGAGGCAGAAATACATTACTAATAAATAAAAATATAGGTAAGAGATACGTCTTAACTAAATAGACCCTTTTCAATTTCAAAATAGTATGTTTGTTCCAATTAACCACTAATTCCTTACTCTGTTGTAATTTAACATCCCAATTTACCAAATCTTGCTGCCCCATATCATAATCTACACCCAAAATACGAATAGAGCTGTCATCAACTGGAATCCCAGCAAGATCCATTACTGTTGCCCATCATAACCAAACCCATTTTCCTTTTCTTTTTTGTTTATTTAAACAAACCCCGTAAGCCCTCCCATATAAATTACAAAAATCTACAGCAGTCTGCACCTTCAGTTTATTGGGAAGAAGAAGACAGATATTATCTGCATATGTTACAGCAGTAGCTGAGATTCGCAGACCAGAAACCACAAGGGGCAGAAAAAAATGCCTATCATTAAGAATCCTTAAAAGAGGATCAATACAGAAAACAAATAATAAGGGACTTAAAGGACAGCCCTGTCATACCCCTTTCTGCACTGAAATCAGAGGTCCTAAATAACCATTTACCAGAGAACGAATGACAGCAATCTGATAAATTATTTGCAACCACTGAATAAACGAGTCTGGGACACCATAATAGAGCAAAGTATACAATAAAAAGGCATGATTCACAGAATCCAATGCCTTTCTCTGGTCCAAGAACACAATCATACCCTCAAGAGCCCCAAGTGTATCTGATTCAAAAAGTTCCTGAAGTACAATAAGAATATCCATCAGTCTTCTACCAGGAGCAGCACAAAACTGATTCTTGGATATAACATACTGAGCTACCTTAGACAATCGGATAGTCAAAATTTTCAACAAAATTTTAAAGTCTACATTCAAGAGACAAATAGGTCTCCAATTATCCAAAGACTTCTTCTCCCCTTTCTTATATAAAAAAATAGTAATACCTGTCGACATCCCCAAAGGAAGCCCAGAAGTGTGAAGAAAATAATAAAAAAACGCAGCCAATTCACTCGCAGTAAGTGGAATTATTAATTGGTAGATTTCCACAGGAATACCATCAGAACCAGGTTCCTTTCCCTTAGTAAAAAGTTTGACAACTTCAAGAATTTCCTCAGCTGAAATGTCTATAGTAAGCAACTGCAGTTCAGATACCGGACTCGGAGGAATATTCAGAAGCTGAAAAAAAGGCAAAAAATCTGTCACATCAGTCTGCAGCCCCTGACACTGACTAGTCATATATGTGGATACTGCCTATAAAATATCTTTCTGAGATGTTTTCACAGTATGCTGGTCATCCCATACTTCCTCCATTATCCTATTCTGGACTCTATGTCGACAACTTAAAAGGGGACAGACCGTATCTGAATTTCCCTTTCATCCCAAACTTGTGTTGCATAAGTAAAGATTCCATATGTTGTTCATGGAAATTCTTCATTTCAGTTTGTACTTCTTTGATCTGTACAACAAAGATATGCTTTGTCGTCTGTGCTAAACTCATCAGCTGTTGCAAACATTGTCTACAACTCTGATATCTAATTCTTTGAACATCTCTATTCTGCCTACCAAGCATACATAAAAGGGCACGTAACTCATATTTCAAATGATCCCACTAAAGCATCAGTGAGTCAAAGACAGAAAATAATGTTTTCAGGCCACAAATTAAGTATAAAATGTGATGCTTATTTGAGTCTTTCAACAGTAAAGATGTATTAAATTTCCAAAGCCCAGGACCATGTAAAGTAGCCAAGGCTCCAATCAGAATATAAAGTTCTTTATGGTCTGAATACACCACTGATTCTGTCCATGCCCCTTGTAATAACATGTCTTTACTCAGAAAGAAAATATCAATCCATGTCACATGAGATCCGCTCTGAAAAGTTGGATCATGACGAGAGGTATATGAACAATAAGCATCAGTAAGATTAGCCAATTTTAAAGTATTAAACATAGAGGCCCAGATATTCAAAAGGGTTGCGCCATGCGCGACAGGGTTGCGCCATGCGCAAGTCCAAAATGTGCCATTCTGCGATATTCAGCAGGAGGCAGTTACGCCACTGGCACCAGGTTGCGCAAGAGAGCAATGCAAATGAATGCATGCTCAACAGGAGGGGGAGGATCATGCATAACCTGCGCAGCCGATATTCAGTCGGGTTACTTGAAGTTGTCGACATCAAGCTGCGCCGCACAAGCTGAGCCAAAAAAGGCTTAAGTCGAGGGCCACCCACAGGTGAGCTGCTGCATTGCAGGGCGCAACACAGCAGCTGCCACCTGGCTGGCCCCAACTCGCTCCCTGTGCCCCCACCAGCCCGATCGCGGGCAGTACATTACATCCCCACACATCCGACAGCCCGATCGCGGGCAGAACCTGATAAACCCCAGTGCCCGATCGCGGGCAGAACCTTATAAACCCCCAGTGCCCGATCGCGGGCAGAATGTAACCCTCCCCCACCCGAATAACTCCCTGGTGGTCCAGTGGACCATAAACCTATCGCGAGGCAGAATGTAACCCTCCCCCCAACCGAATAACTCCCTGGTGGTCCAGTGGACCGTAAAGCCGATCGCGGGCAGAATGTCACACACAACCCCCAAACATCTCCCTGGTGTCAGTGTCCCCCACCCACCAAGCCCCTCCACCGCTCCCCGCAGCCGGCGGGCGACATCCCACCCACGCCTGCCGCCCGCTGCCCACCGACTGACTGTCGGTGGGGCTGCACGCCCATTGGTGCAGAGCTACAGCCAATGGGCGTGCAGCCCATACCATCCCGCACCAATGGGCGTGCAGCCCTACCGGACAGCTCAGTCGGCGGAGCGGCGGGCGGCAGGCGGTGGATGCTGTCGCCTCGCCGCCGCGGGGAGCGTGGAGGGCTTCGTGGGTGGGTGGGGGACACTAGACACCAGGGAGATGTTTGGGGGTTGTGCTAGGACATTCTGCCCGTTATCGGCTTTACGGTCCACTGGACCACCAGGGAGTTATTCGGGTTGGGGAGGGTTACATTCCCTGCCCGCGATCGGGCACTGGGGGTTTATATAGGTTCTGGCCTACAATCGGGCTGTGGGTGATGTTGGGGGCGATATGTATGTGTTCTGCCCGCGATCGGGTTGTGGGAGGTGTGGGGGGGCATGTAACTGTGATGCCCGCGATCGGGCTGTGGGAGGTGTGGGGGGGGATGTAACTGTGATGCCCACGATCGGGCTGCAGTGTGCGTCGGTCCCCGATGGCTGCTGCCTGGCAGGGTGGCCAGGAGCAAGTCCTTGGGGATCGGCGCACCCACATGCAAATGGCATGCAAATGGGGCCATAAAGAGATGCAAATGGCCCCTGCGCTTTGCATAAATTATGGCCCCATTTGCATGTCACCTTTTGAATATCTGAAATTTAGCGCATGGCGCAATGGTACTTGCGCCACCGCCAAGTTGAATGCTCAACTCTGGCAACCTCTGTGTAGCTAAGTCCACTGGCGCCCATGCAAGGCTCGGGCGAGATCAATGGAGTTGCTCAACAGCGCAACTCCTTTGAATATCACCCCAGCCACACCCTTGCGCAACTATTTTGAGCAGCGCAGGGGCTTGCGCCTCAGACTGGCGCAGTTTGAATATCTGGGCCAGAGAATCACTAAAAAGTTTAGTAGTCACAGTATCCCATCCCCTATCTTGTTTCACTAACCCACAGTTAAAATCATTACCCCATATCACATGTTGTGAAGTAAACAAAAAAAGGTCTAATTAGTTGAAAAACCTCAATCCTGCCAGATTTCATTTGAGGTGCATAGACATTAATAAGCCTGTAATACAGAGAATCAAAAATAATGTCAAGAAGCAGTACCCTCCCAGGCATTAAATCCAACACCTTAACTACTTGAATCGGAACAGAAAATAAGATCCCAACCCCAGTACAGGTTCCTAGGCCTATAGACCAGTAGGAAGGTACCAGAAATCATTCAGATTTAGCCTACAGTAATTCACGAGTCGTATGTAACCTAATATCTTGTACCATAATAATATCTGTTTTAGTAGACATAAGGTGTGAAAAAAACCCTTCCCGTTTCTGTTTATTCTTTATACTATTAACATTAATAGTAAGTAAAGTTTAACTATGTACCATCATTTAAATCATTATGGTGGTTTAAAACATTTTTTCCACTCCCCTTCCACTTTTTCTTAGATGTACTCTTTTTTGATTTCAGAGTAAATTTATTTTGGATCTCACCTTTTTCACTGATATCTGAATTTGAGCAGGCTTCAACATGACTCGGGTCCCCTGAGGAGGACTCAGAATCATGTCTCTTAGCATCCATGGTGGTAAATAAAGGTTGAAACCTGTTGGATGTCCTTGTCTCAGAAATTTTATGTACCTTTGGTGCTGGTTGCTGCCAGGTACGCCTCCTAGTGACACATTTCTCAAAATCGACAGTTGGGGTTGGAATGGGGGGGACATATCCCTGAGGTCAACATCTGGTGTCTCCACAGAAACCTGACTCTCAGACTCAGAGCGAGAGACATCACACTCATCCACCAGAGCCACCACCATGTTCCCCTCCCCCTCCAGTGGGAGTGGGACAGGTAGAGGAACCATATCCAGCTTTTGAGGGACAATTATAGGCTCCTCGGCCTCCTCCTGTAATACAGGTGCTGGAGGAACTTCCGGTACAATATGGTTATGTTTCCAGTGCGCCATAGCAACTAATAACCTCTGCTCCTCACCATCACCTGATCCAGACTGATTATGAGCGGCTTACTCACAATTACCATAAGAATGCCCACTCTTCCCACACAACTTACAAATCAGTTCATTATGACATTGCCAATTCATGATTCCCACTTGTCCACAGAGAGAACACTTCACCGTATCACAGGCATTACTAATATAGCCCATAGCCCCACATTTGTATCAACTTTTTTGGTGGTGTGGTGGCCAGCTAGGCAGTGGCAGCAGTGATGTGACACCTGGTGAGGTGCCAAGGGTGTGTTGGGAACTGCACGTTTGAATTGCAAATGCAGCCCATACTGTATACTGATCCCCAGGCAGTGGACACCTACCCCACCCCCCCATCCCCAACATGCATCAGCAATTGGCAAAGCCCTCCTCACACTATCACAGCTGCTGTAGACTGCATATCATGCATGCTATACACTGTATACTATACAGTGTACAGTATGCAGCCATAACAAAAGCATTCTGTGGCTGGCTGTGATGGTGTGAGGAGGGCTGTGCCAGTCTTGAATGCATGTTGGGGCTGGTGGGAACATGGCAGGTGTCCACTGTCTGTTAGGGTGGGAGGCCACTAGACCACCAGGTAATGTGTGGGCATTTGGGTGTGGGCATGGCGGGAGCACAGGGCGATGGGTCCAGGAACATGTTCTGGGATCAGAGTTTTTTCTTCCCAAGCGACAACGGGGATCAGGTCTACCTGTGTGTGTGGGGGGCCACTATACTACCATCACAGTGTAGCTACTTTGAGGAGTGGCAGGAGTGGCAATAGCCTGCCACAGCAGGCATTTCAACCTCATGGCACATGAGTGTCCAGGCAGTTGTGGCACAGAGCTTTATGGGTGCAAGACACCATATGCCACAGCTGTGCAGGTCCTGACTTATTTGTGCCTGGGTTCTAGGCTTGGTGCTCCATTGGGCATCTCAGCTACTTCCTACCCAATTGTCTGGAGTTATGTGCCGGCCCTATGCCACAACCCCTGACTTCACCCCCTCTTCCTGGCGCAAGGCTACATGTTGTAGCTATTCCAGAAAGTTTGCCACTTGAGGCAAACTTTCGGGAATAGCGACTTTTGTGTGTGCCGCAAATGCATCTGATGCAGCATCTTTTACTACCACAAGTTGTGTCTGATACAGGTGGCTTTGAAAATCAAGCCCTATGTGACTGAAACGTAATAGCACCTTTGATTTGAGACAGTTTATGACATTTTTCAGTCAGTTTGACAGAAGAAGGTGGTTTAGAAGAGGTGGAAAATCAGTGCTGTAGTACCTTGAAAGCCTTTCTTCATGCTGGAGTCATAAGCATTGTTTCCTGCTAAAAGTTCTTAGTAAGGTCTCAGACATTTAAAGATTTGTTTTCCAGTAGTGGTATACTCACCAAGCGTAAAGTTGCTAAATCTGGAACTGTTTTTTTTTTTAATTTTAATTTTGTGGTTAAGAGTCACACTGTCTTTGATTAATGTAGACACAACTGCAAAGGTGGAATCACCTTGTGATGTTAGTTCCTTTTTTTCATTTTCTAGAATTTTAACATGCTCCTGTAGCTCAACAATCGGAACTAATAAGGATATCAACATTCTTTATAACTACAATTATAATGTTTATTATACCATTAATTGAGTCTATAACCCCCAAAAAAGAATCACTTTTAGGGAAGTATGAACTCGTCATATGGAGCTCAGCCTGTACTTTTGCAGTGTTGGGATCCCTAACCAGGGTATCAGCAATGGGCCAGCTGCCCTGAAACTAACTGCTGGTCCAAGACTTTGAATTTGTCCATAGGACCAATTTTTCGTTTTTTATCTGGCTTGACATAGAAACATAGAAACATAGAATTTGACGGCAGATAAGGACCACTTGGCCCACCCAGTCTGCCCATTTCCCTACCTAATGGATAAGCTGCAGATCCTAGTTAACCAGCAGCCTACTTCTTTCTACCCCCAACCCCTAGAATTGCCTTATGACAGTCCCATGCATGCTTGAATTCAACCACTGTTATTGACTCCACAACCTCCTCCGGAAGGCCGTTCCATGCATCCACAACCCTCTCTGTGAAAAAATACTTCCTTACATTACCTCTGAGCCACCCCATCTTCAAATTGTGCCCCCTTGTTCTTGCACACCTCTTTTTTGAAAGATGCTACCCTCTTGAACTTTGTTGATTCCCTTGAGGTACTTGAAAGTTTCTATCATGTCCCCCCTCTCCCTCCTTTCCTCGAGGCTATACATATTAAGCTCCTTTAGTCTCTCTTCATATGTCTTCTTGTGCAGACCCTGCACCATTTTAGTTGCCCTCCTCTGGACTGCTTTCATCTTGTCTGTCCTTGCGGAGACTGGGTCTCCAGAACTGTACACAGTACTCCAGATGGGGTCTCACCAGCTGTCTGTACAGAGGGATAACAACTTCCTGTTTTCTACTGGTGATGCCTCGCCCTATGCATCACAGTATCCCCCCAGTCCTCCTTGCTGCCCTCTCACATTGCTTGCCCACCTTTAAGTCATCTGATATGACTACCCCAGGTCCCTTTCCATTTTTGTTGTTGCTAGTATCTCACCCCCAATTGTGTACTCTTCCCCTGGGTTTTTGTTTCCCAGGTGCATTACCTTGCACTTCTTAGCATTAAATCTAAGCTGCCATACATTTGACCATTCCTCTAACCTTGCCAAGTCCCTTCTCATCCTTTCCACCCCACCTTGTGCATCAACTCTGTTACAGATCTTTGTGTCGTCTGCAAAGAGACATACTTTTCCTTCCAGTCCCTCTGCAATGTCGCTTATAAAGACATTGAAGAGGACTGGTCCTAATACTGAACCCTGCAGCACCTCACTAGTAACCCCCCTTTCTTCAGAGTGGACTCCATTTACTATTACCCTCTGTGTCCTATTCTCCAGCCAATTCTTTACCTAGGCTATCATCTTGGGATCCACTCCCAGGCTGGCTAACTTGCATATTAATCTTTTGTGTGGGACTGAGTCAAATGCCTTGCTAAAGTCTAGGTAGGCCATGTCCACAGCCCCTCCCTGATCTACTACTTTGGTCACCCAGTCAAAGAAATCTATTAGATTTGTCTGGCATGACCTTCCCGCTGTGAATCTATGCTGCCTTGGGTCCTGAGCCCCTCTGGCCTCTAGGTACTCAACAATTCTTTCCTTCAGAAGTGATTCCATCATTTTCCCTATCACTGAGGTTAAACTAACAGGTCTGTAGTTTCCTGCTTCTGCCCTGCTCCCACTTTTGTGAAGGGGGAATCACATCTGCCCTCCTCCAGTCCTCAGGTACCACCCCATCCTCCCATGATTTGTTAAAGAGGGTAGTCAGAGGTGTCACTAGTTCTACCCTTAGTTCTTTTAGAATTATGGGATGAATCCCATCAGGCCCCATTGCTTTGTCCACCTTCAGTTTTAAGAGTTCTTTCAGAACCATTTCTTCTGTAAATGGGCTGGTATCAACTTCTGAATCCAGAGTGTTTCTATTGTTTGTTTTAGGTACCTCCCCCTCTTCATTTGTAAATGCTGAGCAAAAATATTTGTTTAGTGTCTCTGCCTTTTCACAGTCACCCTCTGCCCACCCCCTTCCCCTTATTAAGCCTCACTATCCCTCCCTTAGTCTTCCTTCACTCCCTGATGTACCTAAAAAAGGTTTTATCCCCCTTCTTAACTGATGCTCTGGCGTGACTATTGGGAATATTTCTGTTATCTTTCTTTTCTCTTTACATTCCCATTCTTGTTCCATTTTTTTCTTTTCTATTTATTCTTTTTGCCCCCCCCCATGTCAGTGTTGTCTGTCCAGTCATGGACCCCTCCCTCCGCCTCAAAGCAGCTGCCCTCCTCAAAGCCCCCTGTCTTCCCCCCAGGGTGGGGCTGCAACACTCAGCTCCCCCATGAAGTGCCGTGGGCATTGGGATAGGTGGAGAAGTCAGCCTGAAGCAATGGAAGCAGGGGAAGACGTCATCTAGGTGTTGGCTGGAGGAGTTTTTGCCCCTTAGGGGGTGGGGACATGCAATGACACCCAGCATCTGTCCCACCCCCTAACTCTAGCTGTTGTCTGGTTGCTGCAGCACCCCCAGCCTCCACCAGGGGTCCATCATGAACCTGACACAATCCCCACCCTCCCCCCGAAGGAGATCAGTCCATGGGATGCTCCAACCTTCTCTCCCGGCTGGTCCTCTGACATCCCAGACCCATTACCAAACCCGGGTCACCAGCATTTCAAGCAGAAAGCCAATGGCTGCGCTGACGGGCCAGCTTCCGTTCTTGTTCCATTTTTTTTTATTGTATTATATTTTATTGAGAGGTTCTGAGTTTTTTATACAGTAGGAAGTGAGCAAGATGGCCAACCAATTGCCAATATCCATACATCACTAAATAGTACAATCCAGATAAAAAAGTATCCTCTATTGGACATAATATCTCATGAAGATTAGTAGCTTCACAGTAGTCATAGTACAGTTATCTTCAAATTACAGTATTTTCTAGGATGGACAACAAAAGTGCCCCAGAAGGTAACAAAGGCTGATGCTTGCATCTAGGATCAAATGCGTAGGCTAGGAGTGTATTAGTCTAAAGTTTAAGTAAAGGAGTTTTGAGACAGCCTTTTAAGTTGAGGGGTTGGAAGGTGGTGCCAGGAGTTTACAAAAAGGGGAATGGAGATATGGATCCCATATTTGATAGTAAAGGTGCAGTTTATCTCTATGGAGGTGAGACAGTCTTTCAAAAATAGAAAGTTTGGCCAAGGCTGCATGCCAAGCAGAGTGGGTAGGGATAACTGACTGGCACCACTGCATAAGAAGAAGGTGTTTAGCCTCTAAGATGGCTACCATGGTCCAATCTTTAACTGGTTTAGGTAGATGGCCCAAGGGGGTGGTATCTCCCATAAACAGCCTTGGGTCAGAAAGTACCACCGGATGATAAAGCACTGAGGAGATATCCGAGGCTATCATTCTCCAAAATGAGGCCAAGTTTGGACAGGACCATAAAAATATGGAGGATGTCTGCATCTGTGTGGGAGCAGCATCAGCATTTACTATGGCTAAGCAAGCCTCGTGCATAGAGAGCTGCCGGAGTACAGTGCCATAACAAGAGGACTTTTAACTGCAAAAAGCCACTGCTGGTGTCACTATAAATGTAATGTATACTTTTAACATAGGAATTCTACTGGTCCTCAGATATGGGGGTGCCAATATATAGTTCCCATTTCTTTCTACAGGACAGGGTTGCGTTAGGTTGTGAGTCTTTCCAAGAAGTGTAGAAGCTACCCATAATACCTCTAGTAGAGGAGAGGTGATGCAAACCATCTAGCCAAGACCATCTTGTGGTGTCCTGAAGCTTGAGGAGGAGAGGCTGTAGGGCACTCCTGATTTGTAAATACCTCCTGAAGTCTTTATGTGGTAATGAGAATTGCCTTTGTAATTGAGCAAAAAGGAGCAAGTGGTACGTGCCTGATGGAAAGAGATCTTAGATAACCTGGATGTCAGATTTGTGCCAGGAGGGCCAGTATACTGGTGCCCCATTGCTTTGAATATGGCTGTTGCACCATGAAGGGGCATATTGTATGGGGGGGTCCGATGCAGTGTAGGCAGGTGAGATTTAGCCATGAGATGTTTAAAGGAATGGGCTGTGTAAATCACCATGGGTGGGAGGGAATGCGACAGGCATGACTGTGGGGAAAGTAACATGTAGAGAGGTTTTGTGCCTGCCAGATTAGCTTCTAAATGAACCCATAGTGGATGATCTGCAGCACTAGGTACAAACCATTTAGTTGGCTGAGCAGCTGTAAAGGATAGGTGATAGCCATAGAACCAGGGCACATTAAGGCCTCCATGAGACCAGTGCACCTTGATCTTATGTTTGCTCCACCTGGGTAGTTTGGAGTCCCAAAGAAAGTTAGCTATTAACTTCTCTAAAGAAATTGAAATGTTTGGACGAAAGAGCAATCGGGAGATTATTTAGAAGGTACATGACTCGGGGAAGCAAGACCATGCGAATAGCTGCCACTCTGCCTGGTAAGGAGAGTTGCAGCTTACATCACCTCTCTATTTCTGACTTTAGTTGTGCTAATAGCAGAGAAAAATTAGCAGATCCAAATGTGGACCAGGTCATTGGTATACAGACACCAAGGCAGTTAAACCCATTATTCGCCCAGGTCAGACTAGTACCTTGGATACAGGTCTTGGTACAATGGTCATTTAAAGAAGCCAAGGTGTTTTTTCACTGGTTAATACATTGCCTGGAAATTACCTCAGAGTCAGTTAGGATTTGGAGTACTGCTGGGAGAGTTTGTTGGGGGTTAGTCAGGGTTAAGAGGAGGTCATCTGCATAGGCCACAATGAGGTATGGGCGGTCAGCCACAGTAATGTCCTGGATTTGTGGATAGGCAATAAGGGTCCTGATTAAAGGGTCTAAAGCCACCAAAAATAATAAGGCGGATAGCGGGCAACCTTGCCTGGTGCCAAAATGCAGTTCAAAAGGGGAGTAGATCTCACTATTAGTAAGGATGCGAGCTGTGGGGGAGCAATAACGGGTGTGTATTCATTGCATAAAGGAGGTACTAAACCCATCTCTAGTGAGGACTTCATAAAGATATTCCCATTCGATAGTCAAATGCCTTTGAAAAATTGATCGCTAAGGCAGCTAAGGGAAGAGACAATTTTGAGGCAAACCACTCAAGGTTGAGAAGGAGCCTGGTGTTATCCATCCCTGATTTGCCCCACATGAATCCCATTTGGGTGGGGTGTATAATTGAGGGAAGAATGAACGTTAGCCTGGACGCTAGTGCTTTGGCTAGTATTTTTGTATCTACTGACAAAAGGGATATTGGCCAAAAATTGGTACAATCTAGCGGATCGGATGATATTTTAGGTAGAAGGGAGATTATTGCCTCCTTCATAGTGGGGGTGAGAGCTCCCTCGGCATGAGCTGATTGTAGGGCACGCTGCAGGGGCTGAATAATATCAGGACCCAGGGCCTGGTAAATCTCCAAGGACATACTGTCTGGACCAGGGGCTTTTCACTGAGTCATCTGGGAGAGCACCAATTGAAGCTCATCACAGGAGACTGGGGATTCTAAATGTATCACTTGTTCTGGGGTAAGAGTTGGTAAGGAGGTTTGATGACAGAATTTAGCGAAGAGAGCTTGTAATTCCTGAGTGGTATTAGAGGGCCGAGATTGATAGAGGGATTGGTAAAAATGCTGGATAGTGGCATTAATCAGCCTGGTAGTAGTTGCTATAGAGCCAGACGAGGTACAGAGAGCATGTATCTGTGTAGTTGCCTGCTGTTTGCGAGGGCGATAGGCAAGAAGTTTCCCTGCATGCTTCCCCCCCCGTCCAGAAGGCCTGCTTTAATCTTAAGAGATACCACTCTGCCTTTTGATGCAAAATTGTATTTATTTGGTATTTGATCCCAACTATTTGTTGCTGTAGGGCACTATTTGGTGTAGCTCGGGGAGTAAATTTAAAACAGTGCTCCAGGGCAGCTAGGTCTGCTTGAAGGTGGGTAAGGGTTGCCTTGCACTTATGGTCCCGAGCCACAGAAGGGCAATAATGTGACCCCTTAACACTGCCTTAAACACATCCCACACCATGCCTGGGACTACACCAGAGTCAGTGTTCAAGGAGAAGTAGTCCTTAGCCACTCGCACTAAGTAGGGGCAAAAATTTGGATCCTGGAATAGGATAGGGCTGTTGCACCATCGGGTTCCAGGCAGATGAGATTACAGGGGGGTAAACCTGAGTGAAACAGTGGCATGGTCTAAAATTAGGATAGAGCCAAAGTCAGGGTTGGAGAGACATCTAGCTGCTAATTCATTAGAAAGCCAGAAGTCTATGCGGCTATGAGAATTATGTGGAGCAGAATAGAAAGAGAAATATCTGCCAGTAGGGTGGTCTCTACACCAAATGTCTGTGAAGGCCCATTCCTCAGTCATGACTTGCAAGGATTGTATGGCTTTGGAGTCAGCATGTGGGGTAGGGTGGGCTTTGTCCAAGAAGATATCCCCTACCATGTTAAAATCTCCACCTAGTATTACAGGGAGCAATGGCCCATCCGACTGCAGATCCGACAGAGGCTGACTTAGAGCAGGAAAGAAGTCGACATGCTCAGTGTTGGAGCATATGCATTACCCAACAAGATATTGCCTGTGGGAGAAGACAATTTCACTATGAGCCACCGACTGTGAGCATCTTTTTTGACAGATAAGGATGGCACCCCCTTTGACTTAGTCCTGGAAGAGCTAGCCAGTACCTCTCCCGCTCACATTTTCTTTAACCAGTTAGTACATTTAGACAGTAGGTGAGTTTCTTGGAGAAGGACAATGTCCACCCGCAGAGACTTTAAGTGTTGAAGGACTTTTGTATGTTTGATCAGATGGTTAAGTCCTTTCACATTCCAGGACATCCAGTGATATCCCTGAGGCATAAAGGGGGAAGCAGGCATATTCTCACACACTAGACAATAGAAGATACTTACAAAATTTCCAGTTGAATTATTAAGGGAAGAGATGCTGGGTTCAAGGGTCACCAAGTACCTGAGGAAGAATAGGGCTATCAGTATCTGTGCTAGCATTGAGAAAGATGTAAGCATCGCTTGTAATATTCGGACCGCGAGTCCTAGGTTAAAGGTAAGGCTGTAGCAGTAAATCTGGAAACAAAGAAACAAACAAGCAAGTTAGGGTATGGAAAAGACAATATCGAAACAGGCAACCAGCCTGATTTCAAATACACAGGCGTCAAAGAGAAACACTATAACAACAACACTCTGAGTCAGAAAGTCAAAGCAAATGAGGGCAATATATAGGTCTATATACCCTACAGCTATGCGATCTCCAGCACTCAACTCAGAGGGGTGTTATGTGGATAAAATATTAAACCAACTTATCCTAGACCAGCCCTAAACAGAGGTCGGATGACCCGACCCATGGGGGGGAGGGAGGGGAGGAGAGAAGGGGAGTGGAGGGACAAGGGAGGGATAGGGTGGGCATACCTACCTACTGTTACCATACAAAGAAATAAACACCCCCGATAAAGTGGGGAGGCAACAGGCCTAGAGGCAGGCTTAGAGGGAAAACGCAGGGGCCTAGTTACTGAACCAGGAGCCATCATGTATAAAGGATGGGGGGGAGGAAGAGGGGGCCTATAACCCCTCCTGGGTAATTAGCCTCAGATGTTACTTATCCACCTTAGTATCTATATATATGGCTGTCAGTTGGCATACATTACAGCATGCGGCTGAAGTTAGCCATTCTTTGTGGAAGGTAAGGAGGGGGAGAGAAAGGAGGGGAGGTGCCAAAGTACCCATATAATTATCGGCTTGTTGTACTCTATGATGTGCATTTAGCTTAGTTGTTCCTTAGGATAAAACAAATAAGCATATTAGTAGACATCCACTTATTGCGCACTATTTCAAGCCCATAACTGTAATTATCCCTTAAGGCACAGTGGGGGGAAGGGGGAAAGGGAAGGATAACAAGCACACCCTCATCACATGACAAATATTAAGACAGAGTCAAAGACAAAGTCAGGTTCCAGTGGTTCCAGTGGTTTTGCCTTCAACCAGCTCGGGGGGACCCCAAGGGGTACATCAAGGATCCAGAGGTGTCTTCACCACTGCAGCTGCGTAACTGATGAGGCCAGGTCACACTGGAGAGAGGGTGTCTACCAGTTCCACCAGCGATGTCTCTGGAAGGTCAGCCCAGTCAATCGTTTGACCTGTATCCAGATTTAAAGGTTCTCTAGTAGGCTGGACTGGTATAGGAGAGAGATCATCCCTGGAGATCTTTGCAGTTGGTGCTGCTGAGGACTTAGAAGGTGAGTGTTGTGGCCTGCTCCTGGGTCTCTGTCAAGACTTAGGCAACAAATGTAATGCACATTGAGAGAGAGAGGGTTGCATGGAGGAGTTCTGCGATGTAGAGATAGGAATGTGGGCATTGCCATAAGCAGCTTGAGCAGATTGGGATCCAGCATTCAATGGGGGAGTGATTTGGTGTAGGACCTGTCCTACTGGTAATAAGGATGTAGGGGAACCATAGCTGGAAAAAAGGTTCCTACCAGTAGGTGCCACTGGAGAGGGCTCCCAAAGCCTTCTGGGATTTGTAGTAGGACACTGTATGCCCGGCCAAAGTTTAGTAATCCAGCACTCAATATCTGTAGGATGATCAGCCATGAGTTCATGACCTTACCTGAAAACATGCAGTCTAGTAAGGTTTTTAAATTTGAATCAAAAGTCATGCTGATAAAGAAATCTTTTAACAAGTCCAAATACTCTCTGTTTTTCAGCCATTTTTGGGGGCAAAGTCCCTGTTTATAGCAATTGTAGTGCATTGCCAGGAAAGTTCCCCTAAGTCCCTGGCAGCACGAAGAACTCTCTCCTTAGTAGTGTACATTAGTAGGTATGCCACGATTGGCCTGGGTGTGTTAGTGTGCTTGTTTGATTGAGCTGAGACTCTGTGGGCCCTTTCAACTTCGATTGGCCCCCTCCATCATTCCCGTAATATACGGGGAAGGTTCTCATTAAGGAACTGCTCCATTGACTGACCTTCAGCCTCCTCCGGGAGTCCAATGATCTGCAAATTGTTGCGCCAACTCCGGTTCTCATGATTCTCAGGCCTCTCCCAAAATGCTGCCAGCTGCTCCTCACACTGCTGAAAACACTGCCAGACCTGAGCCTGCTGTACTTCACATGTCTCGGATGTCTATTCTATAATTTTCATTCTGTCCTGTAGATTCTGAACATCCTTTGTGATACCAGATAAAAATAAGCTTATTTCGTCAACACTGGTGAATAAAATTCAAATAGTTTAGTAATGAGTTGCAAAGATTCCCACACAGCTGCCTGTTTATCCATTTTTAGAGGAAGATCACTTAGCAGCAAAGATGACATGAAGGTGGGGGGGTTCTGAGTAGTAGCCGCTGAGGTGTAAATAGTCTCCCATGTTTTGTATCAACACTCGGGGGGAGGTATACTAGGCTATGAGACCACAGAATGAACCACTAGGTTTCCATCCTGTACTGCGAGGAGCATGTGGCCTGCTTGGCCTAGGCAAGCCAGAATGGTTTCAGGTCACGGCGCCACCAAAAAAATATTAATTACTCTGGAATCCACTTAAAAGAATGTGCCACCAAGTAAGTAGGGTATTACTCATGCATAAAGTCTTTGATTTAGAAAAGAGACTCCACGGGATTGCGGCATCCAAGCATGGATGGGCTATGGTCTGGATGGAGCTAGGGAGTTATGCTGCCATCTTCCTGGTAGCTAGACAATGCCCCTCTTGTTCCATTTTTGTTCTTTCTTAGAGTGTTTTTTTTTTCAATTGTGGATCTGAAGCTCCCTGTGCCTCTATTTATATGTTGATGTTAGAAAGTTAGTTAAGGCTCAGTGATGCAACAATGTTACTTTTCTGTTTCTGAAAGACAAACCAAACAAAGCAACAATTCAATTCAGAAACAATGTGAATACAAAATCCAGATCCAAAAGGGACAGGTACACATAGAAACATTTGTTTGTCCAATTGCAAATAATTAGTCTTAGAAAGAGGAATGCACTGAAAAGGGGTAGTTAGGTATGATTCAATTGCCAAATGCTCTGATCAGAAAGATGTCATCTTGTATAAATGTTTCAAGGTAAGGTTCAGGTCTGCTTTCTTAAAAATTCACAGATACTTATCAGAAAGTTGTCAGAAAGTAATTTGCGAAAATATCAGCAATGTGAGAGCAAGAGATGCAACAGTAGACAGTCTTTTGGTCATTTTGAGAGTTTTTAATTTAAGAGGTCTGGAGCTCCAACAACATGCTGCATGCTCGTAGCAGCCATTTTGGATGGTCCAGATCTTTCTAAGCTGGAAAGGTGGCCAAGGCATGTGTGAGGTGGGCATTGTACTGGATCTAGTCTCCATGTGGATATAATTATGGGTAAGAGCATTGACAGTTGGTCCAATAATGTGTGTGTCAGGTTAGGAAACAAGCTCCTGAGGACAGAAAGGGCAGTTCAGCTAAAAAAAACCTCTCCCTTAACAGCAGGGGAAATAGTGACAGTGACTCAAGGACTGGCTGGGAGTAGCAGTTCTGAGCCAAAGCTACAGCCTACGAAGTTGCAAGCCATGGGCTGCTGTCCTTCAGGAGAGTATGTTTTATGGAAGGTCATGCACGATGTGCTGGGGAGAGCTCAGCAAACTAACACTCTTACAGAAACTAAAAGAGCTGGCTGCAAGAAGGGAAGAGACTCTCAGGGTTCAGAGAAGAAGAGGCATACTTGGAAAATAAGCTCCTATATCAAGAGTAAGTTCCTAAGAGAGGACAGGAGGATGGAGTACATCTGCAGATAGCAGTCCTTGATGAGTACAGGAAGCAGCTTCTGGCTCTAGCCCATGATATACCCTTTTTGGTACACTTAGGCATCAGCAGTACAAACTGGCAACTAGCTAACCATTTTTACTTACCCAGTATCTTTAATGATGTTGCAGACTAGTACCAGGCATGGCTCTGGTGAATCACCATTTGGATACAGGGCCCTAGGCCCACTGAGGCAGCCCCACTGCAGGGAACTGAGGAAGTGAAAAATGCCATTGAAGAGAAACTAAGGAAAAGCTGTCCCTTAGAGTAATCCAGCAGTCCAGCAATCCCTGGGTCTTCCCTGTGATGATGATCACCCAAAAGTATGAGACCACGCAGTTTTGAGTCTACTGTCACAGGCTGAACAGTTGTATGGAGTTGTGCGCATACACCATGCCTAGGACAGATGAGGTATTGCAGAGCTTTGGGGGAGCCATGTACCTGACCATGATAAAACTGACAGGTCTATTGGCAGGTACCCATGATCCAAAAAGCCAGAGGGTGGTAAGCCTTTATCACTCCATTTGACCTATTTGAATTTCAAATAATGCCATTTAGAATGAAGAATGTGCAGGTGAACTTTCAGTGGCTTGGACTGCATTCTGTATGGGATGCGAGCCATTACACTGGCATACATGGACAACATCATCATCTATATCCAAACATAAGAGGATCATGTCCATGACCCGACAGAGGTGCATTGCTGAATGAAGAATGCAGGACTGACACTTACTGTAAGGTGGAGAAGTGCCCAATAGGTGTGGCAGAGGTGTTATACCTTGGGTGCTGGGTGGGTAAAGTGTAGGGAGTGGGTATACTAAGCAAGAGTCAGTAAACATTGAGGTCATTCAGGGATAAGCCAAGCCCAATGTAAAAAGAAAGGTATGTGCATTCCTATGGATGGCAAGGAACTACTGAAAGTTTGCGCCAAATATTAGTAGTACATTTATGGCCATTCTTCTGTCAGATCTCACTAAGAAGCAAATGCCAGAAAACATTCAGTGGATGGCTTATTATGAGACAGCATTCTGCCAGCTGAAAAAGGCACTGTGGCAGGTACCTATGTTCACAAGCCCTGACTATTTTATACAGTACATTGTGTATATGAATCATCCAATTAAGGGCTAGGGGTGATTCTTGGTAAGATCAGGCACACTAGTAGAGATGGACGAAATTGCAGAATTCCATTATGCAAAATATTTTGTGTAATTTGGCCGTTTTGCAAAATTTTTCGTGGAAGCAAAATGTAGAATTTCATCCGCAGAGTGTGAAATTTTGCCCATGGAGCATGAAATTTCACCCAAAATATTGCAAAATTTGCCACTTGTGTGTGGAATTTCATATTTTTCAGGTGAAATTTCGCATTTCTCTGGCAAAATTTTGTAACTTCGCACCCTGTGAAATATTTCACAGAATGGCTAAATTAAACAAAATATTTTGCCCAGCGAAATTGGCAGTTTCCCAGCAATTTCGCTAATGAAATTTAGTTTAGCAACATCTTTACACACTGGGGAGGAACATCCAGTCATTTAACTGAGCAGGAAGTGGCTGCTCAGTAAGAAGGCTTACACTGCTATCGAAAAAGAGTGTCTGGGTATACTCTGGGCTCTATAGAAGCTTATGTACAAAGAAAATGGGGTCTAAACAGCACACCATCTGAAATTACAACAATTGAGGCTGCAAGATTACAGGAATCAAGGTTTACCTCATCAAATGATTCACAGCAGCAAACAACCTTTTCCCCACGCCAATGTTTCATGCATGGGCAATGAGCTTTTTCAAGGTGTGATGCCTGTACTCTTACTATCCCATTTATATAATGCTAATTAAAGTGATAGTGCATATTTTCTCAAGATAAAGTGGTGGTACATACCTATTGTGCAAATCACACAGTGCAAAACATGCAATATTAAACAAATAACAACAGAATATACTGTATATTTATAAAAATTATACAGATAGGAGTACATGGCAAAATTATTATTTTCCTGACAATAACATTTCCCTTTTTTAGAAAGAAAAGACAAGGGGAGTGGGGGAAAGGAAGGGAGAGAAAGACATTGGGAATAATGGAAAAGCTAAAAACAATTTATTGTACAAACTTATTGACCATATTTGGATCGATATCAAGTAATTCATTTAGTTCAGCAGTGCACTTAGAACTTAACACTATTTCACTAGCCACATGGCTGCTGAAACCCACTCAGCATCCCGACAGGAAAGGGGTTAGCTAATAAGCTTTATCTAAGCCTGGAGACTCATATGCCTTTAACTTGCATTGCAAGAATGAATCCCTTTTTCAACAACGTTCAGTCTATATCCCCAACTCTGATGTTTATTATCACCCTTTCAATACCTCCAAATAAGAATATAAGATTTGTTTTTCCCTTTCTGTTGTACATTTGTAGCTAGTGCATTTCTTTTGGCCCTGTGGTGCTGAGGGTTGAGGCGTTGGACGCCACACCTCACGCCACACTGGTGAACCAGGTTTGGGAACGGACTCGGGGCACCGGGGGCTGGCAGGAGAGAGGAAGGATTGAGCATCCTAAGACTGCTCTCCTTCCTCTGGGGTGGGTAACAGGGTATGTGGTGCTCTGCAGTGGTGCCTAGCAGAGGCTGGGTGCACTGTCAGTGGTGTGCATTCCACGGGGAGGGAGCACAGCGGACATCTGCACGCTTGGGTAGCAGTTGTCATTGCATGTCTGGCTCCCTAGGGGTTAAAAGTAATGGTGGAAAATTGTGGGGTGACCGCTGTGGCTCATGGCCATGCCCTGGTCCCCTGGACTCGAGAAGCGTGGCTACCTGGTTCCCAGTCATGAGCCCCCGGGGGGGCCCATTAATTTCATCAGGACCTGTGTGTGTCAGGCGCCATAGCATACACCAGACCTGACCCGGGGGCTCAGGTGCTGGTGGCCAGCGGTCATTGTGGCCAGCTCCACAACGTAGGAGGAAAAAGGTTAAATAATAAAAATTGTGCATTTCTTTTGCCATCTTACCTTATGGCTCTTAGACACTCTCCAATGCATCTCTTTAGAGGCCTTATAGTTATACTAATGCAAAATGAACGGCAATCAGTAGCCATACCGGTAGTTATGTATAAGACATTCTCAGTATTGCAGTTTATAAAGCTCCTAATGATATAAGTAGCTCCTGTTCTTGGCTGTATTAAGAGATTTCCTTCTTAAAGATGTTTACAAAAACTGCAGTTTCTACATGTAAAAGTATCATGTGGTATCCTTACATGAAGATCCAGCCGTGTCTCTGGTGTATATAGACTGTGCACCAAGCTCTCTGATATATTGCTGCACCTTCTTAGAATCCATGGCAGTGAACTAGAAACATCTTTTAATTTTAGGTGACAACACCTAGAACCTCTGGGGAAAGCAAGCTTTATAAATAAATTTTATTTACTTACATGCTAATACTGTACATGAAAATGCTTGTTTAAAATGTTGCTGACTTTAAAGGCTTGTGGGGTAAAAACAGTTACAAACAATGGTGTTTTGTCAATGTCTGTTTCCTGTCTAGTGGTGGGACTCTGTAATAAATCTGGTCTCTTTACCTGTTGTGTTCTGCTAACTGCTTTCTGGATCCATTCAGTACTATCTCCCCTACTTTTAAATCTGCAGTCCATTTGTAGCACTTGTTATACTTTGCCTATTGTACCAAATTATTCTATTCTCTGTATCATCCCATTTCCCCTTCCCCAAGGATGCATCTGGAAATGAGCAACGCTGCTCAGTATGTCTTCCTCGTGAAACATTTAAATAAATAAATAGGTCTGGTACATAAGCCCTTAGAATTCTCTAAGGAATTTCACTTATTGCTGCAGTTTCACTTGACGTGAATAAATTTACCATGTGGTATGTTCTCAAACATGTGTAGAGGATGACAGCTGTTAAAATACAGCAGTAAGTTGCAATCTGTGGATTTCTTAAAAATACGTTTTGTATCCCATCATGACCATCTTTTTCAGTTGTAATATCCAGAAAATCTACTTTAGTTAACCTGCTTGTCAGGTTAAAATATTTTAAGTTTGAATTTGATACTTGAGGGGTATATAGTATATAGCATCAAAGATAGATTTAAACTAGGTGGGGGGTGGCATAAGGACAGCTAGTAGACATGGATCCCAGAGGAGGTAGCCGAGCATGCCTACCTGCAAGCTATTGGAGAGGTATTTGGGTGGGGACACAAAGAGGGGTTAGGAGGGGGGGAACCAAGGGTGGGGGGTGGGGAGACACAAGTTGGGGGTAGTCTTGCTCAATGCAAGAAGCTTAGGTAACAAATCAGCCGAGCTACAGGCTCTCTTGGTTGTGGGGAGGGTGAACATTGTGGCTATCATGGAAACATGGGCCACCCAGAACCAGGACTGTGATATGATGATCCCAGGGTACAAGATATTCAGAAAAGACAGGGCTAGGGGGAATGGGGGTGAGTGGCAATTTATGTGAGGGAGGGGATATGATGTGTAAGGGAGGAGGGGGTGGAGGATAGTACAGAGGCCCTATGGTGCAGTTTCAAGACTCCAAAAGAAAGACACTGAGGATGGGGGTAGTGTACAGGTCACCAGCTCAGGGGATGACCTGGATAGGAAGCTGGCCGAGCAGATTAGAAGGGTCTGTAGGAAGGGGAACACAGTAATGGTAGGGGTCTTCAACCTCTCAGGCATGGACTGGAACACCCCATCCACCACATGTGCAAAGAAGCAGTTATTACTAGTTTCATTTCAGGACTGCTTCCTGGTGCAACTGGTCCATGAGCCATCTAGGGTGGGTAGGACTCTGGACCTGGTATTAACAAATGGGGAGGCTGTAAGGGATCTGGGAATGGAGAGCCCTCTGGCTGGCAGTGACCATCACACAGGGTGGTTCACACTCAATATGTGCAGGGAAATGAGAGGAATGGGTACCAGGGTGATTGATTTTAAGAAAGCGGACTTTTAAAGGATGGGGGAAATGTTGGTTGAGCATCTGGTGGGAATTCGGGCATGCATGAGTGCCAGCCAAAAATGGGATATCATTAAAAAAGGGCAAGCAGAGGCAACTGAGACTTGTACCATGACACGGAGCAAGAAGGGTATGGCAAAGAAGCCTAGCTGGCTGACTCAGAAGGTCGTGGAAGGAGTGAGGGCCAAAAGAAAGACATTCCAGAGGCTTAGGAAATTGGGAGGGCAAGGGGACAAAGACAAGTACATGAAGAAGTCCTAGGAAGTTACCAAACTTATCGGAGTGGCCAAGTCTTCCTGAGAACTGAGACTGGCACAGAAAATCAAGGACAGGGAAAGAACTTCTTCAGATACACTGGAGAGAGGAGGAGGAGAAGAAGAAACAAAGACCAGATTGTGATGATTAAGCAGGATGGGGGTGGGTGGAGAAGGGGAAGATCAGGCAGAGGCACTGAATGAGTACTTCTGCTCTGTGTTCATGAAGGAAAAGGGAAGGCAGATATCCCATTTGAAGGGTGGAGTGGAAAGGGGGGTGGCAGGGAGAATGATATGGGGATTACAGAGGACAGGCTGCTTGAAGGACTAAGGACACTGAGGGTGAACAAGTACTGAGACCAGATGGCATTTACTCTAGGGTACTTAGGGAGCTAGCGGAGATCCTGGCAGGACCACTGGCAAACCTGTTCAGTACATCACTGGACACAGGATGTATTCCACAGGACTGGAGGATGGCTCATGTGGTGCCCATTCATAAAAGTGACCCAAAGGATGATCCAGACAACTATAGACCAATGAGTCTCACTTCAATCATGGGGAAACTCATGGAGTCGATCCTAAAAGAGAGGTTGGTGACGTTTTTGGAAGACAATGGTCTCCAAGATGGGCATCTACACAGTTTTGTCTCGGACAGATCCTACCAGACAAACCTAGTCAAGTACTGTGACTGGGTTACTAGGGAGCTATACAGGGGCCATGCAGTGGACGGCCTGTATTTGGACTTCAGCAAGGCCTTTGACTCAGTGCCGCGTGGGAGGCTGGGGGGAAAGCTGGAATACATAGGGGTGGGAACAAAAATACGGACATATGAACATATGAAATTGCCAGCAGATATAGTCCTCATGGTCTATCTAGTCTGCTCAAGTGTGCAAAATGGTCAATTGGATCACCAACTGGCTGAGGGGTAGGCAGCAAAGGGTGAAGGTGGGGGTAACTCTCATCAATGAAGGACATTATGAGTGGGGTGCCCCAGGGATCAGTACTGGGACTGGTGCTGTTTGAGATATTCATAGCCAATATCTCAAACAGGATCTGGAATAGGACCAGTGTGTTTGCAGACGATACTAAGATCAGTGCTGTGGTAGATGACATAGAGAAGTGGAGGTGGCTGCAGGAAAATCTGACCAAACTAGAGGAGTGGTCAGAGACATGGCAGTTGGAGTTCAATGCCAAGAAGTGCAAGGTCCTGCACTTCAGAGCAAGGAACCAGGAGAGAAAATATCAGTTGGGAAGAGTACAACTGGAAAGCACCATGGAGGAAAAGGTTCTAGAGGTACTAATAATGGGGACTATGAACTACTCAGCTCAGTGCAGAAAGGCAGCAGCAAAGGCAAACAAGATGCTGAGGTGCAAAGTGAGGGGAATCTCCTCTAGGCACAGAGAGGTGATCCTTTCCCTGTACAGGTCACTGGTCAGGCTGCACCTGGAATACTGCTTTCAGTACTCGTGTCCATTCCTGAAGAGGGACAGCAGATTACTGGAGAAGGTGCAGCATAGGGCAATGAAGATGATAAAGGGACTGGAGGGAAAATCCTATGAGGAGAGGCTGGGAAAGCTAAACATGTATTCCCTGGAAGAGAGGAGGGATGGGGGGATATGACCAAAACCTTTAAATACTTAAAGGGACTAAACATGACTAATACAGTAGGGATTCTTCAGATCAGAAGGGGGAGGGACACAAGAGGGCATCAACTGAGATTGGAGGGGGGGAGATTCAGGAGGGAAATCAGGAGGCACTTTTTCATGGAAAAGGTGGTAGACAAGTGGAATACTCTGCCAGAGGAAGTGGTATTGTGTAGAATGGTAGGAGGATTAAGAGGGGGGGCAGAGTGGGGGGGTTGTTATGAGGAGGGGAAAGGAGGGTGGAGCACCTGCAAGTTGAGGGGCTAGCTGCATAATCGAGCAGACTCGATAGACCATGAGGCCTGTTTCTGCTGGCATTTCATATGTTCACTATGTTGTTGTTGTTTGATATTGCATGTTTGCATGTTTTACACTGTGTGATTTGCACAGTACGTATGTACCACCCCTTTATCTTGAGAAAATATGCACTGCCACTTTAATTAGCATTGCATAAATGGGAGTCTAGGAGTACAGATGTCATGCCTTGAATAAAGCACCCTACACATGCAAGAAACGTTGGTGTGGGGTTGAAGTTGTTTGATGCTGTTAATCATTTGATGAAATAAGCTTTGATTCCTGTAATCCTGTGACCTCAGTTGTGGTCATTTCAGCTGGCAGCCTGTTTAGCTTGATTTCCTGTGTGTATGATTTGCATTTTACATCTAAGCTTCAGCACTTGTTATCTGGGAGCAGCTTGCCTAATGATTATTGACCTATAAAGCACTGAATGGGGTGGAGGGGGACCAGCTATTCTGCAAGGCCTCCTGGTTCTGCATCACCCATCTCGGGCTCTCCATTCCTCCAAGGGTTGTTTCCTTGTGGTTCCCAGGGCCAAACTGTGGCATTCAGGGTACCGTGTATTCTCACATTACCACATAATCCTGTGGAATGCCGTGCCAAGATATCTAAGGGAGGCACCCTCAGTGGAAACATTTAAAAAAGGCTTAAAAACGTTGCTATTCAATCAGGTGTATGCTTACTGCTATTTTATTATGGAACATTTTAATGAGTGATAGATAGAATTGTTTATTGATTTTTACATTATGCTTTGAAGTGTGTCATCGGTCTTGTATGGATTGTTTTTAAATACTGTGAAGCCCTCCGAGCCTCTGGGAAGGGGTGCTATAGAAATAAAGTTTCTGTCTATCTGTCTGTCTATCTATCTATCTATCTATCTATCTATCTATCTATCTATCTATCTGCTGTATCTATCTACAGTGGGTCACATTATGGCAATGCCAATGACTTGTTTAGGAAGTAACTGGCAGTTCAGTAAAGAAGGGGGAGCTTTAAAAATGTTAATAAATAATTAAGTAAGCAAGAGATCTGCGATATAGCAGGAGGAGCCCACCTGCTAACATGAAAAAACTCTTTTGGGTCACTAAAAGATGCCCTTTCATTTTTCTGAGGGTTGAAATGTGGCAATAATGCAACATATTTTTTCATTATCTCTGTAAAATATTTTAACTAATGTGAGAATTTAATAGGCATACGCAACTTAGTGAGGAGTTATACTTGTGCAACATTGTTTATAGGCATAAAAAATGTAAGAACAAAAGAAAGGATTCTGTGTCAGTGTATGGTCTTAAAACAAAACAAAATGGTGTAATAAATGATGCACAAAATGAAAATAGAAAATAGAGTTAGAATTGATGTTTTGATAATAGGTCTTCTTCAGGAATTATCTGAAAGAGAAACTAACTTTGCCTTTTTCTCTTTCAAATAATTCCTGAAGAAGACCAATAGTTGAAATGTTGATTCTAACTCTGTTTTCCGTTTTCAGTGTGCATTTAATATTACCATTGTGTTGTTTATAGGCTGAAGTTATTTGAATGAGTGTGTTGTTTACTGTCACAGATGGATACTGTGGCCATTTGTACTCTCTGTCCCATGAGTAACTACCACCCTTTTGGGGTACTATGAAGGCAAAGAAACCCTATCAAAGAGATTTCCACACTAGATGTGCCATGAGAACATAATTCCTTTAGGCTAAAGGTACCTGAGGAAGGAGCCCAAAAGTAGTGCGCAGCATGTGGTGATCACAGAGACTGAGTGAGAACAGACTGACAGCAACTAGTAATAACTGATAACTTAACTAAGCAATGACCTACAGTGAATGGTAACTGATAGAAGACTGAAGCATGAGTTCTGTAAGGAGAGAGGGAATGGCAGGATGGGTAAGAGGGTCACCATCCAACCCCAACTCACATTGGAAACCTATGAATGTAAACTCTATACCAATACAGATACGTTACATTATGGACCACCTCCTGAGGAGACTACCTAACTTTTATGACCTTCAACATGGAGGAAAGGAAAAGCCCTATGAGGAGGAAATCTCTCAGGATCCAAGGCTTTAGTCACCTTCCCTCCAGGCTAGAGTTATAATTAGTGATGGCTCAGCTACTGCTTTTTTGAGACCCAATTCAAGGTGAAAATTTTAGAAGGGCTCTCACTCCATCCCTCTTATGGGAACACCGTGGGGTACATTAAGCTGATCTTTGCAGCCAAAGGAAGTTCCCAGTGAAGTAAACTCACACCCCTGAAATGTGAGGAGGAGAGCAATGACCACTGAAAGACACTCACCTGGCCTCCACCAAGCAGAGGCCTAGAGAAGAAGCTAAACCCTTGAGGGGTAAGGCATAGGAGTTGGGTCCTTAAGAGGCTGGGACTTGCAAAACTGTATGATATTATGATATTCACCCTTGAGGGGCAGAGGAAGGGAAGTAGGTGGAGGCCAGGTGAATCTTAGGTGGCTGTGGGGGGGAGGGTAGATTTCAAAGGTGCTGCCAACCTAACCTACATAGCTAAAGGAGCCCTGTGGACTTAGAGGTCCCACCATCCAGCAGCTGAAGTCTTAAATGCCCCATCAAGAGGAGCTGCTGAGTCGATCTACATGGCCAAAGCTTCCTCTGGAGCATAGGACATTCTTACCCAAAAGGCAGAAACAGAAGGACCCTGCCCAAGTCGAGGGACTCACCATCAAGATGTGGATTTCAAGGGAGCAGAGTGAGACTATCATCATAGAGGGCAAGAGCCCTGGAAGCTTTGCTATGGACATGGCTGGAATGCATCTGAATGTATTTATTTATTGAAGTCTTGGAATGAATGCAGCAGTAGTGGGAGGCTCAAAGCAAAGCCTGATGGCCATGAGCATGAGGTAGAAACAGAATGTATGTAGGACTGAACAACTGGTTTAGCCATCAAATGACAACTAAGACATGGTAGGAGATTGAAAGATACATGCCTGGACTGAATGGTGAATGCATGCCAACTAATTCCATAAAGGAGGTTAATGTTAGTTGCTGATGCACTGCAGGCCAGGTAGGTTGAGACAGTAGACAAAAACAAATGAAACTGCTGGATAAAACAGGAGCAAATGAGAATTGAAAACAAGTACAGTAAGCAGAGTGCTGCTGAACCAAGTAACTACTGTATGTAAACCACCAGAACACAAATGAGAGCAGCTGCCTTGCTAGGAAGCCAGGAGAAAACACATAATGATTGTAGCCGAACTGGGATTGCAAATGATGTGGAGAAACAGCAAAATGGGAAGCCTGAAATAGCACAAGTTAAACAAGAGAACAAAAAAGGAAGGACACTGTGAAAACTGGTAAACATGCAAGAAAAAGTCCAGAAGTCACGGCACTCACCTCCAATTCACAAAAAAAGGAAGGATTGTGACTTCGAGAAAGAAAGCTGAAGCTGATGAACTCTACAGAGCAAGGGCCCTGCTTCTATGCAAAACAATCAAATCAGTAAGGACAAATGAATGAGAAATGCAGTCTATAATGCATAATCTGATATGTGCCTGAATGTTGTTTTCATAAAGATTTCTTAAAACTGATAAACTCACTTTAAGTACTGAACAGAACCTGCTTGAGTCCAAGGTTGTTCTGGGTGTGAACTTTAAAAGTGACTCCAGGTTACAGATTTGGGGATGGATTGTGAATACAATGTTTTAAGTCTGCTTAGCATTGAGAATTAGATTGTTCTCAATTAATCAAGCTTCCATGGCTGAAATGTCAGAATGTAGTTGATTTTGTATGCAGGCAAGCATGGTGCTACTTTGATTCTAAGATTCATACTAAGAACTTGAAGGAGCTAGAGATCTGAGAGGCCCATAGTTGCTCCTATTTACTAATAATAACAAGGGCAAAAAGATGAAAGGATTCAATTATCCAACCGGGACTTAAACATTGCCTTGGAACTATTAATAATTACCTCCAGCGGTAATATGTTCCAGGGCTTGGTAACATGTAATGTATAAAAAAAATTACAAGGCACACAATTAAATCTCCTTGATTGTAACTGGAGGGGATGACTTCTAAGATTAAAATGTCATCTCTATACCTAAACCCTAGGCTAGTCAATAAATAAGGATCATTCATGATGTCGTACAACAAAAGAAGATCCCCTCTCAAACGTCTGGTGGAAAGGGGCATCAGATTCAAGGAGCAAAGTCTGGTTTCATACGAGATATTTCTCAACCCTCTCTCCAGTTTAGTATATCCTCTTTGTACCTTTTCCAGTAATATAATATCCTGCTTGTTATAAGGGCACCATAGCTGAGAGGAAAAATCTAAGTGGGGGTGTACGTAAGCTCTATAAAGTGGCATAAGGACTTTACTGTCCATAGACCTGATGTTCCCCTTTATGGACCAAATAATCTGATTTGCCATAAGGATTACCTCATTTATTTGAGAGTTAGGGAGGAAATCCTCAGATACCAGGACCCCTAAGTCTTTCTCTATGTCAGTGCTGGTTAATGCTGTATTGTCTAGTGTGTAAACATGAGAAGGATTGTTGTCTCCGAAATGCATAATCCTGTATTTATTATGGTTCACTTTCATGCCCCATGTGGTAATCCATGTAGACACTAGGTTCAAGTCATTCTGGAGGGCATTTATTTGATCTGAGTTAGAGCATAGTCCACTGATTTTAATGTTGTCTGTGTATTTAATAGTGTTAGAACAGCAATAACTTGTAATATCAGTAATAAATAGCTGGAAAAGGCAGGGTTCTAGGATGGAACCCTGTGGTACCCTGCTGGTGACTGCTCCAATATTAGAATGCAGTCCATTAATTAGAACTTGCTGCATTCTGTCTGACAGCCACTTGGCTATCCATTTAATGACATTGTGGTTAATGTTGTAAGAATAGAGTTTGTGCAACAATGCCCAGTGGGGGAGAAGATCAAAAGCCTTACTAAAGTCAATATAGATCACGTCTTAAGGAAGTCTATTGTCAAGCTGTAAACTAGCATCCTCATAAGAACGAAATAAATTGGTCAAACAACTGCTACCCTTTTTGAAGCCATGTTGTTCATTATCAGATTTGGATAGGATGGGGAAATAAGGTCCTTAGTCAGACTTTCCAGTATCTTACCCATAGGTGAGGTTAAGCTGATGGGTCTGTAATTCTTCCAATTATTCCTTGGGCATTTCTTGTGAATTGGTACTACATATGCAGTTTTCCAAATATTAGGAACAAAGTTGTTGTAGTTTATACAATGTTCATATAGTAATTTGAGGGGCAGAGACAGACTATCAGCCAATAAATGCAGAAGATGACCAGACACAACATCTGGTGAAACATTGGTTTTCCCTTTAAGCATGGACAGTTTTGTGTGAACATTGGAAACATGAATAGTTATGTAGCAGTCTATAGAATCCTTAATAGTATTAGCTTGTTGGTTTTTTGAAATATATTGCAAACATCGGTGTTAAATAAATTTGCCATATCCAAAGGATCATGTATTAAAGTTCCATTTTCCTAAAGTGGGCCTACTTGAAATGTAAATTTTTTTAGCGAGTTTATATATGGATAGAAGGATTTACTATTGTCCTTACGTGTGTTAGAAGCTAATCTTAGCTCCCAAGGTTTTTTTGGTCTTTGTATGTTGTTTTTACACTTCTTTTGAATTTGTAAAAATAGACCCCAGTTTGTTGAAGTTGCAGATGTTAGGTAAGCAGAATAACATTCACCTTTTTTTTATAAGCTTTATAAGCTTGGATATCATTTTATTCATCCATTTTGGTTTTGGACTGCTAGACACATTTTTTTACCCTGGTAGGGATGTGACTATTTCTCAAATCAATAATTTTACTGTGATGCATATAAAAATACTCCTCAGTACCCACAGTGTTGAAAGTAGACACCCAGTCCACCCAATCTAAACCTGCTTTAATATTAGGAATGTCAGCTTTATCATACAAGTAAATTATGGATTTATTAGACACCAAAGAAATCAAGTGTCCCAAGTTGAAGCTAATAGAATCACTATTGTTAATAGGAGCAGATATGGTATCATTTTTTAATGTCAGATTCTTACTGTAAAACACAAGGTCAAGGATGTTTTTTTACCCCTGGTAGGTTGTTTCACACCTTGCATAAGGTTACATTGTTGACACAAGTTGACCATTTTTTTTCCTGAGTTGGAAGTAGCCTTCAACTCTGACCACTCAACATCACCCTGATTAAAGTCCCCTGTTAGGATGATGTCCCCTAGGGAACAAACTGATTCAATTTTACTGATAATTATGTCCAGGAGTTCAGTAGATGTACTCAGAGGATGATAACAAGCACCCAAGATAATGTGCTGTTTATACTTTAACATTAGTTTGATCCATATAGATTCAGAGGGGAAAAATAGGGCTTTTAACCTTATTAGAAATATTAACAACCTGTAATGCATCTCTTAGAAAAATAGCAATCCCACCACCCTTCTTGTTTTGTCTGGTAAATTTGTACAAGGTAAACCCAGGCAAAGAGAAGTCCCAACTAGATTTCTCATCCCCCCAAGTTTCGGTAATCAATACAACATCAATCTGTTCAGTAATAAGAATGACCTTAAGCTCATCCAATTTATTGTTTAGGCTTCTAGCACTGAAATATAAACATTTCAAATTATTTAGCTTAGCATGTTTATTGTCTTTACCCAAGGGCCTTTTTGGGGGAGAGACTACACTCTCCCCTAGATCAAGCACTTTAAATGTTGATTAATGTATTTCAGGATATGTTCTCCTAATAGTTGGTTACCCTTGTGGCTCAAGTGAAAACCGTCCCTGCAAAATAAGACAAATCTATTGAAAAACTCTTCCCAGTGTGTACTTGATTCTGCTTTAGACAGCTCATACAAAGCCAGTTATTAAATTTGTGTATTGTTTTATTCAATTCAATGGAGGCTCCAGGGACACATAAAACTTCAGAGAAGGCTATCTCACATCCAATGTCAACAAATATATTGGAAAGGGCTACAAGGTCCTGTTAATGTCCACCAGGCTTGACAATAGGAAATCATTTGTGCCTATATGTAGAACCACAATGGATTAGAGCCACGATTTGCTAATATATTATGTACCATGTTAGTGATATTCACAATTCTGGTGCCCCAAAAACTGGAGCATGTATGATTAGCCCTTGTCTGGATCACATATGGCCCTGTCCAGGTGTTTAACCATGGAGTCACCTATTACAAACACCAGCCGTTGAGCAACTCTAGGGGAAGGAAAGGTTTCCATGAGGACTGGAGACGGTGCTGTTTCCTGAATTAGGCCAGTGAGCGAGGCCGCTAATGGAATAAGTGGGACATTAGAGGGTGGAGGACAGATGAAAAGGGGACCAGGGTGACTAATCAGCTCTTCAGTGGAGTTACTGGAATGAGCTGAGTCAATGAAATCAGTGGAGGTAGCTTCCAAGGAAAGTGACACCCCACTGGGGGCCTCAAACTCATTTAACAATTGAAATCTGTTACTTGTAATCAGGGAAAATTGAGAGGCCTTGTGACCTTTTTTGTATGCCCATTTACTTTGTACCTCATACTAATGATCATCAGGGTTATCAACACTGTTATTTTCCCTTGGGCACTTTCTAGTGCTGCCACCAGATGTAATAGATGAGGTAATACTATGACAGTCACTAGAATTAGAAAGAACAGTCAAGGACGGGGGTTTACCTGTTAGGCTAGGAGGGTCAGCTGGGTCACCGGGGGGGGGGGCCCTGACTGAGTGCTTGAAATCTAGCCTGCATTTGATTCTGACTGGCTTCAAGTTCAGAAAGCCTAGATTGAACATGGCAACAGCTTGTCTTAATTAATCATTTTCTAAACATTTTGGGCAAGTAAACTCCTTTACAGCCTCCATACCTTCAATGAGGCAGTACATCTGACATACAACACATTGATAGCCACCGGGGATAAACATGGATTTAGTAGAATTAGCCATATTTGATAATGACATTAGGCAATGTGCAGCCCAACTTTAAAAGGAGTCTAAAGAAACAAACCCAGACAATAGGCATGGGTATAATTTAACACACTATGAGTTGTCAGCTACTTACAATCGCTGCTCCTGCTGCTACTGCTGAACACGCAGAACAGGTGCAGAGCCACGTGTCTCTGCACGCATTTCCGCATGCAGTGCCACGTGCGCCCTACTCTGCTCACCCTGCTCGACAAGAAGCCAGCGTTTGAAGCAGTAGATGACCCGGAAGTGTAAGGAGAAGGTTGCAAGGCACCTTACTCCCCAAAATAGAACAAAATATTTTAAAAGTGTAGCAAATCACCTGATTTGCAATATTCCCTATCCAACACAGCAAGTCTAGAAAGCCCAGGAGAAATAAAGTATTTTGAACTAGTCTATAGTTCACAAGACTATGATGTGAACTATTGACTCTCTTCCTGGCACTTCTCTTATCAGGTAGTAGGGCTCAAACATGCAATGTATGTTACATCAAGCACTCAGTTAAAACGAAGTACATATAATACAAGACAGGAGCAAAGGATGCAGTCATGTGCAACACAAGACACAGTTTGCAAGTACCCTGCTCGTCAAGAAACCAGCGTTTTAAACAGTAGACAACCTGGAAGTATAAGGGGAAGGTCGCGAGGCATCTTGCTCCCAAAAATAGAATAAAACATTTTAAAAGTGTAGCAAATCACCTGATTTGCAATATTCCCTGCCCAATGCAGCAAGTCTAGAAAGCCCAGGAAAAATAAAGTATTTTGAACTAGATGTGAACTACTGACTCTCTTCCTGGCACCTCTCTTATCAGGTACTAGGGCTCAAACTTGCAACATATGTTACATCAAGCACTCAGTTAAAACAAAGTACGTATAATACAAGACAGGAGCTAAGGATGCAGTCACGTGCAACAAAAGACACAATTTGTTTGAGACTATAATACTATGTAGATCATTTTGCAATGCAATTTAGTTTGGAGATATTACCCATTTTAGCAGGAGAATAGACATTGATATTTTAACTGGATATTTATACATACTGTATATATGTATACAGTATAGATATATATGTACCTGTACCTACCTATCCATCTCTCTGTCTGTCTGTCTATCTATCTTTGTAGATATAGTGTAATTTTTGTAAACATTCACATGTTTTATAAAAAGAATGTTCTATGACTGGAATAAACCTTGCTAGGAGTTGGCAACGCTGTCATTGAAAAGTCACCAAGCAGCCCAGCAAAGACAGTCTTGAAGGTGCTGCACTGTTTAAATACACTCCAGACACAAGCCGGTGGATAATACTCTGTAATGGGTTAATCAATACTTATTATGGTTTTATTGGTTCACTAAAGAGAGAACAGAACCTAGTGAACACAGAGTCAAAAAATCACTGCATCTGATCCAGATAACATCTACTTTCCCTAAGGGATTTCCCTATTCAGAAATCCAATTTACCATGCCTGATTGACAAGGATTGGATCCTAGGGAATCACATAACTCTTTTTAGTGCCCAATAAAATCCTAATGGATTTGTCTGAGTGGTCAGGAGAATTCAGCTTTTACTAAACTGTGATGGTTTATGTCAATTAGTATTTATTCCTCTTGCAACTAGAAAACTGGACTATTAGGACTCATGTTCTACCATATACAGTAAATGCAGAGTTCATGCTGCATAGGGAGGGAAAGCCAGGCAGGGTTACTGTTCAGCTCAAATGAGGAGTCTGATGACATATAGTATAAATAAGGAAAAAAGAGAACTGTATTGTAACTCCAAGGATTTCAACACAAAGTACTGTGCTTTCATTTTTCAAGTCTTCTGATTGACAGCCCGTAACAGTATAGAATACAATTAAACAACACTACACTGCTTTTGACATAGATCAAGTCCTTCATCTTCTCCACTAAAAGTTACACTAAATATGTACAATATAGAGGCTATAAAACTATATTAAAGTGTATTAGAGGAGTTATTGTCTGTCAGATGTAAAGGTACAAGAGCAACCATTGACAGGTTTATTAAGACCATTCCTTTTATATCTTAATTTTGATTTACTGAGACCTCTAAAAATTATATGAGCTGCATTACATCAACAACAGTGGCCCCTCTTTTTAACACTTTTCTTGAGAGCCAAGACTGGGTGTTATAATGAAGTGTTCCATCAAAGGTAGTTAGAATGAACTCCAAAGTGCAGTAAGGCCGAGGCTTAAGATCAGCTGACCAGTCATTGCTGTTAACTCCATTATTTAAATGAATAAAGAGACAAAACGCCTTTTTTTCATTTCCATGAAAAATAGAATGTTTCCAAAAGAGAATAAATGAACCCACCTCTCCAAAATTTAAGAAATAAGTTGCTAAGCCAATTGTCACTCATGTCTGTATGCAAATGTTATTGACTATGTACAGTAATATGTATCTTACATGTTTGAATGACATGATTTTTGCTCTTTTTATATATTTTATGCTTTTCTGCATGCTCATTGTAAGTCATGTGTGACATTATGCAGCATGTAACAGTTGATTAGTTGTGTTTTTATGAAACACCCAGGTCATGCCTGTAAACAGACTTCTGGTCTAGTGTACTTACCTGGTAAAAAAATTAACTGAATTGAAGACAGAGCCATGCACATTAGCCTTATGCTGTGTCAGAAGTAACCATATAGCAGAGAGTCTCATAGAAAGTGACCACCATCTTGATATACAGTGGCTACATATTCTTGTTATTGATTTCCTTGCATATTACATTTTTTTGCATGTGCTTTTCAAAAAAAAAATTCTTCCTACCTAGTTCATTGACTCAAAGTTGAAGTCTTGGTCTACACCCATGCCAACTTCTGTAATCTCCTGAAACATCTGTATAAAATGGCATTGGAAAATTTGTGAACATGATTAACTGAAACGCGTCACATGACCACACATTAAGATGCTTTAATACACACATCATCGTGTGTTATTGCATACTTATTCTAGGGTGCCCAGTGTCCCAAAAGCAGTGAATTGTGCTGCTGTGACAATGGCCTGGGTTCAGGAGCAGTTCTGGGATGCTAGCAGTTAGATGGCTGACTGAGAGGACCACCATCCAGTGCATATCAGTCTAGGGAGGGTTTGAGGTGCATTCTGCCACTGTAGCAACCCAACACGTGGACCAAAGATCTGGCTTCTGTAATGGACCTGTGCTCTATGGCAGTGTGGAAAACCTTGTTGCAGTCTTATGCTCCACTGCATGGCATGCTGAAACCAGAAGTAACCACATGGTTACAAAAGGAGGTCCAACACCATCACTTGAAAAATCTAATAATATACCTAGGGCAGCAAATAGTTTCTAAGCAGTGCAGACATTTATTAACTTATAGAATTTTTTTGGGGGGGTATTTATTTAATTAAACGTTTGGTGACCAGGAAAGGCACACTGAGCCAAGGGTCATCTCCATATGCAATGCCAGAGTTCCTGTGAAGGGCTCCTTTTGTTGCCAAGCATCAAGATGACACATGAGCCTTCGGTGGAATGTGCCAATTTTGCATCTGTTTATTGTCGGGATTAAAAAAATAAACTAGACAAAACAGTTCTATTATATATAATACATGGGCTCACACCATTGAAAGAGCCTGGAACACAGTCAGGAAAAACCCACAATTCTAAAATAAAACCCCAGTTAGATCCATATATTATTGTACTTTAGCTAGGGGTACCAGATTTTGGGATGCCAAAAAGAGGACACTTAGTCCCTCCCCGATGAGCCCTTGTGCCAGACCCTGAGTAAATAGGTTTAAAATTGCCACTGCCTTCAAAGCTCATTTTCAAGGAGGTCCTGGGTACGAAAGAGTAAAAAAAAATATGTATAAATAATAATAATAATACAACAGGATAGAGAAGGTACATGAAGAATATTTGGCAGCTGGAAAAGAGGACATGTCGTTGTAAAAGAGGACATCTGGTAACCCTAACTTTAGCAACCAACAAATCTATTCCATGCATCCATTTTCATTGTATCAGATGAGTAGTCATAGACCAAGAAATAAAATAATAAAACTAATACCACTAGCATAAAGCAATAAATGCTGAAAACAAAAATGGATTGGCAATCATTGGCAGCAAACTAACAAATATATACCCAAAAAGAAAAATCCCCCCAAAGAAAATGAGCAATTTACTGTATACAGACAAGTAAAATGTCATAACCCAGCTAATGTATAACTCTAAACATGCTCCCCTTTTCTACTATGGAGTCATTTATTCAAAATACCTACAGTATACATAGTATTACATGGAAGGTAATACTATCCATAACTGTACTATGATATGTTGATTGATCAGTGTACCAGACCAATACCAAAGATCAATAACTCCCAAAAACAGTTAAAGGCAAAAGTCCAAAAAGCAAACTATAGATACAGTTCATCGCCACACTTCAAGTATATAAAGCCAAATCTTCCCATTCCTCTGACTCTTCATTATCCCTTGTAGGTAAAGAGCCTAGAAATCTGTCCACAGACTCTGAACTGTTAAAAATATGGTTTACCATTATAAGACAGTATCAGCCAAGCTAGAAAAAAAAAGGTTGCCAAGATTTCCCATTCAGCAAGTTGTTGTCAGCATTGGAGTAGTTCCTTTGTTTATTCTGTGTATGGAATGAGACATCAGGAAATACATCTTCTGGCAAATAAATTGAAGAACAAATGTGTACCAGGATGCTGTCAAAACTATCTTTCTCCTTTGCCATGTCAAAAATGGCCAACACTGTAGATGTATGTTACCAACCTCCTCCCTCTTCCTTAAAATTGGAGTCCAAAAATCTTCTGAATATGCATCAGATCAGATCCAAGCCCAGAGTACCAGTAATGAAAGTGTCATTGCCAAATTTGTCAGCCCTGAAAGCTTCCCATGTGCTGTTCTAATTTGATTCTCCAACACTTCTGGTTTAATTGCAAAGAATTTAAAGTCTATTGCCTGTGCCTTTGTTAACAGAGACTGATGGCCGGCCATTTCTAGGTAGGCTTTCTAATCTGATGCTGTCTCCAACTTGATGACCATTGATCCACATGGGAAAGGGATTCATCTTTCCATTATTTTTTCTTATGTAGAAAATATTTTCTGGGTCCTTAATCAGAGCAGGCTCCAATACCGCTGTACTAGTCCTTGGGAGCAAGAAGTCTTCTGCTGACCTTTTTATCCTGTGGTTAATTTTTCTTTATCCTTCTTTGGTCTCATTATTAGTAGCCAGAATGGGTGACCAAACCAGATAACCAGTATGTATTACTTTGTATAGTTTCAATGCTGAAAAGTTATAAAATGGAACACATGAAAAGGAGCACCTCAAAAACATGCCTGCCCCAGTTGTTGGCTGGTTTTGCACCACAGAAATCTGTTTTTGATATAAATGTCATTGCCACTGAATTTGCCAAATATAGAGCTTTATAACTCCAAACCACACATTTGGGGTGCTATGACTGTATTTCGCTCAATTAGGTCATGCAATATCAAAAACCATTTCCTTGTAGAAGACAGATAAAAGTAAGGGTTTGTCCCATACCAGAGCTTTTGTTCTACAAAAAGTGAGTAGAGGAATTTTCCAGGTGTCCTGACCAGAAATCTTCCATTCACTAAAATACCACTAACAGCTTAATCTGGTTCAGTTTCAGTTGGTTTGAATCTGTATCACCATTGAGGCTGAAAATGAATAGTATTGTCTAGTCCTTTTTCCTGGTCAACAAAAATTAAATAAATATATATATTTTTGTGTATCACTCCACGTTGTCTCCGCTATACATACGAAGATACTAATCTGCCAGCAGAAACAGGCCTCATAGTCTATCAAGTCTGCTCAAATGTGAAGCTAGCCCCTTACATTGCAGTTGCTCCACCCTCCCCCTCCCTCTCTTGCATTTGTCCACCCTCTCACCCTGTCCCATCCCCTTTTAAACCTGCTCACCATCCTACATAATACCACCTCCTCAGGCAAAGCATTCCACTAGGCCACCACCCTCTCTGTGAAAAAATATCTCCTCATCTCTCTCTCTCCTATATCTTCCCCCCTCCAATCTGAGACCATGCCCTCTCATGTGCCTCCCTCTCCTCAACTTAAATACCCCTTCTGTACCTGTCTTGTTTATCCCTGTCATGTATTTAAAGGTCTCAATCTTATCCTCCAATCCCTTCTCTCCTCCAGTGAGTACATATTCAGCTCCCTCAGCCTGTCCTCATAGGGTCTGTCCTCCAAACCCTGAATCATCTTCGTTCGTTGCCCTGCGCTGTACCACCTCAAGTAATCTGACATCCTTCTTCAGATATGGGTGCCATAACTGTACTCAGTACTCCAGGTGTGGTCTGACCAGTGATCTGTACAGAGGCAGGATCACCTCCCTCCTTCTGGAGGAGATTCATCTGGCAATGCACCCCAGTGTCCTGTTGGCTTTAGCTGCCACCTTCCTGCACTGAGTTGAGTTGTTCATATTCCATGTCATAATCATCCCTAGATTCTTTTCTTCGTCTGTGGTACCTAACTGAACCCCTTCCAACTGATAGCTCCTCCAAGGGTTCCTTGATCTGAAGTGCAGTACCTTGCACTTCTTAGCATTGAACCCCAACTGCCATGTTTCCGACCACTCTTCCAGTTTAGTTAGGTCATCTTGTAGCCCTTGCCACCCTACTATGTTGTCCACAACTGCCCCATCTTGGTATCATCAATGAACAAACTGATCTTACTCCTGATGCCATGTGAGATATCTGATATGAAAATACCAAACAGCACCGGCCCAGTACCGCATCCTAAGGAACCTGCTCATCACAGCTCTTGGGGATAAGCGTTTCCCCCACCACCACCTTTTGCTGCCTCCCCTTCAGCAAGTTCACAGTCCAGTTCACCATCTTTGTACCACCCACATATACTCTAGCTTTCCCCCAACCACCCATGAGGCACTGAATCAAAGGACTTGCTGAAGTCCAAATACAAGACATCCCCTGCATGGCCCTTGTCCAGTTCCCACATCACCCAGTTGTAATACTCAACTAGGTTGGTCTGGCAGGATCTTCTTGAGATTAACCCATGTTGCTAACTGTCCTGGAATCCATTGTGTTCTGAAAAGGTCACCAGCCTCTTTTTCAGAATTGTCTCCATTAGTTTCCCTACAATGGATGTGAGGCTTACTGGTGTGTAATTGCCTCGTTTGTCTTTTAGGCCACTTTTGTGGATGGGTACCACGTGAGCCATCCTCCAGTACTGTGGTATTCATCCTGTGTCTAGGAGGTATTAAACAGGTCTGCTAGTGGCCCGGCCAGGACCTTCGCCAGTTCTTTCAGCATCCTAGGTGAATGCCGTCCAGTCCTGGTGCCTTATCCACCCTCAGAGCCTTCAGACCCTCCAGCACCCTGCTCTTTGTAATTACCTCATCTGTCACTCACATCCCACCCTTGTCCACCTTCCCCATCCCCTGAGGTAGCTGCCCACCCTTTTCTTTTGCTCATTTAGTGCTTTTGCCTGCTTCACCCATTTCTCCGCCCACCACCCCATCCTTCCTAATCCTCACTATCTGGTCCTTGCAGCTCCTTCTCTCCCTTATGTACCTGAAGAAGTCCTTTTCCCCATTCTCGATGCCTTTTGCCAGCCTCAGCTCTCTGGAAGCCTTGGCTTCCCTAACTAGTCTGGTTACCTCTTTGGACTTCTTCACATACACTTCCCTGTCTGAACCCCTCCAGGATTTCCTGAACCTCCAAAATGCTGCTTTTTTTGCCCTCGCCCCTTCCAAGACCTCTCAATTCAACCAGCTTGTTTTTTTGACCCTACCCTTCTTGCTCTGAGTCTTGGTACATGACCCAGTAGCCTCCACTAGCCCCAGCGTAATGATTTCCCATTTTTGGCATGCATCCAAGTGTGGATGAATTCATGCCAGGTTTCTCTCCAAAATTCCCACATCTTAACAAAGTCAGCCTTTCTGAAGTCAACCATCCTGGTTCCTGTACCTACTGCATCCTTGCCCATGTTGAGCATCAACCACACTGAGTTATGGTCACTCCTAGCTAGCGGGGCTTCCACTCCCAGCTCCCTTACAGCCTCCATGTTAGACAGTACTATGTCTAGAGTTTTTCCCAACCACGTTGGCTCATTAACCATCTCTGCCAGGAAGCTGTCCAGAAATGCATCCAGTAGTATCTGTTCCCTTGTACTAGAGTTGGCTGTGGTGCTCCAATCCACTTCTGGTAGATTGAAGTCCCCCACAGTCACAGTGTTCACCTTCCCACAGACCCCCCTGATCTGCTCCGCTAATTCCCTGTTCAAGTCCTCAGCCTGAGCTGGTGGCCAGTACATCACTCCCATCCTAAATGTCCTGCTTTTTCAATCTTGGAACTGCATCCATAATGCCTCAGTCCTACCCTCCTACCTCTATTCCCTTATACACCTTATCCCCTCCCTTACAGTACATAAATCACCACCCCACCCCCTTTCCCCTTTCCTCTATCCTTTCTGCACATCCTATACCCTGGGATCATCAGATCCCAATCCTGGTATTGGGTGGCCCAAGTCTCTATGATGGCCACAATGTCCACCACCCCCACTGCCAATAGAGCCTGTAACTCAGCTGCTTTGTTCCCCAGGCTTCTTGCATTCAGAGAGATGACTCTCCAACTTGTTCCCTTCCTTAACTTGTTTCTTCCCATTCTTTTTTTTTTTATCATGGAAGATTTTATTGGTTTTCAAAGATAAGTCCAGTTACAGAAACAAGTAATACAATTACCAGCAACAAGTTCAGATAAATATATCATACAGGGCAATACATAAAATATCTAAACTGTACTAGTGTAATAGTCCCAATTACAAAATGTAGCAATTGAGGTAGAAATACCAACATTAACAGCTAAGGAATATTCAGCTTATAGGTAAGAAACAAAATAGGTGAAGGAATGCACTTCCCAACTATCAAAGAATGTGTGGCACAGCTAGCAATCTATGTGTCTGTATACCCAGCTGAAAAAGAGTGCACAGCAGTCAATCTAAGGGGCAGTCCTAAAATAGGCAAAGGGCAAGAGTATAGGGCCAATGAGTGAGAGGTGGTAGTTTATATGGGGGGGGTTGTAGGGGGGCCTGCACTTTGCAAAGGGAGGAGTGGAGGTAGAGGTCCTATTTCTGAAAGTATTTGGGTAGAAGCCCTAAGTGGGATAAAGATAGTCTTTCCATAATAGCTAGGTTTGCTAGGATGGCATGCCATGTTGACAAGACTGGAGGTGCTGGCTGGTGCCAGTGCATAAGCTGGACATGTTTGGCCTCCATAATAGCCAGCCTGACCCATTCCCGCTGCTCAAGGGGTAGTGAGTGGAGTGATGAAGAGTAGCCTAAGAGCAACATAGGGTTGGACAAAAAGAGCAGTTGTCCCAAGATGCTGGTACAGTCAGCTAAGATGGAGGCCCAAAGGAAGGTGAGATGGGGACATAGCCAGAGTATGTGTAGGATATGGGCAGGGCTTTGCTGGCATCTCCAACAGTCAGAATGTGGGAGTATCATTTTAGAGTAGATTGCAGCCGCGGTCCTGTACCATCTAAGAAGGATTTTGAGCTGGATGAGTAGGCTTCTGGCATCTGTGTAAATTAAGTGAGCTGCTTTAAGGCATCTGGACCATTTATCCAATGTTATTGGGCTTTGGTCTCATCCGTCCATTTGTGCCGGCACTATTCAATATGATCTGGCTGAACATCATGCCATACATTGTAAAACCACCCGACTAAACCACGGGAGGTGTTTTTGTCATGGAGAGAGGCCAGCCAGATCCATTTAGGGTCCAGAGTGAACCCTGACCAAAGGGAGCCAACTGTGCTGTGGATTTGTAGATATTTCCAGAAGTCTCTGGAGGGAGGTTGAAATGAGACTCCAGCTGTTCAAAGGACATTAAGTCTGATGAAGTGGGCATGAATAAATCCTGGATGACTCAGATGCCTTGAGAGGCCCAGTTGGGCCAAGAGATTGGTTGCCTACCTATGGAGATAAGTGGGTTGCTCCAAAGATTGGCATACCTAACAGGAGGAGCCCAGGCTTCCCATGGGGTATGGGAGAGGGACATAAGGTGGTGCCAAGCCCATTTAGTTTGAAGCATAGTAGGAGATAAGTTGTGAGAAGATATGGTTCCAGGTAGCAATAAAGAGGTGAGAGGCTGATCACCCAATATCCTGGCTTCAAGATCAACCCATAAGGGTGGCTGACATTGCAAGGGGACAAACCATCTGGTAGCTTGAGCAGCCAGAAAGGCCAAATGGTACCTTGGGAGCCAAGAAACACCTAGGCCCCCACGGGTCCAGTGGGCCTGCAACTTGCAATGGCTCCAGCGAGGAGGTTTCCCTTCCCACAGCAGTCGAGATATCTGTCAGTCCAGAGAATGGAATAGCTTGGGGGAGAGACGAATAGGTAAATTGTTGAGCAAGTACGCCATGCAGGGAAGAAACAACATTCATACGGTTGCAACTTTGCCCTTTGATGAAAGGTTAAGCTTACGCCACTGATCAGTCTCCATAGAAAGGTTAGATATCAGAGGAGAAAAGTTACTTGCTTCTAGATCTCTCCAGTTGTAGGGTATCATCACACCTAAGTATGAGAAGCCCAAAGGTGCCCAGGCTAGGTCTGTACCTTGCACACAATCCCTGGTGCAGGTTGCATTCAATGGGGCAAGGATAGTTTTCTTTCTATTAGTTATGAGCCCAGAGAGTGTATCAAAGTCTTGCAGGAAATCCAAGACATGGGGTAGGGATGTTTGCCGGTGTGACAGAGTGAGTAGGAGGATGTCTGCATATGCGGTGGTCAGGTAAGTAATCCCAGATAGTTGTATACCTGATATACCACTTGAGGTAGCGAGTTTCCTCATAAGGGGGTCAAGGGCCACCAGGAATAACAAAGAGGAAAGAGGACAGCCCTGATGGGTTCCTCTGTGTAGCGTGAATGGGGAGGAGATATCTGTATTGGTCAAAATACGAGCTGTTGGGGAACTGTAGAGGGTAGAGATCCATTGACAGAAGCAGGGGCAAAAGCCATAGAGGTGGAGGACTTTGTGGAGGGATCTCCATTCCACAGAGTCAAAGGCCTTGGAAAAATCTTCAGCAAAAGATGCCATGGGGATGGGAGAATGGAGTGTGAGCCACTTGAGGTTAAGCAGTAGCCAAATATTGTCAGTCCCTGACCTGCCTTTGGTGAAACCCACTTGAGAGGGGTGAATGATAGATGGGAGAATGTCTACCATTCCATCGGCTAGGATTTTAGCTGCTAGTTTTGTGTCTACTGTGAGCAAGGAAATGAGCCTATAATTGGTGCAGTCCTGTGGGTCATTGACTTTTTGGGAAGAAGGGTTATTAGGGTGTCCCTTATAGTGGGTGGGAGGATACTTGACGTGTGAGCCTCCTGCAGGGCATTAAGCAGAGGGGTGAAGATCTCTGGGCTTAGAAGTTGGTAAAGTTAAACTGTCATGCCATTGGGGCCTGGAGCCTTGCCTTTGGCCATTTAAGAGAGCATTAGCCTTAGCTCGTCCACTGAAAAGGGACGGTCCAAAGCCGCCACTTGGTCAGGGAGGAGGTGGGGTATGTCTGAGTCATGACAAAACTGACTGAGTTGCTGAGCCAGTTGGACAGGACCTAGAGAGTTATGGGACTGGTAAAGTCCCATAACGTCCCATATGCAATGTCAGTGGCTCAGGAGGTAGCACACTCACCTCTGAGGCCAGGAGATCAGAAGGCTGTGGGTTCAGTTCCCACATCTGGCACTTGGGTTAATATCCCAGTACTGACACTGTAGTGCTACATGAGAGGGGTGCTGCACTTCTGAGGTGCCGTCTTTTGGGTGAGATGTTAAACCGAGGTTCCATCTGCCTGGATTGGTGGTAGTTCAGGTGGATGTTAAAGATCCCATGGCACTTATAGAGAAGAGTAGGGGAATTTCCCCCTTGTCCTGGCCAAATTTCCCTCATTCACTAAAAAAAAATACCACCAACAGCTTAATCTGGTTCAAGGTCAGTTGCAATTCATCTCTATCCCCCCTCCACCGGGTCGTGTCTGAAAATAGGAAGGATTTGTCTTGTGCACTTACCCGGTCAACAAAAACTAATTAAATAAATAAATAAAAAGTGCTTGATAAAAACACTGCATAGTGTTGTTAATGCCTTTCGGATCTGATATTACTGCACCTGAGAAAGATCTGAGGGCATGAATGCGTGAGGATGTTTGCTGTTTCCTCAGTTGATATGCTAAGAGTTTACCACTCTTATCACCCCTTCTCAGTAGGCATGCCATGTACAAAGTAGTGTCCACTCAGCTGACTGCTGCAGTAGAGAATTAATTTGGCATTTCACCCCTATAATGTCCCTGGTTAGAGACTGGCACTGGGTCTTACTCTTGGAGGCCTTGAACTGAGTTTCGAGCACAGTGAGGCTTGATTGTAATTGTGCAAGTGTGGCTTTCCTCGCCTTGTTTTTGGCCATGGTAAAAGTTATAATTTGACCTTGCAGTATGGCTTTAAATGCCTCTCACACCACACCACATCAAGGGCTACCTCCCCTGTGGAGTTAAAGGAAAAGTAATCTTTTGTTCCCCGTATAATCTTTTGATGAAACTCTTCATCCTGCAACACTCGTGGGTTACACCGCCACCTGGTACCCATTTTGGAGGATGGTATAGGTGCATAGGTGCAAATAACTGGACCATGGTTGGAGACCAATATATTGCCAATATGTGTGTCTGAGACATTCCAGGCTGCAAACCGATTCGCCAGCCAGAAATCTATCCTGGTGTGGGTTGCATGTACTTGGGGAAAAAAAGGAGTAATCTTGCCCAATGGGATGATCTCATCTGCATAGATCTGTCAGGCCCCACTCTTCTATCATATCCTGGAGGGCAGCCCTAGCATTGAGGTGGGCCTGTGGTGTGGGTCTCAATTTGTCAAGAAAAATTTCCAGCACAAGATTAAAGTCCCCACCCACCAGGATTGGGATATGGGGGTGCTCAGAAGAGAAGGCAGCTATAGCCTGGCTAATTGTAGAGAACAAATCAGCGTCATCAACATTGGGGGCATGTAGGTTGGTAAGGATTGCCTTACCCCCAGAAAATGGAAAGCGAGCAGCTACCCATCTACCATGTGCATCTGCCTTGTCCTCCTTTTTGGCCCAGGAGCAGGTGCGGCATATTAGACTAGCAAACCCCTTAGAGTTTGTAGTCATGGAGCTGGCTAGTACCTTGCCTACTCAGGATTTCTTAAGCCAAAGGGCAGTCCTGGCAGTAAGATGCATTTCTGAAAAGAATGCAATATCAGCCTGCAAGAAACACATATGTTGAAGGGCTTTAGTGCATTTGATTGGGTGGTTAAACCTTTTAACATTCCAGGTGATGTTAGAGTGTGTATGAAAGAGTGACAAAAGTACTCACCCCCAAGGTTGTGGAAAGAGCGACCAGTAGAAGGAGTGTGCTGGAAGTGGATAGAACCCCTGGATACACAAGACAGGTGTAGCTTGTACCAGTAGTGGGAAGTGCAGTCACTATCTCATAGGAATTAGCACTAGATAAGTAGCAACATTGAACTATAAGGACAAACCTTGATGACAGAAGAAGAAAATAGACAATATAAACAGTAGTCTCCAAATGCATAAACAATAAACAAAGAACAAAGAACAAACTGTCTCCAAAAATTGGTACTCACTAAAAGGAGTTAGTAAGAGAGGCAGGGTAGCTAGGTAAACAGTCAAAAGTGATTTCACTAAAGGTGAAGGCCTGATCACGTAAGAAAACCCCTATTAGGAGGGTCTCAACTACACTAACTCCATCACACGAAACCGGGAACTGAGTGGTTGAGCCTAAAGGGTGGAGTCATGTCCCTGGCTGGGGCAATCCACAGTATAACCTTGGTGAAATCGGGAAGGAGTTAAGGGAGGTGGGGTGAGGTGGGAGGACTGAGAGGATCCTCTGTCGAGACATATATATGAGGAAAAATAGGGAAAAGGGGGGGGAAGGGGAGAGGGAGAGGGAGAGGGAGAAGGGAGAAGGAAAAGGTGGGGGGGAAGGAGGGGGGACCCCCGACTGATTGTAGAGAAACTGCTACTCTAAAGGATATAAGGAGGGAGGAGAGTTAGGTCTTCATATGAGATAGTAGTACCAGGAGTAGCCTTTTGGACTGTATGGGGCAAGGGCTGGGCAGTGGTTGAGCATAGCAGGTCTATCAGAACAAGGTGGGTTGGTTATAAGAATTGGAGAGAAAAGGCCACACAACAACCACTTCCCTACATAGAACAGGAGGTGGGCTGGGTAACTAGTCAGGCCAGTAGCCCAGGGTAGGTGCTTCTAAGATTTGTGGAACCCAGTCTGCCCAAATGTTTAATTGGAGGCAAGGGAGCATATTAAGTACTGCCCAAAACCCCCAAGCTATAAGCATAGCCCACAACATGTTCCCCCATCAGCAAACCATGGTGTTAATTATATCCCCTAACCCAATTAACAGATAACAGTCATTAAGACCAGAAGCAGTGACATAATAATGTAACAGCATATGTAACAACAGATACATTCTTATCCTACAGAGTCCTGTGCCATGGGAAGAGCTGGAAGAGGGGGGTTTCCACCCACTGCAGATGTAAATCAGTCACAGCAGCATACAATGCCACACCAGGCTTAACTAAGCACTCCTTTGCATTGCCATCTGAGGGAGTATCAAGCAGTGAAGACTCTGACCAGTCCAGGCATACTGCTACCCCCATAAGTTCCAACTTCAAAGAGGCCTGGCAAGGTGCCTCCTCATCAGAAGAAAAATCATCCCGGGGTAGCTTGGCAGGGGGAGCTGTAGAGTGCAGGTTTGGAGGATATATGGCTCCATTTCTCAAACACTGCCTATGGCCATGTGGCAAATTCTGGTCTCGAAGTTGCAGCAGGACAGCATTCACAATTGCAAGAGGCTTAGGCCTAGCAGGTGAGAACACAGGGCGGTTGTTAGGAGAAGCCCTGGAGGAATCATTCTGTGAAGGAACAGTCCAATCAGTTAAGCGGTCCCCAGGCAATATGTTCCCCATATCTTGAGTTTCCCTGCTCTGAGGTGACGCCCCTGGTGCCCAGAGATGTCTGGGAGGTGAAGTTCACAGTGAGAGGTCTGGCCAGAACTTAGAGGCCCACTGTTCAATGTCTCTTGGTTGACTTGCCACCAGCTCCCTGCCATCCTTGGTCAGCAGTAAGGAGGTAAGATCTCTGCATCTATATCTGAACTCATGTAGCTGTAGGGCCTTTTTGATGAGCATGAAATCTTTCCTCTGGACCACAGCTTCTTGGAAAAAGTCCCAGAAAAAGGAGATTTTATGTCCCTGCCAATAAACCTTACCAATATCTTTCACCACATGCAACACCTTCACTTTTGTGGAATATCTTAGGAGGCAGGCGATGATAGGTCTGGGTGACATGCCAACATGTCCTATTTTAGCTGACAGGCTGTGGGCCCTTTCAACTTCCACCAGAACGTTCCATCTGTCAACTAGCATCTTTGGAATAGCTTTGTTAAGGAATTTTCCATGTTCTCTCCCTTGGCCCCCTCGGGGATTCTGAGGATACGAATGTTGTTTCTGTGCCCCCAGTTTTCTTGGTCCTCTGCGCGGTCCCATAAGGTGGCCAGACAGGGATCATACACCTGTAGTCTTTGCCAAATCTTTTACTGCTGGATTTCCAAGTCCTCAGCCCACTGCTCGACCATGTTCATCTGGTCTTCAAGCCTGCGTACATCTGCTTCCATCCCAGTGAGAGATGCACTGATGCCATCTACTCTGCTGAGTAGGGTTTCAAGCATCCTGGTGATGTGCTGTAGGGAGTCCCCCACCATGGCAGGCTGAGGTGAGGGGTCCTGACCAGAATGGGCAAGCAAGGATTGTAGAGAAGGGAGAGAGGCCATCTTGCCTAACTTTCTGGGCAGCAAGTTGCAGCAACACACAGTAAAGACTGGGTCTGTAGTGGAAATGAGGCAGAACTCTGATGGTCGGCACCATCCCTCATGGCAAGTAGTCACCAGGCATAAACAGAGAAATAGTGGTGTGACCTACATGGCCTGTATGTCTGGAATGCTTTGCACTAACACCGGTGCTTACAGTACAATAACTGGCTAGATGAGTGAAAAATAACACACGGACAGTCGGTGGGGGGATCAGAAACAGCACTGATCATTTACATTGATCTCAGTCCCCGGGATCATGGAGATGCCCACGGACTATGACCATTCGAGGACACATCAGGGGATTTAGGCTGCCATCATGCCCATTTCTTCCCATTCTTAACCCCCTCCTGTGATCCCTCCCTGGTACCATCCTGGTTAGCATGGGGGTAAGCTCGTTCAGCTCCCCAATCCGGTGGCTCTGCATTCCTGCTGCACACTCACTTCTCCCCACACCTAGTTTAAAACCACCTTAGATGCTATGTATTCCTCCATTCTCTGCTTTAATACTCCCTGCTCCACCTTACTCAAATGTAACCTGTCCTCTGTGAACAGGTCACTAGTGTCCCAGATGTTAACCCAGCCTCCCATTAGCCCATACTCTTTGGTTCGACACCACTCTCCCAGCCAAATGTTGAACTCTGCTATTATTACTTTCCTCTCTGTGCTTGCCCTGGTTACTAGGGTCACTTCAGAGAAGGCTACTGATCTCTCTGCCTTCTCATATAACTTCTCCAGTTCCTCTAACCTCTCCCTTACCAACCCGACCATGCTCATAACTGTTGGGTAATTATATCATCCTATTAGGGACACTGAAACAGTCACAGAGTTATAATATCACAGAACCCTACCCAAACTATGATCCACTGAAAGTTACAGCTCAGTTAAACTGTGTCAATTGGAAGGACAGTAAGGGTGCCATGGGGACCTTCATCGTGCTTCACACCTTTTATTGTTTTTCTTCTCTTAAGCAACTCATGACAAGGAAATTCTGTTCGTGTTCAGCAAACAGTATTTTTGAATTCAAGTCATGACTGTTTCTTGACAGTCTATTGTTGTTTCTGCTGTTTTTACCCTAACTCCTTGGAGATCTGGGTATTCTACCAGTCTACCTGCCAAAATTATTTTAAAAAACAGGTTCTTATTTGCGTTTATTTTTCAGTTGTTTGATAGCAAATGTCCATTTAAAGAGGGAGTCTAGCCAAAATTTCTTGTATCAATAAATTCAGAATTTGGATTACCATATCCTCAGTCAGCCTCATGCCAAAAATGAGATCTCTAAGTTACTTTGTTTAAAAGAGACAAGTCATTTTGTAACCCTAAATTTACTGGCTGTTCAAAAAAGTCAGTTTCAGTAAAGAGCTATTGATTATGTCACAACCAGAACTCACAGCCTAGTCCTTCTTGCAACCTACATTACAAGACTTATTTCTCCCACATTACATAAAACAACAGTTGTAGTAAACATCTGGAAAAGGAAAACTGACAATGGGTGAGTCAGGGTATGCATTTCCATAATGTGCAGATGCAAGTAGTGATGTTGTTAAATTAAATTTTGCCAGCAAAATTTCCATGAAATCAGCAATTTCACCACACAAAATATTTTGTGAAATTGTGATGAAACTGCAAACTTTCACCCGTGTTTCACCCACATCTCTAGGTACCCCTCTGAGATCCTGGTGTCTAGTGATCCTCATCATGGCCAATCACTGGACAAATTCAAATTAAGAACTCTCCCTCCTCCCCCAGTCACCCTGAGCCCTAGCCTGTATCTTAGTCAAAAAAAAATTCCCTCTGTGTCCCTGGTGTCTACTGTCCCCCCACTCTGATCACTGGTCAAATTCAAATTAAGAGTCCCCCAACTCCGCCAGTCACCCTGAGCCCCAGCCCCATGTCTTAGAAAAAAAATCCTCTCCCCTGTCCTTGGTGTCTAGTGGACCCCCCAAAGGCTGAGCTCACCTCATTTTCCCCCGTACCCTGATCAGGCCACTGGCACAACCCTCCACTAACCTTCATGGCCAGCAGCTCATCTGAGCACCAGTAGTAGTGAGAATGCTGGCTGCCTAAATCTGTCAATGAATAAGTGCGTGCTTGTACAAGCACATGCTCATTCATTGAGCACTGAGACAGGCTGCCAGCCATGGAGGTGAGTGGAGGGTTGTGTCGGTGGCCAGATTTGGGTACAGAGAGGAATGAGATGGGCTCAGACTTTGACTTAAGATAGGGTGGGGGTCCACTAGACATCAGGGACAGGGGAGGGTTTTTTTTTTACTAAGATATGGGGCTGGGGCTCTCGGTGACTTGGGTAGGTGGGAGGGTTCTTAATTTGATTTCATCCAGTGATTGGCCAGGGGGCTACTAGATACCAGGGACATGGGAGGGGATTGTTCTATTAATGAAAGATTGGGGCTGGTGACATAATTAAGAAATTTCGACCGTGAGTGGTGAAATTTTGCCAACAAGTGGCTAATTTTCACATTTTGGCAGGTGAAATATTTCACATAATGTGCAAATTCTGTGAAATATTTCACCCAGCAAAATTTTCCAATTTTGCACAACACTAGATGCAAGGTATAGTACTTAAGAATGTGATAGGGGGTTGGAATACAATGGCAAACATGGCTTTAGAATGACAAAAATATGTGCAATTTTTATAATGGTGTAGAGATGAGACTTCAAAATGTCACCAGACTGCAACTGTGGAATGCAGCAATGGCACAATCTTAGAAAGTAGGTGAGACACACAATTTTGGAAATTGTCAGGGATGCTAAAATTCTTAATGTGGCAGTGTTATGTAGTTTTAGAATTTTGCCAAGATACACAATTTTGACATGCGGGAGACACATAGTTGTGGAAGGTGGTAGGGTTATGTAATTTCGTAATGTAGTAGTAGTAGTAAACATTTTTATTTTTATACAGGATTTACAAACTTTAGGTCAAAAAGACCTACTTTCAAAGTTGTCCTGTGTGAAACTAAACAATTTACAATAAGTTATCAGACAATAACATAACTATACATATAAAGTACTCACTCAAAGATATCATACAAATACAATACTTTCATCGTACAAAAGAATATCAATTTCAATGGACAAATGTCTCACAATCATTTAAAAACCTCATTTAGAAACAAGTACATTCAGTAAAAAATACATCATTTAAACCTCTTTTGAACTGGGATACATTTGTTACTTTTCTTAACTGAGGGGGGATTTTATTCCAGATTGTTGCCACCTGTGCCTTAAATGTCATAGCTCCATATGTTGTATTCATTTTTGGAAATCTGTGACCCCTGTACTTTACTTCTCTTAAAACATGAGAATAGCTCTTACAATCATGGGACAAATCCAAATTTCCATTTATCATCCCATTTTTTTATTTTATAAATGAATACAGAATATTGTTTTTTTAACCATACTGGTAAACTATCCCAGTTTAAGTCTCTGTACAGTGTACAATGATGGGTGTTGAAACTACAGTTTAAAACAAATCTTACCAGTTGGTTGTATGATATGACTAATTTATTTAAGTTTTTGAAACACAAAATTGTACGCCATACTTCCATATTCCAGTACAGGCATTATTAATTGGTTTGCAATTAACCTCCGGGTTCGTTGATTTATTATCCCTGATGACCTGTGCATGTTCCTATTTGATTATTAACTTTTTTTTGTATTATTTATATATGCTGAAAAAGATAAGGTATAATCAATCTCTACACCTAAGTATTTATATTGATTTGTAACTACCAGTTTTTTTCCCATCCCTCATTATTATATCCCCACCTTCAATCTGTTTTTTGGGAAGTTTAGTTGTTTTTTTTTTTAATTAAAGTACATAACCTGAATTTTTTTGTAACTTAACACAAGTTTAGAACTGGAGAACCAGTTCCGAAAAGTTTCAAAATCCATCTGTAGTTTTGCCACTATTTCATTTTGAGATACTGCTGATGCTAGAAGAACAATGTCATCAGCATAAAGCCTAATTTGTATGTTATTTATTTTAGTGGATAATTCGTTAATATATAACAAAAACAATAATGACCCCAGGATTGAGCCTTGGGGAATACCTCTTGATAGACTACCCACTTCCGAAAAATGCCCATTTATTACTACTTGCTGATTCCTATGGGTCAAGTATGATTTAAAGTTTAACCATTGCAAAGGCCTAGAAGCTATCCCAGTCCTCTCCATCCTCACACTTAGTAGACGGTGGTCAACCAAATCAAAGGCTTGGGACAGATCGACAAACACTGTGACCATGGACTCCCCCCATCCAGGGCCACTGCCACTTTATCCACGAAGTCCACGAGTGCAGTGCCAGTCGAATAACCTGCCCTAAAGCCATGTTGGCATTTTGTCAGTTTAGAATATTTTTCTAAATAACTTTACAATTGGCCGAACACCATCCATTCCATCAACTTGGAGAGGATGGAGAGGACCACTGTTGGTCTATAGTTAGAAGGATCATTAGGATCACCCCCCCTTAAATATGGGTACTATTTTTGCTGTTTTCCAGCAAGAGGGACAAACATTTTCCTTCAGGCTTTGATTGAATAAGTCAGTCAATATTGGTGACAAAATATCTACAGCATCTTGAATAAATTTAGCTTCTAGGTTATCCAAACCACATGATTTATTTAAATTTAGTTTTATGATCTATTTCATAACTTCTGCAATTTTTATTTTCCTAAAATGTGTCTTAGATGGATTAATTTGGCATGTGTTGTAGTGTTGCAAAATTTCAAAATGTGGTTGGTATGTTTGATTTCAGATTGTGGCAGCAACATTCAATTTCAGAATGCGGCATGGACTCAAACTCTCAGAAAGTGGCAGTGATGCAGTTTCAGAATCTGGTAGCCACATGGAATTTCAGAATGAGGCTGGGATACATCATTTTAGAATGTAACTTGGACATTCAGTTTTTGAATGTGGCTGTGACACTTATTTTCAGAATGTGGTGGGAAAATGCAGTTTTGGAAAATTGTGGGAATGTACATTTTCAGAATGTGATAATGACAGGCAATATTGGAATGTGGAAGTTTACACACAGTTTCAGAATGTGGCAAGCAGGTACTATTTTAGAATGTTAAAGAGACATGCAGTTTCAGAATGTGGCAGTGATGTTCAGATTTGGAATGTGGCATTGATGCACAGTTTTAAAATAGAAACATAGAAACATAGAAACATAGAAGTTGACGGCAGATAAGGACCGCAAGGCCCATCCAGTCTGCCCATTTCTTTTTCTACCTTATAAATGTGCCATCGGCCTTTGCTCTGTCAGTGACCTATCTATTCATAGTCATTTGTATTGCTCCCTTATGCCTATCCATGCCTGTTTGAAGCCCTGCACTGTATTCATAGCCACCACTTCTTGTGGTAAGCCATTCCATGCATCTACCACCCTTTCTGTGAAAAAGAATTTCCTCACATTCCCCCTTAATCGGCCTCCCTCTAATCTCATGCTGTGTCCTCTTGTCCTGCTATTTTTCTTATATTTAAACATGTTAGACTCTTTCACCTTGTTTATGCCCTTAAGGTGTTTAAATGTCTCGATCATATCACCTCTCTCTCCTTTGCTCAAGGGTATACATATTGAGCTCCGTTAATCTGTCCTCATATGTCTTCTGATGCAGTCTCTGCACCATTTTGGTTGCCCTTCTCTGGACTGCCTCAATTTGGTTAATGTCCTTGTGAAGGTGTGGCCTCCAATACTGCACCAGTACTCCAGATGGGGCTAACCAATGTCTTGTACAGAGGGATTATTACCTCCCTCTTACGACTTGTGATACCCCTACTAATACACCCTAACACCCCCTAGCCTTACCTACTGCTTTAGAGGTCTGCTTGGATGATTTTAGGTCATCAGTGATGATGATGCCCAAGTCTCTTTCTTCCTTTGTGACTGCTAGCAACTCCTCCCAGCCTATAAGTGGCTTCAGGGTTTCTCTTCCCTATGTGCATGATTTTGCACTTCTTTGCATTAAATCCAGTTGCCACTCCTCTGACCATTCTGCTAGTTTATCAGATCTCTTCTCATTCTGCCCACCCATCTGGATCATCTACTCTGTTGCAGATCTTGGTGTCATCTGCAAACAGACAAGCCTTACCCTCTAGTCCATCTGCGAGGTCACTAATGAAGATGTTGAATAGGACTGGCCCCAGGACTGATCCTAAGTACCCACTTGTGACTTGCATCTCTTCTGACTGTATACCATTTACCACCACTCTCTGTTTTCTGCCAGTCAACCAGTTTGCCACCCAGTTGACCAACTTCTGACCCACCCGAGCCTACCTAGCTTATTTATCAATCTTCTATGTGGAACAGTGTCAAAAGCTTTGCTGAAGTCAAGGTAGGCAACATCAACTGCTCCCCTTGGTCCACCACTCTGGTTACCCAGTCAAAGAAATCTATGAGATTAGTTTGACAGGACCTTCCTTTTGTAAACCCGTGCTGTCTTGGATCCTGTGCCCCTATGGATTCCAGGTGTTGCACTATCCTTTCCTTAAGGAGTGCCTCCATAATCTTGCCCACTACTGAGGTAAGACTGACCGGTCTGTAGTTCCCGCCTCCTCCCTGCTACCACTCTTGTGAGTGGGATCACATAAGCCCTTCTCCAGTCTTCTGGGACCTCTCCTGTGCTCAGAGACTCACTAAACAATTCTGCTAATGGCTCTGCTAGTTCCTCCTTTAGCTCCTTAAGTACCCTGGGATGTATGCCATCAGGTCCCATTGCCTTATCCACCCTGAGCTTAGCAAGCTCTTGTAGGACCCTTTCTTTTGTGAAGGGAGTAGTGCTCACCTCCCTCCCCCCTGTGTCCATGATGCTGAGCTGTGGGCCCTACCTTCTCTTCAGTAAATACTGAGCAAAAGTATCTATTTAGGATAGATGCCTTTACAGGGTCCTCCTCCTCACATGCTCCCTTTTCTCCATTAAGCTTAGCATTACCCCCTCTGGACTTTCTCCTTTCACTAATGTATCTATAGAAAGTCTTGTCACCTTCTTTTACTGTTCGTGCTAGTGTTTTCTCAGTTTGAGACTTTGCCTGCCTTACTGCCTTACCTGCTTCCCTTAGGGCAGTTTGGTATGCCTCCCTATCTTCATCCCGCTGTGTTTCCTTATATTTTCTGAAAGCCAGCCTTTTGGCTCTGACCTTTTCTGCTACTGTATTTGAGAACCAAAGTGGTTTCCTTCTTCTTTTCACTTCCTTTTCTGTCTAACAAAATGGGATGTTGCTTCAAGTATTGTATCATAATGCTTGCCCACTTTTCCTGTACCTCCTCACCTGTGTTTCTTTTGCCAGGGCTAGCTTAACTCTGTTGGCCATCTTATCAAAGTCAGCTCCTCTGAAGTCCCATATTTTGCCTTGGAATGGGATGATTTAGATGTAGTAGCCAAATTGAACCATACCATGTGATGGTCACTGCCTCAGGTGACCTTCTACCTGAGATCTGTGATCCCTTCTTTGTTAGTCAGTACTAGATCTAGGATAGCCCTGTCTCTTGTGGGTTGCTGTACCAGTTGTTTGAGGCCCTCCCCTGCAGGAATCCACTATGAGTATAGTTCTGGCAGATGTTCCTGCTGGTATTGACCAATCTGTATCTGGCATGTTGAAGTCTCCATTATCAGAACCTCCCCTTTAGCTGTCATGTTTTGTATATCTTCTAACAGTAATGTGTCTATGTCCTCCCTCTGGTCTGGGGCCTGTAGACAACCCCAGTTCTTATGGCTGTCCCATTTCCTGTTTCCAGGGTGACCCACAGTTCTTCTGGCTCCTTATGTGTATTCTGAATTTCTGTAGCTTTGATATTTTCATTAACATACAGGGCCACTCCTCCCCTTTTGCACCTCGGTCTCTTCTGAACAATACATAGCCAGGTACTGAAGTCTCCCAAGTGTGGTTACTGGTAAACCACATCTCACTAATTGCTACTATATCCAGTTTAGCCTCTGACATTATTGCCTGCAGGTCTGGGATCTTATTTCCCAGGCTGTAAGCATTGTGTACATGATTTTCCATTGGCCAGATTTTGGTGTGTTAGTTGTTGGGTGAAGTTTGGCATTACCCTGTGCATCGTATGGGAGACAAACCTTTTTCTTACCTGGTGATGCAAATGAGCGGCAAACACGCTGAATTCCTGTTTGACCACTAGCTGAGGGGAGGTGTTCTTCCCATTCGACGTATGGGGTGCTGCACCCTCTCCCCATTGCTAGTTTAAATATTCTGCAAAGGCGTCAAACTTCTGCCCCAATGCACTGACTCCCTCTTTAGTCAGATGCAGTCCATCAAATTTAAAGAACTTTCACTCCCAGAACTGTTGCCAGTTCCTACAAATCTGTGTCCTTTTCCTGGCACCAGTCCTTGAGCCACGTGTTTAGCTCCCTATCTCCCTTCTCTGACCTTCCGTCCATCTGCTCCCTTCTCCCAGACTGGCAGGATCTCAGAGAAGGAGATGCCGGATGAAATAGATGATAGTTTGTCACCCAGCCTAGTCAGGTGTTCCTTGGTCTCCACAACTGACTGGCTGGCGAGATCGATAGTCCCTATGTGTACTAGGACATCAATGTTTTCTCCTGCTTTGTGAACAATTTTAGCAATGCGGTCAGTGTCTCTCCATGCTGATGTACCTGGAGACATCTGACCATCACCCTGGCTGGAGATGGTATCAACTCCCCGATCATGGAGTCTCCTATGATCAGAAGTTTTTTGGATCTCCTTTGTGCTTGTTTAGTTTTGGTTCCTGATTTGGGTGAGTATTGTTGTGCTAGCTCCTGTGCTGCAGCGTCCTGCTCTGCAGTGTCTCCTGCCTCTTTATTTGATTTCAGAGATAGAGGCAGATACCTGTTTGTAGTGTTTATATGGTTTTTGGAGGTAATGTGTTGGAGAGCAGAGAGTGATGGGGCACCTGATTTGCCCCTCCTAACCACCTGCCAACCTCCTGGACCAACTACCCTCTGCGGTCGAGGTTTTTCTGTTGGATGCTGGGGAAATGGCGGGCGGTTCTTATAATGTATTTCCTCTTCAATATGAAATTTGAGGCATGCAATCTCTGCCCATGCTGCCCGGAGCTGAGACCTAAGATCTCCAAAGGCCCAGCATGTAGGACAGTGTCCTAAATCCTGTAAGACTGTCCTTCTGAAAATTGTTCCACAGTACCTGCAGTTAATGAAATCCATTCCAAATAAGTTGCTGGGTTTGTAACCTAGTCAGAGTAATGACACACAAATTCAGAATGTGGTGATGATACACAAATTCAGAATGTGGTGATGACGTACTATGTCAGAATGTGGAGATGATGCAGAATTTCAGAATGTGGCAATGACGCACAATTTCAGAATGTAACAGTGACATGCATTTCAAAATGTGGTTGATGCACAGTTTCAGAGTGTGGTGATGACATGCAATTTTGGAATGTGGTGAAGATGCACAGTTTCAAAATGTGGCAGTGATGCGCAATTTCGGAATGAGGTGGTGATGCACAGTTGTGCAGTTTCAGAATGTGGTGGTACCACATAATTTCTGAATGTGGTGGTGCCGGTGTTGTGCGACTTTGGAATATGGACAGTGCCATGCGACTTTGGAATGTGGCGGTGCTGCATGACTTTGGAATGTGGCGGTGCCAGTTGACTTCGGAATGTGGTAGTGCCATGCGACTTTGGAATGTGACGGTGCTGCACAACTTTGGAATGTGGCGGTGACAATCAACTTTGGAATGTTGTAGTGACGCCCAGTTTCAGCATGTGGTGGTGATGCACAGGTTTGGAATGCAGCGGTGATGGTCAGTTTTAAAATTTGGTGGTGATGCTCAGTTTTGGAATGTGGTGGTGAAGCACAATTTTGGAATGTGGTGGTGATGCACAGTTTCAGATTATGGCAATGACACAGTTTTGGAATGTGATGGTGACAGTTTCAGAATGTGGCTTTGAAACAGAACTTTGGAACCTGGTGTGTATGTGCAATTTTGGAACGTGGCAAGGATGCGCTATTTTGGAATATGCCTGGGACACACAGTGTTGGATTGTGGTGGGGATGTGAGGCACAATTTTAATATGTGGTGGAAGCATACAATCCTAGAATGTGGCAAGGACGAGCAGTTTCAAAATAAAATGGTGTATATTGCCATATTCCAACAGTGTACATCCTTACTTATATTCCAGAATTGCCAATCCCAACTAAATTCTTTGATGTGTGTTCCTGTCACATTCTGAGATTGAGTGTCCCACTTTACTGCGAGATGGCACATCCCTGCCACATGCCAAGATTATATGTCCCCCCTCCCCAACATTCTAAAATTGTGCACCACTTTGACAGTCTATACCTTGTCTCAGCGCTGCATTCCAAAACCACCTTCTGATGTGTTCTAAAGTACAGTACCATGCATCTGAACATTCTGGAAATCCAAGCACTGCAGGCAACCCTGGGTCAGTTTTTGTGTTTTAAATAAATACTACAGCTGTAGTTTCAATAACTTTGAAGAAATAAGTCCTATATGGTTGCTGATAGGGAGGACTAGTCTGTAAGTTCTGGTTGTGACATCATCAGTGGCTTTCACTGAAACTGGCTTTTATGAACAGGGTGTGAGATCAGGGTTACACAATAGCTCATAACTTTAAAATGAAGTAATGTAGAAACCTAATTTTTTGTATGAGATTTATTGGGGGTAGGCTGATTCTAATTGTGCAATGTAGTATTTTTGACCTGACTCCCTCTTTAAATTAAGCTATGTCTTTTTTTAGCACAGTTCTTATTAAAACTTTCCATTTTTGTATGTTTTGTAAAGTGCATTTGTAGCCATGCTGAAAAACTGTTGCCGACAGTCTCACTAAACTGGAAGTGCATTAGACGTCAGAAAATAAATAATAATGAGACACACGTTCACCTTCAGTGCCATTCACTGCAGACCTGAATGAGTGGAAGAAAGGGAACAGTGCAATATATATGGTAATCAATAATTTTAAAAAATTTATCGGGTTGCATGTTGCTGATTTGAGTGCTTGAGAGTCCGGTCTTGCCGATCGTTTTATTTTTGCTATGTGTATTCCTTGACATTTTTGTTTTTCTGTTAATCAGTGAGCACACATGTACATCTAGATGTCAAATGTATGATAACTTTCTTTGCTTTAAATTATACTGTTTTATTCCATACTTGGATGCCTGTTTACTATGCCTGCAAGTGTACATTATAATTAAGTGATAATATTCATTTAGTTGGAGTATACAAAGCAATAACCGGCTTCTGTGGATGTTTAATTGCTGTAATACACAAAGAAGCTGGTTATTGTGAGTATACTCCAATGAAATGAATGTTATTACTATTATATCACCAGGAGTTGCATAGATTTTTTTTTAAATGTAACTCCTAATGAAAAACTAGCATTGTTAGATGTTGAAATCAGGCTTTGAAAAGTAAAGCCATGATTCTGGGCATGCATATTAATACCGGTGTTAATAAGCATGTGCAGAGTCATGGCTTTGCTTTCGAAACTGTGTCGAACTACAAAATCTCTCAAAGAAGTTGGTTCTCATTTGTTACTGTTGCTGACCCCTTCTGTTCCCAACGCACAAAGTTGTTTCTTTCTCTCTCTTGCCATCTTCCTTCATGTGTGGCTCACGTCAGTAAGAAAATCTTGTCTTGCTCCTCACTCTACTTTAGTCTCCCTGGTCAGTCTTCTATGTTCAGCCTCACAGATAAATTAAATACTGTTTTATACATAAATAGTAAAGTTAGCTGCACTGTACAAAGGCTACATGTAAGAATGTCGGGGGAGGGTGATTGTGAGAGGACACCAGAACTGACAGGCAGAGAATGGAATATGGATAACCTACTGTGGGTGCGGTTACATGTGAATAAGCTACTGTGGACATTGTTACATTTTTTTAATTTCATGTATTTATTTATTAGAATGTTTACCAGGAAAGCATACTGAGCAGCCTACTGCTCGATTCCAGATGCATCCTGGGGAGACAGGAATAAGGAAAGTAACAACATAAATACAATAAACAATATCATACAGAGACCAAAAAACAATTATAATGTACATAGAACATTGGCGAGAACAAAAATTAGTTGTCCACAGAGACAGAAGCGCGAGCCACATAACAAGTGCAATTACATAGCAATAGTATAAGTCAGATAAACACAGGCAGACCTGGACATATCCTACTGGAATAACATAGGCTGTACAAGAGTATCAGAGCTAGTAAGGGCATGGGGGCAGGTGGGGGACTATTGTGTTTTGAGAAGGGAGTTTAGGTGCTGGCCAGGGCAGGCATTTCTAATGGTCTCAGGAAAGGAAATCCATAGTTTGGTCAGGCAATATCTGAGGGCTGACTGGCCTGCCTTGGTGGTCATGAGCGAAACAGACAGTAAATGAGAGTCATTGTTCCTGAGGGGGTACGCTGGGGGGGGTCAGGGGCTGATAGAACAGAAGTGGGGTAAGGAGAGAGGGACTGGGCCCAGAATTTAGCTGTAAGACTAATACAGTGCGAGTGCCACTAGTCTTGAAGCAATGGGAGGTCCAGTAACAGGTAGAGGGCTCAGTGATGAGTGGAGGAAGGACAGTTGAGGGCAAAATGACAGAAAGAATGAAAGAGGGTGTCCAATCTGGCTAAGATGGACTTTGGGGTGGCACTGTAGACTACATCCCTGTAGTTGAAGACAGGGAGTATCATTTTCTGCACAGTTGCATGGCAGGTGGGCAGAGGGATGCATCCATGATTGAGGTACAAGGCACCCAGCATGGGGTGAAGCTTTTTGTGAACTGCATCAATGTGCACAGAGAAATCGGGACGCTGGTCTAGACAAACCCCAAAATATCTGAAGGAGGAGGAGCAAACCTCCAGTGCTGTCCCATCAAGGGTGTAGATGGTGGTGGAGGGAGGGAGCCGAGAAAGTCTCTGCCTAGTGCGAAAGATCTTGGAGACAGTTTTCTTGGAATTGAGAAAGAGCTGATTTGAGTGAAACCATAGCTCACCATTGTTGAAATCCTGCTGCAGTCTGGTTGCAACATCAGCAGGCGAGGGGCCAGACATATACAGTACTGTATCTTCAGCATATATGTGGATGGATGTGTGTGGGCAGGCAGTGAGCAGATCATTCAAGAAGATGGAGAACAGTAGTGGGCCAAGGACCAAGCCTTGGGGTATACCATAGGTAACAGGGAAGGAGAGAAAGGTGGAGTTGCCAATTCTGACAGATTGGGATCTGCCCAGCAGGTATGAGTGAAACCAGCTGGTGGCCACACTACAGAGACCTGCAAGAGAGAGCTTGGAAAGGAGGAGGGGATATGAGACAGTGTCGAAGGCTTTTGCCAGGTCGACAAAAATGGCAGAGGTTCTGTGGCCTTTATCCAAACCTGAATAGATGGAGTTGGATAACATACCGTGGGCATGGTTAAATATGGATAACCTACTGTGGGCATGTATGTAGTAGTTAGTGGGATAAAAACTCCCAGTTTTCCTGTGTTCTGATTGGCTTACACTAGATACCTGTCGTACAAGTTTCAATATAGCGTAGATTCAAATTTTTCTTTTAGGTTATGGTCTGTCCTTACTGTGTGCATTTGGTGTTCATGACAGGTGGGTGGGGTTGTTTTCTTGGTCACTGACTGATTACAAATTATACCTGTAACTTTACTATAATATTTTATATTTCACATGCATAACTAATGTTTTACTTTATTTTCTGTTGGTACTGTGGAGATTTGTACATAACATTTTGCTCTGAATTACTCCTTACTTTGGCTAATTTTTGCATTTGCTGCACTTGAACACCAAACATCTTGGGACCAGTACTATGGGACTTGAGAGGTGTTAGTGCTGAGCCCATTGCAGTTGTAACTGCAAGGGGATTGAGAGTCTGTACCAATAACCACACATACGGGTTGTGACATAATTCGGGCTGCAACGTCTTGTACTTCAAAGGACTGAAGCCGCACCAATCAGAGAGGGCTTCAGTCCATTGATGTGCAAGAAGCTGCATCAGCAAACAGCTTTGACAAAGCCTGTGATTAGGTGAAACATGCATGAGGAGGTTTTTCTGTGTCTGCATTGTATGCACTTTATGTCTGCCGCCACTGTTTTTTTTGCACTCCACCAGTAAAGATAAGTTATTTTCCACCTGCTTTGTGTGGAGAGTTTTTCTGTGTCCAATTTAGGTGTGCCAAGACCTTTTGTGTTGTTTGCTACAGTTATGGTCTTAGAGCACCCACACCTCTGTGCAGTTCTGTCTTATTGCCAGCTGATCAAAGTTAAACTTTGGGAGCTGAGATCTCTCTATCCCCCATCCAACAAACTGTTTTACTGAGGCATGAAGCCGCGTCAGCAAACAACTAATCGATCGGCTTTCAAAACAGTTGCAGCTGTACATATTTTTTTTAAAACCTGCAACTAAGAAAACCATTTATTAATGTCTACTGTGCCACTGTAACTGCACTCCCCCGCCATTTATCACATTGATACTGGGGGTGGCCAATCCCACAGTGTCTTCTGCTGGTGACCCTGTAACTTTCACCCCCACCTGACCCTCCCTCTCAGTACCCCCCAAACATAACACTGACACTTGGGGTGTCACTTGACCTGATCCCCCAGTGTCAAAAACTGAAATAAAAAAAACCTGCCCTCTGCATTTTTTTTTTAAATACCCTGTAGAAAAAGAAAATGGTGCATTGATGTCTGTTGCAGACATAACTGCAACCCCCCTCCTATTTTTTTTAGAATACCCTGGAAAAAAGAAAATGGTTCATTGATGTCTATTGCAGCATATTGCACCCACACCCTCCGTCTATGACATTGACACTGGAGATGCCCAATGCCCCAGTAACCACTGCTGGCACCCCTGCAATTGTTACCCCCACCCAACCCTCCCACTCAGCACCCACCACTCCACCACCCTCAAACATAACACTGATGCTGGGTGCCCATCTTCAGTTTCCACTGCTGGTGCCCTGTGATTGTTACTCCCACCTGACCTTCCCACTCAGCAGCCACCACCCCACACCACTCCAAACATAACACTGACACTAGGGGTGCCCAATGAGTGCCCAATCCCCCAGTGCCAAATTCTGAAATAAAGAAAACCTTTCCTCTGCATTTCATTTTCTTCTGTTTTTTTTAGGCATGTAAAACAGAAAACAGCCCATCGATGTCTGTTGCACTATTAGTTCACCCCTCACATGACCCTCCCACTCAGCACCCACCCACCCCCTCTACCCCAAGCCCTTACTTGCTCACTGGGGATCCTATGCCGTAATGTTCTCTGGACCATGGACAAATCTTCACTCTTCAATGATGGACCGCGAACTGAAGAAATCAGGTATGCCGTTCAATGTATTTCAAGGGGGGGGGGCTGAACTTAGGTGCATAAGTTGACAATTATTCAATATTTTTGCCCTACATTTTCAACATACCTTTTCTGGGACATTACCTAAGGAACAATGTAAGTGACATTATGTAAATCTGTCGTGAAAGCTGATTTTGCTGTAGTTGTGTGAAATCACCTTTTGATCAGGAGTAGAAAATGTTCTCTGCACTTGTTCATGAGGTGGGATAACCAGAAGGCTGTGTTGAAAATTTGGTGTAAAAATATTAAAAACAATAAAGTTACTGTATGAGCCTACTTTGAAATTTGCGAACCCAGGCTCGCAACTTTGGTAATTTTCAATATTTTGACCCCAAATTTTCAACAAAGCCATTTCTTTATAGCACCTCATGAATGTGACAGCTGTCATTTTTCAAATCCTAGTCAACATTTGTTCTTGCGCTCCAAAAAGTGATTTCACCGTCATTGCACGAAATCACTTTTTGGGCAGGAGTTGAAATTTTCTCTTCACTTTTTCATGAGGTGGGATCATAAGAAGGCAATGTTGAAAATTTGGGACAAAAGTATTAAAAAGCAGCAAAGTTATCAGCCTACATTAAAATTTACAAATGCAGGATTGTACCTTTGGTAATTTTCAGTATTTTGACCACAAATTTAAAATATAGCCATTTCTTCATAGTACCTCATGAATGTGGCAGTTGTCATTTTTCAAATCCTGGCCAATATGTGTTTTCGTACCTGTAGTGTGGAATGACGTTTTGGTGGTGTAGAATGATGTTTTGGTGAGGATTTGAAAATATTCGCCTGTTGGATCCATTAGGTGGGGTAATACGAAGGCTATGCTGAAAATGTGGTGTACAGATATGGTAAAATGCCCAGGTTATTGACTGAACATTACCCTATAGGTCCACTCAGTCTGTCAGCCCATCCAGTCTCCCCATTTTCCCTGACAACTATAAAAGCTGCAGACCCTACTTAATCTCTGGCTTTACCTCATCTTTCCTATTGCTAGGGTTCCCCTATGCCTGTCACATGCTTGCTTGAATTCTCCCACTGTATATGCCCCTACCACCTGTGCTGGGAGTCTATTCCATGCATCAACCACCCTTTCTGTGAAGAAATACTTCCTCACCCTACCCCTTATTCTTTCCCCTTCTAACCTCATGTCAGGACCCCTCATTCCTGGACATATCCTTTCCTGAAAGATGCTACCCTCTGATACCTGTTTACGCCTTTTAGATATTTGCAGGTTTTTATCATATCTCCCCTGTCTCTCCTCTCCTCCAGTTGTGACACCAAACTTTCAACATAGCTGTTTTTCCACAAAACCTCATAAATGTGAAATTTTTGCATTTGCTGCGCTTGTGCAAAATTTTTTTGGGATGAGTACATCAGGATTTGGGAGGTGTGTCTCTGCTGAGCCCCTTACAGTTACAACTGCAAGGAGATTGGCAGTCTAGACCAATGCCCCTGTAACTCTCTCCCTCCCAACCCTCCCTCACAGCACCCACCATGCTACCCCCAAAACATAACGCTGACACTCGGGCTTCCCAATCCTCTAGTGTTCACCTTGTAGTTTTAGGTTTTTTTTAAGCCTGCAACTAAGAAACTCTGCATTGATGTCTATTGCACCACAATAACTATACCCTGTCCTGCCATTTATAACACTAACACTAGGGATGCCCAATCCCCAGTGTCCACTGCTGGTGCCCTGTAACTGTCATCCCCACCCAACCCTCACTCATCATCACCTACCACTGCACCTCACCCACAAATATAACACTGACACTGGGGGTGCCCAGTCCCCCAGTGTCAAACCTGAAATAAAGGAAATCTCCCCTCACTGCTTTTTTTAAGCCTGCAACTGAGAAAAACTTCCATCGATGTCTATTGTGCCACCATAACTGCAACCCTCACCATTTATAACACTGACACTGATGGTGCCCAGTCCTCTAGTGTTCACTGCTAGCACCCCTGTAACTGTCACCCCCACCCGATCATCCCACTCAGTAGCCCCCCAAACATAGCACTGACACTGGGGGGTGCCCAATCCCTCAGTATCGAAACCTGAAATAAAGAACGCCTTTCCTTGGTATTTTCTTTTATACCCTGTAAAAAAGAAAATGGTTCATTGATATCTGTTGCAGTTGCCACCATAACTGCAACCCCCCCACCTCCTATTTTGGCCCATTCATGTCTGTTGCAGTCCACTGTAACTGCACCCTCCCACCTTTAATAACACTGACACTGGGGGTGCTCAATCCCCCAGTGTCCACTGCTGGCACCCCTACAACTATCACCACTACCTAACCCTTCCACTCAGCACCCACTGCTCCACCTCTCCAAAAAAAAATAACACTGACATTGGGGGTTCCTAATCCCTCAATGTCAAAACCTGAAATAAAAAAAACCTTTCCTCAACATTTTTTTTAAAATACTCTGTAAAAAGAAACATGGTTTATTGATATTTATTGCAGCTGCCACCATAAATGCAACCCCCCTCCCGCCTATTTAATTGTTTTAAATACCCTGTAAACGAGAAAATGGTCCATTGATATCTATTGCAGGCCATCATATTTGCACCCCCTCCCACTATTTATAACACTGACACTGGGGACGTCCAGTCCCCCAGTATTCACTGCTGGTGCCCCTGTAGCTGTCACCCCCACCTGACTCTCCCACTCAGCACCCACCCCCCAAACATAACACTAACACTGCTGGTGCCCAGTCCCCCAGTGTGAAAACCTGAAATAAAGAAATCTTTCCCTCAGCTTTTATTTTTTTTTTTTTTGTAAAGCCTGTAAAAAATAGAACCACCCATCGATGTCTGCTGAGCAGTTAATCCTCCCCACACACAACCCTCCCACTCATCACCCACCACCCGACTCCCCCAAGCCATTACTTACCCACCAGGTGTCCGATGCCATAATCTTCTCTGGACTGCAGACATATCTTCACTCTTCAAAGCTGGACCGCAAACTGAGGAAATCAAGTATGTGGTTCAATGTATTTCAACAGGAGTTTGAACTTAGTGGCATAACTTGGCCATTTTTCAATATTTTCCACCAGATTTTCAACATACCTATTTTGGGACACTACCTTAAGAACAATGCAAGTGACATTAGGCAAATCTGTTCCAAAAGGTGATTTGGCAGTAGCTACATGAAATCCCCTTTCAGGCAGAAGCTGAAAATTTTCTCTGCCCTTGCTCATGAGGTGGGATTATAAGAAGGCAATGTTGAAAATCTGGTGTAAAAATATTAAAAAGCAACAAAGTTATGAACCTATGTTGAAATTTACAAATGCAGGCTCATAACTTTTGTAATTTTTAATATTTTGACCCCAGATTTTCAACATAGTCATTTTTTTACAGCACACCATGAATGTGATAGCTGTCATTTTTCATATTCTGGCCAAAATGTGTTTTTGCACCCTGGATGGTGAATTCACAATCACTGTGCAAAATCACATTTCAGGCAGGAGTTACACATTTTGTCTGCCCTTGTACATGAGGTAGGATCACAAGAAGACAATGCTGAAAATTTGGGGCAAAAATATTAAAAAAACAATGATGTTATGAGCCTACATTGAAATTTATGAATGCAGGCTTGTAGCTTTGGTAACTTTCAATATTTTGACAACAAATTTTAAAAATAGCCATTTCTTCACAGCACCTCTGGAACCTGTCATTTTTCAAATCCTTGCCAAAATGTGTTTTCGTACCTGTGGCGCGGAATGATGTTTTGGTAGTGCAGAATGATGTTTTGACAAGGATTTGAAAATCTTCACCTGCCGGGTCCATTAAGCGGGGTAATGAGAAGGCTATGATAAAAATTTGGTGTACAAATACAGTAAAATGGCCAGGTTATGACTGAACATCACGCTATTTAAGCATTCACTCATAACTTCGTTGATTTTGAATGTTTTGACTCCAAACTTTCAACATAGCCATTTTTCCACAAAACCTCATAAATGTGATGTGTCATTTTTTTTTAAATACAAGACAAGATGTGTTTTTGCACCTCTGGTGCAAAATGATATTTCTGTCAGTGTACCATAAAGGTACATATCATGGGCTGGATATTCAAAAGGGTTGCGCCATGCGCAATAGGGTTGCGCCTGTGCAAGTCCGAGATTGCGCCATTTTGCGATATTCAGCAGGAGGCAGTTGTGCCCCCCAAGTCATGCTGAGCAACAGCGCAATGCTAATGAAGGCATGCTCAACCGGAGGGGGAGGAACCATGCATAAACTGCACAGCCCGATATTCAGCCGGGCTGTGCAGTGTTATGCAGGCGCAACTCCCAACCTGCACCTGTACAACTTTGAGCCAAAAAAAAGGAGTAAGTTGAGGGCCACCCACAGGTGAGCTGCCGCATTGCAGGGCACAACTCAGCAGATGCCACCAGTGGGTGACCCTCCACTTGTTCCTGTGCCCCCCTGCATCCCATCATGGGCAGATCTCACTCCCCAGACTGGCTGATCTCAGGCATAACAGTAATGAACCCCCACTGGCCCGATCATGGGCATAACAGTAATGAACCCCCCACTGGCTAATCGCGGGCATAACAGTAATGAACCCCCCACTGGCCCTAATCGTGGGCATAACAGTAATGTCCCCACTGGACCGATCGTGGGCATAACAGTAATGAAACCCACCCCCACTGGCCCGATCGCGGGCGTAACAGTAATGTAACCCGCCCGACTGGCCCGATCATGGGCATAACGAAATGACCCCCACTAGCGATCATGAGCATAGCAGTAATGACCCCCCCACTGGCCCGATCGCGGGCATAAAATCAACCCCAAAAGACCAATATCTCTGGTGGTCCAGTGGACCATGAAGCCCGATCAGCGGGCATAAGGTCAACCCCCAAATCCAATTTCCCTGGTGATGCTAGTGGCCCCACCCCCACCCAAGGGCCCCACCACCCTGCTCCCCGTCAGCCGATGGGCGGCAGCACCCACCCACCTGCCACCCCATGTCCGAGCCGATTAGCCACAGACGCCATTGTTCAGGAGCAAGAGCCACGGTGTAGCCCATACTATACAAGGTAGTTCAGATATGTGAATGAATGAATTCATTCACAAATTTTGACTGCCTTGTATAGTGGGCTGCACTCCTATTGGCTCTGCTCTGAACCAATGGGCGGCAGCCCTATTGAGCTGTCAGTCGGCGGGTGGCAGGGTGCAGGTGGTGGTGCTGCCGCCGCCAGCTGGACGGGGAGGTGGTGGGGCTCTGTGGGTGGGGCTGGGGCCACTAGATCACCAGGGAAATTGACTTGGGGGAGGGTTGACCTTATGCCCGCATCGGGCTTCGAGTCCACTGGACCACCAGGGATATTGGTCTTGGGGGTTTGATCTTATGCCCGTGATCGGCCAATGGGGGTTCATTACTGTTATGCCCATGATCGGCTAGTGGGAGGGTCATTTCTGTCATGCCCGCGATCGGGCCAGTCGGGGGTTCAGTTCTGTTTGCGCCGCGATCGCCAGTTGGGGGTTCAGTTCTGTTTTGCCCGCAATCGGCCAGTCGGGGGTTATTACTGTTATGCCCGATCGGCCAGTGGGGGTTTATACTGTTATGCCCGCGATCAGGCCAGTGGGGGTTAATACTGTTATGCCTACGATCGGGCCAGTGGGGGGGGAAATTTACTTCATGCTCGCAATCGGGCTGCAGGGGACGTCGGTCCCCGGAGGCTGCTGCCTGGCAGGGCGCCAGGCGCAAGTTGTCTGGGATCGGTGCACCTGCATGCTAATGGTATGCAAATGGGGCCGTAAGTAGATGCAAATGGCCCCCCCTGTGCCTTGCATAACTTATGGCCCCATTTGCATGTCACCTTTTGAATATCGGAAATTTGTGCATGGCGCAATGGAACTTGCGCCACCACATCTTGAATGCTCCACTCTGACCAATTGCGGTGGCGCAAGTTCCACTGCGCCATGCACAGTGGCTGTGGCCGGGGGGCAATATTCAAAGGAGTTCCTCAATAGCTCAACTCCTTTGAATATCGCCGGCCACACCCTTACGCAACATTTTTGAGCAGCGCAAGGGCTTGTGCCACAGAATGGCCTCAGTTTGAATATCCAGCCCCATGTCTATAAGAGGAATCCTAAAACAAGTATCTTCAAAAGTTGAAGTCAAAATGGGAAATAAAAGAGGTGCATACCACTAGCAAACATTCAGCATTAACAAATGCTTGTAATAGCTTGCAAGTGGCTGAATTAGATACATTTGGTTGGCTTTCCCCTAGAGGTGGGCAAGCCAGGAATTTTTTACCTAGAGCCAAGCCAGAGCTGAGCCAGTGGTCTGGCTTGAGTCTCCAAGCCAAAGTACGATTTGAGCTCTGGCTACTGCAGGCTTTTCTCCACATAGGAGTTAAACGTTTCAGACACAACCTTAACTCCTAAGGCCGGGAAAAATACTTATGTTGACCATAACTGTCTCGGCTTGTCTTTGGCTCTTAATTACTTATAGAGAGCAAGTCGCATGGGGCCAGTCACTAAGATCAAGCCTGGCACAAGCCTGCTCTGGCTTGCCCACCTCTTCTTTTCCCACACTGCTACTAACATCAAACTACCACAAGTGTGGCACATGATGTAAAATACATCAGTGTTGTTTTACTACATTTGTGTTTCGCTGTATGTTCTACCATAGTGGTTTTCAAGCCCCAAATTCTGGGGGGCCTGACAAGGCTGTAAAATGCAGCCACCAGAATCTACTAGTGGCTTCACTCCTTGTTTTTTACCCCAGCCCACCTGATACACACCAAAGTTCCTATAACACCTTTGTTTTCACACGGCATACATGAATCAAGTCCCTGGTCTATTTTTTACTTGAAGTGTATCTCCCATGTTCATGTAAAAATAAGAAATTTTGCATTATATTTCATTACTTTCTTGACTGGGGCTCTAAAGAGCTCTGTGGCAGTACAATATTGTATTGATGGTTGCATGCAGCAATGGTGGTCTCATTTGAGAAACACTGCGCCTGATTTTTAAAAGGTTGGGACTGGCACATGGGGCTTGAGGCAAGGAGGAATGACGCAAGGGCTCCTTCCGCCAGTCTCAATTTTGTAAGGGACTGTCTTCCACTGGGGGGACTGCCTGCATCAATCAGGTTTGCATCATCCTTGAGACAGCTGCACTGGTGTGCCATGGCAGAAGAGAGCCTGCGCAGGGGTAGGGCTGCAACATCCCTTACACTGAAATTTTGCAAGCCCACCCAAAGGGCAGACAGAACCTGCAGTTAGACCAGCCCCAAACTGGTCTAAGCAGCAATGCACCACTGCTGCAATCCTCACTGGTGGGGGGTGACCCTGTGCCCCCATAGGCAAGGTGCCCAGACAGCCCCTGACACCTACCAGACCACCACTGGAGTGGCCAGTGATCTGTGGCAGATGAGAGCCTGCAATCCCCCCCAGTGGTGGTACTAGTGCATCCACCACCCCATGGACCTGCACAGTCCCTGTTTCCCCCAAACAGACTCATATCAACCCCCCCATGAGCCTGGGCATCCTCCAGATCAAAACAGCAAATCCCAGCTCCAATCCAAGTGGTGTGCTTGGTATCCAAAGAACACAGCAGCAGCAAATACCAGCACCACTGATAACTTGGGCAAATAAGTTCTTTATTCAGAACACCCAGTAAATAAAATTACAAGAAACACCATACAGCTCAGGAAGATTCCTCTACTGGTTTTGTAGAGATGCTATGTCATCAGGAGGTACCTGCTTAGTGATAGCATTGCTTAAAAACATGATTTCTTAAAGCAATAGTGCCATTTTATCTCTAAAAACACACATACGGTAGGTATACAAACTTTCTTAAATATATAAGTGTATATAAATAAATAACCAACACAATAATACACACACACAAGAATTGTTTTTACAGAAAGCTTAAAAAATACATAGCTGTGTCCAAGCTAGATATAATAGTGCTTATTTAATTCTTGCACAGGTCTCCAGTTGATGGAATCCAGCATGCCCTATAAAAGGAAAAAATAAAATATAGTTAGCAGAACTTTCCAATCTGCACTAGTGCCAATAATTAATCAGAAAATACAGCTATTAACAAACAATATGGGATAGTAGCATGACAAAGGCCAATTTACTTGTGCTTCTTCTCTGTTAGTGGCATTATATCAATCTTATTGTTAAGGTCTGGTGTTACAAGTCCCCCCAGAGTATAAATCCAAAATGCCTCTCTAATAACCTGTCATCCAAATTTCATTCCATTGTGCCCTATTGAAAAATCCTGATCACATTGAATTTGAACTCATGAGCTGTTATATTTTCAGAATGTCTCATGACGTGCACTGCCAGTGCATTGTTTCTGTCCCCAGTGGATCTACTTCTGAGATGCTTCCCTGTACGTAACTTAAAAGGCCTGGTTGTTTTGCCAGTGAAGAAAGATCCACATTTACAAGTGATTAGATATACCAAGCCTTCTGTGACACAATTTACAAATTGTCATGTGTCATAGGTTCTGTTAGAATTCATGGCTGTAAAGGTACCCCCTTTAAAAATCAATGGACAAAAGTTACAATTGCCACACAGAAAAGTTCCATGGGGTTTAGGGGTAACCAAGTGTGTATTTCAAACCTAGTTTGGGGGGCCCTCCGTAAGCCGAGTACAAGTTTATTTCCTAAATTTGCTCCTCTTCTGTACACCATGCATGGTGGTAGTGAAGTATGGGATCTGACCTAGGTATGTGCTAGTTGTGTCTAAGAACTTCTTCAATGCCTTTTGAGTGCCTGCTATAGGCATGTACAAAGTTATGTCTATCTGGATTATCCTGGTTAACTTTGGGGACTAAAAGATCCTCCCTTTTGGCAGTCATGGAATTTTCAAAAGCCCTATCAAATCTGTTGTTATAATAACCCCTCTCAGCAAATCTCTGGCACAACTCATGACCATATGTAACAAAGTCATCATCCTTACTACAATTCCTCCTTACTCCAAGAAACTGTACCTTTGGGTGTTGTCATCATATGTCTGGGATGGCAACTTGAGCAGTGAAGGAGGGAATTATGATCTGTGCTCTTATGATATAAAGAAGTGGTGATACAATCATCAGAATCTCTCTTGATCAGTATGTCAAGAACACTGACCATGTTTTTATCTGCTTGTACAGAAAATTTCAAATCTGGATTTGTTTTTTCCAAATAGGTAATACATTCCCCCAACTCTTCCCGAGTGCCTTTCCAGATCAATAAAATGTTGGCTATAAAATGACACAAAAAAATCAGTTCTATTATGGAAAGGATTGACTCGGTCATTATAGACATTCATGTTTTCCTAATGGCCCAAATAGAGGTTGGCATAATTTGGGGCAAAAGTGGCACCCATTGCCATCATCTTGATTTGAAGGAAATAATCACCCTGAAAGATAAATGAATTCTTAGTCAGTATCATTTCTGAACAATCCAACAACAACTGTTTCCTTGTCATATCCAGACTCATATCCTGTTCCAGCCAATATCTAACAGCTGATATACCATCAGGATGTGGTATATTCAAGTACAATTAAGTAATATCCACTGACATGAGAATACAGTCTTTCTTCCAATTGAATGTCACCTAGGACCCCCAATATGTTGGTTGACTCCCTGACAAAGGAGCATAGTAATGGCACATAATTCTTAATGTGTGCATCCACGAAACGCCAAAGTGGTTCTGTCAGGGAACCTATACCGGCCATCATTGGGTGTCCAAGTGGATTCCACAGATCCTTGTGGATCTTTGGTAGCACATAGATGGTGGCTTTGACAGGATGAATAACTGTTACATAGGTCAATGTAGTCATGTCAATGATGCCATCTATTGCTGCCTCATCTAAAAATCTATCTTCTTTTTAAAGGTAGATGTGGGGTCATTTCTCAACTTTTTATAAAAGTTAGTACCTGATAGCTGTTTTTCTACTTCCGAAATATGTTTTGGTGTTGGCATGATCACAATTTCCCCACCTTTGTTGGCAGGTTTTATTGATATTGTTTTGTTGTTCTGAAGTTTAACAAGGGTGATGTTCTCTTCTTTTGAAAGGTTCACAAACATTGTTCAATCATTCTGTTGTAATACGGACATAATAGCTGACTCACATGTTCTCTCAAATACTCATACAGATTCATTGTTTGATGGGTTAAAGGTTGATGGAGGACAAAAGGTTTTAGGAGTATTGCTCCCAAGGGTTGAATTTTTCTGTTGTCCATTACTGGGATTAATGTGATCTTCCTGAGAACCGTCTCCATCTGTTCTCCAATACATTTTTATTTTTTGGAAGAATACCTTTACATTTAAATTCCTTGTAAAACATCTCAAATTGATATAAAGTTTAAAATGATTGGAGTCCCTGATCCTCTAGATGACCTGCCAGTCACTAGGGTGACTGGCCACTGAGTTGACATCACTGGCCACTGATGCTGCAAGCTTGTGCCACAGCCTGCAGCACTCCCTTTCTGTGTGATGTTCAGTTGATGCACAGGTTGACTTACTGCAAATTTGGGGACTTTGCTGCTGGAACCTTGGTTTGTAAAATTTGGTGCGGGGACCCTGGCACACCTGGGTTTGCTGCAGGCTATGGTTCACTGTACAGTACGCTGATCTAAACTGGCTTTTAAAATCAAGCCTACTCTTCTAGAATCAGGCTTCTGAAAACATGCTGTAGTTCTAAATACCAGCTTGAATGGCTGTGCTGAGAATCAAACTGATAGCTACATATGATAGTATCAAAAGCATTAGAGCTTGGAACATTAATCACTTACTGTGACAAAAATTAAAATACTGGGTCCTATTTTAAAGCACCACAATTGTCTACAAGGTGCCTGCACCAAAAGGGTTTGACACAAGTGACACCTTGTGCCAAATGTTGCAGCAATCCTGATTTTTGAATATAGTCTGCATTGAAATTGGGATGCCATGGGCCAAAACCACCGTGCTTCATCCTTGCGCCAGAACAGGTAGTGCACCAGGACATAATGCGGCTTGCTCCTTTGGGGGGGGTGTAGCATATACTGCAATACCACACATCCTACTTGATCTCCAACTTTTACCCTCTCTTTCCTACTGCTATGGTTCCCTTGTGCCTATCCCATGCATTCTTTAATTCCCCTACCATTTTTGCCTGCACCATCTCTGCTGTGAGGCTGGTCCATGTATCCGCTATTCTTTCCATGAAAAAATACTTCCTCACATTACCCCTAAGTCTACTCCCCCACCTCAGATCATGACCCCTTGTTCTTGAACATCTTTGTTTTCTGAAAGATGCTACCGTCTTGTACCTTATTTATGCTCTTGAGGTATTTGAAGGGCTCTAGCATATTCTGCATCTTTCTCCTCTATTCCAGAGTATACATATTGAGGTCCTCTAGTCTCTCCTTATATGAAAAACAAAACAAGTATCTTCAAAACTTAACATCAAAATTAAACAAAAGAAAAATAAAAACAATAGGTGCATACCAGAGACAAACATTCGGCATTGACAAATACTTGTTTTCTTCATGTTTCTGCATCTCTCTATCACAGTAATATTTTTATTTTGCAATAATGCATTTACCAATTGCCTAATATAAATTTGTTATGCTCATCTATGTGGCCTTTGAAAGCATAGTGACAGTAATGTGAGGCCCTATCTACACTACAACAGTAAAATCTGTAACTTTTGGAAAATGTTACTGATTGGTAACGTTACAGTGTGTCCACACTGCCACTGAATGGTTTTCAAAACATTTTCAAAATGTTACAGCCTATCCAGATTCTGGGAGTGGTTTGAACCTCTTGAGTACAGTGCACATCGCACAATGCAGTTGGTGGTGATTGCAGCTATCCCATAATCCCAAAGGGTTTCCATGCTTTCAGAACACGATAGGTTTGCTGAACATGGCTGTGTTTTCAAAATCAATTTGTTCTCTGTCTTTTCTTTTTCAATATTATAAAGTTGCGCAGCAGAGTGCTAAGTGCAGAAGACAGAGGAGGACTGCAAAACGTCATGCCTCACACAGGCTTGCTTTATTTACCAAGGTGTGCTTGGTGTAGTGCACTACTACATGATATTGTTGTCTGTGCCCTTGAAAGTGTCAGTGTTCCCAAATCTGTATGGACACACAAGAAAACCAGTGTTTGGTGAGATGACATTGTGCAGCATTCCTGGACAGATAAGCAATGGCTATCCAACTTTTGGATGTGCTGTCAGACCTTCAATGTTATGTGCAGTGAGCACATCCCTTTCATCTCCTGGAGGGATACCCACCTACGTCCAGCAATACCAGTAGGACAAAAGAGTTGTGATAGCACTGCGGTGCCTGACAACAAATGTGGAATACATAATGGAAGCAAATTTGTTTGGGATTGGTTGTTCCACCATCAGGGCAATAGTTATCGAAGTCTGCAGGGCCATAGAACATGTACTGCTGCCAAAGGTAGTCAGGGTGCAGAATGTGCATGATGTTGTACAGATCTTTGAGTTGGGTTGGAGATTCCCAAGCTGTGGGGGTGCCATTGATGGTACCCATTTTCCAGTTATATGCCCCCTTGAAATGCCACTGAATACTGCAACCATAAGTCATACTACTCCATAGTTATGTAGGCCCTTATGGACTTCGGGTATCGCTTCATTGACATTAATGTAGGATGGCTGCACAAAGTCCATGATTCAAGGGTCTTCCGAAACAGCAGACTGTTCACCCTTTGTCAAAGTGGCAAACTGTTTACAGAACCCCCCCGGGGAAATGTGTGGAGTTAATGTCCATGGGGTTGTATTGGGGAACCCAGCCTATCCCCTCCTGCCTTTGCTCATGAAGCCGTATAATGACTATGGAGATCAGAGAAAGCATAACTTTAATTACAGACTGAGTCATGCCTGCATGGTGGTGGAATGCGACTTTGGGTGCCTGAAATGTAGGTGGAGTTGCCTCTTGAAGTGCAGTGATTTCAGCCTCAACAGTGTCCCCTGTCATTGGCACATGCTGTGCACTGCATAATCTCTGTGAAAAAAAGGCAATGTTATTTATGGACAGTTGGGCAGTCGACAGTGGAAAAGACATATTCCCAAAACCAAGTGAGCCGGCCAGTTCACCCACTGAGGAAATGACAGTGACTGCCTAGAGTAGACATGCAGCAGCTATCAGGGATGCCCTAGTTGACTACCCCATGGATTATTAAGTCAGGTAAGTTGTGTCCCTCCACCATTGCAATTCATACCAGTTGTTTACAGTTTCCTATATTGTTTCTTGCTGCATGCATTGTTTTTTGTCTGCAATGATCCCATAATGAGCACCCTCCCCCACCATTTCCCACACCACCCTACCCCAAACCTCCTCACAGCATCCTACCCAACTATTCAACACCATAATCTCATTTCTCGCATTCAAACAGCACTACAAAAAAAAAAAAACTCGATCACTTCCATCAAGGCCATCTTTATTCCTGTACTTCCGTGACTTGTGGAAGTGCCCCCCACCCAAAAAATATAACAACAGTACAGCATCTTCATGCATCAAACTGTGTGCATTTCTGTAGTTTGATACCATGTACAGTCAATGTCTCCAGTCGGGTGACATCTTTAATAAGTCTTCATGTGGTGACAACACACGCTTTATGGTTTCACAGTGTTTCACAGTATCAATCTGCATGTAACGTAGCCTTAAAACAGCCTTGGAAATAGTATTAAACATGAATCAATCAGAACATAACAGAAATATTAGTACCACCACACTATGTATAACATTGTCTTTCTGTGCTGTGTTTAAATTTTGAGTACTTCACCGCATTTCTAAAAAAAATACTTTGTTGTGTGCTTTGCTGCACCTCAAATTAAAAGTGATGAGTTTATATTCACTCATAGATAAGGATTTCTCAACTTTTTGTCAAATGAAAATATACCTAGTTGACATAAGGTCTTAGCACCACCGATCCCTGTTTTTTCCAAAGGCAGGTAGGCTGTGGTAGCATCTGGATGGCAGTGTTCGCAATGCAACTATTGGCACGTGGAACGCTTCCAAGCAAACAGGAGGCATCACCACCCTGTGAACTGGATCAAGTATCCCACCCCCAAGAAAAGCACACATCATGTGCACGTTGAGTAATTAAATTATTGCATCAGTTTAGAAAAGCAGAAATAAACTTCGTATTTTAGCCTCTTTCTCTTTTTTTGTTTGCATTTAATATTGCATTTTATTCTCAGTTTCACTGAAACAAACAAACTGTTGGTAAATAAAGACAATAGATCAATATTTTTAACTTGTTTCCCTGTGTCACATGAATTGGGGGTGTCGGTCAGAAAGAAACATAATACTGCTTGGTTTTTCATAGTAATAACAAGTGCCACAAAAAACGTGGCATTAAACAGTCAAGAATACAAACATCATGTGGCCTCACAGTGTGGTCCACTGGAAATCTTCACTATAAAGATCTTGTGTGAAGATGGGAATAGCCGATGTGGGGGCAGCAAACCACTGGAAGCTCTTCCCTGTGCCATACGTCTGGGTATCAGATGCAGATGGCATGCTGGAAGTGGTAGTTGGGGGTGTACTTCCCTGTTGAGGGGTTGTATTACTGTGTGCCTTAAACATGTCAATAGTGGCATTCTCATGGTGGCACCCGGGGCCATGCTTCCCGGCTGAGGGTTGGCAAGTCTGGGCGGCTGTAACACAGCATTGGAGGACATGATTAAAGAGGTACATGGAGCAGCATTGCCTTGCTGGTGGGGGTATCCTGACTGGGTGGCGGAAACATGGCATTCGAGGACATGCTAGAGGTGGGACCTGTGGCCAAAGTGCCATGCTGAGGGGTGACCTGGGTGAGAGTATTTAACACAGCATTGTTGGGCATGTCAGAAAACATGCTTGCTGAGATGGCAGCAGCTGTATTTCAAAATGGGACATTACCCTGTGCCTGAACCATGCCAGTGGAAGAAAACTGTTGGAAATGCAATAATAATCTAAACATATTATTAAAGAACTGTGCATTTTGTTCAGCCTCCTGCTTCCTTAACAATCTCTCTCTCTCTCTCTCTCTCTCTCTCTCTCTCTCTCATTCTATTTCCAACAGCTCTATGCTGTTGCTGCAGCATCTGTCATGTAGGCTCAAGGACTGCCCTAATTAATTCTGTCATTCTGGTAGCCTTTTTTTCTTTCTCAAATTAACAAGATGTTTCTGTTCGACTGGACACTTAACAGCTCTTCCCCTTTCCACCACTGCATGTATCGCAACAGGTTCCTGGGGTCTCATCTGGCACCACAGATGAAGCAGACAATGACTCCAAAATGTCATTGTCCATGGGCATCTCATCTTCTTGTTCATTATCTGCAACAACAGAACAGACCTAAAGTATCAGCATTCTCCACATGTTGAGAAAAAGAAATGCCAGAAGCATAACCTCTGTAATCGAAAGCTGCACCAATAAAGCAACTTCAATCCAAGGGCACAGTGTTTCATGCCAGCACCCTTGCCCCTCCCCCACTCATGTCACCACCTCCACATGGGTTTATATGAAAACGGTGAAAGCCTAAAGGCAATCTCCATTCTCACAAAGTCAGAGTGCCTAAAATTTATTTCGGCATTCTGACATTCCAGCACACAGCAAACAGCACTGGGGACTTAGTTTCTTAATGTTTATGGGGGCTGTGCCCCACCCTACTTAAGGATTCTCAACTCCATGGGGGTACATGTCGGGGGTAAAACATTAAAAAATGGTTTGGGCCAGGTGCAACATAAATGCATCAGTGCCTACACACAAACCCAGTACCCTGCCCCCCAACTCCGCCAACTCACCCACCACACCACGGGTCGGCTCAGCAACCCACCACAGCACCACCCTTCACATACCCTCCTGCCCCTCACTGTGTGTGCTCACTACCCCCATGCATACATATAGCGACATCCTGTCACTATATTCGCCAACCCCCCCATCCGGACACCCTACCGTACCATAGCCCTGCAGATATGCACCAGGATTGGTCATCATTACTGTAGGTGCCCAGTTGCTGATGCTAATATCTTGTGCTACCCCCCATACCCATGTGGTGATAAAGTGGAGTTTCCACCAAGGCAACATATCAAAAGCACCCAAAACCACTGTTGGCATAACTTGCCATAAGTTGGTACCATGGATGTGCCACTCCACCCCCACACAAACACCACCCATGCACAATGAATAAACAAAAAAAGTACTGACCAGATGCAGTGCAGGTCCCACCCTTGCCCCACCCCAATATACCCCAAACCCACAAGGAAACTGATGCCATGAGTGGTGCTACAGTTCAGTATCAATGCACTAAATAGGCATCATGTATTCCCTCACCATACCATATCCACCAACACCAACCAGCCCCCCCCCCACAAAAACAATGCACATACCTGACTCACCATCAGCATCTGCATCTGCTTCAGCATCAGCACCACTCAGCTGACACTCATCCCCTGTTGCATCATCTTCATCCTTGGATTCTACCGCCAAACTTTCCAGGACATACTGAGGCTCGGTGGTAGGCCTTGTGCCTAGGATTTTGTCCAGCCGGTCATAAAAGGGGCACACCACATGCCCACTGCCAGAGCGACTGTTGCTATCATGAATCTTGTGGTAGCATGCCTTCATTTGTTTTATTTTGTCACGGCACTGCTTAGCACTCCTTTTGATGTCGTGTTCAAAGAGAAATCCTGACACCTTCTGGTACAGTTTCATGTCCTGCCTGGCAGTTGCTAGATCCAACTGAACCCATTCCTGTGTCCAGAAATCCATTAGTAATTTCATGGCCTTATCTGACCAGGTAGAACCACGGTCATTGATTCTTGGAAAGAAAACAGGCAGGATCTTGTCTGCCAAGTAGCAAGCAATACACCACAAGGGTGCCTCGTCACCAATGCAGCTGGAATGTTTGGGCTACAGCAAGAGCCACCTCAGTTCTGTCTCAATATTTGGTGACCTGTAACAGCCACTATTGTTAAAGCAGGTCTTGGGGGCACAGAAATAACAACCACAGTGCTGCCACAAGGATCTATCTTCGCTCCCCCGCACCCCCCAACTTAAGGATTCTCAACTCCAGGAGGGGTGCAGGGGGTGAAAGTAGTAAAAATTAAAAGATTTGGGCCAGGTGCAATAAAAATCGCACCAGAGCCCGGACTCAAACCCAGTACCTCAGCCACCCCAGCCACTAGTCAATCCCCGACACCACGACGCAGCTTGACCTGCAACTGCAGCACCACTCCCTATAGCCTCTCCACCCCCTCCCAGCCCACGCTCACTGTGCTCACTCCCACCCCCCCACGCATGTACGTATAGCGACATCCTGTCACCTAATTTGCCCACCCCCTCATCCGTCAGCCTACCTGTCTGTTGCCATGAGTGGATTGCGCAGGGAAGGTGTCACCGTAACGGATGGCGCCCTTCCTCATGCGTCCACTTCATGGGTTACCCTGCTACAGTTAGTACAGCTGCTGCCATCACAGTTCTTCAACAAATTGTTTGGTGCAGTTGCAGCCAATAAAGTTCTGCACCAAGTCCAAAAGCTACAACAGCAGGCAGGAGTTCTGGCACTAATGCCACTTTCAGTACAGTTTGCTGCTCACATTCAGTTCTGGCGACACTAACCCAAAACGCTGCCACTTTGTGCAGGAGTTCATTGAAGCAAACCTCTTTCTGCACAAGCGCTGATAATATGAGGCATTCAGCTGCAAAAAAAAACATTTTTTGGGCAATGATAAATATCCAGTCACTGTTTGTTTGTTCTGCTTCTTAACAGAAATCACCTAAGTGAAACTGCCAGTTGCAATCCACACTGTGCAATATTTATTTCCTGGTTTACCTCCTGTCTACCTCCCAACATGCATCACAGTGCTGCCAAAATATATGAAGGTATACTGGAAGAGTGGAGGCTAAATGCTCACATATCCACACTTTGAATGGTAACGTTGCAGAAATAAAAGCATTACCAAAACCATTGTAGAAACCACCTCACAACAGGTTTCTGTAATGGTTTTGAAAATGCTTTCTGTAACGTTTCCAGTGTAAACACAAACCATTATGGCAATGGTTTGGACCCTCTGTAACATTACAGAGGGCATAGTGTGGACAGGGCCTGAAAATTGCAGTTTTATGTCACAAACTACATATTTTACACATGTTTATTCCTTGATATTTGTGTGAAATTACATTATGTTGTGATCTCTAATGTATATAATTCATTGCATCCTATCTTGATCCAATAAGTACATTTGTTGTAATCAATTCTTTTTTTTTAGTAGGTTGCTGTTTTGGCAATATATGTCTTGTATGGCTCAGTGCATGTTCTGGTGAGTGTCCATTTCTATTTGAGAATATGTCAGACTTGTGTTATTTGCCCAGTCAACACAAAGGAGACAAAAAAAACCAAAAACAAAACAAATTCAGTATCTGGTCTCTCTTTACTGTGATCATCCTAGTATGGTGATTGCAATGTTCAGGAATACATCTCATCATTGCAGCTAATGGTGTTGGTGTTGTTGTTGGTGTGAATGTGTTATGGCATAATATTTGCCCTCCCTGTGCTGCCACAGTTTGTGTTTCTGTGGCATCTGTGGTAGGGTCAGCTGCCCTACCTATGTGTCTGAGCCATGCTATATTTCCTCCTTCTTAAAAGCCTGTTGCAACAGCCTTGTATCATTTATATGCTGCCCTTTCCTTCCTTTGCTCTGTCAGAATAGCTGCCTGCAGAACCACCACCCCTCTTTCATTCTTTTCTTCATATTTTTCCTTTTCTTAAGTCCTTCCAAAATACCTTAATGTTGCATGGACCAAAAGAACAATATAAATATAAAAGAAGCTAGCTAGCACAATGTCCGTGATTGTAATAAAGACATAAATGCTAGCTAGCATGCTGTCATTGTTATCTGTCAGCGTGAGGGCAAATGCCCCTTGAGAAAATGTGCACATCTACAACAGGAACATTTATTTGTATTATTAAAATACTGTTATGCAGCACAGACAATATGAAAATATGTTTGATTGCCAAAGAAGTGACATTGACCATGGACTATATGACACACGGGGCTTTTTCTTGCTAAGTGCTCTCTCCAAGGGAATGGCTGAAGGATGATGTAAAAAGCCACTTTTCTGTAAATTCCTGAATGAAATAGTAGGCTTCCTTTCTTCTTCCTTTAGTGGAGCTAATATTTCTTTTATTAAAAACTTAAATCAGTGCTGGGGAAATACTGCCTGAAACTGTTCTGATTGAGTCTGCCAATGTACCTAAAGGAAAGTTCCCCCAAAATAAGAAGCGCTGGAGTGTAACAAGAGAAGCTGTTTCATAGAAACATAGAATTTGACTTTAGATAAGGACCACTTGGTCCAGCTAGTCTGCCTATTTTCCCAGCCTATTTCATGTTCCACAGATCCTAGCTAATCTGCGGCTTACCCCCCTCTTTTCTATCGCTAGGGTTCCCTTATGTCTGTCCCATGCATTTTTGAATTATCCTACCATTTGTGCTGCCACAACTTCCATTAATAAGCTATTCCATGCATCCACCACCCTTTCTGTGACAAAATACTTCCTCATGTTACCCCAGAGTCTTTGCCCCTCTATTCTCATATCATGGCCCCTAGTTCTTGAACATCTTTTTTCTGAAAGATTCTGCCCTCTTGCACCTTATTTATACCCTTGAGGTATTTGAAAGTCTCTATCATATCTCCCCTCTGTTTCCTTTTTTTCAGACAGTACATATTGAGGTCCACCAGTTTCTCCTCATATGACGTCTGGTGCAGCACCTGCGCCATTTTTGTTGTCATTCTCGGAACCGATTCTACTCGGTCTTTATCCTTCTGGAGATGAAGGTTCCAGAACAGAACATAGTATTCAAAATGTGACCTCATTAATTTTCTGTACAGTGTCATCACCATCTCCTTTCTTCTACTGGAGATACCTATCCCTATTCACCCCAGCATTCCATTTGCTCTTCTTACAGCCTTCTCACATTGTTTGGTAACCTTTAATTCAACAGCTATGATTAATCCCAGGTCTCTTTCCTGTTTAGTGGCTGACAGTACCTCTCCCTCCCCAACATGTACTTCACCCCCACATTTCAATGTCCCAAGTGATTGATCTTGCACTTTTTTGCATTGAATGTTAGCTGCCTCACCCTTGACTACTGCTCAGGCCTGCTTAGTTCCCTTCTTATTTTCTCCACCCATCCTGGAGTATCCACCCTGTTTCAGATCTTTGTCTCATCTGCAAAGAGACATACCTACTCTTCCAACCCTTCTGCAATGTCACATATGATGACATTAAGGAGGACTGATCCCAATGCTGATCCCTTTGGGACCCCGCTGGTCACTCCCCCTCTTGGAATTGTACACCATTAACCACCACCCTCTGTGTCCTATTGCTCAGCCAATTTCTGACCCAATTTACCACCTGGGACCCACCCCTAGGCTGGCCAGCATGTTTACCAGCTTCCTATGTGGGACAGTGTCAAAGGCCCTGGTGAAATCCAGGTAGGCCATGTCGATCGACCCTCCCTGATCAACTTTTCAAGTCACCCAAGGAATTCTATCAGATTAGTTTGACAAGATCTTCCTGCTGTGAATGCCTTATTTGCTCTTAGTTTGTCTGTGGGTGGGCCTTACATCTTACATGGCAAGCAACATGATGGCTCTGTTTCACCTCTACCGAAGCACTAATCTGATTGTTGTCCCCTCACAAGGAAAGTATAAAATTTTGTTAACATTTATTTTGTTGATGCTGCCTTCAAAACAAAAATAAAATTCCTGGTTGATCCTGCAGTACTCATGCTTTGGTCGGAGCATTGACGGTCAGTCAGTCAGATTGGGAACCAACCGCAACTGACTGACTGCTCTTGTGGTGTTGCTATAATAAAATTCACCAGTAATTATAAAAAATAAAGTCTAGGCAGCTGTGTGTTAATGCTGTTTTTTTTTTTACACACTCTCAGCGAGTGATGAGCTCATAAACCTCTCGAGCTTCACTCTCAAGGTGTATAGCTCATAACTCACCTTGGGTGTATAAAAAACATCATAACACACACCTGCCTAGCCATTATTCTCTGTATAATAACTGGGGATCATTTCCTCCCATGGTGAAACTGGCTTATAATTCTGTCATTATAACCAGCTGGTTATAATTATGAACACGTGCCCAGTTTCCCTAGTTCTGCGTCATCTGTCCCCTCTTTAGTGCTGCAAATTTCCCCGACTGAAGTCGACCGTAAGTTCTTTTTTTTAACACAAAAAATATCACTGGGCACAGCAAACCTTTCTAATTGGAGTAAAGAAAAAAAAAACAGCTTCAGTTTAGAAGCCATAGCTGCTACGGACTGCTCTAAAATCCCAACAGTCTGCGGCTCGACTCTACAAACAAATCAACTTATTTTGTATAATTGCTGTGGCTAAAAAACGGTCCCCATCAGTTATATAAAATAAAGGATGGGTAGGTGTGTAAAACTCAGATTTTACACACACCCTTGCGGTGGGATCTCTTAATAAACCCCGAGAGCGATCCCACCCCTCAAAATCCTCATTATAACCACCTACCCATCCATTATTCTCTATGTAATGTACTGCTTTGTAACACCTCACCTGTAAGTACTGTGACTATTGTCATAACATTTATATTACAATGGTACCACTGTTTTATGTACAGTATGTAACCATTAAATGTATACGGTTAATTGACATGTCATTAGCAGTAGAGGCCAACACACTCTTGGGCAGCAGCATGTAACAGCATGTGATGTGTCATGCACTTTTCTTTACTCCTGTACAGATAATAATGCCATTTCCACATACTGATCTCTACCAGGTGTAAAAGTTGTTATATTGTGACACTATAGCAAAAAGATGTCTTATGTACTTAGCATGGTGAGGGTTTATCTGATCTTCCCAGTTTCTTATTTAGTTGTGGGACATAATGTTCCTTCATATTTGTGGTCTATCACCAGCATCACCCACTCTATTCCCACTTTTTACCACTGTGAGTACACACTATATGCTTCATTTTTATACTAAAGTGTGGTTAAAACCAGCAGTGATTTCAGCATCCACCATTTAGCTTGGAAGACTGTTAGGAAGCTCCACCACCTTTTCTTGAACCTCCCTTCTGTCATGGTGAAACAGTGTTGCTATGGAGATGGTGGGACCTCTACAAGGTGACCAACGGTATTGTGAATATGTATTGAAAAATAGAATGTAAATATCATGGTAGTGAAGTGTAAGATCAGCAATATGGCAGCCACTGTATTTTTCTTTTTTTCTTTCTTTTTTGAGGAGTACTTAGTGATATTGTTAAGTAAGTCGATTCTTTGGGAGAGTTAAATTAGATTTTAAAGAAAAAAGTTTGGCTGCACTGGTGCTGGCAGTGCGATGTGGCAACAGAATGAACAGCAACAAGAAAAAAGCATCGCACTTACCACCAGACATTATATAATAAGGACTGACTCCATGCTATTGGAGTTAAAAGCCAAAATGTATTAAATATCCAGGCTGAAAACAGATGCAAAAGGACATATATCCCCCCAGTGCCAGAAAAAGCAAACTCTCTCCAACGGCATTTCATACCCCTGCGAGTACTTTTTCAACAGTAAGAGTTGTAGCTACACCCCCTCACTAGTATATATATGCAGCAATCAATAATAGTTAATTATACACTGCACAACCACCCAAAAACATGTGCACATCCTAAATACAGTACCTACAAGCACTAATACAAAATATATCCTATCCTAAAATAGCCTAAATTATCAAGCCCTCAAGTCCCAGCCGTAAGGGTCTATATCAATTTGCTCCCGCTATTTTGCTCCAGGTCAACTCGCTCCCGATGACCCGCTCCTATAGAAATTCACTCCTGCCATTCTCACTCCCTGACAACCCACTCCCGCTACTGTTTAAAATTTCTAAAAATGGAAATGGCTGTATAATATTGGCAATTAGGTGATTTCTTCTATTTAAAATAAGAAACTCTTTAGAACTTCATCAGATTTTGATACCCTGATTCTGACATTCATTTGCTCCAAGAAAGAGAATCTGGCATTTGAGTAAAAAATAGCTTTTGTAGCTGCAAAAAAATAAGCTTGAGCACTCAGTCAAAATGGTGACCAGGAATGCAACAAAAAAGCAGTGACTCCGAACAGAATCTGGAGCCCCAACAACGTGTCAGCTCCCCCGGTTCGGACTCCAGATCTTCAGTGCCAAGAGGGTTACTTTCTTTTTTATAGCAGTTTACCTAGTAATGTAACTTTTGGGTCATAGAGACATTCGGAATCTCTGGGGTGAGTGGGGACTACAGGACCGGGAGCAATGGAGCTGGGGAGAGGCATGCTGCAATACGAATCCAAAGTTAAGTCCTGTGTTTAACTATCTTACTAGAATTTTTGCTGATGTTTTGCTGACCATATAAACCTTCCATGCAACAGGTTAGAACTCACTCCCGTTTTAGTCTGTTTCAGCATATTATTTTTTTTTTATAGCAGTAGACCTAGTGATGTAACTTTTGGGTCATAGAGACATTCGAAATCTCTGGGATGAGTGGGGACTACAAGTCCAGGAGCGATGGAGCTGGGTAGAGGCATGCTGTGATATGAATCCAAAGTTAAGTCCTGTTTTTAACTATCTCACTGGAATTTTGGCTGATGTGTTGCTGACCATATAATCCTTCCATGCAACAGGTTAGAACTCACTCCTGCTTTAGCCTGTTTAAGCATATTAATTTCTGACAGTCAGCATCGGGTTTTTTCCTGCTTGTGCATTTTGCACTTCAGATACTTTCCAGTTTCTTTCTGCATATATTGTGGATTTGTGCCCTGGTACAATGGAGGGTTAAGCCTACTACACTCGGAGGCTGTGAGTTAGAATCGCAAAGCCCTGGTGCACTTGTGGGTTAATCTAACTGCTCTAATGAGTTGAAATCCTGGTGCCTTGGCCCAAATGAGCAGGAGAGATGTGGGTTTACACACACACATGAAATGAGCTGGTTTGCAATGCATGTTTGCAGTTTGATTTTGTGCTGTGGGAGTGAACTGACATGGAGCGGAAAGGGAAAGGAGCGAAATATACAGGAGCAAGGTGTCGAGAGCGTGTTTTCTGGGAGTGGATTGTCAGGTACGAATTGACGAGCTCCCCAGCCATAGTATTATAAGGCAAAGCAATTATTCAATTAATCTAATCAATGTCCAAACCACATTCCTGTGGTCTTTATGCGCTGCATCAAATTATCTTCTTGTGGATTTAGTCCACTGAACTGCTGTTTTGATTATATGCACAGGCTGTTATCCATTCAGGCCTTTTCATGCGACCCAGGGATGATTTCAAGTACCAGAATTGCCATGCAGGTATGTTTATTGTCATCACATAGACTGGTTTAATGAAAAAAGAAAGAAAAAAACATTTTAAAACCATAACCATATATATATATATATATATATATATATATATATACACACATATATTCTGAACACACAATATAATAGCGTTAAATCTCCCTCTAATATTTAATCATTTCTTTAAAAAAGGCTTCATTTGAAATGTACCATTAAGACCTGGTCTCCTGAGTGCATTTAATTTAACAATCCATCTGGCTTCTGCACAGAGGGTCAAGTTGTTTATATTCCCTTCCCTGGGGCTCATTTTAACTTCTTCTATGCCCATATATGACCAAGTGTGTTCTCCAGTTGCAAACTTAATGTAAGCAGCAAGTATGTTTTTAGTATCACCATTGGCTATATCACGGACATTTTCTCCAATCTTTTCTTTAAAACTTTGAGTACAGTAGTTTTCCCTATATAAAAACAGCCAGATACACATGTGGCCATATATACAATTGCTGAGGGATCACAGATAATCAGGTTATGCACGTCAAAGATTTCATTATTGTGAGGAGTTTTGAAGCATTTACCCTTTTTTACATATTTGCAGAATTTGCATTTTCCACAATAAGTGCACCCTTTGGCGAAGGGGGCTCCAAACACAGTATTGTCTTTCTGAGGTTTCCACTGATAGGAGTGTACCCAGGCATCTCTGATGTTCCTAGATCTTTGAAATACTATTTTAGGTTGTTTTTCCTTACATCTACCCAGGACAGGATCTGCTTTTAATATTCCACACTTACCCCTAATAATGGCACCAATATTTTTAGATTGTGTGCCATACTTCATAATACAAAGAAGATCCTCATTTCTATGTTGTCTTGCATGCAGGCAGAAGCAACTTCTTGTGGTAGTACCACACTGAGAGGTGTGTCAGTGTTGTCGAATGCAGGGTATGCTTTAGTAGGTGTGTCCCTCACCCCCCAATTAGCGAGCATGTTAGCGTTGTCACAGAAATTATGGAAAGTGCCACCAAGCTGAAAGAAATCTGCCACTGCAATCAGAGACAAACTTGTCATACAGCAGCGGATAACATGCCTCCCTGTGTCTTTCCTGGTGAAATATTTCAATAAACATGGTGGCTCCTGCCATCCACCACACACAATTCCCATACCTACATCAGAGGTGGCCAATCCCCAATGTCAGCATGTTCCTCCACCCCACACACTTTCTTTGGATATGGGGCCAAATCCTAGTCAGCATCAGCCCCCCAAACTCATGGGGCACACTGGCAGCCCACCCCAGTGTACCCAACATCCCCCTTGAATGCCATGGGGCACATTGTGATCTCACCCCAGTGTGCCCAACATTTTTTTTAGTTCACCTGTAAAGAAAGAAAGCTGTCCGTTTTTTGTTTTTCCCTGTAAAAGAAAAATGGTCCCTCATAGTCCTCGGCATCCCCTCCCTCAACCTGCACCTACCATCTGCGTAAGCCACCTCCATGCACCCCCCTCACCCCATATTTACCTCTGGAGGTCTGGTGCTGCAGTTGTCTGTGGAGCGGATGGGTCTGGACTCTTCAAAGTGAAACTGCAAAATGAAGAAATGCTGGTAAGCTGTATAATGGCATCAGTGTGGGGGGGTCAACTTAGGTTGATATCTCAGCCAGTTTTTTGAATTTTGGCTCTAAATTTTCAGCATGGGGTTATTGGGACCCCACCTCATGAACACATACTCTGTCATCTCATTGTTCCATCCCGGAAGGTGATTTTGCAGTCACTGTGCAAAATCACCTTTTAGGATCAAATAATGGAATGACAGTGCACTGTTCATGAGGTGGGGTCCCAAATAGCCTATGTTGCAAATTTGGTGAAAGAATTCCAAAAAAATGACTGCATTACAAGTGTGCATTGTGCAATTTTTACGTACACTCATAACTTTGACAATTTTTAATATTTTTACTCCAGATTTTCAACATTGACGTTTTTTCACACCTCCTTATGAACAGTATAGCTGTCATTTTTCACATCCTGCCTGAAATGTGTTTTCGCACATCTGGTGCACAATGGCATGGTTGCTGTGAGAAATCACCTTTCTGGACAGATTCTGGAGTACTACATGCAGTACTGGAGGCCGCACCTGCACAAGGACGTTAACAAAATGGAGGCAGTCGAGACAAGGGCAACCAAAATGCCACAGGGATAGCATCAGAAAACATATGAGGACAGATTAACGAAGCTCAATATGTATATCCTAGAGCAAAGGCTGAAGAGAGGTGATATGATCGAAACATTCAAACATCGTAAGGGCATTAACAAGGTGAAAGAGTCTAACATGTTTCAATATAAGAAAAATAGCAGGACAAGAGGACAAAGCATGAGATTAGTGGGAGGCCGATAAAGAGGTAATGTGATGATGTTCTTTTTTACAGAAAGGGTGGTGGATGCATGGAATGGCCTACCTCAGGAAGTGGTGGGTATTAATACAGTGCAGGGCTTCAAACAGGCATGGTATAGGCATAAGGGAGCAATACAGATGAGTATAAATAGATAGGCAATTGACAGAGTAAAGGCCTATGGCATATTCAAAAGGTAGAAAAACTGGGCTGACTGGATGGGCCTTGCGGTCCTTATCTGCCGTCAGCTTCTATGTTTCTATTCTCAGTAGTATGTCTTGGATGCATGCTTGATGCCTCCAGTACAGAATTTCTATCTATAGGTTTTCTATACAGATCTGTGACCAGCCCCGCTCTCCCATTCTAGCGTACTGTCACATCTAGATAGCATATCTCTGTCTCACTGGAATGCACAGTGAACTTTAAGTTTTCATTACTACTATGCAAATATCCAGTGAATTATGCAAGTTCACTCTGAGTCCCATTCCAAATGAAAAACAAATCATCACTATACCTGTAATAGGCAAAATGTTTGTCCCAAAGCACATTCAGTATGTCATTATGGATATAAACTCTCTCCCAATATCCCATATCGAGATTAACATAACTGGGGCTAAAGATGCCCCCACCACTGACCCATGTGTTTGTAAGAAGTGTGTGCCCTGAAAGCTAAAATGATTGCATGTCAGTACAAAATCTGTACATTGTATCAGAAACTCCAGCCAGAGTAATATTCACAACATTCTCCAGATAAAATCTCATAGCTGCTAACCCACTTGCGTGTGTAACATTAGTGTACAATTATGTCACATCCATACTAACTAAGAGGCTGTCCTCACCCACCTGGACACCTGAGACTTTATATAAAAAATCTGAAATGTCCTTAATATAAGATGGAAGGGTACAGACTGAAGGTCTCAGGTGATAGTCCACAAAACCAGATATTTTTTCCATTAAACTCCCTATGCTAGCAATAATCAGGTGCCCAGGGGGATCCACTAGGGACTTATGAATTTTTGGGAGGATATAAAAGCATGGCAGCATGGGATGCTGCACTTTCAAAAAGTCCCTTTCTTTGGGACTAATAATCTCTGCATCACATGACTCATGCAGAAATAGGTATATTCTTTGTTAGTAAACTACTGTACTGTCATTCTGCAACTTTCTAGATGTATTAGACTGATTGAGCTGCCGCCATACCTCTGCATTATATTTTTTAGTATCCATAGTCACCATGGAGCCCCCCTTATCTGAGGGCTTCAAGGTAATTGCCTCATTTTCTCTGAGGTCCTGCAGTACTTTGTTTTACATATTACAGATATTAACATAACCTCCCCTAGATGGTGCTGATAACAGGGCTCTGATCTCTTGTTCACATTTTTGCTCAAATGCAATAACAAAGGTTGCATAGGGTGGGCAAAGGGTCTAACCTGGTTAAAAATATCCCCTCATTTCTGCTCCCCCCCCATTATTATTATTATTCCCAAAGGTGTCATTCTGTCTAGCAAAAAAAAAGATATTTTAGATTTAATTTTCTAGTAAATCTGTACAGTTCTATAAGGTAATCAAAAATATCATTTGTTCTAGTGGGCACAAAAGATAAACTCTTCTGCAGCACAGATATTTCTACTGTAGAAAGATTATGTGAGGAAATATTTACCACTAATATCTTTTTCTCATGTATTTGCATTTGTACTGTTGTCGACCTCCCCTCCTCTTCTGACATCCTGGAAATGGATGACCTCCCTGTTGTTGCACATGTGTCCCCCAGTGGATCTGTGGTTCCTTGTGGATCTGTGGATCTCCCTGCATCTGTAGACCCCAAGAGTGATGCTTCTGTTGTATTCCTCCTCTTGCCCCAACGTCCTCTCCTGGTCTTCTTTCTCAGTCGTCCAGTTGTTGAAATTGATCCTGTGGATTCTTCAACTGCTCTCCCTCCAATGACAGGCCTAATAAAATGGTCTCACTGGAACTGTCCAGATTGGGGGTGGTATTGGATATGCCCCCATTCCTTAAGATGGATTTAGGTGGTTCTGGATTTTACACCTGCCCTTTCTCATAATCATTTTTGTCACAGATACATTTCTTCTGCTTGGAGAATTGCATTCTCCTATTTAGTGACTCTATGGATTTTTTCAAGTCTTCAGCATAACCAGCATATTCGGGTTGACTCTTAAATTTCAGGAAGTTGCACTCTTTTTTTATCCAAATCTTGTTTTATCTCCTGCTGTAACTCTTTAGAATCGTCCAACAATGTCTCAATGAGCAGGAGACCACCCTGGTTTCATGGTTTGTCCCATACACTCATAAGGGATGGTCTATCTATCCTGAAGGCAGGTGCATTCATCACTTGCAAACCTCTCAGTACTCATTCCACTGAGAGGTAAGCCTGCAGAGTGGTTTGCTGACAGTAAATCCATTGCGCCTTCAGCAATATTCTCTGTAGCTAAATGAAAACAGACTACAGTGTAATATTGTCTGCTGCAGACTCGGAGTAGGAGTTTATATTCCCTATTTCACCCAATATGGGGTTAACATTCCCTTTATGGGAAAAAAGGTCCAACATACTACTATGGGATATATTGGGTGTACCTGCACTCGGGCCAACAACTGTATTGTCTTGCATCCTTATCTATTAAAAGGTTCTCTGGGTGTGTGCCAAAAAAGGAAGCACAATCAAAAGAAAAAAGTTTGGCTGCCCCAGTGCTGCTTGTGCAATGTGGCAACAGAGTGACTAGGCAGCAAGAAAAATGCCTTGCACCTACCACCAGACCTGATATTATAAGGAGCGAATATACTCCATGCTATTGGAGATAAAAGCCAAAATTTAGTAAATATCTAGGCTGAAAACAGGTACAAAAAGACATTTGTATATCCCCCCTCCACTGTGCAAGTAAAAACAAACTCTCCCCAATGGCGTTTCATACCCCGGGGGTACTTTTTCAAGGGTAACAGTTTTAACTACACCCTCACTGGTATATATACAAACAGCAATCAATAATAGTTAATCATACACTGTATAACCACCCAAAGACATTTGCACATCCTAAATACAGTAGCTACTAGCACTAATAAAGAAGATATCCTATCCTAAAATAACATAAATTATCAATCCCTCAAGTCCCAGCCATAGTATTGTAAGGCAAAGCAATTATTCAGTTAATCTAATCAATGTCCAAACCACATTCTTGTGGTCTTTATGCTCTGTATCAGATTAGATTTGACAAGTGACCATGCATGTAGAGAAATTTAATACATGGTCAGTTGGTGTTTCTTGGCCACAGAAATTGGTCAAGTATTTGCACTTAAAAAAAATTGACATCAAGAAATGTTACATGTTCTTCCAGTTTTGAACAAAGGTGCTGATGTACAAATTGCCAAGTTATGGAAGACATAGTCAACTGCCAATGTTGTGCTGAAATGCCCAAAATGACCAGATGTGAGGGTGCAATTCAAGTTTCTGAAAGTGAGGAACCAGTTCAATGCGTTGTGAATCATTTCAAATTCAATGGGTTCTAGAAGCATCCTATTATCAGTACTGTCAACAATAATCTGAGGATGCAGACAACATACACATTCAAGCAGAATATGTATTTTACTTCTGTAAAACTGCAATTTTCAAATACAGCATTGCATACTTTAGACTGGCGCCTGATGTGGAGGGGGTCACATGATGCCTGCTAGCTGAAAGCAGCATTTTTGCCTAGCTCCATCCCTGTGGCATCAAAATATAACTTTTCTTGCCCCTTTAGGGCATCTGATCAGCCTCTCCTGTTGAAAACTGTTTGCTGCTATAGCCTCAAAGTCTGATGTGGAGAAATCAAATGCTAGCATGAAGACAAAATATAAATTATCCACCTCTCCATCGTTGACAGATGAAGAAAGCAGCCTGTGCCCTACTATGAAGGTGGAACAGGAGTCTGAGCTCAGCATGTTAACCTGAGAGCTCAACAAGATCAAGAGTTTCATAGGTGGAATTAGATCACACCTTAATTACATTACTGTCCAGTTGACGGCTGTTCGATTGTCCATTGAAGCCTTGTAACACAGGATGGAGCACTCTGAAAGTCGAATTAGCCAGGTTGAAGATTGGACTGGGCCAGTGAAGTGCCAATTGAAGTCCACAGAATGGGAGCTTGCCTTGTTATGGGAGAAGGTGGATGATTTGGAGACGAGGCACTGGCGAGGCAATGTAAGGTTATTCAGACTGCCAGAAACTATAGAGGGCTTGGATACAATTTTTTACAGACACATCTCCCCACCTGGTTCATTTGGGACCTGAACTTGGCTATCAAGCTAGGCAGAGCTCATTGGGTCCCAACCAGTCCTCCTCCTAATAACTCTGCCACCTACCCCCGCCCAGTCATTTTCAAACCAGTGCACTACCAGGACAGGGAGACAATTCTGAGGGCTGCCTGGGCAATCAAGGACATTCATTATAATGAGTCCCGGCTCTCCTTCTATTAAGATTTCTCCAAGCAAGTACAAGACTGCCACAAGGCATTTGATGAAGTCCTGGACCGGGCATGGAGACAGGGCTTGAAATGTCTCCTCATCCCTCCTGCCACATTGAAATTTGTGCTGGGAGATTGGACAGTTCTTTTTATTAACCCAGCAGAAGCCCTCTGATTTCTGGATGATCGGTGACCAAAGAAGAACACTGGTGATTGGCTGGGAGTGAGAAGGAGTCGGGCACCTCCATTACCTCAGTGTCAGAAGGATTGAGAAGATTGTCCTTGGGCTCCAGGGGGTGAAAAGGCTCAAGCATCTCCAGCGTTGGCAACATCTTCAACCAAAGATACCATGGACTGAAAAGATGGTGGAGGGGGACATTTCTTCTCCTTAATCTATGGTTCAGCTTAGTGGAATCACTACTCTTTTGGCGAGATCTTTCTCTCCTTGTTCTGATGTGATTCTGCAATTGTTTAAGAAGTGCTGACAGTAGATGGGGGCTCTGCACCTCTCAAAACTATGTCTGGTTGTTTCAACTCTTTATTGTAACTTTTTTTGCTTCTAGTTGTTAATTTATTTAATTGTTGTCATCCTCTACTTGCTAACTTGTTAATTTGTCTATTGGGGGTTATATTATTAGTGGCAGAAAAGGGATATAGGGAAGAATGTAACAGGTCTAACTTAATGTGTGGAAAATATTGGGGCATTCGGAGGACTATTATTGGATCAGCTTACTGTGGGGATACCTGAACTAGTGTATCTGTTCAGGCTATGTTCGTGGGTCCAATTTGATGTCGGTCAGTTATGGCATAGAGCCATTGTTTCTATGATGTTTGGATCTATGAGGGGGTGCAGGGCTGGTCCCCCCATCTATATTTCTGGGGCTGCTTCTGCATTTCATTTATTTTGGTTCTTGTTTGGGACCTTACTGCGGCCTCACCATTTGCATACCTATGAGACCAAGGACTATCACTCATTATGGTAAGGGTCTTCTCCCTCAGTCGAGGGGGACTTGTTGGTCACCTATGTGGGGTTTAGGGATTGCTGGTTTGGTGGGGCAGCCGAAGGGTATTTTGTAGGGAGCTTTCCTAGTGGTCTGGGGGCCCACTCTTTGTGACAGAGTGGAATACGCAGGAAACGGCATTTTATAGCTCGAGTGGGGGGTGAGGTGTTGTGGCAGGTGAAGGCTGTTGCCATGGGCCTTTGTCTTCCTGGTCTATAGTGGCTACAAGGGAGAGTTCTGGTTGATCCTATATCCTCTTAGACAGGGGAGAATCAGATTGCTGCATAGAGGCAAATCTCAGGGGGACTTTGACTGCAATGTAAGTCTGGGGAATTGGATGGGGGGCTGTTTAATTTGGGGATATTGTTGAAGGATTAGTATCTGGTATCAGCAGGGGGGAGGGGTTTTGGTGTCATCTGAGGGTAAGCTTTTAAGGGATGAGAAAGGTTGTGTGCTGGAATTCTTGCAGGGACAAGTTGGCGTGATCCAGAAAGTACCTACAGGGGAGAATATGGTGATAAACTGTGTTTTTCTCTTTGCTCTTTCTGTATATAGTTCTGAAGTTTGGAGAGAGACGTTGTTATTGTTCTAAGCTTAATGGATGTTGTTTATATGCTGTGTGCTGCCTGGAGCTTTTTGTGCTGGGAGAGGGGATGGAGGTTTGGTGTCTCACTGTTATTGTCATGGGGACTTATAAAATCATAACCTGGAATGTGCGAGGTATGACTGGCCCAGCTAAGCAGAAGAGGGTCCTCACCCTCAGAAGGAAGTTAGGATAGTTTTTATCCAGGAATCCCACCTTCTGTCTAAGGAGGTGGAATGTCTTAGAAGGAGCTGTGGGGGTCAGATATATGCTTCTTCCTGTACTTCTAAGAGACGGGGAGTCTTGATCCTGTGAGTAAGGGAGTCATCTGGGTTACTAAGCAGGTCTGGAAAGACCCAAAAGACCACATGGTGATTGTCACCGGGACATTAGATGATAAACCTATCATTTTAATGTCGATCTATGGGCTGAATAAAGACAGAACCCCTTTTTTTTGTGAGCTTTCTAAATTGTTGATAGATAGGGCCGAGGGCTGTCTGATAGTCTGAGGGGGCATGAATGAAGTCCTGGATCCATTGTGTGATCACAGTGGGTCTCCAGTTAGATTGGACTCTCCTGGGTCCAGGGCTTGATGGGCACTGTGTAACGGGTATAACTTAGATGATGTGTGGACACTGGGGCATCTGATGGAGAGAAATTATACTTATTACTCCTCCTTGCACCAAACATACAGCCACATTGACATGATCTTGACTCCTAATAGCATGATATGGATTACAGCCCAGGTAGATATAGAATCAATATGATTTCAGATCATGCCCCGGTCAGCTGGTCCTTTGTAAAGGATCAGGGAGATGAGGCGTCACCCCACTGGTGCTGTAATGTGAGTTTGCTATCGGATCCTTCTGTTCAATCCTGGTTGAGGAAGGAGGTTGAGGATTACCTAGAATTTAACAGGGTAGGGGATATGGTCCCCAATGGATGTGGGAAGGCCTAAAATCTTTCATCAGAGGCCGACTGATTTCTTATGCAACTGCCCATAAAAAGGCTTGATGAACCAAGATTTCAGAGTTAGAGGCACATCTGGCAACTTTAGAAAAGCAGCAAAAGATGGGGGGAGGATCCACTTTCATTGCACAGTTACCGGAGACTAGGGTCCAACTCAATGTACTGAACTCTCAGCAGGCAGAGTTGGGATTATATAAAACTCATCAGGCATATTGGGAGTGTACTCTGCATTTTTTACTTGTATTCTGCTGCTCAAAGTGATTTTTGGCACTTAAACACTTTCACTGTGTTGTAGCGTGCCTTGAGCCCTGCCTACTATCCCAGGAAGCAGGAAGAGTGAGCGGTAGTTCCCTGCTTTACACTTGGGAACTACAACTCAAGCGGGGCATTTATTTTAACCTTTTGAGGGTACCATACACTTCCTACACTGCCAGTTCCACACATGAGTGGATTTCGCAGAGTTATTTAAACATTTGGAAACTTTTTCATTGGGGAGCCTGTGTGACTTTATAGGGGTACTTCCAGGTCACTCCTGCCTATTTTAACTCATTTAGAGTCAGCAGGGTGAGCAAAAGCAGGGCGTGCACAGTGTCATGCGCGAAGATGTGCTCTAAGACACACGCGTCTAGTGCATGTTTAGCATGTTTGGTGGGGTTTGATGGGTCTTGCAGGATACAGTACATTGGTATTATCAGTACAGTAGGTTCTGTTGTGTCCTCTGCGTGTGTGCTATAGGGAAAATACTATATTTGGCATTATGGCGTCACCTATAAGTCATTCATGTGATACCAGTACTATCATAACTATCTCTGGGGAAGTTGGTTATAAATATATGGCCTGTAATATGTATAGCATAGAAGTTATATCTAGTGCTGCTGTCCCTTTTCAGTGTCCTAAATGTACCGAAAACATAGTACTGCAATGCAAGATTGGCATGTTTTATAAGCGCTTATATTCAGGAAACTATGTCCAAAAGGCTTCACGGGGCTAGCAATGAGTTTGATTCTTGCCCAATACCAGCTGTATTAAATCCCCTTCCTATTTCTGCTGCTGATGTAGTGACATCAGTAGGTGATTGTCCTCTTGCTCCCAATAGCAGTCTTTGCATTTCCCCTGTGGAATCATCAAAAAAAAGAGCAAGAGAGGATGAGCCCTGCTCTGAGAACAGTGTAGAGGATGCCACCTGGTATAATGTTCTAAGGTCAAAAGTCAGCAAAAAAAGAAGAAAGGCTGAATTTTTTAATATTCCACTGCACAACAGTTTTGACCCATTATCCCCCCTATTTACCCATCTATCCGGTGTCCCTACAGTGGTGTCATCTAGCAATGGTGATCCCCAGGTACAATGAATGGTATCATGGGTCTGATTAACTGTTGTCTTTCGATCCCACCCCCTATTCTTAACCCTGATATTCCTCTAATTGACTTTTCTATTAATAATGTTGTAAGCTCTAATATTGAAACTGAGTTACCTTCACCTGTTGTTAATATGGATGTTACCAGTTCTAGACAAATTTATATAGTAGGTGACTCTATTGTTAAACACTTGGACAAGGCTATTTGCGAACCAGACTAGCATAATAGGACCTGTTCTAATTTTAGTGGTGCCAAAATTGCTGATCTCACACATATGGCTGATGATATCTTTAGCTCTCAGGATATTAATCCACTCTGTATTATTCATGTGGGAGCTAATAACATTTATAAGGATTCCCTTTATAATATTAAATCCGCTTTTGTTGCAAGGGCCAAAAAATTGTCCGAGTTTGGGTGTGACATCTGTTTTTCTGAGATTTTACCCATACTTGGATGCTCGTATTCTCTTAATCAAAAAATCTAAATCATCAATAACTGGCTGCAGTAGTAGTGTTTGCATCAAAACATCACTTGTATCTCACACTGGGAGGAGTTTGCAGATAGACCCAAGCTTTTCTGCTCTGATGGTTTACATCTTAGCAGACGAGGAAATGCATTACTGAGTAAAAGAGTTTTGTCTATTATTGATAACTGTTTAAACTAGGCACAGGGGGGAGGTGAGAACTAGTTCTTCTTCTCTTAAGCCATGTAAACTTTCCAGTCAACATTTACAATTCCTTAGCTTTAATGCTAGGAGTCTGAACCAGATATATGATGAACTACAAATTAAAGATTGCAGCACTAATATAGATATCATTTCTGTGTGTGAAACCTGGGGAGGTGATAACACATCTTGAGACATGCATCTACCAGGTTTTTCTTCTTACACACTTAACCGATTGAACAGGAAAGGTGGTGGGGGGTTGCCCTATTCATTAACCCTCATCCTGCCGCCGACGAGATAACTCGTCTTAAATATCACTTTTTTTTTGAGCTGCACTGCATAAATAAAGCTGCCCCTTTTAGAAATCTGCCTAGTGCATGGCAACGAAGGGACGTGTGGCTAACTGTTATTGGTTGATTAAGTATCCAATAACAGCCCACCAGAGGTCAGTAGCATTTCCCGAACACATGACGAGAGAGTCATTTAGATTCATTTTCTGCTTCTGCACTGAAGTTCGGATAGATCTATCGCATTGTCCTCAGAATCTGCGAGGTGCTCTGAACACACTTTGCAGAAATCCACTGCTTTGTTTCGTGAGGGAACTTGAAACTTTGTGAGGTATGTTTTGCCAGTTTTGAAGAATGGACAATATAATGGGAATCCAGCTGGCAGAAACAGTAAGGGTGTGAGGTAGGGATGTGAAAGTATTCATGGAAGTATTTAGAACAGGTATTTAGTCTCTTGAAAATAAAATTTTTTCGTCGGTCAGTTCTTCACGCAACCGCGAATTGTCGTAGGGATTCTCGCCAGTGCACTAATGATTTGAATAGGCAGATTTGAGTTATCCTTTGTTTGTGAAGTAAGAATTTACACCAGTACTATTTCACATCTGCACTGGTTGACTTATTTTACCACATCCCTTACAGCTTGCTGCTGTCATTCAGCCCCAAGTGATGGCTTCACTATAAACGGAGTGGTTCATTTTGATGTTACCTAATCCACCCAGTTACACTTTCAGTATAACTCTGTGGGCATGAAATAATCAAAGGTGGGCTGGAAAACAGTGCCACATAGGTACAGTATGTACTTTTACTGTGAGTTGATCTTTTTAGGAAAAAATAAATAAATATTGGAATCTGCGTTCCATTTTGGCGCGTGATTTGAACAGTTCGCAAACCAGCATTCAGAGGGGCATGAATTTTTGCAGCACTAGCAGTTCTGTAATATGGGCTTTTCAGAAAACTGCCCAGCCCCACCAAAAACATGAGGAATTTATAAATTTGTACAATAGGCTTATGACAGGTTGTATTGTGATTTTTTTTCTTCTCTAAAGCGATCAAAAAATGTTCATGCAATAGAGCTCCTTTGAGGATATACACACAGCTATCTCCTGCGTAGTTCTTTTTTTTTGGCGTGCGATTGGAGCTGTCTACCAAACGTTCATAATGATGCCACCATTCTGAATCTCGCCTTCAGCAATCGGTAGGAGAGATCATTTTGTTCGAAAATGTGGGCTTTATTGATGGTGCTCTCTCCTTTTTTTTACTTTCATTTTGTGTGTATTTTGTTTATCACTTTACAGTAATGCAGTTGCCATCCACACAGCTCAATTCGATTTTGGGTGGTGAGGAGCTCATTGTGGTGTAAAGAGCAGCGGTAGCAGGGGTTGTAGCGACCAGAGGAGACCTGAAGTGGCTACAGTCTGTCGTCAATGCTTCTGAAGGGCACTTTTACAAAGGTAGGGGTTTATCAGCAGTGTACAACAACGATCTGGGATGATTATTTTCAGTTGGGGCGTGGAGCTGAACTGCGCGGAGGGGATACTGTACCTAAGGCCGGTGGATTATGTGAATAAAATTGGAACTACCTGCATTCAGTTGAAGCTACTGTGAACAAAGCAATCCCCTGTTCACTGGATGTCCGTGAGAGCATCATTTTTAGAGGAATCTAATATACATATTATTGAAGTGTTTTCTTACTTTGAGGGAGTGTTTGTGGGTTTTATCATGTTTCCTTAACACGGCTGAATTGTTTATTCTCCTAAAATGACGTTTTACCTTTTTCCGTTGGATGCCAGTTTGCAAGTGGTTGGGGGCTAGGTTATGATGGATCAGAAAAAAATGTAAGCTTGTGTTTGTCTAGAATTTTTAATTTACTTTTTTGGAGATCAATGTCCTTCATTCTGAAACTTTGCTAGTGTGCCTCCAAGCAAAAGAGAACATGCAAATGATTGTTCCAAGCAATAGCATTTTTGTATGTGGGTCATTATACGAGAGGCCCCTATTGAAAGGGGAAAGGATGTTTTGGTAGATCAACTAAATTTAAGTTTTGGTAACTGGGTAAGGGCCATTGGGCACAAGTGTCACACAATATGTAAGTGGAAGTTGGAATCAAACCTATTTTCTGCTGAATGTGCAGAGCTCCTTCACTGCTTGTTACTCTAATCTATATATTATACTGCCAGACACTTGAGAGGATGTAGTTGTGGGGGAATGTCCATGCAAAAGGCAAGTGGGCAGACTAGGTGGGTCTGATGGTCCCTTTCTGCTGTCACATTTATATGTATTATATTCCCTGCTGTCCAGTGGTCCTCTACCCCCTTTGATCACAAGACTGTGCTTAGTATAAATGGTCCTCCCACGCACAATTACCTGCCTTTGTCATGCATTAATGTGTCCTTGTGTTCAGTGGTTCCCCTGCCCCCCAAGTCATTTGTTCAAGATCTCTCCATAGTTCGGAAGTCCCTCATTGTGTCTGCCCAGGACACACTACCACCACCCTTCTGCCCCCCCCATGACCAGAGCCCACCCACTGCCATAACTGTCTCAAATCCCCACTCACCACCACAGAAGTACACTGTCTGAATGCAATTACATTCCTACAGTAGGTGCATGATTGTTCCATGTCATTCCGATGGTGGCTTGCCACAGTGGTGAGTAGAGGGGTTGAGCTGGTCACTGCAGCAGAGAGCTTGAACTAGGTGGGGATAGGAGGAGTGGTGGTGTGTCTGGAGTGAGCCAAATGGTGAGGCATCTGTGCTATGCGAAGAAACTGGAAAGGAATTAGAAACATAGAAGTTGATGTCAGATAAGGACCACAAGGCCCATCCAGTCTGCCCATTTCTTTTTGTACCTTATAAATGTGCCATCGGCCTTTGCTCTGTCAGTGGCCTATCTATTCATACTCATTGCTCCCTTATGCCTATCCCATGCCTGTTTGAAGCTCTGCACTGTATTCATAGCCACCACTTCCTGAGGTAGGCCGTTCCATGCATCCACCACCCTTCCTGTGAAAAAGAATTTCCTCACATTCCCCCTTAATCAGCCACCCTCTAATTTCATGTGTCCTCTTGTCCTGCTATTTTTCTTATATTTAAACATGTTGGACTCACCTTGTTAATGCCCTTAAGGTGTTTGAATGTTTCGATCATATCACCTCTCTCCCTCCTTTGCTCAAGGGTATACATATTGAGCTCTGTTAATCTGTCCTCAATGTGCTTTGGCAGCCCTAGTGCAGTGTTGTGAAGGTTGAAAGCTATTTTCTCTGGTCTTTAATTGTATGAAAATTTCAGGAAAGTTTTATTGCAAAAAAAAAAAGAATGTATGTTTTAGGTTTTCTTTTGCTTCCGTGCCTCCACCTTTCATCAAGCCCCTGTGCCTTTAACCTCTTGGCCCCATCTGCTACTCCGCCACTGTTTTAAGTCTTTTTTCTCAGTTTTCCAATTCCCCATGCCGGAGGGTCGCTCTACACTCTGAGACCCGGTGCCATCAAACATGCATCATTGCCTGGTGCCCGTTGGTTCCACCCCACCCACCAAGATTTTGTACTTTTGTGTTTATTGTTTTTACTTTTTTTTTTTTTTCAGTTAGTGTTACCAGTTTATCTATATCACTGTTTGTCCAGATCATGGATGGATGGAACACAGTGGGGATACTTATTTTTACCTTTCTTGTGGGTATTTTTCTCTTTTCCTCACCCCACTCTCTGAGACCCAGTACCATCAAACATGCAGCATTGCCTGGTATCCGTTGGTTCCACTCCACCCACTTAGAATTTGTACAATCACGGACAAAGCATTCCCTTGTGTACATGGGTTCCACCCACACACTCAGACATGGCAGTGTGAATGTGTATAGGCAGAGCAAGGGCAATAAGAGGTGCTAGCTGCACATTCGAGCAGACTTGCTATACCTCTAGGCCTTTATCTGCTGGCAAATTTCATATGTTCATAAGAGCAGACTGAGGAGACTGGTCTAGAGGTGGGACAAGGAAGTGTTATCGCTGTATTTTTTTTTTTATCTTCATTTCAGGGCTCACTGGTTAAGAGCTGATGGTTTCTCACTGCGGGGCCATATCTTTTGGAGAAGGCACGTATAGGACTTGGAGGAGCTACAAGGTGGCCAACAAAGACTACTAGCCAATATTAAGGTAGGAAAAACTGGGAAAATTTCTAAACAAATTCAGATGGTAGATGTAGGGTAGGTTATATTGCAGTTCCTGGGGCAAAAATATGGTGGATGAGTTTCATTATAGAGGTTAGAAGTAGACTGCACCACTGTGGTAAGGTTATTTATTACTACTTCTTGGCACTTTTTTTCTGACCCAGGAACTGAAAACTAGTCAAAATTTGGTCCCTCTGGAGTTATACAGCAGAAGTCAACTGTATCCATATGGGTTGGGGAGCACAGCAGGACACTGATATCTATATGATGTCATAGTTTTTAGCTATTTCTTTTTTATATGTCATATTTTGTTGACTTTCATAGAAAGATAGGCATTGATGGCAGATAAGAACTGCTTGGCTCACCAAGTCTGCCCATTTCCCCACGGATTGGATAAGATTCTAGTTGACCAACTACTTTCTCTTACCCCCCCTCTATAATTGCCTTTTGTCTGCCCCAAGCATTCTTGAATTCCCCTACTGTTCTTGACCCTATGACCTCATCAGGAAGGTGTTTAAATGCATCCACCACACTCTCCATGAAAAAATACTTCCTGACATTGTCCCTGATCCACCCACCCTCTATCTTCAAATTCTGCCCCCATGCCAAATAGAGAGTGCATTGGCATGTCCCCACAGGTGCCTTATTCCTTGGAGGAGGGGGACCCATCCAGTGAAGGGTTATGCCGGGTTACCGGGGGCACAATGTGGGGTGGCAGTGGCTGCAAATCGGGGTAGGATGGCAGCAAGGGCATAGGCCACCCAAAGGAGAGGCTGGCCAGTAGCTAAGGGAAAGCAGAAAAAAAGGATATTGTGGGATGCGAGTGTGCAAGTGGTATGCATTGTCACCGGGGATGCGCATCAGAAGGGAAGGGAGCAGATCAAGCGACCACAGAGTTGGGGGGGATGGATAGGAGGTGGTGGAGGGGGGACTTCCTAAATGTGCCTGGGTAACAAAACAGCTGAGCTCCATGCTCTCTCAGCTGAGGAGATGGTGGACTTCACAGCCATCACTGAGACTTGGGCAACCCAACTAGGACTGGGATCTGACATTGCCAGGGTACAAGATTACCAGAAAGGTCAGAGGGTCGGCGGTGATAGGGGTGGCAGTCTATGTAAACGACAGGGATTAGATGCACAAGAGATGAGGAGAGGAAGGAAGGGATGACAGTCATCATAGATGCAGCTTATGAACTCAAAGGGTAAAAGCTGAAGTTGGTGATGGTGTATAGAGCAGCCCAGTCCGAGTAGCTAGATAAGGAGTTAGCAGAATATAATAGATGGGCATGTAGAATGGGGAGTGTGGTGAATGTGCTTAGTCTTGTGAGGGTGGTATGTACCCCACGGACACCTGGGAATGTGTTCTTTTTTTTTTTGACTGAACCCCCCTTACCTCGGGACTGGTCTGTTCGACGCCTCCATGCCCTGGCTTATTACCCTAGGCAGGGCTACCGACGGGGCTTCCCACTCCCTCAGGACATTGTGGGCAAGCCCCAGATTCCTCCCCTGGTAGGTGCCATGAAAGCGAATGTGAGGGAAAATTTAATTAGGTGAGCCTCAAATGGGTGTGGTGGCTACAGAAATTTAATGTGCAACATGGCATGGTGTCAGTGCTTCTGAAAATTACAGAGCAGCAGCTTGAAGAACACGGTTCATGTTCAGGTCACCATGCAGCTGACTGGCATGGGCTTTGCAAGTCCTGGGTCTGATTTGGGTAGAGTGATTTGAAAGGGGATTCCTGATATGGCTGTCTGGACAGTACCTCTTCCCGTGGGGTGTTAGTAGAATTGACAATGGGAGAGGGGAGGCAGTCAGCCAATCAGGATGGAGGATTTGCATTCTGTTTGACTGCCCATTGTATAATTGTTTTGTTTTGTTTGGGGGGTGTGTGTGGGAGGGAGAGAGAGAGAGAGACTACTCAATCTAGCCTCTCACCACCACAAAAAAAATACTAAACCGGTGAGATAGAACTGAAAGAGAAGGATGGGCTATGGGGTTAGAGGGGAGGAGGTACTGTTTGATGGTGAGGAGCTGTGGGGGGTCTTTTGTGTTGCTACTGTATATTTTTTGTATTAACCTATCTCATTTCTTTTTAACAGATTTGACAGGATGCTAACTCAGTCCCCATCAGATATGTATTATTCTATGATTTACCTATCTTATTTTTCGTAATTACTCATTAAGATCTACAGATCCTTTGTGACTCCTTTCATATATTTTTGCTTTACAGTTTTGCCGGACGTCAATTCCCTTCAAGATTACTGATTTTGGCTCCCTATTCCCTCGGTAAAAAGACTCTTCATATTTTGCATGGTTTTATTTTTACTGGGACTGTTACGATAATGTACCTGGGAAGGGGGAACACTGGGAGTGCTACAGTGTGTGTGGGGTGAGCTGATTATTAAAATTGTAGAAAGGGACCTGGATCATTTCTGATGAACTAAAGGTGTCTAGGCAGAGTTCAAAGGCTACAGTGAGGGCAGTGGTGTGCTGGGATTCATAGGTAGAGGTATCACAAGTGTAACTCCCAGGTGGCGCTAACCCATGGGCTACTACACCTGCCTGCTTGACTCTTGACAGGTTGAGGGCCCTAGGTTCTATGGCAGGTGCCTCCACCTAGAGGTCATGGTTTGTAGTGATTAGACTAGCTTGGTCATAGCTCTCTGGGACACTGAGACCTCCCTTTATTCCCTCTAGTGGCACACAATGCACAGAAGTTATAGTCCCAATACCCCACCTGTACACACTGTTCATTCATAAGTACCAGTTACCCTCGAGACTGATTCTGAGGTTCGTATCTGGAGACCCCCTGTAAAATAAGGTTAACCAACATACACAAACCAGTACAATGCTTGATATGTAGGTACTGACACTTCAGACAGTTTAAAGTTTAACAACATCAAATCTGGTTTATTTAGGGGGAATAAAACATGGGAGGGGGAGATCAGGTTAATTGGCAGAATTAAATCACAGTACTGTGCACACATACAGGGTCTGAAAAGTCACACTCTGGGTACCCAGGTTGGGGTGCTAGCCAGGTCCGTGCCCGGGGCTGGCTGGCAGGAGCAGAATCAGACAGGGCCCTGTAGAAGAAAAAATATGCACAACACCCAATTGTAATCTGGAACGGATGGCTCAATCTGTGAAGAAGTGAAACAACAATAATTAGATGACACACTTGTAATTGACCAAAATGAAAGAGCTACACTGAAGCAGTTCGTGCTCAAATAAAGAGAGGTTAGACAAACTACATTTTCTCAGTCACTTTAAATGATTTCTGACAAACAGTTATATCTTTCAACGAGGCTCCCTCTGCACATGTAGCGACAGCAGAAACTAAGCGAATTGCCAGCAGCTCGGGCAGGATTCGAACATTAAATACACAGTCCCTCCATACAAACTAATTAAGTCTGCAAGTAGACAGCTGTTAGAGGCAGTATGTGGAGGCTCAAATATCATTCACTTGGAAGCACACAGCTCAGGCACTGAACACTGTCCAGACTTGGAGCATTCAGGCAAGCTCCTGGAAGACTTTTGGGAACCCCCATTTGCAAGGGGGTTACACAAGCATAAGATGGGAGGTGGTTATGCCATTGTTCAAGACACTAGTGAGGCTTCACCTAGAGTACTGTGCACAGTTCAGTAGTCTGCGCCATTGCACGAACATGGTGTGGGGTGGACATGATACTGGACTGGGCTTGGATGTTCAGTGTTGTCCAGTGTGTCACCAGCTGGCACAGCTTAGGAAGGAGGTTGAGGGGATTAGCAGGCAGCTAGGGGTTCTGGGGGGATGGTATGGTGGGGGAGGAGGGCAGGGTCTTACCCACGGTACTGCACCAAGCAGTAGCTATGGGCATAGGGAAAGCAGCACAGGAGAGTACTTTGGGGTCACATTGGGACCCTGCCAGAGAGGGTCCAAAAGGAGGACGCTCCAAGGGAAGCATGCAGGTAGCTGGTGCTGGGCAGAAAGCTGGGGGTAGTATTGGGGTTTGGACATTAGGCTCAGCAACCACTTTAGCCCTCCTTCTGCTTTCGGAGGAGGGGTGCTGGGGATGATGCAACCAAGACGGGGTGCTTATGGAAGGAAAGCGGGGTGCAGACCTGGCAGAGGTAGTGAGGGAAGCCTCTGGTCCCTTAGGACGGAGAAAGTACCAGGGGCTGAGAAATAACGTCCCGGGCAACTGGTGGATATCCTTGTAGAACCCCTGGTGGACCTTTTAGCATTTCTTTGATGATGGGGTGGATGCCACAGGTTGGAGGGGAGCACATATCCTGCCTATCCACAAGGCAGGATCAATATAGGAGGTAGGGAACTACAGGCCCATCTGCCTGACATTGGGGGTGGGCAAGGTGATGGATGGTATTATCAAAGAAGGGTTGGGGGGTACTGGAAAAGTTGGAGTACCTTGATGATGGCATGGCTTAGTCCTGGAGAAGTCATGTCAGACAAACTTTGCAGAGTTCTATGATTAGTTGATGAGTGCCCTAGACCTAGGTAGGCTGGTGGACATCCTCTTTTTTGACTTCAGCAAGGTGTTTGACTTAGTTCCTCAAGGGGGTCCTGTTGGATAAGCTTGGGAAATGATGGTGAGGGTGTGCTGGCAAAGTCCAATATGGAAATTTCTTGTACTGAAATGGAGAATTCGGGGTAGGGGAGAAGAGACAACAGGGTCAACCCCATTTTGGGTGCTGATTAAATGAGTAGACATGAAAGACCATTACGCCTCCTCTGCCGCCAATTTAATAAAGGAATAATGCACGACAGGGTGTGTATGCGTGCTGCGATATCACGCCTAGGGGTGATTGAGGCACGAGGCGCAGGCTGAGTGTGACTAATCACCCAGAAGTGATGTTATCCCAGCATTTCATTTGGGGAGAAGAGCGTTATGTGAGTCGGGAAGATACTGTCTGCTTTAGCTAGCAAAAGTCTAAAATGAAGTTTATGTAGGGAGATACTGAAAATAAATAGCAGACACACCGCTTTTAGGAGGTCTGGCACTGAAATTAGACCTTTATGGGGCAAGAATGTTGTAAGTGTGGTCTGCAATTTGTATTTTTATTTACTGATTTGCTGGGGGCAAGTGAGGATCGGGAGCAGAGCTGCAAAAGCTGCTCGTAGGAAGTGGAGCGATTTATTTTTTTACACTTTACATGCGGTCATTACTGTGGTGGGACTAGAGCCATGATGTTATGCTAGGATAGCATCACGGCTCCAGTGCCAGACTGACCAATGAGAACACTAGATTCTTTCTTGCCATTGTATAATATGTTATAATGATGGTGCTGGGTGTTTGAGAGTGGGGGGGCGGTATCCACTAGACACCAGAGAATGTTTTTTTTGGTGTGATGGCTCCCGGTCTCAGATAGTGGGGTTATCTTCCTGACACAAGTGAATGCATTATGTGTGAGGGTGGTTAAAATGCTGACTGGTGTTATCAGGTTATAACCAGATAGTCATTTACATGCTGTTGTGTGATTTTACTTGGCTGTTCATGTTTGCCGATACATATGCAGTACTGAAGTGCTGATCATGTTGGGGCAAGTTGTGGATCACTATAGTATGGTAAATCACTATTCGGTTATGAATGGGTAACATCAGGAGGCATTAAACACACTAAAGGGCCTTTGAGAGACCTGGATATAATTGTTTAATTAAGCAATTTACCCTGGTACACCAGGAAGAGCTTTTATTGTGGAGGCACTAGGTATGGGAGGGACTTGGGAGAGGACCATTGTAGAACAGGCAAAAGGTGGTTTTTGTTTGGGGTCTGGTGTGCGAGGGCAGGGCTACTCAATCTAGCCTCTCACCACCACAAATAAAGAATTATACTATGGACATAAGTGAACAGCCAATGAAATGGTCAGACTAGCAGTTTACCACCGGTGTAAATCCTCTGATAATCACTGGCATCCATATCCAGATCTGCAGCCCAGGAATAAATAGAGTAAAAATAAAAACACAAAGCAACCTCTTTAAAAGTTGTATTTTATTATTGTAAAAAAAGTTTACCTTGGTATAATCGCAATAAGCCACTGGTAGGATGTGGGTTATCAGGGGATTTACCACGGCTGGAGGGGATTTACCCACTCGGCTGCACCTCGTGGGCAAACCACTACAGCCGTGGTAAATCCCCCGATAACCCACACCTCCTTGTGGATTATTGCTTAACTAAACAGAAGATATAGGACCGAAAGAGGAGGAGAGGATGTGGGGTTAGAAAGGGAAGGAGGCTGTGTGTGATGGTGAGGAGGTGGAGGGGTTATGTATTGCTACTGTATTTTTCATATTAACCTATTTTTTGTCTTTAACAGGTCTGACAGGATGCTGACTCAGTCACCATCAGATAAGTATTACTCTATGACTAATCTGTCCTTTTCTTTCCCAGGAGTCCTTTAGTATCAGTGGATACGTCAAAATATGCCCTGAAAGCTACTATGTGCCAATTCCACATGGCAGATGATAATGACGCAGCCTCTAGGGCGATGGCCCATGCCATATCTCTGAGGCAGCTTGCTGGCTTAGAACAACCAGTCTGACCACAGATACTCAAAACAAGACTATGGATTTTCCCTGTGATCCCGGTGGTAGGGCAGAAGTTTTGTTCCCAGTGCCTTACAACCCCTATCCACAATCTGACTTTAGCCAGTACAGGGGTCTTTCAGAGGCAGGGGCGAAGGGCCAAAGAAGATCCACCTCTACCCAGCCATCTGCCTTTAAGTCTAAGTCCTGGACGTGGGGTCCGAATGGGGGAATCCGGCGCATACTGTTGATGTTCTTCATAGAGTGCTCGGGCATTACATAGACTGCACCCACCAGCATTATGAGAGGAATCTAAAGGAACAATGAATTGTGTTACAACAAATAAAAAATATTTCAGCTGTAATGTCTCTGTGTGTATCCTTATGTGAGCTCTCACTGTCTGTCTTTATGTATACGGTACTGAAGTAATTTACCTGCTATTCTGTTATTCCACTTAGCTGTTCATGTCAGCTGATGCCCAGAACCGCATATACATATGGGGTGCTCAGTTGTTCTTGAGGGTCAGTGAAAGTTGTGTGTCATTACAGTACGGTGAAGCACTATTTGGTTATGGTCAGGTAACCTCAGGAGGCATTAACACACATTGTAACACAGCATTATTCAGAAGTGCACGACGGCGCCCCGGATAGGCTGAATGCCATCACGTGGTATAGGACCAACACAGCATTGTGAGCCGATAATGCCGTGTTGGTGTCCTGGGAAGTGCGTTCACGAGTCCAACACGGCATTATTTCTCATAATGCTGTGTTGGGCTCGGAAACGTCACAAACTAACTCTGGCATTATGAGAAATAATGGAGTGTTGTTCGGAAGCGTTCTTCCAACACAGCAACGGCATTATTGGCTCACAATGCCGTGTTGCTCTTTGCCCACGTGACGGGCGTTGCGCCTATGTCGTGGGACGCCCGTAGAGGTTCTCAATAATGCCGTGTTCTAAAGCAAGACTACAGTCTATGAAGATTGCCTCAGTCTCCGAGCCTTTTCCTGAATCACTCTGCCCTGTGCTCGTCCTAGTAGACATCATGCTTGTCCGTGTTACAGCATTAATGCATCATCAGTAGCCTCAGCCTCTACCGGTGACATGCCCGCCGGGGGTTGAACCCTCTGGCTTCGCCTCGCAACAACGCCCCAGCGGGCATTAATCCCCGGTAGAGCCTCCTCTGCGGTGATTAATGCTTACCTACTAAGGCTTAGGACTATGGACAAACTGCCATCTAAAGTTCCTGTCTTCCATCCATAACTTGTCTTCGTGGTAATGACCTACCTTGTAGAAAGAGATGAGTTAGAGTTTTGTTTGTAACCTATTGTGTAAAACCAGTGTATTTTATTTTTCTGTAAAATCTGTTTCCTACAGTGTGTTGTAATATCCTGTAGTATCTGTTTAATTGTCTTGAAATATTAAATGTTCATAGATTTGTAGAAGTGTGCTGGCAGAAAAGTTCCAACAGGCCAACCTAGTCTGCCCATTTGTCTAGCTATCTGCTAGGACATGCACCCTCCACCCTCAACCTCCCATGCCTTCTTGAAGCCTTCCAATGTTGCTTCTCCAACCACCCCTCCATGAGCCTATTCCACTTATCCACCACCCTCTCTGTGAAATAGTACTTCCTAATGTTACCCCTGAACTGCCTCTACTCCATCTGCAAGCCATGCCCCTCGTCCTCTGATTTCCTTCAGCTGGAAGATGCTTTCCACTGGCACCCAGTTTGTATGCTTAAGGTACTTGAAGGTCTCAATCATGCCCCTCCTCTGTACCAGGAGTACATGTTCAAATCTCTCAACCTTTCTTCATAGGACAGGTGGGTGAGCCTTTACCATCTTCGTTGCTCTCCTCTGGAATTGTCTCCAGCCTCCCCACATTCTTTTTTGAGGTACTGTTTCTATTTGCTCTGCCTAACCTTGTTTTACAGGGAGTCCCCAGGGTCAAACCGGAGGAACCAACCCTGGTGGTAAGTGCAAACAGTGTGGGTACTTGCAAGGTATATTGGTGGTATTGTGAGAAAAGCTTGTACAATGGCTGATGACTGGGCTCACACATCTCATCCACATAGGGTCATTAAATCTGTTATGTTATCCGATGCTTTAAGCGACAGCTGCATGCATGGGCATAGCTGGGGGGGGTTCCTGGGTGCTCAGAACCCCACCCTCACACTCCTCCTGCACTCCTCCTGCTTGCTGACTGTGTCCCCCAAAAAGTTTCACTTCATTTAGCCAGGACTCTGCACAGAGAGTTGAGTCACTGTGATTAATCCCCAGATTTACTCACAAACAGTCAATCTGCCTCCTGAAACCAAGGCCATGCAAAAGGTCTTGGCCCACCTCGCCTCTGCAGATTGACAGTCACATGATGCTAAGAGCCGCTGTGTGCTGAATGCACACACTCTCTTGGCAGTCTTCATTCCGGACCTGCCGTGGAGGTGCTCTGAGCAGCTAGCTTGTTGCCCGGGGTCTTTTTCAGGTATGACTAGGTGTACATTTAGTACTAAACAAGATAGAAGAAATTTACAAATGAATGAATAAAATAAAATTAAATTAAAAACAGGTTCAAGTTCCTCTCTTTTGCAGCCTGTGTCTCTATGTCTACAGAGATACTGAGGAGGGGGGATCCTTACCAATCGGCGGGTCTGGGGAGAGGGGGAGGCATCACTGGCAGGAGGAGGAGGGCTAAGCAGGGAGAAGAGGTACCGGAAGTGGAAATCACAGCAGAGAGAGTGAGGGAAGCCCTCAGCTCCCTTAAGATGGAGAAAGCACTAGGGACGGATAAATTACATCCCAGAGTGCTGAAGGAACTTGTGGATGTCCTGCCGAAACCCCTGGCGGAGCTTTTCACCATCTCTCTGAGGACAGGCTGGGTGCCCCAGGACTGGAAGGTGGCGCATATAGTGCCTATCCACAAGGGGGGATCAAGGGAGGTGGCAGGGAACTACAGGCCTGTCAGCCTGACATCGGTGGTGGGCAAGGTGATGGAGGGCATTGTCAAGGAGGAGTTGGACAGGAATAGGGGAAGGGGTGTACTGGAAAATTATTTTTTGTTTGTTTTTTTGTTTTGCGGTTGGGCCTGGTTTGGGGAGGGTTTGTGCGAGTTGACATTGTCCACCAGTGAATGCTTAACTTGTGGTGGCACCTGATATGCAATAGGATGTTTTTACTATCACACTTTGTCTTCCAGCAGGAAAGCTCCTGATTGGACATCTTACAGATCGACAAGAACATCTGTCTCGAAGAGGGTCCTGGTTCGAACTTTTCAGAGGTTATCGAACATCAGTTTCTTCATTTGTCAAGGTTAGTTCTATGCATTATATGTTGCACCTGATATGGGAGGGAATCGGGGTACAACAGAACAATAGGGAATGATACAATTGTGGCAGTGCTTGGTTTATGAGGGTATTGGGAGGCCATTGATGTGGAAAAGTGAGGTTGTTACACTGTGTACAGGCAGGGTAGGGGGAGATAGAAAGAGTTAGAGACAGAGACAGCAGTGGACCAAAGATACATTTATACAGGCATAAAAGTCAATAATAAAGTCTATTCCTGGCCTCAGTGTGTGTGTGTGTGTGTGTGTGTGTACACAGACTGGGGAAAAGCAAACTGGCAACATAATCTTTTGACTTGTTACCGTGTTGGGGGGACTACAGAGCACAAAGAGATCTTTCAGTTACAGGAATCACAAAATGTATTCTTGGACAAAATGTGGTGTTTAAGCAATAAGGCATGACCATGGGTTATGTTAATGGTCTGTTAATCACCCTCTAGTGGCATAATGTGGCACGAGGGATTGCCGAGTGTGACATGCCCCTAAAGGGTGATTAACTGACCATTAACATAACCTCTGGGAGTGCCTTATTGCTATTATAATAAAAATGTTTTTTTAAACAGTGTTAAATTTTGTTCAATATATGGGTGAGCTGTACAAGTATATTAATAAAAGATTAACATAAGGCTGTTAGAATGTTTACAGCCAATCAGAAAGCTTCATTTCTCAGACCATTGTTATAATTGTGTATAGTCCGAGCAATGGCGGACTGATAAAATAAATATTTGACTTGTTTAGATGGGGGGGGGAGACAGACTATTGGATAGAAAATATACATTTTTTTCAGCAACAGAAATTAGTGGTAGGGTCTGGTATGGGAAGGTGTGTGTACTGACATTGTACACGGGGAAATGCTTAACTTATTTATTTGCTTTTGTTTACCGGGTGCGCACACTAGACAACCAGGTGCCTATTTTCAAATGCATCCCAGGAGGGTTACAATGGAACAAAAAAATGATCATCGGGCATCAGGCATATACAGGGTTAACATACATCTTGGTTCAGGCACATATATAACATAAGAATAAGGTACACATATATTTTACTGTCACATAAATCACAAGTAAACTATATTCTAGCACTAAATGTGGGTTTTTGTGTACAGGCCAGGCAAATGGCAGGCTGATTAAGCAATAAGGCATGACCAAGGGTTATGTTAATGGTCTGTTAATCACGTTCTAGGGGTGTACTGTGGCACGAGGTGTAGCCGAGTGCCACATGCCCCTACAGGGTGATTAACTGACCATTAACATAATCCCTGGGAGTGCCTTATTTGCTATTATAATATAAATGTTTTTTAAATAGTGTTAAACCCTGTTCAGCATTTGATTAGGCTGTACATGTATGTTAATCAAAGATTAACATAGGGCTGATAGAATGTTTACAACCAATCAGAAAACTATATTTCTCAGACTCTTTTTATAATTAAAAAACATATTTGATTTGCACAATCCGGGGAGACTGGATGTAAAGAGATCTCTTACCTGGTACATGATAACCACTAGGGACCATAGAACAGAAAACAACTGATCTTACTTGAGAGGTTCCTGCAGTAGGTCTTCAAGTATAGGTCTGCATTTCTGGCATCAGAACTGCACGGCAAACTTGTAGCTAGCAGTCATCAGCAGGAGCTGTACCCTCATCATCGGGTGGTGTGCGTCAGCGTGACTATAAAGGGCAGTCCTTGCCCGTCATCCAGTTCTTTCTCACCATCACCTTATTTATCCCTTTCAAGTACCTGAAGCTACCAATCATGTCCCTCCTCTCTCTCTCCCTCTCTTCCCTGTCTTCCAGGGAATACATTTTCAGTGCCCTCAACCTCTCCTCGTATGACTTGCCCTGATGACCTGCTGTTATCTGACCTTGATTCCCTCGCTGCTCGATCTGATGATGGGGATGTATTCCAGACCCAGCTTTTTTGGACCTTCTTGTTCCCATTAAGAAGTACTATGATTGGGAGTCTGAGGATTGGGACCCTATGCGGCAGAGGCTCGTGGAGCACCTGGATCTAGAGTCTATGTCCCCGGTCCCCATTCCTCCATGGATCGCCCCCTTCTGCTGCTTCCCGCTCACTTGTTGCTCCCTTTGTTTGCTTTGGCATTGGTCCCTCCCCACTTCCCGCTCCTGCCTTATCCTGTTTCTATCTCTGTGATGTCCCTCTCCAAACCCTCTCTCCTACTTGTGCTGTCTCTTATCCTCCGCCGCCACTTCTCTGTCCTGGTTAGTAAAGGGGCGACATGAATGTAGGGTGGTCGAGTTAGGGTACGTAAGATTTAGGGTTGGCTATTGGTCTGGGTGGGGTCCAGTGCCAGGAAGAGGGGCCAGAAGGGGCAAGTGACAGCATTGAAGAGGGTCAACTAGGGAATGTATTCAGATTAGGAGTATGTGGAGTGGAGAACCATAGTAACTTTCTTGTTCACTTGCCTTTGAATACCAATCTGATGCACTGGTTTGTTACTTCCATTAGGCTTCCTTTAGATGCTTACACTGTTCTTCCTCCCCTCCTGCCCCCATTCTCTCCAGAGCTCTTTTGAGACCTCTCCCCATTTCTGTAAAGTCAGCATTTTGAAATCCAAAACCTTTGTCCTAGTATGACTTGAGTTACTATCTGTCCTTATGCTAAACTAAACTATATTGTGATCGTTGGATCCCAGTGTGGGGGAGTTTTGAGAGAGTGAGATTAACCACCATGCTATATTAGGGTGCTAAATTAATGATAGCACATGTTATCAAAGTGCATGTTGTGCCAATTTGTCAGTCGCATGGAACATTTGTGATAGTGCATGTTAACAAGGTGCATGTTGTGCCAATTTGTCAGTTGCATGGAACATTTGTGATAGTGCATGTTAACAAGGTGCATGTTGTGCCAATTTGTCAGTTGCATGGAAAATTCATGATAGCACATGTTACCAAGGTGCATGCTGTGCCAATTTGATGGTCTAAGTGATCATTCATGATAGCGCATGTTATCAAGGTGCATGTTGTGCCAATTTGACAGACGAAGTGAACTAGATGCTTCATTTACAGAAGTGGTGCAAAGAAGGAATTCCATTAAAAGGGTCAGTGAATGAACTTAACTGATTGCCCAGGCAACAATGGGCCAGTGAACCAAAAAGGAATATCACCTATCCCAACCGGGATGCTACAGTCACTGAAAATTGGCCATCTAGGCAGAGAGCACTGGTCTTTCTAATCATCTTTACTAAAAACAAATTTTTTCTATCTGTTAACTAATTTTATTCCTTTATGCCACTATTAATATTATTATTATAATACTTCTTCAACAGTAATTTTTCTTATGCCTATTACACTCTAATGTAGTCTGATGCACCAGCAGTATCTATCCACTATCGGTTTCTTATCTCATTACTGTATCTTTCTCATATTAACCTATTGTTGTTTCTCTTTCGCATGCCTGAACAGATGAGGACTCCTTCACCATCAGATTAGTATTGTTCTACTGTGAACATGTTATATATTAATAATTTAATATGAACTACGGATCCTTTGTGACTCCATTCCTGTATTTTATTTTTCAGTACTGACGGACATCGTCCCTTCAAGATTCCTGCTTCTGACTCCACAGTATCCTGGTAAGACACTCTCCACATATTACTTGGTTGTGTCTGGTATGGGAGGGGTGCATGGGATATGTGTCCTATAATCCCAGATCTTACTTGAGAGGACTCTTGCAGTAGGTAATTACTTATAGGACTGATGCTGGCGAGGCAGGACCCCGCAAGGAAAGATTTCTACCTTGCAGTCCCTGGCCCAACTACCACCCGGATGGACATTCCCTGTGCCTGTTCTGCCTAGGCCCCAATCACCCATTAGAGAGTGCCAGCACTGCCTCAGCTTCAACTGCCTCCCTCGGGAGCCGCGGCGACAGATAACATCCCCAGTGGTGGCAGGACCAGAACAATTTGAGACAGGGGTTCCCTCATCCCTCAGTCTCATTCCTTGACCCTTACTACAGATGCATCCCTCTTGGGGTGGGGAGCTCACATGGGCGACCTCACCCACAGGGATTGTGGTCCCCTCAGGAATCTCTGCTCCACATCAATCTGTTGGAACTCAGAGCAGTTTTTCTAGCACTTCAAGCTTTTTCCACATCTGTTCAGAACAAAGTGGTACAGGTCAGAACAGACAACACCACTACAATGTGGTACATCAACAAGCAAGGGGGCACTCGGTCTATGGCCTTGTGCACCGAAGCAATGAAGTCTGATATGGAATGGTTGGTGGGGGGCCATTAATGTCCTGGGAATGCTTTTGTGGTGGGGCCTGATATGGGAGGAATTGTTGTGGGCCATTGGACACCAAATAATGCTTAACCTGGGGTGGTGCCTGGCAGAAGGGTGACACCAGTTCAGTGGTTGAATTACACTGGTCATAACTGACAGCCTCCATCCTGTTTATGTCCTTGCAGATACATTGTCTCCAGAACTTCACACAGTACTCCAGATGGGGTACAACCAACTGTCTGTACAGAGGGATACTAACTTCCTGTTTTCTACAGGTGATTCCTCTGCCTATACATCCTAAGTCCATTCTCATCCTTTCCACCCCCACCAACTTCCTGTTTTCTACAGGTGATTCCTCTCCCTATGCATCCTAAGTGAAACAGAGGACACCAGGGCCATGATGAGACTGGAGCAAGGAAGGTTCAGGAGGAGATGAGGAGACACTTTTTACAGAGAGGGTGGTGGCTGGGTGGAATGTGTTACCTGCTGAAGTGGTATGCAGTAGAACAGTATGTTCGTAAGTCCCTTCTCATCCTTTCCACCCCACCATTGTGCATAGAAACATATAAGTTGATGGCAAATAAGGACTGCAAGGCCCATCCAGTCTGCCCATTTCTTTTTCTACATTATAAATGTGCCATTGGACTTTGCTTTGTCAATGACCTATCTATCCATATTCATCTGTATTGCTCCATTATGCCTATCCCATGCCTGTTTGAAGCCCTGCACTGTATTCATATCCACCACTTCCTGAAGTAGGCCGTTTCATGCATCCACCACCCTTTCTTTAAAAAAGAACTTCCTCACAGTACCCCTTAATTGGCATCCCTCTAATCTCATGCTGTGTCCTCTTGTCCTATTTTTCTTATGTTGGAACATGTTAGACTCTTTCACCTTGTTCGTCCCCTTAATGTGTTGTGCCACCACACCTGAGCCATGGTGGACCACTCACAATGTCAGTAAAGTCCTGCAGTATGACATGTTGAAAGTCATGGATGGTTCGACCATCTGCTCCACTCTGCTGGATGAAAAATGTATACAGGAGTATTGATCTGAAATGTCGCATTGAATATGTTTCATATGCTTTTCTAAGGTTACATATTTTCAATATTTTTCAGTCTATCAATTGATTTTCTTGAGCTGTTTCAAAAGAAGTATTGTGACGATGAACACTCATTAGAAAATGAGCTTGTAAAATCCTGGCTAGGTACTAGCCCCTTCACGTAGTCCTGTATCATTGTGCCCAGCCTAATTTTCTATTGGCATAAAGTACCCGATAAAATTTCAAATCTCCGTCATTTTTTCTCTCACTTAGCAAGAGCTACTGGTCCCCAGAACCTCGTACTGTTTAGTGGAAGCTGCTGCTCTTCATATTTCTTTTTATTTCTGTTTCCTCAGCGACTGGGCACTCCTGAGATAGCAAGATGTAAGATAGGTGGGAAATGCAGAGTGCTGCATCCCGGAATGGACTACACAAGACTTCCCTCTATCATAGTCAGCATTGTGTGTCCATTGGACACCATGGCATGTTTTATAGTTGCTGTTTCCCAGTGTGGGAAGACATGGGGTGTCCATTGGACACCATGGAATGGTTAATTGGCGTAGATTCCCGGTATCGAGACCGAGATGGCGGAGTGATCGAGATGTATGATAGGTGGGAAATGCTGAGTGCTGCATTCCAGAATGCTTCCCATAAAAACAAAACAATGCAAAATACAGTTTTTCGTATCAAGTTTTTATTGAAGTACAGTTAAATGTGGATTATTTAGAATAGTGCATATCATTTCTAAGAATAAGAACTTTATAAACTGCTGCCAATTAGAAATGATTTCCTGTTCTCTTTAATCAAACTGTGGTTCCAGTTTGTACCAAAAGCACTATACTGTTATATACTGTGCCTAACCTTGTTTTATAGGGGGTCTCCAGGGTTGAACTGGTGGAACCAGCCCTGGTGGAAAGTTCAAACAGTGTGGGGAAGTATATACAGAATAGGGGCTACTGTGAAAATGTTTGTTGCATATTGTCTATGCTACTAGAAGGGGAAAAAGGGGGATTACAATGTCCCAGAAAGCTGTATCCAGGTTAGCCTTGTTACTAACAACCCTGTCCTCCAGGTGGAGGCTCCCGTGTCAGTACACATGCCCCTTAACCTGCAACTAGCCATGCAGGCAGGGGTAGTAGCCCTTGAGATAGTGCCACCTAGGGGATACACAAGTGTGGGATGACATGGGAAGGCTGAACAACATGTACTGCTTTATTCATGCTAGGTCATCAAACATGACTACTGCAAAATACCTTTCCTATTTGGTAACTATCAGTTTCTCAAACCACCAATCACATAATGTTTTCATGAGATCTTGTGCGCAAATGCATAATTTTGCTCTAAGTGCCACTATTAGTAATCACTCTTAAACGTTTTTATTTCCTGGAAGATACCAGACGTGTTGTCTTTGCCAGCAAATGTCAGGAATTGAGCACTACTACCTGTCATAGATTGGATACACTCCAATGCTATAATATGTATGTTTTCTTAATTCAGATATGCAGTGTCCAGAGACATGTATGGATCTGCGGACACTCCTTCATGCATTGGGCAGGGATTGGGAGTGGTCTCGGACTGGGGACCAGTGTTGACCTTCGATACTCCAGTCAATGTTCGTTGGTTAGGTGAGAGGGGTATCGTTGGGATCAACTGGTGCCAATGTTGCGACAGGAGTGCCTGAGGGGATCCAAACCAGATGTCATCGTCATCCACCTGGGAGGCAATGATTTAGGATTGAAGACATCAGTGATGCTGCTTCGGAAGATGAAGGAGGACATCGCCTTGATCAAGCACCGAATGCCGAAAACCATGATCCTTTGGTCCCACATCATCCAGCGTCGGCAGTGGAGGAATGTTTCTGATACGAAGAAAATGGACAGAACAAGGAGAAAGATCAACACAGAGATGGGGGCATTCATGAGAGGATTGTCAGCCGGTGGTCAAGCATGATGGCATCATGTCCCTCTTCCCAGAACTGTATCGGCAGGATGGTGTCCACTTAACAGATCAGGGAAGCGATATGTTCTGCAGTGACATCAAGAGGGCTGTAGCTCCAATCCTATAGAGGTATGCAATTTATAGATGCAGTGGCTGGGGAATGTACAGTATATAATCCAATGGACTATAACTTTCAGGTCGTCATTGGTATAATGTCTTTAAATTCTGTGTTTCAGATTGGAGTATATAGGCTAAAAGTCTTTAAAAGCAAAGAAGCATTATATGGATATCGTTCCAAATATATCGACTGTCGTCGGGGTCGTCTTCCATATGACAATCACTGTAATCTATATACACAGTGTGTTGTACGAAATATGTCCCCTGGCTTCAGAAATGCTCTTGCAACAGTCAGAATGGGAAATAAATTGGAAAGAATAAGTGCATAAGGTAGGTTACTACGTGATGTCACTAATGGTAAGTTACAGTTTAGCTTAGGTTTTGAGATGTGTGTATTGATGTACAGTATGTATTCATGTTTCAAAATTAATTCAGGGTTTGACCTCATGAAACTGCTAACAGTGTTAGTCCAGCTGGGTACCTCAACAGTGATTCACACTTGCTACCCATATCTAGCAAAAGGGGTGGTGTACTTTGTTTTTTTACCTTTATTTATTTATTTTTTTTACCTTTGTCATACCAGGAGAGAAACACTGCAATGATGCTACATTACAACATTTTACATCTTGACTTCCTATGATACTACTCAACTGATACTTTCTGGGATTACGGTAAGAGACAAACTAGTTTGTCTAACAGGCTGTGGAAACCTTGCGGTGTTAACATAAATAGCCTTGTAGACCTACTAGTACGCATTGCACCACAACAAACTTCACCTTCACCGTCTCATCAGTTGGAATGAATTATAATGCATGGACTAGTTCTGAACACTCCAAGAGATGACTTCATGTGAGGGTGAGCTACACTACTTTGGTTAAATTAAATATCACAGAGTATGTAAAATGTTGATGCAATGGTGTAGCATAGGGTAAGATCAGACAGTTTTTTATCTACAGGTCACAAGCCTGAAGACGATATATAGAATTTAGAATAGGGAAAGGATAGTGCTTTTCTCCACAGGTTTTAGAATAGGGAAAGGATAGGGTTTTTCTCCACAGGTTTTAGAATAGAGAAAGGGTATGTTTTTTCTACACAGGTTTTAGAACAGGGAAAGTATAGGGTTTTTCTCCACAGGTTTTTTGAATAGGGAAATGTTAGGGTTTTTCTCCACAGGTTTTAGAATAGGGAAAGGATAGGGTTTTTCTCCACAGGTTTTTGAATAGGGAAAGGATATGATTTTTCTCCACAGGTTTTAGTATTGGGAAAGGATAGGATTTTTCTCCACAGGTTTTAGAATATGGAAAGAATAGGTATTTTCTCCGCAGGTTTTAGAATAAGGAAATTAGAGGGTTTTTTGCCACATATTTCTGGCATTACCATGTCTGATGGAATGCTCTTTGTGTATGATGATCCATACACTTGAAAAAGTTTCGCATCAGTGAAATGTGGAACACTGATGGTAAATGCTAATGGTAATAAAAGTAGTAAACTATTTTGGTTTCTTTCTATACTGTATAGTACACTATATAAGATACTGTATGGTGGTCTAAATACACACGCTTTCGTAACACCTTACTTAATTTGCTGTCCTCACTGTAACCATGAGATACTGAAGAAACTAGGTCCATTTTCTATTAATTATATAAACCTCATGGGTGACGTTATATTTTGTATTTCATCTTTGAACCTTAGGGTGAAGGTGTATCATTGCTGTGTATTGACAACCACCAACTATTTTATATAATGTATGGTGAAAAATATCACAAAACATGGGACTAAGGCATAGTAGGATAGGGTAACATAAGAAAAATGTTAATTATCCAAGGGCAATACAGTGATCTAAAACATAATAGTATAAGGTAATACTAGATAGGTTTTCCACTGTTCACATGCATAAATGCTGGAGATAGATATAGGAAAAGACAGATCTTACTTGAGAGGGTTCCATCAGTAGGTCATCACATATAGGACTTGCACCACCTGGCATTGGGTCAGACGGCAGACTTTTCTAGCAATACCTGAAGGGAACCACCACCAACGTCACGTGACCAACAGAACCCCTTCCAGTGCCAGGTTAGGTTGTGCAGTTCACGACATCGGTGACCCTGCTGTGGGCTGTCTTGACGCCGGACCCTCCCCTCTCACACAATGGCGGGTCTGACGTGATTCCTCTGACGCAGGTCTGACATTGGGGGTTTATAATCAACCCTGAACTGTCCCATTACCCTTTTGGGTATCCAAGGGATCCCTACCCGTGGTACTCCACTCCAGATTGGAGTCATTTGGGGCAGTTCAACCTTGGATTTTGCCCTTACTCCAACTACATGGGGTTTCAAGGGTATTATCCTCCACTGGACACCACTCCTCCTCCTCCTCCTCCCCCCAGTCTCAACCAGATCCACTTCCCCTTCCCTGGCTACTTCGGATTTCAAGACCCTGATTCAGTCTTGGTGGCAAGGGCCCAGGTCAGAACTGGTTTCAGATCTGGAAACTAGGCTCCTGCAACCACAGCTTCTTATGTCTCCTTCCCCAATCAGCTATCTTGCAACTGTCCATGTCTTGGGGAAGACTTGGCAGGACGTTTCCCTACTGGACTTTAGACAACATCCTGTCAAGGAGAGTGGAGTTCATGATGTGTTATATAATAGGGAAAGGATAGGCTTTTTCTCCACAGGTTTTAGAAAAGGCAAAGGGTAGGATTTTACTCCACAGAATTTAGAATAGAGAAAGGGTAGGGTTTTTCTACACAGGTTTTAGAACAGGGAAAGGATAGGGTTTTTCTCCACAGGTTTTTTGAATAGGGAAATGTTAGGGTTTTTCTCCACAGGTTTTAGAGTATGGAAAGAATAGGGTTTTTCTCCACAGGTTTTTGAAAAGGAAAGGATAGGATTTTTCTCCACAGGTTTTTGAAGAGGGAAAGGATAAGATTTTTCTCCACAGGTTTTAGAATAGGGAAAGGATAGGGTTTTTCTCCACAGGTTTTTTGAATAGGGAAAGGGTAGGGTTTTTCTCCACAGGTTTTAGAATAGGGAAAGGATAGGGTTTTTCTCCACAGGTTTTTGAAAGGAGAAAGGATAGGATTTTTCTACACAGGTTTTAGAATAGAGAAAGGGTAGGGTTTTTCTACACAGGTTTTAGAACAGGGAAAGGATAGGGTTTTTCTCCACAGGTTTTTTTGAATAGGGAATATTAGGTTTTCTCCACAGGTTTTAGAATAGGGAAAGGATAGGGTTTTTCTCCAAAGGTTTTTGAAAAGGGAAAGGATTGGATTTTTCTCCACAGGTTTTAGTACAGGGAAAGGATAGGGATTTTCTCTGTAGGTTTTAGAATAGGGAATTGAGAGGGTTTTTTGCCATATGTTTCTGGCATTACCATGTCTGATGGAATGCTCTTTGTGTATGATGATCCATACACTTGAAAAAGTGTCGCATCAGTGAAATGTGGACAACTGATGGTAAATGTTAATGGTAATAAAAAATAGTAAACTATTTTGGTTTCTTTTCTACTGTATAGTACACTATATAAGATACTGTATGGTGGCCTAAATACACACCACTTTCGTTAACACCTTACTTAATTTGCTGTTCTCACTGTAACTGTGAGATACTGAAGAAACTAGGTCCATTTTCTATTAATTATATAAAACTCATGGGTGATGCATATCTTGTGTTTCATTTGTGAACCTTAGGGTGAAGGTGTATCATTGCTGTGTATTGACAACCACCAACTATTTTATATAATGTATGGTGAAAAATATTGCAAAACATGGGACTAAGGCATAGTAGGATAGGGTAACATAAAATAAATGTGTTAATTTTCCAAGGGCAATACAGTGACCTAAAACATAATAGTAAAAGGTAATACTAGATTGGTTTTCCACTGTTCACATGCATAAAGGCTGGAGATAGGTATAAGAAAAGATAGATCTTACTCGAGAGGGTTCCATCAGTAGGTCATCACATTTGGACTTGCACCACCTGGCATTGGGCCGCACGGCAGACTTTTTCTAGCAATACCTGAAGGGGGACCACCCGCCCAACGTCACGTGACCAACAGAACCCCTTCCAGTGCCAGGTTAGGTTGTGCCGGTTACGACATCGGTGACCCGCCTGGGCTGTCTTGATGCCGGACCCTTCCCCATCTACACAATGGTGGGTCTGACGTGGATTCCTCTGACGCAGGTCTGACATTGGGGGGCTTATAATCAACCCTGAACTGTCCTGCATTACCCTTTTGGGTATCCAAGGGATCCCTACCCGGGGTACTCCACTCCAGATTGGAGTCATTTGGGGCAGTTCAACCTTGGATTTTGCCCTTACTCCAACTACATGGGGTTTCAAGGGTATTATCCTCCACTGGACACCCTCCTCCTCCTCCTCCTCCCCCCAGTCTCAACCAGATCCACTTCCCTTCCTGGCTACTTGGATTTCAAGACCCTGATTCAGTCTTGGTGGCAAGGGCCCAGGTCAGAACTGGTTTCAGATCTGGAAACTAGGCTCCTGCAACCACAGCTTCTTATGTCTCCTTCCCCAATCAGCTATCTTGCAACTGTCCATGTCTTGGGGAAGACTTGGCAGGACGTTTCCCTACTGGACTTTAGGCAACTTCCTGTCAAGGAGAGTGGAGTTCATGATGTGTTATATAATAGGGAAAGGATAGGCTTTTTCTCCACAGGTTTTAGAAAAGGCAAAGGGTAGGATTTTACTCCACAGAATTTAGAATAGAGAAAGGGTAGGGTTTTTCTACACAGGTTTTTGAAGATGGAAAGGATAGGATTTTTCTCCACAGGTTTTAGAACAGGGAAAGGATAGGGTTTTTCTCCACAGGTTTTTTGAATAGGGAAATGTTAGGGTTTTTCTCCACAGGTTTTAGAATATGGAAAGAATAGGGTTTTTCTCCACAGGTTTTTGAAAAGGGAAAGGATAGGATTTTTCTCCACAGGTTTTTGAAGAGGGAAAGGATAAGATTTTTCTCCACAGGTTTTAGAATAGGGAAAGGATAGGGTTTTTCTCCACAGGTTTTTTGAATAGGGAAAGGGTAGGGTTTTTCTCCACAGGTTTTAGAATAGGGAAAGGATAGGGTTTTTCTCCACAAGTTTTTGAAAGGAGAAAGGATAGGATTTTTCTACACAGGTTTTAGAAAAGAGAAAGGGTAGGGTTTTTCTACACAGGTTTTAGAACAGGGAAAGGATAGGGTTTTTCTCCACAGGTTTTTTCAATAGGGAAATGTTAGGGTTTTTCTCCACAGGTTTTAGAATAGGGAAAGGATAGGGTTTTTCTCCAAAGGTTTTTGAAAAGGGAAAGGATTGGATTTTTCTCCACAGGTTTTAGTACAGGAAAGGATAGGATTTTCTCTGTAGGTTTTAGAATAGGGAATTGAGAGGGTTTTTTGCCATATGTTTCTGGCATTACCATGTCTGATGGAATGCTCTTTGTGTATGATGATCCATACACTTGAAAAAGTGTCGCATCAGTGAAATGTGGACAACTGATGGTAAATGTTAATGGTAATAAAAAATAGTAAACTATTTTGGTTTCTTTTCTACTGTATAGTACACTATATAAGATACTGTATGGTGGCCTAAATACACACCACTTTCGTTAACACCTTACTTAATTTGCTGTTCTCACTGTAACTGTGAGATACTGAAGAAACTAGGTCCATTTTCTATTAATTATATAAAACTCATGAGTGATGCATATCTTGTGTTTCATTTGTGAACCTTAGGGTGAAGGTGTATCATTGCTGTGTATTGACAACCACGAACTATTTTATATAATGTATGGTGAAAAAATATTGCAAAACATGGGACTAAGGCATAGTAGGATAGGGTAACATAAAATAAATGTGTTAATTTTCCAAGGGCAATACAGTGACCTAAAACATAATAGTAAAAGGTAATACTAGATTGGTTTTTCCACTGTTCACATGCATAAAGGCTGGAGATAGGTATAAGAAAAGATAGATCTTACTTCGAGAGGGTTCCATCAGTAGGTCATCACATATAGGACTTGCACCACCTGGCATTGGGCCGCACGGCAGACTTTTCTAGCAATACCTGAAGGGGGACCACCCGCCCAACGTCACGTGACCAACAGAACCCCTTCCAGTGCCAGGTTAGGTTGTGCCGGTTACGACATCGGTGACCCTGCTATGGGCTGTCTTGATGCCGGACCCTCCCCCATCTACACAATGGCGGGTCTGACGTGGATTCCTCTGACGCAGGTCTGACATTGGGGGGCTTATAATCAACCCTGAACTGTCCTGCATTACCCTTTTGGGTATCCAAGGATCCTACCGGGTACTCCACTCCAGATTGGAGTCATTTGGGGCAGTTCAACCTTGATTTTGCCCTTACCCAACTACATGGGGTTTCAAGGGTATTATCCTCCACTGGACACCCTCCTCCTCCTCCTCCTCCTCCCCCAGTCTCAACCAGATCCACTTCCTTCCTGGCTACTCGGATTTCAAGACCCTGATTCAGTCTTGGTGGCAGGGCCCAGGTCAGAACTGGTTTCAGATCTGGAAACTAGGCTCCTGCAACCACAGCTTCTTATGTCTCCTTCCCCAATCAGCTATCTTGCAACTGTCCATGTCTTGGGGAAGACTTGGCAGGACGTTTCCCTACTGGACTTTAGACAACATCCTGTCAAGGAGAGTGGAGTTCATGATGTGTTATATAATAGGGAAAGGATAGGCTTTTTCTCCACAGGTTTTAGAAAAGGCAAAGAGTAGGATTTTACTCCACAGAATTTAGAATAGAGAAAGGGTAGGGTTTTTCTACACAGGTTTTTGAAGATGGAAAGGATAGGATTTTTCTCCACAGGTTTTAGAACAGGGAAAGGTTAGGGTTTTTCTCCACAGGTTTCTCAATCCCCCACTCACCACCACTAGAAGCACACTGTCTGGAATGCAACTGCTATCTCCTGCAGTAGGTGCAATGACTGTTCCATGTCATCTGATGGTGGTCGCTGCTGTGGTGAGTAGAGGGGTTGAGCTGGTCACTGCAGCAGAGAGCTTGAACTAGGTGGGGATAGGAGGAGTGGTGGTGTCTGAGTGAGCCAAATGGTGAGGCATCTGTGCTATGTGAAGAAACTCGAAGGAATTAGAAAACATAGAAGTTGATGTCAGATAAGGACCAGGAGGCCCATCCAGTCTTCGCTTCTTTTGTACCTTATAATGTGCCATCGGCCTTTGCTCTGTCAGTGGCCTATCTATTCATACTCATTGCCCCTATGCCTATCCCATGCCTGTTTGAAGCTCTGCACTGTATTCATAGCCACCACTTCCTGAGTGTAGCCGCTCCATGCATCCACCACCCTTCCTGTGAAAAGAATTTCCTCACATTTCTCCCTTAATCAGCCACCCTCAATTTCATGTGTCCTCTTGTCCTGCTATTTTCTATATTTAAACATGTTGGACTCCTGTTAATGCCCTTAAGGTGTTTGAATGTTTCGATCATATCACCTCTCTCCTCCTTGCCTGGAAGGGTACATATTGAGCTCTGTTAATTGTCCTCAATGTGCTTTTGGCAGCCCTAGTGCAGTGTTGTGAAGGTTGAAAAGTCATTTTTCTCTGGCCTTAATTGTATGAAATTTCAGGAAAGTTTTATTTGCAAAAAAAAAAAGAATGTATGTTTTTAGGTTTTCTTTGCTTCCGTGTCTCCACCTTTCATCAAGCTCCCATGCCTCTTTAACCTCTTGGCCCCATGCTACCCGCCTACTGTTTTAAGTTTTTTCAGTTTTCCAATTCCCCATGCCGGAGGGTCGCTCTCTCACACCTGAGACCCGGTGCCATCAAACATGCATTGCCTGGTGCCCGTTGGTTCCAATTCCCACCCACCAAGATTTTGTACTTTTGTGTTTATTGTTTTTACTTTTTTTTTTTTTTTTCAGTTAGTGTTACTAGTTTATCTATATCACTGCTTGTCCAGACTATGGATGGATGGAACACAGTGATACTTATTTTTACCTTTCTTGTGGGTATTTTTCTTTCCTCACCCCACTCTCTGAGACCCAGTACCATCAAACATGCAGCATTGCCTGGTATCCGTTGGTTCCACTCCACCCACTTAGAATTTGTACAATCACGACAAAGCATTGCCTTGTGGTACATGGGTTCCACCCACACACTCAGACATGGCAGTGTGAATGTGTATAGGCAGAGCAAGGGTATTAGGTGCTAGCTGCACATTCGGATTGAGGCTCTTGCTATACCTCTAGGCCTTTATCTGCTGGCAATTTCATATGTTCATAAGAGCAGACTGAGGAGATCATTCGAGGTGGGACAGCGTTATCGCTGTATTTTTTTTTTTATCTTCATTAGGGCTCACTGGTTAAGAGCTGATGGTTTCTCATCATGGGCCATATCTTTTGGAGAAGGCATTCTGATAGGACTGGAGGAGCTACAAGGTGGCCAACTAAGACTACTAGCTAATATTAAGGTAGGAAAATCTGGGAAAATTTCTAAACAAATTGGATGGTAGATGTAAGTAGGTTGCTATTGCAGTTCCTGGGGCACAAAAGTTTGGTGGATGAGTTTCATTATAGAGGGTTAGGAGTAGACTGCACCACTGTGGTAAGTTATTTATTACTTCTTGCACTTTTTTTTTTCTGACCCAGGAACTGAAAACTAGTCAAAATTTGGTCCTCTGGAGTTATACAGCAGAAGTCAACTGTATCCATATATGGGTTGGGGGACAGTTTGGTGACACTGATATCTATATGATGTTTGCGTTTTTTAGCTATTTCTTTTTTATATGTCATATTTTGTTGACTTTCATAGAAAGATAGGTACTGATGGCAGATAAGAACTGCTTGGCTCACCAAGTTCGCCCATTTCCTCCGGATTGGATAAGATTCTAGTTGACCAACTACTTTTTCTTACCCCCTCCCTCTATAATTGCCTTTTGTCTGCCCCAAGCATTCTTGAATTCCCTACTGTTCTTGGACCCTATGACCTCATCAGGAAGGTGTTTAAATGCATCCACCACACTCTCCATGAAAAATACTTCCTGACATTGTCCCTGATCCACCCACCCTCTATCTTCAAATTCTGCCCCATGCCAAATAGGAGTGCATTGGCATGTCCTCACAGGTTCCTTATTCCTGGAGGAGGGGACCCATCCAGTGAAGGGTATGCCGGGTTGCAGGGGGGCTCTATGGGGTGGCAGTGGCTGCTAACGGGGGGTAGGATGGCAAGAAGGCATAGGCCACCCAAAGGGAGGCTGGCCAGTAGCTGCGGAAGGCAGAAAAAAGGATATTGTGGGATGCGAGTGTGCAGGTATGCATTGTCACGTGGATGCGATCAGAAGGAAGGGAGCAGATCAAGCGACTGGTCAGAGTTGGGGATGGATGGAGGTGGTGGAGGGGGCTTCCAAATGTGCCTGGGTAACAAAACAGCTGAGTCCATGCCTCTCAGCTGAGGTGGTGGACTTCACAGCCATCACTGAGACTTGGGCAACCCAACCCAAGGACTGGGATCTGACATTGCCAGGGTACAAGATTACCGAAAGGCCAGAGGGTCGACGGTGATAGGGGTGGCAGTCTATGTAAAGGACGGATTAGATGCACAAGAGATGAGGAGAGGAAGGGAAGGGATGACAGTCATAGATGCAGCTTGAACTCAAGGGTAAGTAAAGCTGGTGGTTGGTGATGGTGTATAGAGCAGCCCAGTCCGAGTAGCTAGATAAGGAGTTAGCAGAATATAATAATTGGTGCATGTAGAATGGGAGTGTGGTGAATGTGGTTAGTCTTGTGAGGTTGGTATGTACCCACGGACACCTGGGAATGTGTTTTTTTTTTGACTGTACCCCCTACCTGGGACTGGTCTGTTCAGGCTCCATGCCCTGGCTTATTACCTCAGGCAGGGCTACTGGACGGGCTTCCCACCTCAGGACACATTGGGCAAGCCCCAGATTCCTCCCTGGTAGGTGCCATGAAAGCGAGATGTGAGGGAAAATTTAATTAGGTGAGCCTCAAATGGGTGTGTGTGGCTACAGAAATTTAATGTGCAACAGGTATGGTGTGGTCGATTGGCTTCGAAAATTACAGAGCAGCAGCTTGAAGAACCGCGGTTCATGTTCAGGTCACCATGCAGCTGACTGGCATGGGCTTTGCAAGTCCTGGGTCTGATTTGGGTAGAGTGATTTGAAGAGGGGATTCCTGATATGGCTGTCTGGACAGTACCTCTTCCGGGTGATTAGTATAGAATGGGCAATGAGGGGAGGGAGGCAGTCAACAATCAGGATGGAGATTTGCATTCTGTTTGACTGCCCATTGTATAATTGTTTTGTTTTGTTTGGGGTGTGTGTGTGGGGGAGTGGAGACAGAGAGAGAGACTATCATTATCCTCCTCACCACCACAAAAAAAATACTAAACGTTGAGATAGAACTGAAAGAGAAGGATGGGCTGTATGAGTTTAGAGGGAGGAGGTACTGTTTGATGGTGAGGAGCTGTGGGGGTCTTTTGTGTTGCTACTGTATATTTTTTTTGTATTAACTCATCTCATTTCTTTTTAACAGATTTGACAGGATGCTAACTCAGTCCCCATCAGATTTGTATTATTCTATGATTTACCTATCTTATTTTTCGTAATTACTCATTAAGATCTACAGATCCTTTGTGACTCCTTTCATATTTTTCTTTTTTGTTTACAGTTTTGCGACGTCAATTCCTTCTAAGATTACTGATTTTGGCTCCTATTCCCTCGGTAAAAAGACTTTCATATTTCGCATGGTTTTATTTTTTACTGGGACTGTTACTATAATGTACCTGGGAAGGGGGAACACTGGAGTGCTACAGTGTGTGTTGGGTGAGCTGATTATTAAAATTGTAGAAAGGGACCTGGATCATTTCTGATGAACTAAAGGTGTCTAGGCAGAGTTCAAAGGCTACAGTGAGGGCAGTGGTGTGCTGGGATTCATAGGTAGAGGTATCACAAGTGTAACTCCCAGGTGGCGCTAACCCATGGGCTACTACACCTGCCTGCTTGACTCTTGACAGGTTGAGGGCCCTAGGTTCTATGGCAGGTGCCTCCACCTAGAGGTCATGGTTTGTAGTGATTAGACTAGCTTGGTCATAGCTCTCTGGGACACTGAGACCTCCCTTTTATTCCCTCTAGTGGCTCACACAATGCACAGAAGTTATAGTCCCAATACCCCACCTGTACACACTGTTCATTCATAAAGTACCAGTTACCCTCGAGACTGATTCTGAGGTTCGTATCTGGAGACCCCCTGTAAAATAAGGTTAACCAACATACACAAACCAGTACAATGCTTGATATGTAGGTACTGACACTTCAGACAGTTTAAAGTTTAACAACATCAAATCTGGTTTATTTAGGGGAGTAAAACATGGGAGGGGGAGACTAGGGTTAATTGGCAGGAATTAAATCACAGTACTGTGCACACATACAGGGTCTGAAAGGTCACACTCTGGGTACCCAGGTTGGGGGTGCTAGCCAGGTCCGTTGCCCGGGCTGGCTGGCAGAGCTGATGGACAGGGCCCTGTGAGAAGGAAAAATATATGCACAACACCCAATTGTAATCTGGAACCGGATGGCTCAATCTGTGAAGAAGTGAAACAACAATAATTAGATGACACACTTGTAATTGACCAAAATGAAAAGAGCTTTACACTGAAGCAGTTCGGTGCTCAAACAAAGAGAGGTTAGACAAACTACATTTTCTCAGTCACTTTAGTGATTTCTGACAAACAGTTATATCTTTCAGCGAGGCTCCCTCTGCACATGTAGCTTAATAGCAGAAATCTGCTTAATTGCCAGCTGCTCCCGGGCAGGATTCGAACGATTAAATACACAGTCCTCCATACAAACTAATTAAGTCTGGCAAGCAGACAGCTGTAGAGCGGTATGTGGAGGCTCAAATATCATTCGCTTGAAGCTTTCAGCTCAGGCACTGAACACTGTCCAGACTTGAGCATTCAGGCAAGCTCCTGGAAGATTTTTGGGAACTCCATTTGGCAAGGGGTTAAGGCTACAAGATGGGAGGTGGTTATGCTTATTGTTCAAGACACTAGTGAGGCTTCAATTCTAGAGTACTGTGCACAGTTCTGTAGTCTGCGCCATTGCACGAACATGGTGTGGGGTGGACTGATACTGGACTGGGCTTGGATGTTCAGTGTTGTCCAGTGTGGCACCAGCTGGCGCTGGCTTAGGAAGGAGGTTGAGGGATTAGCAGGCGGACTAGGGAGGTTCTGGGGGGATGGTGTGCGGTGGGGAGGGAGGGCAGGGTCTTACCATGGTACTGCACCAAGCAGTAGCTATGGGCATAGGGAAGCGGCACAGGAGAGTACTGGGGTCACATTGGGACCCCTGCCAGAGAGGGTCCAAAGGAGTGACGCCCAAGGGAAGCATGCAGGTAGCTGGTGCTGGGCAGAAAGATGCTGGGGTGGTATTGGGGTTTGGACGTTAGGCTCAGCAACCACTTTAGCCTCTCCTTCTGCTTGAGGAGGGAGTGCTTGGGGATGATGCAACCATGTCGGGGTGCTTATGGAAGGAGCGGGGGTGCAGACCTGGCAGAGTAGTGAGGAAGCCTCTGGTCCCTTAGACGGAGAAAGTACCAGGGGCTGAGAATACGTCTCGGGCAACTGGTGGATATCCTTGTAGAACCCCTGGTGGACCTTTTTAGCATTTCTTTGATGATGGGGTGGATGCCACAGGATTGGAGGGTGGTACATATCCTGCCTATCCACAAGGCAGGATCAATATAGGAGGTAGGGTTACAGGCCCATCTGCCTGACATTGGGGGTGGGCAAGGTGATGGATGGTATTATCAAAGAAGGGTTGGGGGTACTGGAAAAGTTGGAGTACCTTGATGATGGCATGGCTTAGTCCTGGAGAAGCATGTCAGACAAACTTTGCAGAGTTCTATGATTAGTTGATGAGTGCCCTAGACCTAGGTGAGGCTGGTGGACATCCTCTTTTTGACTTCAGCAAGGTGTTTGACTTAGTTCCTCAAGGGGTCCTGTTGGATAGTTTGGGAAATGATGGTGGGGTGTGCTGGCAAAGTCCAATATGGGAAATTTCTTGTACTGGAAATGGAGAATTGGGGGTAGGGGAGAAGACAACAGGGTCAACCTCATTTTGGGTGCTGATTAAATGAGTAGACATGAAAGACCATTCGCCACTCTGCCCACCAAATTTAATAAAGGAATAATGCACGACAGGGTGTGTGTGCCGTGGCTGCGATATCTACAATGCCTAGGGTGATTAGGCACGAGGTCAGCAGGCTGAGTGTGACTAATCACCCAGAAGTGATGTGTTATCCCAGCATTTATTTGGGAGAAGAGCGTTATGTGAGCTGCAAAGATACTGTCTGCTTTAGCTATCAAAAGTCTAAATGAGATTTATGTGGAGATACTGATCGAAAATAAATAAGAGACCACACCGCTTTGCAGGAGGTCTGGCACTGAAATTAGACCTTATGGGGCAGAATGTTGTAAGTGTGGTCTGCAATTTGTATTTTTATTTACTGATTTGCTGGGGGCAAGTGTGAGGGATCGGGAGCAGAGCTGCAAAAGCTGCTCAGAGGAAGTGGAGCGATTTATTTTTACACTTTACATGCGGTCATTATTGTAGGGACTAGAGCCATGATGTTATGCTAGGACAGCATCACGAGCTCCAGTGCCAGACTGACCAATGAGAACACTAGATTCTTTCTTGCCATTGTATAATATGTTATAATGATGGTGCTGGGTGTTTGAGAGTGGGGGCGGTATCCACTAGACACTGAGAGAATGTTTTTTTGGTGTGATGGCTCCCGGTCTCAGATATGGGGTTATCTTCTGACACAAGTGAATGCATTATGTGTGAGGGTGGTTAAAATGCTGACTGGTGTTATCAGGTTATAACCAGATAGTCAATTACATGCTGTTGTGTGATTTTACTTGGCTGTTCATGTTTGCCGATACATATGCAGTACTGAAGTGCTGATCATGTTGGGGCAAGTTGTGGATCACTATAGTATGGTAAATCACTATTCGGTTATGAATGGGTAACATCAGGAGGCATTAACTCACACTAAAGGGCCTTTGAGAACCTGGATATAATTGTTTAATTAAGCAATTTACCCTGGTACACCAGGAAGAGCTTTTTATTGTGGAGGCACTAGGTATGGGAGGGACTTGGGAGGACCATTGTAGAACAGGCAAAAGGTTGTTTTGTTTGGGGTCTGGTGTGCGAGGGCAGGGCTACTCAATCTAGCCTCTCACCACCACAAATAAAGAATTATACTATGGACATAAGTGAACAGCCAATGAAATGGTCAGACTAGCAGTTTACCACCGGTGTAAATCCTCTGATAATCACTGGCATCCATATCCAGATCTGCAGCCCAGGAATAAATAGAGTAAAAATAAAAACACAAAGCAACCTCTTTAAAAGTTGTATTTTATTATTGTAAAAAAAGTTTACCTTGGTATAATCGCAATAAGCCACTGGTAGGATGTGGGTTATCAGGGATTTACCACGGCTGGAGGGATTTACCCACCGGCTGCACCTCGTGGGCAAACCACTACAGCCGTGGTAATCCCGATATCCCACACCTCCTTGTGGATTATTGTAACTAAACAGAAGATATAGGACCAAGAGGAGGAGAGGATGTGGGGTTAGAAAGGGAAGGAGGCTGTGTGTGATGGTGAGGAGGTGGAGGGGTTATGTATTGCTACTGTATTTTTCATATTAACCTATTTTTTGTCTTTAACAGGTCTGACAGGATGCTGACTCAGTCACCATCAGATAAGTATTACTCTATGACTAATCTGTCCTTTCTTACCCCAGGAGTCCTTTAGTATCAGTGGATACGTCAAAATATGCCCTGAAAGCTACTATGTGCCAATTCCACATGGCAGATGATAATGACGCGAGCCTCTAGGCTGGGCGGGCCCATGCCATATCTCTGAGGCAGCCTGGCTGGCTTAGAACAACCAGTCTGACCCACAGATACTCAAACAAGACTATGGATTTTCCCTGTGATCCCGGGTGGTGGGCAGAAGTTTGTTCCCAGTGCCTTACAACCCCTATCCACAATCTGACTTTAGCCAGTACAGGGGTCTTTCAGGAGGGGCAGAAGGGGCCAAAGAAGATCCACCTCTACCCAGCCATCTGCCTTTAAGTCTAAGTCCTGCCGTGAGTGTCCGAATGGGGGAATCCAGCATACTGTTGATGTTCTTCATAGAGTGCTTCGGGCATTACATAGACTGCACCCACCAGCATTATGAGAGGAATCTAAAGGAACAATGAATTGTGTTACAACAAATAAAAAATATTTCAGCTGTAATGTCTCTGTGTGTATCCTTATGTGAGCTCTCACTGTCTGTCTTTATGTATCATGTACTGAAGTAATTTACCTGCTATTCTGTTATTCCACTTAGCTGTTCATGTCAGCTGATGCCCAGAACCGCATACATATGGGGTGCTCAGTTGTTCTTGAGGGTCAGTGAAAGTTGTGTGTCATTACAATGCGGTGAAGCACTATTTGGTTATGGTCAAGGTAACCTCAGGAGGCATTAACACATTGTAACACAGCATGTTATTCAGAAGTGCTACGGCGCCCGGATAGGCTGAATGCCATCACGTGGTATAGGACCAACACAGCATTGTGACCCGATAATGCCGTGTTGGTGTCCTGGAAGTGCGTTCAGAGTCCAACAAGCATTATTTCTCATAATGCTGTGTTGAGGCTCGGAAACGTCTCAAGCACAACAGGCATTATGAGAAATAATGCGTGTTGAACTTCGGAAGCGTGCTTCCCAACACAGCAACACGGCATTATTGGCACAATGCGCTGTTGTGTTTGCATCCCTACGTGACGGGCGTTGGCGCCTTGTCGTGGGACGCCCGTAGAGGCTTTCAATAATGCTCGTGTTTCAAAGCAAAGACTACAGTCTATGAAGATTGCCTCAGTCTCCGCGCCTTTTTCCTGAATCACTCTGCCCTGTGCTCGTCCTAGTAGACATCATGCTTGTCCGTGTTACAGAGCATTAATCACCAGCAGCCTCAGCCTCTACCGGTGATTAATGCCGGCAGAGGTTGAACTCTCTGGCTTCCGCCTCGTGCAATCAACGCCTCAGCGGCATTAATCCCGTAGAGCCTCCTCTGCCGGTGATTAATGCTTACCTACAGAGGCTTAGGACTATGGACAAACTGCCATCCTAAAAGTTCCTGTCTTCCATCACTTAACTTGTCTCTCGTGGTAAGCGCCTACCTTGTAGAAGAGAAATAAGTTAGAGTTTTGTTTGTAACCTATTGTGTAAAACCAGTGTATTTTATTTTCTGTAAAATCTGTTCCCTACAGTGTGTTGTAATATCCTGTAGTATCTGTTTAATTGTCTTGAAATATTAAAAATGTTCATAGATTTGTAGAAGTGTGCTGGCAGAAAAGTTCCAACAGGCCAACCTAGTCTGCCCATTTGTCTAGCTATCTGCTAGGACATGCACCCCTCCCACCCTCAACACTCCCATGCCTTCTTGAAGCCTTCCAATGTTGCTTCTCCAACCACCCCCTCCATGAGCCTATTCCACTTATCCACCACCCTCTCTGTGAAATAGTACTTCCTAATGTTACCCCTGAACTGCCTCTACTCCATCTGCAAGCCATGCCCCCTCGTCCTCTGATTTCCCTTCAGCTGGAAGATGCTTTCCACTGGCACCCAGTTTGTATGCTTAAGGTACTTGAAGGTCTCAATCATGCCCCCTCTCCTCTGTACCAGGGAGTACATGTTCAAATCTCTCAACCTTTCTTCATAGGACAGGTGGGTGAGCCCTTTTACCATCTTCGTTGCTCTCCTCTGAATTGTCTCCAGCCTCCCACATTCTTTTTTGAGGTACTGTTTCTATTTGCTCTGCCTAACCTTGTTTTACAGAGTCCCCAGGGTCAAACCGAGGAACCAACCCTGGTGGTAAGTGCAAACAGTGTGGGTACTTGCAAGGTATATTGGTGGTATTGTGAGAAAAGCTTGTACAATGGCTGATGACTGGGCTCACATCTCATCACATAGGGTCATTAAATCTGTTATGTTATCCGATGCTTTGCGCGACAGCTGCATGCATGGCATAGCTGGGGTGGGTTCCTGGGTGCTCAAACCCCACCCTCAGCACCTCCTGCCTTCTCCTGCTTGCTGACTGTGTCCCCCTCAAAAGTTTCACTTCATTTAGCCAGAGACTCTGCACAGAGAGTTGAGTCACTCGTGATGCAATCCCTCCCCCCCCAGATTTACTCACAAACAGTCGATCTGCCTCCTGAAACCAAGGCCATGCAAAAAGGTCTTGGCCCACCTCGCCTCTGCAGATTGACAGTCACATGATGCTAAGAGCCGCTGTGTGCTGAATGCACACACTCTCTTGGCAGTCTTCATTCCGGACCTGCCGTGGAGGTGCTCTGAGCAGCTAGCTTGTTGCCCGGGGTCTTTTTCAGGTATGACTAGGTGTACATTTAGTACTAAACAAGATAGAAGAAATTTACAAATGAATGAATAAAATAAATTAAATTAAAAACAGGTTCAAGTTCCTCTCTTTTGCAGCCTGTGTCTATGTCTACAGAGATACTGAGGAGGGGGGATCCTTACCAATCGGCGGGTCTGGGGAGAGGGGGAGGCATCACTGGCAGGAGGAGGAGGGCTAACAGGAGAAGAGGTACCGGAAGTGGAAATCACAGCAGAGAGAGTGAGGGAAGCCCTCAGCTCCTTAAGATGGAGAAAGCACTAGGGACGGATAAATTACATCCCAGAGTGCTGAAGGAACTTGTGGATGTCCTGCGAAACCCTGGCGGAGCTTTCACCATCTCTCTGAGGACAGGCTGGGTGCCCAGGACTGGAAGGTGTGGCATATAGTGCCTATCCACAAGGGGGGATCAAGGGAGGTGGCAGGGAACTACAGGCCTGTCAGCCTGACATCGGTGGTGGGCAAGGTGATGGAGGGCATTGTCAAGGAGGAGTTGGACAGGAATAGGGGAAGGGGTGTACTGGAAAATTATTTTTTGTTTGTTTTTTTGTTTTGCGGTTGGGCTTGGTTTGGGAGGGTTTGTGCGAGTTGACATTGTCCACCAGTGAATGCTTAACTTGTGGTGGCACCTGATATGCAATAGGATGTTTTTACTATCACACTTTGTCTTCCAGCAGGAAAGCTCCTGATTGGACATCTTACAGATCGACAAGAACATCTGTCTCGTAGAGGGTCCTGGTTCGAACTTTTCAGAGGTTATCGAACATCAGTTTCTTCATTTGTCAAGGTTAGTTCTATGCATTATATGTTGCACCTGATATGGGAGGGAATCGGGGTACAACAGAACAATAGGGAATGATACAATTGTGGCAGTGCTTGGTTTATGAGGGTATTGGGAGGCCATTGATGTGGAAAAGTGAGGTTGTTACACTGTGTACAGGCAGGGTAGGGGGAGATAGAAAGAGTTAGAGACAGAGAAGCAGTGGACCAAAGATACATTTATACAGGCATAAAGTCAATAATAAAGTCTATTCCTGGCCTCAGTGTGTGTGTGTGTGTGTGTGTGTGTGTACAGACTGGGGAAAAGCAAACTGGCAACATAATCTTTTGACTTGTTACCGTGTTGGGGGGACTACAGAGCACAAAAGAGATCTTTCAGTTACAGGAATCACAAATGTATTCTTGGACAAAATGTGTTTAAGCTAATAAGAGATGACCATGGGTTATGTTAATGGTCTGTTAATCACCCTCTAGTGGCATAATGTGGCACGAGGGATTGCCGAGTGTGACATGCCCCTAAAGGGTGATTAACTGACCATTAACATAACCTCTGGGAGTGCCTTATTGCTATTATAATAAAAATGTTTTTTTAAACAGTGTTAAATTTTGTTCAATATATGGGTGAGCTGTACAAGTATATTAATAAAAGATTAACATAAGGCTGTTAGAATGTTTACAGCCAATCAGAAAGCTTCATTTCTCAGACCATTGTTATAATTGTGTATAGTCCGGGCAATGGCGGACTGGTAAAATAAATATTTGACTTGTTTAGATGGGGAGACAGACTATTGGATAGAAAATATACATTTTTTTCAGCAACAGAAATTAGTGGTAGGGTCTGGTATGGGAAGGTGTGTACTGACATTGTACACGGGAAATGCTTAACTTATTTATTTGCTTTTGTTTACGAGTGCATACACTAGACAACCAGGTGCCTATTTTCAAATGCATCCCAGGAGGTTACAATGGAACAAAAAATGATCATCGGGCATCAGGCATATACAGGGTTAACATACATCTTGGTTCAGGCACATATATAACATAAGAATAAGGTACACATATATTTTACTGTCACATAAATCACAAGTAAACTATATTCTAGCACTAAATGTGGGTTTTGTGTACAGGCCAGGCAAATGGCAGGTTGATTAAGCAATAAGGCATGACCAAGGGTTATGTTAATGGTCTGTTAATCACGTTCTAGGGTGTACTGTGGCACAAGGTGTAGCAGTAAAGCCACATGCCCCTACAGGGTGATTAACTGACCATTAACATAATCCCTGGGAGTGCCTTATTTGCTATTATAATATAAATGTTTTTAAATAGTGTTAAACCCTGTTCAGCATTTGATTAGGTTGTACATGTATGTTAATCAAAGATAACATAGGGCTGATAGAATGTTTACAACCAATCAGAAAACTATATTTCTCAGACTCTTTTATAATTAAAAAACATATTTGATTTGCACAATCCGGGGAGACTGGATGTAAAGAGATCTCTTACCTGGTACATGATAACCACTAGGGACCATAGAACAGAAAACAACTGTATCTTACTTGAGAGGTTCCTGCAGTAGGTCTTCAAGTATAGGTCTGCATTTCTGGCATCAGAACTGCACGGCAAACTTGTAGCTAGCAGTCATCAGCAGGAGCTGTAGCTTCATCATCGGTGGTGTGACGTCAGCGTGACTATAAAGGGCAGTCCCTTGCCCGTCATCCAGTTCTTTCTCACCATCACCTTATTTATCCCTTTCAAGTACTTGAAGCTACCAATCATGTCCCTCCTCTCTCTCTCCCTCTCTTCCCTGTCTTCCAGGGAATACATTTTCAGTGCCCTCAACCTCTCCTCGTATGACTTGCCCTGATGACCTGCTGTTATCTGACCTTGATTCCCTCGCTGCTCGATCTGATGATGGGGATGTATTCCAGACCCAGCTTTTTTGGACCTTCTTGTTCCCATTAAGAAGTACTATGATTGGGAGTCTGAGGATTGGGACCCTATGCGGCAGAGGCTCGTGGAGCACCTGGATCTAGAGTCTATGTCCCCGGTCCCCATTCCTCCATGGATCGCCCCCTTCTGCTGCTTCCCGGCTCACTTGTTGCTCCTTTTGTTTGCTTTGGCATTGGTCCCTCCCCCCACTTCCCCGCTCCTGCCTTATCCTGTTTCCTATCTCTGTGATGTCCCTCTCCAAACCCCTCTCTCCTACTTGTGCTGTCTCTTATCCTCCGCCGCCACTTCTCTGTCCTGGTTAGTAAAGGGGGGGGCGACATGAATGTAGGGTGGTCGAGTTAGGGTACGAAGATTTAGGGGTTGGCTATTGGTCTGGGTGGGGGTCCAGTGCCAGGAAGAGGGGCCAGAAGGGGGCAAGTGACAGCATTGAAGAGGGTCAACTAGGGGAATGTATTCAGATTAGGAGTATGTGGAGTGGAGAACCATAGTAACTTTCTTGTTCACTTGCCTTTGAATACCAATCTGATGCACTGGTTTGTTACTTCCATTAAGGCTTCCTTTAGATGCTTACACTGTTCTTCCACTCCCCCTCCTGCCCCCATTCTCTCCAGAGCTCTTTTGAGACCTCTCCCCATTTCTGTAAAGTCAGCATTTTTGAAATCCAAAACCTTTGTCCTAGTATGACTTGAGTTACTATCTGTCCTTATGCTAAACTAAACTATATTGTGATCGTTGGATCCCAGTGTGGGGGAGTTTTGAGAGAGTGAGATTAACCACCATGCTATATTAGGGTGCTAAATTAATGATAGCACATGTTATCAAAGTGCATGTTGTGCCAATTTGTCAGTCGCATGGAACATTTGTGATAGTGCATGTTATCAAGGTGCATGTTGTGCCAATTTGTCAGTTGCATGGAACATTTGTGATAGTGCATGTTATCAAGGTGCATGTTGTGCCAATTTGTCAGTCGCATGGAAAATTCATGATAGCACATGTTACCAAGGTGCATGCTGTGCCAATTTGATGGTCTAAGTGATCATTCATGATAGCGCATGTTATCAAGGTGCATGTTGTGCCAATTTGACAGGCATGTATGAACTAGATGCTTCATTTACAGAAGTGGTGCAAAGAAGGAATTCCATTAAAAGGGTCAGTGAATGAACTTAACTGATTGCCCAGGCAACAATGGGCCAGTGAACCAAAAGGAATATCACCTATCCCAACCGGGATGCTACAGTCACTGAAAATTGGCCATCTAGGCAGAGAGCACTGGTCTTTCTAATCATCTTTACTAAAAACAAATTTTTTTCTATCTGTTAACTAATTTTATTCCTTTATGCCACTATTAATATTATTATTATAATACTTCTTCAACAGTAATTTTTTCTTATGCGCCATTACACTCTAATGTAGTCTGATGCACCAGCAGTATCTATCCACTATCGGTTTCTTATCTCATTACTGTATCTTTCTCATATTAACCTATTGTTGTTTCTCTTTCACATGCCTGAACAGATGAGGACTCCTTCACCATCAGATAGTATTGTTCTACTGTGAACATGTTATATATTAATAATTTAATATGAACTACGGATCCTTTGTGACTCCATTCCTGTATTTTATTTTTCAGTACTGACGGACATCGTCCCTTCAAGATTCCTGCTTCTGACTCCACAGTATCCTGGTAAGACACTCTCCACATATTACTTGGTTGTGTCTGGTATGGGAGGGGTTGCATGGGATATGTGTCCTATAATCCCAGATCTTACTTCGAGAGGACTCTTGCAGTAGGTAATTACTTATAGGACTGATGCTGGCAGGCGGCAGGACCCCACGGAAAGATTTCTACCTTGCAGTCCCTGGCCCAACTACCACCCGGATGGACATTCCCTGTGCCTGTTCTGCCTAGGCCCCAATCACCCATTCGAGAAGTGCCAGCACTGCCTCAGCTTCAACTGCTCCCTCGGGAGCCGCCGGGACACAGATAACATCCCCAGTGGTGGCAGGACCAGAACAATTTGAGACAGGGGGTTCCCTTCATCCCTCAGTCTCATTCCTTGACCCTTACTACAGATGCATCCCTCTTGGGGTGGGGAGCTCACATGGGCGACCTCACCACACAGGGATTGTGGTCCCCTCAGGAATCTCTGCTCCACATCAATCTGTTGGAACTCAGAGCAGTTTTTCTAGCACTTCAAGCTTTTTCCACATCTGTTCAGAACAAAGTGGTACAGGTCAGAACAGACATCGCCACTACAATGTGGTACATCAACAAGCAAGGGGGCACTCGGTCTATGGCCTTGTGCACCGAAGCAATGAAGTCTGATATGGAATGGTTGGTGGGGGGCCATTAATGTCCTGGGAATGCTTTTGTGGTGGGGCCTGATATGGGAGGACTTGTGGGCCATCGGACACCAAATAATGCTTGGTGCCTGGCAGAAGGGTGACACCAGTTCAGTGGTTGAATTACACTGGTCATAACTGACAGCCTCCATCCTGTTTATGTCCTTGCAGATACAATGTCTCCAGAACTTCACACAGTACTCCAGATGGGGTACAACCAACTGTCTGTACAGAGGGATACTAACTTCCTGTTTTCTACAGGTGATTCCTCTGCCTATACATCCTAAGTCCATTCTCATCCTTTCCACCCCCACCAACTTCCTGTTTTCTACAGGTGATTCCTCTCCCTATGCATCCTAAGTGAAACAGAGGACACCAGGGGCCATGATATGAGACTGGAGCAAGGAAGGTTCAGGAGGAGATGAGGAGACACTTTTTTACACAGAGGGTGGTGGCTGGGTGGAATGTGTTACCTGCTGAAGTGGTATGCAGTAGAACAGTATGTTCGTAAGTCCCTTCTCATCCTTTCCACCCCACCATTGTGCATAGAAACATATAAGTTGATGGCAAATAAGGACTGCAAGGCCCATCCAGTCTGCCCATTTCTTTTTCTACATTATAAATGTGCCATTGGACTTTGCTTTGTCAATGACCTATCTATCCATATTCATCTGTATTGCTCCATTATGCCTATCCCATGCCTGTTTGAAGCCCTGCACTGTATTCATATCCACCACTTCCTGAAGTAGGCCGTTTCATGCATCCACCACCCTTTCTTTAAAAAAGAACTTCCTCACAGTACCCCTTAATTGGCATCCCTCTAATCTCATGCTGTGTCCTCTTGTCCTATTTTTCTTATGTTGGAACATGTTAGACTCTTTCACCTTGTTCGTCCCTCATGTGTTGTGCCACCACACCTGAGCCATGGTGGACCACTCACAATGTCAGTAAAGTCCTGCAGTATGACATGTTGAAAGTCATGGATGGTTCGCCATCTGCTCCACTCTGCTGGATGAAAATGTATACAGGAGTATTGATCTGAAATGTCGATTGAATATGTTTCATATGCTTTTCTAAGGTTACATATTTTCAATATTTTTCAGTCTATCAATTGATTTTCTTGAGCTGTTTCAAAAGAAGTATTGTGACGATGAACACTCATTAGAAAATGAGCTTGTAAAATCCTGGCTAGGTACTAGCCCCTTCACGTAGTCCTGTATCATTGTGCCCAGCCTAATTTTCTATTGGCATAAAGTACCCGATAAAATTTCAAATCTCCGCCATTTTTTTCTCTCACTTAGCAAGAGCTACTGGTCCCCAGAACCTCGTACTGTTTAGTGGAAGCTGCTGCTCTTCATATTTCTTTTTATTTCTGTTTCCTCAGCGACTGGGCACTCCTGAGATAGCAAGATGTAAGATAGGTGGGAAATGCAGAGTGCTGCATCCCGGAATGGACTACACAAGACTTCCCTCTATCATAGTCAGCATTGTGTGTCCATTGGACACCATGGCATGTTTTATAGTTGCTGTTTCCCAGTGTGGGAAGACATGGGGTGTCCATTGGACACCATGGAATGGTTAATTGGCGTAGATTCCCGGTATCGAGACCGAGATGGCGGAGTGATCGAGATGTATGATAGGTGGGAAATGCTGAGTGCTGCATTCCAGAATGCTTCCCATAAAAACAAAACAATGCAAAATACAGTTTTTCATATCAAGTTTTTATTGAAGTACAGTTAAATGTGGATTATTTAGAATAGTGCATATCATTTCTAAGAATAAGAACTTTATAAACTGCTGCCAATTAGAAATGATTTCCTGTTCTCTTTAATCAAACTGTGGTTCCAGTTTGTACCAAAAGCACTATACTGTTATATACTGTGCCTAACCTTGTTTTATAGGGGGTCTCCAGGGTTGAACTGGTGGAACCAGCCCTGGTGGAAAGTTCAAACAGTGTGGGAAGTATATACAGAATAGGGGCTACTGTGAAAATGTTTGTTGCATATTGTCTATGCTACTAGAAGGGAAAAGGGGATTACAATGTCCCAGAAAGCTGTATCCAGGTTAGCCTTGTTACTAACAACCCTGTCCTCAGGTGGAGGCTCCCTGTCAGTACACATGCCCTTAACCTGCAACTAGCCATGCAGGCAGGGGTAGTAGCCCTGAGATAGTGCCACCTAGGGATACACAAGTGGGATGACATGGGAAGGCTGAACAACATGTACTGCTTTATTCATGCTAGGTCATCAAACATGACTACTGCAAAATACCTTTCCTATTTGGTAACTATCAGTTTCTCAAACCACCAATCACATAATGTTTTCATGAGATCTTGTGCATAAATGCATAATTTTGCTCTAAGTGCCACTATTAGTAATCACTCTTAAACGTTTTTATTTCCTGGAAGATACCAGACGTGTTGTCTTTGCCAGCAAATGTCAGGAATTGAGCACTACTACCTGTCATAGATTGGATACACTCCAATGCTATAATATGTATGTTTTCTTAATTCAGATATGCAGTGTCCAGAGAAGACTGTATGGATCTGCGGACACTCCTTCATGCATTGGGCAGGGATTCGGGAGTGGTCTCGGACTGGGGGACCAGTGTTGACCTTCGATACTCCAGTCAATGTTCGTTGGTTAGGTGAGAGGGGTATGCGTTGGGATCAACTGGTGCCAATGTTGCGACAGGAGTGCCTGAGGGGATCCAAACCAGATGTCATCGTCATCCACCTGGGAGGCAATGATTTAGGATTGAAGACATCAGTGATGCTGCTTCGGAAGATGAAGGAGGACATCGCCTTGATCAAGCACCGAATGCCGAAAACCATGATCCTTTGGTCCCACATCATCCAGCGTCGACAGTGGAGGAATGTTTCTGATACTAAGAAAATGGACAGAACAAGGAGAAAGATCAACACAGAGATGGGGGCATTCATGAGAGGATTGTCAGCCGGCGTGGTCAAGCATGATGGCATCATGTCCCTCTTCCCAGAACTGTATCGGCAGGATGGTGTCCACTTAACAGATCAGGGAAGCGATATGTTCTGCAGTGACATCAAGAGGGCTGTAGCTCCAATCCTATAGAGGTATGCAATTTATAGATGCAGTGGTGGGGGAATGTACAGTATATAATCCAATGGACTATAACTTTCAGGTCGTCATTGGTATAATGTCTTTAAATTCTGTGTTTCAGATTGGAGTATATAGGCTAAAAGTCTTTAAAAGCTAAAGAACGTATATGGATATACGTTCCAAATGCCCTATCGACTGTCGTCGGGGTCGTCTTCCATATGACAATCACTGTAATCTATATACACAGTGTGTTGTACGAAATATGTCCCCTGGCTTCAGAAATGCTCTTGCAACAGTCAGAATGGGAAATAAATTGGAAAGAATAATGCATAAGGTAGGTTACTACGTGATGTCACTAACGGTAAGTTACAGTTTAGCTTAGGTTTTGAGATGTGTGTATTGATGTACAGTATGTATTCATGTTTCAAAATTAATTCAGGGTTTGACCTCATGAAACTGCTAACAGTGTTAGTCCAGCTGGGTACCTCAACAGTGATTCACACTTGCTACCCATATCTAGCAAAAGGGGTGGTGTACTTTGTTTTTTTACCTTTATTTATTTATTTTTTTTACCTTTGTCATACCAGGAGAGAAACACTGCAATGATGCTACATTACAACATTTTACATCTTGACTTCCTATGATACTACTCAACTGATACTTTCTGGGATTACGGTAAGAGACAAACTAGTTTGTCTAACAGGCTGTGGAAACCTTGCGGTGTTAACATAAATAGCCTTGTAGACCTACTAGTACGCATTGCACCACAACAAACTTCACCTTCACCGTCTCATCAGTTGGAATGAATTATAATGCATGGACTAGTTCTGAACACTCCAAGAGATGACTTCATGTGAGGGTGAGCTACACTACTTTGGTTAAATTAAATATCACAGAGTATGTAAAATGTTGATGCAATGGTGTAGCATAGGGTAAGATCAGACAGTTTTTTATCTACAGGTCACAAGCCTGAAGACGATATATAGAATTTAGAATAGGGAAAGGATAGGGCTTTTCTCCACAGGTTTTAGAATAGGGAAAGGATAGGGTTTTTCTCCACAGGTTTTAGAATAGAGAAAGGGTATGTTTTTTCTACACAGGTTTTAGAACAGGAAAGTATAGGGTTTTTCTCCACAGGTTTTTGAATAGGAAATGTTAGGGTTTTCTCCACAGGTTTTAGAATAGGAAAGGATAGGTTTTTCTCCACAGGTTTTGAATAGGAAAGGATATGATTTTTCTCCACAGGTTTTAGTATTGGGAAAGGATAGGATTTTTCTCCACAGGTTTTAGAATATGGAAAGAATAGGTATTTTCTCCGCAGGTTTTAGAATAAGGAAATTAGAGGGTTTTTTGCCACATATTTCTGGCATTACCATGTCTGATGGAATGCTCTTTGTGTATGATGATCCATACACTTGAAAAAGTTTCGCATCAGTAAAATGTGGAACACTAATGGTAAATGCTAATGGTAATAAAAAGTAGTAAACTATTTTGGTTTCTTTCATACTGTATAGTACACTATATAAGATACTGTATGGTGGTCTAAATACACACCGCTTTCGTTAACACCTTACTTAATTTGCTGTCCTCACTGTAACCATGAGATACTGAAGAAACTAGGTCCATTTTCTATTAATTATATAAACCTCATGGGTGACGTATATTTTGTATTTCATCTTTGAACCTTAGGGTGAAGGTGTATCATTGCTGTGTATTGACAACCACCAACTATTTTATATAATGTATGGTGAAAAAATATCACAAAACATGGGACTAAGGCATAGTAGGATAGGGTAACATAAGAAAAATGTGTTAATTATCCAAGGGCAATACAGTGATCTAAAACATAATAGTATAAGGTAATACTAGATAGGTTTTTCCACTGTTCACATGCATAAATGCTGGAGATAGATATAGGAAAAGACAGATCTTACTTCGAGAGGGTTCCATCAGTAGGTCATCACATATAGGACTTGCACCACCTGGCATTGGGCCGCACGGCAGACTTTTCTAGCAATACCTGAAGGGGAACCACCCGGCCAACGTCACGTGACCAACAGAACCCCTTCCAGTGCCAGGTTAGGTTGTGCCGGTTACGACATCGGTGACCCTGCTGTGGGCTGTCTTGACGCCGGACCCTCCCCCAACTACACAATGGCGGGTCTGACGTGATTCTCTGACGCAGGTCTGACATTGGGGGCTTATAATCAACCCTGAACTGTCCTGCATTACCTTTTGGGTATCCAAGGGATCCCTACCTGGTACTCCACTCCAGATTGGAGTCATTTGGGGCAGTTCAACCCTGGATTTGCCCTTACTCCAACTACATGGGGTTTCAAGGGTATTATCCTCCACTGGACACCCCTCCTCCTCCTCCTCCTCCCCCCAGTCTCAACCAGATCCACTTCCCCTTCCCTGGCTACTTCGGATTTCAAGACCCTGATTCAGTCTTGGTGGCAAGGGCCCAGGTCAGAACTGGTTTCAGATCTGGAAACTAGGCTCCTGCAACCACAGCTTCTTATGTCTCCTTCCCCAATCAGCTATCTTGCAACTGTCCATGTCTTGGGGAAGACTTGGCAGGACGTTTCCCTACTGGACTTTAGACAACATCCTGTCAAGGAGAGTGGAGTTCATGATGTGTTATATAATAGGGAAAGGATAGGCTTTTTCTCCACAGGTTTTAGAAAAGGCAAAGGGTAGGATTTTACTCCACAGAATTTAGAATAGAGAAAGGGTAGGGTTTTTCTACACAGGTTTTAGAACAGGGAAAGGATAGGGTTTTTCTCCACAGGTTTTTTGAATAGGGAAATGTTAGGGTTTTTCTCCACAGGTTTTAGAATATGGAAAGAATAGGGTTTTTCTCCACAGGTTTTTGAAAAGGGAAAGGATAGGATTTTTCTCCACAGGTTTTTGAAGAGGGAAAGGATAAGATTTTTCTCCACAGGTTTTAGAATAGGGAAAGGATAGGGTTTTTCTCCACAGGTTTTTTGAATAGGGAAAGGGTAGGGTTTTTCTCCACAGGTTTTAGAATAGGGAAAGGATAGGGTTTTTCTCCACAGGTTTTTGAAAGGAGAAAGGATAGGATTTTTCTACACAGGTTTTAGAATAGAGAAAGGGTAGGGTTATTCTACACAGGTTTTAGAACAGGGAAAGGATAGGGTTTTTCTCCACAGGTTTTTTCAATAGGGAAATATTAGGGTTTTTCTCCACAGGTTTTAGAATAGGGAAAGGATAGGGTTTTTCTCCAAAGGTTTTTGAAAAGGGAAAGGATTGGATTTTTCTCCACAGGTTTTAGTACAGGGAAAGGATAGGGATTTTCTCTGTAGGTTTTAGAATAGGGAATTGAGAGGGTTTTTTGCCATATGTTTCTGGCATTACCATGTCTGATGGAATGCTCTTTGTGTATGATGATCCATACACTTGAAAAAGTGTCGCATCAGTGAAATGTGGACAACTGATGGTAAATGTTAATGGTAATAAAAAATAGTAAACTATTTTGGTTTCTTTTCTACTGTATAGTACACTATATAAGATACTGTATGGTGGCCTAAATACACACCACTTTCGTTAACACCTTACTTAATTTGCTGTTCTCACTGTAACTGTGAGATACTGAAGAAACTAGGTCCATTTTCTATTAATTATATAAAACTCATGGGTGATGCATATCTTGTGTTTCATTTGTGAACCTTAGGTGAAGGTGTATCATTGCTGTGTATTGACAACCACCAACTATTTTATATAATGTATGGTGAAAAATATTGCAAAACATGGGACTAAGGCATAGTAGGATAGGGTAACATAAAATAAATGTGTTAATTTTCCAAGGGCAATACAGTGACCTAAAACATAATAGTAAAAGGTAATACTAGATTGGTTTTCCACTGTTCACATGCATAGGCTGGAGATAGGTATAAGAAAAGATAGATCTTACTTGAGAGGGTTCCATCAGTAGGTCATCACATTTAGGACTTGCACCACCTGGCATTGGGCCGCACGGCAGACTTTTTCTAGCAATACCTGAAGGGGACCACCCGCCCAACGTCACGTGACCAACAGAACCCCTTCCAGTGCCAGGTTAGGTTGTGCCGGCTACGACATCGGTGACCCGGCTGTGGGCTGTCTTGATGCCGGACCCTTCCCCATCTACACAATGGTGGGTCTGACGTGGATTCCTCTGACGCAGGTCTGACATTGGGGGGCTTATAATCAACCCTGAACTGTCCTGCATTACCCTTTTGGGTATCCAAGGGATCCCTACCCGGGGTACTCCACTCCAGATTGGAGTCATTTGGGGCAGTTCAACCTTGGATTTTGCCCTTACTCCAACTACATGGGGTTTCAAGGGTATTATCCTCCACTGGACACCTCCTCCTCTTCCTCCTCCCCCCAGTCTCAACCAGATCCACTTCCCTTCCTGGCTACTTGGATTTCAAGACCCTGATTCAGTCTTGGTGGCAAGGCCCAGGTCAGAACTGGTTTCAGATCTGGAAACTAGGCTCCTGCAACCACAGCTTTGTCTCCTTCCCCAATCAGCTATCTTGCAACTGTCCATGTCTTGGGAAGACTTGGCAGGACGTTTCCTACTGGACTTTAGGCAACTTCCTGTCAAGGAGAGTGGAGTTCATGATGTGTTATATAATAGGGAAAGGATAGGCTTTTTCTCCACAGGTTTTAGAAAAGGCAAAGGGTAGGATTTTACTCCACAGAATTTAGAATAGAGAAAGGGTAGGGTTTTTCTACACAGGTTTTTGAAGATGGAAAGGATAGGATTTTTCTCCACAGGTTTTAGAACAGGGAAAGGATAGGGTTTTTCTCCACAGGTTTTTTGAATAGGGAAATGTTAGGGTTTTTCTCCACAGGTTTTAGAGTATGGAAAGAATAGGGTTTTTCTCCACAGGTTTTTGAAAAGGGAAAGGATAGGATTTTTCTCCACAGGTTTTTGAAGAGGGAAAGGATAAGATTTTTCTCCACAGGTTTTAGAATAGGGAAAGGATAGGGTTTTTCTCCACAGGTTTTTGAATAGGGAAAGGGTAGGGTTTTTCTCCACAGGTTTTAGAATAGGAAAGGATAGGGTTTTCTCCACAAGTTTTTGAAAGGAGAAAGGATAGGATTTTTTACACAGGTTTTAGAAAGAGAAAGGGTAGGTTTTTCACAGGTTTTAGAACAGGGAAAGGATAGGGTTTTTCTCCACAGGTTTTTCAATAGGGAAATGTTAGGTTTTTCTCCACAGGTTTTAGAATAGGGAAAGGATAGGGTTTTTCCAAAGGTTTTGAAAAGGGAAAGGATTGGATTTTTCTCCACAGGTTTTAGTACAGGGAAAGGATAGGGATTTTCTCTGTAGGTTTTAGAATAGGGAATTGAGAGGGTTTTTTGCCATATGTTTCTGGCATTACCATGTCTGATGGAATGCTCTTTGTGTATGATGATCCATACACTTGAAAAAGTGTCGCATCAGTGAAATGTGGACAACTGATGGTAAATGTTAATGGTAATAAAAAATAGTAAACTATTTTGGTTTCTTTTCTACTGTATAGTACACTATATAAGATACTGTATGGTGGCCTAAATACACACCACTTTCGTTAACACCTTACTTAATTTGCTGTTCTCACTGTAACTGTGAGATACTGAAGAAACTAGGTCCATTTTCTATTAATTATATAAAACTCATGGGTGATGCATATCTTGTGTTTCATTTGTGAACCTTAGGTGAAGGTGTATCATTGTTGTGTATTGACAACCACGAACTATTTTATATAATGTATGGTGAAAAATATTGCAAAACATGGGACTAAGGCATAGTAGGATAGGGTAACATAAAATAAATGTGTTAATTTTCCAAGGGCAATACAGTGACCTAAAACATAATAGTAAAAGGTAATACTAGATTGGTTTTTCCACTGTTCACATGCATAAAGGCTGGAGATAGGTATAAGAAAAGATAGATCTTACTTCGAGAGGGTTCCATCAGTAGGTCATCACATATAGGACTTGCACCACCTGGCATTGGGCCGCACGGCAGACTTTTCTAGCAATACCTGAAGGGGGACCACCCACCAACGCCACGTGACCAACAGAACCCTTCCAGTGCCAGGTTAGGTTGTGCCGTTACGACATCGTGACCCCTGCTATGGGCTGTCTTGATGCGGACCCTCCCCATCTACACAATGGCGGGTCTGACGTGATTCCTCTGACGCAGGTCTGACATTGGGGGCTTATAATCAACCCTGAACTGTCCTGCATTACCCTTTGGGTATCCAAGGATCCTCACTGGTACTCCACTCCAGATTGGAGTCATTTGGGGCAGTTCAACCTTGATTTTGCCCTTACTCCAACCACATGGGGTTTCAAGGGTATTATCCTCCACTGGACACCCTCCTCCTCCTCCTCCTCCTCCCCCAGTCTCAACCAGATCCACTTCCCTCCCTGGCTACTGGATTTCAAGACCCTGATTCAGTCTTGGTGGCAGGGCCCAGGTCAGAACTGGTTTCAGATCTGGAAACTAGGCTCCTGCAACCACAGCTCTTATGTCTCCTTCCCCAATCAGCTATCTTGCAACTGTCCATGTCTTGGGGAAGACTTGGCAGGACGTTTCCCTACTGGACTTTAGACAACATCCTGTCAAGGAGAGTGGAGTTCATGATGTGTTATATAATAGGGAAAGGATAGGCTTTTTCTCCACAGGTTTTAGAAAAGGCAAAGAGTAGGATTTTACTCCACAGAATTTAGAATAGAGAAAGGGTAGGGTTTTTCTACACAGGTTTTTGAAGATGGAAAGGATAGGATTTTTCTCCACAGGTTTTAGAACAGGGAAAGGTTAGGGTTTTTCTCCACAGGTTTTTTGAATAGGGAAATGTTAGGGTTTTTCTCCACAGGTTTTAGAATATGGAAAGAATAGGGTTTTTCTCCACAGGTTTTTGAAAAGGGAAAGGATAGGATTTTTCTCCACAGGTTTTTGAAGAGGGAAAGGATAAGATTTTTCTCCACAGGTTTTAGAATAGGGAAAGGATAGGGTTTTTCTCCACAGGTTTTTTGAATAGGGAAAGGGTAGGGTTTTTCTCCACAGGTTTTAGAATAGGGAAAGGATAGGGTTTTTCTCCACAAGTTTTTGAAAGGAGAAAGGATAGGATTTTTTACACAGGTTTTAGAATAGAGAAAGGGTAGGGTTTTTCTACACAGGTTTTAGAACAGGGAAAGGATAGGGTTTTTCTCCACAGGTTTTTTCAATAGGGAAATGTTAGGGTTTTTCTCCACAGGTTTTAGAATAGGGAAAGGATAGGGTTTTTCTCCAAAGGTTTTTGAAAAGGGAAAGGATTGGATTTTTCTCCACAGGTTTTAGTACAGGGAAAGGATAGGGATTTTCTCTAGGTTTTAGAATAGGAATTGAGAGGGTTTTTAGCCATATGTTTCTGGCATTACCATGTCTGATGGAATGCTCTTGTGTATGATGATCCATACACTTCAAAAGTGTCGATCAGTGAAATGTGGACAACTGATGGTAAATGTTAATGGTAATAAAAATAGTAAACTATTTTGGTTTCTTTTCACTGTATAGTACACTATATAAGATACTGTATGGTGGCTCTAATACACACCACTTTCTTTAACACCTTACTTAATTTGCTGTTCTCACTGTAACTGTGAGATACTGAAGAAACTAGGTCCATTTTCTATTAATTATATAAAACTCATGGGTGATGCATATCTTGTGTTTCATTTGTGAACCTTAGGGTGAAGGTGTATCATTGCTGTGTATTGACAACCACCAACTATTTTATATAATGTATGGTGAAAAAATATTGCAAAACATGGGACTAAGGCATAGTAGGATAGGGTAACATAAAATAAATGTGTTAATTTTCCAAGGGCAATACAGTGACCTAAAACATAATAGTAAAAGGTAATACTAGATTGGTTTTTCCACTGTTCACATGCATAAAGGCTGGAGATAGGTATAAGAAAAGATAGATCTTACTTCGAGAGGGTTCCATCAGTAGGTCATCACATATTGGACTTGCACCACCTGGCATTGGGCCGCACGGCAGACTTTTCTAGCAATACCTGAAGGGGGACCACCCGCCCAACGTCACGTGACCAACAGAACCCCTTCCAGTGCCAGGTTAGGTTGTGCCGGTTACGACATCGGTGACCCTGCTGTGGGCTGTCTTGACGCCGGACCCTCCCCCATCTACACAATGGCGGGTCTGACGTGGATTCCTCTGATGCAGGTCTAACATTGGGGGGCTTATAATCAACCCTGAACTGTCCTGCATTACCCTTTTGGGTATCCAAGGGATCCCTACCCGGGGTACTCCACTCCAGATTGGAGTCATTTGGGGCAGTTCAACCTTGGATTTTGCCCTTACTCCAACTACATGGGGTTTCAAGGGTATTATCCTCCACTGGACACCCCTCCTCCTCCTCCTCCCCCCAGTCTCAACCAGATCCACTTCCCCTTCCCTGGCTACTTCGGATTTCAAGACCCTGATTCAGTCTTGGTGGCAAGGGCCCAGGTCAGAACTGGTTTCAGATCTGGAAACTAGGCTCCTGCAACCACAGCTTCCTATGTCTCCTTCCCCAATCAGCTATCTTGCAACTGTCCATGTCTTGGGGAAGACTTGGCAGGACGTTTCCCTACCGGACTTTAGACAACATCCTGTCAAGGAGAGTGGAGTTCATGATGTGTTATATAATAGGGAAAGGATAGGCTTTTTCTCCACAGGTTTTAGAAAAGGCAAAGGGTAGGATTTTACTCCACAGAATTTAGAATAGAGAAAGGGTAGGGTTTTTCTACACAGGTTTTTGAAGATGGAAAGGATAGGATTTTTCTCCACAGGTTTTAGAACAGGGAAAGGATAGGGTTTTTCTCCACAGGTTTTTTGAATAGGGAAATGTTAGGGTTTTTCTCCACAGGTTTTAGAATATGGAAAGAATAGGGTTTTTCTCCACAGGTTTTTGAAAAGGGAAAGGATAGGATTTTTCTCCACAGGTTTTTGAAGAGGGAAAGGATAGGGTTTTTCTCCACAGGTTTTTTGAATAGGGAAAGGGTAGGGTTTTTCTCCACAGGTTTTAGAATAGGGAAAGGATAGGGTTTTTCTTCACAAGTTTTTGAAAGGAGAAAGGATAGGATTTTTTTACACAGATTTTAGAATAGAGAAAGGGTAGGGTTTTTCTACACAGGTTTTAGAACAGGGAAAGGATAGGGTTTTTCTCCACAGGTTTTTTCAATAGGGAAATGTTAGGGTTTTTCTCCACAGGTTTTAGAATAGGGAAAGGATAGGGTTTTTCTCCAAAGGTTTTTGAAAAGGGAAAGGATTGGATTTTTCTCCACAGGTTTTAGTACAGGGAAAGGATAGGGATTTTCTCTGTAGGTTTTAGAATAGGGAATTGAGAGGGTTTTTTGCCATATGTTTCTGGCATTACCATGTCTGATGGAATGCTCTTTGTGTATGATGATCCATACACTTGAAAAAGTGTCGCATCAGTGAAATGTGGACAACTGATGGTAAATGTTAATGGTAATAAAAAATAGTAAACTATTTTGGTTTCTTTTCTACTGTATAGTACACTATATAAGATACTGTATGGTGGCCTAAATACACACCACTTTCGTTAACACCTTACTTAATTTGCTGTTCTCACTGTAACTGTGAGATACTGAAGAAACTAGGTCCATTTTCTATTAATTATATAAAACTCATGGGTGATGCATATCTTGTATTTCATTTGTGAACCTTAGGGTGAAGGTGTATCATTGCTGTGTATTGACAACCACCAACTATTTTATATAATGTATGGTGAAAAAATATTGCAAAACATGGGACTAAGGCATAGTAGGATAGGGTAACATAAAATAAATGTGTTAATTTTCCAAGGGCAATACAGTGACCTAAAACATAATAGTAAAAGGTAATACTAGATAGGTTTTTCCACTGTTCACATGCATAAAGGCTGGAGATAGGTATAAGAAAAGATAGATCTTACTTCGAGAGGGTTCCATCAGTAGGTCATCACATATTGGACTTGCACCACCTGGCATCGGGCCACACGGCAGACTTTTCTAGGAATACCTGAAGGGGGACCACCCGCCCAATGTCACGTGACCAACAGAACACCTTCCAGTGCCAGGTTAGGTTGCGCCGGTTACGACGTTGGTGACCCTGCCATGGTCTGCCTCGACGCCGGACCCTTCCCCATCTAGACAACGGTGGGTCCAACGTGGATTCATCTGATGCCAGGTCTGACATTGGGGGGCTTATAATTGACCCTGAACTGCCCCACATTATCCTTTTGGGTATCCAAGGGGATCCCTACCTAGGGTGCTCCAGAATGGAGTCATTTGGGGCAGTTCTACCCTGGATTTCACCCTTACTCCAACTACATGGGGTTTCAAGGGTATTATCCTCCACCGGATGCCCCTCCTCCTCCTCCTCCCCCCAGTCTCAACAGAATACACCTCCCAAACCCCTGGCTACTTCAGATTTCAAGACCCTGATTCACTCTTGCTGGCAGGGGGCCAGGTCAGAATTGGTTTCAGATCTGGAAACTAGGCTCCTGCAACAACAGATTCCTATGTCTCCTTCCCTGATCAGCTATCTTGCAACTGTCAATGTCTCAGAGAAGACTCGGCAGGATGTTTCCCTACCGGACTTTAGAACCGTCCTGTCAAGGATAGTGGACTTCATGATGTGTTATATAATAGGGAAAGGATAGGCTTTTTTGTCCACAGATTTTAGAACAGGGAAAGGGTAGGGTTTTTCTCCACAGGTTTTAGAATAGGGAAAGGATAGGGTTTTTCTCCACAGGTATTTTGAATAGGGAAAGGGTAGGGTTTTTCTCCACAGGTTTTAGAATAGAAACAGTTTGATACAGAAAATGATTGAACAGTAGCCACCATCTTATTTTTGGTCATGTGACCCAGGGGATGTAGAAATGGGTACAGTCTGGGCCTTCATTTACTTATTCACTTCCCTAACATGTAAAACAAGCTGCTTTTTACTTTTCCTTTTTGAATTTATTGGCTTGCACCTCATAATGCAATAGGTGGACACCCCATTGACATGAATGAGCATACCATGGGTAGTTGGATATGGCACCCCTTCTATCTGCAGTTGGGTCTATAATGAGAAATTAGGGATCAGAAATTTCATCCAAGCCCCTGCAGATGTAAGAAAAGGTGTAATGCCTTGACATTTACCCCTTTTATAATATAGTTATCCCTACAAATGTGTAACAGAAGCAGTTTGACAGAAAATGATTGAACGGTAGCCGCCATCTTATTTTTGGTCATGTGATCAAGGGATGTAGCATGGGTACAGTCTGGGCCTTGATTTACTCATTCGCTTCCCCATCATGTAAAACAAGCTACATCTTACTTTTACTTTCTGAATTTATTTGTATGTAACCCATAATGCAATAGGTGCCAGCATGGCCTCATGTGCCAGCATGGCCTTCCTTAGGTGGTTGGTTATGGCACCCCAGCTATATGGTGGTGGGTCTATAATGTGAAATTAGTGATCATACATTTCATCCAAGCCCCTGCAGATGTAAGAAAATGTGCAATCCATTGACATTTACCACTTTTATAATGTAGTTATTACAATAAATGTGTAAGATAGGCAGTTTGATACAGAAAATGATGAAATGGTAGCTGCCATCTTGTTTTTGGTCATGTGACCCAGGGGATGTAGCTATGGGTACAATCTGGGCTTTGATTTACTCATTCACTTCCCTGTCATGTAAAACGGACTACTTTTTACTTTTACTTTTTGAATTTATTGGCATGCACCCCATAATGCAATAGGTCGTCACCCCATTGGCCAGCATGGGCATACCATGGGTGGCTGGTTATGGCACCCCGGCTATCTGCAAGTGGGTCTGTAATGTGAAATTAGGGATCAGAAAATTCATCCAAGCCCCTGCAGATGTATGAAAATGTGTAATCCATTGACATTTATCACTTTTATAATGTTGTTATCCCTACAAATGTGTAACAGAAGCAGTTTGATACAGAAAATGTTTGAATGGTGTCATCCATCTTGTTTTTGGTTATGTGACCCAGGGGATGAAGCTATGTGTACAGTCTGTGCCTTGATTTACTCATTCACTTCCCCGTCATGTAAAACAGGCTACGTCTTACTTTTCCTTTCTCAATTTATTGGAATGTAACCCATAATGCAATAGGTGGACACCCCATTGGTCAACATGGGTATACCAGGGGTGGTTGGGTATGGCACCCCAGCTATATGCTGGTGGGTCTATAAAGTAAAATTAGTGATCATAAATTTCATCCAAGCCCCGGAAGATGTAAGAAAAGGTGTAATCCATTGACATTTACCACTTTTATAATGTAGTTATCACAATAAATGTGTAAGATAGGCAGTTTGATACAGGAAATGATGAAACGGTAGCTGCCATCTTGTTTTTGGTCATGTGACCCAGGAGATGTAGCTATAGGTACAATCTGGGCTTTGATTTACTCATTCACTTCCCTGTCATGTAAAACGGACTACTTTTTACTTTTACTTTTTGAATTTATTGGCATGCACCCCATAATGCAATAGGTGGACACCCCATTGGCCAGCATGGGCATACCATGGGTGGTTGGGTATGGCAACCCTGCTATCTGCAGGTGGGTCTGTAATGTGAAATTAGGGATCAGAAAATTCATCCAAGGCCCTACAGATGTAAGAAAAGGTGTAATCCATTGACATTTATCACTTTTATAATGTCGTTATCCCTACAAATGTGTAACAGAAGCAGTTTGATACAGAAAATGATTGAACGGTAGCCGCCATCTTGTTTTTGCTCATGTGACCCAGGGGATGTAGCTATGGGTACAGTCTGCACCTTGATTTACTCATTCACTTCCCCGTCATGTAAAACAGGCTACATCTTACATTTCCTTTCTCAATTTATTGGTATGTAACCAATAATGCAATAGGTGGACACCCCATTGGTCAGCATGGGTATACCAGGGGTGGTTGGGTATGGCACCCCAGCTATATGCTGGTGGGTCTATAAAGTAAAATTAGTGATCATAAATTTCATCCAAGCCCCAGCAGATGTAAGAAAAGGTTTAATCCATTGACATGTACCACTTTTATAATGTAGTTATCACCATAAATGTGTAAGATAGGCAGTTTGATACAGAAAATGATGAAACGGTTTCTGCCATCTTGTTTTTGGTCATGTGACCCAGGGGATGTAGCTATGGGTACAATCTGGGCTTTGATTTACTCATTCACTTCCCTGTCATGTAAAACGGACTACTTTTTACTTTTATTTTTTGAATTTATTGGCATGCACCCAATAATGCAATAGGTGGACATCCCATTGACCAGCATGGGCATACCAGGGGTGGTTGGGTATGGCAACCCGGCTATCTGCAGGTGGATCTGTAATGTGAAATTAGGGATCAGAAAATTCATCCAAGCCCCTACAGATGTAAGAAAAGGTGTAATCCATTGACATTTATCACTTTTATAATGTAGTTATCCCTACAAATGTGTAACAGAAGCAGTTTGATACAGAAAATGATTGAACAGTAGCCGCCATCTTGTTTTTGGTCATGTGACCCAGGGGATGTAGCTATTGGTACAGTCTGGGCCTTGATTTACTCATTCACTTCCCCGCCATGTAAAACAAGCTACTTTTTACTTTTCTTTTTGAATTTATTGGCATGCACCCCATAATGCAATAGGTGGACACCCCATTGGCCAGCAAGGGCTAACCAGGGGTGGTTGGTTATGGCACCCCGGCTATCTGCAAGTGGGTCTGTAATGTGAAATTATGGATCAGAAAATTCATCCAAGTCCCTGCAGATGTAAGAAAATGTATAATCCATTGACATTTATCACTTTTATAATGTTCTTATCCCTACAAACGTGTAACAGAAGCAGTTTGATACAGAAAATGTTTGAATGGTGTCAGCCATCTTGTTTTTGGTCATGTGACCCAGGGGATGTAGCTATGGGTACAGTCTGTGTCTTGATTTTCTTATTCACTTCCCCGTCATGTAAAACAGGCTACATCTTACTTTTCCTTTCTCAATTTATTGGTATGCAACCCATAATGCAATAGGTGTACACCCCATTGGTCAGCATGGGTATACCAAGGGTGGTTGGGTATGGCACCCCAGCTATATGCTGGTGGGTCTATAATGTAAAATTAGTGATCATAAATTTCATCCAAGCCCCGGCAGATGTAAGAAAAGGTGTAACCCATTGACATTTGCCACTTTTATAATGTAGTTATCACAATACATGTGTAAGATAGGCAGTTTGATACAGAAAATGATGAACCGGTAGCTGCCATCTTGTTATTGGTCATGTGACCCAGGGGATGTAGCTATGGGTACAATCTGGGCTTTGATTTACTCATTCACTTCCCTGTCATGTAAAACGGACTACTTTTTACTTTTACTTTTTGAATTTATTGGCATGCATCCCATAATGCAATAGGTGGACACCCCATTGGCCAGCATGGGCATACCAAGGGTGGTTGGGTATGGCAACCCGGCTATCTGCAGGTGGGTCTGTAATGTGAAATTAGGGATCAGAAAATTCATCCAAGCCCCAACAGATGTAAGAAAAGGTGTAATCCATTGATATTTATCACTTTTATAATGTCATTATCCCTACAAATGTGTAACAGAAGGAGTTTGATACAGAAAATGATTGAACGGTAGCCGCCATCTTATTTTTGGTCATTTGACCCAGGGCATGCATCCCATAATGCAATAGGTGGACACCCCATTGGCCAGCATGGGCATACCAGGGGTGGTTGGGTATGGCAACCCGGCTATCTGCAGGTGGGTCTGTAATGTGAAATTAGGGATCAGAAAATTCATCCAAGCCCCAACAGATGTAAGAAAAGGTGTAATCCATTGATATTTATCACTTTTATAATGTCATTATCCCTACAAATGTGTAACAGAAGGAGTTTGATACAGAAAATGATTGAACGGTAGCCGCCATCTTATTTTTGGTCATTTGACCCAGGGGATGTAGCTATGGGTACAGTCTGGGCCTTGATTTACTCATTCACTTCCCCGCCATGTAAAACAAGCTACTTTTTACTTTTCCTTTTTGAATTTATTGGCAGGCACCCCATAATGTAATAGGTGGTCACCCCATTGGCCAGCATGGAAATACCGGGGGTGGTTGGGTATGGCACCCCGGCTATCTGCAAGTGGGTCTATAATGTGAAATTAAGGATCAGAAATTTCATCTGCCATAAGAAAGGGTGCAATCCATTGACATTTACCACTTTTATGATCTAATGATCTCAATAAATGAGTCACAAGCATTTTGACACAGAAAATGGCTGAATGGTGTCAGCCATCTTGTTTTTGGTCATGTGACTCTGGGTAGGTAGCTATAGGTGCAATATGGCCCTTTATTTACTCATTCACTTCCCTATCACGTGAAACAGGCTACTTCTTACTTTTTCTTAATGGATTTTGTGACGTGTACCCCATAATCCAATAGGTACCCCCCATAGGCCAGCATGGCCCTACCATTGGTGGTCCGTTCTGGTCACTCTCATAATCTGTAGGTGAGAAACCAATGTGAAATTTGTGTTTATATAAAGAATTTGTAGCCTGAAAGTGAAAATTAGTTACATTTTAGACAACAATTTTTATCAGTGATGGAACCGATTTTAACATTTTTACAAACTTCAATATTTTTTGCTAATACAAATTCGCAAAAACAATCAAAATTTCACTAAATAAACATATATATCTCCAAATGTCTTTGTTGGAAAAGTTATATTTTCATTTTGAATTATAGTTGTGTTAGTTTCTCACTACCCTGACAAAAAAAGTTTACCAGGGAATTAAGAAAAATTATGTAATAACGTCATAACCGATAAGTGTACAAACCCAGTGAAAAAACCTCTGGCAGCAGGGATATGCAATTTTCAGAAAAACCTTGGCAGTGTAAGGGTTAATAATAAAATCAATGCTGTTAATATTTCCAGTCTTATTAAAACCCATGACATTCCTACTGAGTCTATTTGGGTTAAACTCTTCCTTTCAAATCAGGACTCCATTATCTTAGGGACATGTTATCTCCCCCCAAATTCACCCATTTCCATTTTGGATACTATTTTATCCAAATTTGAATTAGCCAATCAAATGGAACATGTCATAATCACCAGTGACTTTAATATTTCTGACATTAACTGGCAGTCTTCTACAGCTACTAACAATAAAGGTAACAAGTTCCTGATTACCTTTCTAGAACCCAACTTAAGACAATGGGTGACATCAGCCACTAGAGGCAATAATATCTTAGACCTCGTTCTGGGAAGTGCCGATTTATGTATTAGGGACATGAGAATTTCTACCCCAGTTGGTGGCAGTGACCATAATTCGATCCTATTTACCTTACAGAATCACTATATGTATAGCCCCAATTCTTCAATCATACATTTGTATGATAAAGCTGATCTCTGTGCAATTAAGCACACTCTGGAGGAATTAGATTGGACATCCATTATTTTTTCATTCTTCGCCCCTACAAAGTTGGGTTAGATTTAAGTCCAAATTAGTGAACTCAGGGACACCCATATCCCCTCCAAAATAAAAAATCCTAAAGGTAAACAGGTACCCAAATGGTTGAACCACAATATTAAAAGACAAATCAGACAAAAAAAAAAAACGCAATTTCCTGAAAAATAAGACTACAGCTAATTGGGAGTCCTACATTAAATTAAACAAAAAATGTAAATGCAGTAATAAAAAAGCTAAATCTAGCTGGGAATTGAAATTGGCTCAATGGTTAATAAATCTAATACAAAACAATTATATTCCTATATCAGCTCCCTAAAGAAAACTTTGTGCAAGGTGAGCCTCTCATTATTGACAATAATCTCATTCATGATCCGAAATCTATGGCCAAAGTATTTAATACAGAATTTAGTAAGATTTTTTCTTCATCTGACACTAACATACTTCAACCTATTACCAATTCCTCTAATCCCCCTATTACTTTCACTGTGGAGCTTATTTATAAAAAAGCTGTGCACTCTGAAAGGTCAATTTTGTCCAGGTCCAGATAATTTAGCAGGCCATTTGTTATATCTACTGGCTGACCAAATTGCCCTGCCTGTAAAACTTCTGTTTGAATTGTTTTTAGTGAATAACTACATCCCCAGTGAATGGAAGGAGGCAATTGTTGTACCTATCCATGAAAAAGGCTCTAAACATAACTGGGAAAATTACAAGCCTGTAAGTTTGACTTCTTCTATCTGCAAAGTCATGGAAAGTCTCCTTAAGGATATCATTGCACCAGTTATTGATGCATATGATCCAGCGCAACATGGTTTTAAAAAGGGTAGGAGTTGTTTAACCAACCTACTTAGTTTCTATGAACAGTTCAGCACTCTTCTGGATAGTAGAATACTGTGTAATGTCATTTTTATAGATTTTAGTAAAGCATTTGATGTCATGCCACACTGGGCCCTTATTCACAAACTTAGGAGACTTAATATCAATAATCATATAACTGACTGAGTTATTAACAGGCTCTGTGACAGAACACAAAGGGTGATTATCAATGGTAATCTCTTTAATACTGGTGTGGTCCTGTGTGGAGTCCCACAGCCTGTGGGCCACAGGGCTCTGTTCTTGGCCTCTGTCTTTTTCAAACTTTTCTTTCCGACCTAACCCCATAACTGTTTTTCAATTACAATGAAATACGCAGATGATGTGAAAATCAGGGGATCATGGTCCAATTCTGATCAGCTACTATTCAGCATGACTTAGATATAATTTCTAATTGGATTAATATATAGGGTATGAGACTGAACCCTACTAAGTGCAAGATAATGCACTTGGGACCCAATAACCCTAATTATTCATACTCACTAGATGGCTCCATTCTCTGTGCCACTACTGATGAGAGGGACCTGGGAATTACCATCTCCAATGACCTCACCTATTCCAAACATTTACAGTCTGTTATCGGTACCTCTAATAGGGTTGTCTGGTCAATCCTTCGTGACATCAGATTCTGAGATCGTGAGATGTTTATGCCTTTGTTTAGGTCATATGTTAGACCACATCTCGACTATGCCTCACAGTTATGGTGCCCTTTTAAAAAATCTGATGGTTGTTCCCTTGAAAAAGTTCAAAGAAAGTTCAGCAAAAAAAATATCTGAACTTGAATCTGTGTCCTATGAACACAGGCTACAGACTTTAAAGCTTATGCCACTTATGACCAGATGCCTGTGTAGCGATCTCTTACGTTATGTATGATGTTGTTCAGGATCCCTATGTAATGACAGAGTTAGGTCTCAAATTCAGGTCTTCTATATATAATACTAGAGGTCATCCACTTCAGCTGGTTAGCAAATCATTTAAGCACAATAACCAAAAATATTTCTTTACTCTTCGCACTATTGGACCCTTGAATAAACTTCCAGTCCATGTGGTTATGAGTGATACTAAGAATATTTTTAAATATAATTTTGATAAGTTAATCATTTCAGGGTATAAATTGTCATATTATTCTTTGGCCTAGTATAAGAGCATTATGGGCCCTGGCCTACTAGCTGTTTTTCTTCACCTTAGTATGAACCTTAGTATGAATCTTAATATGAGGGGGGGGGAGAGAAGGCTGATAACCTTTTAGACTACAGGTTGATGACAATGGAGACCTCAAGGCTTATGCTCATCCCAGGAGTTCAGATTCAGGGGTGACAGGTGACAGACCCAGCAGGAATTAGTAAGGCATTTTATGACTATTATTGTGCTTTTTATACATCAAAGAGGGAGACTGGGAAGGAAGGGGTGGATATTCAAGCCTTTTTGGAAACCTTGCAACTACCTAAGCTGTCAGAATCTCAGTGTAAGCAGCTGGAGGCCTCTATTTCAGCTAAGGATCTCCACGATGCTATTGAACAATTGCAGGGGGGAAGAGCCCTGGCCTGATGGATTTCCTGTGGAATTTTACTGTGTAGAGGGGGACGTGGTCTGACCACTGTTGGCACAGGTGATAGATGTGGTCTATCACCAGGGAAGGCTTCCTCCAGTGATGTATGAGCTGGTGATCTCGGTTTTACTCAAAAAAGGTAGAGACCCATACTAATGTGGGAACTACCGCCCCATTTCCCATCTTAATGTTGACTATAAAATCATCACCTAAGCCCTCACTAATTGATTGTCCATGCTCTTGCCATTCTTAATCCACCCAGACCAAGCGGCCTTTGTGGGGGAGGGATGGAGTGGACCATATCCGTCGCTTTGTGGACCTTCTCTGTGTTCTTAGGACCACCTCTGCAGTAGTGGCCCTGGACACAGAGAAGGTCTTTGATTTGGTAGATTGGCCATATCTACTCTAGTATTGTGAGAAATATAATTTTGTCCAGTGAAATATTTTGCGTAATCCCCTCATTACACGAAATATTTTGTGGGTGCAAAAGGTGAAAATCCCCCCCAGCGAAAAGCAAAATTTTGCCCGAGAAATGCTGATTTCATCACCTGTGGATGAAATTCTGCATTTGCAAGCCAGGTGGGAACAACTTCCAATGAAAAAAGGAGTTTTCCCTCCTCCCAAAGACTGACTCCTGGTGTCTAGTGCCACCGCCCCCCCGGCAGATTGACGACCAAATGAAAAATGACCCGAGTCCCTATTGCCACCCTAAGATTCACACCATCTCCCCTTCCACTGTCCAACTAAGTAATTGTAGATGCCATAAATCAGAATTCATGTAAAATTAAAAAAACAAGAAAAAAAAACTTTCCATGGTGTCTAATGGACCCCCAGTCCAGTATTGGAGAATACCCCACCTTACTGCCCACCATTGGGCCACTGCACACCCTCCACTTCATCCATGGCCAGGCAGTTTATCCGACCAGCTCAATAAATGAGCGCGCACTGCATGCTACCGCTCATTCATTGCAGCTCCTGGTCAGATGACCAAACCAATCAGATGACCGAAGTGGCATGAATGAGCGTGTGCATGTAGAAGCATGCCCTAATTCATTGAACTAGTCAGGTGGGCTGCCAGCCATGGAGGTGAGTAGAGAGCTGTGCCAGTGGCCCAATGTGGGGTCTACTAGATGGGGGGTGCAGGGTGAGGTACTCTTCTACTACTGGACTGTGGGGGGGTCCACTAGACACCAGGAAAAGTTATTTTTTATTATTTTTGTGCATAAATTCTGATCAGTGGAGTGGAGGCTGAGGATCACTTTCCATTTGGCCAATGATCAGCTGAGGAGGGTTGGGACCACTAGACACCAGGGAAGTTGTTTTTATTTTAAAATATGTGGATGGGGGGATGGGTCTTAATCTGGGGTGGAGGTGGATTGCTTCAAATGAATTTGTGGGCCAGTAGTCGGCCAGGGGGTAGGGTGTGGGACCACTAGACACCAGGGATGTTGTTGAAAACACTTTTTTTTGTTTTATTTACACACGAAATTTGGCATTTCACACTGTTGAAATTCAGGAGAAATGCACAAATTTCGTGAAATATTTTGTATGGTGAAATTCCCAATTTTGCTGGAATTTTGCTGGCAAAATAAAAATTTAGCTGCATCTCTAATCAAATCACAGTGATGGAGAAATTTGGTTTTTGGCCTTATTTTCTTCATTGGATCAAGATCACATACTCCTCTGGGAAAGCGTCAATATCAACAAATGGCATATGCTCCCTTTCATTTGTCCTGAGGTAGGAGCATCCATCAAGAATGCCCCCTTTCCCCAGATCTTTTTCTCCTCGCAATTGAATCATTGGCTCAAAAAATCTGAGATTCGGTTGATGTTAAGGGTGTTCAAGTGGGTTCCAAAGACTATAAAACCATGCTATTTTCTGACACTGTACTGCTTACCCTCAAAAATGTGGGTTCTTCCCTACCGAACCTGGTCCAACTTCTGGATGGTTTTGCTTCTATTTCTAGCCTTCAGAATAATTGGATGAAAACTGAGATCTTGCCGATAGGACCCTCATGTTCCTCTTTAACCCTTCCAATACCAGGGATGACCTGTTCTAATGGTCCCATTAAGTACTTGTGAATCTTAATTTCCCTCTTTCCTTCAGATTGGCCAGTTTTGAACCTACGACCTATTTTACAGAAATTAAGACAGGAAATTTTTTGATTTAGACACTTACATCTCATGTTGTGGGGGAAAATTCAGGCCATCCGAATGATGTTTCTACCGTGTGTACTGTATCTCATACAATACCTTCCTGTGCGAATCTTTGTCACGTGGTGTCATCAGTTTCAAAGACCTTGTCTGAGTTCTATTGGGAGGGGCAGAGACCTCGCTTGTCTTCAGCCTGGCTGATGACTCCATATGAAAGGGGGGTCCTTGCCTCCCCATGGCTACAAGGCTACAACATTGTGGCATGGCTCAGCCAAATATGGCTTTGGTTACATTCTCAACAGTGGAGCCAATCTATTTGATGGCTGGAGCTAGAAGTAGAATGGTCTTCTCCTGCTCTCCTGAAATACATTTTATGGAGCTGGCAGTCCTCCCCCAGACATCTGCTTACTCAGGAATATGCTGTGGAAATTTGGAAATTAGCAAAGGCATGGCCAGGGGCAGACTGGTAGGCCACTTGTATCTTTGGCTCTTGTGGCACCATCCTCTGTTGGTATTGGGAGGGGTTCCCTTCAATTTGCAATCATGGGCAGACAGGGGTGTTAGGAGGGTAGGGGAATTATTCTCCTCCATTACAAGCTGTCTTAAATTCTTCCAGGAGCTCCAGTGACAGTATTCTCTCCCTTTCTCCTATCACTGGAGGTACCTGCAGCTGTGAGACATGTTACAATCATTCCTGGGTGGGACTATGACCCTCCTTCCTCAGACCAGGTTGGATGAGGTTTTTGGGATGCACAATCTGGCTAGGGCTTCTTTACACCCCCCCCCCAAACTGGGTTTTGTGTATAGGGCACTCTCAAAGTTTAGAGCACTGGATATGAGTACACTTCAGCAGAAATTGGAACATATGTTAGGCCACTCTTTAAGTGAGCTGGAGCTGAAGACCATATGGATCAATGGCTATATGAAAGGGAAAGACACGGCAGATAGACTTTTGCAGTTTAAAACCTTGTGATTATGGCATCGTACCCCAGCGGTGTTATATCAGATGAATCAGTTCCACCATTACAGGTGCTGGAGGTGTGACCTAGAGGAGGGCAAGTCATTACATATTTTTGGGGGTGCTCCAAACTAGCCACCTGGTGGAAGGATTCACTTAGGATAATGGAACATATTTTGGGAGCAAGGGTGGAACCAAATGCATCCCTGCTAGTACTGGTAATGCTATTTTGATACCCCATGTGGATAGTAACCACAAGTCGTAGTTTATGATGGCCATCACGGATGCCAAGCACCTGATATTATGCCACTGGTGCTCAACTTGAGGTCCCTAGTCAAGACCAGTGGATACATTCGATGTTGAAGGTAACTGGGTTTGAGCACCTACATTATATAGAAGCTGGGAAATATGTGATTTTTACTTGAGTTTGGGCACCGTTGTTAACATATTTGGGAATCCCTCTTCATGCACGGTGGATGTGGATACCTTCTCACACAATTCCTGGGAGGACAAATAGCCCTTGGGTTGTACCCTTAGGGCAGTGGAACCCATTTTCCGTGATGATGTTTGATAAGGGCTATTACTGCCCCCCCCGACAATTCTAGGCTTGATCACCCCATACCCATCATTGACACTCCATCTTCTCCTTTTATCCTCTTTGTTTCTTCCACTCTTTTGTTGGTAATGTGAAGAGGGGGGACATTACCAGCACTATCTTTGTTTTGGTCTAACAGTTTTGCTTTCGCTAAGTAGGAGGATTTATGTTTAGGAGGTATAAAGTAGTACTGTGTTCATGTTCATAGTTTTCAAACATGCTTTGCTACTATTTTTGATTTGTATTAAACCAGCTTGGTAGCAGAGTCTGACTTCTGGTTAGATAGACACCCATTGGGCTTTGTTACCCTTGTTATCTTGTTATTGTTTCTAAGTTACACTGTTTTCGTTGTGAATGTTATGTGTACCCACTCTTATATATTTTGGTGCTCATAGATTGTATTTCCAAGAAGCAGTTGCTCCAAACAGGTATCTTTGTGGAAACCTGCCTTTTATTTTAGATCATTGTTGTAAAATGTTGGTTAAATTATAAATAAAAAAAAGAATATCACCCATTCACAACAATTCATTGATTACATGTATTGATTCTGATGACATCAAAAGACCCTTGAGATACTCTGTGTATGATTGCTTACACACTATTTTGAATAGCATACAGTATGTTAGCAATTAATGATAAACCCCAAAATGCTTCTTTCCTTGTTTCCCAAAGGTTCCACACTTTGTGAAGCTGTTCTGTGATATCATGTTAGTGTTTTGTTTATTTTTTCACTTTACACTTCCTAGCCAATCCTGTGTTAATTTTACCTGTCAAAATAATCATGTCACATTATCAACATCGGTTGACAGACAAGTGATTCAGAAAGGTTTACAAGGGGTGAAGAATGTGTACATATGTGAAGCATGTTTATTAAGCCATGTGGTGATGGAAATATGGGTTAGAGGATGATGGAACCTTCAACTGTGTCTTCTCTTGGTTACACGTTGCTATACTGTACCATCAGGATTAATACAAGTGACTGTACAGGGGGATTTATAAATGAGAGACATACATTTTGCAGTGCACAGATCTATTGCATGTCTCACTGTAACTTAGCAAACAATTGTGATGTGCAGATCCTGTTGTGCCTCTGTTGTAAAGCCTACCTAATGCAGATTAATGATTGACACATGGTGACACTGCACCTTAGCTGAAACAGTCATGGGGTACATCCACACCTAAGGTTACAGTCTGGATGGTACAGAACAATAAGGATTACAGATGATAAAAAGGCTGAGGTGTACCCAAAAACAGGGTAAGCTTCTGGGATGTCACATGCTTTCTGCCATGGGCGGCTACCTATATCGCTACTGACATGTATGTGGATTTTAAGTACAGAGTGAAGTATTTTTGGATGAGGAGTTATGAGGTTCTGTGCTGTCAACATGAAGGAGCATAAAGACTTAGAAAAAAATGTTAAAAGAAAAAACAGTACCATTTTTTGCAATTGTGTTGACTAACTCTTCTTTTCTTCTTATGTTTTTTTTACAGGAGATCCTGATATATAGCATATTGTCAAATTGTACGATGGATGTACAGATGGTTAGGGAGACAAAACCAAGTTTCTTTGCCTGCATGTGTGATGCTGTCTATTAGAAATAAGTATCCAGATGATGATGACCTTTACTGTGATCTCCAATATGCATCGCAAGTACAACATCCAGTATGTCACAGCGGTGTTCAAATGGATACTTTTATTTTGAAATGATTGCATTGTAGACCATTGTGATGGTTAATTCCTAACATTGAGCATAAACTAGAGGAAGCTTCCCATGACTCACTGGAAGAACTTTTAAGTAAAATGTAGTATTTTTCCTTTCTTACATGTGCAAGAAGGGAAGTGGATACCTGAATTGCCATCCATTAATGCCCCTTAGTGATTCCAAGGATGAGGTTGAAATCTGCTGACGACAGGGCTTTTAGTGTCGCCGCTCCTGTCCTTTGTAATTCACTGCCCCTCGGGGTTAAGGGGGCAGCTACCTTAGAGGTATTCAAGGCCCACCTTAAGGCCCTCCTATTTGCTCAGGAATTTCTGGACTGAATAGTTAATTTATTGATCTGATTAGTTCATAAATATTTATATATTGCATTATTATTTTGAGTTTTGAATTATTTTGTATCTAATAATTCTATTTCTGAAGATGTGTTTATTGTTTGCACAGCGCCCAGTGCCTCCAGGATTGGGTGTTTTTAAATAAATGTTGCCTTGTCTTGCCTAAATGTTAAATTTGGCACAACCACTGCAGTAGTGCATATGACAAATGGTTATTTTTTGGAGGCTGTTTCATTTTAGGTAAGACATGTGTTATATATTATACCCTGATGTCTGAAAAGTACTTCATTTAAAAAAAGCCTGGGTTAGTTTACATACAAACAGCTTTTGAAAAGCAAAGCCATAACTCTGACCATGCACATCAGTGTCAGCTCCGATGAGCAAGATTACAGTTATGGCATTAGTCTTCAACAGCTGTATTTAATAAAATAAACCATGTCTTTTAAACTGAAATAATTTACAGACATCTGGTTGTAATGTACCATAGATTTTTTACTTCACGTGAAAGGGCTTCAAAACTACAGTTTGTCATATGCAGCACTGTACTGGTCAGTCCATATTTCACATTCAGTATGCACAGAATGGGGGCACTAGTATGACAGTTTCTTTGTCCTCTCTGATGTTACTGCCACAACTTTCTACCAAGTCACACCATCCATATACTTCTTTGTGCTGTGAGCCTATGAAGTACAGTATGATGGTTCCTCTTTTTGTGGTTATGTTCTCTTTGCTGAAAGTACACCTGGCACATAAGTATGGGTCAATAATTACATTGAGGCATGTGAGGAGTTGCACCAAGGAATGCAGTGCCATGCTAAAAAGAGGAGGAATTATAAGATTTGGAGAGCTGGCACCTGCCAACTGTAGCAACCTTTAGACCACCAAAAAGCTTTTTCTCACAAGATAAGGAAAACAGAGCAAACTTTGATAAAGTACAAGCAGTGCTTCACTTTATTTGATATGCTTGTGGTGTAGAACTCTCACATAGACCAGACTTGTATAGTATATCCCCTCAAGGAGCTCCTTTCCAAAGACGGTCCCCCTCCACTCATGACAATTAGATCCACCTCACATCACCTGATGTGTTTCATGCCCATAGCGCCTTATCGAAGGCTAATGTAGTGTGGGTAACACTACCCTTTTATACCCTACATCCAATTAAAGGGATAGTCCCACATTTAAGATAACCATATACATAAGGTTCAAAGCATGTGGTGCAAAACATAAATAACAATATAAACAAAGTCAAATGGATTAAAAAGCCATTACATAAATTTTATATGCATTAAAAGCTGTTTGTCACAACCATGCATTTTTCAAGGTACGAGGCCAAGTCAAATGCTTGTTGTTTCTTGTTAACTCCATGGTTTTCCTTGCTTGAGATAGCATTTGCAATGAACTTCAATGAGAAGGTAATCATCTTAGTTTCAATGGGAAGGTTGTAAGCCTGAGGTTCGATTGGATGAAGCAACTACATCACTCCCCCACCAGGCTTTATTAGGTAGCTCACTCTGGGCCTTCCCAGGATTCATTTCTTTTTGCAGCCGGAGGTTCGTTCCTCCATGCTGCCATCCCGGCTCCTCGTTTGTGCTCATCTTTTATTTTTTTTCCTACAACCTGACTCCCTGCTGTCGCTATGTATTTTAACTCTCTGCTGTCACTCTGCATTTACCTGCTTTGGCAGTTTGCCTCTCCTGTAGTGGATTCATCGCCACTCCTGTGGGCTCTGGCATCTCTTCAGTATGTTTCCTGTGTACCGCTGCTTTCTTTCCAACCCCCCCGCAGCTCCTCCAGTTCTCCTTGTTCGCATGCTCACTTTCCATGCTTATCATTTTCTGGCCTCCTGCCCATCCAGCCTGCAATCGATATGCGAGCGGAGCTTGTTCCCAGCCTGGCCCATCTCCTCTGCTGCCGCAGACCATCCTGTGCATGCATGCACTACTCATTTGTATGGGCAGCAGGACCTGAAGTGGCTGTGTGGGCAAAGCATCGGGAGGCTTGTGTGGTTCATTTATTACTGCCGCCTGGTGCCGGGTGCTTTACTAACAAGCCACATGCATATTACAAACACCGTGATGCTCTTGTAAGGCATCAGAGTCATCCATGTGGGGCCTGGAGGAGCAGACTGTGATTCTGGGGAGCAGCCCAGTGTGTCGGGCATCATTGTGGCCTTGAGAGGGAAGGAAGGCTGTTTCTCTTGGAGGCACGAATCAGTCTTTCAGATGGGAATCAAGGTACTTGTTTATTGTCTCAGGGCACCAGGGGCATGATGTACTACAAGTTTGCATCTCAGGCCCAGGGACTGGATGCCCTCTAGTCAGCTATTTATTTTTCTTTTGCACTGTCTACTGCTCGGTTCTGGCCTGCAAGGGTTTAGCAAAACTGTACTCCAGGTATACCCATTCTAGCAGTGGTACTTGTCTCCATCTCAGTTTTACCTGCTTCCAATCTAAGACGTGCAGATGGAATATGCTCTGCTCATATATATATATATATATATATATATATATATATATTTCTGACTTTCTTTGTGCACATTGGAGTTTGTTCTTTGAAGCTGCTGGATATTGCTTCCATGGGTGGTATGCTGCTATATATTGTGCTTTTGCTTCACAGTCCTTTTGCAGCATTATGGACTTTTGGCTAGTTTAACTGCCACTCCAGTCCCTTCCTTCATTCCTCCCTCTGGTGGGTGCTTTCCCTCCTTCTCTGTCCTGTGCTCTGTCACTGTTTCCCTCCATCATTGTTTTGTTGGTCTTAGGGTTTACTTCTGGTCTTCCAGGATTCCCCTCCGTCATCATACCTCCTCCATTTCCTATTTCCTTGCTCATACTTGCCATCAGGGTGCATTCGTTCTGCTTCCTCTCCTCAGCTACTGTTGCCCACTTGTTCTGCTGTCCACTTCTTTGGCTGTCTCTTGCCGACTCCATCTAGCTGCACTCGATATTTCTTTCTGGCATACCTATCATGACTCATATGCCACCTCATCTAACTCGCCCTACTGCAGTTCTCATCCCATGCTGGCCATCAAGGATTGACTCCCTATCATGGCCTGCATTCGATATTTCTTTTGGGCATGCCTAGCATGGCTCATATGCCACCTCATCAAATCGCAGCCCTCCTGCCATGTGTATTCAGGTTCATGACTTTGTTCAGTATTTCCTCATCCATACCATCCCTGCTCGGCCATCAGGATTCAATCCCCACATGGCATCACTCCTTATCATTCTTTGTCTGTTTGTTCAGTGCCCCGCGGCCCTCTTGCTGCCTGTCTCAGGTTCCTGACTCCAGTCATCATTCACCATGCCTTATCTTGTGCAAGCTGCCTTTTCTCGTACCGGCCATCAGGGTTCAGTCCACTCATGGTGTCACTCCTCTTCATCTCTCATCCATTGTTTCCCTGCTACCTCAGTTTGATTCTGTCTCCACTCATGGCCATGCCTTCCAGTCTGTCGCCCTTTGATACGGGTTGGCTGGCAAAAAACAAATGCTCTCCACTGTGAAAGTGTGCTGTTAAATCTCCAAATACCTGTCTAATTCTGTTTCACAAGTCTACTGCAGTAGCACTCTCTGATTATCTTTACTGTCCTTTCCTTTACTTTCCCCCTTTTTAATTCCCTTTTTCCAGGCAGGCCACCTGGATAAGAGGCCCTTTCTATCACTTTCATTTCATTAAAAAGACAGGTATGGAGCTTCAGTACCCCCAATGATAGGCTACAGTGTATAGACCTGGGGTTTAGCATATTTGGCTAGTAGTTCCTCTTCATGTTTAAGCAATGCCCAGGAAACAAATGTGAATGCCAAATATAGGGAATTCTCCTCACAGTACAAGCACTTAGTTTATTTAGGCAGAGAAAAATAGATAGTAAAAGATTCAGAGTCTGCCTGCTGGTCACCCAATCCCTTAGTGTGTTGTTGTAAGGTTCCCTAGATATGCCTTAGCAACACTATTTTGACCCCAAAAACAGTTTACTTTTCTTTACTGTTTAACTTTATTATTTTGGTAAGGTGACATGGAAAGGCAAAATGCCAGCAGCACAAATGGTTTTAAACATAAGCAGTTTTGAAATTAAAGGGACTGCTTTTGTTTGTTTGTGCTGCAATGTGTTTAGCACTCCCAAAAGAAACTCCTAAACAAAAATATGCAGTATTTCAGATATTGTAAAATAAATAATGGTCTCTTTTCAGTTTTACTCCTTTTCATAGCAGTCTGGCTCCTGTTAATATTAGAGAGCAGCTACCACATAATGGATATTCAGGCCTTTAGCCAGAGGTAGTCCTTGCAGCCATTTGCACTTGTTGCTCTTGCTGTTTCTAGGAGGCAGCCGCCCATTTCTACTATAGTTATACTGTGGATAGGTTGAGGGAGGGCTAAACTTGGTAAGAGTACTGTTTTAGTTAAACTTATATTATATTTCATTTCAGGGATGTCAATGTTTTGTAATAAAGATTTATTGAATGTCCCTTGGCTTAGAATGAAATAAAATGTTTTATAAATGAAAATTTGTATTGAATAGTATAGGGGCGGAGTCTGGGTGATCACCTGATGATTCCCTAGGATAAAAAGAGACTCATTCTTGTGATACCTTCAGATTCGTTTTGGGATCAGCCAGTACTGATCCATTTGGGAGTCTGCACTTACAGACTAAGATAACTGAAATCCCAGGCGGCCTTTTCGTTTGCTGATATTGCCTGTGGAAACATTCATTTATTTTTGTACCTTTTATGTTTCTTTCTGTATTCCTGCAAAGTTAATAGTTTTATATTTTCTTTTTTTTTGCTGTTACTTTAATAAAGCTTTAGGCTTGGCACTTTTTTTTAGCCTTGCCACATTACCTTCTTGTGTCAGTGTCCATCATTACACCCACAGCCTATGACATCCACCATCATCCGAAGTTCCTTTTCCGGTTCATTCCTATCCTTTCTTCCTCACATTCACATCAATGACTCAAGCGTACATCTCATGGGGTCTTATGCTACCTCCTCAACCTGCCGTGACCCTGCAGCGCCCATCATCGTCCATCTTCCTCATCCTCAGTCTTCTCAAATTGGACTGCTGCACTCGTGCAGTGATCATCATCAGTCTTCTTCATCCTCAGTCATCTCATGGGCGCATCTGGTTGCCTTTGCTCCTCTGATTTCTTCATGGATCTACACCTTCCCATTGAATGCTCAAGCATGCCCTCTTGTGTCCCTGCTGTCTCATATTCCTTTGATCTGTGCTTTATTTTGGAGTTTTCCCAATCCCATCATCTTCCCTACTCATATCATTCTCTTTAATGGATCCGTCTCTTTAATGAAGACCATCCTTAAATCAAAAGTCATCAGCCTGTAGGGAAGGCAACCTAGGCCTTGGATCCCCAGAGGTTTCCTCCTTAAAGGGGGGGTTTCCTCTTCTACATGCCAATGGTCATAATATTAGCTAGAGTCAGTGCTTCCTTGGGTTAATGTGCTATCTTAGGTTAATTAGTTAGGTTCCTCTGTTGGATGGAGGCGGATGGCGGCCTCAGCTTTCCCTTCTCTCCTTAGGAAGTCCGTCTTAATCATCTTATCAGTTTTCATTCATTCATCATCCTCACCTCTTCGATGCTTGACACCCAGTTGGGTATTCTTTTTGGGCTTCTTCCTAAGCTACCTTTAGTCGATGGAATCATCACTGTGGCACCTATTGGAGGGAACCCTCCTTTAGGGTACCTCGCGTCATACCTTAATAGGATGGTATATCCCATGGATAGAGAGGTGGAAAGCCACAACGTAAATCATATTCAAAATATAAGTCAAGTCACATAAGCATCATCTCATCTCATCCAGTTGCATAAGCACAATCAAATGGGAAGGTTGTAAGTCTGAGGTTCGATTGGATAGAGCAACTATGTCACTCCCCCACCAGGCTTTATCAGGTACCTCACCCTGGGCCTTCCCAGGATTCATTTCTTTTTGCCCCACCATCCACCCCTCCTCTTCCTCAAGCGGCATATCCCTCTTACCTGTGGACTTCTTCCTAAGCTACCTTTAGCCGACAGAATCATCACCGCAGCACCTATGGGGGGGAACCCTCCTCTGGGGATCCTCGCATTGTACCCTAATAGAGTGGTATATCCCATGGATAGAGAGTTGGAAAGCCATAACATAAATCATATTCACAACATAAGTCAAGTCACACAAGCGTCATCTCATCCAGTTGTGTAAGCACAATCGAATCAATGTTTTAGTTACTTAAGTCACCATATAAATCCTAGTGTTCCATTCTAAATAGTATTTGGCACTTACGGAATCTTAAATATGGGGCTAATTATATTAATTGGATGTAGGGTATAAAAGGGCAGTGTCATCCACAGCACATTACCCTTTGCTAAAGAGCCAAGGGCATGAAACATGTCAGATAATATAAGGTGGATCTGATTGTCATGAGTGGAGGGGGAACATCTTTGGAAAAGATCTCTTTGAGTGTATATATTATACAAGTCCAATCTATGTGAGTGTTCTACACTGTAAGCACATCAAATAAAGTGAAACACTGTTTGGACTTAATCAAGATTTGGTTTCTTTTCCTTATCTTGTGTGAAAAAGCTTTCTGGTTGTCTAAAGGTTGTTGCTGTTGGCAGGTGCTGGCTATCAAACTCTCATAATTGTCAATAATTACATGCCTGCCACGTGCTTTCAGCTAATCATTGCATCACCATTTATTCTTAAAGAGCAGCTTTGAAATTCGGTACTGCTACCCCCCAAACATGGAATAAACCTTAACCAGCCACAAGTGTACTGCAGTAGAAATTTTCATTTCTTTCTTCCTTCATTCAAAATAGCAAGTGATCGTATCTAAAATGCTAACACTTCCTGATTGTGAGAACCCCCCCAACTCTCACACATTTTGTAAAGTCAGTAAATGGAGAATGCGTGACCATGCTCCATACAGTAGAACAGGGAATTTTTTTTAAGTGCTGTCTATTATAATTTAGAGTTCTGATTATAACAAGTCAAGTCCACTGCTACACTAACGAAGACCTTGTTAATCAAGCAGTGGCCTCAATTAGTTATAATCAGAACTCTAAATTATAATAAACAGCACTAAAAAAATCCCTGTTCTACTCTATATACTAAAGTGCAAGTGCAAGGGCATGTCTCACAGTCACGAAGTGTTAGCGTTTGGCTTTTGGCTCCACAGAGCAAAATACGATCACTTGCTATTTTTAATCCAGGAAGAAATAAATTATATTTTCTACTGCAGTCCATCTGAGGCCAGATAAGGTTTATTATGTGCTTGGGAGGGAGGCAGTAGGAAGCTGCTCTTTAATATTGTGTAATGTTGCTTAACATTCCACTTAATGTTCGTCAAGCACTCCCCACATGCTTACAGTAGATTAAACAGGGCAGAAGTATGAATAAAAAAGGGATGCTGTAAGTCATCATGTACCAATCCTATTTACCACCCCACCACTACCACCTCCCACACAACTGGGAGGGGGGGGGGGAAGCTAGCATTTACAGTACCTTCCTTTCAATAAGTTTTGCCAAATATCACATTGAATCTTACATGAAGTTAATGAAACTTCCTCTAATTTTTTTTCATCACTGTAAAAAGGTGTTGTATACCATATGTAATATGTTTGCCAGTGGAGGCAATATAAGGTGCTTACCAATAACACACCACTAAACATAATAGTTCTGTAACTCCGCAAACATTAATTTCACACTATATAAATATATCTGGTAGTCTACTTCCCATTCTTTAGTTGTGTAAAACAATAGGTTTTCATGCATGAAACTGTTAATGATAAAATGCGTATTGTGCTACAAATTATGAAAACAAAAAAGAGAATTCCATGTTACCTTGATATAATCTCTATCATTGCCATTTTAAAGAGCAGCTACCAAGCACAGCCCACCCCAGAGATATAATAACCCTTACCAGGTCCCTAGTGGACTTAAACATGGTTTTTAAAGAATTGCTCTCTGTATTAACTAAGAAAAGAGATTTATTTGGCTATGTGGAGCCAACAGCAACAATGATGCCACTTCCCATATTGCCAGATATGCCCATGTTCATACGTTTCATGATGTCAGTAAATGGAAAGCATTGGGATGCACTCCACTGAGTACTATAGGGACAGTTTCCAATTGCTTTTTACTATACTCTACAGTTCCATTTTTGTCAAATCAAGGAAACTGCTCAAGTACAGTAACAAGTTCCTTGTTAGTTGAGCAGTGGCATTGATTTGATATAATCAGATTTCTAAAGTATAATAAAAATCAATTAAAAAACATCCCTATTCTACTCTATGGAGTGCACCCTTGCACTCTCCATTTACTGATATCACAAAACATGTGAGTGTGGGTGCTTGTTGGGCCATGGTTCCACCCATTCAGAGCACCAGCATTAGTGTGCCCAGTCATCAGGGCACCAAGTTTGGATTTTGTCAACCCCTGTTTTTGAGTGGGGCTGTGCCCCCACCCCTCCCTTTATTAATATATTAATATTCTAACTCTGTGGGGGTGGCCCTCGTGGAAGGGGTGTGAATCCCAAAAATGCCACCCCCGATGTGCCGGCGCACTAATGCTGGTGCTGTAATGGCTGAAAAGGTCTGGGCATATGGGAAGAGGCAGCATTTTTGCTATCAGCTCCACATGGCAAATACAACCTCTTTTCTTATTAAATACAGGCATCAATTGATTAAAAAACATGTTTATGTCCACTTGGGGGCAGGTAAAGGTTATTATATGTTTGGTGTGGGTGGTACTATGAAAGTTAAGATGTTGCTCTTTAGTAATTTATATCTGCTTCCTTATAGTCTACACATTCTGTTTACCAATACTCACAATCAATACATGAATTACATTTTCTTAACAGCATTCAAGGATTAAGACACTGTTTGTACCACTGTACAAACTAAACAGTACTCATACCCCAGGTAACAGTGATGATCACTTTATATTACTTTTGTAATTGACAATAACTTGAGATATGATACATAATGGAGCAGAAGGAGGTAAGACAGGGTCTCTTTTTTTTTTGGTTTAACTATACTTTATTTCTTGATTTAAATGTATGCATTTAAGTTGTGGTTTAATTAATAATTCAGTGTCTTAAGGCATTAATACGTGTACAGTCCAACCCCACCCATGTCCCCCCATAGATGTGGCCTCCAGAACCAGACAGAGCACTTCAGGCGGGGCTCCAGCAGCGATCCACACAGAAGCAACACCACATCTAACCATCCATTGTCACAGCAATTGCCTTAACAATAACAACAAAACAATAATAATAGGATCCCATCAGCATTCAAAGTGTGTATGATTAAAGAAGCATTCCCACATTGTGTTTAAATTAGCTGTGTTTTAAAGAGCAGCTTCCTACCACTGCCACCATCCCTGAAAACATATAGTGAACCTTACCAGTCTCTAAGTGCACTGAAAAATAAATTTTAATTTATATTCTGCCTTTATTTACCAAGTGAAGTCATTAGTAAAGTACAAAGATTGTACAAAGATTACTGTAACTATGTTATAACTGAGTATTGGTCACATAAGCCATGCTGTTTTACTAAGGCCAAAGGTTGGGTAGGTACTCAGATACCTCCATGCTCTCTTTGAATATCCAAACTCTGGATGGATCCACTGTGGAGCAGGTGGAAAATATAAAATACCTAGGGGTTAACCTGGACCCCTCACTCACCTTTGACTCTCATGTGGGACAGGTTGTTAAGAGGTTAAATCAGAGGCTGGGTGCATGCTACCAAGTGAAGCATATGCTGTCACCTGAAGCTAGGCTGGCAATTGGATGGAGCACCCTCATCCCGATACTGGAGTACTTCTCCCCTATCCTACACCCCATCTTGGCCAAGATACAAACTAGACTGAACACAAATAACATATGCAGGTTTGTCTCCTTGGTTCCCTATAACACACATCACTGCACTCCATACAAATCCTTAGGGTGGCTACCTCCCCAAACTTTCAGGGACCTCCTGTAAGGACTTTCATCTGTAATGCACTCCGAGTCAGGACTGACTCTCCACTCTCAGGCATGCTTATCGTAAAACAGGTCTCTCAACAGCTCAGGTCCTCCTCATGACTAGTCCTTGAATGCCCTAAAATAACTACGGCGATGGGGCAAAGAGCTTTTTCCAGTGATGCACATCAGTTCTGGAACTCTCTCCTAGCTGAGCTCCAGTCCCTAAACTCCCCATCTACCTTCAAACTGCACTTCCAGAAGACTCTACTGGCTAATGCTGACTGCAAGTGCTAGCTTGCCCAAATCCAAACAATATCAACTAAGCACTAAGATGTATATAACAGCTATCCCAAGGAAAGGGGATTAGGATACACTGCTCAGGTCTATGTTACTGCTGATACAGTATGATTGCTGGCTGACTGAGTAAGGTTATGAGTACTGGATGACCTGGTGCTATCTGGGAGTGTCAGGGTGCTCTATTTTGTCTCTATGCATGGGTTAAATGTTGAAGTCTGATAGTTGTAACAATTCCCACTCTTTCTGCAACTGTGTGGAACTGTAATTCCATTGTCATGTACCACTACTTATATCTTTTGTATTGTGTATTGTGTGCCATCTTGATGGCCCAGATCGTGCCTGAAAAAGGTCAACTGGACCAGGGTACTTAACCCATAAATAAATAAATAATTAAATAAATAAACTATGCAGCATCGGGTAAAGCAGTGCAGTAATATTCAATCAAATTATGGTGTTCTCTCAATCAATATGGTAATGTCCAAGTACTTAATCCACCAGAAGCAACTGAGACAAAGCAATCATACAGTTCCATTGATTCATAATTGATTGCTTATACATGTTCAACATGTTTGAAGCAGCTCAGAAAATTAGAAACTGCCTCATCTTTACTTGGATTGCTCAAACTGGAACATAAAGCAGGTAGTACAGTTTCCTACATGTGTACAATGAATTATTCTAACTTCTTTGGACCTATCTCATAAACATGCCACAGTTTTTTCATCGAGTGTCTCACAAACCCTAAAAAACAGCAAAATACAGCTATTTCATTATGTAACATCCATAATCATGATTGGCCGATGATATGTTCAAACAAATTTCTGTCCTAGAAATTCAGGTAAGCCAAAGCCACAGTAACAGTCATTGTTTTTACAGGCTGCAACAGTTATATTCAGTTGATATACACATGAATGTTTTTCAACTAGTAAGATGAATGTACTGTATTGGTTCAACACACACCACAAACATGGAGTATGTGTTAGTTGATCACTCTCATGTTGCCATTATGGTACCACTGTCATACGCATGCACCAACCATAAGAAATGCTATAACATGTCAACTTTATGTCGTGATGGAAATCATATGTTTATGTGATGACCACCAAACACTTTATTAAGAGTGGTGATAGGTGGGTGGTGTATAATGTGTAACAGTGTATTCTAATTCTTTCAACAGAACCTAAATTACAATGCAGTCAACTAAAACTGCATTTTGTGAATTGCCACAACGTGGAGCATGTTGGAAGTTCACAATGACATCCACTTTGAAAAATGTTTAATAGTTTTTAGAAAAAGACAAACAAGATCATAAATGATTTTGAAATTACCATTGTTGGTTTAGTTAGTTCTCTGCACACAGAATAAATGCCCTTCTTGTACTTTGGAATTTGCACAGAGTATCTCAATTTTCTGGATTTTGTCTGGTACTGCAGACTGTTGCTGTTCTCATTACAGTTCATGGTTGTGAGAATCAGCCTTAGTCACAAACAAAAAAAAAAGGAAATCAATCAATGATTTTATGGAAATGCAAATACTCTAACATCACAGGTGTATTACAGAGGTATCCAAGATATTAAGCCTTGTGCACATGCCCACATTGAAAAATGAGGTAAGTTTTGGGGCATAGTGTAGTAATAGGTTGTGGAATGCCTCCAGACTGTAAGTCTAATGCCTGGTAGACAGCTTCTTGGTGTAATATCCTTGATGTGACAATACCCTCCAGTTTCACATTGCTTTTATGAGTTGTGATTCAAAGAAAACAAAAACAAACATTGTAATCACCATTTAATTCTGCATAATTTTACAAGAAAGGTTGCAGTAATTGTGCATAGTCATGAAGCTACTCAGTAACATGGTGTATCATTGGTCACCTCATTTATGTCTGCACAGTACAGTATGAATAATACATACTGGTGTGATATTTTACTCAGAAAAACAAATTCAGTGACTCTTATTGACTTTAAGCCACTGTTTTTCACAGTTCTCAGCTTGTAGATCCTCATGACAGCAGGCAGGAAATAGTGGGTTCCTGTGTCCACTGTGGATATAGGTAACATGATTCATTATGCTCTCTAATTTGGCAGCAATGAGTTCACCATTACCATCTTGGGTTGAAAAGACAGACCAATACAGGTGGTTAATAATCGACTGATGCCACAGTTCAACCTCCTCACGTCCATGTAGTTGTGCAACAGCTTCAATTTTCCTTTCCACAGGTACCAGCATTGAAGTAATACATGCTACAAATGTGATATCTAGACAGTTTAAAAAACAGTGTAATAAACATCCTGATCACAGTATGCAGTCATGAACATCACCACCAGTGGCAGAGTTAATGTCAGGTTATGCTCTTGACAACACATATAAACATGTCTGTAATCTATAAGGGAGGTAATGTTTTGTATGTGTGTCAGAACAGTATTCCATCTGATCCTTTCCACCTCCCTGTTTGCCAGCCACACACCACCACTCAGACATTTTGTGACATCTTATCATGGCGAGTGCAGGGGTGCACCACAGTGAAACCTATGGGTGACATGCTACAAATGCTCTTATACATTTCTGCAGTGCCACTGATACGAATGAAAGCCACAGCTCAAATAATAGGTTCAGAAGAGCACCTTCTGTAGCTGTGGAGCCTTCTATATTGGAAGGACCACTAGACAATTTAAAATCAGGATGGGAGAACGTATTAGGGCTTGCCAATGTAATGGCATGACCTATACCATAGTTCAGCATGTAAGTAACCACCCAGAATGTTCCCATGAAAAATGTTTCAGTGGCATTGAACTTGTCACCCTGGGACCCAGAGGAGGGGATATAGAAAAACTAGTGGGAAGGAGAGAAAGCTTCTGGATGTATGAACTTGGAGCCAGATCACAACATGGGCTTAATGATAGCATTGACCTAGCTGCTTTTTAAAAAAAAATATATAGGTGCTAGGATTCAATATGCCTGAATGATACACAGTAATTGATATCACAAAGAATGTTTTCAGAGAGTGGAGTTGCCCACCGTGGATTATGAGTAAGGTAGTACCTGAACAGAAGCAATATGTAAGCACCTGAGCATCCAATATTATTATCATTTATAAAAACAGGTAATTTTTACACCACACCTGATTATCAGGAGGTATTTAATGGTACATATGATTCACAGCAGTGCTAACACTGGTGCCTGGCCATGATCACATGATCGATTGAGTTTATGTTTTTCATTTTCATTTTAAGTATAAAAAATGAGTATTTCATATAAAACATGTTAAATGTATTCTTTATTATGAATTGTAGTAATGTAGAGGTGTCTTTTCACTTGAATTTGAATGAACTGACATATATGGTAAAGTCAGTGGGGACTGGACACTTGTTTGGCATAGTCACATGTTTTGTAACTATTTAACTGCTCTGCAAACATGGTTAACAGATCGATCTCCGGATGCATGGCAGTGATCATGCAAAATGTCAATAGCTTTTACTGCCTAGCCACCAGTTCGTAAGTTCCTTTTTTATCTGCAGTACTGTTGCACTACATTATTTATATTAAAGGACTATCTGCTTTATAAATGCAGTCCTGCTTATGTCTGTTTTGCTACAGGTGCTGTTTGCCTCCTAGTCACAGTTTTCAAGTTTTTTTTTTAGCACCATAGCGGCAGCCCTGGTGCTCTTCCTAACTGCTGCTGATTGCAACAAAGATGAAGTGACTGCACCAAGGATTGGCTGTGCACAGAAAAAAGTTAAATAGAGTAACGCAGAAGTTCTGGCACCAGCTCAAAAGGCTCACCTAAATAACTGTATTTATTTGCCACTTCTAAATTAAACAGAAGTTCAAGCTGCAAACTTATTTCAAGTACAAAGAAGGCTTTTAATTCTACAATTGAGTAAACAGCACATAAAAAGACTCACAGTCTGATACAAACAGCAATTCAAATACATACTTCAATGTTATGGTGACTACAGTATGAAGTCAATGCTTGTGTAACATAGTTTACTTTTGTCTTTACTCTATTCACACCCTTGGTAGGGAAGCCAGGTAGTGTGTAGAAAATAGAAAGCCCAGTACCAAGGGTGAGCAGAGTGCTGGAGAAGGAGGATGCAAGGGTGGATGGTGGGTGTTTCACAACTTGCTAGGCAGGAGACTGCTGAAGGAGGCTGGCCTTTAAGGTGAATCTGGGAGGAGATATTCCCTCACATTGAACCTCAAGTTTTAGCCCACCCATTCAATGTTTTTTTTTTTTTGCAATTGTTTAACCAGGAGTGTCACACTAAGCTGAAAGCTTGTTTACAGGTGTGACCTGGGAGCACAGGGAAGTTAAGTGACTTGCTCAGGGTGACACAGTATGCAAGTGGGGGCTGTGGGATTCAAACCCAGGTCTCCAGATTTGCAACTCAAAGCCTTAAACCACTGCGCTATACTGCCTCCCTGGTGAATAGCATATGAAGTTAGTGCTTGTGTAATGTAGTTTACCTAGGTCAGCACAAGGGGAAACTTTGGACTCCGGACCCCCGCACTCAAACTTATACTAGATGCAGAAAGATTCATGCTTTCAAACTACTCCTCGCTGCCCTAAGAAAAATTGTGTTCCTACTACTTTTGTGTTCAGGTAATGTTGAACTCAACCCTGGTCCCTCAAAAGCTCTCTCATCTCCATCCGACCTTACAAGACTGAAAGGAGTCAGTTTTATGCATGCAAATGTTTGCAGTCTTTTTAAGAAATTTACATCAGTCCAGGCATGGATTATTCATACCGCACCAGATGTACTTGTGCTCTCTGAATCCTGGCTTCGGGCATCCACCCCAGATAGAGAGGTTAACATCCCTAACTACCTCCTATTTAGAGCCGATAGGCAGACCATTGGAGGCAGAGTAGTCATCTACGTCAAAAACAAATTTTCAGTGTCCATCCTAGGCTTTACCTCTGTTGCAGGTGGATTTGAATGTTTGTCCATTAAAGTTGAACTTTCCCCATTAATGGCTTTCCGTGTCATAGGCTGTTACAGACCACCAGCCGCAGGGCCTCAGCTCCTGTCCCATCTGTCATCTATTATAGGCTCTGTCCCCATTGAAACAATTATTCTAGGAGACCTTAATTATGATTGGTTGACTAAGGTCTCATTACCCCTGAAGCAGTTCTGTGACTCCCACGGGTTCACATAACTTATTACTGAGCCAACTGACATTAATAAGAAAAACACACTGAACAGCACACTTTTGGATGTCCTTCTCATAAGCAAACCATATTCCTTTTCCCATGCCAGAATTTTTTCAGCAGATGTTAGTGACCACTGCTTTATTGCTGGTATAAGAACTAATGCTAAACCCTCACCAACATCAAAATTTTCCACTGAAAGGTCCAGATGGAACTTCGATCTTCTCACATATGTCAATGAATTAAAGAACTCTTCGCACTGGCAGAGTTTTTATTTTGCTAGGTCAGTGAGTAATGCCTACAACATCTTCCATGAAATTATAACCTGTGCCCTAAATAGCCATGCACCTCTGGTAAAAGCACGTCTAAAAGCTAGAACATGTCATTGGTTCTCAGTGGACCTCAAGGCTGCCTTACTAAAAAGAGATCAACTCTGGAAAAAGGCTCACAAATCACACACAGACAAAGACTGGTGTCTCTTCAGGACAGCTAGAATTGCCTGCACTAAGATGGTCAGAGAGGCTAAAGCCAATTTTTACCGATCTGAGCTAGATTCTGCATCGAAATGCCCTACCAAGTTCTGGTCCACACTAAAAGAACTGACTGGTCATTCTCCAGGAAATGTGCTTCCCTCCAAAATTACCACTGACAATGCTATAATCAATGACAGAAATGAGATCCTGCAGGCCTTCAACAATCATTTTGCTACTTCAGGCCTAGCATTTGATAACGCACCAGTAAGCAGACTACACCCACAGATCAACACTAAGTTCCCGGAACTGAGTAGCAATATCATAACCTTCTCATTCTTTTCCACCTCCATAAAGGAAGTTGAAGATCTTCTTCTAAAATTGGACATTAAAAAAAGTGGTGGGGCTGACTTCTTCAACCCATATTACTTGAAAATTGCTGATAACATCCTTGCCGCACCTATCTCTCACTTATTCAACCTGTCCCTATCGTAAGGTTCCCTCCCTCAGTTATGGAAAGTTGCTCACGTCATTCCCCTGTTTAAATCAGGGATCCCTGTGACCCAAATAACTATAGGCTGATCTCCCTCCTCCCCATACTCTCCAAGCTCCTAGAAAAAGTTGTAGATACCCAAGTGAGATCGTTCATAGACAACTCAAACTTACTAAACCCTATGCAGTCAGGCTTCAGAGCAAAGCACAGTACCATTACGGCCCTAGCAAAAGTAACTAATGACTGGCACCGGGACTTAGACAACAAAAAATTCATCTGTGCAGTTTTCCTGGATCTCAGTAAGGCCTTCGACACCATTGACCACTGTTTGCTCCTCTCCACTTTACAAACAATAGGCCTAGACTGAACCTCCTTGTGTTGGTTCCATGACTACCTCACTGGTAGGCAACAACAAATCAAGGCTGAAGGGGCACTTTCATCACTTAAACTGATAAAAAGAGGTGTCCCTCAGGGGTCCATATTGGGCCATTACAGTTTGCTATGTATATCAACATCCTGGATGTAGGCATTAAGGAAGCAAGCATTCACCTGTTTGCTGATGACACAGTGCTCTACATAAGCCGTGAATCTTCTGAAGCTGCCTGTGGCGACCTGCAAACCGACGTTAACATCCTGCAGCACCAGCTCCTCAGTAAAAGACTACTACTTAACACCAAGAAAACCAAGGCAATGCTATTCTCACCAACTGGCCAGGGGGTATATTCTGCCGCTGCTAGTCCATTACCTTCTATCACCACCTTACTAGGTGAACATCTTAAATACGTACCAAAATTCAAGTATTTGGGTGTTTGGACAGACAATAAACTCTCCTTTGTGGAACATATAGAAGAACTGCTGAAAAAGCTGAGGCAGAGGCTAAGACTCTTCGACTCTTCTTCAGAATAAATCGCCTCCTGACCACAGACGCCAAAAGACAGCTCATCCATTCTACATTCCTCTCATTAATTGACTATGTTGACATCATATATGGCCAGTGCCCAGCCTCACACCTTGCTAAATTGGACATACTGTATCATAGAGCTCTGAGATTTATAACAGGCCTCCCCTTTTCCACCCTCCACTGTTCATTACATGCAACTGTGGGTTGGCCCTTCCTTCAACACAGGTGGTATAGAAATGCATCCCTCTGGATGCTCCGAGCCATCACCAACAAACTCCCGCAATACATTGCTGACTGTCTCCCAATAAGCCTGATTGGGAATTATGCCTTGAGAAGTCACTCGCTGGTTTCCCTGAAAGTACCTAGGGTCAGTACCTGCTTTGGAAGAGCAGCAATAAGTTTTGTCCTGCCCTCACTTTGGAATAGGATACAGAAATCACTGAGACTTAGCTCCCCTGTTAGTCTTGCTATGTTCAAGACCCTGTATGCCAAAACATTTGTGGAGCTTGTAACTGTTTCCACCATTCCTAGTTGTCCAGCTGATGTTTCCAGTCAATCTAAGTCCTTCCCATTCAAATTAAGTGTTCCCTCACCAAGATTACTCTCCCCCTCCCTCAATCCATTCTAGTCCCACTGGTACTACGTACTCACTGCAGCACACCCCCCATCACCCACTCTTATGCCTTGATACCACCTGCTTAGTATCCCAGAATCTTTCTGCCACCGTCCCTGCCTCCTACGCATGCACTTTTCCATATCCCAGGGACTCCTTTACAGGCTATGAACATGTTATTGATGGATAGGATTATAACGGCATCTCAGTATATATTATTTACCTTTATTTCTACACTGTATATATTTTGTTGTATACATCTTCCTACTGTTGTTTTATGTATATTTTACTTGTACTCTATTCTGTACCCTCATCCTTGCAAACTGCAGGTCCACCTTGTAAATGAGCTTGCTCAATGGTGATCGCCTGGGTAAATAAAGTTTTTGATTGATTGACTTTTGGGTTTACTCTATCCTCACCCTTGGTAGGCAAACCGAGCAGTGAGTAGGGAATAGAAAGCCCAAATGAATTACTAATGAATGTCCAAAAGAGTGTGATTACCTCCTCCAACTCACAGAGAGTATGACCAGTAGCAAGCAGGAGAGGAAAACCCCCCAGGTGGAGGAAATCTCTGAGGACCCATGGCTACTGACCCTCCTGTCCTCCAGGCACACTAAGAGGAGATGAACCTAGGTTCTAGCAACCATATTCTACTTTCTGAGGAATTTGAACTGCTTGGAGAGATGATGGTCCATCTTCAAAGTCCATTGGATGATGTGTTCTGGAAGGACGATTCTGAGGTTGAAGTGGTAGGTCTATTCTGAAGGAGCATCCAGATCCTGAAAGTGGAGTGGCTCCAGCTGAAAAAAGGGGTGAATGCAGCACAGGTTTCCAAAGTGATGATGGATGAAATAAATGGAATTACAGAGACAAAGTGAGCATGAAGAGCATGATTTGATAAAATCTGCTGCCAGACTTTGAACGGTGGGAAGTATGACAGGTTATAAAGTCATAAGGAAAACAATCTGATTTTGTAGAAAGTTTGACATTCACGTTAGAGTCTGAAGGTTTGGAGTTAGGTGGTGAGCAATAATTTGCAATGTAGGCATCCATGAAGGAGATGAAGGAATCAGACATAATCTTTAGGTACCTGGTAGGAGGGGTGATGTGGAAGTTTTTAGAGTAATGAAGGAAGGTTAGTACATGCAATAGAGATGGTAACTGAATGTATATGGAAATAATTGGAAGTTCAGTACGATGGATTCGAGAGTTGATTTGAATATTGATGCCATTACAATACTTGCATAGGCTCTTTCTGTCTGCTGGAGGGAAAAGGAGATATGGGTATTGCTGTGGCTTGATTGCCAGTGACATGAGCTGAGGTTGCCATGACTGCTTTGCCTTACAGGTTGATCGACTGTCTGAACACTGTAAGAATCCCATAAATGGGTCTTTGAAGGAGTCTATAGACTGATGTGGCAATGGGAAGTAGAGAGCAGTGTAGAATGCCAGGGATGCCTAGCACTGAAGTCAGTTATAGGCTTGGTGGGAGGCATGACTGGGTCTGGGATATTGAGACAGCCAGGTCAGATATGGATGTGCAGATTGAGGAATCAATGGAAGCCTGCTCTTGATGAAAGTCTTCACTGGAAGGAGTATGGCAACATAAGAGTCTATAAGGCATGTTGTCCGAGGGATGTTGCTAGAAGAAGTTTTCCTCAGGTGAAATGAATGCATGCTCCATAGAGCAGTAGATGGGAGCTGTTAGGATGGCCAAATAGGAGCATGAAATAGATGAATGGGAGGAGTAGTTGACTAGTTAGGAATACTGGCCAGTGATAAGTATGAAATGCCCAAAAAAGGAAAATAGGATAAAAAGGTCCCATTTTTGAAGGGAAGCAGCAACCGGGTATTCAGGTAGAGAATGCATAAGGTTGAAACAGTCAAATGTGGACTCAGGCTGACATCCCTGGTAGTCAACACAAGACAATCTTGACTCGAGGCTGCTAAGCATAGGTATGATGTTGAAAGCACATGGGGTAAAGAGGTCCCATTCCTGAAGGGAAGTGACAACTGGTATCAGGTGGAGAATGCATCAGTATGACATGTTAGATTGCAGACATGGCTCCCATCCCTGGTAGTCGGGGCGAGCTAACCTTCATGCAATGCCGCCAGGCAGAGTTAGGGACAGAGGATGTCAGGTTTGCAAGTAGCAGGTAGTTGTGAATGTAACAGAATTACGTCCCAGGTAGACATGACAAGCCTACCTTCACTCAGTATCACAGAAGGTACGAGTTAGGGACAGAATCTGGACAAACTGCTGGTATGGGATGAGCAAGTAAAGGGCAGCTGACAGCTGTGTAGCAGGAGGTACACAAATGAGCAGGATGAAGGGGAAGGCAGCAAGGCAGAAGAGGGGAATGGGAGGAGTAAGTCACCATAAATGCAAAAGGGAAAGATATAGCAATTCAGGAATGAGCATGGCACCAGGGTAGAACAAGAAAACAAAAGTCTGGAAGCTTAGCAGGATATAGGAGCCAGGAGCTAAATGGTAAGGGATGTCATCATCAGACTATGGGTTGAGGTAGCTTAGGTCAGGACAGGAGAAAGGGTAGAAATGGCGATGGAACGCTGTTGTGAGGAGTGAAAGGTCCAAAAGGAAAAGCAGGGGAGTATGGGACAAGGAAAAGGGGATGGAGGAAAAGCAGTATGGAAGGGGGGCCCAGGAAGAGACAGCAGGGGCAGACAAGGAACCAAGGGATAGAGGAAGGGACAGCAAGACAGGGATTTTTTTTTTTTATTATTTGCATGTTTCTCTGATGGTTGTGTTGGTTGTGATAGCAGAAGATGCAATGATATAGCATGGTCAGGCAAACATGGCAATATATGTACAGCTAGTAAGACCTATCCCGACCAACAGAACAATGGGAGCTGTACCTTCTGTGCTCAAGCACAGAAGTGCAGAGAAAGACACTGTGCACCACACAGGAACATGAGACCATACGCTATGATTCAGCATCTTTAACAGAGTGATGCTGGTGGCACACTACCAGTAAGCTGTGTTAGCAGCACAAGTACAGCAGATCATACCCAATACATGCACTGGTATTCCAATCACTGGTTCCATCTCTCAGACCAGAGATGAGGCCAGGGCCACAGGCAGCTGTACCGTGCACTAGTGGCAGCCCCAAATGTCACAGACAGGTAAAATTGAAGTTCTACTGCAGTTGCTAGGGTAACAGGGGGAAAGGTGGGCAGCTGGAAAGCAATAGGTACAGTGGCATGGACAGAGTTCAGAAACAGCCCCCTCACAATGAAGGAAAGGAGACTGGAACAAAAGGAAGAGATGGATGGGAGGGAACGTTGGAGCTCCACTGAGAGGCAACAGCACCAGCAGGGGTGGGACCAGATCGGAACAAGCAAAAGGACTGCTGCATTGGGACGGCAGGATGAGAACCACAGTGAGTAGGAGATCCTGGAGCTCAAGACACCTAACACCACCTGCAAAGAGAGGAATGGGGAATGAGGAGAGCAGGCAAGGAGGGAAGGAATGAGCCAGGGGACAAAGAGGATCAGGAGAGAAGCAATGAAGAACAAACAGCGGGACAGGGAGGAAAAGGAAAACAACAGAGGAACAAGAGCATGGGGGGGATAACAGAGAGGAAAGCAAATATGAAGGAGCACAAGGAAGAGGAGGGAGGGAGAGAAGGAATGGGGAAGGAGGCACAGCCCACAAGCCATGCTGTAGCCCAGCACTTGCAAAGCATTTCACAACACACTTGGCAGGGGACTGCTGAAGCTGGCTGGTCTTTAAGGAGGATGTGGAGGAGCTATTCCCCCACACTGAACCTCAGCCTTTAGCCCTCCTAAAATACATACAAAAGTCAGCATATCAGAATTCTGCCTTACTCTATGTTATATTGTTCCCAGAATTCTTTTGACTCACAGAAATGTACTTCCCTTCATTGCCAATCATAACCTTCTTAAGGTAACTGAGTGCCAAAAAAACACTCTTGAGGCCCTGTTTACAGTTAGGGAAGTTAAACAGACTATGAAAGCTATGGCACCACAGAAATCCCCAGGAATTGATGGCTTCCTGGTGGATTTTGTATCACCTACTACCTGAGGTTGTATCACAGCTACAGATGCAGTGAAATAAAATTCTGCTGGTGAAGTGAACGTTAAGTGACTACTTTGCATTGTCCGAGCACTACGTGGAGTGACCATTGCAAAGTGCTTACTTCACTTTGTTATTATGACTTCATATTGTCATTCCACCTTAACACAAAGTAAGGTGGAGTGACAACAATTTAGGCAGACCCCCAAACATATCACACGGCTTACAGTACTGTAAGTCACATGCCTTAGCCAGGCAGGAAGGAAGTGAGTCATACAAGCAGATATTTTTACATTCTACTTTGCAGAGGCAGAAAGAGGAGGCATTTTGTGTAGGAAAGGAGAGGATTGTTCTTGTTCTGATTGAAACACTTGATCAAAACCCAGAAGCTTTATTTAAAAGCTAATTGTTTAGGGTTTTTTTGTGCTGTTTTGTCAGTTAATTTTTTCTTGTGGTGACCGATTTCTTTGTTTTATAAGTTTTGGTGTGTGTGTATGTGTGTGTGCATGTGTGTGAGAGAGAGAGTGTGTGTGTGTGTGTGTGTGTGACTGTGTGTGCCTGTATTGTGTGAGTGTGTGTGAAGTAATTGGAGAGGGAAGGAGTGCTTTTTTTGCAATGGAGCAGGGACAGGATGTGGTCCATGGCAGAAGGGGAGTAGTGAACATGTGTGGGGGGCATAGCCGGGTGGTGTTGGACTGCCCAAGAGTCTTTGGTCCTCCCCCCTCCAGAAGCAGCAGCATTACCAGTGCCACATCCACCAAGTCCACCACCAGCTGCAGGAGGTCCAACAGCACCGCCTCCACAGCAGCAGGTCATGCCCCAGGTCCATGAACATGCTGCCGGCACTGCATCTGCCCCTCCCATGCCTGGTTCCCCCAGCAGCTTCCCAGTTTGGCAGTTTTTCAACTGTGTTGGGGGGGACAGCAGCCTTGTTGTATGACTACTTTGTGGGGAGCAGGTACACCTTGGCCCCAGGGACATATCTGGGGACTGGGGGCCAGTGAACCCATATGTTGACCCATCACAAGGTGGAGTGGCAGGCTGCCACAGAATGGATCAGACCTCCACTTGCTGGCCCTTCTGTGGCAGTGGTAGAGGGTGCTGCTGTTGTGGTCATTGCAGCAGGAGGAGGAGGGCCACAGCAGCAGTTGCTCCACTACCGCCACCAGGACCATCTTCACCACCACATCTACCTGGTGTACCACCACCAGTGGACCCCACAATGCCTGCAACTCAGGCAGACATAGTGCTTTTATGGGCCATGGTGGAAGACAACAACAAGATGGTGGGTGCTGTCCAGCAGCAGTTGGAGCAGATAGAGCAACACCAGTTACAGATTGGGTCGATGGTCCATCTGTTACTGCACCATCAGGGGATCCCCCATTAGCTTTTATTTGCTGCACACCTCCCCTCCACTACTGTAGTGTTTTGTCTTTTGTTTAATTACAGACAGAGGGAATGCCACAGTAGTAGTTTAAAGGGAAGCAGTCAGTAACAGGAGCTCCCACCCCCTGCAAGGCTTACCCTCTGGTTAAGCCTTTTAAGTATGTTGCGGCATTTTTCTTATGCTGCAGCATACTTTATTTTAGTAAAGAAAAGTCCATGACCTGGAAGTATGGCGGACACTATGGGGGCTCCATTATGTGTAAAGATGCGGTGACACACCATGCTCTTCAATACTTTCACATTGAAGCGCATGGTGCGTCGCCGCCCTGTACAGATAACGGAGCCCAAGTGGCATCCACCATGCTTCCGGGTCACGGACTTTCTTTATTAAAATAAAGTATATTGCAGTATGAGAAAAACACCGCAACATACTTAAAAGGCTTAACTGGAGGATAAGCCTCGTAGGGGGTGGGAGCTCCTGTTACTGGCTGCTTCCCTTTCAATATATACATACACATACATGCATACATGCTCCTTATTGCCCTGTCATTATAATCTGATGCCTCAGTAATGTTTACTTTCTGTTGTGGAGTGGTTGTGGAAAAGCAGGATTGAGCATTGCAAGTATAATGTACTAAATTGCATGTGTGCAGTCAGTGCTGTTTCCTGTGTTTGTTTGACGTCAGACATTGTCCAGCTTCTTGCAAATATATATATATGCTGACTTATTGCAGTGTTTATGGTATAAAGAATAGAGATAAGAATATATAAAGTATATTTTGTTGTCTCCATCATCATCGGAGGACTAAGTGATATAATATTTTTTCAGAGGCGTCTGGCTGGAGTGCACATTTGTCACATACTGCACACATGACTTTTAGGAGAGCATGTGTTTTTGTGCTGTTATCTCCACAAAGTCATGTGTGCACTGTGGGTGACTGAGGTGTGCAGTGACCCGAGACCTCTGAAAAAATATCATATCACTTACTCCACCGGTGCTGATGGTACAAATAAAATGTACGTCATATATTCTTTCTTATCTTTATTCTATACATACTGCAACAAGTCGCACCAAATATATGTTTGCAAGAAGTTGGAAACTGTCTGCGCACACAGGAAAGAACACTGACAGCACACATGCAGTTTAGCACAGCATACTTGCACTGCTCAATCCTGCTTTTTGACAAACACTTCATGAGTCCGGACACAAAGTAAACATTACTGAGGCTCCAGAAATATTTATTTTTTGAAATAGACATTAAAGCAGCAGTGCAACAATCTGGTGAACATTTTGACCCATACTGTTTTATGCTATATTACATTGTCATTTTACTTACCTCCTGACTTGTATGATATCATTCTTTCCAGTATTTGAATCTGCTTTAGTACTTTTTTTCATGTCTGAAATAATAAAAGGAGCTCTCCTTTTAAAATGGGGCAGACCAGGTCTTCATCAGTATTTTCCATTGTTTTTATCCATCAATTGTTTATATATCACTTTTGTTGTGAGTAAAAGTAACACTTATGCAGCAGCCAGTGTATTCTGACATCACAGAACAATAGCTGTTCAAAAACAGCTGCAAATACTGATGAAAACCTGGTCTGAGCCATATTAAAAGGAGTGCTTCTTTTATTTTTTCAGACAAGAGAAAAAGTACTAAAGCAGACACAAATTGTGAAAAGAAGGGTATCATACAAGGCAGGCGGTAGTTGGCTAGCAAGCTAAAATAGCATAAAAAGTATAAGTCAAAATTTTCACCACATTGTTGCACTGCTGCTTTAATTTATAATATAATTATGACATTATGTGCTCACAACACACAAAATGCAACTGTCCAAAAAATTCCCAAGTGCTGACAAAGTGAAATGGGAGTGGTACACCACATGCAAAGTCCCCCAGAATGTATTGTGCAGTCACTCATGAGTGGTCACACAGATGCCCCAGAATTTTTCAGCATCCCCAAAATGCAACCATCTTGTGTCCAGAAAATTCCCAAGTGCTGACGGAGTGAAATGGGAGCAGTACACCACATGCAAAATTCCCCAGAATTTATTGCACAGTCACTCATGCACGGAATGGTCACACAGAGTCCCCAAAATTTTTCTGCATTCCCAAAATGCAACTGTCTTGTGTCCAGAAAATTCCCAAGTGCTGATGAAGTGAAATGGGAGCAGTACACCACATTCAAAGTTCCCCAGAATTTATTGTGCAGTCACTCATGTGTGCAGTGGTCACACAGAGTCCCTAGAATTTTTCTGCATCCCCAAAATGCAACTGTCTTGTGTCCAGGACATTCCCAAGTACTGACAAAGTGAAATGGGAGCAGTGCACCACATGCAAATTCCCCCAGAATGTATTGCGCAGTCACTCATTTGTGCAGTGGTTACACAAAGTCCCCAGAATTTTTCTGCATCCCCAAAATGCAACTGTCTTGTGTCCAGGAAATTCCCAAGTGCTTATGAAGTGAAATGGGAGCTGTACACCACGTGCAAAGTCCCCCATAATTTATTGCACAGTCACTCATGTGTGCAGTGGTCACACAGACTCCCCAAATTTTTCTATATCCCCAAAATGCAACTGTCTTGTGTCCAGAAAATTAAGATACTGTGATAATGATGTCATGATGCACAGTGTCTTGCCAAACCGTGTGAAGGAGGGATAACATGACATGAATCCATTTAGTGTTCCATCAGAAATGATGACCGTGAGAGAACTGTTGCTTGTTCAAAGTGTGCTGCTAGTTCTCGACTGCAATATAATCACCTTAACCAGATGGAAGGGTGCCTTTGTGTACACTAATAGTAGCCTTGGTGAGTTTATATATATATATATATATATATATATATATATAAATACACACACACACACACACATATATATATTTTCTAGGTGGGGTTGACATATAGTGTTATATATATGTACTCAATATATTGTTTTGTATCACATGTCACAAACTGTTAGTGTGCACATTCCAGTGCTTCATGAGAAATGTTGGTGTTAAAATTGGAAATGGAATACTCTCAAGCCAATGAATGTAAGAATTTTCTTTTGGGGGGGCATATTTGCAAGTAGGTCTCATTAATGGTTTATTGTTTGGTTACTTCTTTACAGATTTCATCATCATCCTTCTCCAGTTCAGTAATGATGGTCATGGTCATCATCGATTCAAACGACTTCTGCTTGTTGCATGGAAGAAGTTCTTTGGATAAGGCAACTATGACCCCACAAAGCATCTGGAAGTTTTCTTAAAAAAGAAATGAAGGACTTATTACAACTTGATTGCAGCAGTAAGACATGTGTCAGCCATGGCTGTTCCACCATGGGTATCTGGATTAACACAGATAGCAAGCTGTCCCACTGCAATCATCAGATCACAATTTAATTTAGTACCAGGCTGTGTAACAAATACACTGTGTCAGTGTCCCTGCACTTCAAGTTACGTTTTAAAATCACATCTTGTCAAGTAAAAGTAACATGACCTGAGTCAAACTTTTTCAACACTGTCATGGCTGCACAGCTGTAAATTTGGAACACAGTGCATGATATGTTGCAGAAATATTTTTTGCGACTTACATGACACCTAGTTTATGAATCATCAGTCTGATTTTTTGCACTCTTATGAAAAAAAAAAGGAACAGATGAAATAAAATTGATATACTTACCAGTATGGATTGGAAATGGATATTCCATAGGTTCCTGTAGACAGTACTGCTACTGTACCATTGATACAGCCCTTCAGCAAAGGACAGCCCTTTGTTGTTAACCTGTAAAAAAACAAAATAAGTTGACCGTATGTGTTTGACCATTGCAGCTCAGAAAGGCAACAGAAAGCAAAACATATAGCTAAAGGAAGTTGAATAGCATGAAAAACGTAAGCACACATACTCACTTTATAGTTTTAATAGTAAGAAGCCTTGTGGCTGTGGCTCATGGATGTGGTCTCCTGTTTGACTCCCTCTGCCTTGGCATGGTCAAGACATGTAATGGAAAACAATGTCCCAATGGTGGTGGTGGGTGGTGGTGGTCATACCTGAGGCACATGATGACATTCTGTCTCATATCTTCCTGCATCTGGTGGTGGTGGCAGTGGTGAACAGTGGTCTTATGGTGGTGGTAGTCCAGGGAGACACATGATCACATTCACCATGGTGGCAGTGGTGAACAGCAGTCTTATGGTGTTGGTAGTCCAGGGGGACACACAGTCACATTTCCTATGGTGGTGGTGGCTAACAGTGGTCTTTTGGTGGTGGTAGTCCATGGGGACACATGGTCACATTCCCTATGGTGGCAGTGGTGAACAGCAGTCTTATGGTGGTGGTAGTCCAGGTGGATACAAGGTCATATTCCCTATGGTGGCAGTGGTGAACAGCGGTCTTATGGTGGTGGTAGTCCAGGGGGACACATGGTCACATTCTCTATGGCGGCAGTGGTGAGCAGTGGTCTTGTGGTGGTAGTCCAGGGGGACACACAGTTACATTCCCTAAAGGTGGCAGTGGTGAACAGCAGTCTTATGGTGGTGGTAGTCCAGGGGAACACATGGTTACATTTCCTATGGTGGCAGTGGCGAACAGGTAACAGCAGTCTTATGGTGGTGGTGGTGGTGATAGTCTGGGGACCAGGATATACTGTGCTGTGTGTTATAAATGTGACGTGACATATGGAATTTGAGTCACTATGAGTGGGACACTGATTTAACTTTATAAAAAAGGAAACATGTATCATACAAGAAATGTGACAGCCTTTTAACCACTTAAGTTAAAAAAAACTGCCAGCATTACCCTCATCATCATTCATCATCATCCTCATAAAGAAAGCTGCCCTCACAGTCTTTTATGTCTGAATTCTGACCACTGAGAAAGTCTTTCTCCATTGTGTTATCATCTACATCAATAGTAAGCTGTTTCATGCTGCCTCTGCCACTAGGATGGTCCCTTTCTACAACATCAGCAAAACCATGACTATGCCAGGGTACGAATACTGAGGTTGCAGTCTGAGCTGGTATGTGCCTCTCATTCATTTTTATGAATGTCAGCAAACTGACATTTGCAGGCGAGAGGTTTGTATGATGATCCTGAGCTATTGCACCTGCTGAGCTGAATACCCTCTCAACACTCACATTGGAGGGTGGGCATGTCAGGTACTTTAGTGCCATGGCAGTCAGCTCTGGCCATTCATTGACTTTTCCACTCCAGTATAAAAGGGGATCATCAGTGATTGACAGATGCCAGTTTTCAAACAAATATGACTCAACCATTCTCTGTGCTGCTCTAAGTCCAGTTGCTGATGCATCAGCTGCTTCTCCGGAATCATTTATGTCACAAATCCCCACTTGGGACAAAGCCTCCCAAAGTGGGTTAAGGCCAACTGCTTTTGACGACAGACCACCTGGAACTGCAGTTACCTTTCCCTTACAGGATATGCTTGATACTACTCCTCCAGGTTCACCTTCAGCCTGATTATGCTGCTGAGGTTTGCTGACCTTTTCATGTGACTTCTGTGCCCCATGAACCAAGTGCACCAGTTGCCCATTGACAGTTTTTACCTGTTCAGGACCACCCTCCAGTAGTGAGACAATTCCACATTTGTATCATCGGTCCAGCATTGTTGCTATTGCAACTACCATCTGTCACTGTCACTGTACCTGATAGCCCTCCCCCTCCCACATAACAATGCCAACCCTATCTCTTGTTCACCACTGCTTGCCACATGCCTTATGTCACACTCATAGATCTCAAGGCTAGGTTTTTATCATACAATTCACAGCTTGCTTATCTAAATGACTTTGAAAAATTGTTATTGGTGGGTAACCTGTTTAATTATCTGCACTTACTCTGTAACCAATTTCATCTGCTCTCAACCTGTAATGTTCTCTCCGGGTCACCCCTGAAAACGGGACCTTTGGAGTCCAGTGGGCATACCCAGTCATCAAAATTTTATAAATAAATAAAATAAAGTTGTCACTATGCTGAATGATCAAGATGTGATAATTCTGGTCAAATACTGTCAGCATGTGTTTCAGCAACACACTGCTAGCACTGTCTCTGGCAACATCAAGGTTACGCTGTGCATTCAGCAATGTCTGTCTAAGCACCCACAGCAGTGGAATTGATTGGCTAATGGAGGCAGACTTGCTACTCACTGCCTATGTATCATGTTCAAAAGGCCTCAACTTTGTTATTACAGAGTCCATGAGGCACCACTGTTCAGTTGTCATACACATGGATGCCCCGGAACTGTCACAGCTAGTGTGCATGACAAGATATTCTGAAATGGCTTTGTAATGTTCATACATCCTCTCTGCCATGTATAACATGGAGTTCCACCGGGTGACAACTTCCAGCTTCAAGAGGTGCTGCATGAGGCTGTTTCCGATTTACAATTGCCAAAGTTGGTCACGGGCCTTTGCAGAGCGTGAAAAGTGAGAATGGATATGGCATGCAACTGTCAGCATTTCCTTTATATCAGGGTGCTGCAGAAACTCCTGCACCACAAAATTTAAAGGTGGGCCATGCATGGAACCCAAAAAAAAGCCACCATTTATGATGCATTTCATCACATTTGACCCATTGTCATTTGCTATGAACCCAGCTCTCAGGGACAGGGGGTTCAGTCACTTGTCAATTTCAGTCAGCACCAGGTCCAACATGTTTTCACCAGTGTGTGAACAGGTCACATTGTGCATAGCAATAGTTACATGCTGTTGAATTCCTGGAAGATTGCTACCACGACACTCCACCTTACTACACTGATTAGATACACTACCAACAGCACAAATAACTCCCGGCACCTGTGCCAAGTGTGCAGTTATACACAAATATGAACTCCCCACTGTTTTGCCACTTGTCCACATATCCGTACTTAAATGGATGAATGGAGAGGAGGAATGTTAAAGGGTATGTCTTTCTGAGTTGGACACAGTACGGTACAACTTGGGGACAGCACTCATCAAAAAGTATGTCCTGGATGGGACTTTCCATTTTGGACAGGCACGTGCAGCAAACTGCTGGAACCCAGAATTCTCCACAAAGGAGAAGGGCAAAAGATCAATTGCAAGCATTTCAGCTGCAACAGCATTAAGTTCACGTGACACTGTATAATTTGGTGGGTACTGCAGCTTATGTGCAAAAACACTCTGTAACATGGACTGACTTGAACGTTTTACATGGGGGGGTGATGACAAATGGTTCTGCTCTGTGAATCACAGAGGCTGGAGTGTGGATATGTGATGAAGACAGTTGCACAAGTTATGACAAACTCAGAAATGGAGTTATTTTCCCAGATTTATCAACAGGGATTGATGTACCACTTGCACTAGACATACTGCATTGACCACTACCAGCAGCAAAACTGCTACTCTCACCACCACTGGACACAATTTCAAAATCATTCTGCCCTTCCTCCTCATGTCTGCAGTAATCCTCTGCTCTTATTTCATCACTACTGCACACATTTAATTTTCTACTTGATGTTACAGTGATGGAAGGGGATAACATGCTCATTATGGTTGTTGATGAGGGTGAACACCCCACTGTGGTACAGGCATTAGCTGCCATCTTGTGCTGGGTCCACAGTGCTATGTGCCTGTTCTTAAGATGTGTATGCTGTCCCCCTGTGCACAGATGGCTCCCCTTTATACCTTGACTCACGCACCTAGCAAACCTGGCAGATTGCAACTGACTCATCATTTGCGTCTTGCAAGAAAAAAATCCCAAACAAGGGATTGTGATGCTGTAGTTTTAACATGTCCCTGATGCTGCTTATTGGACTCCATTTTTTCAAGCCATGAAGTGAGGGGTGTGCTGCATGATTTTTCAGGCAGGACACACTTGGACTGCAACTGACCGCCACAACTACCTATCATTATTACTGGGTCATCATCATCAACTGAAACTGGTATATCACAACTTTTTACGGGGAGGGGGTAATGCAAACAGACCCAGACACAGTCACCTTGAATTTCTTTTTCTCTGGTTCCCAACAGGGGTCACTGACATCACCATCATATTGGTCAACATCATCCACATATTCTGCTTGGATGCTGGCATGTTGCAACCACAGCAACATCATCATCATCAGATTGATCATCATCAGCACCACCATCACCCGAAACTTTTTCACCACACTGTGAATCACTGCATGGCAAATGCATGACCTGAACCAAGGTGTAAGAAATTACACATTGTGTGCTATTGTTGACATGATGATCAGTATCCTCATGTTCAGTTACTGGGATGTTACTGGGGAGTATGACATCAGCTACACTGTCACTCACTGGCACTGCTTCACACTCCACTATGTTTTTGGACATGGTAAACTGGTCAGAAGTGGAACTTGAGGCAGAAATACTCATACTGTACCACCACCAGCAACTGCACTAACACCACCAGCTGGGACAACATCACCTCCACCAACTATGAGTGAAGCTACTGATTGTGCTGTAAAAAACACTGAAGGAGAAATACTTTTCCTCACGTCAGCAATGCACTTCTGTGACTGCATACTACCATGCCCATAGGCAATCTTACAACTGGCAGCAGTGCCATGGTGAGAAACAGCTTTGCTTGCATGTCTCTTTGCAGGCATTTTTTGGGATCAACAAGAATATTCTAAACAAATTTAGATTTTGGAACATTCACCAGGGGTGGGGGGACAGCTGGACGTGAAGCCAAAAACAACTGTGGCTTCAACAAGAGATACAGATGCAAAGTCACAACAAGTTCAACAACACCTTAACTAACCAGTGATGCTCTCAAGTCACAAACAATCCAATCTGGAAAAGAATACCTTTTTCCGGGGGCACTGACTGCAGATTACAGCAGTGCAAAACCAAGAAAAGATACCACAATGGCAGTACAAAATTACGCAGTTGCAGTGGATAGCAGGTTCACACTGCTGCACCTGCAATTACATTGTGGCACAATAAAAGGTGTATTATTTGATGTCACGCACCACATACACACACACACACACACACACACACACACACACACAATTTGCCTATAAGTAATGTGTAGCAAATTGAAAACTTCAGTAATATACAAAGTATTTTAAACAGCCTGAAATTATGCACTGCTGCACCAGGTCCACAACACACACACAATCAGCAAAAAAATTTCAACAATTACCGAAAATATTACCATGTGTACATTAACACAGTCAGTTATACAAGAAAAAAATAACCAAAAAACAAAGAACTCCCTAGTTCTCCAACTTAAGTCTACGTACGCCACAGATACGCCCCTCCCCCAAAGCACACTTTCACTGTCTCTCAGTACACAGACTGAATGTTGTACATTAGCATTCAAAATCCACATACAAACAATAAATGCTCAATGATATGAGCAGAGGAGGGTTTCCTACAATCAACGAACTAAAGTTTCAGCAAAAAAAATTATTCAAAAAGGCTTTCTTAACAGCTTTTAGAAGGTTTGAATTGCAGAGGGAGTTCTCCAAGCAGACTGTCTCCAACAGCTTCCTATACACACTATCTCGAACTGAGGCTGTGCAGAACAATCTAGCACCCATGTGACCTGAAATCCCATGAAACACTGCAAAATTCACCTTTGGAGCTTAAAACAAGGCGAAGGGAGGTAAAGTACATTGTTTTCAATGTACTTCACCTTAAAATTTGTGGAGTAGTGGTTTGGAGAAGGCAGAGTAATGCAAAGTCATTATTTTCAATGGACTTCGCGTTACCTAGTATGACGTGAAATACTCCACTTAGCACTGTGGAGCACTTTGCGAATCCACCTTCACTATGCGAATTGCTCCACGGAGCAAATTAAGGCCACTTCGCCCACCACTAATCACATCCAATGCATCACATGATTTTGGAATCACCCAGAACACTCTAATGATATTCAGGAAGCCATAATTACAGTACTACCTAAGGAAGGCAAAGATCCCATGACACTGCCCAGTTATAGACTAATTTCATTATTTAATTCAAATGCCAAGATCTTTGCCAAAATACTTGATCTACATCTAGAACATTCAGTATCCTACCAAGTATAATACGCTCATCCCAAGTTGGGTTTATAAAGGTCATAATTAGCTCTGACCATCTAAGGGCTCTCATGTCATTAATATAGACCATTGCAGATCTCCCCACTCTAGCAGCTGTGAACCCCTAGTATCTGCCATCCAAAATCACCCACACATTAAAGGTCTCAAAGCTGGACATACTGAATATAGTGCTAAACTATATGTGGATGATTGTTTGTTCTAACAAGCGATGCTACACAAGGTGTCCCACACTTACTGTTACTCCTAGACTCCTTTGCACAATTATCTGGCCTACAAATTAACCTATATAAATCAGAAATTCTCCTCTCAAATGCTAATACTACATCAGGGCATGTACAGAAATTTGGTCTGGGTGCCTAAGGCGATTAAATACTTAGGAGTCAAAATTACTCCTGTCCTCAACCACATGGCTTATTAGAATCTTCACCCCTTATTCAAAAAGTTTAATGAGGACATGAATAGATGGTGTCATTTACATTTATCACTAGTAGGGAAAATTAATGCAATAAAAATGTTGGCAGCCCCCAAAATATTTCCTTTAAGTGCTCATCTTCCAATACCAATAAATACATCCTAAATGGTTCCTGAAACTTAACTCCCTCATAGGAAACTTCCTCTGTGAAGGTATGCTCCCAAGGTACAGTATGGCAGGGCAAAATTAAGAACTCACTGGTCCAGTTGCGGGTGAGGCCTACCGCACTTCCTTCAATATTCCTACAACATCAAGATGGCCAAGACTAGCCAGCTCTTTAGACACCCTCGATCTGATACACCAGCATCTATTGGTACAGAAAATGTGCTTCTTGGCAATGCACACTTCTCTACATATTGTGAATGCCACCTACCAAAAAAACATAAAAAGTGACTTACAATAACTGTAGCCCATACCACTTGGAAAAAAGTAGGAATCATATCTATGTGTTGCCATGGTTTAGGGCCTAACATGGTCTTATGGCATAAGTTTTTTCTGTGCATAAGGCATAGACCTGTGAACTGGGAAGACTAGAAACTGAGAGAAATTCCTTGCCCCACCCCCAAAAAAATCAGGGTAGTTAATGAGGTAAACACCAAGACAGAGCAGTCAATAGGGAGAAGGTCAGGGGTAAATGGAGAAAAAGACAAAGGCAATAAGGACATGGATGGGGCAAAAATAAAGTCATAAAAAAATGGAGGGTAATGAGTACCAATGCCCGTAGTCTAGGTAAAAAGCTCCCCAAAATGGTGGCCTTGATGGAAGACGGATGCCTGGATATTGTGGCAGTCACAGAAACATGGTACACAGAGAACCATGACTGGGATGTCGACATACCAGGGTACACAATCTACAGGAAGGACAGGGAAGGAAGAAGAGGAGGAGGAGGGGTAACTCTCTATGTAAGAGAAGGGATCAAAGCAACAGAACTAAAGGGTAAACAGGGAGGAGAGGTGGCATTGTGGGTCACCCTGGAGACTAGAAATGGCACCACAATCCACACAGGGGTTGTATACAGACCCCTGTCTCAGGGGAGAAAATGGACAAGGAAATAATAGAAGGCATTCTTAGGGTGGCAGAGAAAGGGAAGTTATTGCTGGTGGGGGACCTGAATATGCTAGATGTTAACTGGAGCACCTTTGCTGCAGCCACATCCAAGAGCAGAGCCATTCTCAATGCCCTACAGGGGGCATGCCTGAGACAGCTAGATTTGGAACCCATTCAGGAGGGAGTAATCTTAGACCTGATACTCTCAAATGTGGATGGAGAGAGGATCTCTGATCTTGAAGTGGGTAGCCATCTGGGAACAAGCGACCAGAAAACAGTGTGGTTCACGATAAACTTAGCTGTAGAGTCAAGCCATACAAAAGTGAAGGTACTGGACTTCAGGAGGGCTGATTTTGTCAAAATGGGAGAGTGCCTCAGAAAAGCACTAGCAAACAGGCAAGAAGGTGGGGTGGCGCAACAATAGGGAAACATCAAAACTGCCATCATAGAGGCAACAAGCCTTTGTGTGAAGCAAATAAATCAAAACAAAAGAAAAAAACACTATGGTTCTCAAAAGAAGTGGTGGAGAAGGTTAGTGAGAAAAAGATAGCATTCAGGAAGTATAAGGAAACACAGAAGGAGCATGACAGAGAACTGTACCAGTTAAAGCAGAAGGAAGCGGGGCAGGCAATCAGAATAGCAAATGCCCAAACTGAGGAAAAAAGAGCCAACTCGGTTAAGAAGGGGGATAAAACCTTTCATAGGTACATTAGGGAGCAAAGAAAGACTAAGGCAGGGATACTGAGGCTGAATAAAGAGGAAAGTGGTTGGGCAGAGAGCTACAGTGAAAAAGCAGGGATACTGAATGAATACTTCTGCTCAGTATACCCAATGGAAGAGCAGGGGGACATACCTAATCCAGTCAATAGAAGCACTCTGGATAGGGGGTTGATATTAGTCCTTTCACAGTAGAAAGGGTTCTGAAAGAACTCTTAAAACTGAAGGTGGATATAGCAATGGAGCCTGATGGCATTCACCCCAGAATTCTAAAAGAACTAAGGGAAGAACTAATAATACCACTGACTAACCTTTTTTAATAAATCATGGGAGGATGGTGTGGTACCTGAGGACTGGAGGAGGGTGGATGTGATTCCCCTTCACAAAAGTGGGAGCAAGACAGAGGCAGGGAACTACAGACCTGTTAGTTTGACCTCAGTGGTAGGGAAAATGATAGAATCACTTCTGAAAGAAAAGATACAGAAGCAAATGATTTAATACCTTTTAATGGACCAACATAGACGTAACAACAAGAACAAAGTGCTCTAGCTTTCGGACCAACCAGTCCTTCTTCAGAAGCTCATGGCAGTTGTTTAGAAAATACAATACTTATAACAGCTAGATAATGCAGAGAAAAACAGGAAAAAATCCCCATTGGTTAAAAATACTCATTTAAAAAAAAATGATGTCAGAGAAGTTTAACAGTACTATACTGCCTTCAGCCAGGTGGAACACACATACAAAGAATCCTACTGCATATAAATTCAATTGACATAAGATAACACTGCTGAAGCAGATAACTCCTAAATCAAGCTATGAGTGTCACAGTTTGTTTTCTGAAAGAAAGAATTGTTGCATACCTAGAGGCCAGCAGGTCACAGGACCAACAGCAACATGGATTCACTGAGGGAAGGTCATGTCAGATGAATCTAATAGATTTGTTTGACTGGGTGACCTAAGTAGTAGACCAGGGAGGGGCAGTGGACATGGTCTACCTAGACTTTAGCAAGGCATTTGTCACAGTCCCACACAAAAGATTGATTAACAAGGTAGCCAGCCTGGGAGTGGGTCCCAGGGTGGTAGCTTGGGTAACAAATTGGCTGAACAACAGTATGCAGAGGGTAATAGTAAATGAAGTTGACTCCAAAGAAAGGGGGTTACTAGCAGGGTACTGCAGGGTTCAGTACTGTAACAGATCCTCTTTAATGTTTTCATAGGTGAAATTGAAGCAAGACTGGAAGGGAAAGTATGCCTTTTTGCAGACGACACAAAGATCTGCAACAGGGTTGATACACAAGGGGGGGTGGAAAGGATGAGAAAGGACTTGGCAAGGTTGGAGGAATGAACAAAAGTATGGCAGCTTAAATTCAGTGCAAAGAAGTGCAAAGTAATGCATCTGGGAAACAAAAACCCACGGGAAGAATACATAATGGGGGGAGGAGGTACTAACAACAACAAAAATGGAAAGGGACCCAGGGTAGTCATATCAGATGACTTAAAGGTAGGCAAGCAATGTAAGAAGACAGTAAGGAGGGCTGGGGAGATACTGAGAACCACAGGGAGAGGCATCATCAGTAGAAAACAGGAAGTTGTTATCCCTCTGTACAGACAGTTGGTGAGACACCATCTGGAGTACTGCATGCAGTTCTGGAGATGCCATCTCTGCAAGAACATAGACAGGATGGAAACAGTCCAGAGGAGAACAACTAAAATGGTGCAGGGCCTGCACCAGAAGTCATATGAAGAGAGACTAAAGGATCTTAATATGTATACCCTCGAGGAAAGGAGGGAGTGGGGGGACATAATAGAAACTTTCAAGTACCTCAAGGGAATCAACAAAGTCCAACAGGGTAGCATCTTTCAGGAAAAAAGATGTCCAAGGACAAAGGGAAACAATTTGAAGATAGAGGGGGATGGCTCAGGGGCAACTTGAGGAAGTATTTTTTCATGGAGAGGGTGGTGGACACATGGAAATGCCTTCCTGAGGAGGTTGTGGGGTCAAAAACAGTGTAGGAATTCAAGAATGCATGGAACAGACAAAAGGCAATTCTAGTGGAGGGGTAGGAGGAAGTAGGCTGTTGGTTAACTAGGATCTGCAGCTTATCAAACAAGGTAGGGAAATGGCAGACTGGGTGGGCCAAGTGGCCCTTATCTGCCATCATAATCTATGTTTCTTTAAATGCTTATACATTATCTTTTATAGTGTAAGGGAATCCATGACCATTTCTGATACCATACTTCCTATATGTGAACTGTTGGCATTGGGGGGAGAGTCGAGGGTTGGTGTCAGGCTAAAACTACAGACTCAATGTGCTACAAATGTGTCTGTAACTTTAACTTAAAAAACCTTTTCAGCATAATTGCATATACTGTAGGAAAGCAGCTGTGTAACACCATTGTAAGGTTTTGTACTGCAACATCACTAATGCAGTATTGCAACATAATGATGCCACTACTACTGCACAACCAGCATATTCCAGGCATGGAAATGCATGTATAAGAACATTCCAAAATACACTACATCATTGTTCATATGTTGTGGTAACTGTTGAATGGCTTTGTGTGGATATGAGAGAGTAGCCTGGTGTGTTTCTCTTAACTCATTGCCTCCTGGAATACGCCTGTAGGCGACATCAAATGTACCGCAGTGTGTCCCAGAACGACTACAGAAATCATCTACAGACTTCCTGTGTGCATTAGTAACGTCTGGAGACGTCACTCACATGTTTTAATATTACTTGCCAGCCAGAATTGATTAGAATTGACTGCATAGCACAATTAGAAAGGTAATGTTGTGTTGAACAACTTAGCCACTGACACTTTGTGTGTATCATGTTCACTTTAGGAACTATTCACATTTATTTATGACATGGTGTGTATGGCTGACATTTTGTCCATCAAGAGCCACCTAAGTACATTGAAGAAAACGTCCATTCTGGGTATCTCAGACAGTATAAAACAAAAACCAAATTGAGCACAATTCATTGCATAGCACTGCTGGAAAGACAATTTTGTGCAGAAGAACTTTGCCACTGATACGTTGTGTGTATCATGTATACTTTAGGAGTTATATGCATTTGTTTATGGTGCAGTATGGTGTGTATGGTTCAGATTCATCCCTCAAACCTCACCAACACACCTTGACTAAAATGGGGAAAAATGATGTTTAATACTACAGAAATAATTGTTTTTTTCACAAACAAATTTGTAAAACTACATCTGATGTCTGGATGCTTAATTTGGTGTTGATATGTTACATATTTCCCAACAAAAAAAGGCTTATGGTGCATTTTTTGTGGAAAAAATATTTTATTTTTTCTGTTTGACCAGCATAGAAAAGAAATCTAAATTACATATTATTACTTGCATACTACCGTTGGAAAGATCATTTTATGCTGAACAAGTTTGCCACTCATACTTTGTGTCTAGCACTTATGGTTTTTGTGCTATTAGCATTTGTTTGCGGCATGCTGATTATGGCTTGATTTTGCTTAGAAAGGCCCAGGATTCACAGTTAACAGTATACAGGAGACAAGTTTTTTTTTTTTTATAATTTAAACTTTATTAGTACATTTCCCTTTATAAAGGGCAGTTACAGCGGAACAAGGTGTGACATACCACATGTACAGAAAGAACTGCCCAGCCCACCCTCCAGCCATCCCCCTTACAGCAGCAAAGAACCACATAACCCTAAAGTGCAGTGATTATTTCCATTGGACATATGAGAAAGACTGAGGTGTGGCATAATCATAAGTGAGACAATGAGAGTAAGGAGTGGAGGGGATCCCATATTTTACTATGAGCTGCAAGTCTATTATGGAGGCTTGCAATTGCCTTTTCTGTTCGGAGATTAGCAATGATTTCATGCAACCACTCTTGGAAAGATGGGGTGGATTTGTCTTTCCAATGGCGTAAAATGAGTTTCTTAACAGATAGAGCAATCATGGAAATATGAAATTTCCTGATTCTGACCCTGACAAGGGACATGTCCCCTAGGAGACATATCTCTGGAATAAAGTACTCCTGAAGGCCCAGAAGGGGATTCAAAGACATCTTGATTGAATTCCATAGAGGGGAAACTTTGGGACAGGACCAAAACATATGAAGGAGCGTTCCTTCTTCCTGCATGCACTTAATACATGTACTAGAATTTGAGAAACCCCATTTCTTTAGTTTAACAGGGGTACAATACATATTGTGCAATATATGGTATTGCATGAGACGCAATCTGTCCTGAGAAACTTATTTATGACAGGATCTCCATAGGGATTGCCAATCCAACTGGTATTGAGGAAGGAGTGAGTTACAGAATCCAGTAGGTCCAAAGGAGTCCCCGTATTTTTTATAATACAACACTCTGTATAATTTAGATACAGTGCCTGAAAGATCCAGACAGTAGGGAGATTTCAGGTATCAAGGCTGACACCTTCTAGGAGGGAATATTTCAGGACTATTGTGAGTAGGTGTCTTAACTGCATGACCTTAAAGTGAGATGAAACGGAATGAGACATTTTCAATAATTCCACCTGGGACAAGCAGTGTCCTCCCATCCACCAAGGAAAGCAGTTTTCCATCACCTAACTGGGGCAACCACTTACCAGGAATCTGTTCCTGTTAATATTAAAAGATGGGGAGTTCAAATGGACTGAGCTAAGTCAGTCTGAGGAAGTAATGAAGAAATAAACATAACTGTGCATAGACTCGTAAAGAGATACCTACTGTAGGACAGTCAGCTGTCTTTACATGTGACAGTTTGAGGTAAAATAGGGTTAAGGGGTCCAGGCATTTAGCTTTAATTGCATCTAATTCAATCTTAAGCCATACTGGTTGTTCCATTTCAAGGCCCGGGGACATCCATCCCACACATTTTACTAGGTGACTGGCCCAGTAGTATAATGCCATATGGGGAATCCATAGCCATCCCTCAAATTTTGGGGCAGCTAGTTTATAATAAGCCAAACGGGGGTATTTATCAGCCCAAATAAATGTAGTAAATATGCCATGCAATTTTTTAAACCAGCGTATAGGGATAAAAGAATTGAGAAGGGATAGGGGGTAGAAAATTCTAGGAAAGACGTTCATCTTAATTTTGTTAATCCTGCCCCATAATGATATGGGAAGTTCAGACCATCTGTCAAGGTCATGAATAATGACCTGTGAGAGAGAATCCAGGTTATCCTTAAACCATGTTGAGGGGTTATGGGATAACTTAATCTCCAAATACCTAAATGCTCTAGGAGTCCAACATAAGCCTAGGGGACTAATATCATTCTTGAATACCTTGTGGTTTAATGGGAAAAATAAGGATTTACTGGCATTCAGCTTGTAATGAGATAGCACGCTAAATTGGCTATTTCATTCAGTAGGCGGTATTGATGAAACCGGATGGGAGAGGTGTATCAACAAATCATCTGCATACTGCGATGACTTTAATTTCATAGCCCAAACCAAATACCTTGTATAGAGATATTTTGAGAATGTTTTGAATGAGGGTTCCAAGTATAAATTAAATAACAGGAGGTGATGGGGGGCAACCCTGCCTAGTACCTGAATGGAGTGGGAAGGAGTTTGAGAAAGCCCCATTAGCTGTGATTCTTGCTGTAGGGAATTTATATAGTGCAGCAACCCAGGATATGAATACTGGGGGAATTTGAAGGCACTCAATACCTTGAACAAAAAACTGTAATTTACCCGATCGAACACCTTCTCGGCGTCCAGAGAGACCAGGCCTGCAGGGAACTCAGCGTCTCTGGTAGCCGAGAAGACGTGAGATAACGTACGCAAGTGATCCGACGATGAACGTCCCTTCATAAATCCTACCTGATTCATGCCAATTAACTCAGGGAGTACCATGGATAGCCTATTAGCTAAAATCTTTGAGAGAATTTTAATGTCTTGATTTAGGAGAGATATAGGCCTATAACTTTGGACAAGCTCTGGGTCTTTGTCTGGCTTGGGGAGAAGCACTATCAAGGCTGCAAAAAGATGACAATCAACCTCTGTCCTGGATAGAATATGTTGAAATAATCTATTAAGTATTGGTAGTAGGAGATCTCGAAACATCTTGTAGAAAAGGGAAGAAAATCCGTCAGGATCAGAAGCTTTATCTGAAGGTAAACCATTGATAACCTCAGCAATTTCTTCCTGTGATATAAAGGAGACAAGAAAGTCTTTGTGACGTGCAGGGAGGGAGAGCAGGTGGGAGTCCATCAGATACTACTCCACACTTACAGGGCTGGGGAGTGTTCCATGTCCCCGTACAGCGTTTTGTAGTATATTGCAAATTCTTGAACTATCTCAGTAGGAGATGTTTTCGGAGACCCATCAGCTGACGCCCTGATAGAAGGGATGAATCTCACAGATTCTTGTTGCTTGATACGGAGTGCCAATAAGCGCCCCGCCTTATCTCCCTGATCAGTGTAACTAGCTTTAGTACATATGATAGCTAACTCTGCCTTTTTCCAGAGTAATTCTAAATATCTATCTCTCAACAATAGGAGCTGCGTCCTATCCTCTTCTGGAGTATTGGCCGAAACATTAATTTCAAGTACCTGAATTTGGGATAATAAAGATAATAATTACCTCTCCCTAGCTCTTTTCCTAGTCACCGCCATACTAATAAGAATGCCTCTTATGTAGGCCTTAAAAGCCCCCCATATAATGTCCAGTTTTGCACTATTTAAAGGGTTGGACAAAAAAAAAGGCCTCAATATGTTCCCTTATGATTTTACAATATTTAGAATCTTTAAGCAATTGATCATTAAGTTTCCATCTTGTTTCTCTCTTTGAAACATCTTTAAATGCCAGTTTACACAACACCAAGGAATGGTCGGAAACAGGACCAGGTTGGATCGATGAGGTTCTGACCCCAGGCAAGAGAGTCAGAGAAATGAAAATGTAATCAATGCGGGACTGCGAGCCATGCACCAATGACCTGTAGGTGAACTCCTTGGAATCCGGATATAGGACACGCCAGACATCACAGAGCCCACATTGAACCAGTAGGTCTCTAAAAGCCCTCGGACCTGGAGAGACCCCCCCCGATCCGCCACCTGACCTGTCGAGGTTTGAGTCTACAACTTGATTAAAGTCACCCCCAGAATAATCTTTATATGAAGGAAAGGCAGGATTATATTTATAAGTCTCATGAAGTACCCAGGGTCATCTGCATTAGGGCTGTATATGCTGCCCAGTAACAATGGTTCTGACCAGATAGTACCTATAACTAAAACAAAACTACCCTCAGGATCCTTGATGACTTGTGTAGAAACAAAGGGAATACCCCTGTTAATAATAAGCATGACCCCACAACTATTGGAGGAGCCTTGAGCCTCATACACCATTCCCACCTGTTGTCTCCTCATTTGTGAAGCTTCCATTTCTAATAAATGTGATTCCTGTAGGAAAGTTATCTGAGAGCGCAGTAGGCTTAAATGTTTAAGAACCTGATATTGCTCAGATTTTTTCCTGATCCCCTTAATGTTCCATGTTGCAAAAGTCACCTCCTTGGCCACCTGCTAAAGACTACTAGGTGTAATAGATTCGGCCCTGCGCTCAGGGTATATAGCACGAGTAATCTAACCCTACTCATTGCTGCTGTAAGGCCTCCCACCACCCTAACCCCCATCAAAGCCCAATTTTAAGCCCCCAGCCACCCCACCCCCAACAAAACCCGTAACCCCCAATTCCCCAAATCTCCCCAATTTGTCACAAGCAACGCTTTTGCACAGCACTGGGTCATATCCTCCTCCCTACTCGAGAATATCCACTGCTAATGATCACCCACATATCTCTAGGTATAAAGTAGTTTATGAATTGCATTGACAAGCCCATAATGCCTAAGGAGCAGTCTCGGGCTTCCAGAGCCTGTGGACATATGATAGTGAATCCAATAGAACTAGAGAAGAAAAATGAAACCAGCTATCAGAGACGTGAATATGGCAGGTATCCACGAGACTCCAAAATGAGAACTGAAAATTGCCTGTCCCCCATAGAAAACTGCACCAAGAACCAGAGCCAGGGGAGAAGCTAGTACGAAGGGGTAACCCCAATCTCGAACTGAGAACATGAAAAAACGAGAAACAGGATGACAACCAAAATGAGATCCTGAAATGAGAAAACAACTAGGAGTGATTACCCAGGGGTTACCAACCCCTAGTTCCAAAATACCCCCTACGAAGCCAGAATGGCATAGAGACTGAAAGCGATCCCTCTCAAGTCAAAATCAGCCAGACCTATGTTAACTGGGAAAACCGCACCCTCTTGTGGTCATATCCCAGTCCAACCGGCCTGCCAAAAGTGCATGAAAGCCCGAAACCGCTCTGAAACCTGAAAAACTAACATATAAGATCTAATCAGGAGCCATTAACCAAAATCCTTCCCCCCGTATGCTACCCCCAGAAACTGAGTATGTAGTATTCTCTGGAATGCAGTCCCAAACAAGTCATCACCAGAACCCCCAAAAGGATTCGCCCTGAAACAATATTAACACCAAAAAGCCAGGGCATGAAAATGGTAACAGTCAGGCCATATACTAGTAGCCCAGTTCCAATTGAGAAAATAAACACAGTAGTACTTGGTCATTGGAAAAAGCTTTCTCCACAAAAGAAACGAGTAACAGTTCACTCAGCAGCTCTCAGTGAATCCCGATACTCCAGAGGCACTCTCAGATCATCCGGAACAAATCTGGCAGCATTGGTTTAAGGCTTAGTAGCGCAGCTTCAGGATCTTCAAAATTAAGCCAAGAGCCGTTTACTGAGACTTGTAACTTAGCTGGGTACCCCATCCTGAATTTTAACCCTGCCGCTATAATCTTGGATACAATAGGGTGGAAGGCTTTCTGCTTCAGATGAACCGAGCCAGGGATGTCTTGAGCAATTCTCAACTTCGCCTTCTCCCATCTGACTTCTTGTAAGGCCTTGACTTTCTGCAAAATGCTGCTTTTCAGATAATTCAGAAAGCGGCAGATAATGGAGGAGAAGAGCATCAGGTGGGGGTTTTGGTGCGAGGGACCGATGAACCACGCTCTATCAGTACACTGGGCCAAGGGAAGGGACCAGCAACCCGGTCTACCAGCTTCTGCACAAAGACTACTGCATTCTGGCCCTCTTCCCCGTCTGGAAGTCCGAGTATTACAACATTATTTCTTCGGCTACGGCCTTCCAAATCTTCGAGTTTAGCTTCTAAGTGAGATAACTTTTGTCTCGTTGATAGAAATTCAGGATCCAGGCTTTCCAGTTTTCTCTCAATCGAAACTATTCAGGCGGTATTATCCGAGACCGTGATAGAGACTTCATCCAATTTTCTGGAGAGGGATTTCAAATCAGTCGCCATATCTTTCATCTCCTCTCGAGATGGCTTAAATTCTTCCAAGAACTTGTTAAGAGTTAAAGGTTCTTGATCCTCAGCTTGACACGAAGGATCAGGCTTGTCTGGGCCACTCGAGGCTCGGGATTTCTTTGAGGCCTTCTCAGGAGTGGTGGGGGGGTATGTTTCTGCGGGACTTTCTTCATATAAGCCTCCATTTACCACTCTGATACCCAAAACTGGAGCACAGGATGTTTAAACACAAGAGAAAATTGTAAGCAGAAGAATTAGATAGGTTTTAATGATGTAAAAAGACAAATTTATATTCGGGAGGCAGGAGCTTAGCGGAGGAGCTTCTACTCAGCACTCTGCATCACGTGATCCTAAACAGGAGACAAGTTTAGCAACTCCAGAGAGCTCCTGTGGAGGCAATGAGTTAACAGAACACTGTGGATATGGTTGAGTAGTTCTATGGTCATAGAAATGCAATGAGAGGCACTGTTGGTTCTTTAACATGTTATCCAGTGGACCCCAATACACCACATGAAACCAAAAACCCAGAAAATGAAAATAAATTAAAAAAGACCCAATAACATTGACCACTGCATTCGAATGGATAGATAAAAATCACATATTTCTGTCAATACCCCATTGCTGTTCATGATCTTCAGAATACAAAATCCGCTATCCTTTTATCAGGTTACCCCTCATTCAGACAGGACTGTCTGTCAAAAAGAGGTGGGGGCTGTGTCCTGTACATCAGTGATTCCCTTCAGGGGCATGTCTTCCCCTCTCCCAGTAGTAGTGATAACCTACAGGTCCTGATTATAAAACTCATGGGGTCATATAGCAGAGCTCTCACCATACTCTCTGAATACATCCCACCCAAACTCACTTGGGCTGGTACCGGGGACCTGATGGACCATGAGAGCACCCTGAGTCTTAATACTAATATTGTGATGCTGGGAGATTTCAAAATCAACTGGCTCTCCTCTACTGCCACCACAATCAAAGATGCCTTAACAGCCATCCATTTCACACAAATGATTGAGACTTCAACCCGTATCAGCTACAAAACAGGGACCAGCACACTCCTTGACTGGGTTCTATCCGATCGGCCTGCCTGCATCCACAACACTACTGTTTTCTCTGATTGCCTGAGTGACCACTCTCCGGTCACATGTACCTGGTCTTTCAACTGTTGTAAACCACCCACCAGAACAATTACAAACCGAGTCTTACTAAAAGGGCACCAGGAGCTGCTAAAAATGGACCTCAAGAGCACAGGTTGGACAGCACTCTATAGTGCCAATAATGTGGACACAGCCCTGCATCACTTCATAAAAACTTTCAACTCTATCTGTGACAAACATGCCCTGATGAAAACCAGAAAGGTAAGAGGGTACAGTAACCCCTGGATCACCCCTGACCTCCTAGAGCAACTACAAGCCAGAGATCACTAATGGCAGATAGCGAGAGCACATGGTACCACCGCTAACATACAGAGGTATAAAAAAGCTCAGAATGAGTGCACTAAAGCCACCTGACTCACCAGATGCAAATACTACAGAAAAGCCCTCTCTAGCACCTGGAATGACAGCAAGTCATTCTGGGATAACCTCAATGACATAACTGGCAAGGACTCCAAATCTCCACCAGTCATGCTCTTGATCGATGGCATACCATCCTTGGACCACGTGCACATTGCCAATGCAATTAACATCATGTTCGCAGACCTGAGCAGTGTCCTAGCAGCAGACTACTTCAACCCCCCACCTCCAACTGATCCTTATATGGCCAAACAACCATCATTTAACCATCCACTCTTCTACTTTAAAGAAGTCTCTCAAGCCGAAGCTAAAAAGTACCTGGAGAAGGCACTGGGGAAATCTAGACATAACGGGGATGCTCTGGGCCTAAAACTCATCAAGCTGGCCCTGGCTGAAGTCCTAGACACACTCACCAAACTAATCAACCTCTCCCTCTGCCTCTCACAGTTCCCCCAGAAATGGAAATCAGCCACAGTAACTCCAGTGCACAAAGCTGGCAACAGGACCCTACATAGCAACTATAGACCTATCTCCATATTTCCCCCTCTCTCCAAAGCCCTTGAGTGGATAGTGGCAGACCAGTTAATTGAACACCTGAACCAATATCAACTTCTCTGTCCTGAGCAACACGGCTTCTGATCAGGTCACAGTACTATCACGGTCTTGATCAAATTCACCAGACATATTCACCATTCAATTGATCTAAGTCTCCAGGTTGGGGCAACTTTCATCGACCTGTCAAAAGCATTTGATAAGGTGCATCACGAGCTCCTGCTGGACCAACTGTCAGCTACGGGACTCTCCTCAGAATCAGTACGCTGGTTCAGCAGCTACCTTCACAATCACTCACAAAAGGTCATAATAGGAGGGATCACATCTGAAAACAGATCAGTCCACTAAGGGGTCCCTCAAGAATCAATTCTGGGACCCCTACTGTTCAGTTTATCCCTAATCAAACTGCCATCTGCATGCCAGAGCCAAATGCTCCTGTGTGCAGACGATGCAGTCATATTCAACAGCAACCCTAATCCCGAACAACTGGCTATGGATCTCCAAAAGGGGTTCTTATCCTCTGAATAATGGTTTATGGATCACAGACTAGTCATGAACTTCAAAAAAACTAAGACTATGATGTTCAACAGTACACAGAGCAAGCATAAGGCTTCATTCAAATGTAGACTCTGGCAGCACCTAGCAGTATCTAGTAAATGTGACTGCTACCATTAGCACCCTCCTAAAGCATCAACCAACTACCTACATTTACCTCCTGACAGCTCACTGGGTTGAGGGACCCCAATCCCAGCACTTTAGGTTACACCTACCCCACCAATCATGACATGTTCCTACTTTCTTACCCCCTCAGATGCTTGTAACTATCTGTCTCATTCCACCTATGTTTGCATCCCCTCCTTCTTCTCACCTCAGAGAGCTTCCAAGTAGGGTGTTAACCTCTGATGTTGGCTAGCTGCTATACTGCCTAAGCTGTTTAATGCTGTTGTACCCTGTAACTTACCTTTACCATATGTAACCCTGTCATCTGTATTGTATGTATGTAACCGATGTGGAACCTATAAATGATCATCTGCTCACTGGTGTGTTTCAAGACCTCAATAAATAAATAAAAATGATCACAATAGTGATTGAAAGAAATTATATTAAATGTATTTCATAATTACAGTATGATGGGTTTCATGATTCGATAAAATACAATAAGGAAGTCAACTGCCTTCCAGGTGCTATGACTAAAAATATTAAGTGGTATCTAAATAATCTTCTAAAAAAATAGGGGAAAGTATTCAAAAGTAGCAGTCCACATTAGAGATGCAGCGCAGTTTTACTACGCATGCAAATTTTCAGGGATGTCGTAAAATTTGTGTCCGCTAATCAATTTGGGAAATTGTGGCTGTCAACTGAAAATTTGTAATTTGTAACTTTGCTTTGAGTTTTTTTTAAGTCCAAATTTCACTTGAAAAAAAACAACGCAAGAAGAAATTACATATATCAAATTCACCAAATCCATGGTGTCTAGTGCCCCCCCCCCCACCAATTGTTGGCCAGATAGCCACAATGTAAAAATAAATATTTAAAAAAAAATTATATAACCCTGGTGCCGTTATACCAAGGGCTACTGCCCTTGTCTGCTCCTCTGACTGCAGGTTGAAGGGCCTAGGTTCAAATTATAGTGCCTCCATCCAGAGTAATAATTAAGTGGGTAAATTGCCAACTAGTACAGCCATCAGTGAAGCTATACCAACTCATAACCCCAGCTAGTGGCCCCACATTTGCAGTTTCCCAAACCACCTTAATTGGCATTCAACTTATATTTAAGAGAGATGGCTAATATTATGCTTACAATGACCACACTTACCAACAGGTTCTGGTACTCTTACATGTATGCTGTACCCCTGTAAAAGAACAGTTTCAACAATAACACAGCACTTATCACTGTACCCTTTGAATGACTCAGTAATTGGACACTAATAATATGCTCACCGCACGAATTAACATCAAACAGTAACGCTGGTTTATTAAGAGGACTTTAACCAGGGAGGGGAGAGAATGTAGCTTGATTAGTGCAGCACTATATTTAAACAGATAGTATTTATTATATATAACATTAGTCTATTAATTAATCAGTTTAACCAGCTGCTGGGTACCCAGAGTGGAATAAGTAGCAGGCCTGAAGCATTGCCACAGGTCAGCCGACATTGAAGGAGGTTGGGGCCCTTAACTAAAGAAATGGTTAAAGCTCTCTTTTTGTACATGGCTGTAGCAATCATAAACACTTTTTGTAAACCTAGAAATTGTAATCCTCAGGCCTGATGGCCTGCAAAAGCCGTCTAAACCACAATGAAACTTGGAAGGCAAATCAGATGGCAAAACACTTTCAATTCGTGTTGCAGGGTAAAACCCTGTTGTACTCACTGAACCTTGGACCTCAGGAACTGGGTTGATGTCCACGATGACTCTGCTCCAAGTAGGATTCAGCTCTCTGGAGTGTAGCTACAGGCTGCAGGACTTCATCTTTTTGGCAAGGACCAGGGCTAACATGACTCACCCCCATGTCAGAGCATCCCTCCTAAGGGTGGCCACAACCCGTGATGATCTTCTCCACAGAAGCTGGCCCCCTTCTCTGATCATCTAGCAGCTGTGTTCTTGCATGCAGCAGCCATCTCTCTTACAACTTTTCAGCATCACAGATTCAGCTTTCAGTACAGTTCTGAAATAGGCAGCCAGCTTACCCACTTGTAAGTTGCGGTCCTTGAATTGTAAGCTGGCAAATAGAGTTCAGGTCTACCTATTTTAGCACACAGTTTGGAGACAGTTCTGGTGACCCCAGGCTTGCGAGTTAGGCCACAGTCTCTGAGGCAAAAGCAGTTCCTCACCATAATGCAAATTCAAGTTCAAGTTCAAGTTTATTGCAGGAAAACTCCATTGAGCAAGCTCATACACAAGGAGGCCCTGTGACATAAACACTTAAAGTGCAAACATAGATAGGTAATAACAGTATACGCATGAAATGCACGTTATATGATACAGGCTGGATATACATACAAGGGTACCACATAGGGTGCCCGCAAGTGGTAAACATTAATATGACACAGGGAAGCGACTTACAGGTTGCATACTGATAAATGAAACATGATGACTGGTGTGTGCAATACATATATTTTGGCAGCTAGAACAAACAACAGACTACAACTGATATGGGGGGGGGATGATTTGATAGAGTAGCAGTGGAGCGTAAGCATAGATAAAGCCAGGAGTAGAAGGGGAAGGGAAAGCAGTTAATATGACAAAGCAATTATACCTTACCAGTGGATAAATATGGCATGCATGGGGAAGGAAGAGATTTAATGACAGTTACAGGTGTCTTTTATTTTGACTGAACTTGGCGATTTGTAGAAGTTTATTGAAACTGTGCTAGTTAATTTCAGTACGGTTTGTAATTAGTTCCAAATGGAGGGAAGGGCATATGCAATAGCACGTTTACCAAAGGAGGTCCACGTCCTTGGTATGTCAAGCATAATAAAGTCAGATTTTCTTAACCAGTATGCACTATGTGAGATGCTAATAAGGGAAGAGAGATAGCTTGGCAATTTCTACAGGAGCAGTTTAAGAGTCCATAGCCCAGCATGGAGCAGGCGTCTAGTAGTAAGGGATGTCCAACCAACAGCTGCATATAAGTCACAGTGATGCGAACGGTAAGGGGAGTTGGTAATGAACCGTAACGCACGGTGATAAAGGATGTCCAGTTTACTTAGATTTGCAAGAGTGGTGGAGGAATAGATTACATCGCCATAGTCAAGTAGGGGGATAAAAGTGGCCTGTACAAGCTTGTTTCGAGTTTCAAGAGGGAAAAGGGGCCTATTTCTGTAGAAGAAACCTAATCTTGCTTTTAACCTTCTAGAGACATCTTCAACGTGGTCATTGAAAGATAATTTATTGTCGATCCAGATACCCAGATATTTAAATTTGGTTACAACTTCAGAGCTCGTTTAGCGATGGTGACAATGAAGTCTTAGGCAAGGGTATTTAGAGGGCCTGTGACAGCACTGCGAGAGAACATCATTGCTTTAGTCTTCTTAGCATTGAGCAGAAGCTTTGCCTTTATTAGATTATGCTCAAGTTGCGAAAAGTCCGCTTGAAGCACTCCCTTGACTTCAGATAACGATGAGCCAGAAGTATATAACACAGCATCATCCACAAAAAAGTGCAGATTGGATGTAGATATGTTAGCATCTAAGTCATTAATGTACAAAGAAAACAAGATAGGGCCTAAGATGGATCCTTGGGGGACTCCTCTTGCAACTGGCAAGGCAGCAGAAAAAAAGCCTTCCGCCTTTACTTTTTGGGATCTTCCAGTTAGGTAGCTAGAGAACCACTGGGTGGTATGGTATGTGGCACCCAACTTTGCAAGGCAATTGACTAATAGTTTGTGATCAACAGTATCAAAAGCTTTGCTGAGGTCCAAAAAGACTGCGCCAGTTACCTTCTTAGCGTCTATAGCAGAGATCCAATCATTGGTTACTTTTGCTAGTGCAGTGATTGTGCTATGATTAGCCCAGAAGCCAGATTGAGCTGGGTTAATGAGAGAGAAGGTTTCCAAGTGAGATTTTAACTGAATATGAATCAGTTTTTCTAGAACTTTAGAAAGGATAGGCAATATGGAGATAGGCCTATAGTTGTTTACATCACATGGGTCACCAGATTTAAATAGAGGGAGGATATGTGCTGATTTCCAGCAGGACAGCACAGTAACAGATGTAATGGAAAGATTGAAGATGTGGAGAATTGGGGCAGTGAGATGGGCGTAGCCTGACCTTAGGAAAAAGGGTTCCAAGCCATCATCCCCTGCACTTTTTTTGGTGTCTAAGTTAAAAAGAGAATCTTCTACTTCTTTATAAGTTATCTCACGCAATTGGAAGGGGCTGGGTGCAGGACTAGATGTAGGGGGAAGGGTATGCTGGCTCACCGCAGCACCAGCATAAGGTGACGAGTCAAAAGCTAATCCAGCTGTGGCAAAGTGGGAGTTAAGTTCCTCCAGGATTAGGGACTTGTTTTCCACAATCTTGCCACTTGCAGCTATCTTTGTTGGGACAGAGGGCACCATGGGCCGTCCTTCTATAGCTTTGATAGTCTTCTATATTTTATGAGGGTTACCTTTAGCTTGTTCGAGAGTAGAAATATAATAGTTAGCTTTAGCAGAGCGAAGTTTTTTCACACAGTTATTCCTGGCTGTTCTAAAGGCCTGCCAATCCGAAGATTCTTTGGAATGTCTAGCTTTAGCCCAGAGCTTATCTCTAGCTATAAGGGCTGCCTTGAGATCCGAGGTGAACCAGGGGTTGGATTTGTTCCGTACCCTTACTTTGATGAAAGGGGCATGCTTATTTATTATTGTAGTGAGTTTGTCATTAAGGATGTAAGCTGCCTTGTTGATATATTTGACAAGGTAGAGATCTTGCCATCTGATCATGCTCAGGTCAGATAAGAAGTTTACTGCACTGAGTTTGCGAAAGGATCTTTTTGTTATAAAGATGGGCTGCGGCCGGGCCGGGCCTTAATTTGAGATCTTATGCAAGCAACAATTCCATGATCGCTCATGTCATTGTGAAACACTGCCAAATGAGATATTTTGTGTGGATGGGTGGTTAGTACCACATCTAGAATGGAACTGTTGGCAGTATTTAGAGTGTTGTTCCCAGTGGGTTCACTGACTAATTGCCCAAGACCTAGCTCGTCATAAAGGGATTTGAGACCGTGTGATTTAGGTGACAGCCAGTCCATATTTAGATCTCCTAGAAATATTGTTTCAGTTTTTGCATCTACGAACATGGATTTCAAAAGATTAAGGACTTCATCACCACCAGACGGGGGTCTATAGCCACCTAGGATAGTGATACATTTCGAGGAGGGGAGATGAAGGCTCAGCGAAACTAACTCAAATTCCTGGCTAGAGATTTGCAACTAATATTGGTGACCAGTACTTAGATTTGGCGAGATAACTACACCCCCGCTTCTAGAATCTCTATCTGCTCTAAATAAATTGTAGCCCTGCAGTGATATTTGTTGATCAGTGTTCGCCTTTTTTAACCACGACTCAGTAATTATGATATCGGTCAGGGTTAACGTGTCAGCCCAAGCTTGCAGCTGTACAAGCTTTTAGGCAGGCTTAAATGTTGACCATCATCATTTTGAGACCTGTGGCCTCAACAAAATCGATAGGCGAGGTAAGTTGTGGGGGCAGGGTTGAGCTCCACATTTCCTGAGCAGAGAAGAAGCAGAAGTATAACTTTCTTTAAGGAGCTTGTAAGAACGGAGACTGCTTTTTTATTTCTTCGCAGCAACCCATATCATGCTGCGCAAGAGGCGGCACCACTGTAATGACAGTTTATCGTGAACAGTGTAAGTGCTTGAATAGACATAGGTGAGGACAGTAGCAAGGGGGTGTAGGCTAACCGGGGAATAGGCTAAAAGGGGAGAGGAGAATGACATAGTGTCTGCACGGTAGACCGTTATAACATTAGGTATTGATAAGGTACATTGGAGAACTGAATTGCATTGAGGTACTTCGAATTACACTGTATTGCTGAGAACTCTGCACCTTAGAAGCAATAAAAACACAATAAAGAGAGCCATGGTCCCAGATTGAGTGGTCTCGTGATTTGTATTAGTACAATATTTTCTAGGCAAGTAATTTGCCCACCTAGGTACTCACTTAAAACCTAGATGAGACAATACAGCAGAAAGGGGAACAAGGAGAGCAGGAGCAGCTTAGTTAGTGGCGGGGCTCAAGAGTTATTCACACAGGGCAGTCTTATTGGCCACACTCAGATACCAATCATAGGTTGGCAGCAGTCGAAACTAGGCCAATGAAGCAGTAATATGATATAGGAGGCAGATCATGAGTGTATTTAAAGGAGATTGGAGATCTTTCAAGCTCTGACCCCACTGACCCCACTTGTCAGTCTGGAAATTCGCTCTAGGGAAATCTTCTTTCTTTCTTTCCCATCTGGAGAATTTCAGCTTACTCTGCAGACTTGGCAGTCTCACCTTAAGTAAGCATTCAGACTGAGGATAGGCTACCAAGTCTGTCCCCAAATTTCCACAAGCTGCAGGGAGCCTCCTTCCTTCTGGAAGCTCCAGCCACACTCTCATGAACTCATTCCAGAATTCTCTACAGAACTTAACTCAATTCAAACTGTCCCCCTTAAGTAAGGAGCAAAGTCCCAGCAATCAGATTGGCTGTCCAAGCTGTCTAAAAGAGTTTTAGTCTCTTAATTAGCTCAAATTTGGGTGCCAAGAATTATACCTTTTTTCCCCCTGACTAGTCTTTGGTACTGTCCCAAGAGTCTTTTTGTTAAATCCTGGCTCCCAGTTGGCTGATAGGCTACAACATGGATGCTGTACATACAGTTCCTAAGCAGTCTATACAGTGTCCCAAAGTTCAAACTCCTTGTGCAGCCAAATTAAGTACTTTTAATTTAAACAAACCCCACAGATATGTAGCCCCAACAGTACCCTTTCAAACATAGCCAGCATTTAAATATTAATTCTCAATACTTTCCTTGTCATTGCCACCATAATACAGTGCCCCAGGTGGTTGATAGCATCCTTATTAATATTTATGAGGGCTCATTAATATTTATGAGTCCTTGAGATATGCCTGTTCATAAACTTTATTTTTAAACATTACAGAGGCTTCTCATTCACCTCACTGAGGTCACTGGCCCCCAGTTAGGTAAACAGGGGCACAAGAACTAAGAAACATCATCCATGGACAGCAAAACCGGTGGTTGGTGGATCAAAAGTGGTTTTGCACATGTGCACCAGTCCGCTTCCACAGAACTAGTGGCAGCTCACTGTTAATGTTTTAAGCCTGAAATTGGCTGAAATAAATTACTGGGGCCGCTAGGGGAGCTAGGGGGCACCAGAGGACCTGAGCCAGGTGGCAGAACAGGATGCCAGTGGCAGAAATGGGAGATACTGGAGGCATTAAAGGTAAGCCCCCAAATGGGGAGCACTAAACTTAAATTCCTGGTGTCTTGTGGTCTCCCTACCCCCAGCCCCACTGATCACGGGCCACAGTTGAAATAATTTAAATCACCCCTAGCCACCTCATACCCCTGCTGATCAGTGGCCAATCAGCCACAATGTAAAAATATGTATACTTTTTTTAATTAAATCCCTGGTGTCTAGCGGTCCCCCCAACCCTACCCCTGCTGATTGTGAGACACAGTTGAAATAATTAGAATCATCCCCAGCCTGCACGGACCGCTGTCAGTCGCTGGCCAGTTGGCCACAATGTAAAAATATCAGGACTCATTCCACCCATCCCTCCATCACCCATACAGTCATAAAAAAACACTCAACACTCTTAATCCCTCAAATGTACCCATTTTCAACCTACCCCACATAGACACCCATATCCCTCACCCATACCCACAGATACTCAGACCGCTCACCCACACTTATTAGAAGCACACAAGTAAGCATACAAGCACAGGGTAAAAATGTATGTACACACAATCACCTATTACACAGACACACCAGTAGAACACAGAAAAAATATAGACACACTCACACAGGTACACAAACATACACATAAACACACACACACACACACACACACACACACACACACACACAGTCTTTCTCTCTCTCTCTCTCTCTCTCGCCATCTTTAGTTTTGTTTTAAAACATTAAACTGCTGAACTGTGCTTAAGTCACAGTGTAGGAAGTCAGCCAGCCTGCTCAGGCACAGTCCCAATGGTGGTCGCACTGGCTCGGACTCATAGTTTCCAAGCACAACACACAGCAGGATCAACCAGATACATTTTTTAGGTAGTGAAGGCAGGATCAACCAGATAAATAGTTATGAAAAAAATAATTAGAAGAAAATACTCACTAAGGCTGGGAAATGATCTGTTGCTCTAGCAGCTTGTTGCTAAGCACAAATGGGGCCGCCATGTTTGCAGAAAAATGTCAGTCCTCCCACTCATGGAATAAGGGCCAGTGAGGTAGTGTAATGTTTGTGATTGATGGGATAGTTAAACAAAATGCTGTAAAAAATGGTTCTACCTTTTATTACAGCATTTGAAACACACGTCAACTCTGTGCATCATAGGGGTTTACTAATAATTATATATAGAATAAAGTACGGGATGGTGTGTGTAACAAGAAGTTTACATACACCCGAGGCATTAGATGCTACATAAACTCCAAGAGTGAAGCTCGATGGATTTGAGAAAGCATCTAACATCGAGAGTGTATGTAAACTTTGAGTTTAAACACCACCACCTATTTAATTTTATAAAATTGCTGGGTGTCCGTTTTTCACCACAGCAATTATATAAAAAAGCAGAGGTTCCAGGGTGGCTGCACTCTGATTTCATTTTTGCCTGGTCCCCACATTTCTGATGTCTGAGATTTTCAAATATTTGTAAATTTTTTTTTATCCCTTTAAATGTAGAAAATGTTAAAACACTTTTAAAAATAACTCACCAAGGACTTTTAAGTGATGTCATGAGTGGGAAAACAGTAATCTCCATCAACTCTGAGACTCTCCCCCAGAATTTAAAAGAATGTGCCTTCTAGAAATGACAGGTCAGTGACTCTTCACAGATATTTAACATCTGGAATGTCTAGCCAACATAATAGAGGGGGCATGACCACTTCCACTGGAAAAGTAAAGTAGCTACTAATGGAAGAAAAATTGAGCGGGAAAGTGACAAGGCCTAGTGCTTCAAGATCTCAATCACTAGCTCCAATTTCATCTCCAGAGCTAGATTATTTATTTATTTATTTTTTGAAATGTTTCACCAGAAAGGCACACTGAGTGACAAGTCACCTATCTCCCAGTGTGACCTGGGGGGAAGGGGTACAATAGGAGTGAAACATTAAACATTCAAGTTACAAGATCAACATTAACATACAGTTCTAAGGCAGGTGTTACAAGCAGTGGTACAACAGTGTTGCGCATAATAGGTAGAAAGAGTGGACAATAATAAGTGCTGGGTTAATAAGTAAACAAGTGCTTACATAGAAGAAAAGAAAGGGGTCAGTGAGGGGGGAAGGAGAGGCAGGGGTGAGGTGTGGGAGGGAGAAGAGTTGTGTTCAAGTTACATTCAAGGTACAGGATCAACATTAACATACAGCTGTAAAGCAGGTGTTACAAACAGTGTTAAAACAGAGTTGTGCAAAATATACAGAAAAAGTGAACAATACTTAGTGCTGGGTTAGTAAGTAAAAAAGTGCTTACATGAAAGAAAAGGGGAAAGAAGAGGGAAGGATGAGGTGGAGGGATGTAGGGGGAAGGGAGTAGATAAGGGATACAAGCCCCTGCGGGGTAGGAGAGGGACCCATGGAGCATTTGGAGTCCCTTACATTCTTTGATAGATCAAGGTAGGCCAGTAAGGGGGCACAATTTGGGGAAAGGGAGGAGAACTAGAAATTTGTGGGGTGGGGGTGCATAGGGTAAAATGAAGGTGATGGTAGAGGGGTAGGGTTTATCCAGGGCTTAAAGTAGGGAATTATGGAGGGACATGACAGGAGCAGCTAGATGCAAGGTGATTTTTAAGGGCAGAGCTGATGGAGTAGGTGGAGGATGAGTACCAGATTTGGGGGGGAGTGAATTCCAAATTTTTGGGAGTCGGTGAAAGTAAGTGGATTGGCTGAATAGGGTGGATCTGTGGGGTACTATCAGGGTGTGGGAGCCGGTTGCTCTAAGGGAATGGGAGGAGGAGGGGGTTGTTATAAAGGAAGAGGTGAGGTAAGAAGGGAACTCACCCAACCAGTGCATGGAGGTGAACTTAGCACAGTGGGAGAGTCACCTATTTGTAACAGAGGGAAGGATAGGGCACGATAAAGATTGCAATGGTGGGTGTGATGAGGGTATCCAGGGCAAATTGACAGAAAGAACTGGAGAGGATGTCCAGTCTGGCCAGGGAGTACTTAGGGCCAGCATCATAGTCTATGTCACAGTAATCAAAAATAGGCAGTATCATCTTCTGAACAAGTTCACACCTAGCCGTAAGAGGGATGCAACTGTGGTTCCTGAACAGGGCACTAAGCTTGGGGTGCAGTTTTTTCTGGATGGCGTCAATATGTCCAGAGAAGTTTAGGTGTTGGCCCAACCAAACACCTAAATAGCTGAAGGAGGATGTGTCCTCAAGTAAAGTCCCATCAAGGGTGTGAAAAGTGGGTAGGGAGGGAAACCTAGAGAGTCTCTGCCTTGTGCCAAAGGTCATGGAGACAGTCTTCTTGGCATTGAGGAAAAGTTGATGGTTAGCAAACCAGAGCTGAACCTTCTTGAAATCTTACTGTAAGCTAGTTGTAGCCTTAGCAGGACAGGAGCCAGATGCATACAGGACTATATCATTGGCATACATATACATAGTGGTGGAGGGGGAGCAAACAGAGGGAAGGTCATTTAAGAAGATGGAGAATAGGAGGGTCCCTAATACAGAGCCAGGGGGGACACCAGTGCTAATTGGGAAGGGAGGTGAAGTGGCATCCAAGATCTTAACTGATTGGGTTCTGCCAATAAGGTAGGCCTTGAACCAGTTTGTGGCAGAGAGAAATAGGCCAGTTGCTGGTAATGTGTTGAGGAGAAAGGAGTGAGAGACGGTGTTGAAGGCCTTGGCCAGGTCGACAAACATGGCAGAGGTAATTTGACCATTGTCCATCCGATTTAGGATGAAGTCTGTGAGCCATAGGAAAGAGGTGGTGGCTGAGTGTTTTTTCCTGAAACCAGACTGGAAAGAGGTGAAAAAGGAGGTGTCAGATAGAAAAAAAGTGAGTTGGGAGAGGACAATGTGTTCTGGAAGCTTGGCAAGGGTAAGGAGGAGAGAAATGAGGTGATAGTTGCCAGGGGATGAGGGGTTATCCCCTTTGGGTAGAGGGAGGATCACTGCATGTTTCCATTAAGAGGGGACAGAGGCATTAGAGAATGAGAGATTTAGAATTAATGAGAGGGAGTAGGCAATGGCTGGAGCAGAGCGGGAGAGGAGTTTTGGGTCGAGGCCATCCGGGTAGGCACCTTTAGAGGGGTTGATAGTGAGGAGGGTGGTATGGGGGCAGACCAGTAGAGGGTGGGAAGGTTGATGGGCAAGAGTAGAGGGAATATCTATGGAGCCAGATGTAGAACTGGATAATGATGGTGAACCATTAACAGCTGTAGACACAACCATAAAAAAAAGTTATAAATACCATGCACGCAATACAGTCGACTCTTGTTGAACTAAAAATGCACCTCAAGTTTATCAAAAAAAAAATTTAACAAATACTCAAAAGCAGGTCGGACACTTCGCAGACAGACAGTGGACTCACAATCACCTGCTGATGTATCTAATGCACTGAGACAAAGAAATACAATGGAGGATGGAAGATGCTGAGAATAGAGCCCAGTGGAACAATGTCTAAATACATGCAGTGCCAGAGGGAGCAGAGGATTCTTCTGAGTCAATGCCAGTATTCATAGATCATTTGGTGAATGGTCAGAGTGAGGCCTACGCACCATAGCAGGCTTCCAAACACTGACCCACACCATGCGGCAGGATAATTTTGTTTTCTGAGCATGTGGGCCTTTCTGTCTGCAATGTTTGAAATGTATTTTACACTAATTTGTTGTTGCATTGGAATTTGACCTAGAATGTTGCACTGTGTTGTTTTTTTTGGGGGGTGCTAACGTGCTGCATGGTCTGGGCCTGTGTTTGGAAGCCTGCTATGGTGTGTAGGCCTCTATCGGACTATTTGAAAACTAAAAGGAGTCACTTTTGGGTTCTGAATGGTCAGAGCGAGGCCTACACACCACAGCAGGCTTCCACACACTGTCCCACACCATGCGGCATGATGATTTTATTTTCTGGGTGTGGGGGTCTCTCTGTCTGCAATGTTTGAAATGTGTTTTACACTAATTTGTTGTTGCATTGGAATTTGACTGGGAATGCTTCATTGACTGAGAATGCTGCACAGGAGCATGACAGGGAACTGTATCAATTAAAGCAGAAAGAAGTGGGGAAGGCAGTCAGAATAGCAAAGGCCCAAACCGAGGAAAAAAAAGCCAACTCAGTTAAGAAGGGGGATAAAACCTTCTATAGGTACATTAGGGAGCATAGAAAGGTTAAGGAGGAATAGTGAAGATTAATAAAGGAGAGGGAGGTGGGCAGAGGAGACACTGAAAGGCAGAGATACTGAATGAATACTTTTGCTCAGTATTCACAAAGAAGATGAGGAGCAGTTACCTAAACCAGACAATAGAAGCACTCTGGGTAGGGGGGTTGACACCAGTCCATTTACAGAAGAAAGAGTCCTGAAAGAACTCCTAAAACTCAAGGTGGACAAAGCAATGGGGCCTGACAGGATTCACCCCAGAATCCTAAAAGAACTAAGAGAGGACCTAGTGACACCACTGACCACACTTTTTAACAAATCATGGGAGGATGGGGTGGTACCTGAGGACTGGAGGAGGGCAGATGTGATTCCCCTTCACAAAAGTGGGAGCAAGGCAGAAGCAGGAAACTACAGACCTGTAAGTTTGACCTCACTGGTAGGGAAAATGATGGAATCACTTCTGAAAGAAAGAATTGTTGAGTACCTAGAGACCAGCGGGGCACAGGACCCAAAGCAGCATGGATTTACAGCAGGAAGGTCATGTCAGATGAATCTAATTGATTTCTTTGACTGGGTGACCAAAGTAATAGACCAGGGAGGGGCTGTGGATATGGCCTACCTGGACTTTAGCAAGGCATTTGACACAGTCCCACACAAAAGACTAATAATCAAGTTAGCCAGCCTGGGATTGGGTTCCAGGGTGGTAGCCTGGGTAGCAAACTGGCTGCACAACAGGACACAGAAGGTAATAGTGAATGGAACACATTCTGAAGAAAGGAGGGTTACTAATGGAGTACCTCAGGGCTCAGTACTGGGTCCAGTCCTCTTTAACATCTTTATAGGTGACATTGCAGAGGGTCTGGAGGGAAAGGTATGCCTCTTTGCAGATGACACAAAGATCTGTAACAGAGTTGATACACAAGGGAGGGTAGAAAGGATGAGAAGGGACTTGGCAAGGTTGGAGGAATGGTCAGACATATGGCAACTTAGATTCAATGCAAAGAAGTACAAAGTAATGCACCTGGGAAACAAAAACCCAGGAGAAGAGTACACAATAGCAGGGGAGGTACTAACAACAACAAAAATGGAAAGGGACTTGGGGGTAGTCATATCAGGTGACCTAAAGGTGGGTAAGCAATGTGAGAAGTCAGTAAGGAGAGCCAGGGGGATACTGGGATGCATCGGATGGGGCATCACAAGTAGAAAAAGGGAAGTGGTTATCCCTCTGTACAGACAGTTGGTGAGATCCCATCTGGAATACTGTGTGCAGTTTTGGAGACCCCATCTACGCAAGGACATAGATAGGATGGAAGCAGTCCAGAGGAGGGCAATTAAAATGGTGCAGGGTCTGCATCAGAAACCATATGAAGAGAGACTGAGAGAGCTTAATATGTATACCCTTGATGAAAGGAGGGACAGGGGACATGATAGAAACTTTTAAGTACCTCAGGGAATCAGCAAAGTCCAGGAGGGTAGCATCTTTCAGAAAAGAGATGTGTAAGAATAAGGGGCATTTTAAAGATAGAGGGGACGGCTCAGGGGTAATGTGAGGAATTTTTTTTCACGGAGAGAGTGGTGGATGATAGAACTGCCTTCCTGGGAGGTTGTTGGGTCTAAAACAGTGGGAATTCAAACATGCATGGGACAGACATAAGGCAATTGTAGTGGGGGGTTGCAGGAAGTAGGCTGTTGGTTAACTAGAATCTGCAGCTTATCCAATAGAAAGGGAAATGGGCAGACTGGGTGGGCCAAGTTGCCCTTATCTGCTGTCAAAGTCTATGTTTCTATGTGTTTTTTTTGGGGGGGGCGGGCTAACGTGCCACTTGGTCTGGGCCTGTGTTTTGAAGCCTGCTGTGGTGTGTAGGCTTCGATCAGACTATTTGGAAACCAAAAGGAGTCACTTTTGGGTTCCAAATGGTCAGAGCTAGGCCAATGTACCACAGCAGGCTTTCAAACACTGGCCCACACCATGCGGCATGATGATTTTGTTTTCTGGGTGTGGGGGCCTCTCTGTCTGCAATGTTTGAAATGTGTTTTACACTAATTTGTTGTTGCATTGGAATTTGACTAAGAATGCTGCATTGTGTTTTTTTTGGGGGGATACTAATGTGCCGCATGGTCTGGGCCTGTGTTTGGAAGTCTGTTGTGGTGTGTGGGTCTCGATCGGACTATTTGGAAACCAAAAGGAGTCACTTTTGGGTTCCGAATGGTTGGAGCGAGGCCTACATACCACAGCAGGCTTCCAGACACTAGCCCACACATCTGTTGTAATTGTCTGTGAAATAATGCCCATTTACTAATCAAAGTCCTTTCTGTTTTGTACCATGTTGTAATGTGTGTGCCTATGTCTTCTTGTTTGCAGACCGACTAATATGGGCCTCAATTTTGTTTGCAGGCGGATGAAAGCGGGACTCCATTTTGTCTGCAGGCAGGTGGAAGTGGGCCTCCATTTTGTTTGCAGGCAGGTGGAAGCAGGCCTCCATTTTATTTGCAGGCGGGTGGAAGTGGGCCTCCATTTTGTTTGTAGGCAGGTGGAAGCGGGCCTCCATTTTGTTTGCAGGCAGGTGGAAGCAGGCCTCCTTTTTGTTTGCAGGCAGGTGGAAGCGGGCCTCCATTTTGTTTGCAGGCAGGTGGAAGCGGGCCTCCATTTTGTTGTTTGATTCTTTTCTTCAGTCGACTTTTTGGGGAAACTCCTCTTCTGTTGACTTTTTGTGCATTACCTCCTCTTCCATCAATGTTTTGTGAAGAATCACCTCTTCCGTCGACTTCATTTTGTGAATAATCACCTCTTCCATCGACTTCATTTTATGAAGAATCACCTATTGTCAACTTCATTTTGTGTGCATTACTTCCTCTTCCATCGATGTTTTGTGAAGAATCACCTCTTCCATTTACTTCATTGAAGAATCTCATTGTGCAGTGTCTCTTTCATAGTGCCATTTTTTCTTTGCGTCATCTCTGTTTTGTGATTAATCTCTTGTTGTGTCAAATCTTTAAATCGTGACTAATCTCTTGCGGTGACCACTTTGTCACCACATGAGGGGATGATTTAGATGATTTAGACAATGTATTCTGACTGATCACTTACTGTGTTGCATTCGGCCACTGTGAGGCAACACTTATGTCAATGATATGTTTCATCATCTCTGATGTCACTTCAGTCTTGTTTGGCGGCATGGTAGACTTTTTGTTTTACCCACCAAAATTCTTTTACTGTTAAAGTTGACCTGTGATTTTTTGAATGCACTTGTGTTTCAACAGTTAACTTTTTCGCAAGGAATGGAATCCAGAAGAAAGCCCTTGGTGTCTGCTGCAGCCATGATCACTGAAGCTCTGCAGACTACAGTCGATCCTCAGTCATCAAAAGAAAGGAACAAGCATTACCAAGCAAACATAAAGAAATCCCCTGAACGTTATCAAAACTACAAGGAGAAATGTGTAGCATGCTCACGTGCATACCGCAGCAACATGAATGATGACAAGTGCGAACATTATAACCAGATGGCTAAAGAGAGAATGAAATTATATAGAGCGGCTCAAAAGCAAAAAAAATTGTAAGCTGAGACCTGTAGTGCTCCAAGCAACAGAGAAAGAAAGCCTGATGGGAACACGTCTGAAGTACAAATACAAGCATGGAGGGAGAAAAAATGCTGACAATGTGCACAAATGGCAAGTCAGAAACGTTGATGAATTATTGAAAAAGAACGCTGGAAATACACAGAAAAAAAGTACCTTGAAAAGATTGTACAACTCTCAGCCACCATCACCACCACCCCACCAGCTGTATAAATTTGCATGCCAACTAGAGAGCTGTGTGCGATGCCGCAGGCCCACAGATATGACAGTGCTGTAAGAAAGGCTGTGCAGAGAGCAAGAAAAGGTCTTCCAAAATCACCAAATCGACTTTCTTATGTAATGAAGAAGATCCTGTCATCTTGTTCACCTGCCAAGCAAACTGCATTGGCTAGGCAAAAAGTTATCCCCAGTCCATGCAACCTACAAGAAAAAAATGATGTCTGCTTTTATGGAGAAGATAGCAAACCTAAAGAAGCCCAAAAAACAGGACAGACTCCTGAACAGAGGGTTCATCAGTATAATTCTTGTGCTAAAAAAATACTGTTTGCTCAGAACCGCAAGTGCAACACTGGGCATCAGCTGGAAGAGGCGTGTGGAGGTATCACGTGGTGGAACAGAATCCAACAAATGGCACAAGTCTGCACTGCCTGAGTCAACAAAGAGAAAAGTGGAGATTTTTTTTGAAGAGTCTGCAACCCCACTACCTCACAAGAAACCTTTTTCAAAAAGAACCTGCACATGTCAGTCATATTTCGACAGACCCATCCATACTCTATACAATGAATTCACCCAACAGAACCCAGATACACCACTAGGAGTGAGGAAGTTTTGAAGCCTACACCCTAAGCACATTAAACTGGCCAAAGAGCAAAAATTGGACAAGTGCCTCTGTGAATGCTGCACGAATAGCTTACTGAAACTCAAGGCGCTGAACCGTGTGGCAGATCTTCACCGGCTTATATCATGTAAAGTCCTCACTGTGCAATGTGCAGTAGAGCTAACAATGTGTCCTTGCCCTCCTTTGGAAAGGTTTTACAGATAGGACTGTGTGGAAAAAACATGTGAACAGTATAGCACAGAAAATTTTGTAAAAGTCATTGAGGACCTCATTAATGGACATGGACAAGACAATGTCACATTCCAGCAGTGGAAGAATACACCAGTCATGCGAACTGTCAATGGCATCCAGGTATGGCAGACACGAAAAGTGCTGAAAAATAAAAAAGCAACATTGCAGACACTGGTGAATCCATAAAAGAGGAACTTTTGGTCTTGGGTCAGCACTTACATATGGCAGCATGGCAGCACCACCAGTTTGCTTGCATCAAAAAATACCTACCCCAGGGATGGGTAGTGATGGTTCTTGACTTTGCAGAGAACTATGCCTGCAGATTACAGGATGAAGTGCAGGCAGCCCACTGGCATTATGAACAAGCCACGGTTCACCCAGTAGTAATATACTGCCCTTGTGAGCAGTGTGACTCAACAGTAACAGAGTCATTAGTTTTTATATCCAGTGATTTAAAACATGATCACCATGCTGTACATCACTTTGTGGAGATATCGAATTCACATCTACAAAATGTCTGCAAATTAAAAATCAGCAGAGAGGTTCATTTCAGTGATGGCTGTGGTACCCAGTATAAATCCCAATGGGCCTTCTTTGAAATTTCAATGTCATTCAAGGAATTTGACTTCCCCATTGAGAGGGCTCTTTTTGGCTCACGACATGGAAAGGGTCCAGTGGATGGTGAGAGTGCTGCTATAAAATCAGCAGCAAGCAGACTTGTACAGTCACAATGGGCCATAATTAGAAAAGCTAAGGAGCTCTATAAATTCTGCCATGCAACATTAACTAGATAGCATGACACGGAAGGGTGCAGCAAATATTTCAGATGTACATTTTTCTGGATTGATAAAAATGAAATTAGAAGACCAGCCTGAAACAATGTTAAAATGATACCTGGAACATGAATGCATCACAGTGTCAAGTGTGCAACAGAAGGTGTGGTGGTAACAAGAAACCTGACTTGTTTTTGCAAACAGTGTGCTCATGAAGATGGGCCCTGGGAAAATGTGCATTATGTTGAAGACTGGAAGGTTAAAAAACTAACTGCTTCCACATCTTACAGAATGTCGTCTTCAAATGCCAACATTGAACCCATTGGTCCCTCTGCTCCTGCACACACAACAGCTTCCCAAGCTGCTGCCTCGCATGTCAACACAACTCATGACTTACTGGCCACAAGTGCTGATCCTGCGTTTGGGTCTCACACAGCCTGCAATGAGACTCTAGTTCCTGCTGAGGCCATACCTGAAGAATCCACAGGCAATGATGGTGCATATGGCAGTGAGTCAAAGGTTGCAGAAGTGAAAGCACTGCAATCACCACTGATGCTTCAGCTTCATTACCCATGAAACACACAGTCCCTAAAAAGCGAAGAACTTTGCTAGACCCACAAATGATGCAGACCAATCAGTATTATGCTGTGTACTACTCGAAAGAATATTTTGTGGGGCAACTAACTGCAGTGGATCCTATGGGACAATGGTACCCACTGAAGTTCATGAAACAGTGTGGAAATGTCTTTACATAGCCATGGAGTCTGGACACTGACCATGTTAGTAGAAGACAACTTTTTCATGGGCCAATTCAGTTTTTGCATGAAGGTGGGACCTTTGAAATTAACAATGGTGAACTCAGTGCAATCAAGGAAAATATCCGCACACTTCAGGACAAATGGAATTAAAAGGACTACCATTTTCAGTGTACAGTGCTGAACTCAAAAAAAATATTGGTACCAGTTTGCCAAAAAATTCATAATAGTGTTTGTGTAGGGATAGTGTAGCCTTGTTGTCGTAGTTGAGTAGCCTTGTAGTCATAGTAGAGTAGCCTATTGCTTTATGTAGAATTATTTATTTTTTTTTGTAATGCTTAAGTGCTAATGTTGTTGTAAATGTTACATTTTTATTTTTATATGGTTACAACTTTGGTTGTATTACCCATTTGACTTTTTTTACCTTGAATGATAAAAAATTAGAAAATTGAACAGGTATTCTCTGTCTCTTACTACATGCTGTTGTATGTATCATGTCTCCAGTTACATGGGAAGTCACTTTTGTGCCCCCCATTACATGTGCAACCCTAACTTTCATGTCCCCTGTTACATGTCAGACTTTGAGGAGGCTTTTTCTCAGGATCTGAAATTGGAGTTATCCTGCGGCATACCACATTTTTATAAGGTAAGTCACAGCATAAAAAATGCTAATAATCATTGCTGTTTTTTGACTTTTAAAACTTTACTCCAGTGTTACACTTTGGTACCCCTTTTTCATGCACAGAGCCATATTGTCTTAAAATTACATTGAAAAAATTTGCTACCACACTTACCAAGTAATCAGATGTGACTGTATAATGTTCTGTGTCCTAGTAGCTTGAAGAATGTTGGAAATATGTGTTTACAGCCCATCATGTGTTTCCACATGTTCTTCACATATTAGGATGTAGAAAAAGAAACTGCTTATATTACAGTCTTTCATAATTATTTACTACAGGCTAGTCAACAGAAGGACTGTAAGATCATTGCAACGTGGTGCACTGCCATTATAAACCACTTTTTGTTCTGTTGCAAAAAGCAAACAGTGTACCTGAGTTTATGATAAGTAACGTTATGACAAACTCTAGTTTTAGAATGCAATGTTGTATATTTTGGCAAATTTTAAGACAGTATTGTCAGACTTTTGTGAGTTTCATGATGTTAACAGGAATGTAGAATTCAATATTGCACCATGTAGTGAATGAACATACATGGAAAGAGGTAAATGGATTAGAGGATGCAGCATGTCTACATGGTCCACTGCAAGATGACATACTGAAAGAATGGTAAGTTAAAAGCTCCACTTCCCCATGAAGAACTGCGTAAAACTATTTTTGATAACAGATTCACATCTACTATTTCATATTATTTGAACTTTAGGTAAGTGAAGTTTGAACATGTAAGTGATAGAGAAATGCCAGGTGATCAGTCATTCCATATTTTGACTTTTTTTTTACTACTTCTGATTTGTTGAAGTTAGAATTATTTAATGCATCTGAAAATACTACATTATCATGTATTATACAATTAGGCAATAAGGCATGACAGGGTATGAGTTATAGGGGGATTTATCCACGCCTTGTGTGGTGTGTCACGAGGTGCAGCTGAGTGACGACTTAACCACACAAGAAGTGGGTAAATCCCCCAATAACCCACATCCTGAAGTGCCTTATTGTGATTATACAATGGACCCACATGTAAATAAATTTTAAATGTGTTTAAGTATGTTTTTTATAAATTCCATTTCTCAGCCGTGGGTTATTACAGGATATACCACGGTCATGTGATGTGTTTGACCAATGAGGTTACAGGATTTTCATACTCCATTGTATAATGTCTGTTTTATATGTGATGCCAAGTGTGCGACTCTCATCTCTGCCTTTTATTGCCTATATTAAAAAATATTAATTAAAGTTTGAAAGCTTCAGTCATGGCATGTGCAGGTTGGGTGTCTGGGATCTCTTCATAACAGGTTTTTGAATATATTCCTGGTCCCCTTCACATCCCTATCAGTTGTAAAAACTGATCTGAAGTTTTCTTTCACCGCCTCAATTTTCTCAAAATCCCATTCCACGTACAATCCCTTCTCCCCTTATTCCTTACTGTCCCCTGACTTACCTTTCTCCTTTCCTCTATGTACCGAAAGAACATTCTATCCTCCCATTCAGCTTGGCTATCAATTTTTGCATCTTTTTCTACTTTAGCTGTCCTGATTATCTGCCCCGTCACCCTCAGTTTCACTTCATAAGGTTTCTTATTTTCCCTCCACTGAGTCCTCTTACATTCACCGAGTGCCCTCTTCTTCTCCCTTATTGCCTTCCTTCCTTCCCCATTGAACCACAGTGGACCCTTCATTCTTTTATTATCCTCACACTCCATACTCATCCCTCCGTCACTGTAAGGAGCTCTCATTTGAACTTTTCCCATATTTCCTCCACCCCTCCCACCATCCCCTCCTGCCCTTCAACTTCCTCCCAGAATATCTGCTAGTGTGTTTGTGGAGACAGTTTATGGTGACTGACATGAAATTTTAACAAGATTGTATTGTTCTCATTTCAATGGGTGCATCTTAGAAATTTCTTTAAAATCACATATTGCCATGTGCTACTCACACCTACACTGTTTCTGTTTCTGTTTCTGTTATGGTCCACATCAGAGCTCGAACAGTTTCATCAACATCTGTTGATGTATGCTTCAAAACATTTTTCATGCACTTATCCTGTGTATGAAGCCTGCTGTATTCTTGCTGCAATAGATTATAATAACCACCTGGATCATGAAACAAAGTGCAACCAAAAAGGAGATGTCATGTAAGTGTGGTAGATCATATGTTTATATTTGTAGGTTATCATGGAGCTTAAACACGTTCATTAATTATCACTCATTTCATCAAATAGACATGACCACTGGTTAGATAGGGGATGGTAATGCTTATTCTTACAGTATGTATCAGCAGATAAAACAATAATGTGTGAATCCTGCCAAACAATGAAAAGTAAGCATTACTGTTTCATTGTAATATTATTGGTTAATGGTATCATGGGCTGTAATATGATGTCCCTGATATATCTGTCATGTAAAACACATTGACAATTACTATTATAAAAGGGTCTCAGAAACGTTGCAATCTGGTCAGCTGTTAGGATTCCAACAGCCTTACATTAATCCATGTTACACGGTCATGCACAGTCTGAACTCCATGGCACATGGATGCTTCCTGCCAGCATTCCATCCTCTAGCACTGCTGAATGACTGGAATGCTGCATTCTAATTTTGAAGCAGCATTCTTAAACTGTTGGTGGAAAAACTATTTTATTAATAATCTCTGTCTAAATGAGAAAAACATTCAAAGAGTATACTTTTAACACTTTAGTTTTGGAACCATTTTTTATAATAGCAATAAGGCACTCTCAGGAGTTAGATTAACAGTCAGTTAATCACCCCCTAGGGGAAATATAGCACTCAGCTGCATCCTGAGCCTCATTACACCCCTAGGGGGTGATTAACAGACTGTTAATCTAACCACTGGTCATGCCTTATCGTTTAATTGTATACAGTGTCTTACAATCAATGCTGTTGTGATACTCTCCCCTTCTTTTTGTTTTTGTTTTTACGGTAACCACATAGATCCCTTCAAGATTTACATTAAGTATAAATATAATGGCAAACAGTTTTTGATGTACATAACTAAAATTGATAATATGATCCACAGATATCGGCGGATGTATAACAAAAAATTGGGAAGATGGACTGCTGTGGCAAAGAAGACTCAAAATCAGTATGGATACATGAGGGACTTAATGGATCACATTTTTTCATGTCGTGTACAGCTGCAAGGAAAAATAAGTCAAGTGAAGGAACTGGAACAGAGTGATCCAAGATGAATTTCAAAACATATTGCACCCATCCAACCACCACCAACAAGAGACATAGTGGCACAACATGTGCCTCGTTTCCAACATGATGTAAAGCTAATAAGTTACTGAGTTTACTGACAGAATCCTAATTTTATATATGGAGCCATTCCTTTCCATTTATGTGAATTTCCACCTTTGATGTGACCACTGTGCTCTAGATGGAGGATGATGAAGATCTGATACTTATGTTTTGGACAAACTCAATTTAGGTCTATGAGCACAAAATCCTATTCTGTGTAATAATCAAATGACATGAGATGCCCCAGGATATCTACACTCACATAATTTAACATTTTTAATGTCTCTGATATTGAGGAAGTGACCAGTAAGGTCATACAGAAATTACAACTGCCATAGTTACTGTGTTGTTATGGTACATATTGACAAACTGATGTACACAGACATGTAAAAAGTGATTCAATGTAACAAAACAGTTTCAATCAAATTATATTTATCGGTTGTGTTCTGGTGAGGAATATCTGTTCTCTACAGTTTCAGGCAAATGAAAATATCTCTATTGCATTATAGGAATTGATTACATTTGACATTAATAAAGTATGACTGCTTTGGTGATGTTTCACTGCAATCAAAGTAATTATTATTTTACTGTGTGTATAAGAAATTTTGAATTCATATTATTTGAATGTGAAATACCTGTACATTTGTAATGTTATGAAAAATAACCTGTGTTTCTATTTAAGAAGCATCGATCTATTTATATTTTGTAATAATGTATTGCCTGATTTCATATTAAGGTTATATGTAATTGACTGAAGCTTTACATCAGCTGTCATTCAGACCCACTTATTCATTACATGGACTACTCTAATGTAATGTATTGACATTCAAGATCAGTCAATGTATGAAGTGTCAGCAATGAAATATTGTTGTGTGTTGGTAGTATTGAACTACATGCACACCCACAGGAATAGTGAGACACGAGTCCACAGGTCAAGTGTAGTCAACCTCTGGGTATGTGTTTCTCAATATCACCAACACATAGTCATATCTTATTGCTCATTCTAAATGGGCCATAGATGTGTTTTGGGAAAACAAATCATTTTAAACGTGTTTAAATTCACAATAAATGTATGATAATGTTGCTAAGTAATGCAGAAAATTAGTGGAAACATACACATTTTGCACAGAATGTAGAACTTTATTAATTTTCATCTTTTAAAATCAACGCCAAGCCACAAAATTATTTAAAAAAATTTCAGTAGTATCATGTATTTTATAATCAACAGAACTAATACACTAAATGTGAAAATAAAGAAACAAGTTATGCATCATTGAAACATTAGAATCAAACAGATATTCAAATTGATAAAGTGTTACATGTGCGAAACTTACAGGCACCAGAAACAGTTTCACAAAATTGGCTTCATTAATATTCTCAATTGCATAACCCTAATATGAAAACTAATTTGACATACTTTTTTTGTTAAATTGAATGATTATGATGTGCATACCTCTGCTTGGAATACTGTACCTCTCAACCATTTTCTAATACATTTTATTACACATATAATTGAACAGCAGAAACCTTTACTAAGCATGCATGAATAAACAGCATAAGAGAAAGGTATCAACATCCATGAAGTATGGGTAAGATTTATTCAGATTAGCTTCTCAAGCCACAGTTTTAAAAATAAGTAGCATGGAAAAAGAAGTCATATTATGCAACTATTATCACAATTGGAGAGAACAGAGTTTGTAACATTCTAGTCACAAGTCTCACAATTTCATGTAAAACTCATTAGCCCAATCTAGAACGTATAAATCCTATATACTGGCCTGAAGGGTCTGGGAACATGTCCCTTATCCTCCAAACTGTACAACTGGGAATTACAACCCTTTTTCCCCTGTCCCAAATGATGGTATCTCTATAATACATACTGCCTGTAAGCTGCATGTCTACGAGCTCGGTTGATGTAATCTTCAGGTGCCAGAGCGAATATTTGTTGGTGATACAAAATAGCCATTTGCAGCAGACCTGGATCCAGTATGTATTGATCCATTTCCTAAGTAAATTTAAAAAAAATGTACATATTTTGGAAAATAAAATAGTTATTTGTAATCACATCATGGGAACAATAATAAAGGACCACGATTAATGGCTGAGGAAATGGTATGGTGGAGATGCTATTGTGTTTATCATAGATATTGCAAAGCGGTTGAATGGAAAGGTTTGCCTATTTGAAGATGACATTAACATCTGCATCAGGATGGATAATCAATATGGGGGAGCAAAAAGTGAAGAGAAACTCGGACAACCATTAAAGATGTTTGGTGGTGTAATAACTGTGGTTCCATGCAAAGAAGTGGCAGATAATGACCCCAGTGAGCTGAAGTCACTTACTGGGGAGCTTCTGCAGTAGCAGCAAGCAAGGGGTCCAGGATCTGCCACATTTGCAGATTGAGAGTTACAGTGGGCAGCAGCATGTGAGAGAAAGTATTTATGCTATGGAACTGCATGAGAGGTGGGATGGGGCATAGGATCTAAGGGTATCACTGGACATGGGGAAAGGGGAGGTATTTCGTACAGGGTTGCTATACAGGTCACAAGCGCAACAGGAAGAGTGAGAGGAGAAAGTCAAGGGGAGGGGTAATCAGATTGAAAAATGGAGAAGGGAAGTTAATGGGAGATGACCGTGAGAATGTGAAATTGCTCAATATCAACTTCTGATCTGTGTTTATGGTTGATAAGGATGGGGAGATTGAGAAAACCAGGGAACATGAGAGGCTAGGGTGAAGGGGTTGACTCCAGTCTGTTCTATATGGAGGAGGTTCTGAGGGAACTTGAGGGTTTGAGGGTGGAGAAGTCAATGGTCTGCAACAGAGTGGATACTCCTGGGGGGGGATGAGAGCATGTGAGGGGATCTGGAAGCTGGAAGGATGTTCCAGGGTATGGCAATTTGCCTTCATCACAAAAAATTTGGAAGATAAACTTAGGCAAAAATAACCAGGGTGCCAGATACAGCAAAGGTGGGGGGAGACATACCCTAGAGGTTGCTGAGATGGAAAGGGACCATGGCATAATCATTTCACAGGACCTGAAAGTGGCAAAGCAATGTAAGAAGGTGGTGACAAGGGTCAGTAAAATGCTGGGTTGTATCTGCAGAGGTATAGCTAGCAGGAGGTGGGAGGTCATAGAGTCCTTGTAGAGGTAGGGGTCACAATTTGCAGATAGTAGAGGGGCGTTTAAGGGGGAACACCAGTAAATTCTTCCTTACGGAGAGGGTGGTGAACAACTGTAATAGACTCACAAAGGAAGATGGTGCATGCAAAAACTGTGGGGGGGTTTAAAAGAGTGTAAGAGAGACACAAAGAGCTGTTACTTCTGGGAAGGGGGGCAGGTAGGAGGCAATCGCAAAGTCCTAACAGTTTGCTAGGCATACTGGATAGACTAGATTGGGCCTGGCTGCCCTTTTCTGCTGACACATTTGATATTTCTATGTTTCTACAATGCAACTGTGAAGAGGGAAACAATGAGTGACATACCGGATGGGATTTGGTACGGGTGGGGCGCTGATTGACACTAAATATGAAGGGTATCTAGTGGTAGTCAGCTCTGATGACCTTATGGTATCTAAGCATAATGCAAAGACAATGGGGAAGTCCACTGGCATTCTGGGGTGCTAAATCACTATGCATCATTAGCAAGAGATGGGAGGTGATGCTGCCATTGTATAAAACATTGATAAGACATCAACTGGAGTACTATGTGCCATACTGGAGACAGCACAAACAACTCTTTGGATGGTCAGCAACGCAAGGTGGAGGGTGCGAGCACAGTGGAGGACTTTAAACTTGCATGGGACAAACAAACAGCAACCAAGAGGGTGGAGGTAGTGATGAAAGGCATCTGATCACATAGGTTCAGTGGCCACATAGAGATTTATGGCCTACAGACAGACTGGATGGGCTTAGTGGTCCTTCACAGTCGACATTTTGTATGTTTGTATGATTCTAATCTGAATTGGACACTATGCCTCAGAGAATTACTGAGTTTCTGTAAAATGTTTCATAGACTGCAGTGGTCACAATGGCATCTATACAGTAATCAATTCTTGATGTGGTGTGCACAAAGAGAAAGCAAGTACAGAGAAAACAAGTCAGGGATCACCTAGGGGTGTGTGATCTTTACACATCAGGATTACAGCTTGCAAGGGGAAAGGAAAACAACTATATTTATATATAAATTATACAGACTATATATAATTTATAATAGTATATAAACTATACTATATATAATGGATATAAACTATACAGGAGGGACAGAGTAGTCAGGAAGGGGGTGGCAGTTTATATCAGGGATGGAATAACTTGCATGAGGGAAGAGGTAGTCCATCATTAAGGAAGGAATACTGGTTGCCACAGATAAGTGTGTTAGGCTCAGGGGTAAGAACACAAGGGCCAAAGCGCCCAGCTGGTTCAGTTCTGGAGTTGTCCAGGTAGTAAGGGAAAAGAGGTTATCCTATAGAGAATTCAGGAAGACCAAGAGAGTGGGGGATAGGGAAAAATTACCTAAGGTTGGATAGTGAGGCAATTAAGAAAACCAGGCGAGCAAAGGCACAGAAGGAGCTGCAGATAGCTGAAGGAATTAAGAAGGGAGAGAAGGCTTTCTTTCTCTATATAAGTGAGAAAAGGGACAAGAAGGAAGGGATTGTTAGGCTTAAGAAAGGGGTGGAGTGCATGGAGGATTATGGGGGGAAAAGCAGAGATACTAAATGAATACTTCTCTTCTGTCTTCAGCATGCATAAGGACGGACCAGTGCCTTCAGGAGGGAAAAGAGGAGCAGAGGGGAGGAGAAAACAGATGAAGTGCTAGAGGAAGATAGTGTGAAGGAGGGGCTGTTGGCATTGAAAGTGGACAAATCACCAGGCCCGGATGGAGTAGATCCAAGGGTACTAAAGGAACTGGCTGAGGAGCTGGCAGGGCCACTCGCAGACCTATTTAATAGTTCACTAGAGACAGACATGGTACCACAGGACTGGAGATCAGCACATGTTGTGTCGCTCCACAAAAGTGGTCCTAAGGATGACCCAGGGAATTACAGACCAGTCAGTCTGACCTCCATTGTGGGCAAGCTTGTGTGGTGCATCATGAGGTGCAGCCGAGAGACTTAACTACGCAAGAAGTGGGTAAATCCCCCAATAACCCACACCCTAGAATGCCTAATTGCATTTATAAATGGACACATATGTAAGAGTACAGTTAGTCCGAACATGGGATAGTCTACAGAAACTTGGACATAGTCAGGGTTACAATTAAGGAGGTCACAACTGGCCACCTAAAAAATGTCCATAATGTGCAACATAATACAGTTACATCCATCTATGGTAATACAGCACCCACCTCCCACAACAAGCTAACACACAATGTTCAGCATCAGATTCACATGTCAATCTCTAGTGAGCTAAACCTCACCTCCCCCTCCCAACTATATGCTGTGTCTGCACAGTAGTTCATCATATGGGCACTGATTATGTGATCAATGTTCCCACCCCAGCCCCTTATGCACTAATTTCCAGCAGCTGATAACATACACCTCCAGACCCACCATCACCACTAGACACAAACTCCATCCTGTAACATAATTTGACACCCGTCACAACTCTCAGAAGACCACTATGGCTGGTCGCCAAATGTACTAGTTCATTTGGTTACCAGCCAAGGTGGCATGAGGAGGGCAGTGCCAGACACCCAACTGGGGTACATGATACTGTGTGTGTGTGTGTGTGTGTGTGTGTGGGGTGCCAGGGTGTTTGACACTACACGGCAGGGTGGTGGGGTGGACTGACATATTACCACCAGGAAAGGATGTTATCACCTGTAGCAAATCTGGGCATACTGTTCATGGGTTAGAGGCAAGGACACAGTGTCACATAGAGTAAGAGCTACAAAACTGTGCATTAGAGACATACTGGGGGAAGAATGGTTACTAACCAGCCATGGACTGCACTTTTGAGGTTTGAAAACTAGGCCATGTAGCTCTTATATTACATAATGTGGGGCTGATGGTTTACAAAACTAAACTATACATGATAACTAAGCAAGTCACTTGATCAGGCACTGTTACTGATTCATACCAAAACAAAAATGACAACTGGTAAATAGAAACAACACAAAGCTTGTTAAACAAAAAATCATACCAGAAGAAGTGAAACAGTTTTCTGGACTGTGTCCAAAACACAATTTTTCAATCTCAGTGGACACCTGTCTGCAGTGGCTGCAGACACACCAATCTGGGATTTACGGATTATTAGGCTTCTTTCTTTCACCTCCTAGTTGCTCTTCTTGAATTTCTATTATGTTGAAGACCAAGCCGGGTTGCTGAATGGTGGTCTGAATCAGAAAGTCACGAGCCTGACCATCACTCAAATTATGTATTAGATGCTATTAAAAAAATGGAAAAAAATTGGTGGATAACATTAAGTATAAGCATACATGTATAAGGAGTGATAGAAGACAACATGAAGGAGGAAGGGGTGAGGAAAGCACAGCAGACAAGAAGGGGAAAAGAAGATGAGTAGATGAAGGACAAAGGAGAATGAGAAGCACAGCAGGAATAAATATGGGACAATCAAGGGACACAGGAACATGAATGAAGCAAAGGAGATATAAATATGGGAACATTGTGGAATGAGAAGGGTTTGGCAAATGAAAGATCAGAATCTTTTGCTTGGGGGAGGAGGGGGAGGACAGGTACTGGGAAGGGAAGCAGCAGGGAGTCAAGCAAGTATAGTAGCTCATGACAGAGAGGTGCAATTAGGAGGTCAGATCCCGGTAGGGTAAATGGGGGGGGTCGACTGTGGCTGGGTGATGTGATAGAGGGAACAATCAGAGGAGGAACTAAAAATAGTCTGAAGGAACATGGAACAGGCAGGAGAACAACTGGGGATGATTCAACAGGATGGAAGGGGGAACAACTGTACTGGAGGATGAGGGGGAGTCCTGAAGAAGAGGTTGGGGTGAAGGGAAACCAGGGAATGCAGCTCATGGAAAAAAGGGTGGAATCCTAGTGCTGGGAGACTCAATACTAAGAGGAGTCAGATGGGGAAGCAAGGGAGAGAGGCATAGTCGCATATGGGTGGAAGCCATGCCAGGAATGACAGCAGAAAGGGTGGGTCAGTCTGTTCTTACGTTTGCTAGGAGGGGTAGGGTGAAACCACATATAGTTCTGCATGTGGATACAAATGACCTAGTGAGAGAGGCAACAGAGATACCTCAGGGGAGGTTTGAGGAGCTAGGACCAATATGTGAGGAGGCAGGAAAATCAGTAACTTTCTCGGAAGTACTTCCAGTGCCCAGAGTGGGCACTACAAGGAAACTGAGGACAGAGGAATTTAACAAATGGCTAACAAGCTGGTGCCAATCCAAAGGTTATGGGCTGGTGGGTAAGTGGGGAGGGACCTGGGAGGACAGTGATCTCTACGGAAAGGATAGACTTCACCTAAGTGAGGAGGGCAAGAAGGTATTGAAGCAGAGGATAGGGGATTACATAGCAAAAAAAGGGCATCTAAACTAGGAGCAGAGGGTGGCAAGGGCAGAAGGCATGCAGAATCTACAAGATGGGAAGATGAATGAGCTTACCCCCCATGCTAGAAACGATGGGAAAACAGGAAGTACTAGAAGGGATGCTAGGAAGGGAGAACAGGAGGAGGGAAGGAAAATGGGTGGAGGATGGTCACCTTGAATGCTAGTGAGCCTAGGGAACAAAACAGCAGAGCTACAGGCTCTAATGGCAGAAGGGGAGGTGGACATAGCAGCCATCATCGAAACATGGGCCACCCATTACCAGGACTGGGACCTGGTGGTACCAGGTATAAGATACTGTGCAAAGATAAGGTAACTGGGAAGGGTGGGGGGTGGCACTGTATGTGAGAGGACTGAAGTGTGTTTGTGAGAAGGGAGAGGAGGGCAGTACAGACTCGTTATGGATGCAAATCCTGGATTCCAAGAATAGGACTCTCAGGATGGGAGTAGTGTACAAGCCACCATCTGAGACAGAGAAATTAGACAGGGAAATAGTGGGACGGATCAGAAGGGCCTGCAGAAAGGGTAGCACGGTGATTGTGGGGGACTTCAAGCTGCCGGGAGTGGATTGGAGTACCCCGACCACCATGAATGGAAGGGAGCAGATACTTCTGGACACATTCCAGGATATCTCCCTAGTGCAAATGGTCAGTGAGCCAACCAGGTTAGGGAACACCTTAGACCTCGTGCTGGCAAATGGGGATTTTGTGAGGGAGCTGGGGGTGGAAGAACCGCTGGCAGGAAGCGACCACCACTCAGTGTGGTTCACATTGAAAATGGGTAAAGAGGGAGTAGAAACAGGTACAGTACAAGACTGTTGGACTTCAGGAAGGCCAACTTAGGGAGGATGAGGGAGGTAGTTAAAGGGTATCTAACTAGAATCCAAACTAATATGGACACTAACCAGAGGTGGGAGGTCATAAAACTGGTGATTGAGGAGGCAACTAAAACCTGCATCAGGGTCCAGAGTAAGAGAGCTAGGGCCAAGAAACCCAGCTGGTTGAGCAAGGGGTGGCATGGAGAAAGTAAGAAATAAAAGGACCACCTTTAGGAGGTTCAAAAACACAGGAAGAGGGGAGGACAGAGAGGATTACCTGAAGGAATCGATGGAGGTGATGAAGGCAGTAAGGGCAGCCAAAGCATCTAATGAGCTCAGGCTGGGGCAAGGCATCAAGAAGGGGCAGAAGGAATTCTTAAGGTACATCAGGGAGAAAAGGAGTTGTAGGGACAAAATAGTAAGGATTAAGAGGGATGGACGGTAGGTGGAAACAGGGCAGAGCAGGCAGAATCGCTCAATAAATACTTCTGCTCAGTATTTACTAAGGAGAAAGGAGGGGTGTTACCAATGTTGGGTGGGAGGTCAGGCGCGGGGGGGGGAGAGGTGACAGATGGGGGAATCACAGACGGCAGGGTACTGGAGGGCCTGAGGCCACTGAGGGTGGACAAGACACCAGGGCCAGATGGCATTCACCCCAGGGTACTGAGATAGCTGGCAGAAATGCTGGTGGTGCCCTGGTCAGACCTGTTCAATGCCTCCCTGGTCTCAGGAAGTGTACCTCAGGACTGGAGGATGACTCATGTGGTACCCCTACATAAGAGTGGTCCCAAAGATGAACCAGGAAACTACAGGCCAGTAAGCCTCACATCCATCGTGGGAAAACTGATGGAGACAATCCTGAAGGAGAGGCTGGTGTCCCTTCTGGAGACCAATTGGCTGCAGGACATTAGGCAGCATAGGTCTGTCATAGTCAGATCCTGAAAGACCAGCCTGGTGGATTACTATGACTGGGTAACTAGACAGCTGGACAAGGGCCATGCAGTGGATGACTTGTTTCTGGACTTCATTAAGGCATTCGACTCAGTGCACATGAGAGGCTGGGTAGCAAGCTGGCAGGTACAGGTACAGGAGCAAAAATGGTGGGATAGGTAGTAAACTGGTTACAGGGAAGGCAGCAGAGTGTGGTGGTGGGAGAGGAGCTATCATCTCCAAGAGTTGTGACAAGCAGAGTACCACAGGGCTCAGTGCTGGGACTGGTGTTGTTTGGGTTGTTCAAATCAGACATCTCAATGAGCATCAAGAGCAAGATCAGTTTGTTTGCAGATGACACCAAGATGAGACTAGTAGTGGATGACCTAGGAGGGTGGCATGGATTGCAGGATGATCTGTCAAAATAGGAGACCTGGTTGGACACCTGGCAGTTGATGTTCAATGCCAAAAAGTGCAAGATGCTACATTTCAGGGCAAAAAAACAAAATGGAGCTACCAGCTGGGGGTGGGGGTTGGGGGTTCAACTAGCCATGACAGAAGAGAACGATCTGGGGGTGATTATAATGGACTCAATGAACAACTCAGCACAATGCAGGAAGGCAGCTGCAAAGGCCAACAAAATGCTGGGTTGTATTGCCAGGGGTATATCTTCAAGAAGAGGGGAGGTGATCCTGCCATTGTATAGCTCACTGGTTAGGCCACAACTGGAGTACTGCATGCAGTACTGGTGCCCATACCTGAAGAGGGACATTAAGTTACTGGAGGGGTTGCAGCACAGGGCAACAAAGATGATCCATGGACTAGGGGACATACCCTATGTGAGCAGGCTGAGGGAGTTGAACATGTACTCACTGGAAAAGAGGAGAGACAGGGGTGATATGATTGAAACCTTCAAGTACATGAAGAGAATAAACATGACAGGCACAGAGGGACTATACAAGTTAAGGAAGGGTGGGGACACTCAAGGTCATGATTTCAGATTGGAGGGGGGAAGGTTCAGGAGGAAATGAGAAGACACTTTTTCTAGGAGAGAGTGGTATTTGGGTGGAACGCATTGCCTGTGAAAGTGGTATTATGTAGAACAGTGGACTGCTTCAAAAGGGGATGGGATAGGGTAAGAGGGAGGGTCGGAGAGGGGAGGGAGGAGCAGCTGCAGTATAAGGGTTGCTAGCTGCACACTTGAGTAGACTCCATAGACCACAAGGCCTTTATCTTCTGGTAAATTTGTATGTTCATATGTTCATATGTACTCCCATATCCATTAGCAATGGATGTGGATAGTGCCATGGGATTCGGGAACTCCATCATCAAGACAACTGAAGGGTGAGAGGAAGTGGGGGTGGCAGAAATTATGTGGGTCACACCAAAAAAAAGTCTGGATTATCAATAATAATATGGATGGTGGACACATCACCAATGAAATGAGAGGAACTGAATGGTCAGTTGTTGCAGGAGGCTCAATGGATGGCAGTCAGAGGGGGAGGGTCTGCTGGTGAGTGACCTTAAACTACCTATAATTGAGTGGGATATTCCACCAGCTAAGTCCATCAATACCATTACCAAGAAAGTCCAAATATACCTTCACCTAGTCACTTATATCACCACCGCAATAAAAAAAAATAAATAAATAAATGATATACTACTAATCTCAGATGGTGTGGATGCCCTCCCACCTACAGTTGATAGAGCTCAATGCACCCCCCCCCCCATTAACATAACCGGCAACTGCACAACCCTCCTCTCTCCACCATGGCTGGTTCCAAACAAACTGTCAACTCATTGTTTTACTGCACATTTGCAACATGTTGCATATACCATGCAGTTCATCGTACAATGACAGAGAGGCCAGCACCCATAATGTAGGCATGAGCAGGACTGTGCCATTTATGTACTTAAATGTTTCTATCATTTCCCCATGACCACTCCAATCAGCCCATCGAATACATATGGAGGTCATGTATTGCCTTTTCATATTTTTTTCTATGGAACAAGTCATCATATTTTTTATTTATTTTTTTGTGTTAGGAGAGACACACTAAACTGAAAGCTTGTTTACAGGTGTGACCTGGGAGTACAAGGAAGTTAAGTGACTTGCTTAGGGTCACACAGTATACAAGTGGGGATGTGGGATTCAAATCCAGGTCTCCAGGTTTGCAGATCAGAGCCGTAAAGCACTGCACTACACTGCCTCCAAATCTACTGTACTCACACTGTACTGGATGGACTCCACCCTGTCAATGTCCTTACGAAGGTGTGGACTCCATAATTGTACATAGTTTATACAGCTTGCAGTGTGTGCAGCACTGATCTAAAAAATTGCCCATAATACCAATAGAGCATTTCAATGAAGACATACTCAACAAGAGGCATAATGAGTCATGCGACCGCATCCCAAAATCCTTCAGACTCGGGGTATGTTGGGATTTACAGAACCACATCCTCCAGTCCATGTTTCATTGATTAAGTAAATTCAGGATTGATTATGGGCCATCTTGTGGCAGTAGCAAAACAATACCAATGGCAGAGTCTAGGATCTTTAGACCAGGAAGTTAATTCCACCCTGAAATCTACTTTACATTTTCATAATCAAGTCAGAGGGATACTTCATTAGCCTGATAGTCAATATTTCACACATACATGTGGAGGAACTATTTTATTACAAAATTCATATGAAACTAATTTTTCAATTAACAGTTTTTTATTAAACTTATATTTTTTACTGTGTCCATTTTCTAAGCGCAATAAAGGGAAAGGGAAAGGGGAAATTGTTTAACCAGAAAAGGCACACTAAGCAGAAGCTTGTTTCCAGGTGTGACCTGGGAGCACAAGGAAGGTAAGTGACTTGCTCAGGGTCACACAGTATGCAAGTGGGGGCTGTGGGATTCAAATCCAGGTCTCCAGGTTTGCAGCTCAGAGCCTTAAACCACTACACTATACTGCCTCCAATAAAGCCCTCCAGGGTGTGCGGTGTTGTACTATATTGGACCTTCCAGGGGCTATAAGGCCCTTCGCCTGAGGCGTAGGGCCTCATTACACCCCTGGGTGGTCCAGGATAGCACAATACCGCACACCCTGTAAGGTATTATTGCTTATGTAGTGGCTGCTGATGTATGCTGCAGTTTAATTCTGAATCCTTTTTACTTTTAAAAAGTGAAAACAAGACTGCCCACCATATTGGTGTAACCACACCAAAAATGTTTTCCTTACATTATTGATCAACTCTCACTTCATCTTTCCTGAAATTGGGAACACACTAGCACTGTATATCCACTTATGAAGCAGTCTGAGGAGATGTAACTAGTGCATCTTGACTCTCTGCACTGTGTGGGGGTGTTCCTAATGTTCAGGAAGTATGCAGGAAGAGTATTTCAAAGAGCTGAAACAAAACAAGGCTATGTATTAATACACTGTTAGCAAGCATTTCAGTTTTACTAAGAAAGGAAGCAAACAGAATAACCAGCATCATCAATAAATTTTAGAAAGGGCAAGAAATCATAGCATGTGGTACTTCAAACAAAAAATAGTAAGATTCAAATAGGTTTGCCAATGTGCTGTTTTAACACTTCCTGGAATCAGAAACAGCACAAACCTGAAGAGTTTGCATACAAGCAAACCTCCTTTCTTCATAAGTAATGTGAACTCTTCTCTGACCAGTCAGACAGTTACGTTGACCTCTAAGGGTGCCTTTTGTGCCAAGACATGCTCGTTTAGAGATTGCAGAACCTTCAGATGCTACTTCAGACACTGTTAATTCTTCATGACTGCCCATGGCAAGATGTCGTCGACACTGAGACCCCCTTCTAGCTCTTCACCCTCTACTATGCCCACAGTGAACTGTTACTACACTGTCCATGCATCCAGATGAACTCTAGGGAAGAAGAACAATAATTAAATTATTAGCATCACTTGCATATAAAAAAAACTGTCAAGAAAATTATACCATATAACATTTCATAAGATGCTGAGAAGTAGTTTTGTGCTCCAAAATAATCTATGTACAGGAACTGCCAGATGATCTCAGGTCATATAATGCATATAACTATATGCTTCATGTAGAATTGATGTGAGTGCATCTTTGAAGCAAAAATGCAACAAGGCCTTCTTTGTTGAAGCAACATGAGGTGAAAGCAGTACATTGAATTCAAAAATGAACTAGTTCATGGACAGTGCATAAAAACAAAAACACAAAAAAATGGAATACAATTATTGGTGGATCACAGCAAATGCTGACTTCCTTTTATCATTATAGTATACTAACAAGTCACATACTGAAAATAACAATTACTTAAGCAATATACCATGACAGGGTGTTGGTTATGATAGGATTTACAACGCCTTGTGTGTTGTTTGATCACGAGACTGCAGGCTGAGTCAGCAAAACACACCAGGTGTTGTAAATTCTAGCATTAACCCACATCCTGGAGTGGTATATTGTGATTATACAATGCCCTTATACTTTTTATGTAAAAAAATAAATAAAAATATGGATGTTTCCTGATGTGGCTGAATGGTGATTGGCACCTTTTCCCATTGGTATATCGTAGGAATTCCCACAGGTAAAAGATGCCAGTCAGCCAGTCAGATTCCATGATTCTGGGCTCATTGTATGATGTGAAACAATCCATGACTGATATAATGGAACACAGACGGATGTGTTCACTTGATAATTGTATACAACTGTATCAGAATGAATCATCCTCCCACCAATTCCACCCCACCACACTCCCAAACAACCCACAGCCATAAGGTTCATAACAATAAAACACAACGAGTAGTAGTTTGACAAGACACCATTAGGACATATACTTTACCCTAAAAATGAAGTAACAAGTCTAATGATCTTGGGCACCACCAATAATATCTGCAACAATGTATGCTTTTTAAAACAAAATCAATGGTCATGTAATTGACCTTCAACCACCCAAAAACACAACCTTCAATTGGGATACCACTAGAGAATTATACAAATCATTAAACAAAAAAATTCAAAAGAGGAAAAAAAAGACACTACAACAATAATCACATATATCTATAATTTTTCTATATTTATGCAACCATGGTGATCAACATACACATTGCAAACAATATCCCTACAACCTATCGAACACACACCAAAATGCAATACCCACCAGTGTGAAACATGTGCATCATCATTGAAATGCATTCCTAACATTGAAGTCAAACCCACTATGCAGAAGACTATGCACTGCAATGCAGTTTGTTACCAAAACTTACAGCAGGTGAGGGTTACTAAGTTCCTGCAGTTTGTACATTTTATTTGCCTGAAGCTTTGCATAACAGATTTTTAACTATTTCATTCACAAACATGCAATGATAACAACAGACAAGAAAATAAAATGAGAAACAAAGTTAGTCAACAGAATACTAACTGGATGCCTCAGAAACAGCATTCAGACAGAGCTGCACATTTTGAACATTATCCGTCATAACATTACTGCAAATGGGACACATGCATAGATTCCAAATCAGGAAAACAAAGTTTTGGAAGTATGCTGAACTTCAATGTCACAGTAGAAAATTCATCAGCTCCCACTGCCACCTCACATGGATAACTTCAAATACACTACATTTGACGGAGGACAAATAATGAGAAAATCAGTGGGTTACATTAAACACACCAAAGTCATGGATACAAAATTCATTATATTAGATCTGACAACATCACAATATACATTCCAAACTAATGTACTAACACCTCAAGATAATGAAACAAAACCAGACATTATATAGACGGCGTGAAGTCAACATCACACTCACTCCCACACACTGAATTTTGTCAGCACTTGCATAAAGAGAAAAGTTGTGGGCTACACTTATTAACACCGGAAAAAACTCATTATGCATTGTCTGGCATTCATATAAAAAAACATTAAATAATAAATAAACAAAGTAGAAATCATGACACCAACCATATAAACTATGTTACAAATAAACCTGTCACTTGACAAGCAGTTCGAGCTCACAATAGATCATGATGGTAAATCATGCTCACATAAAATTTGAGTGTAAATATGCAAGAAAGGAAGCATAAAAAAAGTGGCATCAAGTTTTACCTCAGATGATGACATTTTCTTTTCAAATATGCCCCTTCTGCCACTGCTGAAAATGTTTTTTTAGACACTGCTTGAGTTTTGACAGACAACTGGATCGAGTCAGCTGTGTGCATGCACTACACTTCATGTGCATACATGAGAAGTCAAGCGTGAGTGTGCATGACACCGCATCCTCCCATCTGTGTAGCTGCTCGACATTTCATGGCAAGTGAGCTGACTTGAAAGTGTAATGTTTACCACTTACTCTTGATCGGGAGACAGTAAGTATAAACAAATTAAGAAAAGTGTTTTCCCAGAACTAAATTAAAAAACACAACACACAAACCTATTTCTATACTACTTTTATTACAGCAAACACATGAATAAGGTTACAAATAAGCTACAAAAAGCTGGTTGGCAGTGTCCCTTTAAGAGCACCAGGATGGTATTCTGGAGGCTTGGGTTCAAATCCCAGTGAGCAAAATAGTTCTTTCTCACTACAATGTGTAATTTAAATTGCTTAGCAGTGGCTAATAGTGCACTAAAAAAACATCTGGTTGTGATCTTTGCTTCTAGTTGCAGAACTGGGCAACACTAGAGAAAGAATATGTGTCCAGGGACAACAGAGGCCAAGCCATATGAGCCATAGCTTAGTGGTTAAAAGCACTGGGACTGTATTCTGGAGGCCTGTGTTCAAATCCCAGTGGGTTGCACTGTTTTTTTCTCACTACAATTTGTGATGTAAATTGCTTATCAGTGGCTAATACTGCACTAAAATACAACTGGTTGTCATTTAAATATTATTAAAATTATAGGAGAAAGACAAATCACCTGAACAGGTGGCGCAAATGACACAGCAATATATGCAAACCTTACAATTTCCAAAATTATCAGAGGAAAAGGTTGACTTGCTAGAGAACCCTATCACAGATACTGAGGTGTGTAATACCATCATGAACTTACCCTCAAATAAGGCACCAGGCCTAGATGGGTTTAATTCAGATTGGTACAAAATGTTCTGTACACAACTAACTCCAATGCTCTGAACACTTTTTAGATATTGCCAGTTGGAGGGCATCACCACTGGCACATGGAAGGAGGTGGTAATTATATGTGATACCCAAACCCAGATAGGACCCAGCTTTATGTGAGGCTTATAGGTCCATTTCATTATTGAATCAGGACTTAAAGAGGACAGGAAATGGTTTCTAATTGGCAGCTGTTTATAATGTTCTCATTTACATATTTGATATCCATAAGCCTTAATGATTCACATGTTGCTCTACCTGAATTAAAGCGATGCAAAAAACTGTATTTTGCATTGTTTTGGGTTTACGGGCAACATTCTCTTACAGTTCTTTTCATGGAACTAGTGATCTGGAGTTTTAATTATGTCATGGTTTGTGTACAGAATGCTAAGCATGAGCTGTTGTCCTATCAGAACCATGCTCAGAGTTCTATACACAAACTGGGACATAATTAAAACTCCAGATCACTGGTTCCATTGAAAGAACTGTAAGAGAATGCTGCCTATGAACATAAAACAATGCAAAATACAGTTGTTTGCATCACTTTTTATTCAGGTACAGTAACATATGGACCATTTAGGCTTATGGTTATCATTTATGTAGCTGGAAACATTATAAACAGTTGCCAATTAGAAATCATTTCCTGTCCTCTTTAGAAATCTTCACACAGATACACAGAAAGTGACCGTGTGGCCCACCTAGTCTTCCCCTTTTCCCTACCTAATTTATTAAAATTCTGACCACTAGACTTCAACAGATGATTCATACCTGTGTGCTACTCCTGGTTAAACAATGTTCCATTTCCCTTTCCCAGTTCATACTCTCATATACTCAGACCAAACTGGTTTCATACCTGGAAGGCACCTTAAAGATAATGTGAGACACATGCTAAACATCTTAGAAGAAGGGAAGAAATCCACAGAAATACAGAGTGTGATACTAATAGATGCTATAAAGCCTCCGGTTAAACTGGTAATTTTTGCAAGAGGTCATGAAAAAGCTGGGTTTGGGGAGGAATTTGTAAAATCAATCCAAATGCTATACACAACACCTCAAGCTAAGGCAAGAGTGAAAGGAACACTGTTCCAACAGTTTGCTATACAGAGAGTTACAAGGCAAGGCTTCCCACTATCGCCCCTTCTTTTCGATCTATATAGAACCTCTGGCAGAGGCAACAAGGAGCAATTGGAGGCTACAGGGTATTTGTGTGGAAGGAACTGAAAACAGAATCTCAATGTATGCAGATGACACAGTTATCTTTTTAAGGGACCAAAGAAATAACATTCCTCACTTGCTCCATCTTCTGGAACAGTACAGGGAGGTTTCTCGCTTCAAGGTAAATCTCTCAAAAACAGAAATTATAAGGGTTAGTGGGAATACCACACCTGAAATCAAGGACTTCTTTCATGAGAAGTGGATGGCAGAGAGGGTTAGATATTTAGGGCTACATATTCCAAAGAACCTGACTGGTCTGTATGGGTCAAATTACGGAAAGTTAAAACAGGAAGTGTTCACAGATATAAAGCATTTGTCACTATTAGTCATGACATTCACCAGCAGAATTGACACAGTTAAAATGAATATCTTACTGAGATTTTTGTTTCTCTTTCAAAATCTTCCAATCCCAATTCCGAATAAAGAATGGAAAGAAATTAATAGTGCAATAAAAAAGATTCACAAAAAAGATTCACATGGCAAGGTAGGAAACCTAGACTTAAAATGGGTCTTACTGATGAGACGCAAGAAATCAGGGTGTTATAGCCCTACCGAATCTTGAAGTATATTTTGCAGCTGCACAACTAGAAGACCTAATGGATATTTTTAATAATTATAAAGAAGTGGCATGGAACTTAATAGAACAGGGTTCAAACAGAGAGGTACACATGAAAGGGATGGGGTTGGAAATTCTCTTCACACGATTTGAAGGTAATTAATAACAGATGGACCAAACACACACTTAAACAATGGATACTTATTAAAAAAAGATTGCATATACTAAATATACAAATTCACTAGATTCCACTATAGAAACACAGGAGTTTTACTCTGACATGAATGGATCCAACACTTAAGAGATGGGCAAACAAAGGGTTGCAATATGTTTCACAATTTTATTTAGGCAGGACAATTAAATCCTTCCAACAGATTCAAACAGAATATCAGTTGCCACACTCAGATTTGTTCAGGTTTTTCCAAGTCAGGGTGTATACTGTAAAGCTAAAGTTTCAGGAAGCCCTATGGTCAAGCCAACATCCTTTAATAGGGAGAGTGTATCTACTATCTCAACAAAAGGATGCCAAACAAATAATTTGTAATCTATATGCCATCCTGAACATAGATAGAGAAATTTGTGAGGTAGGGAGGACACAAAAACAATGGGAATCAGAATTGAACCAAACATTGATACCAAAAGAACGGGCCTAATTCTGGGATGCCACACACAGGACACCACTTGCAGGAAGTTGGAGGGAATTCAAATGGAAGCAGGTCAGCAGATTTTTCTGACCCCTATAGAACAAGGTATTTTGGCACCATGACATCAGATCACTGCTGCTGTAGAGGTTGCAAGGTAAGCGGGAATCCCATACATGTGTACTGGAAGTGTAGGGTGTTGCAGGTGTTCTAGGTGGAGGTAAAGACATGGATTGGCAAAATACTGGAGAGTCCATCAGACTTTGAGGGATTTTACATGATTGGGGGCCTTTTTCCAATTGGTGTGTAAGGGAAAGCCAACAAATATTCATTCAGTATTTTAATTACTGCAGCTCTAAAAGCTCTAACCTAGAGATGATTGATAATCGATTTTCTGTCCAGGGATGCCTGGATTTAAAACTGCAAATGAATCAAAGTTATGGAGGAGAGTTCTGCTAGACTTACACTCAGAACTGACCTTTTTAATACTAGGTGGCTGCCCTTCACACATATGATTGAAGAACTGGAAGGGATTCCAGTATTGGAACAGTTGCTCTATGACTAAAATGGTAACTGAAAAAAAGGTAGAGGAACAAGTTTATGCCCTGTCATTTGAAAAGTTTGTTAACTTAATTACATGGATTTGACTTTGGGTCAGTTTAAAGACCAGTTTTATATTGTTTCATTTTTAATTATAGGATGAGACAGAAAACATCAGTTCCTGTATAAAGAAAAGAGGGGTAAGCTGTATGGATATTGGAAGAGGGGTATAGTAATTATTTAAATAACAGCAGTATTTGCATATTTTTTGCAAGAGAACCCTTGGGTTCAATATTTGACATTTTTTTTTTATTTTTTTAACTTTATTTGTGCACTCACACCAACCTGAACTCCTTCAGGAGTAGCCATTCGGTGGATGCCTTGATCCCGTCCGCCTGAAGCTGTCTCTCACTTCTCCATGACAGGGTATCTCTGTTTTCCCACAGCCCCCCCAGCTCTGAGCCCCCCAAGGCAGGGCCACCAGATTTATGCCTCCTGGCACTCTATCTATAATTCAGTTGGGCAACCATTGGGATGAGAATGGAGGAAGCGAAAGGAGGAGCCCAGCATTGGATGTGGTAGGTGCACCTCTGGACCCTCCGTCATCTATCAGGTGGTGAAGGGTTTTCCTTAGATTTATATGCCCTTTCATCCCCTACCCTCCCAGGTGGAGCCTTGAGCATGTAATGATGCCAGGGGACATCCTGCCATGGCTCCGCAACCCTCTAGTGAAGCCCTGAGTGTGTCAGTACCTCTGACCTCCACCAGAGGCCATTGATATGCCAGGCATAGCCCCTGGAACCCCCCAAGAGAGGAGAGGAGAGCTGTTCTCTGGATGATCAATCCTTCTTCTCCCCTGCCGACCCCTGGAGGCTCAGGTTTGTTCCCGAACCCAGGTACCAGCATGGCGTGAGGTGTAGTGTCCAGCGCCTTAACCCTCAGCACCACGGGGTCGGCAAATATTTGACATTTGTATGAACTGTCTCTTCAATAAAGTGAAGTTACCCCCCAAAAAAAATAACTTACTGCCGAGTTCCAGTGGTGGTTGACTTTCGGGCGAGAAGGCAAACGGCAAGTGATGGGGAAGGGACAAACTGCGGCAGGCACATGCACAGCATGAGGGAAACCATGTGCATTTTTGTCATCATGAACACTCCTTTATAAAAACAAGTAACACCACAGTTTCTGTATCGGGTAAAAAGAGAAATCTATTAATTATATAGCAGTAATTTATCACAGAAGAATATCAAACTGCAAGGCATATTAACTAAACACTGAGATGTTTCTCACACAATTAAACATCTGAGATCCATCACAACACAAACATTGGATGTGCAGCCTAGATTTTTTCTACTTGTTCCTGGTGGTGTGCTACACATTTGTATGATAGTGTTGGAGTTAGGGGTTAGGTTTGTGGTAACAACAGCCTCCAGCACCAAACCACAATTGCTAATCTAAGAAAAGGTTCTGAAACCTCACTCTAAAGCAACAGATGTTGGCTTTTGAGAAAATACAAAGCCATTTGAGCAAGTGCAGGCCAAATGACTTGCCGGTTTTGCCAGAATTGGATTGGTTCAATATTTCTCATAGACATTGGCTTTGCAGGGTAAGACTGCATCATGCACTCTGATGACGCATTTGAGTCTTCCTCCTAAACTCCATGAAGTACCTGTGTGTAGTATTCAAGAGCTCCCAAATATACTTAGATATCTCAGGCTCATCATTATCATAATACTCAATGTCCTGCTCACACCTGGTACTGACAATGTCAGAAGACAGACGGTTCCATGTCATAAGGGCGACTGCTGAAAGGTGATTGTCATTATGGCACTTGTACATCACCAAAATTCAATTTCAGTGATGTACACCCCCAGTGGAAAATAAAACGGCACAAAGGAATCTGATTTTTAATGCCATGTTGAGGGCTGTGCCGCCCACACTCCCCTACTTTAGGATTCTTAACTTCAGGGGGGGTGCATGTCAGGGGTATGCAAAATTGTAAAACATTAAAAGAAAACTACTCGGGCCTGGTGCAACAAAACATACCTGCGCCCGGACCTGAACCCAGCATCCTTGCCACCCCAGCACAACACTCAGCCACCACAACATGGAGCCAGCTTGGCAGCTTATCGTGGCACCACCCCTCACAAACCCTCCCTCCCCTCACTCAGTATGCTTGTTTCCCCCGGTGTGCATGTACATATAGTGGCATCCTGTCCCTATTCACAAACCCACCCCATCCAGTCACTTTCCCTATCCCCCACGCCCTATTGGCATGCACCGCAAGTTGGTCGCCATTTCAGTAGGAGCCCACTTGTGAGTAGCACATGTAACAGGATACCAAGACAGACGATGAGGAGGAGCAATATGACTAGGAGGTTCTTTTTGCACATATTTCATTGGTTTCTTCAAGCTGTTTTTGCAGTTATAGAATAGGTGTATGAAGCAGTTTCTGTTTGATATTCTCCATCCTCCCAGTGGAAATAAACGTTTTATATCTGGGATCCAGAAGTGTTTCTAGGGAAAGTCACTGGACCAGTCTAATGCTGTCAAACATGTCTGCAAGCTGTGCAACAAACACTTGTGGAATCTGTTTAGCAAGCATTGTATCCTGCTACTGCTGCTTCTGCTACAAGGACTCAAAAGAACTAGTTGTGTTACTTCCTCCACTGTAATCATGACATCATCAGCACCACCACAAGTTCTGCCACAGCTCCCACCACTAGCAATGTCTCATTGGGTTGCTGTGCATGATTTGAAACAATGGTGTGTGTGGCTTTCAAGTAGACTCACCTAGGGAAGGACCATGCTAAAGACTTGATTCTGCACTGAGATCTCTGGGTGCCTGTTCATATAGCTGTGGAAGCAGAATGAGCTTTTACACAACACAGCACTGTACTGATAACAGATATGCATCACAGTCCACATTACTGAATTCCATAGCCCAGAACACAACTTTCTGTCCCATGTGTCCTCTGCCATATAAACAAACTCTGGTCAGAGCCAATATGGATGTGAAGAGCTTTTGGGATGTTGTTACCCATTATTTCTAATGCATTTGCACAATGTAGATCTGCTGAGAGGCAGTTTCAATGTGGTCTTCCTTTTACACATTTTTACAATGTGTTTTCCTAGAATATACCTGCTGATTGCTATATATTTAGCCTGGATAGTGCACAGAAGACATGGCATCTTATTTTTAGTGGGGCTCTATAGCTACACAATATTATGCTGCATTGCATAAAATCAGAACACACTGAAAACAATATTTTACATCTGGACTAGGCTACCCTGAATAAATACATTATAAAAATGGTAAAATCATGACCCCACTGAATCAAGATATTGCATCTATTCTGGGACATCCTGAGTAAATACAGTGCAAAAATGTGTAAAATGAAGATTCTTATGACAATGAGATGTAGCATCTCCCCTGTGCTATCCAGGATATAAAATATAGGATAAGAAATATTTAATAATAATAATATAATAATAATAATATTCTTTATTTTTAATGCTCTTTTCAAAAAATCAAGGCGCAGTACAGATTATAAAATCACACCATAATAAAACATTACAATACAAATCAATAATACATCACATCAGACAACATGATAAAATAATAAAATCAAACCAGATCAACCTCTTCCCCATAAGCCTTATTTAAAGGAAATCTACTGTAAACTGAACTTCACTGTGTTCACTGACATAAACAGTTTCTTTATTGTTTTAAAACATATTAGATTGCAGTATTTATTTTGAATGTTGTGGCCATGAGGATGGTGTGTGTGTGTGTGTGTGTGTGTGTGTGTGTGTGTGTGTGTTTGTGTATATGTTTGCTGTAGCTCAATATATTTTTCCCCAAAAAGCATAGTAAAAAATGCTTGCTATATATTTAGCCTGGATAGTTCACAGAAGATCTGGCATATGTCTGAGACAGTGCTTATCAGATAGTGTCTTAAGACATTAAAAAAACAGTGTAAATCTTTTTAGATTTGTTGCTGAGAAAAGGTGACATTCATGAGGTATGAATCTTTCTTGAAAGACAATACCTGCCCAACTGAAGCTAGTAACAAGAAAATGTTTAAATGCTAAATATTTAAATGTGCAAGTTGTTGCATTTCAAAGGGGATAAACAAATATCCAGTTTAACAGGCAACCAATATTTAACAAGCTGTTTCAGTTTCCTAATGGCCATCTGATAAGCAGCTTGGAGCTCTGTCTCCATTATTCTAAACAGAAATGAGGGATTATTTTATTTCAAGTGGCATAGTGATTTGTTGGTGTGGAAAGATACATTGAAAACTCCAAAAATGTGTTCCACAGTACTCCAATTTTCCAGCTACTGACAGCAAGATGGCTATAGGCTGTGCCCACAGCCATAAAAATGGAGTTTAATAATGTCTAAATGTTTTTAATCAAGCAATGTTGAAAAACATTTCCCATTCTGCTGGTAATGACAGAGAGCTCAGCTCATTTTGAGAATGATTGCACTACAAAATCTATGTTTCTGTGTTTCAGAGAAAGAAAGGCACTAAAACAAGGGGGCATGCAATGAAGCTAAGAGGGAGAAGTTCAAAAGAGATGTGTGGAAATACCAGAGATGTGTGGAAATACTCCTTCATGGAAATAGTGGTGGATTACAGGAGCAGCCTGACAGAGGAGGCAGTGGAAGTAAAGACCATGGGAGCTTCAAGAATGCATGGGACAGGCACAGGAGCATATTAGGTAGAGGAACAGGGGAGGGATGGAGGGAGTGACACCTATGACCAACTAGTGTCAGTGGTGATGGAACATGCAGGGACAAGGAGCAGACTGGATAGCTTAAAGGTCCCTTTCTGCCAACAATATCTACGTTTCTATGTTTCTTTTTAATAATACACCATGAAGGAACAAGTGCTTCTTTTAGCTGTGCATGTTTGTCAAGAAAATCACTCACTACCAGATTAAGTGCATGTGGAAAACATGGTACATGACTTGAAATCCCTACTGCCACTGTCTGTCACAAACATAGCCACATTCTGATCATGTTGGGTATCTCCATATGCCTCTCCAGGTTAATTTATGGTAAAACCAAGCTGTTACAGGGGGCACATGTTGTATATAGTTGTAGCCAACAGGGCACTTTACATACTTTGGAGGATCAATACTGGACAAACATGTACAGTGTCAGACTGAGGCTAGTGAGTGCAGTATCACTGGACATGTTGAACAGTGACTTGGGGAGCAGGAGAGAGGTTCCATTAGACCATCATTATTCCAAGTCAACATGCCTGAGGGGAAACCATTATAACACCTTGGCCTCTTTCTGTGTAGATGTGTTAGGGAACAGTCCACTACTGAGTGGGATAGCTATATGTTCTACTGTACACCCATGTGCAGCATGACATTGCACCATGCATTTTTTGCAATATCATGCTACTTCCTAGTCATAGGTGCAGTCATTATTTAGGTGAATCTAAGCCCTGTTAGTACCATATAACTGTTTAGTTTGCATTTTGAATTAGTCACTTGAATGCCATAGCACAACCCATATACCATTCCCAAACGACCGTGCATGAACCAAGTTTATATGATTAATTTTGAAAAAGTAGAGTCATAACTTGTGTCCTGTACTGCCAAGAGCAGGACATACAGGGCCATTTGGGCAACTTTGCATTTTGATTAGAAAGGCAGATTTATGAACATATAGCACTGATAACAGGCCTGAGGTAGGTTACATAGAAACATTGAATTTATTGGCAGATATGGACTGCTTGGCCCACCTAATCTGTCTATCTTTTTCCTGTCTATTCTGCTACCTCATGCCCTTACTGGTCTCTGGCCAACTCATTCCTACCTACTTTGATATCAGTGTTTCATTATACCTAAGAAATATTTCATTACATCTGTCCTAAACTTTCTCCCTGGCAGCTTCATTACATGCCCCCCATCCGTGTACACCTTCATTTCTGAAGGATGCTCTGTTACTGTACCTTATTCACCACTGTGAGGTATTTAAAGGCCTATATCATGTCCCCTCTCTCCCTCCTCTCTTCCAGTGTGTACATGTTTAGATCCCTCAATATCTTCTCATAGGACATTTGGTGCAGCTCTGCTTCAGTTTAGTTGGTTTATTTGCATTGCCTCTACCCTATGTCAGAACTGGACACAACACTCCAGGTGTGGTTTCACCAATGACTGATACAGTGACAACACCACCTCCTTCTGCTGGTGGTACTCCTCCTATGCACCTTAACATCCCATTTTCTGTTTAGTGACCATCAATACCCTCCCCCATTCTATACATTGCCTATGGATTTCTGTACCCAAGGTGCATGATTTTGTACTTCCATGCATTAAAACACAGCTACCATACCCTTGACAATTTCTGAACCTTTTTCAGGTCTTAATTCCTTCTCACCATCCCCTCTGAAGTGGCCACCCGATTAAAGATCTTGGTGTCATCTGCAAAGAGGTACACCTTCCCTTCCCTTTCAGTTCTTCTGAAATGTCACTTATAAAGACATTAAAGAGGACTGGACCCAGTACTGAGCATGGAGGATCCCTGCTGGTCACTCTCCCTTCATCCAAGACAGTGCTACTAATCACTGGACACTGTCACCTCTCAGTCAGCCAGTTGTGTACCCAGTATACAACCTTGGGTCCCACCCCAGGCTTCCCAGTTTTTTTTAGCCTCCTATGTGGCATGGTGTTGAAGGCCTTGCTGAAGTCTAAGTAGACCATGTCCACTGCTCCCCCTGCTCTATTTATGTGGTCACCCAGTCAAAGAAATCTATCAGGTTTGTCTGGCATGATCTCCCTCACATGAACCCATGGTGCTTTGGGTCCTGTAACATTCCAGATCTAAAGTAATCTACCAGTCTTTCCTTTAGAAGTACAGTACAACCTCGATTATCCGAATGCTCTGGGAGATATCAGATTTGTTCAGAGAACAGAGTTATGATAATCGGGGGTCAATAACATTAAGCAAATGAGAGTTGGGGGACAATATCAGAGTTAAGATAATAGGGAAATCTGGATAAATGGTGCTTGGATAATCGAGGTTGTGGCTTGTAGTTGCCAGCCTCTTCCCTGCTGCTGCTGTTATGGTGTGGGACTACATCTGCCCTTTCTTCACTCCTCTGGAACCACTCCTGTAACTAGCAAGTTATTGAATAGGGCTGCCAGAGGTATAGCCACTACCTCCCTGAGCTCCTCCAGTACCCCTGAATGTACCCCATCTGGCTCCATAGCCTTATCCACTCTTAGATGTGCAAGTCCCTTCAGGACTCTTTGCTCTTTGAATGGACTAGTGTCTACTTCCTACCGTCCAGTGGTTTTGTAATCTATATGTGACCCACATCCTTCCCCATCTACTGTGAAGACAGAACAGAAGTATAAAATTTTTCTGATCATCCCCTGCAGAGTCTCCTTCTGCACCCCTGAGCCTTACAATTCCTCCACTTGTCTGTTTTCACTTATATATCTAAACAAGGACTCATAGAAACATAGAAACATAGACTTTGATGGCAGATAAGGACCGCTTGGCCCACCTAGTCTGCCCATCCCCATTTGTTACCCCCCTTGTTATTCTTTACTCATTCTGTGCCTTAACATCCCTTACCACCTTCCCAGCTTTCCCTGTTTTTTTTCTGGTACACCTCTCTGTCATCTTCCCTCTGCATCTGTTTGCATCTCTGAATGCATCCCTTTTTGCCCTTACCCTTGCTGTCACCAACCTTAAGAACCATACTGGTCTCTGTTTTCCTCCTGCTTTTGCTCACCTCTTTTGTGCAGAGTTTTCTTGCCTTCACTATTCCATCCCTTAATCTGGCCCACTGGCCCTCCATACCATCAGGTAATCCCCTGCTAAATCATTTTTGAGGCACTTACTTATTTTTTTGGGGGGGTGGTGGAATTGTTCGGTAGCAGGACATACCTAAAAGAGTGACTGAGACCTGTTCTGTACCCCTCTCAGCCTCTTTGACATTTTCTACACAAATAGTAGTTTTAGCCCAAATATGCTTAGAAAGGGCTGTTCAAGCCTCCAATTTTAACAGAAACATTGGCTGCTTACATCCACGCTGATCCTGGAGGCAAATTCAAGAACAATATTGTATCAAGAAAGAGTGATGTTTCACAGAGCTTCGATATGGAGCAATTTGTGTATGGCATTATTGGGTGGTCTCACAAAAATGCAATAGAAATTTTCACACCACACTTGACAGTAACTGTGAATGGGGACCAAGTACTTTAAAATTTGAGATCAAAATGCAAGTCTTTTTTCCAAACCAGCCTCTGATCCCTCTATGTTAGTAGTGAACTATGTTGCTAAAGCACAATGTGGAAAGGGTGAATTACTCTTGTCCATGTTGCATGTGGCCTGTGGACAAGGGCTGCATTTCCTCGTGGCATCTGTCACTCATCACTGAAAAACATTGAATTTAATACTTGAAAAAGCAAATTTGCAGTTGGTTAGCACATGTTCAGGGATTTAATGCATTAAATATTATTAGTCCTTTAGTTTACCCAAAAGGGAAACAAAAAATAAACTACCTGTATTGCTTCAGATTTAAAGAGAATCAAGCAGCCTTCATTGCTTTACGCTTTGGCTGAAGATGTATTTTCTGAGGTTTGCTTCAGTGTGCTTAATTGTTATTCATACAAGAGACTATGGTCACTTCATAACTGTGCTGTTTTGCTTTTGTGACCTTTGACTTTTAGATCTTTCACAGGGCTGCTGTGGTAATAAATGAGATAATTGCAAACATCCCCTTTGGCATTTTTGTTAAATTTAAACTGCCTTGATTTCTGATGCCTTTGACTTCCAAGTAAATGGCATTGGTGAAAAAAAGTGCATATCACATGCTTCAAACATCAAGGTTAAGCTGTGGACCTTTTTTCTCATGGTAAAAGGAGGCAGACATAAGCACAGGAGCTTTAGATATAGCTAATTACAGCAGTAATTAAAGTTATTGCCTTACCTGTTTATTCAAGGACACAAGGATGTCTAATGGGAACAAATCAAGAAATAAAAGCTTGCTGTCAATTAGCTCTGAAGAATTGAAGAGATAATGAAGGAAGATAAGGGTTGGGTTACAGTGCTGCACAATAACAGAAGCAGTAATTCAGCACCTCTTACTTTTCTTGGAACCAACCCAGCAGTATGAGGAAGAAAGACAAGAAGATTACCTGTGTAACATGATCTTAAGAGTACTAGAGAATAATAGTGTTCTCCCTCAACCCAGTCTATGGAAGAGCCTGCTGACAACAAAAGATGGGACTGCTACAAATATAAGCCTGTCAACCTGAGAACAACACAACTGTTCAGCTTCTTGTCACATATTCTGTCAATATAATGCTGGCCATGGAAGGACAGCAGTAATGTGACTCTGCTGTGGGCAATGCACAGTTCGCCTAACCTTGTCTTAGCAAAATGGCATGACGTGACTAGTGCTACTTTCACTGAGATGTAATTTGTGGTTGACAGTGCATTGAAAACATCCCTTTGTTGGATATTTTCTTAGACAATATGCCTCCATTAAGGCAGAGAATGAAGAGCGATCATGCAAACTGTACAGGAGAATTGATTTACTGAGCATAATATCAGCTCATCATAGCATTAAGGTAGCTCCAAAAAGTTAAAAAAAGTTATACTATATGTTTTGCAGTAACACTATGATGGCATATATAGAAATTCCATGTTATATTCTTAATTTATAAGATACATAGATAAATGCTACACACACGTATGTATATACATACATACATACATAGACAGCCAAAAAAGATGAAGTCCATCCAGGCTGTCCTTAAATTGTTAATATTATCCCATTGGCCTGCCACAATAGTGGTCTAATCCCCCAAATCACTTTTGTTCTTACCAGATCCTTGTATCTGCTCCACCTGACCTTGAACCCTTTTACTGTCCCTTCCTCAAAGACCCCTTTAGAAAGCTTATTCCACTGATCTACTACTATTTAGGTGAAGAACAACAGAACAACTGCCTGATGCCCTTCATAAACCTCCTACCCCCAGTCTCCATTCCTGCCCTCTAATTACCTCATTCACATTTCTGGTGAACAAGACATTATTATCCACTTTATTTATACCCCTCAGAAACCATTCTCTGAAACTAATATGTCTCTGTCATATCTACCCTCTCCCTCTAGTCTAGTGAGTACATGTCAGTGTCAGTGGCTCAGTAGTTAGCACACTCGCCTCTGAGGCTGGGAGATCAGAGGGCTGTGGGTTCAGTTCCCACATCTGGCACTTGGGTTAATAGCCCAGTACTGACACTGTAGTGCAGCATGAGAGAGGTGCTGCACTTCTGAGGTGCCATCTTTCAGGTGAGATGTTAATCTGAGGACCCATCTGCCTGGATTGGTGGTAGTTCAGGTGGATGTTAAAGATCCCATGGCACTTATCGTAAAAAGTAGGGGAATTTCCCCGGTGTCCTGGCCAAATTTCTCTCATTCACTAAAATACCACCAACAACTTAATCTGGCTCAAGGTCAGTTGGCATTCATCTGTATCCCCCTCCCCCGGGTCGTGCCTGAAAATAGGTAGGATTTGTCTAGTGCACTTACCTGGTCAACAAAAACTAAATAAATACTGAAATCAAAAAGACACTCCTCATATGGCTAGCCTTGCTGTTCCCATGTTATCCTAATGATCCTCCACTGCACCACCTTTAGCCTACCTCTGTCTTTTTCAGGTTTGGGTTTCAGAACTGAGTGCAGTACTTGAGATGTGGCTTTGCCATGGTTCTGTGTAGGAGCAAGATGACTCTCCTGCTACTGCCATAACCCCTGCCTATACACCACAGCATCCTATTTGCCTTGCTCTATGCCCTGTTGCATTGTCTGGAGACTGAGGCTGTCATTGATAAGCCCCGCATTTCTCTCCTCCAATTTCTCTGCTGTTGTTACTGCCTCCCAGTATGACTTGCACTGATTTTTTTTTTTGCCAAAGTGTATTACCTTGCCCTCATCAGCCTTGAATCGTAACTGACAAATCCTGTGCCATTCCTACATCTGTTCTTCATCCTGTCTCAGTTCGCTATGTCCCTAATTACTATGCATTCTGCTACATAGTTTTGTGACATCCACAAAGAGACACATCTTGTACCATATACCCTTCCCTACAATATATCACTAACAAACACATTGAACAGTGCAGGCCCCAGGACTGATCCATGTTCCACCCTGCTAGTGACCCTCCTTCACCTCCTATTTACTGCCATTCAACACCACCTTTTGTTGTCCACCCCCAACCAGTTGCCTACCCACCTAGTCAGTCCCTCCCTTAGCCCCAGAACCTCCATCTTTCTTAGTAGCTTCTTGTGCAGCAAAGAGCAAAAAGCCTTACTGAAATTGAGCAACAGAAGAACATCAAGAGCTTAAACCCTATCCACTACCTTGATAACCCAGTCAAAGAAGGCTAAAAGATTGATCTGGCATGATCTTGTTACAAACCCATGCTGCTTTTTGTCCTAGATCCTGCTCACTTCCAGGTATTCCACAATTTGTGCTTTAATCATGGTCTACATGACCTTACTAATAATTGAGGTAGGACTCACATTGTATCCCATCAAAACAGTGACTCCAAAACTGTGAAGACAAAAACTGCAATGTTAAAACAGCACTTGTCATTTTGGTGATGTGGCATTAACAGCACTTGTCATTTCAGTGACCTAGGGCTTTTTCCCCTCCCCGAGTTGCATCCACCTGGAGTTGGTTATAATATAGTAAGGATTGTGCAGGGGTAATTACCCCTTGCAAAGGTGGGTGGGGGGCACAACCCCCTGCAGAAAGTCTCTGCAGCACTGTTTTTGCCATTTTAGTGCTCGCTGTATGTGGCCACGCTGTTTTTCCATCGTGGTTATGGTCTTCACTGTGTTGCACTCGCTATTTTTACACGGAACTGGCTGACATAGCCTGTAGTTCCCTTGGCTCTCCATCTGTTCTGTCATCTCTGTCCTACAGTTTGCCTCCTACAGTTGCTTGACAACCCCCCTCTAGTCTCAATATGCACATGAGCAGATCCATCAGTGAGGCAGCCAGTTCTGGACCCAGCTCCTTCAGGATCCTTTGGTGTAATCCATCAGGGTCTGGTGGATGTCCTACCTGATTGCTGCCAGCCCTTCCCTTACCCATTTCTTCACAGTTAGAACAGGCTTCATCCCCTTCACACCCTGCTCAGAAGCATTCATGCAGCTTTCTGGAAGGGGTCCTTTCTCCTCTACCATAAACCATAAACAAAGAGCAGAAATAACCATTTGGTTATCTTCTGTCCATCATCTTTTACCTATTCCCCCTCCTTCCATAATCTCTTAATCCCCCTTTTGTTTTCTTCTTTTCCCTAATATACATAAAGAATGCCTTTCCCCCTTTTTAACCCCCTAGCTGTTTTCAATTCGGTATCTGCCTTTGTCTTCTTAACTACCCATCTTGCTTCCTTCAATTTTCTTTGGTATTCTCAATTCTCCTCATTTTACTGACCCATTTGTTTTCTGAAATCCGTCCTTTTGTCCCTTGCTGCTTTTCCCACTTTGTTAGAAACCCAGAGATGTTTCCGATTCTTGTTTTTTTTAGCTGTCTTTCTTATACAGCTAACTGTGACTTCTAAGAAGCCTCTCTTAAAGGCCTCTCACTTGGCTTTTACCTCCACTACTTCTTCAGTCCCTTTTAACATCCTTCTGATTTCCTCCCTCATCCTGTCAGTCATCCAGATTTCCAAGACTACAGCACTTAATGTGGAGTGCCTGTTCCCCATGGCTATATCAGTCTTCAACAAGTTGTTGTCACTGGCTCCCAATGGTTCGCTTACCTCAACCCTCTTACTATTTCCATGATGGTTAGTACCATACCAGATCAAGGGTGGCATTCTTCTTTGTTGGAACCTCTATCAGTTGCACCAGAAAGCTGTCTGGTACAGTCTCCTCACACTCTTGGCTACTGGTGCCTCCCAGTCTACATCCAGAATGTTTAAATCCCTATCAACACTACCCCCTTAGCAGATGCTTTCCTGATTTCCTCCCCAAATCCCTGTCTCTGTCCTCCTTCTGGCTTTGTGACTTGTATAGCCCCCATCCTAAGCTTCTTCCTCCCCCCTTTCAAATGTGATCTGGGACCATAATGATTCCACCTCCCCTTTCCCTTAACTGTAGAGTCCTCTATTGCTTCAACATACTCTTTCACAGACAAAGCAACCTTCTTATCTGTTCTGTCCCTCTTGAACAGGAAGTACTAATGGACTGTGAGATCTCACTTATTAAACATCAATGACCAGGTTTAATTCATCACTATGTCGACAGTTAACCTCTGCCACCACCACCTGGAGGTCACTAATTTTGATGCCGAAGCTCCTAGCATTAAGGTTAATACCTCTCCACTTGCTTTTCTGATGCTCCCCATGAGCTTTACAGTAGGTAATTGTAAAGGTAATTCCTGCTGCTAGCTCTTACTTTTTTGTCTGGTCCACTGCCTGTTTCCTTTCTCTATACCTTCCTTTTTGCATTCTAATTCCTGCTCCCTTCTGTACCTCTTGACTTCTGTCCTTGCATACTGCTGTACCCCCTCCACTTTGCTACTTTTTCAAATTGCGCCCCATTAGTTGTCCACCATGCTTCACTATCATTCCCACTTTCTAGGATGATTCTACCCACCGCCCCAACCAGCCTAGTTGAGAGAGCACTAGTTAGGTCCCACACCACCACTGTCATGCTAGTAGAGCATCCTAGTCTCCACCCATCTAAATTGAGAGGCCTATCAAAGTAGGCATTGCATTTTTGCCTTAGTACGCTAACCCACCCATCTGTTGGATGGACACAGTGTTTTTGGAACTGCTTACTATCACAGAAGTGGCGTCTGACCACATAAATCTGGTTCAAGGTCAGTTGGCATTCATCTGTATCCCCCTTCCCTGGGTCATGCCTGAAAATAGGCAGGATTTGTCTAGTGCACTTACCCGGTCAACAAAAACTAAATAAAAAAAAATAGAATTTGTTCAGGTCTCCATTACACCACCCCTTCAGCCATGAATTGAATGCTTCACTTTAAATTCTTTCATGTCTCCCATGTCTCATACTTGCAGGACCTCAGAGATGGTTAAGGACGCAGATGGTGCCTTCACTTTCTCCCATTTCCCCTGGAATACTTCATTTACTGACTCCTATTCATGGTTGGCCAGATCATTCATCTCTAAGTAGATAGTCACATCTGCACTGACCTATGTGTGCCTGATCCTTCCCTCCCTCCTGCTGGATCCCTTATAACTGACTGCATCCACCACCTTCTCAGTCCCCCCCCCCACCAAGACAATAGAGTCACTGACCACCAATATCATTCTTTCTCTACTTGTGTACTTCTGTCTCCCCTCTCTTCCAATGTGTTGACTTATTGTTCCTGGAGGCTAGGTGGTATTTGGCTTTGTCTGTTTCAGTGGAGGTGATGGATTATTCACTTCAGCAAGTAGATCAAAGCAGGGTGCAGACATTGTCCCCAGACTCTTGCCTGCATTTTTGGTCCTTGGCTTGGCTCCCTCCTCCCTGCCCTCTACTTTACTTTCACTCTATGGCAAGGGTGTCTAGTGGCAACAACAGGTCACCATCCAGTCTGCAGTAAAACAAGTGTATTTCTTCCCATGCCACAGCACATTCTTGATTGAGCACTGACAGTCACCTGTACAGGGGATATCCACTCTTTCTCCACAGTAGAGCCCAGAAGACAGCCACCATGTAACAGTTACAACTAACATTCCACCCCAAATCTCCCCTGCACTGCATACATCTACTCTATTCCCTTCTGCACTGCACATCCTGCCTCTCCAGGGTCCTCACTGTCTGCTACCTCTCTAATCCCACCTGCTGTGTATTCCTTATGCCCCATCCTTCTAAACTGCCTTCCTCCTCCCTTAGCCATCCTAGTCAGCATGTGTTTATGCTAAATAATCAGGGACCACAGTTCCTCTTGCTAAACCCAAACCTTCCCTGCCCCAGGGAGGGAGTTATGCCCGTTTGGATTTTTCCTCTATTTGGATTCCTGTACCTTAATATTGTGCTATCCCAGATAGAGAGCACTGCCTGTTTCAAGTTTACCATTCTTTTCCACCCAAGTGCCTCGCCTCTACTGCTATTGCAATCACACAAAGCTTCCTCTTAGTTTAGGTATTGTGCCCTGTTGGAAAGCTCCTTCAGTCTAGGTGCCTCAGGATGCTTCTATGTTCTGTACATTTCCTGTAATCACCTTCTAGACTTGTTCACCAGGGACTTAGTGGGCTGAGCTCCCTGTGAAACCATGGAGTATCTATGGACACCTCTGCACATGCCACCCTCTTGCTCCATGGCTCTCACACTCTGAGGGCCAGAGCACTTTTCAGTTACTTGATGTATAGCTTTTAAGTGCTGGACTGCTAGCTCCTGATTGGTTGGCAGTAACTGGGTCTGGTCCCCATAAAGCCACCACTGTCCCTGCAGTTTAACCCCCCCCCCCCCCCCCACTCTGGTCCAAAGTCCTGCACTTATCTTAACATTCCTTATATAATCCCCAGTTTCATACTACCATGTCTCTGGAAATAAGTAGATAAAACATACACAAACAAGCCCTACAGCAGTTTCAAATGATACAGTAAAAAACACTCCTCTGGGGCTACCAGACACTTATTTTGTCTGGTGGTGCTCTGGCAATCAACTGTGCCATATCAATCCTGTATAAACCATTTCTGATGCCATATGACTGCTAGCTCCTGACTCACTAGTGGTTATGTGGTCTGGTCCCTACAGAGCCATCCCCAGCTCTGTTCACCATATCGCTAACACTCTGAGGTTACTTGTCCTATAGACTTTAAGTATTGGACTGCTAGTTCCTCACTGGTTGGCAGTCATGAGGGCCAGTCAGCACAAAGCCATCTCTTATCCTGCTCACCAATCCCACACTCTCTATTCTGGTCCAAACTCCCACCCTTCTCTCAACCTCCCTTACACAGTCCCAATTCACACTCCTAAGCCTGCATAAAGATGCAATTAAAAACACACATAAACATGTCCTGCTGAAATTTCAAATGATGCAGAAATTAACAAAGAAAAAACAAACTGGGCTACCAGTTCCTTGCTGGTTCAAGTGATTCTACAGCCCCAGCTCTGCCTCAACAAGTCTGCCCAAACTGTCTTTAATCCCACAGACTGCTAGATTAACTAGCAGTTACATGTTCTGCTCCCCACAAAGCTGTCTTCAACCCTTTTCACCACTACTGTCCACTATTCTGTTCCAGTCTCTCACCATCCTCCCAACCTCCCTTACACAGTCCCTGGGTTCATGCTCCCATGCCTGTGAAATGAAGCTATTGAAAACACACATAAACAAACCCTGCAGCAATTTCAAATGATGCAACAACAGAACCCCTGGATACCAGTCCCTTGCCTGTTTTGGTGACACTCCAGCCAGTCTATTATTGATGTCATCGTTTACCCTTCAGGCACCTGACTCAGTCCTCTTGTATTGATTGGGACATGGTCTTTTGTCCAGTAGGCACTGGGTCATTGGTATTTGTTTGGGCCATTACAAAGTACAAAATGGTGGTGCCTACACCCATAAAGCTCTTTGACTTACCAGTACAGCAGTCAGGATGATACCTCCAACAGGAAAATACTATGCTGGACCTTAGCAGACCCTCCACACAGTACCCACCTTGGCAGTCTAACAATAGTAGAAGCACACAATATGAAATAAAGCAACTGAAAACTGTAAATTCAGTCAAACAGGACAGGTCTATTTAGGGTACGGGCATGAACAGTGATATGGGAATGGAAGGGTATAGGCATGTGCTAACAAAAAAAATCAATAATAGACACCAAAATAAAGCTGTCAATAGGGAGAAGTGCAGGGGTAAATGGAGAAAGTGACAAATGCAATAAGGATAGGGATGGGGCAAAAAGGGGTAAGGCCATCAAGAAATGGAGGGTAATGAGTACCAGTGCCCATAGCCTGGGCAACAAGCCCCCTAAACTGGTGGCCTTGATGGAAGAGGCATGCCTGGATATAGTAGCAGTCACAGAAACATGGTACACAGAGAACCATGACTGGGACATTAACATACCAGGGTACAAAACCTACAGGAGAGACAGGGAGGGGAGAAGAGGGGGCAGAGTAGCTTTCTATGTAAGGGAAAGGATAAAAGCAACTGAAGAAAAAAGAGTAAGCAGGGAGGAGAGGAGGCACTGTGGGTCACTTTAGACACTGGAAATGGCACCACAATCCACACAGGGGTTGTATACAGACCACCATGTCAGGGGGAAGGAATGGACAAGGATATGATAGAAGGCCTACTTAGGATGGCAGAGAAAGGGGAGATACTGTTGATGGTGGACCTTAATATGCCAGATGTTAAGTGGAGCACCTTTGCTGCAGCCACATCTAAAAGCAGGGCCATTCTCGATGCCTTTCAGGTGGCATGCTTCAGACAGCTAGTTTTGGAACCTACTCATGAGGGAGCAATCTTAGAACTCATACTCTCAAATGGGGACAGTGAGAGGATCTCAGATCTAGAAGTGGGTAGTCGTTTGGAAACAAGTGACCACCAAACAGTGTGGTTCATGATAAACTCAGCTACAGAGTCAAGCCACACAAAAGTGAGGGTTCTGGACTTCAGGAGGGCTGACTTTGGCAAGATGGGAGAGTGTCCTAGAAAAGCACTAGCAAACAGGCTAGAAGAGGTGGAGCAACAATGGGGAAATATCAAAACTGCCATCACAGAGGCAACAAGCATTTGTGTGAAGCAAATAAACAAATCAAAATGAAAGAAAAAGCCACTATGGTTCTCAAAGGAGGTGGCGGTGAAGGTTAGGGAGAAAAACATAGCATTTAGGAAGTATAAGAAAACACAGAAGGAGCAGGACAGAGAACTGTACCAGTTGAGGCAGAAGGAAGCAGGGAGGGTAGTCAGAATAGCAAAAGACCAAACTGAGGAAAAGATAGCCAACTCAGTTAAGAAGGGGGATAAAACCTTTTATAGGTATATCAGGGAGTGTGGAAAGACAAAGGGAGGGATAGTGAGGCTGAATAGAATGGATGGTGGGTAGGCAAGAGGGACAGTGAAAAATCAGGGATACTGAATGAATACTTCTGTTCCTATTCACAAAAGAGGAGGTGGGGAGGTGCCTAATCCAGTTAACAGAAGCACTCTGGGGGGGTCGATCCCAGTCCTTGCACAGAAGAAAGGGTTCTGAAAGAACTCCTAAAACTGAAGGTGGACAAAGCAATGGGGCCAGATGGAATTCACCCCAGAATTCTAAAAGAATTAAGCAGGGAACTAGTGGCACCACTGACTACACTTTTTAACAAATCATGGGAGAATGGTGTGGTACCTGAGGACTGGAGGAAGGCAGATGTGATTCCCCTTCACAAAAGTGGGACCAAGACAGAGGCAGGAAACTACAGACCTGTCAGTTTGACCTCTGTGGTAGGGAAAGTGATGGAATCACTTCTGAAGGAAAGAATTGTTGAGCACCCAGTGGCTAGTGGGGCATAGGACCCAAGGCAGCATGGGTTCACAGTGGGAACGTCACGTCAGATGAATCTAAGTAGTAGACCAGGGAAGGGCTGTAGACATGGCCTACCTAGGCTTTAGCAGGGCATTTGACACAGTCCCACACAAAAGATTAATAGTCAAATTAACCAGCCTGGGAGTGGGTCCCAGGGTGGTAGCCTGGGCAAAACATTGTCTGGACAACAGGACACAGAAGGCAATTGTAAATGGAGTCCACTCTGAAGAAAGACGGGTTACTAGTGGGGTACCATAGGGTTCAGTACTGGGTCCAGTCCTTTTTAATGTCTTTATAGTGACATTACAGAGGACTGGAAAGAAAAGTATGACTCTTTGCAGATGACACAAAGATCTATAACAGGGTTGATACACAGGAGGCATGGAAAGATGAGAAGGGACTTAGCAAGGTTGGAGGAATGGTCAGAATTATGGCAGCTTGGATTCAATGCAAAGAAGTGCAAAATAATGCACCTGGGAAACAAAACCCAGGGAAGATTACACAATTGGGGAGGTAGTAACAACAACAAAAATGGAAAGGGACCTGGGGGTAATCATATCAGATGACCTCAAGGTTGGCAAGCAATGTGAGAAGGTGGTAGGGAGGGCTGGGGGGATACTGGGATGTATAGAGAGAGGCACCACCAGCAGAAAACAGGAAGTTGTTATCCCCCTGTACAGACAGTTGGTGAGACCTCATATGGAGTACTGCATCCTGTTCTGGAGACACCATCTCCGCAAGGATATAGACAGGATTGAGGCAGTTCAGAGGAGGGCAACTAAAATGATGCAGGGTCTGCAAGAGAAGCCATGTGTACCCTTGAGGAAAGGAGGGTGAGGGGGTGACATGATAGAAACGTTTAAGTACCTCAGTGGAATCAACATAGTCCAAGAGGGTAGCATCTTTCAGAAAAAGAGATGTGCAAGAACAAGGGGACGCAATTTAAAGATAGAGGGGGGAATGGCTCAGGGGCAATGTGAGGAAGTATTTTTTCACAGAGAGGGTGGTGGACGCATGGAACAGCCTTCCTGTGGAGGTTGTGGGGTCTAAAACTGTGGGAGAATTCAAGAATGCATGGGACAGACATAAGGCAATTTTTGTGGGAATAGGAAGAAATAGGCTGTTGGTTAAATAGGATCTGCAGCTTATCCTCTAGGTAGGGAAATGGGCAGACTAGGTGAGCCAAGCGGTCCTTATCTGCTATCAAAGTCTATGTTTCTATGTAATAAGGCAGAAAATTAAGCAACATATTAGACTGCTCCTCATGTCCAAACTAGCTTCCCACCAAAACAGTCCCACATTTTGTCACTAAGCTTAGCTTGTTCACCTGTGTTACTACCCAGGGAGCTCCCTTAAGACAATTCATGACTTGTACCATGTAGACTTAGTCAACAGATGGTGCATGCCTTATACAGGGTGGTAGTAATAAAGGCAGACAATAACAGTGGAGAATGCAGACTAAAGCACATGATCCCCTGCAGTTATTTTAGAGCTGTACAGAATGAGAAAATTCTGAGTTCTTGGAATTTCAACAGTATTCCATGGAATTCTGTGAAATTTTGCAAATGTCTTTGGAATTTAGCAGAATTGTTGAAATGTATTAATTTGGTTATTACTCAGCTGTCAATTGATCCTGAGAATGGCAATTTGGCATGATTACTGGCTTGTAGGTGCTCTAATGGTGTGGCAAATATCATGACATTTGGACACATTGGCCCAGATATTCAAAAAGGTTGCGCCATGTGCAATAGGGTTGCACCAGCACAAGTCCAAAAATGCGCCATTCTGCAATATTCAGCGGGGGCAGATGCCCCCCCCCAAATCACGCTGAGCAATAGCGCAATGATAATGAATGTATGCGCAACTGAAGGAGGAGGAACCATGCATAAATGACGCAGTGCGATATTCAACAACATGCGCCATGCGCAATAGGGGAGCAAGTGGAAGTTGCGTGATAGTGGAAATGAGACAAAATAAAAAGGAACAAGGGAGAGGTGCAAGAATGCTACAGGGAGGCACATGAGGCTGAACTCTAGCTGCAAAAACAGGGCAGGAGGGATACATAGGGCAGGCCAGGGAAAGGGCACCCTGAACAGAGAGGCACAGGGAAGGTGTGGGGAGCCACAGCCAGTGCAGAAGGGGGAAGTGCCACACAGCACAGAGGCCACCACAGGAAGGTGATCCTGGTGCAGGGGAAGTAGCAGCCAGGACAGTGGGGAGAACACAGAAACAGCTGTCGGGGGGGTGAACACAAGCCAGGAACATGGCCAGTGCCACCATCCAGATGGAGGCAGTAATGAGGGGGGTGAGAAGCTGGGCAGTAGGGGGGCACGGTCGTGGAAGGGCCCATTGGCGGTATGCCCCCAACAGGCAATACCGAACCTGCACCAGCTTCGAGCTGTACACCAATACTGAGATCATGGGCCAGTACCACCTGAATCGGGCAATTCTGAGGTGGCTCTGTGAGCTGTGCAGTGATGTGATGCAGGCACCCACATGACAGAGCCATGCTCTGTCAGTGGAGACCAAAGTGACAGCTTGCATGTGCTTGCTCATCACGGGTACCTTCCAGAGACCAACAGGGGACACGACAGGCATAACCCAGTCGGCCGCATCATGCCACCTCACCCAATTCCTCAGCGCACTGCTGCCACATGCTGCGGAGTACATCCATTTCCCCAGCACACCGGCCGAGTGCACAGCAAACATACAGGAGATCCACAGGGTAGCACGTATGCCTGCCATGCTAGGGGCAATAGACTGCACCCATGTGGCCATCCACACGGCACCTGGCCCCGAGGGGGCCGCATATATTAATCAGAAGTGCTATGCTAGCATCAACTGGGTGGTGTGCGCGGCCAGGGCGCGCATCAATAGTCTGTACCACGCACCCTGGGGAGCACACATGCCTTCATCTGGCACCAGTCAGCACTGTACCACAGATTCGAGAGTGGGGACATCCCCACTGGCCACTTAGTGGGTGAGTATGCAAACCACATGGGCAAACATAGGGCTTTGGAAGGGCATGGTCAGACATGACATGGGTAGTGGCATACATGGCCCGGGGCAGGGTGATGCTGATCAACAAAATAACCTCCACCCTCTACACACGGGTGACAGTGGATACCCACTCCGTCCCTGGCTGCTCACACCATACTGGTGGCCCTGAACCCCATTGCAGCAACGCTACAGTGAGGCACATGCCACCACACGTAATGTCATCGAGCGGGTGTTCGGTATGCTGAAGGCATGTTTCCATTGCCTGGACACCTCCGGCAGTGCCCTACAGTACAGCCCCTCAAAGGCCTGAGGGCTATTCCTGGCCTGTTGCATCCTGCACAACATGGCCAACAAATGTGGGATAGCTGTACAGGTTGAAGAGGGGGACAGCGATGGGGATGATGAGGACGCCAATGACAATGGTGATGGGCAGCCCCCCCTTGGGCGATGGGACCCCAGACTGCTCCAGCTGACACAGCTGCACCAGAACACCATCATGGAGAAGCACTTCAGCCAACCCAGGTAAGTCATGGGGCCATGTGCAACCACCAGTGGCAAAGGCACAACCCACAAACACGCATGGACACACACCAGGGGTGCATGCCATCAAGGGAAGTGGCCGGGCATGGAACCGCACACACCGCTAGGGATGGGTGAGGTCTAACAAGGCACTCGGTCAGACATACACACACACACACACACACACACACAAACTCACCAGACATGCACAAAGGGTAGGAGGCATGCCGACCCAGACCACCACCCCTAGCCACACACATGTCCACTGACCACCACGCCCACTGCCTGTCACTGTGCGTGTGTCAGACACTGGGCACCATTGCACAGTGGCATACAGCTCAATGCAGGCATCATCATGCACACACAACTGTGGACAGCAGCCGGGAGGGTGTGCAGATGGACTGTGTGTGTGCGTGCAGGGCCAGGTACCCACCCGTGCATTGCCCGCTGAATGACACAATGCACACAGGGCAGCATCAGACAGTAGCCATGCTGGGAGACAGGTCAGTCATGCGCCACAGTGCCACGGCCACCACAGATGCATGGGAGGCCCAGCTAAGACCCGCCAGCAGTGACAGGCTGTCCACTGGCCTCATGGGATGGCACTAACGGTCCCTCAGGGATTCCACTGCGTGAATGCATCCATGCTCACGCAGGGGTCTGCAGCACACTGAACATGCCTGTGCCAGGCATGCTCGGGATGCCCACAGCTGAACCCGGTGTCAACAAGGATAGTGTCGCACGATGCTGGGAACAGGGGGTGGACATTGCACTGCGTGGTGTCTGCGATGCATGGGCAAATAACTGTGTGCCCATTGTGGCCATGACAGCAATGAATGCCTGTGTCTGCCTGTCAGTGGCAGCGGTCACATCCTCCCCGCAACTGGTCCATCCCTGCCAGGAGCAGAGTGGTGTCTCTGCTGCGACGCTCCTCTGCCTGGCGCAGAGCCACACTCAGTGCATCCACCGCCGTCACAAGCCACATCTGCTGATTGACTGATGCTTGCAGTATGCAGGTGTGCTTATCCAAGAGGTCATCTGCCTGATCGGCATGCTGTCCCTCAGGGTGTTCACGGCCCTGATGCTCGTCATCTCTTGAGGGTGGGTGCTGCACACCAGGGCCAGGCCTGGGTATGTTCACAGGCGGTGCACTGACGCCACCCCCCTGACACTGTACCCCCATGGCCATTGGCCGACTGCTGATTCTGCTCCTCCGGCTGCCGCTCCCCAGGGCTCAATGGTGCCACCGCAGTGGCTGCAACAGTCCCACTGTCCTGTACACACACCAGTGCTGCCCCACTGGTGCTGACAGGCACAGACTGGGACTGTGATGACATGCAGGCCTCCACAGCGGCACCACCCACAGCCATGGCCACGATGTAACCTGTTGTGTGGCCATCCTGTGGCACACATGTGTCACGGCCCATGACATTAGCTCCATCATCATTGGTGACGGATCTGGCACCAGCCACCAGCCCAAGTCTCAGCATGCCGGCATCCATGGACGCTGGCATGCTGGGACACGGGCAGGGCCTCCTCCGCACCTGCTCCACCAACATCAGTCCAGACATCCAGGTGGGCCCACTGTCGCCCTGACCCATGTATTCCTGTGCAGGTGTATGGGCCCTCCTCCATCTCCATGTGACTGTCCTTCATGGAGAAGCCCACCACTGCTGACCCATGCAGATGCTCAGGAGCTGTAAGGGAAAACAAAGTAGCGTTACTGCATGTGTCCTACCCTGTCCCCCCCCCAATATACAGACCATGACCTACCATGCAGTGATGGGCTACCACCCGTCTGGAATCCACCACCCGGAACACCCTCAATGGCACAATGCTGCATGCTGCCAGCATCCCGCTTCTCCTGTGGGGTCAGGCGTAGCACCTCTGGGTGTCCCCCATCTGTCACAGACCATGCTGCCCTGATGGCAGCCACCTTCTCTTTAATCCTCTGCCTGTCTGTGCCCATCTTCTTTTTGCACTCCTGCATAGAGTGCTGGTGGCTGCCATGCAGATTTACAGCATGCGCCACCTCCTCCCATGCAGCAGCATGGGTCTGTGGTGTTCCCTGGTGTGAACTGAGAAGCAGTTCCTGGTCTAGGTAGGCCTCGAACAGTGCATCTGTCTCAGCCTTATTCAAATTTGGCCTCCTTCTCCTCCCACGACTCTGTTCCTCTTCCTCCACCACACGCTCGGTCATGATTCATCCTGTGTTACCTGTGACTGTGCAGTCCCATGCATGTCCCAAACACCACAGTCCACACTCCCAAACAGCATGCAACTCACCACAATAGACTGCAGTAACCGACTATGGCCAGTGCAGCCCAATGTCGCACTTTTATAGCGCAACCCATGCAAATGAAGCGAGGCACATCTTCAAGTGGATGCAAATGCAGTGACTGCACCACTGAATGCCTGATTAGCTGATTTGCATATGCCGGCTGAATATCACGCTGTTGCACTTTGCGCAATTGTGTTGAACATGCTGAGCCAAGGGCGCAGTTCTGTGACATGTGCAGTACACATGGGTGCACCACTATCGCTCTGTTCGGTGACAGTGCGATAGGGAATGGCAGCGCTGTACCACGCAGCATCTGCACATGTCAGGACCGCACTGCAGAGTGCAATTTTGACTGAACTGAGTAGCAGAGATGGTGCGGAGGCGTGCCGTACAGTGGAGCCAGATCGAGTTGGCAAACCTTGTGGTCATTGTCGAGCCACATGTTGGGGCTTTGTTTGGGGAGGCACCCCTGGACAGGGCCAGGAGTGCCATATGGCAGGAGGTGGCCGATGCCCTGGAGGAGGCCACCAGTATGGGGAAGACGGCAGAGCAGTGCCGCCACCAATATGGGGACCTGAGGTGCAGGGACCAGGACCTGCTTGCCCACCTGTGGGCATGTGCCAGGAGGGGCACGGTTCCATGACCAGGTAGGTGCAACATCCATACACTTTTATCGTCCATACGGGTATCATGGTTGCATGTGTCCGGCACATGGGGAGCCGTCCAGTGTTGGCCATGGTGGTGGTATTGGGGTGTGGGATGGGTGGGTCTGGCTGTGTGGGATTGCACACACATAGGGGCAGGGGGACATTGATACCGGATTGTACTGATGTTCTTCTCTCCATGTTTGCACCTTAGGGCCTGAAGAACACCAGCAGGCCAGAGACTGGAGGTGCCACCTGGAGGAGCAGCAGGCCAGGAGGAATAATGGTAGTCAGTGGCGTGTGGACCAGCCTGATGATGGTGAGTGCCTTACATCCATGATTACTATTGCATGCTGTATAACTGGGCGGGCAGCGGGGCATGGCCACCATCCATTGACACCACTGCCATGCACAGAACTTGTTACAGTGACCACTGTCCAGTGGCACTGCATGTCTGGGAGTGCATCAATGATGGTCCATGCGTGCACCGGGCACATGGCTGTGGCACTGCCTTCACACCACATAACCAAGTCACTGTACCGCCATGGTGGTGCTGTGCAGGACATGGGTGGTGGGTGTGTGCAGTGGTCCACATGGCTGTGGCTGCCTGGGTAGGCAGGTCTTGTGGACATGGTCACTGTGGGTGGTCACACACCATCACAGGGGCGTGGCACATGGCTGTATGCCATGCACAATGGGTGGGCTGCAGGGGACTGTACAGTCACACTTATTGACTCTGCTCCCTCGTCCTAGGTGGACGGCGACTTTAGGCACTGGAGAAGAGTGTGAGGGAGCTGCTCCAGGTGGTGAGGGTGACACTGGAGCTGTTACAGCGTATCCACCGCCACGGGGTGAGGAGGAGGAGGAGCAGCAGATGTAGGCACCATGAAGAGGAGGACTGGGGTGGCAGTTGATGTCCCCATGCCCCGACTACCACCTTCCCCCCTTTGACCCACCCTCACACCCCTTCTTCCCTCTCCCATATGTTCACCCCTGCCCCTTACCCGCCCCCACCTGTTATGTGGCCCTTCCCCCCCTTGTAAATAGTTGTAAATAGGTTTTGTTAATTCTTTTAAATATAAGCATTTTGTTATGACAACTGTGGTGGTCTCTGATTTGCAGTGGGCTACAGGTGCTCAGCTGCAGTGGTGTGCATGGCATCAGGGGTGGTGCAAGCATGGGCGTGTATATGTGTGTGTGTGTGTGTGTGTGTGTGTGTGCAGAGGTGAACCGCCTATGGTGTGGGCAGGGGGATCAGTCACTGTCTGTGGTTCATGTGTTGTACTCTGTACACTGGATGCTTGTGTGCAGTGGTCCATGGGACCTGCACTGTGTGCATGGCACCCCTGTCAGACTGTCCATGGCCTGTGCAGCTGACACCCTTGCATGTCTGTGATATGCACAGTCTGCTGGCGTGTCAGTGGTGGCTGTCCATGCTGGATAACAACTGTACCCAGCACAATGCCAGGTTGCCTTCCATCACAAGTATGGTGCACTTCTGCCTCAGGTGGCACTGTGGCCTCCGCTGTTGTTGTCCCCCCTCCATGCTGTCACTTGTGTCTGTTGCAGGGGATGTTCTCCAGTGTCTGTCACCTGTGCTCTGGCAGCATGCTGGTGGCATACAGCTTCATGGTGCCTGCACAGAGTGGCTGGCACACCTGTGCAATGTAAGGGTGCTGGCCATGTGTACACGTCAGACGTGGCCATACGCCAATGGCTTTGTTGATCCGCTACTGTGTCCCTGTGTTGGTGTGCCCTTGGGTATGGGTGGGTGTTTCTCCATGCACTGTGTTGCATCCTGTGTGGTGCATGCCTCCATGCTACACTGTGTGTGTCTGTGCTGGCTGTTGTGGCCAGTGCTGGGATGGGATGTGTCCTTGGGAGGGTGTGCAGGGTGCTGTACCACTGGAGGGGGGGCCGGGGCAAGCCCTATCACATGTGGGGTACCTCATCTACTGACGCATGGTCGGTCTCTCAGCTGTACCTCGGGGGGGACATGCAGGGTGGCACTGTGTATGCATCTGTTGCATCACTGTCTGTTGCCACCCGCTGTAGGGTGCCCATGGTGGGGCTGCATTGCATGGCTACATGGTGCACAGGGTTGCATTGTCACAGTGAGGGGGTGGCATGCATGGGGTGTCCTGCACTGTTGGGTGCTACTCCTGGGCAGGGTATATGGGGATCATGGTGCAGGGTGTGCTCTGCATTTGTGGGATGGTGTGGTACGGGGTGGTCGGCCATCCTTGTGTGCCGGTCACAGCTTGCCATGTGGTGCGATGGGGCACCATGGCCCGGCTGTGGGTTGGTTGCTGGTATCCATGGGTCAGTGGTTATTCCAGCTTTCCCCCAGTTGTACAGTGCATGGGAGGGGGGACGATGTCTGTTCTGCTGTGTGTTCCTCTGCCTATCTGTGGTATGGGTGGTGGGCCCCTGCATCCCTGGTTGTGCTGTTGCATTGCTGCCCTGCTGCTGGAGGTGTCCCTGGTTGCACTATGGTGCATCTGGACTGCTCAGCTGAACATCCCTAGTTGCGCTATGGCGCATCAGATATGCTCAGCTTCACCTCCCCTAGTTGCGTTATGGCACAGGTGGTGCAATATTCAGTCATCGGCCGTTGGCGCATCTTGGCCTGTGCAGTTTTTGAATATTGCGCTTCTTGCACATGGGTGCAGTGGACTTGCGCTTGCTCCTGCTGTTGCGCACTTTTTTGGGTGCAGTTTGAATATCTGGGCCTCTGTGTCAAATGTATAGGTGCTTAAAGGCTGTAATTTTATTTTTGTGAAAAATTTCATGAAATACAGGCACCTTTTGAGCTAGAAATCTGAAACTAGGTACATATATAAATGTTGTGATACCCCTTATACCTGCAAACTTTTATAAAATGTTGATGAATGCTTTCAAAATTATACTAAAATAACTAAAATTGAAATGTTGGCAAAAATGTTTGGCTACCTATAGCACAGCCCCCTTTAAAGCATGACACTTAAAACTTTGTGTAAATACCCATGTTGCATGTTTCTCTAAATACTGACTCTGTGGAGACATTTGGACAAGAAGTTTTAAAACTAGCTAGAAATAACTGAAAACTAAACTTCAATTAAATGTTTGGTCACCCGCAACTCACCAACTTGCAATCTAGGACTCTGAAATTTGGTACACTTATGAAAACCATTAGTACATGTATATCTGACAATTTTGGTATCATTTGGATACATACTTTAAAAATGAGACCAAAATAACTGAAATTTAAAATCTGATGAAATGCAGTGCAATTTTGAAATGTATTAATTTGGTCATAACTCGGCCTTCTATTGAGCTATATATGTAATGTTTGGCATGATTACTTGTTTATAGGAGTTCCAATGGAGTGCTAAACGTCTTTACACTAGGCTGCATCATCTCAAAATGATAGGTGGTCAAAAATCTGTCTTTTTTAATGGGAAATTTCATGAAAATTATCTGCATATTTATTTACTTATTTATTTGAATTTTGGTAACCGGGTGGGCCCACTGAGACAAGATCCCTTTTTCAGGGGTGACCTGGGGGAAGGGTAACAAGGGGAGCAAAAGGAAGTGTACTCAGACAGTTAACAAGAACAAGTAAAAGGCGAGTGTGCGCAGACACTTCTTCAGCATTAGCATATAAAGCAATTAACAATTAAAAAGTGCAAATAAACAGTGGCCAACAAACAATTAAAGTACAGACAAAATATTAACACAAACATCAAGTTCATACTGGTGGGGGAGTTTCAGTCTCCTCCTAGAGTATAGTATGTTGGAACTCAGCCTACAGCATAACAGAAGAGAATATGAGTCAGAGAGGGAGGGGGTTGGGGAAGATAGTGGGGAGAGCAGCGGTGAGGGAGAAAGGGAGAAAAGTGGGAAGGCAGTAGAGGTATCACAAATTAATGACAGCTGCAAGTAGGAGGAGGAAATAAGATTTCCTTGTAGAGTCTCTTAAAGTGAGGAAGAGAAGTGCAGGAGAGTAATTTGTGTGTGAGTTTGTTCCATTTTTTGAGGTGCAGCAACATGGAAGGATCTGTTGCCTATGGCTAAGCAGGGTTTGGGGAAAATTAATATGGGGAGATGAGAGGATCTAAGTGTCCTAGAGAAGGATTTCAGTGAGAGGAGATTGGAGAGGATGGGAGGAGAGGAGGGAAGGTGGATTAGTTTGAAAACAGTTCATAGTACTGGGAAATCCATTTTGGACTCGAAGGAAGGCCAATCCAGTATGCAAAGAATATTGCAGTGGTGTGCCTGAGAGTGGGAGTGGGCTGCAAAGTGTGCAGCTCTGTGATAGGCCTGCTTAAGTTTGGCCTGGATAGGGGTCCTTGCTGAGTGAGTTACAGGGGCAGTAGAGAAGAACCCAGGGAGAAGAGTAGTTGAGGCAATGGTCTTTCGAGCATGGTGTGAGAGATAGGAGGCAATATGGTATAACAGACTGAGTTTTTTGGTTTGTTACCTTGATGCCATTTGTTGTGTGTGATTCAAGGGATAGATGCACATCCAGAGTCAGTCCCAGGTATTTTATTTATTTATTTATTTAGTTTTGTTAACTGGGTGAGTACACTAGCCAAACAATGACTATTTTCAGGCATGACCCTGGATTTGAAGGAGCTCACTTCTTCTAGCGGCTCACAGAGGAGGTGTGGATTACCAGAGGAGCTGTGAAGTTATAACAAAGGAGGTGTGACAGAACAGCATGGTTTTAGTTCTTTTTGAATTCAGGACCAACAGATTCCCCTTGAACCAGTATTCCAGCTTCTGGAAATTATATTGATAGTCAGTCTTAATGGAGGAGACATTGGTGTTCGACCTATATAGAATTATATTGTCTGCATATAGGTGGACCGATGCCCCACCACAGTTCACAGGCAGTTCATTGATGAAGATGGAGAATAGGAGGGGCCCAAGGATTGGTTCTTGAGGGACCCCATCAGTGATAGGAGATAAGAAGGAGTGAACACCAGACCATTTAACACACTGTGTTCTACCAGAAAGGTAGTTAGAGAACCAGGTCAGAGAGATGGAATCAAGGCTGAGACAGTGGAGCTTTGAGAGGAGAAGTGGGTGATTAACTAAATCAAAGGCCTTTGTAGGGTCAATAAAGATGGTCCCTGTGGCCCATCCAAGATCCATGTCCTGATATAAATCTTTGGAGACCTTAGGAAGGGCAGATTCAGTCCCGTGTGACTCTGAAAAGCCATGTTGGTGTTTGGTGAGGGCACTGGTTTGCTCGAGAAAAGAGTAGAATTGGTTGTATATAATTCTTTCCTGTACTGTATCTTGATGATAGGACAAAGGATAGATATAGGTCAATAGTTCTTAAGAAGGTTTGTTGGGCCAGTTTTATGAACTGTGGCAATGATTGTGGCTTTCCATTTGTCAGGGATAGATTGGGTTATCAAGAATCAGTTAATTAACTGTACGATTGGCTGAGCAAGTGTGGGGGCTCCAATTCTGAGGAATTTAGGTGGTAAGGAGTCAAATCTCAGAGAACTGTCAGGGTTGAGACCTGAGAGGAGTTTGAAGACTTCCATAGTTGAGGTGAGTTTTAAGTGGAAGAGTGGATGAGAGGCTTCTAGAGGTGAGTGGAGTGGAACAGAGTGGGAAGTTGGTAGACCCGCTTTGTACACTCCTAGGTCAGAAAAGAAATGATTAAAACAGGAGGCTATCTCCAGAGGTGAATGTGTTAAGCCATTCAGATTCATGGTATGGGGGTGCTCCTCTTGTTGCCCGTGAGGAGGGTGTTTATTTGAGTCCAAAAACTTTTGGGGTTGGAGAGGATTGAACCTTATATAGAAAGCAGATAGTCCCTCTTTGATTTGTTAGTTTTGGCCTTGCATGCATTCCTTAGTTGGCGATAGATAATCCAGTCTGATTATAAACCAGATATCTTAAATGACTTCCAAGCTTTGTCCCTGGAGTGCATTATGTGCCTCGGGTCCTGAGAGAGCCAAGGGAAAGAAGTACCTTTGGCATGCCTCAGTTTGTAGGGGACATGGGAGTCTAGGAATGCATTAAAGGTGATAATGAGATATTCTAGGGCCTGATTTATATTAGGAAGGGAGGTGATGGGGGAACAATCAACAGAAGACAGGCTTTGCCAAAAAGCCATGCGGTTGAAATTAGATCGATCCCTTGACTTAATAAGTTTAGGAGGTGTGTGAGGGAAGTTGTTTTTCCAAACACAGAAAGTGGGACAGTGGTCACTGAGTGTGTCAGGAAGTGTTCCTGCGATTTTGATATGGGACTTGTTGGCTGTGAGCATCCAATCCAGAAGACTGTGGTTTCCAAATTTTTTGATTAAGCCTGGCTGGCTGATCAATTAGTTGCTCAACTTTGGCATCTGTGAGAGCATCTAGATATTGGTCAGAATTTGGTCCCATCCAATCAAGATTGAAATTGCCACAGAGTATGGTATCATTAGGGGAGAGAGAGTTGAGACAAGAGAGGAGGTCTGAAATGGATGCTGAAACAGTCCTGGGGGGCAGGTAAACACATTCTATAGTTATGCGTAAGACTCGATAAAGGGTAATTGAGATAAATAACTGCTCAATATTAGGGTTGACCCATATATCATTAAGCTCAGTAACATCCAGCTCAGTCTTGGTGTATATTAGTACACCCCCACCTTGTTTGGTAGGTCGATCCCATCTAAAAGAGAAGAAGCCAGGTAGTGAGACCTCATGTGTTAGGACTGAAGGTTTTAACCAGGTCTTGGTAATACAGAGGACATCTAGCTTGTAGTGAAGAGCCAGGCCTCCAATTCAGTCATTTTACACCTGATGCTTTGCACATTCATATGGGCAATCTTGAGCCCTTTTAAATTTGACCAGTAAGGCACAAGGTAAAGAGATTTTGCTTAGCGTTCATGTGGGGGCCAGGATTCAGTTCAATGTCACCTGACAAGAGGAGCAAACAAAGCCTAGATCGAATAGAGGGAGGACGGAGGAAGGGTGAGTTATAAAAATGCCTGGTCCATGAGACTAGCAGGATTGTTTTTTCATGATGGGCAAAGGCAAAATACTGAAGGTATGGGGGGGCCTGGTTAAAGCAAAAGGGGAGGGGTTGGGGGATGAGAGCAGGGAGGGTGTCTGGTTAGGGGAAGAAGTAATCACGCTGGAAGGAAACGGTTCGAATAGTTGGAGACAGGCCATAATGGAACTCAGAAGCAGTAGCTTCCTGGTCTGGAATAGATAGATTCATAGTTTCATAGAAGGAAACAAGTTCAAAAGGCGTTAGCCCATAGAGAACTTGCCACCTGCTTGTCAGTGGTGGAAGGTATATTTCTCATCTCCCATATAGAAACCTAGTCTTGTTTAAAATTATTTCATGTTTGTACTCATGACAATATCTACAAGGAGTGAGTTCCATATAGGAGGCAAGTGCTGAATAAAAAAATCTGTTACGCTTTGTAGTTTTACATAAAGTTTCAAACTTACAATTATGAGATGTGTTGTTATTAATTAAGTTTCTTTCCAGACCGACTGTATTTAACACATCTTCATTTTAAAGGGCCTTGAAAGTGTAAATGATGTCCCCTCTTAGAGCTCTGTACTCCGAAGAAAATAGCTGAAGTGATTTGAGTCTGAACCCATAATCTGTAGTAGTCATATTATGGATCCTTTTGGTAACCTTGCACTGTACCTTTTCTGTCAAACTTTGACATCCTATAGATGTAGAAGCACAAAATGGGGCACAATAGTCCAAATGTGGATGCACAAGGCTAGTATATAATGGAAGAATCACCCCTGAATTTCTGCTTTTAATATGTTTAAAGATATTTTCCAGAATGGAGTGACATTTTTTAACTACTTTGTTTGTATGTATATTGAATTTTAAATTGTCGGTTATAGTAACACCCAAATCTCTTTCTTCATTTGTGACCATCAACTCTGTATTATTCATTAAGTAAGTAGGTTTAGTATTATTTTCCCCCAAATGCATAACCTTGCATTTGGTAATATTAAACTTCATTTTGTTATGAGCTGCCCAGGCTCCTAGATTATTTAAGTTACTTTGCAGATTTACTATTGACTGATTGTTGTTTACTACAAAACCTAATTTACAATCATCTGCATATTTATTAATCCAGACCCCATCAGATGCTTGCATACTGAAGACCAAAATAGTAAAAAGAAGTGGTCCCAGGACAGATCCCTGCGGAACTCCACTAGTGGCTGGAATATAACTCAGAAACCTTTGGAGCTAGAAATCTGAAACTGGGTACATATATAAATGTAGTTATATCCCATATACCTGCAGACTTTTATAACTTTTTGATAAATTCTTTCAAAATTATACTAAACTTAAATCTAAATTTTGGAAACAGTTTTGGCTACCTATGGCACAGCCCCCTTTAAAGCTTGAGATTTAAAATGTTGGGCACATACACATTTTGCTTGTTTCTATAAATTCAAAAGAGTGGAGAACTTTGGATAGGACATGTTAAAATGAAGTGAGAAAAAATGGAAATTAAATTTTGGTTAAATCTTTTGCTACCCATAATTAAGCTCCCTTGCAGTCTCGTACTATATAATTTGGTACAGTTTTACAAGCCTTTAGTTCCTGTACATCTACCAAACTTGGTGCCTTTGGAAAACAAACTTTAAAAACTAGACCAAAATACCTGAAATTTAAAATGTCGCAAAATTGTGCAGAATTTTCATGCACATTCAATGAAATTTCATGGAATCTGAATGGTATATCTACAGGCATTAAACCAGTGGAATTTTATATTCCACACAGCTCTAAGGTCTTTGCATGGACTTGTGCCAATCTAACACGGTGCTTCCACTGTTCTGTGCTTCCATTGAACTTACAGACAATTATTACCAAACTAGCTATTATACATGTAAAATGCTGCAAAGCCTGAACTCTTATATTTTGCTCACAGGATTAAAAGATTCAAATCTCACAGGGCAAAAATGCTAGGAATGTTGTTCTCTTTCTCAGGATCAATTGCTGCACACTACAGGCCTGCGGGCCATATCCAAAGTAGCTGCTCTTTTGGTCACAGCCTAGAAACAGTAGTTTGCCCTCTGTATAGCCCAAAGTGTCTGACACTGCATTGTCACACACCTTGCACCAAGCCCCTGGGGCACAAGGCAAAATACACATTTCAGGAGGGTTTGCATTTGGCTGCTGTTTTGGACATCATGGTGAGGAGGGATCCTGTCAAGGATGTGACCCGAATTTAGGTTGGCAATGTCTTGAAGTTGTGGGGCTGTGAGTAAGGGAGGGTTTAGTTGTGAGGGGAAGTTAAGTCTGCATGTATTCACAGTGCACACTTTCTCAGATTTTTTGTTTACATCTTTTGTAAACACAGAGGGAACTAACACCAGGAACCTAATGCATGCTCTTAGGCTTGTTTTTTCACTGTTAAATATTTGGGGCTTATAACTATATAATTCCTGGACATCTCTGGGTGATGCTTTGGTTGTATCTTGCTTTGGAGCCCCTCCAATGCCCTCATAGGTAGTCAGTCAAAATCCTCTCCAAAGTAGATTTTCAAGGGGAAACTGAACTTCATTATTTGTATGGCCTCGCCAAGTCATGCAAACTGTGTTATTCATTTGAAACTTACAGAAATTGTGCATTACCTTATTGAAACATCCTGAAAAAGCTTATTGTGCATTCATACTGTGCATCCAAGAAACAGGGCACTGCTTTTAGGTAGAGATGCAGTGAATTTAAATTCTGCTGATGAAGCGAACACGAAGTGGACACCTTATGTTGCCACTCTGCTATGCGGAGTGAGCAATGCAAAGTGCTCACTCCACCTTGTCATTACCACTTCACGTTAATGCAGAATGGCAATGTGAAGTAAGGCGAAGTCATTGTTTTTAATGGACTTTACATTCCTCATTATGATTCTAAGTGATCCACTTGGCGTTTCAGATTTGGCAGCCCCCCCCCACACCACATAGCTTGTAGTACTGTAAGTCATGTGCTCTTTAACTAGGCAGGAAGAAAGTGAGTCATTCAAGCAGACACTTTTACTTTCTTCTGTGCAGACAGAGAGAGAGTAATGTGTTTTGTAACTGCTGATACTTTGAGATCAGAGCGAGGAGGAGATTTAAACTTTGATTTAGACTCAACAGCTTTTTTAAAAGCTACATTTTTTTGCCTTTTCTGTACTCTTTTTTACTTAATTTGTTTTTTCTGTAAATTTTATTTTTCTTACCTTTATAAGTAGTTAGTTGTTTGTCTGTGTGACTGTGTGTGTGTGTTGTATGACAGTGTGGGTAGTAATTGCTCGGACTGAGGGAGCTCAGTAGGAGAGATGGACCAGGGTGAGGGAATGTCTGGGGTGGGGGCAGCTCTGGGAGAGCATGGTAGTGGTAAGCATTGTATTGTGCACATATGTGGAGGGCATGGGCACCCATTCCTGTTGGACCGCTCGACACTTGTGAGTGTTCCCCACCAAAAGCAGGACTAGCACCACCTCCTGTCCTGACTCTGAAGCAGTTGAACCATGACCCCAACCAAGTCCAAGTTCTCTGGAGCAGGATGTGCCTATTCCCCTGGGCCCAGGTGTGGATCCCATCCTGGTTCAGCACTGTGACCAGCCAGCTGCCAGTTCATCTGACCATCCCCTGCCTGTGCCTGGTCCTCCCTGCACCTCCATTGTGTGGCAGTTTTTTTACTGTGTGGGGGGACAGCAGTGTGGTTAAGTGCTACCTGCGTGAGGTGGAGGTGTGCCATGGCCCACGGGGGACTCACCTGGGGACTGAAGGCCAGTGCACCCATATGCTCAATCACCAGCAGTTGGAGTGGCAGGCTGCCACAGAACAGACCATGCCTGCACCTGCTGGCCATTCTGTGGCAGAGGCTGCAGCTGTGCATTGTGGCATCCCTAAGAAGAGGAGGGCCACAGCAGCACCTGCTCCTCCACCAGCACCCCCACCACCACCAACAGGTCAGCCTGTAGAATGTGTGGAACCCAGAGAACTGCATGTAACACAGGCTGACTTGGCAGTTCTCTGGAGTGCTGTTGAGGATAACAATGAGAGGGTGAGTGCTATGGAGCAGTGGCTGGATCACGTAGAGGAACATCAGTGGCAAATTATGTCCATGCTGGAACTGCTGCTGGATCACCATGGGATCGCACATTATTTTTATTCCTCACACCATGTGCCCCCCACACCTTCCTTGCTGTGTTATAAACTGTATTCCTCCACCATCCCTGACCCTTGTATGTAATTATGCCCTTTTTTGTTTACTTCCATATGCATGACACTTTGTATTCTGAGCAGTGCAAGTATACTGTACTAAACTGCATGTGTGCATTCAGTCTTCTTCCCAGTCTGTGTATCTACTGCAGACACTGTCCAACTCCCTGACTTAAAAACAAACATTAATGAGTATGATGGTGGGGTGGTGAAGCATGGAGAGATACCACAAAACAGGCTTACAATACATCCAAGTAACTATTAAAAAAAATTAATGTTGTGATTCATGAATCATGGTTTGTGACTGCATTTGTGACTGTGATGATGAAGAAACATGAATGCCTACCACCTACAGCTGTACTTCCCCGATGAGCTGTAGCTTACAACTCCCAGACTTAAAAACACGTATCGATGAGTACAATGGTGGGGTGGTGAAGCCTGGAGAGATACTACAAAACAGGCTTACAATACATCCAAGTAACTAGAAAAAACAATTAATGTTGTACTTTGTAATGTGAATGATCGTGAATTGTGATTTGTGACTGCATTTGTGACCGTGATGATGAAGAACGTGATTTGCCTCATGAGTGACTCGTGATGATGGTCCTGACTTAAAAACACATATTAATGAGTACAGTGTTCATGCAGAATTAAGCACCACACCTGTCCAGTACTCTGAAGGCAAGTCAAACAAATAACTGTGACTTAAGTTACAGATGGAGATTGGGAGCTAAAGAGATGCAAATGCACAGATTAAGATTGCACTGTGCACTGAAGAGATGCAGGCACAAAGGCATAATACCTAATCATTGCTCACCTTCAGAAATTAAAATCTGGAAAAGAATACCTTTGCCAGTTGGGGCGGGACACGGGGGGGCAGTGTAATGTACTGCAGCAGTAACAGTCACTAGTAATAGTACCAGTAAAGATACCATAAAGAAGTACAAAAATCATACAGCTGCAGTGGATAGCAGCTTCACATTGCTGAAATTATTATGTGGCACAATAAAAGGTGTCTAATTTGATGACACACGTCACACACATACTCACACACACACTAAGTAATGCATAGCAAATTGAAAACTTCAGTAATATAACAACATATTTTAAACATACTAAAATGATGCACTGCGGCAGTAACAGTCCAGTAAAGATACCATAAAGAAGTACAAAAATCACACAGCTGCAGTGGATAGCAGCTTCACATTGCTGAAATTATTATGTGGCATAATAAAAGGTGTCTGATTTGATGACGCGTCACACACATACACACAAAGTAATGCATGCAAATTGAAAACTTCAGTAATATAACCACATATTTTAAACAAACTAAAATTATGCACTGCTGCACCACAACAATCAGCAAAAAAATGGCAAGAAATATTGAAAATATTACTGTGTGTACATTAACACAGTTATACAAGAAAAATATCACCAAAACAGAAAGCACTGTCTTTTTCTCCAAGTTAATCTACCTGCACCACAGATACACCCCTCCCCCAAAGCACACTTCCACTGTCTCTCACAACACAGACTGAATGTTGTACATTAACATTCAAAATCCATACATAAACAAGAAACGCTCGATGATATGAGCACAGGAGGGTTTCCAATAATTGATGAACTAAAGTTTCAGCAAAAAAATGACTCAAAAAGGCTTTTTTAACAGCTTTTTGAAGGTTTGAATTGCAGAGAGCTCTCAGAGCAGATTGTCTCCTACAGTTTCCTACACACACTACCCCAAACTGAGGCTGTGCAGAACAATCTAGAGCCCATGTGACCTGAAATCCCATGAAACACTACAAAATTCACCTTTGGAGCTTAAAAACAAGGTGAAGTAAAGCGAAGTACATTGTTTTCAATGTACTTCACCTTAAGAAATGGTGGAGTAGTGGTTTGGGAAGGCAGAGTAATGCAAAGTCATTGTTTTCAATGGACTTCACGTTACTCATTAATAACGCGAAGTACTCTGCTTCACTTGTGGAGCACTCCGTGAATTCGCCTTCACTCCGCGAATCACTCCGTGGAGCGAATTGGGGCCACTTTGCCCATCACTAGTTGTAGGGGACTAATGGTGGAACAGATGTCAGAGCAAGGAGACCTGCCCAGGCTAAATGAGTCCATTAATTCATGAACTTTGATGAATGTTCATGAGTGGTTCATGAATATCTATCAAAGTTACACAGTTGTTCTTTAACTCAGTTCTTGAACCAAGTTAATGAACTAGTCATCAGCATACAGATCATGAAGTTGCTCAACCCTTTAAATGACCATGATGAACCAGGACAAAAAATTATTTTCATAACTAATTTGCAGATTGAAATGCACAGATTTGCATTGAAAAATAATAAAGCATCACAGAATCAAAACGTACGCAGTTTAGAAGTTGAATATGCATGTTCTACAAGAAAATTATCAATTTGAGCACCCAAAAGAGGCAACATTTTTGAATTCACTATATTTTAAAGCACTTGCAGGATCTAAATATTTATGTGGCCTTTCTATGTAAGCAATAATACCCAACAAGGTGGGCAGTTTTGTGTTATATTGGACTGCCTAGGAGTGTAATGGTTATAGCCTCTGGAAGGTCCAGTATAGCCCAACACAGCACCACCGTGGAGAGTATTATTGCACTCAGAAAATGTGTTATAAGTAACATATTTAATGAAATTAAATAAAAGCATCAAATCAAATCAAATAAATGTTAAAAAATAATAAAATTAATTTGCTTGTAAAGTAGTCCCTCTATTGGTACACTTGCCAGTACAGGGCATTGCTGTTTAGGGCAGCCTGTCTCTAACACTGGTTTTCTTCTCTCCCCAGTCATTTTTGTTTGCATCTGCCTCGAAAACCCCCAGTACTGAGGTAATCTGTCTGTCCCCTTAGGATAAAGTGGGCTGAGGTGAGAGGTACTGATTTTTTTACTTTTTCTCATTAAAGCAATCATTCCCCACAGAACAAGCTGGCTATGTTTAGCTGCTATATGACTCCATTGGACTTGTAGTTCGTTTCTGGCTGGGGGCACCTGACCATCAAAACAGAAATGCTGCCCTTTGTAAAATGCAAGGAAATTGCCCACCCAAGGTTACCACTTACATATTGTGGGTTCAGGTGAGAAGGTTTTATGGCACTGGGAGCTAATGCACTGCCAGGTAGTGTAGCATAGAAAGTGGTCAGGTGGCCAGCATCCCATTGTAGTGTCAGGAACAGCTATAAATGATGCGTATGTGTGTAAATGGTTCAGTTTGCTTTCATTGAAGGCAAGAGGCATGTTGGCAAAGGTATCACACTGCCTGTAGTGGTCTTTTTAAAAAAAATACCTAACTTTCTAAATGTGCATATAAAACAGTGCAAAATATTTTGTGGATGTTTGCCTAGAATTTTAAGTTTTAGAAACAAAGCTGTGTGTCAGCAGCAGCAGGAGAGAAGGAGACCAGCCACCAGTGTTGGGGGAGAGGGCAGTCACTGGCAAAGCAAGAAAACAAACATGGCAGTTGTGACAATCTTAAAAATTCTATGGGGCACAATAATCCGGTAAAAATGCAGACAGAGAGTGGGACTCATTATTTCCTAACCTCTGTTGCATGATACCAGACCAGGTGGTTGACTCACTGAGCCAGTCTGATTGCAGGATTGTTCAGACCCATTTTCTAATTATGAATGGAAGGTGAACAGTGATTTCATCTGAGTGAGGAAAAAGTAAATATAAGTTAAGCTACTAATACTAATATCTATTGTATGAAAGCCGTCTATTAGAAAATGGTAAATCTGTAAAATTAAATATATAAATTGACATGGTAAATGATAAAAAAAAAGGAACTGAACAGGGCAAAAATCTTCTGAGAATTGAACTAATCAGGGATACCTGATGAATTAACCAATATTATACAATGGTAAGGATTATTCTGTTGTTCTGTTTGTCAGACTGCCATAGATACAGTGATGTTGTCTGACAGTAACATGAATGTATCTAGGGCAGGCCCAGCAATGTCTGCAGAACACGGAATTAAATTCCTCCCTCCCAGCTCAAGCCACAGCAAACCCAGAACAGTTGCACAGTCTCCTCACAACCGTGACTGTTTACACAGCCCCCATCACAGTGAAATAAATCCTTCCCTCTCTGTTGAAGTCATCCCAAAGCCAAGACAACTTCACAGTCCCTTCCCAAGCACAACTCACAGAGTACCCTATTGCCTTCCTCCTCCAGTAAGTCAAATCCAATATGAAAAGAAAAAAAAGTTGCTAAAAGCCAACACTTTACAACTTCTCATTCCCTGCTTGGCACATTGGCGAAGGCAGTGCATATGCAGCTGAATGGCACAGCACACGCTTGATGGACAATATAAAAAACAGGCTGTTTTAATTTAACAAAAAAGGCAAAACAGCAAACTCAATGCGATTCTGAAGTGGAAAGACACTGAGAGGAGAGCAATTCTAATTTATCATTTCTCAGTGAAACAGAAACTCAAAGTTGCTCAGCCATCTGCCACTTTCCTCTTCAGCGTGTCTTCTTGCATTAGCTCCTAGTCACTAATTGCTCTGTTTTGTATACAATGTCCAAAATCTGTTTTCAAAAAGAAGTGAAACAGGGTCACTCAGAGGTAAAAAAACTCTTTTTCCTCAGCTTTATGGTGAGAGTGAGTGAGACACAGGGGAGGTGGATGAGAGAGGCAGGCATTTGCAATTCAATAAGGCACAGTACTACCTAGAAAAACATGTATGGATTCAATTCTTTCAAAATATGTTTCCACATTCAAAAAAGAGCTTAAAACTGTTACAAATGTTTTCTTTTTTTCATTTTGTATAAAACTGAACCATTGTATAATAACAATATTATAATGCTATATTATATTATATTATATTATATTATATTATATTATATTATATTATATTATATTATATTATATTATATTATGCAAGCTGCTCCCATGGAAGAGAGGGCTAGGGAATGAACAGCAATGCAGGGGCAAGCTAGAGACCAAGGTTCTGTTCCCGGTCTCCCAATGTTAAATTTTTTTCCCCTCAAGCTTTAGATTTACCAGTATCAGTTGCTCAGCGGGTTGCACACTCGCTTCTGAGGCCTGAAGATCAGAAGGCTTTGGATTCTATCCCCACACCAGGAACTTGGGTTGAATCCCAAATACTGACACTATAGTGGAGCATGAGGGGGGTGCTGCACTCCTGAGGTGCCGTCTTTTGGATGAGACGTCAAACCGAGGTCCTGTCTGCCTGTTATGGTGGTTGTTCAGGTGGACGTTAAAGATCCCGTGGCACTTATCAAAAACAGTAGGGGAATTTTTATTGAAAAAGAGGACTACATACATATAAAAGACAATATTTACAATTCCATACATATTCCAAACATCATCACTTTAGTAATAGTTCAAAATGTACATTTACAATATTTGATACTTTTTCTATTTACATCACACACGTCAAAATAAATGTGTTAGTCCAACTAATGTCCACAATGAATCCATAGTAATTTAACCTTCTCCATTGTATACTTCTTGACATCCTGCTACATAACTCCTTCATGTAACATTCTGCATAATTTCCATATTTCAGACTAATTTTTGCTGCGTTACCCAGAGGCACCTACTCTGCCATATATAGTATCTAAGGACAGCAAATATTATATACAATGTGTTTTTATTATATTCCCCCATCCATCCATTCAAGGATAGTACATTAGGTCAACAAAAGAGACCTGACTAAATCTATACTTCTCCCACTCCTTTGCCACAAACTCACACTCATTTCTGACATAATCACATTCCTAAAATAAATGCTCTTGCATTTACAATTGTTGTACATGTTACCCTAAAACAATATGTTTCATTCAGCTGTTTGTATTTGCTATTATTACATACACTTAACCTGCCTTAATTACCTAACCAAATCATGTCCCAAATGAATATTGGCAACCTAGACTTGGAAAGTTGTTTTAATGTATCATTAAACCTGGATGCTGAGCATTGTGGCAATGTTACTATTTCCTACTTTCCCCTTGTAGGATGAATTCATATTTAAGCTTCCTATCCATGGTCTGTATTTGTGTGTCAGTTACCTTCCATTTAATGATGTTTTTCATAACCTCTAATCCAAACCGTGGAAGGTCAAGAATGCCCCTCAATAACCTAGGCCTTCTCCATCGCCATGGAGTTAAACAAGGATCCAACCATGCTAATACAAGAGGCTTCCATCATTTCTCTGCTGGCCACAGTGCCCCTCCTATAAACTAAGGAATATACCATAAATGAACAGTACTGATTTTATCATGCCTATCACCCATTCCTGAACTTTCCTATATATAAATTTCCTTTTTATGGGGTTCAACCTACTACCCAAAAAAGCCTGAAAAAAAAAGCTAAACAAAGAGGTAACCAGTGTCTCGGGAGGGGGGCACATAACGCAGGTACAAAAAGATTGGAATCAGCAGGGACTTAATTAATATTACTCTTTTTTTTTATAGCAATCTGCTGTCCTCTCCAACCTGTAACAAGCCTATTTGCTCTTCTCAAACCTTTTTCTCAATTCTAACGGGCCATGTCTCGAGTACCAAACTTTATTCCTAGTATGTTTATACCCCTCTTACTAAGGGAAAGACCTGCTAGTTTATTCCCCTCCGGCATTCTTGCATCACCTAAAACAACCCCTTTGCTTTTTTCAAAATTTATTTTGGAGTCAGACATAGCTGAGAACCTTCTTATGCCTTCCCTCAGGTCCAACTCCCTGGTGCCTGGTGTTAAAGTCAGTATGACATTGTCTACATGGGCTAGTACCTTAATTGACTGCAGACTTTGAGCTGTTGAAAGCCCTATAATACCATCACTCATATTAATAATCCTGATGAAAATATCAATCCCAGATACATATAGTAAAGGGCTAAGCTGGCATCCCACCTGACTCCTCTTTTGACCTGAATTTGCCTTCACCTCCAACTGTTTAGATTAGGAATGACTATTGTTTTATCATAGAAGCACTTCATCTAATCTATAGATTTTATTGGTAAACCAAACGCTTTTAAAATCAAAAAAAGAAACTCATGGCTTAGCCTGTCAAAGGTTGTCTCCTGATCTAAACCAATGACATAACCCTGTGGATTTTCAGAGTTACCACTGTGAAATATTTCCTTTAGAACTATCAAGTTATCCTGTTGACATCTAGTGGGGATTGCACACGTCTGTGCCAGACTAATTAATCTATCAGCAATCTTAGTAATCCTACCCACTAAAAGTTTGCTAAGAATTTTTACATCATTATTTAATAGACTCAGGGGTCTCCAATTGTTTAGGTCCTCTCTAGCTCCCATCCTATATAATAAAATAAGAATTGCTTCACACATGGATTCTGCCAACATAGCTGACTGCAGTATGTGGTTGTATAGGAATACCAGAGCTGGGGCTAGGTTCTCGTTGAATGTTTTATAAAAAAAAACACCCCTATGCCATCTGACCCTGGGGCAGCATCTGTTTTTAAGTTAGTGGTAGAATCCAAAACCTCTTCTATTGTTATCTCTTCAGTCAGATTTCTTGAGTCACTTTTCATAACCTGTGGAAGATTCAATGAGCCAATCAGGGGAGGATTCCAACTCAGCTTTGGGAAGGTCCCAAAAAGTAATTCTATGTGCTGTTCAACCAATCCAACCATCTTCAAAGGAGATAAAGTGGACTGTCATGATGCAGTTTTTAATTCTGTAAGGACCCTATGATTGACTAACCCTTTCTTTGCATTCTTTGAAGTGATCAAGGGACCCTTTTTGGATCTAACTATTAAATCTTAGTTCCTGCTGCAGTGTTTTAGCCCAGTCATAGTGAAGGGCTCCAATCTGTTTTTTTAATTAATTGACTGCGTTTACTATAATCTACCCTATTTGTCTCTGTTTGAGATATTATTTTATTTATTTATTTATTGAATTCTCAGAATAAACCTTTGAGAGCAAGTTCATTACATAGGTTCCACATCAGAGGTATATAAGCACGAGTCAAAAAACAACACAAAATTACAGTCAATGCATACAAATAAAGGAGAACAACAAAGTACAAAGAAATATACAACTAGTTTCAGGGCAATAACACTAAGTTACATTGTGGATGTAATACATCAGCCAACAGATTGGCTTCATCAGTGGAGGTGTGGGGTATATAGTGGTGCCAAGTGTTGGGGAGGAAGACCTAACTAACTAGTAGGTAACAGGTAAGCTGTGATTCATTAAGGGAGAAAGGGTATAAGATGGAGGGGGGTAAGGGTAGGGGAATTAGAGAGGGAAAACAATACAAGATGGGAGGGAAGGGGGAATAGAGAGAGAAAACATAGATGGTGGAACTCTGAACCGGACAACTATAGGAAGTGAGCAGGAGGCACTAAAGAAGCAGTCACAACTGGCACTGTTAATCAAATTTTTCCTGAGGTTAAATTCCTCTAATGTTGATATAGAAGAGATACTAGGAGGAAGACTATTTATCCATTTAGGTGCCCAGTGTGCGAAAGCTCTTTGTCGAAGTACTTTCGTAAGGGGAGAGGAGCTTCTGCACACCTAAGGGCAGCAAGCCCAAACTCAGTTTTTTTTCCCAGCAAACAGGGCTGCAACTTGAGTCGGCCCTCAAACTGGAGCCAGGTGTCACGAGCATAGAGGTCACAAGTGTGTATACGTGTGCATAAGTTGCTCGGAACCAGTGGTGTGTAGTCATGCTTTATTTAAGGTGATTTTATTGGGCTGGAGGGCTCTGTCAGTTGTGGAGCCATAGATCACAGTGCCATACTCAACCAGAGAGACCACCGAGCTATGGATGGCCAGGTTGAGAGCTTCAGGGGTAAGACTATGCTTATACCTGTGTAGAATGCTGATGCATATATTGACAGCCTTTACAATATTGTCAATATGGTAGACAAAGGACAAGGAGCTGTCAACTGTTACTCCCAGGTATTTAATTATTGAACCAGCTCCAGGGGAGCATCAACTACATTAATTATGGTGAGGGGGTGCAAACAGTGCTTGTTCTGAGGGATGGAAAACAACATTGCCTTAGTTTTTTTTTAATAATTCATAACAAGCTTATGGTTCCTGAACCATCTTTCAACTTCAGTGAAGCTATCCTGAAATGTGTGTTCCAGGGCAATAGGATCAGTACCATTAGCATAAAGGACATCATCATCTGCATAAAGCAGAATGCTGCTGTGACAGGCAAGTGGGAGTTGATTTAGAAATATGCTAAATATTAGAGGACCCAAGATGGAGCCCAGTGGAATGCAAGAGCGAACTGGTCTGCTGTCTGGTAAGACACTGTCAATCCTTACTTGTTGAGATTGGTTCATGAGGTAGCTCTTGAATGATCCTACTGTGTCCTTCGAGGGACCAATAGCTGTAAGTTGTTCAAGTAGAAGGTCATGAAGGTCATGACTAACCATATCGAACACTTTTGACAGGTCAATAAATGTTGCACCAACCAGCTTGCCATGCTTCAGGAAGTTGTGAATATAGCCTGTGAACTCAATAAGAAAAGTAGTGGTGCTATGACCCTTGTGGAAAATGTGTTGTTGTAGGCATTGAATGTTATACTTTTCAAGATATTCAACTAATTAATCCACAACAACCCTTTCCAGTGCCTTTTATAGAGGTGGGAGGATCAAGATGGGTCTATAGTAGCCAAGTGAGGAGTGATCTCCACTTTTGAAGGCAGGAGTCACTAAGGCCACTTTCCACAGCTGTGGGAACTGTGAGAATCTAAGTGAGGCATTGGTAACGTGAGTTAACGGTAGCATTATGTCATCCAGGTTGAGGGCTATAAAATTAACGTCAAGGAAGTCACTGCTCTGTTGGGACTTCCCCAGGATTTTCTGAAAGGATTTTTTGGCTTCATTTATGGTGATGGTTCTGAAGAGAAATGGAGAATCTGAGGGAGACTGGACAATAGTACTAGTTTTGATGGTAGTGTTTGCATGGGGGAGGAAGTCTGGTGGTAGCACTCCAGAGAGATGTAAGAATGCATTGTTAAATGTGTTTGCAATTGTAACAAGGTCAGTTGAGGGTAGATCATCAATGATGAGCATCGTGGGGGCAGCCTTACTATCTTTTCCAGTGGCTTCCTTTAGGTTGGCCCATCTCTCCAAGAGCAAGTGAATGATTCCTTGTTTTATTGTTTTTTTGCTGCCTGTATTGCCCTTGAGCATTCATTGCTAGCCTTTTTACATCTGTGAATGTTTTCCTGCTTGCCAGTCACATGAACTCTAGACCAGAGGTGGTCTCTTTCTTTCAAGTTCTCAAGAAGCTCAGGCAAGAATCAAGGGTTACTACGGCCTTTTATTTTTTGCTTTTTTATCAGGGCATGCTTATCACACACCATGTTGAATATCTGGATGAAACACTGTAGGGCTGTGCCAATGGTATGGGATGAATAGGCTGCAGACCAATTGTGCTGGTGCAGATCGGTGCTAAGCCACTCGAGGTGACCAGGCTTAAGAAACCTATTAGTAACAGTTCTGGCTGGGGGTTTGGAGTAGTTGCTGAACCAGTGAAATAGGACAGGTGAGTGGTCATTATAGGCATCTGGGAGTACAGTGGTGTGGGAGATATGCTCCAGTCAATTTGACAAGACTCAGTCCAGTAACATAGATGAACCAGTTTTGTTGTTTACCCTGGTGGTAGAGCGGACAAGCTGGGAGAGGTGCACCACAGATACAGCATCCCTGTAGGGTGTTGCTATGGGGGAGAGTCAATTGGCATTGAAATCACCAAGGAGTATGGTTTCAGTGTTAATGTTCAGTGCACTTAGGCACTTCATTAAAGAGTCTAACCCAGGGATCTTCTGTCCAGATGGGATGTACACAGAGATGATGGTTAGGGTTCTGTTGTGCATCCCTAGTAAGATTTTTATAGCTAAGACTTGCATGCTAGTTCTGGTGTCAGGCAGAGGTAGGATGTGGGCACGTAGGTTGTCCCTGAGGTAGAGTGCACATCCACCACCTCTTTTGGTAAGAAGATCAACCCTGAAGACGGTGTAACCTGGGATAGAAATTGAAGCATTCGTGATGCTAGGAGATAGATATCAGACTTTGCAGTTGGTTCCTAAGGTGTAAATATTGTAAATAGCCTTTATTTACTCTATTTCTGGCCTGAGACTGGTAAAATTCTTTCCAAGATTTTTTGGTGTCCTCCTACCAATGTACTAAATCCTCATACCCCCCTACCTCATACAATCTTGCTGCCCATTCCCTCTTCTAAGCTTTCATAATTACCGGATGCTCTAGTAGTGCTTCATTTAATCTCCATGTGTTTTCTCTGCATCTCAGTGAATTTTCCCATCCCATTTGTATTGATACTGACTTATGGTCAGTAAATTCCCAAGCTTGAGTATTGATTGCCACAGATTCACAGAAAGGTTTGTTCATTCTTAAACCTCTATCTGTCTCAGACAGCCCACAATTAAAATCTCCACCCAAATAATATGCTGGGAAGTATGGAGATCTTGCTGTACTTCTTTAAACATTGCGACCCTTTGCGTTTTTGTCTGTGGGGCATAGATAGAAATGAGCCTATAATGCTCTGCACAATTCTTTTATCCAATAATAGAGCCCTTCCAGGATGTATATCCACTAACCTAGATACCTCCATAACTGAAGGAATCACAATACTATAATCCAATTGGGAGATGACACTTTCAATCACATTTCTGGCATTCCAATTGGCTAAAAAGGGCACCAAACACACATTTCCCTATTTCTTCCAGCAGCCATAGCAAAAAGACCCCTTCAGAACTCTTTGGGCCTGATTCTCAAAAGGTTACATCTGGCATAACTTGACTTGTGCCAAACAAAATGGTGCAAGTAGCAAGTTATGCCAGCAGTTGCAACATACAGTATTCTCCAAAGCAGCCTGGAACATGCTGCAGGCCACTGGCACCAAAGTGGACTTACACCACCAGTTATGCCTTAAACCCCATGCGACATGGTGCAAGGGCATTTACGGCAGCAGTTGTAGTCTGTAAAGGCAGCAACAAAGTCCCCCAGGGTGCTATTCTACAACAACCTCCATAGGAAAACTGTCAACATAAGTTACACCTGAATATAGCTGGCATAATTGTACTTATGTCCCCGAGGTTGCATGTAGGTGCAGCCTACCCAACCCCCAATGGTATGCCACCCTCCCGCCCAAACACTGCCATGACCCCAAACAACATGAAAAGCACCATAGGACTAGTTCTTCCCCCCAATGCCCCAATCCATTCACAGCATAGGAATGCCCCTTAGGGCTATCCATGCCCCTGCAATACCACATAGCCCCATAGGGCTGCAGCATGCCCCTGATCCCCTGTACATGAAATATAGCTCCACAGGGCTACTGCATGCCCCCGAACCCCAGTACTTGACAAAGAGCCTGACAGGCCCTACCACAGTCCCTCTAAGCCTCAATCCCCAAATGCGGTGATGACAGTTCCACAGGGCTAACCATGCCCCCCAAGCCCCAATGCAGCTGCCAGCAAGTGGCACTGTCCTGTACAAATATTACATTATAGTCAAACCCTATCCCATAATCCCTGGTAGTTTAGTGGCCCCCATGCCCCCACCTGGCATTGCCATCTCACTCTGCACCCCCCTACCCAGCTGGTGAATGGCACAGCCTACCTCTCACCACCATGGTTGCCTTGACTGAGCTCCATTCGCATGAACTGTAATATGTGCCCAATGTATGAATACAGTTCATTCATTGAGCGCATATATACAGTACGTGCTCAGACTGAGCTCAGTCAGTGGCTGGCAACAGTGGTGAGAGGAGGGTCTCTGCCAGTCGCCAGCTGGGGATGGGTGGGGAGGAGCGGGGTGGCCTGCCACTGCCATGTGGGGGGTGGGAGCCTCTAGACTACCAGGGATACGGGTGCCCCTTACACCTTATTGGGGCTGTGGTATGAGAGGGGCAGTGGATCAGGGATCGGGGCATTGGGTGCATGCTTAGCACTGTGGTGCAGTGCCTTGACTGTTACAGGTTACGGGCATGGGGGGCATTTACACCCTTCAGGTCTGGGGCTGTGGCATGCGTCCATCCCATTAGGTATGTCCTTTGTTTGGCATACCTCTGGGAGTGTCGCATCTCACTGGACTTAGCTGCTGGGACCCTGCCCCTTCCAGAATTGGGCACAGGGTCCTTGGCATAATGACAAATAAAGTAAGTCACTTTTGGCAGTGACTTGCGCCATTCTTGTAGAATCGGGCCCTTTTGAGTTCTGATTGGCTGAAAACAAAGCTCAAAGTGACAACATGGCTGCTGGATGTCAGAGAGATAAGCAGTCTCATTTAAAAGTTCATTTTTATAAACAAGTATTTCAGTTTCAAGTTTAAACATTTACAGGATTTGAGAGAGCTCTCTGTCCACTACTAACGACTGCAGAGTGGAGTCTGAAAGAATGCTACTCGACTGGTCATGAGCTCTGGATACTCGGCCCAAGCACAGGCTATGCACACTATATACAGGGACTTCGCTTCTTAAAGCAGATGGCACATTCTCACACATTCACTCAGGAACTATGGATACAACATTACTTTACATGGATTTATACTCACATCATTGGATAGTAGCCCAGGTTCAGAGGCAGAACACAGGGCTGGAACATTGTCAGGCTGAGGGCAAAAAGAAGAGCTCAGAGAGCTAACTCAAGTTAACCCCACCACTTTGGGTGGAGGATTATGCTCTCCCCCACCTAAGAAAACTTGGCATCCATGCCAAGTCTATAATAAAACTGGTGATCACAGACAATAATTTGTCATTATATGCAAAGTCTAGCTAGGCATTAAATAACTATCTACACACTGACAGTCAGAATGGAACACATGCATGCTAAATCCACTGTTATTTGAGGAGATCTTCCATAATGCAAAACATAGTTGTCATGAAAACATTTCAAAATAATACATGGCATAAGTAAAGCATTTCATAGTCACACTTGGCTAAAGGTTAGTTAAGAGATCAACCCAAGTTTTATATAATCTCTCTTTTTCTAACTGTACAGCTTCTTTTATACTGGGTGGAGGTTTTTCTTTTATGTGAGGCAGTGAAAACAGTCCTTGGCAAGGAATTGGGCATGATGTATATCCCTTTGTGCACAACATTCATAGGAAGATCAGCAGAATTGCCTGGAGTTTCATATGTGAGCTTTAACACTGGTTTTACAGTTCTTTCGGAATGATGAGGTACACCTGACATTGGCACTTGCACTTCTTCTTCAGAATTCAGGGTAATCAGTCCCAGCTCATTGTTTAGCAATAAAACAGCTTCTGTAGAAGTGGGTACCACTGCATTTTCTTGAGTCTCTATCACTTGCAGGGTCTTCAGGCTCATCCTCATCATTAAGGGGTAGATCAATAAATTCTGAATCTTCCAGTTCACATCTCCCATTCTCAGAGTTAGCAAGACCTTCACTTGACTTAAACAGATTAGTTAGTCCATGTAGCCCAACTTCATCACTCGGTTCACGTGATTCAAAACTTGATTCACTGTGGCAAGGGGATGCACTTGTTTCAGAGCTTATGCTGGGATCATCTTTGTTTGTCAGTTCAGAAATACCAGACAGGTTAAAATGATCATTAGACACTTGGGTTTCTTGGGTATTGTGACAAGAAGACTGGTAAAACCCCTGGAACAGTCTTGCAAGTTCAGAAGTTGGATAATATGCTGCACAAAACTCTTCGTCATCACTCTCAGCATCAGTATAATTAGGATTAGCTGTAATATTCATAGCGACAGTTGGCTGAACAGCAGGAGCTTGTCAGCTTTGTTTCTTATTTCATGTAACAGATCTGGTCACAGGGCGTCAAGGAGTTTCAGTCTCATGCACTTCATTTAACACTATCTGACCAGTTGGTAAAAATTATTTCTGTAGATAGTCTTTACAGTAGAAGTGTCTCCTCCTGGTTGTATTATACACTGGTAGTCCATCAAGCTTGGCTATTATAACCTAAGGAGTATGATCCCATAGATCAGCTATTTTATGATTGCCTTGAAATCCAAGGTTGTGGAGCAACACAAGTTCTCCTGGCTCTAGCTTTTGAACTTTCACTTGCTTATCATGATGGGTTTTATTGGCTTGATTTCTTTTGGTAGCCATAGTTGTCGCTAACTGGTAAGCTCAATTTAATTGTTCTTTTAACTTTTTTACATACCGCAGGTAGTTTTCAGTCTTGGTGCCATCAGGTGAAACACCAAAACACACATCAATAGGAAGACGGGGTTCTCTTCCAAACATCAGACTATAGGGAGAAAATCCAGTAGTGTCATTTTTTGAACAATTATAAGCATGAACCAAGGAGCAGACTTTTTGGCACCACTTACTTTTACCTTTGGATCAAGTGTGCCCAGCATATCCAGCAACATATGATTAAATCTCTCTGATTGGGTAGATCACCTTGCAGATGATATGGGGTAGTTCTGGATTTTCTGATGCCCCAAAGAGACAGCATTTCTTTGATTAGGCAGCTTTCAAAATCATGGCCATGGTCAGAATGAATTTGTTTTGGCTCACCATAATGCACAAAGAACTTATTCACCAGCACCTTAACAACAGTTATGCCTTCTGGTCCTTTGTGAGGTAGGCTTAAGTGTATCTGGCACAGTGATCATTAACCAACAAGATGTTTGAGATATTCTTAGGGTCTGGTTCAAGGCTAAGGAAGTCTATGCAAACAAGTTCCACATGAGCACTTGTTACATTATTAACCAAAGGGGCTGCTCTTTTGGGCTGTGCCTTTCCCTGTATGAAACAGCTGCAAGTCTTACAATTTTGTTCAGCATCTTTTCCCATCCTAGGCCAATGAAAGTGTGATCGGACCAAGTCTAGAGTTCTCTCACTCCCCAAATCTCCCATATCATTGTGCAAAGCTTTAAATACAACTGTTTTAAACCTGGCTGGCAATACTAGTTGTCACTTGACAGGCCCTCCCAAGCTATCAGTTATTTCTCAGTATAGCAACTGTTCACGCAACTTGAGTTTAGGCCACTCTCTAAGTAATAAGCTAGTAGTAGAATAATTTGTTTGCAACTGAGATGCACCACCTCCTTTCTTTAAAACACTAATCACTTCTTTTAGTAGTGGTTCAAAATGCTGTTCTCTCTGTAGGTCTGCTTTGGTCAGTTGAGGCAAAGAGCTAAGATCTAATGTGGCTAGATTGCAATAAGCTGTTGGCACACAGGTATCAGGTGGTCTGAGGCAATCCACTAAATGGTCAGCATTCTCCACAAATGAGGAGTCATTGTCATCAAATTTTTGGCACAAAGCTTTAACTGTTTGTTCTGGGATACGTACCCACTTCTGGTGCTTCTGGGATTTAGAGATGGGTTGCCAGGAAAGGGCATTTGTGTCAATATAGTTTAACCCAGGGTGATATTTACTGCATAATCACAGATAGACAAAGCTGAAAGCCATCTGTGACCTGTAGCATCTAACTTAACTGAAGTTTGCACATGTCAATGTGTTATTGTCAGTTTTAACATGGATCTTTATTCCATACAAACGTTCATGAGATTGCTCCACTATGGCCCACTTAAGTGCTAAGAATTCAGGTTTGTGTACCGGGTATTGTTTCTCTGAACTTGTCAAACTTCTGCTTGTGAAAACAACTGGGTGCATCCTCTCATGGTGTTCTTGATAGAGCACAGTCCCTTGGCCACTTAGGCTGGCGTCCATGTGAAGCACATACGGTTTGGATGGATCAACATTTGCCAAGACAGTAGCATGGGTAAGAAGATAAATAATCTCTTCAAAAGCAGCATCACGTCCAGCAGTCCATCTAAGGCTGAAAAGTTTGTGAGGTTTGAAATAGGTCTAAATAGTGTCATTGTAGGTGTGTCTTTTAAACTTAGTGTGTGTGGGTGGATACCCTTGTGTCAGATTCAGAAAAGGATGCACCACTTTAGTATAGTCTTTAATAAATCTACTGTAATAACAACAAAATCACTGGAATCTCTGCAATTCTGTAAGACTGGTTGGCCTGGGCCAGTCAGAGGCTTCTACTTTAATAGGGTCAGTATGGATGCCCTGTGAAGACACAATATGACCCATGTATTTTACAGAACTTTGAAAGAATTGACATTTGTCCATTGAAAACTTAAGGTCAAAGCACTTTAAAGAGGCAAACCTCATGCTCCTCTAGTGTTTTGCCAAAAACAATCACATCATTAAGGTACACAAAACATTCAAGGAGAATCATGTCCCCAACTGCTCATTCCATAAATCTTTGGAAGGTTGCAAGAGCTCCCAATATCCCTTGTGGCATTTTAAGAAATTTGTAAAATCCCAACTGGGCAAATAAAAGTGTTTTTCTCTTTATCTTCAGGAGCCATTGGAATTTGATAATATCCACTTCGCAAGTGGGACAGAGAACCACTTGCTCCCATTCAAACAGTCCAAGGCATCTTGTATGCGAGGTATAGTGTACTGATCTGGATTAGTTATTTTATTCAGTGTTCTACAGCCTACACAAGGAAATGATAGAAGGTATCCTTGGGATGGCAGAGAAAGGTGAGATATTGCTGGTGGGGGACCTGAATATGACAGATGTTAACTGGAGCACCTTTGCTGCAGCCACATCCAAGAGCAGGGCCATTCTCAATGCCCTACAGGAGGCATGCCTCAGACAGCTAGTTTTGGAACCCACTCGGGAGGGAACAATCTTAGACCTGGTATTCTCAAATGTGGAAGGAGAAAGGATCTCTAATCTTGAAGCGGGTAGCCATCTGGGAACAAGCGACCACCAAACATTGTGATTCATGATAAACATAGCTGTAGAGTTAAGCCACACAAAAGTGAAGGTACTGGACTTCAGGAGGGCTGATTTTGTCAAAATGGGAGAGTGCCTCAGAAAAGCACTAGCAAACAGGCAAGAAGGTGGGGTAGAGCAACGATGGGGAAACATTAAAACTGCCATCACAGAGGCAACAAGCCTTTGTGTGAAGCAAATAAACAAATCAAAATGAAAGAATAAACTACTATGGTTCTCAAAAGAAGTGGTGGGGAAGGCAAGGGAGAAAAAGATAGCATTCAGGAAGTATAAGGAAACACAGAAGGAGCAAGACAGAGAAGTGTACCAGTTAAGGCAGAAGGAAGCAGGGAGGGTAGTCAGAATAGCAAAGGTCCAAACTGAGGAAAAGATAGCCAACTCAGTTAAGAAGGGGGATAAAACCTTTTATAGGAACATTAGGGAGCAAAGAAAGATGAAGACAGGGATACTGAGGCTGAATAAAGAGGAAGGTGGTTGGGCAGAGAGCAACAGTGAAAAAGCAGGGATACTGAATGAATATTTCTGCTCAGTATTCACAATGAAAAAGCATGGGGAGAGACCTAATCCAGTCAATAGAAGCACTCTGGATAGGGGGGTTGATATTAGTCCTTTCACAGAAGAAAGGGTTCTGAAAGAACTCTTAAAACTGAAGGTGGATAAAGCAATGGGGCCTGATGGAATTCACCCCAGAATTCTAAAAAAACTAAGGGAAGAACTAGTAACACCACTGATTATCCTTTTTAATAAATCATGGGATGATTGTGCGGTACCTGAGGACTAGAGAAGGGTGGATGTGATTCCCCTTCACAAAAGTGGGAGTAAGACAGAGGCAGGAAATTACAGACCTGTCAGTTTGACCTCAGTGGTAGGCAAAAAAGATGGAATCACTTCTGAAGGAAAGTATTGTTGAGTACCTAGAGGCCAGTGGGGCACAGGACCCAAGGCAGCATGGATTCATTGCAGGAAGGTCATATCAAATAAATCTAATTGATTTCTTTGACTGGGTGACCAGAATGGTAGATCAGGGAGGGGCTGTGGACATGGCCTACCTAGACTTTAGCAAGGCATTTGACACAGTCCCACACAAAAGATTAATAAACAAATTAACCAGCCTGGGAGTGTGCCAGGTATTTATAGGCCCTGGGCCATGCACCTCCAGTGGGCCCCCCTCAGAGTCAGACCTGTCTGTCCGTATAAAAAAAAGAAAAGGCGGCAAACTACAATTCAAACCAGGCACGGGCCCATCCCCAGAGCTTGGCAGAGAGATGTAGGCAGCCCGCTCACCCCCACCATCGAGCTAGGCATCGGCAATAGTGGCACTGTCTCATGCTTGAACCCCATCCCCAACCTGCAACTTTAGGCTCCTGTTCAGTTGTCAGAACAATTCAGTGACATCAGTGGTAAACTGGCATGCACAGTTTTACTTATAATGGTGCTGGTGCTGCTCAACTGCTCTCTGCTCATCAGCAAGCAACAAGGAAAATATTACTGCCCCCCCAACCCCCTAAACAGCCAGAGTCAGCTTTCCTGGCCACTGCCAGAACCAAATGGTTCCTGAGGCTGCCCGAGTCCTGACCCAGACCCTGCTGCCATTTGTGTCACACTCTCTTCACGCATGTTAAGATTAGGAATTTTTTTGTGACTTGAATGGTTGAGAAGTTTAACCAAAACCCTTGCTTTCCAATCCACACATAAAAAAAAAATGAACACACAAGTCAGAAAATCGGTATGCTGCAGTAAGGTGAACTTGGTTGACCTGCACCTGGTGCTGCTGCAACTCCATGGCCAGTCTGACTCTGCTGTGCTGTGCTCCAACTGTCCTCCTGATCTCTGCTGTTGTTCTTTCTCAGTGCTGTCAACTTGTGCCAAGCCTGGCAGCAACAATCCATGACCCCCCACAGCCCGCGCCGATTTCACACAGTTCAGTCCATCCCCCACCTGGGAAGCCCCCCAACACAATGGGTTGTCTGTGTATGATGTCTCTCTCGCTCTCTCCTCTCAACAGTCATCAAGACTCAAAACAAAATGAGTCATAATCTCGCTGGCCCCCAGCCAGAACAGAATGAGAATAGTGTGTGCACTTGACTCCACCATGCAGCAACTGCCTGACTCCCGCCTTCACACACAGTAACTGATGATAACGGCAGGGGAAGTGGCTTAGCCCCTCAGGCCAACCCACCTCCATCACACTCTCCCAGACATTGGCTGCACGCACCCACACCCTGCCCCCATGGCCACAATTTAAAAAAAAACACTCTCTAGTTGAATTGGGGCACTGCCAGTCAAACTAAGAGGGCAGGGCTGGTATGGTATCATTTATTCAGGGCCTGGTGGGGAATGTAGTTTGTTTCCATGGTGGCCGCTGGCCACAGCAGTGCCAGCATCACACAGCACAGCAGGTTCAGGGTTTGGGACAGCAACAATTTAAAAAATATGCACCATGCACGCATGAGATGCGCAGTGTGCTGGTGGGGCGCTGGATGGCCCCCCTCTAGTGTTGGAGCCCCAGGCATTTGCCCAGGTGGCCCGGGTGCTGATGCCGGGCCTGTGGGTGACCAAAGTAGTAGACCACAGAGGGGCTGTGGACATGGCCAACCTGACTTTAGCAAGGCATTTGATACAGTCCCGCACAAAAGATTAATAAACAAATTAGCCAGCCTGGGAGTGGGTCCCAGGGTGGTAGGCTGGGTAAAACACTGGCTGGATAACAGGACACAGTAGGTAATATTAAATGAAGTCCACAGTGAATAAAGGAGGGTTACTAGTGGGGTACCGCAGGGTTCAGCACTGGGGCTGGTCCTTTTTAATATATTTGTAAGTGACATTGTGGAAGGACTGGAGGGGAAGGTATGTCTCTTTGCAGATGACACAAAGATCTGCAACAGGGTTGATATGCAAGGTGGGGTGGAAAAGATGAAAAGGGACTTGGCAAGGTTGGAGGAATGGTCAAATGTATGGCAGCTTAGATTCAACACAAAGAAGTGCAAAGTAATGCACCGGGGAAACAAAAACCCAGGGCAAGAGCATACAATGGGGGTGAGATACTGACAACAACAAAAATGGAAAGGGACCTGGAGGTAGTCATATCAGATGACCTAAAGGTGGGCCAGCAATGTGAGAAGACAGTAAGGAGGGCAGGGGGGGATACTGGGATGCATAGGGAGAGGCATCCCCAGTAGAAAACAGAAAGTTGTTGGCCCTCTGTACAGACAGTTGGTAAGACCACATCTGGAGTACTGTGTACAGTTCTGGAGACCCCATCTCTGCAAAAATATAGACAGGGTGGAGGCTGTCCAGAAGAGGGTAACCAAAATGGTGCAGAGTTTGCACCAGAAGACATATGAAGAAAGACTAAAGGAGCTTAAGATGTATAGCCTTGAGGAAAGAAGAGAGAGGGGGGACATGATAGAAACTTTCAAATACCTCAAGGGAATCAACAAAGTCCAAGAGGTTAGCATCTTTCAAAAAAAAGATGTGCAAGAACAAGGGGGCACAATTTGAAGATAGAGGGGGGATGGCTCAGAGGTAATGTGAGGAAGTATTTCTTCACAGAGAGGGTTGTAGATGCATGGAACAGCCTTCCTGAGGAGATCATAGAGTCAAAAACAGTGGGGAATTCAAGAATGCATGGGACAGACATAAGGCAACTCTAGTGGGGGGTAGGAGGAAGTAGGCTGTTGGTTAATTAGGATCTGCAGCTTATCCATTAGGTAGGGAAATGGGCAGACTAGTTGGGCCAAGTGGTCCTTATCTGCTGTCAAATTCTATGTTTCCATGTTTCTATGTTTCTACACATATTCTTACTGCTCCATTTTTCTTCATTACCAACACAATTGGAGAAGCATAAGGACTTTAGGACTCTTGGATTATTCCAGCACCTAGCATCTCTTCCAGGTGATTCCTCTCATTATCTATGTCAGTAGGTACCAACCTTTGGGACTTCTCCTGGAATGGCTGTTCACTGTGTAGTCGGATGTGATGCTCAGCACCTGTAGCACATCCTATATCCCATTCTTTTAGGGAAAAGACTTTAGTTTTCTGAGCCATCTTTCAGCTAATTTGGGCTCTCCATTCATCTGAAATAGGGGAATCCCAAAAATCAAACATAGCGCCAGATACTTTACCATCATCTCCTTTCTTCTTCCAAGAAGGTTGCACAGCAGTATCATCATAGTAGACTTTTGCCAAAGTGTATCCTCTATGGACTTCAGGATCTCTGTCAGTGACATTCTGCACCTCGATGACCACTAGCTGGGCATAAGCATGGGTTCATACAGGTAGCACGCCAGCCCCGACTAGCAACCCCTCAGGCAGCTTACTTTCATCAGGAGCATCTAGCATTAGTATATGATTAGTCACATCCTTCTTTAAGTGGATTTACCCACTGATGCTACATTCTGCATTTGAAGGGAGCACAATAGTAGATGGATCCTTCCTCCGCACAATTCATACAGGTCCATCTTTATCCTCCTCTTTAGGCTACATTTGCAGTTCATATGCTTGTCTCACTAGGTGGCCAAACATGGGCCAAACATGTGGGCATTGGTGCCAATCAACATTGGTATTCCATCATACACTCCAGATTCTGGGTACACCAGAGCAAGAGTCTGTACCGGGTCTCTCACACCGGCTACTGGATAGAGATGCAGCGAAGTAAAATTCCACCCACGAAGTAGATGCGAAGTGGCCACTTCATGTTAGTATTCTGCTTCATGAAGTGACTATTTTAAACCCTCACTTCACCACTTCATATTGTAATTATGACGTTGTGTTGTGTGCTCTGCCTTATTCTGCTTTAAGGTGGAGTGAGAATTCACAGGCTTCCCACACACATCACATGGCTTACACAGTGTAGGTCACATATTTCAGGCAGGCAGGCAGGAGGTTACGGACAAAAACACTCTCCAACTTGGGCTGACTTACGTGTTTTGCATGGGGTGTGACAAATGGCTCTGCTCTGTGAGTGGCTGGGGTGGGGTGTGGATATGTGATGAAGAGTGGTGCATAGGTGACAAGTCCACAAATGAAGTTATTTTCCTCATTTTATGTACAGGTGTTGCACTAGACACACTGCATTGACCACCACCACTGCTACTCTGACCACCACTTGACAAGATTTATAAATCATAATCCTCCCCCTCATCATGCCTGTTGTAATCCTCTGGTGTTATTTCATTGCTACTGCAGACATTCCTACTTGGTCTTACACTGATGGAAGGGGATAACATGCTCAGTAAGGTTGATTACAAGGGTGAATGCCCCACTATGGCATTAGCTGCCATCTGGTGCCAGGTCCACAGTGCCATGTGCCTGTTCTTAAGATATGTATTCCAGACCCCCCATGCCCAGATGACTCCCCTTTTTACCTCGACTCACACGTGCATGGCAAAGCTGGCAGATTGCAACTGACTCATCGTTTGCATCTTAGACAAAAAAATCCCAAACAAGGGATTGTGATCCCCTATTGTTAACATTTCCCTCATGCTGCTTATTGGACTCCAGTTTTTTAACCCATGAAATGGGACATGTGCTACATGATTTTTCAGGCTGGACACACTTGGACTGCAACTGACCACCATGACTACCTATGATTTTTGCTGGGTTATCATCATTATCATCAACAGGAACTGCTAACTCACAACTTTTTTGAGGAAGGGGAATTTAATGCCAACAGACCCAGACACAGCCACCTTGACTTTCTTTTCCTCCAGTTCCCAACAGGGGTCAACAACATCATCATCATCATCATATTCATCAACATCATCCATATTTACATTTTCAGCTTGGATGCTGTCATGTGGAGAACATGTTCCAACCACAACATCATTATCATCATCATCATCAACCGATATTTTTGCACCACACTTTGAATCATTGGATGGCAAAGGCATGACCTCAACAGCACTGGAAGAAATGTGACATTGTGAGTTATCATTGCCAGGATCAGAATCATGTTCAACTACCATGGGGATGTTAATGGGGGTATGACATCATCTATTCTGTCAGTCACAGCTTTAGACAACTGTATTTTTTGAAATGGTTAACTGGTCAGAAGTGGAACTTGAGGCAGCAATACCCATGCCAGCAGAAACTGCACTAACACCACCAGCTGGGATAACATCATCTCCTCCAACTATGAGTGAAGCTATAGATTGCGCTTTAAAAAACATTGATGGAGAAATCCCTTTACTGACATCAGCTATACACTTCTGTGTCCTACCACACCCACAGACAATCCTGCTACTGGCAGCAGTGCCATGGCAAGAAACAGCTTTGCTTGTGCATCTCTTTGCAGGCATTTTGGGGGATCACCAAGAAAAAAATTTCGATTTCTGAACTTTCAGTCTGGGTGGGTGGATGTGAAAACAAAAAAAAAACAACTGTGGCTTGCAGATGGAGATTGGGCACTAAACATATGCAAAAGCACAGACAGATTAAGATTGCAATGCGCAATCAAGAAGAGATGCAGACACAAAGTCACAACAACACCTTAACCAGTGCTCACAAAATACAATCCAGTCTGGAAAAGAACACCTTTTGCAGATTGGGGGTGGGGATGCAGTGCACTACAGTAACAGTCCAAAAACAAGATACCAAAAAGCAGTACAAAATCACGCGGGTGCGGTGGACAGTAGGTTCACACTGCTGCAATTACTCTGTGACACAATAAAGGGTGTCTGATTTGATGACATGCATCGCTCACACACTCACACACACACACTACAAGTAATGCGCAGCAAATTGAAAACTTTGGTAATATAACCAAATCTTAAACAAACTGAAATGAAGCACTGCTGCACCATAACAATCAACAAAAAAGTCAAGAATTACTGAAAATATTACTGTGTGTACATCAACACAGTTGTACAAGAAAAATATAACCAAAACAGAAAGACTGCCTTTTTCTCCCAGTTAATCTACCTCCACCACAGATACTCCTCTCCCCCAAAGCACACTTCAAGTGTCTGTCAGAACACAGGCTGAATGTTCTAAATTAACATTCAAAATCCACACACAAACAATAAACACTCGATGATATGAGTACAGTAGTGTTTTCTACAATTGATGTACTAAATTTTGAGAAAAAAATGTCTCAAAAATGCTTTTTTAACAGCTTTTAGAGGGTTTGAATCACATAGCTCTGAGCACAAACTGTCTCCAGCTACTACTACACATACATTACACAGAACTGAGGGTGTGCAGAACAATCTAGAGCCCATGTGACATGCAATCCCATGAATCACTGCAAAATTTGCCTTGGAGCCCAATAACAAGACAAGTGATGCAAAATACATTGATTTCTATGTACTTCGCATTAAAATTGGTGCAGAAGTGGCTGGGGTAAGGTAGAGTAACAAATTCATTGTTATCAATGGACTTCACATTCCTCATCATGACTCGAAGTACTCCACTTCGCGTTGAGGATTACTTTGCAGATTCCGCATTTCTCTGCGAATTGCTTTGCGGAGCGAATTTTGGACACTTTACCCACCTCTGCTACAGAGGATGGGAATGAAAGTCACTCTTTAAGATAGCCAAGATAGAGATAAGACCTATCACTCAGTCCTTATACATGTAAACCATCAAGGGGTTGCAACTGATAGTGAGATAAGTGCTGATCATACCAGTTCTTGAAAATGATCATTACCTGAGAAGAACTACTGTCCAATATGGCTCAGGCAGGAATCCCTTCTATGTGCACAGTAGCCTCCATGGAGGGGCCTACTAACTCTGCCCAACCCAAGGGGATGTTTACAGGAGTTTTCACAGATGGCTTTGCTACAGAAGGCTGGTATGAGGGCTTTGCAGAAGATTTTTTATTGTTTTGCCTAACTTGATTTTGCAGCTTAATGGTCACCTTTCTTAATTCCTTGGGAGACTGGCACTCCTTCTTAGTATGATCATCTTCCTCTCAGTGATGACAGAAAATACAGAGTCTGGAAGGGCAAGACTGAATAGTCTCTGATAGGTTTTGCACTGCTGCACTGGAAGGGCTTAGAATTATCTGACTGGTTATAGTTATGGCCATACCCACCAGACCTTCTCCATGGCAGTGGCTGATTAGTTGACTTGGCAAGATCATTCACTAGAGACCTCAATTCTCTCATTTCTTTTAACAGTTCATTATCAGCTCCCCCACCAGAGGCTTGCCCCTCACAGATGGGTAAGGAACTTCAGTAACACTTGTTCTTGGTGGATGTTCTTTTGCCATACCCAATGCAACTTTTGTACTTGTCTTTAACTCCCTCAGTTCTCTTAATAAATCTTTAAGCTGCAGAGAATCACTGACAGTCTCTTTGTCACTCTCTTTCTCCTTAGTTTGAGCTACTCTTGCAGTGCCCACATAAGGATCCCAAACTTCCTTCTCTTTTTCAGCCTCTCGTATCTCTTTCATGAGCCAACATAAGCAGTAGATTTACCTCTCCAGTCTTACAATTTTAGTTTCAAAATTAACACACTAGAGAACCTAGCAAACTTTAGGATATGATCCAGTCTTACTCGATTCAAATCGTTGGCCAGTACACTTCCTTTTCTGTGGGCTCTCTGCAGGTCCCTTTCTAGCTGGGTTACATATACGGACAAAGGTTCCTCTTTCCATTGTTTGGTGGACATGAATTTCCACTTCAGGTCTTCACCAGAGTCATTGCTGCCAAAAACACCTTCCAATGCAGAGAGATATTCTTGGGCTGAAGCATCAGGATTAGTGTACCTTGAAAAGAGTATAGATTCAAATTCAGGGCCCGTTAGACTATCCATAATTCTTTTTCTTTTCTCAACCTATGTACACTGCCACTCTTGCATGAGAAAGGAGGCATAGTCCATCCAGATTTTGATGTCGTCCTCCCCACTGGGTGTGGGGATGGTGCCAGAAAACAATCATAGTCTGTGGTAGGAGACAAGGCTAACAGCAGGCACAGGTGCAGGTGCAGGTCCTGAGGGAGGGGTACTTCTAGGGGTCTCAACAGTTTTCTCAAATTCACAGGGGTTTGACCCTCAGCCTGTAACAGTTTATCAAGCTTTTCTTTAAGTCCTTCTGATTTAGGGGACCACTCAGATTTAGATGTCACACTGTACCCAGTGACAACTTTCCAGGCCACAGACGATTCATCAGAGATAATGGCACCTGGCACCTTTGTAATGTCCACTGGTTTACGAAACTCAACTAAAGTCATTAAAGTTTGGGCAGTTAAGTCAGCTCTTCAGCCTTTTACCATAGCTCTGCCAAGACATTTTACCCCAGACAGGGCTTTTTCTATACTACCTTTTTCAGTGCCCAAGGGTATTCCTAGAAGTAAGATGGCATTTGGGGGGGTCAAACTCCTTTACTGCACACCAAACAAGAAAATTTTGCATAGACATTTTACTGGAAGGAAGATCAAAACAGGGACCTGGAACACTGTCCATACTGGTGGCAAGCTCCAAGTGGGGCACAACTAGTAAACAGGAGATCCCAGTGGTGCCTCCAAAGATGTAACCCAGATGCCATGTTCCAGTGGGCAATCACCCCTGTCTGCTGCCCACAATACAGTATGAGGGGCCTGGGTTCTGGTTTTGATACAGAAAGGGGCTTGTTACCAGTAGTAGAACTATTTGCATGGTGCCTCCACCCAGAGTAGATTTTAAGTGGGTCAGATGACAAGCTAGTACAACCCTTTGAGATGCTGTGCCTACCCACTGTCCCAACCAGTCATCCCACACATGGATTACAATAAAGCACTTTACTTTGCATTCATTAGTACAATTATTGGTGATAGCTAACAATACGCTCACAATGACTACTAATAATATGCTCACAGTGACTACTCTTACCAAAAGGGTTCTGAGTTCTCCAGCACACCCTTTATATCCGCAAAGAAGAGCTATTAGCAGTAGCAATGCACTTTATAGTTAGACACAGTAAACTGGCACTCAGTAATAATATGCTCATGGACAGTGTTAACTTCAACAACAAACCTCATTTATTGGGGAGATAAACAATGGGGTAAGGGAATGCAAATTAAAGGCTTGGTATTTGTGCTTCTTTAGATTTTTTGGAAAATCATTTAAACAATTAATAGTCCATACTGACAGTCCCAGATATCTTCACTTGGTACCCGTACTAGAACTGATCCAGGCCTGCCGCATTGCAGCTGGTTGGCCAGTGCTGGGGCCCATAAACAAACAATTTCAATTACTTTTGCAACCATGCAGAATGATTTCGCATAAAAGAACAAATACTTTGGCTCTTTGGAAAACTGGTGTTTGTAATCACAGGCCTGATGGCCTACAAAACACTTTAAAAGGTACCTAAACAAGCAGTTTTTTAAAACTGCAAACTCCAGAATCTGGCTTCATACGGAGGTAAAGTAAAGGCTGCTGTTTACATGTATGCTAAAACTGCATTTATGTAAATAACATAAATGCAGTTTCATATCTTTTGGAAAATGTAAACATCAGCCTGTCACATTCAAAAAACAGCCTTGGCTTCTCCCTAAGATGTCTGCCAAGTGTGTTAAGTGATGAGTCATGATGACATCATTTGATCCAGAGGCAGAGATCAACATCTGTTTCTATAGTGCTAACTAGTTCTTCTTTCCCTCTTTATTTTGAATTGTTGTACCAGAAGGATCAACACCATGTATTACCTCATGGACTATTTTGATCAGTACACAAGTTAGGCTATGATTTTGTTCATTTTGTTTACTTTAACTTGTAGAAAATGTCTTGCAATACAGCTGATTTTTTCTTTGGCAGACTGCATTACAGTACAAAACTTCAAATACCTGATGATCTAGTGGTTATATGATGCACTGAATTTTGTTTTTTGTTAACCAGGAGAGACACACTAAGCTGACAGCTTGTTTACAGGTGTGGCCTAGGAGCACAAGGAGATTTAGTGACTTGCTCAGGGTCACACAGTAAAGTACTAGTCATGTTCAGTTCCAAAGCTCATGCTCTCTTGTTAATCCACAAATAAGGATTTATTTTTCCGTGTGAACCCCCTGCACCTAGCCTGCCTTCTGTTGAACACCCCACCATCCATACCCTGTCCTTAGTATTGCCTGGGGACGCACATGAGCTTGCGGTCTCATGAAGAGAATTATCACACCTCAGATTGTAATCTTGTACCTCAGAGGGTTGTACACACCTATACTGATATGCGTCATAAGCTGGCACTGTTAAAAAATGCCTCCCAAATCACTCTCCAGTTCACATTCTCGATACCTGATTTCTGCTCCCTCAGTAAATATTAAGTGGATCACCACCCTTCTGTACAGTGATGGTAGTATGTACAGTTCCCTGTTGTGTTTTTTTGTCGCCTTCCCAGCAATTCTTCTCCAGTACTTTTCTGTGATCTACTCCACAATACAAGTTGGCTGGCTACCACCCTTCCAAATCTTGAATGAGCTATACACAACTCCATCTATACTGTCCTAACAAATGTCAACATCCCCCCCAAAAGCTCCCTACACTGAATTCAAGTAACAGTTTAGGTGCAGCCCTGCCACTCTGAGTATTTGTCATTGTTGGATACTCTCATCCACAGTCAGGTAGTGAGCACAATGCTGGCAGCCCCACATTTCAGATCTCACAGTGATCTGCTCAGCGTCCTCCTTCATGTCTTCAACTAACCTGAATACAGCTGTACCCTGCTGGAATGGCCTTTTCAGTTCCTCTCTGGCATTCATTCTTCTCACCTGCTCCCCACACCAAAAACTGGTGAGTTCACTACCCTTCCGCATCATGAATGTGGTTAGTACAGTCTCCCGTGTTATAGTTACATATTAATAATAAACATGATCTTCTGGTAAGCCAGACTGATAGCTGCATGGCACAAGTGGAACAATAGGTTTTCCTACTCATATAAGATCTAAGCCACCTGTGATTTGGCATTATTAAATGACATGCATAATGATGTACACACCTAGCATTTAATAGTGCCTAATCAAAGGTAGCTAGATCTTTTAAGGATAGGAAAGCTCATCATTCCCCTTGTTTCCAGCTGATATGAGCCTGACTTACTGAAAAGATATTTTTATATTTTATATGTCAAAATAAAACGGGGACTGTACTACTTGCATTCATGATGCAGAAGGGTAATGAGCTCACCAGTTTTCGGTGTGAGGAGAAATAGTGAAGAATGAATACCAGAGGGGGACTGATAAGGCAACTCTTGCAAGATACTGCTATATTCAGGGAAGGGGAAGACAGAAGGAGAGAAATATGAGCAGATTACTGTAAGAAATAAGATGTGGAGCTGCCAGCACCTTGATCACTACCTGACCCCATTGTCCTGGCCAACATTCCCCTTTCTATAAAACCAGTGCATGCAATTGTCCAAGGCTAGGTGTGGATATTAATGTATGGAACAGCTGCCACTACACGTTCAGTCACTTCACTATCAGTCTGGTATTGCTTGTAAAGCACTTTGGGATACAGTGTGTATGAAAATTACTATATAAATGCTGATTCTTATTCTTCTTATTAATATTATTTCCCATGGAAAAAGAGGACAAGACAAGCATATATTTGAGTTTCGAGAAAGTATGCACTCTAATATTGGACTGCACAAGAACTTTGCTACAAAAAGTGGTGGCTCTAGGGGGTGGTGAAGGGTGTGGCTGCAACCCCCCCCCCATAGTAGCATACTTGCTTGCAGCTGCTGCTGCATTTTACTTTGTTGAAGAAGTCGGATTTATTGATTGTACAAACGTTTACATTCAAACTATGGATTACATTTGTAGGTTCTGTCAAAAACGTACCAGAAAAGAATAATAGCAGAAAATATAAAGGTCTAATAAAAATGTTAAAAAGTGCATATTAAGCATGCACACCACCCCAGCACCCCCATTGTAGCATCCCAGATCCACTATAACCACTAGACCACCAGGTTATTCAAGATTTGTACTGCACTGTGGTTTGCCACAGAGAAAGTCGGTTGGATTAAAAGACATTTTCAGCATGTTAAAGTAAACAAAATGAACAGAACCATAGCCTAACATGTGCATTATGCAAAATAATGCACATGGTTTTGATCATTTGGGTGGAACACTTCTATACAAAGGGAAAAAAGAACTAGTTAGCACTACAGAGAGCCAAATTTCTCTCTGACTTTGGCTCAGATGACATCACATTTGGCGGCCATTTTAGGAAGCAGGTAAGACAGTTTTTTTCTAAATTGGAAGGCTAATTTTACAAATTTCAAATGCTGTGGAACCACATTTAGGTAAATTATGTAAATGTAGTTTTAGCATTAATGAATACAGCAGCCTTTCCTTTAGTCACCTACGGAGTCAGATTTTTGAATAGTTTGTTGTCAAAATATTGTTTAGGTATCCTTTAAACAACACTTAAAACACAAGAACATTGGTTGCAGGGCAAGCTCTCAAATTACTAACTACTCTGCAGCTCTCTAGGCTCTAGTTGACAGTCGAGGTGGATGGCTCCCTAAGGCAGTCTCAAAACTCTGGAGTCCCAATTACAGGCTACAGGCTTTTGGTTTCTGGAAAGAGGACCAGCAGAAAAGACCAGGGCTGGCATGACTCATCCCCTTGTCTAGGCATAACCCCCTAGGTGGCCACAAACAAATGCTAGCTGTTGTGATGGCTGCTGATTCCCCACGCTGGTTCAAATGCAGATTTAGTTCATCATACAGTATTTGCAGCTTTGCTTTGGCAAACAGGATGCAGTCTCTGCATAAACAGGATGTGGTAAATATGCTCTGTGTAATTGGCATAGGCAGTACCTTTTTGGAAGGAATGACTCTGAACAAACACAGTTTTCTGGCAGAGCAGTAACAGTTCTCTGGCTGATGGAACCACTTGGATAGTCTAGGTTCACAATTTCCATGTTGGCAGCTGGAATCAGGATTTACCTTCAGCTTTTGCTGTACCAAATGAGTCTCTGACACAGTTCATACAAACAGCAGAATTCAGCTTAAAGCAAAACTTTTCTTCTCTTCTCCAGAGTTTCAACAACTGATGTAGCTATTAGAGTTCAAACAGAATTAGTCTGGCTACCTGGCTGTGGAAACTCAGATTATGCCTCCTGTCTTTTCCTCAGAGCACAAATCTGAGCCTGCTCACTCTCTGATGGCTCCCCCAGAACTGCACTGTTCAACTGTAACTGTACCTCCTTAACTGAAGGAATCACAATGCTGTAATCCGATTGGGAGATGAGATTGTCAATCAAAGTTCTGGCATTCCGATTGGCCAAAAAGAGCACCAAGCACACAGTTCCCTATTTCTCCCAGTAGTCATAACAAAATGACCCCATTAGGACCCTTAAAACTCTGACGGTCTGAAAACAAAGGTCAAAGTAACAACAAGGTTGCTGGATGGCAGAAAGACAAACAGCCCCATTTTAAAATTCATTTTTATAAACAAGTAGTTCAGTTTTAAGTTTAAACATTTATAGCATTTGAGAGAGCACCCACTTCACTACTAAGCAACTGCAGAGTAGAGTTTGAAAGCACGCTACCCAGCTAGTCATGAACTCCGAATACTCAGACCCAGCACAGGCTATGCACACTATATACAGGGACAGAACTTCTTAAAGCTATAGCGTGACAGCACCATCTCACATGTTCGCACAGGAACTATGGATAGAACATTATTTTACATGGATTTACACTCATGTCACTGGATAGTAACCCAGGTTCAAAGGCAGAACACAGGGCTGGAACATGTCCAGGCAGAGGGCAAAAGAAGAGCCCTGGGAGATAACTTAAGGTAAGTCCCACCATTTGGGGGGGGATTACAAACCATGAGGCAAAACAGTAAAATGCAGTAAATGAAGTATCAAACATGAAGGATAGGCAGTGAGAACCTGTGTGATACATTATTATTCCACACAAAAGTGATTCACTATTTATCAACACAACAGCACTTTGACCATGGACAACCTCACGACTGATGTAAGCCATGAGTGACATTCCCTAGGTCAAACTGCTTGAGTGTAGATAAATAATATATCACACAAGGTCTCAAGCTTGGGCCTTATTTATGTTTTTTTCTGTATTGTTTGTTGAATAAAATATGTTTTTAAAATTGTCTGAGTTTCTTTTGTGAAAACTCTGTTTCACTGTGCCTTTTGGTGGGGTTGCTATGGCCATTGCTATTGATGTGCCATAGAGACAGCACCCAGACATCGCAATGTGGCCATTGATTGGACTACTACAGTAAGAGGCTATTTTAAAAAAAATTTCAAATAAATGGCATTGGGGTTTTGTAACTGCATCAGATGGACCGACTGCACTGCAATGTAAATATTTTATATGCAAATATTGGGAAAGAAGGATGTGGATGTACTAGGCTGGCCTGTCAGAACAGTGACAGCACAATTACTTGCAATGCAGATGACCCAGGCTTGGGAACAAGCCTGGAGCATTGGGCAGCTGGCTAGGGGGATGAGGCTCAAGCATCTTTCAGGCAGTTTGCCTCCTCTGGTGTGGGTAGGTGTAGGACTCTGGCAATAGTGTGCTTCCTAGTGAGAACTTGGGGGTACTGAGCCTGGAGCTCTCAGCAAGTGCTGGAATTGGTGGAGCATGGTGGATGTTGGCACATCGTGCATGGAAGCATACATGACATTCCAGGATGTCATTGCATGCTGCTCCAATCAGGGGAAGCCATGTAAAGTGGATAACCTTTTGGCTGGGCAGGAGATGCCACTCCCTGCCACCATACCCACAACTGGATCATACCCTCTTGGACCCCACTATCCCTCCAGCCTTCCTCCCTGCCTTTATTTGATACTTGTATGAGAGCACTGAGGCACTGAAGGCAGCCCTGCCTTGTGGGGTGCATGCTAAGGGGTTACCTAAATAGGTGAGTCACAGGGGGACTGGAGGGGATGTGGGTCTTAAATCACAAAAATGTTTTGGGCACATACACAACTCATAAGAGAAATGAGTAAAATGTAAAACATTTATTTTAAAATTCACATAACAAGACAATTTTAAAATAATGTTTTATATTCTAGTCTTAATGATTTAAAACATTCTGAGTTTTGGATTTAATATTCTGGTTGGTTTTGGAGCATTACCTCCCAGTGCACACACTCATTTGGAATAATAGGGGATGTGGGTCATAGGCCAGAGAGGATCTTGGTCAGGTGGGATAAGGTGCTTGGATACAGCTGAAAGAGGTCCGGACCAGTGGCATAGGATGAAAAAACAGAGGTAAAAAAAAGGGAAAAAAAGGATGTAAATGTACTGGTAGCCCATGATTTCTAAATGGTGATGTATCTACACTCTTGATGAACAAAACTGGAAGTCTTTGTTGTTACCAAGTGAACAGACAGGTGGGTGTGTGGGTGTGCAGGTGAGTGAGCAGGCATGGGGACAGGAATACTATAATAGCAATTGGGTGGCAGAGGAGAAAGGGACAGAAACAAAATGTAGATGTTTTTAAGTTCACTTTTTGACTTTATCACCACTTCTTTTTCCTTTTACAGTGTCAGCTTGCACAATAATACTGTATGTGTGGGTATGGGGATAGTGGCACTGTGTGAAATTTGGGGCTGGTGGAATGCCAGCAGGCAGGGGTGTAAATTGGTTAAACACTAACTCCAAGGATGGTAACCAGCGGGGTACTGCAAGGCTCAGTGCTGGGTCAAGAGTTGTTTGGCATCTTTATAGCTGATATTTCAGATGGGATTATGAACAAGATCAGCCTTTTTGCTGATGACACAAAGATTGGTGCGGTGGTGGACAATGCAGAGGGGGTGGCTAGGACTACAGGAGGACCTGGCCAAATTTGAGTGCTGGTCGGACATATGGCAGGTGGGATTCAATGCAAAGAAATACAAAGTCATGCACGTGGAAGTCAGAAACCCAAGAATTTGCTACAGGCTGGTGGGGGTACAGTTATCCACTACAGATGAGGAGAAGGATCTTGGGGTGCTAATAACATGACACATGAACCATTCAGTACAGTGCAGGAAGGTGGCAGCTCAACCTAGTAAGATGCTGGGATGTATTGCCAGGGTAATCACCTCCAGGAGGAGGGAGGTCATCTTGCCGCTGTATGGGTCACTGGTGAGATCGCACCTGGAGTACTGCATGTAGTTCTGGAGACCCTACTTAAAGAAGGATGTCAAACTACTGGAGGGGATCCAGCTCAGAGCAACCAGGATAATCCTCGGATTGGAGGACTTACCCTATGAGGAGAGACTGAGTGAGCTTAACATTTACTCCCTGGAGAATAGGAGTGATAGCGGGGATACAATCAAAACCTTCAAATACTTGAGGGGCATAAATAAGGTTAGTACAGAGGTGATATTTAAATTAAAGGGAAGAAGAGACACTAGAGGTACAGTCTGATATTGGAGGGTGGAAGGTTCAGGAAGGAATTTAGAAGGCACTATTTCAAAGAAAGGGTGGTGACTGGGTTGAATGCACTGCCAGAGGCGGTGGTATCCTTAAAGTCAGTGGGCAGTTTTAAGCTGGGGTGGGGCAGAGTGAGGGGGAAGGTCACTACTATACAGGTTGGGGAAGGGGGGAAGATGCAGAGTATTAGACTGATAGCTGCACATACGAGCAGACTCAACAGACCACATTGCCTGTATCTGCAGCTATTTTTCTTATGTTCATATGTTCATAACTACTGTATATGAAACTATTGGTGATGATAAACTTACTGCATGTATAAATGTGGGATATGTATATTAGCTCTGATAAACTAATAGATCAGGGGAGTTTTGTGTCCATGTCTATTGCATAAATATTGCACATATATTGTATGTGGATACCATACCTCTCAGCCTTTCTTCACTGAAATGTGTGACAATAGAGCAAAACGTGTGAAATATCATCACATATGACACTGAATGCTCAGAACACTGTGGCTATCAATGCACTAGTATTCATACTGTTAGCTGATAAGTGAGCATAATAGATTATTATGAATTTATATTTGTTTGCTTTTTTTGCAATTTAGTAAATTTTATTAGAATAGTACCAGGATGTTCAAAAGAAGACAAAAAACATATTAAACATTGTATACCATACTGCTCAAAATAAACCAAACAGAAGGAAAAACAGATGCAGATACAGTACACATGACAAGACAGAAAGGAAAAGCAATAAAACTCACCCCAAAACCAATAAGGCCCCTTCCCCTCCCTCTCCTCCATCTGCCTCCCTCTTTCCCTCTCCTCCCCCATCCCCATGCAGGCTAGCACCCCAGTGTAAAATGATAAAGAAGAATAAATATCCTCCTGAAGGTATATTACACTAATGAAGTACGCCTCATCATTGCCGAAAGAGTTTGAAAGCCTCATGATCAAAGTCCAGCTCTCAGCCTCCTTGGCCTTGCACATCATAGGATGCTACAGGCCTCCCTCTGCAGGTCTTCAACTGTTAAATCACCTTTCCACTCTCTTAGTGTGCTGCAGTCAGAAGTCATAATCCTAGGCGACTGTAACCTGGATTGGCTTTTGGACTCCTCCAGTCTCTTAAAAACTCTATGTGACTCATTCGGACTTACTCATATTGTCTCAGAAGTGACCCATCCAAATAAAAAGAACCCCAATAAAAGCTCCATACTAGATATTATTCTAGTAATCAAGCCGCATCTCTTCTGTCATTCTGGAGTCTTCTTCACTGATCTCAGTGACCACTGCTTTATTGCTTGCATAAGAGCTGCACCCAAGCCTGTTTCTAATTTCAGGTTCACAATCAGGAGATGTTTATGTAATTTAGTGCCACAAGTCTTCCTTTCGGACTTACAGAACTCCTTGCTATGGCAGGACTTCTACCTAGCCAAGACAGTAGAGACAGTATACAAGACCTTCCACACTATTGTCCATCCATGGAGCTATTGACAGAGATGCCCCTTGACCAAAGCATGTACCAAGAAAAAGAGTCTCCCTTGGTTTACATGTCAGTTGAAGTCAGCTTTACTCAACAGGTACAAGTTCTGGAAGAAAGCACATAAATCAAAGCTTCAATTGGACTGGGCTGATTTTAGGGCAGCCAGAAACCTCTGCACAAAGCTTGTCAGAAACACTAAGGCTAACTACTTCCAGTCAACTCTGGACTCTTCCACCAAGGACCCTGCCAAATTCTGGCGAACCCTTAGAGATGCTCAAGGACATGCCTCATCAGGTTTTCTCCCTACCAAGATCTTATATGAAGGATCCCTTATTACTGAGAAGGCAGAAATCCTTGACTACTTTAATAATCATTGTATTACCGCAGGTATGGCCTTTGACATTTCACCCGAGAATAACCTACTTATCCAGTTCTTATCATAAATACCAGCAAGCCCTCCCCCTGTCCACAGTACTCCTGCCATGGGTTTTTCCTTCTAACCGGCAACTTACAATGAAGTGGATGACCTGCTCCTTCAGCTGGATGCCAGAAAAAGTGCAGGAGCAGACCTCATTGGCCCTTTTTTCATAAAGCTTAGTCACCAAGTGCTGGCAGCTCCATTAATGCACCTCTTTAATATGTCCCTCAGCTTGGGTAAACTCCCTTCTGTCTGGAAGTTTTACCACTCTTCAAATCAGAAGACTCCAAAGACACAAATAACTACAGGCCAATCTCCTTACTCCCGACCCTATCAAAACTGCTGTAGAAATTAGTGAATTGCCAACTTAGAAACTACATTGATGCTTCAAAGCTGCTAAACCCTGTGCAATCAGGCTTTAGGCCATGCCATAGCACAAACACAGCTCTGGTTAAAGTCACAAATGACTGGCAGAGAGCCCTTGACTTAAAGAATCACATATGCACGGTATTCCTCGACTTAAGCAAGGCCTTCGATACCATCGACCATGCATTGCTCTTAGTTACTTTCTGCAACATTGGTCTGGATGCACCTTCCCTAAATGTTTTTCTTGCTACCTGGCAGAGTGGATGCAGCAAGTAAAAGCAGTAGGAGTTCTCTTCACTCTAAAACAGATTAGCAGAGGCGTACCTCAAGGCTCCATCTTGGGGCCCTTACTTTTCTCACTTTATATCAACAACATCTGCTGTGGAATCAAACTTTCCAGTGTACATCTCTTTGCAGATGACACAGTCCTTTACACTGCCAGGCCTACTGCTGAAAGTGCCTGCTTGGACTTGCAAGCAGATTTCCTTACACTGCAATAAAACCTCCTGAGTCAAAAGGTCCTATTGAATGCCAAAAAGACCAAGGCTATGCTGTTATTCCTAATGACCAAGTCCATAAATTCCCTTAAGCATGACAATATTCCCCCTATCACCACCCTGTTTGGCGAGTCACTTGACTATGTGACCAAGTTCAAGTACCTAGGTATGTGGATTGACAACAGACTTTCTTTTGCTGATCATATAGACAAGCTCTCAAAAAAACTTAGACAGAGGCTTGGACTTTTTTTCGAATCAAGCATCTGCTTACCCAGGAGGCCAGGAAAAAACTTAGTTCAAACCACGATCCTACTGTAGCTATCTTGGACTTTGCAGACTTCCTGTATGGCCAAGTCCTAAAAACCACACTTTCTAAGCTTGACACCCTTTATCATAGGGCCTTACGTGTCATCTCAGGTGCAGCTTATAATACTTATCACTGTGTACTCTATTCCATGGTAGGATGGACCTCACTTATGTTCAGGAGGCAAAGGAATGCTATACTATGTACCTATAGATCTATATCCAAGATGCTGCCCTGCTACATTTCTGACTGTCTGGCCTCCTGCACCTTATAAAACTATGCCTTGAGAAGCCATTCATACATCTCACTAGCTGTGCCTAAAGTCTTTTCCCATTTTGGCAGAGCCTCCTTCAGCTATGTGCTACCCCAGCTGTGGAACAACATCCAGAAATCCTTAAAATTGGTGCATCCTATTGGTTTTGCAGAATTCAAGCCCCTCTATTAGAGATACTTCTCAGAGCATTGTCAATGCCCTCCTTGTCACTAAACTATAGCCATACATTGTTATTCTTAAAGTCAACCCTATACACTTTCTATCCTCTCATTAGAATTGCCCTTAGCCATGTTCCTGGATTCATCCTTGCTTTCTACTTGCTGCTGAGCCCCCAGCTTACACTGTCACTAGCATTAACTCTGCTCTACTAGAGCTATCAGTGTCGAAAATCACTGGTTCGAAACATTGGTGCTGACTTGCTTCCACCTCTCTGCTGTACTGTTTACTGGGATGAGGCTTCACCTTACGACCAGGCCTCATTGATTATCCTTGTGCCTCGCTTTTATTGCTATGTATTGTATTACTATGCACATTTGTGCTATTATGTTTAGTTGGGCTTCTGTATTATTTATTCTGTACCTACCAGGCATTTCTTGAAAATAAGCTTGCTCAGTGGAGTTTCACCTGACTAAATAAAGATTGATTGATTGATATAACTCAGGGCATTATACACACAGCTACAATATTCTACCTTGAAAGGAAAGGGAGTATATGATAGAGAGGAAAGAAAAGATGCAAGGAAAGTTCACTTTGAAGGCCACCACTTTGGGGCGTGTCCAAATCATAAGGTAAAGAGCTCCTTCCCCAGTGAAGTACTTCATGCAAAAAGGAATCAACAACTTACCCATTTTAGATAACTTAGTAGGGGAATAATATAAATGATGTAATATGTTAAATTGAATCAATCGGATCCTATCTTGCATGATAAAAGCACAACTATTTCTCCAAATAGTTTTCCAAGTATCCTGAGTATAGTTAAGACTCAAAACTTGCTTCCAGTAAAAGGCATCTAATGGCAATTTGGCACATAACATTTTACTTAATTCCTTGTATAATTTAGAGGTAGCTTTAGGCTGGACTGCGAACTGAGAGAAGGTGTTAAATATCAAATCCACCTCCCTCTGCCATGGTGGAGGGCCTAAAGCTTGCAAAACACAGTGATGGATCTAGGCAATAAAAAAATGAATGCTATGGGAGTAGAAATTTCCCTTTCAAAGCCTCAAAAGATAGCATGGCGTAATCTGTCACCAGTTCTTCCACTTTAGAAATTTTCACCCCCCTCCAAGAACTTGGTGTCACTAGTGTCCTATCTACTAAAAAAATCACATTATAAAAATAGAAGTTGACTGAGGTCCTTTGCATAGGGCAAATGAAAGGTCCAGCTAAGCTAAGAATGGGCCCCAACTGACCATCTTATTGGAGTTTGTTTAAGTTGTCCAGGTATTTTAGAATAGAGCATATATAATAGTGACCATAGAGTTAGTCTATGTTGTTGTGCTAAGGTATGTTCTATTTTAAGCCAATTCAGAATATACTCTCTACCATCCATGGGATGCCCCCACTGGAAATATTTTGAGCTATGAAGAGCAAAATAATACTTTTAAAACTGAGGGAGTTGCAGATCCTCAGCCTCCCTCGACCTACTTAATTTTAATATGGCCCTGTGAGGAGTCTTGCCCAGCCAGATAAACTTAGACCAGATTGAAAATATGTGATTAAGCCATATTTTAGGAAGTCTGATGTTAGGCATGTTTAGAGGATATAAAAACTGGGGCAAAATAGCCATTTTGATTATGCTAATCCTTCCCTACACTGACATTGGCAGCTTCTGCCATCCTTGGAGGTCTAATTTCATTTGACATATGATGGGGTCCAAGTTTAGCTTCTTCAAACTACTTCTATCTGTGGTCAGCTTAATTCCCAAATAAGTTAGTGATTGTTATTCCTAGTTTAAGTCTAAGGTGGATATTTCAGCTTTAGAGCAGTTTACAGTCATCAGAAAAATGTTTGTTTTAGACAGATTCAGCTTATAGCCAAAAATCTTTCCGAAAGCTGCTATTATAGACAGGGCTGCTGGAAGAGAGATGCACCAGTTTTAGATGTGTAGAAGAACATCGTCAGCAAACACTGAGAGTTTTCATTCCCCAATTCTGACCTTAACCCTGCAATCAGTGGAGAAGAAACAAGCCTCCTATCCAAGGGCTGAATATAAAGGTTGAATAACATGGGGGATAAGGGGCAGCCTTGACATGTGACCCGTGACAGAAAAAAAGAATTTGACAGCTCCCCATTACATAAAATCCTAGCTGATGGTAGAGCATAAAGAACCTTAATCCAGTTTAAAAAGTGAGCAGGGAGACCATACCTGGGGAGTAAATTAAATAAATAAGCCCATGAAACCCTATTGAAAGCTTTTTATGCATCCAGGGAGACCAAGATCACATTGGAATTGGGCTTCCTGGATGCAGAAAATAGGTGAAAGACTTTTCTGAAATAATCACTCGAATGTTGCCTATCTATGAATCCAGCCTCTTCTGACCCAATTAATTTAGCCCAAACTTTTTTGAGTCTTGCAGCCAATGCAGAGGCCAGAGGTTTAATGTCTACATTTAGTAAAGCGATAGGATGGTAGTTGTCATAAGAACATATGAATATACCAATGTGCCAGCAGAAACAGACCACCTAGTCTATCTAAGTCTGCTTGAGTGAGCAGCTAGCACCCCTAGTTTGCAGCTGCCCCACCCCTCCCCTTTGTTATCCCACTGCCATCCCTCACCTCCACTACCCTCACTCTCCCTGATCCCTGTCCCATGCACTTTTAAAGCTGTTCACAGATTTACATGATACACCCATTCTGGTAGTACATTCCATTTTGCTACAACCCTCTCTGTGAAACAGTGTCTCCTCATTTCCCTCCTGAATCTTCCCCCTCTATTCTTAACCCATGCCCCCTTGTGTCCCTCCTCCTTCTTAGCTTAAAGACCCCATCTGTCCCATCCTTGTTGATCCCCCTCAGATACTTGAATGTCCCTATCATGTCCTCCCGTCCCTTCTATCCTCCAAGGTGTACATATTCAGGTCTCCCAGCCTGCTCTCATAGTCTCTCCCCTCCATTTCACATATCATCTTTGTTGCCCTCCTCTGCACCCCTCCAGTAGCCTGATATCATGCTTTAGGTATGGCTTCTAAAACTGAACACAATACTCTAAGTGCGGCATTACCAGTGACCTGTAGAGGGGCAAGATCACCTCTCTTCACCTGGATGTAAAAACCCTCACTATGCACCCCAGCATTTTGTTCACTTTTGCAGCTGCTCTCCTGCAATGGGCAGTATTGTTCATGGTCCCTGTTATCATTACCCCTTTTTCCTTCTCCTCCTCAGTGATCCCCAGATTAACCCCCCCAGCCAGTATTTTCTCCTTGGGTTCTTCACCCCGAAGTACATAACCTTACACTTCTTTACAATGAACCCCACTGCCACCTCTCTGACCACTCTTCTAGCTTGCTTAGGTCCCCCTGCAGCTGCTTCCATCCTTCCCCTCCATTCACCACTTCTCCAATTTTGGTGTTGTCAGTGAACAGAAACCTTACGCACCACCCCATGTGCAATGTTTGATAAGAAGAGCCCAAAGAATACTGGCCCAAGAACAGAGCCCTGTGGCACCCCATTCATCACCGGCCTTAGAGTTAAGAGCTCCCCTCTCACCACCACCTGTTGCAGCCTCCCACACAGCCAGCTTGCAATCACAGTTTGTAATTTTTCCACTACCCCTGCACCAATTAGCTTCCCACCAAGCCGCCCATGAGACACCGAATCAAAGGGCTTGCTGAAGTCCAAATAAAGAACATCCACTGAATGACCTTTATCCAGCTTACCTGTCACCCGGTCATAATATTGTATCAGGTTGGTTTGGCAAGGTTTCCCTGAAATGAACCCATGCTGCTTCACATTCTGGAGGCCATTGTCCTCCAGGTACTACACCAGTGTTTCCTTTAGTATCGTTTCCATGAGTTTGCACACTATGGAGGTGAGACTTGCCAGATGATAATTATCCAGTTCATCCCTTGATCTGCTCTTGTGTGATGGTACTACATGTGCCATCCTCTAGTCCTGTGGCACACATCCTGACTCCAGTGAGGTGCTGTACAGATCTGCCAGCGACTCCACTAACACCTCCGCCATTTCCGTCAGCACCCTGGGGTGGATACCATCTAGCCCTGGTGTCTTGTCTACCTTCAGTGCCCTCAGTCCCTCTAGGACTCTTCTTGCCTCAATTCTTCCATCTGTCGCCTCCTCTGCCCCCGTCCTCACCCTCCCAGCCCATGGTGGTAGCGCTCCCCCCTTTTCTTCTGTGAACACTGAGCAAAAGTATTCATTCAATGCTGCTGCCTGTTCCTCACCCTTTTCCATCCACTCCTCACCCCTTTTTATCCTTGCTATCATCTCCTTGTGCTTCCTTTTCTCTCTGATGTATCTGAAAAAGTCTTTCTACCCCCCCCCGCCATTAATTCCCTGCACTAATCTCAGCTCCCTCTGGGCCTTGGCTTCTCCAACTTTTCTAGTCACCTCCCTGGACCATCTTGCATACTCCTCTCTGTCCACTTCCTTCCCCATCCTCCTATTCCTCTAGTGCGCCTCTCGTTTTGCCCTCACCACCTCCACTACCTTGCCGTTCAACCAGCCTGGTTTTCTTGCTCTGCTCCTCTTTCTCTGTGTCTTGGTGCAGGCTTCTGTTGCCTCTGTAATCCCCCATTTAATAATATTCTTTTTCTGCTCCACCTCCATCTCCTGCCTTATGCCCTTCAGTTTCCCTTTCAGAACTTCCTGCATCCTCCCAAAGTCTGCCCTCCTGAAGTTTACCACCTGAGTAGCTGATTTCTCGGGCTCCTCACACATGGTGATATTAAACCACACTATTTGGTGATTGCTGTCGGCTAGTGGGTCCTCCACCTTTATTTCCCTTACTGCCTCTCCATTCAACAATACCAGATCTAAAGTATTCTTTAGCCTAGTAGGTACACTAGCCAACTGTGTCAGGAGACCCTCCTGGATTGCGTCCAGGAGCACTAGCTCCCTAGCACTGGAGGTGATCGGAATGCTCCAGTCAACCCCCGGCAAGTTGAAATCCCCCACGATAACCACCTTCCCTTTTCTACATGTCTTTCTGATTTGTCCTGCTAATTCCCTGTCAATCTCCTCAGACTGGGAACTCAAGATTCTTGCCAGGTTTGGAAATTAAAACTATTTTAGCTGCTAAGAGTGGTAGTTCTTTAAAGTCTGCAGTATGTAAAAAGTTAAATAAAGAGGTAATGGGTGGGGTCAGTTCTGCCTTAAACGTTTTGTAGAATAATATAATAAAGGAATGAACCCATCTGGTCCTGGGCCTTTGTCTGGCAGTGTCAGTGGCTCAGCAGGTAGCACACTTGCCTCTGAGGCCGGGAGATCAGAAGGCTGTGGGTTCTAGCCCCACACCAGGCACTTGGGTTCAATTCCAGTACTGACACTGTAGTGCAGCATGAGGGGGGTTGCTGCACTCCTGAGGTGCCACCTTTCAGATGATACATTAAACCGAGGTCCCACTGCCTGTTCTGGTGGTAGTTCAGGTGGATGTTAAATATCCCATGGCACTTCTCGAAAACAGTAGGGGTGGTTTTATTGACAAAGCACATATTGTATACATTGCTACATAATGTCATGAATTTTGAAAATTAAATTCAAATAACAAACACAGAGAAAAAAAAGAACAATACATTTCAGAAATCAGAACACATTAGCTCTATGATATTACTTCCAAGCTACTGCAGATGCATAAAAGCCTAAATTGCAATTTGAATTGATACTATCGAAAATAAAGATACTATCAGAGGGGGAAAACATATTCTTCCTGTACAATAGAAAAAATAACTGTATAGTTATTTCTCTCAATATTCTTAATATTCCTTATTTATATTTAATAAAAAATTGAAACCCTTTCCACCATTTAAAGACTTTGTTGGAAGAATACAGACTTAAATCTTTGTGATACACTTTCTCCATTGCTTGAGAAACTAGATGGCTTAATATTGCATAAGGCATTTTCCTTTGATGTATGATCCATTGGCGCCTAGCCTGCCATAAATAAAACGGCAAACAACAGAAAAAAAATGTAAGAGTATCTTGATGAAACTGAGATAGTCCATGAGAACAGTTATCTATCACCAAAATGTCATATGTTAAGCTCTTAAGCCATCCCATGTTCCATTTTGAAGCTAGAAAAATCCATAGGTGTTTTGAAAATGAACACAATAATAAGAAATGTTCCATAGATTCCTCCTTATCAATACACTCTGGGTATGGGCAATTCCTTTCTGCTAACACTTTGTGCTTAGCATTTCCTCTTATATTCAGTCTCCCATACACTGTTAGCCATAAGATTTCCCACGTGTGGAGGGACTCTATCATTCATGAGTTGTTTCTATACTAAAGGGTTAGAACTAGAAGGACAATTTTTACAACTAGTTTCAATGGGGTACATTTGAGCCATAATTTCCTGATATAAATTTTTCCTTGTACCTTGTATAATTGACAATTTTGTTATATTCCATTTAAAAAGTTTTTGAGCTGCAGGCCTAAAATAATCAGGTATATGTAAATGAGGGGTTAATTTAGGAGCCATAGTATGCCATGCGGTAAAATAGTGTCCTAATGTAAATTTCACCCAATGATGTGCAGTAGAATGTACTGGAGATAAACCACATTTGACAGTATGTGAAAAAAACAATGTGTATAGGAACACTATAGGCTCTATCATGCCCAACCCTCCCTTTTCTTTACCTAAACAGGTATAGCACCATTTGATAGGATTTAGTTTGTTGCCCCATAACATTTGAAAGAAAATTCCATATATTTTTGTTTCCAACTGCACTGGAGGTGGAAAAATAGTAGCCACATATTGCAATTGAGGTATAATATATTGTTTCAAAATCTGAATTCTCTTCAGTTTTGATAATTTCCAGTCTCTCCACCTCTGTATCTTATAATCCACCTTATGCAATGAGATCGCCCAATTGCCCTGAGAAAGATTCTGAGGTCTGAAAAGGATACCTAGAATTTTAATAGGAACTGTAGTTAATGTTATACCCTGTACCTGGCAAGGAGTGTGGTTCCCTGTACCCACAAAAAGTCCCTTACTTTTTGAATAATTCAGATTGGAATTGGAGAAATGTGCAAATAGGTTCAGTTCTTGTAAAAACAAATTTTAGGTGGTTATGATTAGGAAAGAACCCACAGATATCATCTGCATATGCTTGGACCAATAAGGTTTGCTGGTTTCCTGGTCCCAGCAAACCCTCCTATTTGGGCCTCTCAATTAACCATCTTAATAATGGGTCCAAATAAAATATATATAATAGGAGGCTTAGGGGACACCTTGCCTAACCCCGGTTAAAATTTGAAATCTCTCTGTTATTTGCCCTTTAGTGAGTGACCACACATAAACTGTGGTATAGAGCAATTGTATTTGAATAATAACTTCTAATGGTACCCCATATGCCTTAAGGGTGGCAAACATAAGGGGTGTGATACCCTATTGAATGCCTTTTCTTGGTCCACAGAAAGTATGCAACCCGCTGTTCCTGAGAGTGTTAAATGTTCAATTACATCTCTAATAATTATGAGAGCATCTTGAATTTTCCTATTAGGAAGTCCACAGAACTGCTGTGGTGAGATTACCAAATTGGCATAATGTTTTAATCTATTATTCATAATATGAGTCAATATTTTGTAATCTGTATTTAGTAAGATGATTGGTCTCCAGTTTTATATTTTAGTTTTATCTCCTGATTTAAACAAGTAAACTAATAAACCTTCTGTAAAGGAAGGAAAATTGTGTCAGAGTTAAAAAAATATCTATACACCTATTCTAATCAGATAGTTAATTCTGATGCAAAAACATTATAAAACTTGTTTGGAAGTTAATCTAAACCTGGCGAAGTGTCATTTTATAGTGATTTTATTGCTCTCTCTATTTCAACTAATGTTATATTACTTTGCATTTAAGTGCTTCTGCAGAAAATGTGGGGATGTGTATTCCTTGCAAATAACCCTCAATATGTTGTTCAATAGGAGAATCTTGTGGGACAAGAGATTGATAATGGTGTTTTATTATATCCTCTATATCTCCTACAGCTTCTACCTTGTTCCCCTCCTGATTGGTTAGGTACTCTATGTTCATTGTGTTTTTAAGTTTTTTACATGCCTTGAAAGGGTCTCCCACTGGTGTTTTCTGGGTTCCACTATAAAGCATTGCCTGTATTGTTTTTGCTGTGTCATACTGATAGACTTGCATTTGTTGTTTCAGTTGAGAAATTTGGTCAGTATAATCCTGCTTAGAAGAGTAAGCTAATGTATAAAGGCATTGTAACTGGCGTCGTAAGGATATATATGTCAAAAATTTATCATTTCCTGTTTTTTTCCATGCTTAATAAACCAAACTTTCAAGTCTGTTTTTGTATCTATCCACCATTCTCCTATGTCAGTATACAAAAGCTAGACAGACATTCTGACTTTAAGAAGGGTTAGAATGTGTGTTTTAATTTATCGGTCTGTCAACACTGAAATATTTAACTTCCATCTGTTTTTCATTTTGGGGTTCCCCCCCAACAGTTGCAAACTTCAGGACCAACATCAAGTGGTCTGAAAATTGTATAGGTGCAATAGTCAGCAACCCTGTAGGTAAATTTGGTGAGATAAACATATGATCTATTGTGGTTTTATACTTATTTCGAGTGTAAGTGAATTTTGGACCAGTATTATATATGCTACCATCAATTAACCCTGTTTTATCTATGACTCTTGTCAATGTGTTGGAATTGCAATAAATCTTTTTGCTCTTCCCTTGAGGATTTTGTGTCCACTGTACATCATAGTTGAAATCACCACAAAAAAAAATTTTGTAAGAGGTGACTAGGTATGGCTGTATAATTTGAAACAGAACAACTCTTTCAGCTTTCATCTGTGGGCTGTATATATTGATAAGGTGGCAATCTATGTTTTTCCATAGTCCATCAATAATAAGAACTCTGCCTGGAATAAGATCCATCAGTTTGCTCAATGAAAAATTGTAAGAACCAAATAAAATTCCCACCCCGTCTGCACAGTCAAGGCCAAAAGACCAATATGAGGGTCCCCATAGCCATTCTCTCTTAAAATCCATCACTTGTTCCTTAGAATACATCCAGGTTTCTAGCAGGAAAAAAATATACATTTTAGATTAATGAATGTAAGTAAAAACAGCCTGCCTTTTCACATCATTTGACAAACTACGGATTTTTAAAGTTCCTATAACAAAGAGGCCATAAACATGAAAAGAAAAAAAAAACTATACATTTTTCTGGATAAATGGGTCCTAGAGTCACATTTATAGCAGGCTGTAGGTTGCCCAGCATAACCCCCCCCCCAAGGTCCCTTCCAAACATAAAAGAATTAGGGATATGCTCCATGACTGAATCATTTTGTCATAGCTTAACTTTGTACTTCCATCCCCTCATCCAGAACACTTAAGATGTCACACCTTTGGGATTATCAGTGTCAGTGGCTCAGTAGGTAGCACACTCGCCTCTGAGGCTTAATATCCCAGTACTGACACTGTAGTGCAGCATGAGAGGGGTGCTGCACTTCTGAGGTGCCATCTTTCAGATGAGATGTTAAATCGAGGTCCCATCTGCCTAGATAGGTATTAGTTCAGGTGGATGTTAAAGATCCCATGGCACTTATCGAAAAGAGTAGGGGAATTTTTTATTGAAATCTGAACAAATTCATAACAAAGTATTTCAAATCAATATTACATCATACAGAACCATAAAAAGGAAAGAAACAAAAAAAATAAATAAGTATTCATTCATACAATAGCCTTAAACATAAGAGAAACAGTATAACCCACCCCCTCTCCCTCCCCACTATAAGAGTAGGGGGATTTTTTATTCAAAACTTAAAACACATTACACAAAAATGTAGTACATCATACAAAATGATAATACAAAAAAAACAAACCATAATCAAGTATTACAGCATACATGAACTGGAAACAAAAGCAATCCATATATGTACATAATCCCCATCCCATCCCCACTAAAAGAGTAGGGGAATGATTTATTCAAAACTGGAAACACTATATACAAAAATGGCATTACAGCATACAGAATCACAACAAAGGAAATACAAAAAAAAAAGAAAAGGTATTACAACATACCTAAACAAAAAAACAAAACAAATCGTATGAGTACAGAAACCCCTTCCCAACCCCACAAAAATAGTAGGGGAATATTCATTCAAAACTCAGGACAAAAGACATAAATCGAATCACTGTATATACTATCATAAAGAAAGAAAGAAGATCAAAAACATAAATAAGAACTATATCAGGCATTAACCTGAAACCTAAATCATTCCAATGAAAACAACCCTCCCTCCACTAAAAGAGAAGGGGAAATCCTTCCCATAAATCAAGTGCCCCCCCAGCTACAGATAACATCATGCCAATGCTCAAAAATAGAAATCAACAACAAAAAAACCCTGGGGAAGGGTAACCCTTAACCTGTATCTAGCCAGGACATGTGTCTCCACCATAAACTATAAAGATCTGGAGAGGCTGAATTATGCTCAAAGGTATGCCATCTGAGGAGTTCCCAATGAACCATAGAAAAAACATGGCCGCCACATAATAAACTCTGCCTCAGGGTCAATGCACAATGGGCTTGCCATAGCAGGAATTTAACATACCCAATAAACAGCATCATTGTACAGGAGTCAAACTTTGCCCAGGAACCAGGGAGAATGCCCTTGACCCAAACTTCTGGATCTATCACCTGAAATGGGCTGAAAGGCCAGGATGTGTGAAAAATATCCCAAAAATCAACTCCATAGGGGCAATCTACAAACACGTGTTGCATAGTTTCAATAACCCCAGGGCAAGTAGAGACTCTTGGACAAGTGTGATCTACCAGACCTTTGTGTTTCAAATTTCCTTTAACCCCCAACTTCCGATGTGTACATAGCCAGAGGAAATCCCACATATAAGCAGGGACTCGAGGGCTGAAGAGAAACCAAGCAAAGGAATCCCTGACTGATGGTGGGAGCTCTGTAAACTAAGGAGCCACAGTAAAATATGCCGCCCGACCATCAGCCAATTATAAACTGCTTTTCAAGTCCCTGTAGTAAGAAGTCTACAAGACAGTTTCCAAAGTTTAAGCTTTTCAGCCACATCATTCCAATAAGCAGCCAACATAGAAACTCTAGCTTTCTTAAAAAGAAACTCTAAGGAGCCCCATACCAACAGCACAGGGCCAAACTCATCCATTATCCATGGACTCCACAAGTTTGAAATTTTGTGAAGGAGAGGGACAATATTATGAAAGAAAAAAGTAACATAAAAGAAAACCACTGGGTTAATCATTCCCAACCCTCCCTGTGCCTGGGATAGATAGGTAATACCCCTTTTGATTGGGTTCAACCTACTTCCCCACAAGCACTGAAAAAACACACTATAAACAGTGGTTTCCAGAGCTTTCAGGGGAGGAAAAACCACTGAAAGAAATGGAAAAATTGGCAATAAGTGGGATTTAATCATATAAATTCTCTTGCATTTTGAAATACGCCATTTATTCCATTTCACAACCAGCAGTTGAGCAGATCAAAGTTTTAAGTCCCAATTATAAAATTGTGGGTCAGGACCACCAAAATAAATGCCCAGAAGTTTAGCATAACCAAGCACCACCGGATACTGCCAGATAGAGGACCATACGGAACCATCACAACCTAACGCTGTATACAGCACTTGCCGAGATTCACAACAGAGCCAGTAACTGCCAAAAAAATCCTTAACTAATCCTGAGCCAAATGTGCTGAGGCTTTATCAGCCAAAACCAAGAGAGATCATCAGCATAGGCAATTATTTTGATCTGTGTGTCGGAACTACTTACGGAAAGGCCTATAATGTCATCAGACCTATAAAATCTATGGAGTAGGGAGTCCAGGAATAATAAATACAAAAAGGGACTGAGAGGACAGCCTTGCCTTACTCCTCTACCAACTGGGATCTTATTCCCCACCCACCCATTCATGGTAGGCAGTAAACTAATATTTTTATGACAAGTCTTCAACCAAAAAATAAACACGTCAGGAAACCCATAACCCTGAAGAACTTCCCACATATAATCATATTCCACTTGATCAAAGGCCTTGGACTGGTCCAGGCTCACAGGATGCCTCAGTAATTCCTGGGTACTGCCTTTATAAAGGATTTCCTAGAAAAGAATCAGGGCATCTTGTAATTTCTTAGGGGGTACTCCACTAAACTGTGTGGGATGAACAATGGAGTTCAACACACCTACCAATCTATTCCCTAGGACCTTCATCAGTATTTTATTATCAGTATTGAGGAGAGTTATGGGTCACCAATTCCTCAAATCCCTTCTATCCCCATCCTTGAATAAAAGTACCAGTACCCCTTCATATATGCTAATTGGAAAAACACCAGAGCTCAATGCTTCATTTAAGACGGCCACCAATTCAGCCCCTAACGCTTCCCAAATAGTTTTATAAATGGCATGAGGGAGCCCATCAGAACCAGGGGAGGTACCAGTAGGAAGAGACCAGATGACCTGTCTCACCTCAGCTGATGAAATAGGGTCAATCAAAATCTTATCTAGATCCTCAGGAAGATGAGAAAGAGAGCACTCCTGTAACCATCAGCTCATAACGTCTGGTGGCAGAGATTCACTAGTAAATGCAGCCAGGAAAAAATGCCATATCTCCACCAAAATGGCAGAATTCTCAGTCACAGTGATACCCTCCACAGCATGTAAAGACAGCATAGTGCGCTGCTCTCGAATCTGGGCACGGGTATCAAAGGGAACCGTATCATGCTTTTTAAAAAACAACTGAAAACATTGTTGCCTCACTACCTCCGCATCATCTCTTGTTGTAGGCTATCCACCCTAACTTTGAGAGCCCTAAGGGCATCTTGACATACCACCCCCCCTCCATAATGCCAGGTGGTTAAGAAATGTAGCTGAGAACGTAAACTCTGTAGAGTGTTACTTTTCAAAGTCCTATTAAGTCTTCCCACAGACTGAAAGTAAGAGTGGAACTCCTTCTTCGAGTCCTCCCACCATTCACTTGTATCCTCATATAGAAAAAAAATGACTTCCTAGCAGCCAAAACATGTTTAAAACCTTTCTGTATAAGTGGAAAATCTAACAATGAGATCTTCAATTTCCAAATTCCTGGGCCACATCTTTGGTCTAGGAGACTACCAACCAAGAGAAGCAACATGAGATGGTCAGAAGAGGCCACATCTACTACCTTTGCTTCCAGAACTTGAAGGAAGGCAGAAACAAAAAAATAATCAATCCTAGAAGTATGAGGACCACAAGAATAGGTATGTGGGGCCACTGGAAAATATGAGCCAAAAACATCAGTCAAACCCACATCAGCAATAATGTCCCTTAAACAGGAGACATCACAATATTGCTTCTTGGCCGTAAGACCAGAACCTGACTGGGAGAGGGTACAGTTGAAGCCATCCCCCAAAATCGCATTCATGGTGGTAAACAAAAAGGGCTGTACAGCTCAAAAAAGCCAAACCCTATCATGCTTCAGTTGAGGAGCATACACATTCACCAGTCAGAAAGGCAGGCCTTTCCATAAAATATCCAACAACAAGGCCCATCCCTCCACAAGATCTAGTTGTCTGAGTACTTCAATTTGCAAAAAAATAACAAATCCCCACACCAGAACAAGGAGCTACAGTAGTAGCCACAGACATTGGTGTTTTTTCCAGATATTTCGTAAAATTTCTAAAGAGTTTTTCTCTGCTGCCCCTACTGTGGAAATGGATAAAGCATGAGATATTTTTGGAAATATCACAGAAATTTCAGGAAATAGCTGGCAGTGTCTGTGGCTGCTACTGTATACCTTGAGACCAGAAGACAGTGCCCCATATCCAGCCAGCAGAGGCTGCCTCCAGAAGTACCAGAGAGTGAAGGCGAACATCCTACAGAAATAAACAGTCTAAAACAGGTTTAAAAAAAAGACCATAGGTCGCTAATCTTTTAAATTCAGATTGAATGCTGTTAACATTCAAGGATGCCAGGCAAAAGTGATACCGAGGGGAAGCCATAGAAATAGACAGGGAGAAATCATTACTTTACTTTACTTTACTCGAGGCATGGGTAACCCTGCCACTAACTACAGGTGCTGAACTACAATCTGCCAACCCCCCCATCAGAAGGAGGACCTGCCTGGTGCTGGCTGTCTGCAGAGGCAGAAAAATCTCCTTCCATATCAGCAGAAACATCCTGGAGGACATCATATGGATTTGTATCCTCCAAAGGAGCCATCTGTGGCTTCGGGCACTTGGGTTTAGAGCCCCACCCTCTCCTATTACAGACCACAGCAAACTTTGGGGTGGGGGAAGGTTGAGCAACTGGGGGGCTCCATAGCCACCTGGGAGGCAGCCAAAACCATCTCTGGAACAGAGGCCAAATCCATTAGAACAGGAGGGGAGGACCCTCTATCTGGTGCCTCCGGTGCTTTCTCAGCAGAGGAAGGTTTAGAGCCAGAAAACACAGAGGGTGCAGTAGCTTCCCTGATATAAAAATCTTGAACCCCCAAATCAGCATTCTCAGTGTTTTTAGCAGCCCAAGGGCAATCAGTGAAAATATGTCCCAGATCATCACAGAGATTACACTTGAGTTCCTGAAAACAGTGAGCGCTGACATGACCCAGGTCCCCACAGTGAGTACATTTAAGTACTTCACAAACTGTACTGATGTGTCTGCAAGAGCCACATTTGAAACACATCCTAGGCTGGCCAGGGTATAACAAAAACCTCTTGTCTCGACATATGAAAAAACAATTAGGCAAGTGCACAATATCCTGATCAGACTGTTGCAATATAACCTTGAATTTCCATCCCCCAGTCCAGAATCCCTCATCGTCCAATATCGGAGCTGGATTTTCCTGAATAATACATCGCTTCTCAAACCAGTAAACAATGTCAGTGATATTCACCCCCTCATTATGAAAAAGGATAGTGATACCTCTAAAGAGCTGCTTAGTCAAAGGGATTACAACAAAGTCTACCCAAACGGGGTTCATTTTCAGGGTAGAGTATCTGCACCAAAACCGTTCCAACAATGCTGGGGTCCTGAAGCTAACATCGAAGGTACATTTCCCCGGAGCATGAATCAGGGTGTATACTTCTGATGGGGAAAAACCAAGGGATTGTTTCAGCAAAAGATTACCCACATTAAAATGATCAGGGGCTACATCCCTTTGTCCAATATACCATAAACAAACAGCATTCCATCTCTTTTCTAGTTCCACAGTCTTGTGGAAGTGACTTGCATAGGTCGGGGGGGTCTGGGCCAGCAGAAGATTCAGAACTGTTAGAAGGCACTGCTTCAGGCACCACGAGCTGAGACCTAGTCTCATCCCTATCCTCAATTGACAGTCCAGAATCCCCTGAAAGAGGTACTTTTGCCTGGAAGGTCAGGTTCCCCACCAGAGTCCACCACATGGGTCAATGTAGGAGGTGCAAGAGATCCCAGCAAAACCGAGCTCAAGCCAGGAATTGGAAACTGCGGGTCTGGTTGCCAAACTCCATGGGGTGAAGAAATCCAACTGCAGAGGATAGAGCATGTTCAGGCGACCACTCACCATCATCTCCTTCACTCCAGTTGTGACATGGGTCCAATCTTCCTTCCCAGGAAGTAAGTCTGGGTTGTCCGTGGTTGCCAATAATTTTGCAGGGCCCAAAGAACCCTCCGGCGCTGGCGAAGCAGCAGACAGTTTTCGCTTCTGGTCTTCCTCTCTCCGTGAAGCAACAACATCCAACTGGGTATTCATTTTTCTAAGTTCTGCCTTGAGACACAACTTCTTCTGAGACAAACTGAGAGCATCTTCTGAACTGGGAGCGGAACCACTATCGTGGGTGATATGTTGGCCACCCGAAGTGTGCATCCCAGCCACTGCTTCAGCGGTTCCCGATTCCCCAGACTGCAGCACATTCATCTCCATAGCCACTAGCAGGCCATCCACTAACCTCTCTCCTCCAGTGTCAGCCATTGAATGACACACCACACAGTCACATGGCCCCCTACTGACAAGAGCAGGGGCATTTTTTTATTAAAATCATAACAAATAAAACATACAATGTATATCCATACAAAAATGATCAAACAAAGAAAAAACTAAATTTAAGGACAATTAAAAACAGAAAAAATAGAAAGTAAAACATAACCGCAAACAAATATTATCCAACTAAAGAGATATCTGAAAAGTAGGGAAAAAAAAAACATCATAACAAAGGTACCATAGGAGTAGAAGACATTTGTACCAAAAAAAACAGGATAATCCAACTGAGTAACAAGCATGGAAGGTGAAAGTTATCCAAAGAAGTTCCAATATCTTTCCCACATGCCTCTTTTGACAAGTTTCCCTCCCCCACCTTAATACGATCAATATTTCTTGTGATTATTTCATATAGTTCGGCAGGAGAGACAAACTTTTGTTGAAATAGAAAAGAACACCGAGCCTGCCAAACCCAATATAAAATAATCATGGCTATCAAATTCATCATTCCAGAATCATATCCAGCCCACTCCTTGGGAAAAAGCCCATAAAACAGAGACCTCGGATCCCATAATTTCCAGACATGTTGCCAATGATTACACTTCCAAAGAAACAAAAATTGAATGATATATGGACATTCAAAATATAAATGCAACATAAATTCAACTACCATAGAACATGAGTCTTTAAAGCAATATCTGTCTTGAAGCATCTTATGCTTATGATTACCCCTTATATTAATCTTGCCATGGACTCCAAGCCAAGAAATATCCCACATAGTCACAGGAATTCTTTTGCTAAGTAATCAGTCACCAATCCTATTCCTGTGTAAGTCAGTAAAGTCAGGAAATGCCTGATCTGAAAAATAAGTATCTAATATAATCTGATAAAGGCGTTTTCTTGAGAATGTGATCACCATATCCGGAGTCACTTTCCAAGATTTTAACAAATCAAAATTCAGAGCCCAATCTGAGGTCAATGCATACTTCATTTTGTTCTTATGTATAAAATGAGCAGATCTCCATTCCTGCAAAATATCACTAAGATGATCTGTGAACAATAATGACCATAAAGTATCTACCCGGCGACAAAGTGGTTTAAGATTAGAATTCACAAAGAGGGAAAAGAAGAAAACAATTGGATTAATCATACGAATTCCCTCATATTTATAATTCACATATAAAATATTCCTTTTAATTGGGTTAAGCCGGCTGCCCCCAAAACAGGAAAATAAAATATCCATAAAAGGTACAAAAAATTGTTTAGGTACTGGAAAAATATGGCCAACATATAAAAAAAGAGGCAATAAGAACATCTTAATTAAAAAAAATTCTCTTAATTTTCCCTATAGACCATTTATTCCACCTATGTACCTTTTCCCTACCTTTATTAATGCAAATTTTCCAAATATAAAATGTCATATCATTTGACCCAAAGAACAAACCAAAAATATTATGGGAGGAATCTAGTACCTCAATACCTCCTATTTGGGAGTCTCCTATCTGGAACCCCTGTAAATTAAAACAAACACTTTTCAAAAAATTGAGCTGGGAATCAATACAGTGCAAAAGCACAGGAAGAACAAAACCTAAAAGGCTGCCCACAGATTCCGTTGGGACTACCACACACAGATCGTCTGCATAACAAATCGTTTTTATATCACACATACCTATTCTTGTTACATCAGGGAGACTAGGAGATTTCTGCAGGATACGGATGATGGGGACTAATATTAAAATAAACAAAATTGGGCTTAATGGACATCCCTGTCGGACCCCTCCGTGGATGTAACACATTTCTCCAAGCCATCCATTCATATAGGGTTTCACATAAGCCAGAGAGTAGCACATACTGAGCCAGTTAACAAAAGGTTCAGGAAAGTCATAGGCCCGGAGTGTCAACCATAGGAATTCTTGTAAAATACAATCAAAAGCCTTATGCTGACCAAAACTAAACAGATATCCTTTTAACTGTTTAGAATTTCCATGAGAAAATAATTCCCACACCAGGATTAAGGCATCCTGAATCAATCTACCAGGCACAGAACAATACTGAATATGGTAAACCAAAAAAGGCTAATAGTTTCTTAATCCGATTCCCCCACAACTTTGCAAAACTTTTTAAATCAGTGTTTGGCAAAGTGATTGGTCTCCAATTATTTAAGTCTGCCTTTTCCCCTCTTTTAAATAAAAAAAATCATTAAACCCTCTTACATCTGTGCTGTGAGACAGTCTTCTGACAAAAAGGCATTAAAGACTGCTAATAATGTATTAGGCATGAATTTCCATAATTTTTTATAAATAACAGGAGGTAGGCCATCAGAGTCTGGTGCAACCATTTCCTTCATATCAGATAAAACTGTTGCAATTTCCTCAGCCACAAAAGGGTGCACAAGAGCATCCTGCTGTTCTTTTGACAAGTTTGGTAAATCCACATCCTGTAATAATAGTTTCATATCTTTAGTTTCTGTAAAAGGATATTCAAATTGTTCTCTAATAAAACTTTCCAAACATTTAATTCAGATGTTTTACTAACCAAATGACCGTGCACATCTTTGAGAATGCATAGTTGCTTAGTCTGACATCTGGTTCTACAATCCTCAAAAGGATTTACTTGTCTTTTTTTCATTTAGTTCCAAATTTTTGTTTAAATTCCAAAGATTTTTGCTGATCATATTGTAATTGCGTCAATTGGCTTTTTACCTGTAGTATCTGTTCCCTACAGTCCACTTGTGAAGTACACTCTTTGGAAAACAAATCATATAAGGTATTCCGTAATATCTGAGATTATTGATGGCAGCAATCAGCCAAATATCGAGAATGGATTCTAAAAAAATCTCTAATACAGGCTTCGGAATCTACCCACCAGTCAATTAAAGAAGTATAAAGAAAAAACACAGTTCCTTTGTCCAATACCATATCCCTAAACTCGGCACAAAAAATTAAGTCTGATAATAACTGATAATTAGCTCTCCAAACCCCTGGCCCATTTGAGATAACATGGTTCAGATTAATTTGTAACCCTAACAAATTATGGTCTGAGGTCTCTATGGGCAACACCTGCCCCTCAAACTCAGCAATATTTTTGGAACACAACCAATAATCTATTCTGGACAACAAATGTCCTATTGAAAAAGTGAACTTGGGGTCAGAAGCAAAAACATCTAAAAAATTTAATTCTTGCAGTACAGATTTTAATTCGTTGGCATCACAATATACCTTCCCAGTAGATTTTGAATCCAGATTAGTGTTAAAGTCACCTTCCCACAGTAATATCCTGGTGGTAAATTAATAAGGCTTTATTTTTTTAAAATATTTATATCCTAGTGACTGTATGCTGAGGAGCATAGATGTTTATAAATCTATAATTCAAATTCTGCCAACTCAAATCCAGGATCAGTACTCTCCCTTGTACCAGATCCACTACCTTCTGAATAAAAAACCTTGAAAAGAAAAACAAAACCTAATGCCAGAACACGTATCTTGACCTAAAGACCAAAAAGAGGTTCCCAGAAACCATTCTTTGGAAGCTTTTTCTATATCAGAGGTGATATAAAATCGGACATCCTGCAAAAAATAAACATCATACGCTAAATTCTGTAAAGTTAAGCCTTCCACTTATAGTCAGATCTGTTGCTATTTATATTGAGACTTGCCAATGATATGGAAGAAGAGGTGAAAAACATAGAAAACAGCAAGAAGAAAGCAAAAAGAAACCCAGCAATCATTTCTTTTTCTGAGATCTAGCATTCCATTTCTTTGACCCCACCCCTGAGGTATCTTGTTGTACCATCACCATATCAGTTTGGGAAGCATGGAGAGATCCATCAAGATCATCCCCCTCCATAATGTCACCCCAACTCTGCAGGGGCTCATAATGATTTTCCACCAGTACAGCTGGTATTTGACTGTCTTCCACTGGTTTAGCAGATCACAGTCTTGTACAAACAGGTTAGAAATCTAAAGATATATCTTCCAGATCATCAGGAATGACAGGTATAGAGGAAGAGGGGTCCAACTGATATGTAGGAGGAGGAGGAATGGTTGGAGGTAATAGAAGATGAGGTGGGGCAGGGGGGAAGGGGGGTCCATAACAGTAACCTGAGGTGCAGGCTCTTGAGGGGCAGGAACAGGTGGCTCAGCAGGTGGAGATTTAGAAAGGGTAAACTCAATAGAAGTTTCAAAACCTCTAGATTTAGCCTTTGCAGATCTATTAACATAAAAGTCATGTTCCTTATAATCTGCTGAATTGTGAGCAGCCCATGGGCAGGCAGCAAAAACATGGGAGGTATTCCCACATAAATTGCAAGTGGAAGGGACTGTACAGGATAATGCAGTGTGCCCCAAAGTACCACATGCAGAACATTTAAGCTGGTCGCAATCTGAATTCAAGTGGGAGAGGGACCCACAATGGTAACAAGAGCAAGGTTTCCCAGGATAAAACAAAACACCACGGTCTCTCCCTATGTAGAAACAATTGGGAAGATGTTGAATCCCTTCTTCAGACATATTTAATTGAACTGAAAATTTCTAGCCCCCAGTCCAAAACCCATTGTCATCAATTAATGCTTGTGGTACACCATGTACAGTGCACCTTTTCTCCAACCAATAAAGGATGTCCAAAACATTAACCCCTTCATTCCTAAATAAGATAGTAATAACTTTAGACATAGGCCTAGTAATCGAAATAACCACAAAGGGTTTCCAAACTGGATGAGCCTTAACAGTATAATAAGCTGCCCAAAATTTATCCAACAGTCCAGCCGAACGAAATGAAACATCAAAATTGTGTTCACCAGAAGAATGAAAAAAGGCATATACATCTGAAGGAGTAAGCTTTAAAGAGTCAATAAGCAGACGTTTGCCCACATAATTCTGATCAGGTGGTAGAGCTAAACCCCCTTTGTAATAAATACGAGCTACAAATCTCTTCCTGGCAGGCATCCCTGTGTTTTTGAAAAGGGATGCATAGCTCACTGACTGTTTACCAGTATTGTCTGCCGAACCCCTTTGACTGGAGCCAGAAGCAGAGTTCCTCTTTGAAAAAGAAGAGGACGTACCTTGGGGCTCAGCTGAATGATCAGAATTATCCTCGGTGATGTTTTCACCCAACAGCTTACTCTTATGTGATGGATCAGGCAAAGTCCCCATAGTTGGGTCTGCTGAGCCTAAGTCAGCATCTGACGCATTGTTGCCTTGGTTGTCAACTACACCCAGAAGAACTGCAGGAGCAGTGGCTGGTGGAATCATCTCCATGTCAGGAAACTCTGATTGTATGGCAGGCACATTAGCCGTAGGGGGTTCACTGGGCAAAACAGGCGTACCCGATGATAAAGAAATGAGGGGCTCCAGAATCCAGAGAGACTTGTCTTTTATCCACCCAGCCCTTTCCAGTGCTAACTCCAGGGACCAAGACGAGTCATATGCGGTAAAGGGAAAGGGAAATGAATTGAGCTCTGTGTTAGGAGCCTCTGTAATTTTCTTTTCTATAGCCATACCATCAGTAGAATTCATCAAACAATGCTTCGTTATTCCATCTTGAGCAGTCGGCCTGCTAGCAGGTCATTTTCTTTTCTTCTCTTCATCTCTGCAAGTGTCGTCAGGAAGACACTCTCCACTCGCTTCCATAAAAGGCTTATCTTCAGCCTCTATCGCAGCTGGAACTGCAGTATGTAGAAGCAAATTCGTGGAAATAACATCATATCTATCAGGTTCCAAAACAGAAAGAGGTCCAGATGGCACATGCTCACTCTCCAAGGGCTGAGACATACTGATGCCACACCAGGCATCTCAGAGGAGCCCCCTACTGCAAAGAGTAGGGGAAGACTTTATTAAGGAAATCATATAGTACAAATCAAAATTACCAACAGCATCCAAAAAAAACAGACAGATCACATAAGAAGCAGACCAAAAAAAACAAAAGGCAATAATATAAACAGATTCCAACATTAGTATTACTTAATCAGAAAGTCATTATCTGTAATCCAGGGCAAGTTTTTCCAGAGGGCCATCAAATGGGTCTTAGTGAGGCTCTTAGTTTCAGAGAAATAGACATCTTGTATGGATTTAAAAATATTACCATATATTTCATAGTAAGAAAGTTCATGTTGTTGAAGAATAAACAAACATCTAGAATGCCAAATAAACCATTTGATAATAGTAAAAATAACAGTCAATGTACTTTTATCCCAGATATCCCAATTTCAGGGATAGCTGCCATATAGAAGTGCAGAATATGTAAGATGTAGAAAAAAGGTCAAATTAGACTTATCATAAAGGAATTTCCAAAAATCAACAATATAAGAACAAGTAAAATATAAATGCAGCAGGGTTTCAGGTTGGGTAATGCACCGAAGTCTGGAACAAATGCGTTCTTCCACCCTCTTATGCTTTTGATTAGCCTTAACATTCAATTTCCCATGACAATTAAGCCAATGATGATCATTATATTTTTTTGGGATTCATTTCTCATTCAAGGAAAGAAATAAGGCTTCTTTATGCAGATCCGGACATTTGGGAAAGACGTCCATTGTGCAAAAATGATGCTCCATAACAACAGCATATAACTGCTTTTTTGAGTGGGAGATCACTCGCCTACTCGTGATCCCCCAAGCCCTTAACTTAACAAAGACTTCTCTTAAATATTGAGGAGACTTAGCTCCTTTGTCAATACGATGCAGGTTACCTAAGTTCCATGCTGTAAACCAAGGTGAGATGGAGTGAACAAAAAGATCACACCAATATTTATCTGGGGAAATAAATAATGGTTTCATATTTGCATATAAAAATTGACAAAAAAAAAACAAGACAGGGTTAATCATTTGCTGACCACTTTGTTTACGAGATAAATACAATACATTTCTCTTGATGGGATTTAAGTGACTGCCCCAGAAGGACTGGAAGAATAAACTATAAATTTTAACTTCCCTTATCTTGGGAACAGGAAAAACAGAACTAAGAAATAAAAAAGAGGTACCAAATAAGTACATATTAAATAAACACGTTTACAATAACTCATTTTTGTCCTGTTCCAGTTCTGAACCATGCGGGATCCAAGGAGCAATTTTTTGTCCCAGTTATCAATATCCATTTGGGGTGACCCAAACTCAATACCTAATATTTTTAAAGGGCCTAACGTGTAAGGGAGACCAGCTATTTTACCCTGAGGAGCTAGCTGACCGCCCAGAGATTTCCCAATACATTTCAGTAAGTTCAAACTGGTACCAGAGACAGTACCGTAAGTGGTACAAATAGATAACGCTGATGCAGCAGATTGAGCATTCCCTACTAAAAGAACTACATCATCTGCATAAGCCAAGGCCTTTTAAGGAACTATAAAAGTAGATATCTTGATTGGGTTAATACCTGATGAGGAACTGAGAAGCCGTAATAACAGATCTATACTAAAGATATACAAAAGAGGACTGATTGGACACCCTTGTCTAACACCTTTCTTAATAGAAACATGAGGGCCTAAAAACCCATTAATACAAGGACAGACAGTTGCAGTATGATAAAGGGCTTGGAGCCAGGCTACAAAAGTAGCGGGGATGCCATAATGATGCAATACTTGCCATAAAAAGACATGTGCCACCGTATCGAAAGCTTGCCTCTGATCTAGAGAAAGTACATATCCAGCCAATTGTGAAACCGAATCATGAGAGAATATGTCCCTCAATAAAAGCAGTTGGTCAGTAATCGAGTTCCCCGGCACAGTACAAGACTGAGCCGGAGAAATCAAGAATTTTGCCACTGTTAACAATCTTGTGTTTAATAGTTTGGAAAGAATTTTAACATCAGTATTCAAGAGGCTAATAGGCCGCCAATTAGATAAATCTAATTTATCACCTTTGTCTTTAAAAAGAAAAATAAGAATACCTGTAGACATGTCAAAAGGAACAGATTGAGTCTGCAAAATAGTATTATAAACCGAAGTTAGTTCATCCAGTAGTTCACCTTTTAGAAGATGATAAAGTTCAGTAGTAAGACCATCTAGACCAGGGGCTTTACCTTTGGATAGGGATTGAGTGGCAGTAGCAACTTCCTGAGTAGTAAATGGAGCTATTAAACCTAAAAGTTGGGCTTGCGGAGCGTGAGGAACCCAAATAGTGCTAAAAAAAGAAAAAAAATCTATATGATGCGCTTGGGTCACAGAAAATAAAGAAGCAGCATAATCAGAAGCTATACGTAAAACACTACTTTGATCATTTTGAACCACACCCTGCAGGTCATAAAGAGCATGGATTGATTTAGACTGTACTTTGTCCCAATGGCTAAGTAAAGGACAAGTATGAAAAAACAGTCCTTGTGTTTCATGTTGTTGTTGGGACTGGAGGTCTATGGACAAAGTAAAATTATATTGCTTCATTTTCTCTTGCAAATGAGCAATCTGGGCTGAGAAATTATGTCTGGTAAGTTGTGAAAGTGAATATAAATGTTGGAGCTGTTTTCTGTCCTGTAAATACGAAAAATATGAACCCTTCCGAAAATATCTACTACGGGAAACTAGAAGAGAATGTAGGTCCAATTTAGTTTCTGACCACCAGATCACAGGATCATCATATAAGGGATATAATGATTTCCTACAAGCCAAAAAGGTAGAGATGAGTTGAAGGAAATCTGCCCTCAGCAAAAGTTTAGAATTTAATTTCCAATACCCAGGACCCATAGGAGATACTGCTATGCCCAAAGAGATCAGTACCAGATGATGGTCCAAATAAGGGGTTGGTTCGACAGAAACTGACTGAAGCATCAGAGAGATAGACAAAAATAAAAAATCAATACGGGTAGATAATGAACCCTTAAAAAACGTACGTTCCCATACACCTGTATGGGAGAAAACAGCTTCTTTAAGATGGGCATCACAAACAGCTTTTCTCAGAGCAGCCATATCACCAAATATTTTTGTCTTTGTGGTGACCGAACCTCTATCCCCCTTACTTAAACCACAATTAAGATCCCCTCCCCAAATCACATAATGAGCTACATGCAAAAAGGGACTGATTCGTTGAAAAAGAAGAGTACGCTCTGACTTAGTCTGTGGTGCATATGTGTTAATGAGTCTAAAAAAAACAGTGTTCAAAAATGAAATCTAATAGCAAAACCCTACCAGGTACAAGGTCCAATACCTGAACCACAGTAGGTTGAATATGATGGAAGAGTATACCAACACCTGTACAACGGTCTGGGCCTATGGACCAGTAAGAAATCCCTGAAAACCACTCTTTAGTGGAAAGAGAAAGCTCAAAAGTTGAGTGAAGCCTAGTATCTTGTAAAAGAAAGATACCAGGAGAAAATGACCGTAAAAAAGAAAACACCACGGTTCGTTTAATTCTATTTTTAATACTATTGACATTGGTAGACAAGATTAGGAATGGAGGGGAGAAAGGCATTTGGGGAAAAAATTGTAAAGGAAATGAAATCAATGTATTTTTTTTCCGAGATTTACCCTTCCGATGGGAGGGTTGGGAAAAAGAACCACCCTCATCAGTCAGGAAGGATTCAGCAGTGTCCTTAGGCAGAACAGAATCCGCAGAAGAACAAACTGAATCAGTGTCTGAGTGATCAGCATTCAAAAGGACCGAAAATCTATTAGAAGCATCATAAAGTGAGGTCTTGGGCATTTTTAGGGGTGGGTAAAGTTCCAGTGGACCGTTTCTGAGTCGAGAGTCTCCATGCAGGAGGGCCCTCGAGTTCGGGGGGGGGGGCATAGAGCCAGATAGAAGTGCAGAAACCCCTAAGGACACAAAGTCCGGAGATAAATCAGGGGGATGTTTAGAAATTACTGCCAAGGGAGAGGAAGAAGGCACTTGTACATCAGGAACAGGACCAACAACCCTTACCTCGGGGTGGGGATCAGGAACTGAGGAAGCAGACAATGCAGTAGAAGGAACTTCCTTTACTAACTGTATACCAGCAGCATTAGTAACCTTCTTTTGAGCCAGGGAAATCATGAGATGCTGTTCATCTCTATCTGCAGAAAGGGATGTCCTATGAGCTGCCTTAGGACAAGACATATAAACATGGCCTTCTTCACCACAAAGGTTACAACGAACTGAGTTAGAACATTGACCACTAAGATGACCAGTTTTGTGGCATAGGGAACATTTAAGCTGGTCACATGCACTAGTAATGTGTCCCGATAGTCCACATTTATAACAGGTCCTAGGTTGACCTTGGTAGAATAAAACACCTCGATCCCTACCTAGAAAAAAACTATTAGGAAGATGGTGGGGATTCCCTCCTTCAGAATGCAGCAGCACCCTAATCTTCCAACCACCCGTCCAAATCCCTTTGGAATCAAATATAGCCTGTGGATTGCCAGTCACAGTACAATGCTGTTTCAACCAAAACAGTAAATCAGTAACACTGACACCTTCATTTCGAAAGAGAACTGTAATGGTTTTATGTGTAGGCCTAGTAAGAGGAAAATCTTCAAAAGGGACCCACAAAGGGGTGGCTTTTTCTCGATGATAACGAGCCCAACATTTTTCAAGGCCACTACCCAGTTTAAAGCTAACATCAAAAACAGTCTCACCTGATACATGAATAAGTGCATACAGTTCAGAAACTTGAAAACTCAAACTGTTTTTCAATAACTGATGACCCACATAAACCCTTCCTGGAAACACATCTAAACCCCCTTTATAAATTATGCTAACTGCATTATGACGTTTTGCTGAAGAAACAGAATTAGAAAAAAAGGAAGCATAAGGTTTAGGAGGGGCAACTGGAAGGGGCTGGTGGGCCACCTTAGGAGAGCCCTCAGTAGCACTCCGTAGTTCAGCAGGAATGGATCTAGGGATATCTGAAAAAACAGAAGCATCACTAAGAGCTGCAGCCTTCAGCTCATATTGTGGAGAACTAGCCCCTGTGACTCCACGGGGTTGAAATTCAGGGGTTTGAGAAAGGGCAAAGACCGAGGATAGGTGAAGAGGAGAATGTTGAAGTTCTGCACAAAGTGGAGAGGAATCTTGCTTCAGATTCGGGTTAGGGGGACCAGGATTAGATGACACATCAGTCAATACAGTATCCAGAGGCACAGGAACAGTACTCACTGACCCTATAGTGGGGTTAGAAGAAGAGGAAAGGTAAGGGTGTAAAGCTCGAAATCCAGGAACCTGTATCCGGGGAGAGCACCCAGCCAGCTGCATGTAACAAGTCTTCTGCCGTCCAAGTATCACCCTCACTCACTGGAGTATCAGCCCAGTGTAGTTTAATAGAACTTCCATGTTTTATGACTCGGTCTTGGCAAGAAGCTTTGTGCCCTGCAGTAAAAGAAAACACAGTTGCGGCAGCTTGATTCTGGCCAGCACGGTGGAAAACAACGTCCGAAGCAGCCGGAGCCTCCCTGTGGACAGTATCCATAGCGACCGGCTGCTTAGTGACAACAGGGTGCTCCGGAACCATAGCTGCAGAAGACAAACCTTGGGAGTGGAAACGGTTGAAAAGTTCTGTCTTTTTTAACAAGTAGCGTTGTTCTTCCAGCTGCAAAAGGTGGTTCAACTCCTTATTTAAGGATTCGTCAGTCGGAAAGGGAGATTCATCTGTCAGAAAGGGAGATTCATCTGTAGGCAGAACAGCGGCATCCAAACGAGGCAGTTCAGGCAAAGCGGACAAAAAGGTAGATTCCCTGGGCTGTGCGAGCTCCGAATTCACAGGTGAAACATTCATTGGGAACTGCGATGAAACTTCAGAGGAGACTTTCCCCTCAACCTGAAGCACGTCCATCCCCTCCAGTGGCAGTGCCGCAACTGAGTCAGCCATTCTTCGACAGCCAAAAGGGTCCCCCTACTGGCAAACAGTAGGGGGAATTTCCCTGGTGTCCTGGCCAAATTTCCCTCATTCACTAAAAATACCACCAACAGCTTAATCTGGTTCAAGGTCAGTTGGCATTCATCTGTATCCCCCTCCCCCAGGTTGTGCCTGAAAATAGGCAGGATTTGTCTAGTGCATTTACCCAGTCAACAAAAACTAAATAAATAAATAAAAAAATAAATAACCAATATGTGATGTCCTCCACATGGACCCCATCATTCTGAAACATTTCTGTAACATATTTAATGAGGGGTTTGGTCAGTGGAATTACTAAAAAAGGGGTCCATGTGGGGGAGAACTTCACCTGAGAGTAACATTCCCAAAATAGTTCTAAAACATAAGCAGTTCAAAATAACTAACATCGTAGTTATCTTCCCTTGATATATTAATGAAAGCATAAACTTCCCTGGGTGAAAAATGCAATGAATCTTTTAAAAAATCCTTCCCCACATATTGTCTGTTAGTTCTATCTACAAGACCCCCTTTATATCGTATACGGACGGCATTCCGTCTAGGGTCCCTCCCTTTCTTTGTTTTTATAAACAGATCAGAAAGAAGAGGTTTCTGTGATGGTAGTTCATCAAGTAGAGACCCTTTTTGGTCAGTTAGTAGTTCTTTTGCAGCCATAATCTGCTCCGGTTGCTGTGGTGTTGTCACCTACATTTTCTCTGCACCTTCTGTTGGAAATGCCAGATCCTGTGGGGTAGTAACAGTACACCCTATGGTGGTATCCATAGTTGTCTGCGATACAGAAAGCATGTCTCCTGATTTTTCTAAAGCGTTTTGATCTGGAAAACGTGGCCTCCACTCTGGAGAAGCCTGTGAGAATTTTAATGTGGGGTCCCAGTCTAGATTTGGCAACCAGTTTCCACTAGGCATTTGCTTCCAACCTGCATTTTGTAATGCTTTCTGAGGGGTAAATACTTCACCAGTGGAGATTGGGAAAGGGTAGGTAGCAGCTGCCTGTGTTGCTGTACCCAGTAATTTCCTGTCTTTATGGGGAACATTTCTCAGTTCAGTGTCAAGACCTATATTTCTGTTAGCTAAAGTTACTGCAGCTTGCTTTCCTTTTAAATCTTTAGTTTTCCCCATTTTTACAGGCTCCCCTTTAGCAGCAAAGGAAAAAATTGTAGCCCCTTCTTAAGAATCCTTGTTGGTTTGGTATTTAACAATTTGCCCATCAGGCAAAGGATTCACTGTACCAAGTAGTCCCGTGGGTTGTTTAAAAACAAGCCCAGCTGCCCTTGTCATATTATCCATGCTACGTTCCTGTGTCCCACTTTCTTTAACTTTTACAGGTTCTCCCAGCTCTCCCCAACTGTAATCTAGTGGGGTGTAATATCAAGAGTTTAGATTCTCCAGTTGTAATTACTGCTGCTATTTTCACAGTTTTATCAGGCTTTTGGCATGCGCCTGTAACTGCGTTTGAGCAGCCAGACTGTGAGTCAATATTAGTACTGCTTTCATTGATACTGTCAGAAGAAGAAAGCATTCTGAACATATGACTCACCTGACCCTGTTGGGGCCTTTGATGTAACTGTGTCAGCCAGTGTTTTGACAGGCAGATCTGCAGGCTTAACAGGGGAAGCATCCATGTGAAATTCTGCAAGCTGTGGATAGTTTTCCCTGGCCTTTAGATGTCGATCCTCCTCCTGTTTTATTTTTAACATCACCCATTCCACTGCCATTTTCTCATCTGTTGCACAAGTTGCTTTGCTCCTTTGACCAAATCTTCCATTGATAGGTACACATCAGCAATTTCATCATCTGATTCCACTGCTTCCAAAACTCCCAGTAAATCACTGTCAGCCTCTTGCAACTCCAAGGCAGGAGAGGGGACCGACTCCCCCACCTCTACTATGTCCATGTTCTCCAGAGTCTCACTCCAAGTGGCCATTTCCTCAGCCCGCGAGGCCCCCTACAGTCCAGTAGGGAATTCCTACTGCCTGCCACAATTCTCATTTTCTAAAAAATACCACCAACAGCTTAATGTGGTTCAAGGTCAGTTGGCATTTATCTGTATCTCTCCCTGGGTCGTGCCTGAAAATAGGCAGGATTTGTCTAGTGCACTTACCCAGTCAACAAAAACTAAAATAAAAACAAAAAAACAGACAGTTGATTGTTTGTACTACTTCTGCTTCAAGTATAGGGACCGCCAGCACCCTTTGCTGTTCCTCTGTGAGCTGTGGGAGGTTAATGCCTGAAAAGAAAGCATCCATTTTTGTCTGCCATTCCTCCATCAGATCATGGGCTGTGTATAATTTTGTGTAGAAAATCATAAAGATTTCTGCCAGTTGCTTTGGGTCTGAGGTCAAGTGTTTAGTCTCCACATCAGCTAAGGCAGAAATCCATTTGGCCGCAGTTTTTTGATGAATGTGCAGATTGGGAAAGTTTCCCACCTTCTTCCCCAGTCTATGCATGAAGCTTGTATATTTGTTGCTGCCTGAGTTACCTTTTCTAACAAATAGGCTGAGTATTTTGCCTGTAAGCCGTTAAGTTCTAGCCACTTTTCCTCATCCATGGATTTACTAAGATCCCTCCCTAACTCTTTGATTTTAAGCAACATTTCTTGTCTGTGTTTGCAGTTTCCTCTTCCTGCCAGTAGTGAGTCTAATCAGCTCCCCCCGCCAGACAGCCTTCATTGAACCCCACTATACATCCAAAGCCAAGAAAGTATCAGTATTTTCTTGTATCAATCAGGAAATTAAATGCTTTAAATAGGCTACAGTATCAGTGTCTTTCAATAAAGCATTAAGTGACCAGGAGCTATTCCTACATATATGCTGGGGAGGCATTAAATACATATATGCTGGGGAGGGCATCAAATGAAAATAAATTGTGGAATGGTCTGAAAGTACTTTGGCTTCAAGCCCCGCAGGGAGCATATGTTGTTACATAGAATGACTGAGTAGGAAATAGTCGAGGCATGAATAAAACCCATGAGAGGATGATCCTCCAAGGATCTACCAACCATAGAGTCTCTATGAACTCTCTTAAAGATCTTTGTGCCAGAGAGAGACCCATCCTCCTTAGGAAAGATCTATCTAAATCTGGGTAATATACCAAATTCCAATCTCCCCATAGAATGATAGGTAAATGCAGGTAGGGAGCCAAAGCCATTGCCAATGTGGTTAAAAAACTGATGAATCAATGTTTGGCCCATAAATAGAGCCAACAACTAAATAAAAATTTTCCAGGGTGCCATGCACCAGGATAAATCTACCCTCTGAGTCTTTAGTCTCATCAATAAATTTAAATGGTGCTGTCTTGTGCACTAGCACAGCCACCTTTCTTTGCCTTGCCCCATACCCAAACCCATAAGTTTGACCTACCCAAAGTTTCTTTAATAAATGAACTTAGTCTGAAGGAAGGCGGGTCTCCTGGAGGCATACAAAATGAGGAGAACATTTTGTAAATATCACAAAATACAAAATTTTTTCAAACTATCTCTCCCTCCCTTAATGTTCCAAGGCATAATGTGCCAATTGAGTGACATATGGTTAGAACCGTTTTAGACTTAATGACGTACATACCTCAGGATTGATTAGCCTGCATATCCCCCACCAACAGAATCCAAAATGTATAACCCACCAATGCCTCACCCCTCACGCCTCCCTAAAAAAGTAACAATAAGAAAAAGAGACTAATAGAATCTCAACAAAGAATAACAAAAAGCTATCCCCGGGCCTAAAGTCCCACCTAAACATGTGGTCTGCAGAAGCTAGCATAGTGATAGATCCACCTGGGCCACTATACTTAATCACAATATCTTTCCTCCCTCCCTCCCTCTTCCATTATCCAGACCTGAGCTATAGAGGAGGAGGGAGCACTCATTTAGAACTAAATGCCTATTTGATTGGTTATATAATAGGACGTGGCTTCCTGTTAGAAAAAGGTAAAACCATATCCTCCTGAAGTTTACTATATTAATTAAACGTACTACTACAGTTTTTGGAAAATTCAGAAATGGAAATAGAATCAACACTTGCCCTGTTATACCTCATAACACTGACTATAGAAGTAAATGGGGAGAGCTTACACTATATAATATAACAAATATCTTATACTGTAGTCCTGCATCTGTAGTATTTCAGTGACATCCTACAAAGGTAAATGAAAAAGAAATTAAGTCCAGAGTCTCAATACTTAAACTTAAAGAAGCTGCCACTGTCCTCTTCAGGTTACCCTGAAGTAAATTCCTGAGGACTTAATCAATATCCACTACAGGTGCAGCCCGTCATAGAATCAATTAAAGTCCATTAGTAAGCACATCTGTGTTATTCACTAAATAATGTCTCTCAACTGAAGCAAACATGAAATATGCTATAATAAAGTAACAGTCAATGAAATCTATAATTAGATCAAAAATAGGAATACCACAGCTGAACTGAGTTTTGAGAAGTGGCAGGTCACAAAAGAACAGACGCCACACCATCAAAGCTTCTCGAAGATGATGCATCAACAAAAACTGTATCTGCAATCCAATGTCCATCAATCCAAATGTCCCAAAAAAATGGTAGTAATCAAAGCTCAGTGCTCCGTATGCTGAGTCGCAGCTCATAGTCACAAGATTAAAAGAAAAAGGCACCTGTAGTAACAAACTCAAGCTGCAAAAACCAAAGGGATCCACCATCAGATTCAGGAAGCTATTAATTAAGGGGGTGAACCACACTCCTATCTGTTCCCTGAATCACAATTCCAATAGTATGCAAAGAAATAGCTCAGTAGCTGGTAAGGGTAAAATTAAACAGCTGCAATGTCCAAATTTTAACATACATTTTAAAATCTTAAAAGGGTGCTCTTCAAAATAAGCCATAGAGAGATAATTACCAGTAAGCGTTCCCGAAGATGTCAGCTTGCAGATTTAAATGAGTCTGGGAGAATCTTGCAGAGCTCATTCTGGGCTTGAAGAGCAGAGTCAAATAGAAAAAAACCCGTAGCAGTGAACACCTCCAACTTTTCTGGGTACAACGTCTTGTGTCAGATATTGGTTGCCCAGAGCTTAGACTTGATTCCACAATAGGCTGCATGGTCCTGCTGTACTTCGAAGGTGATACCAAGGACCATTCTTAAATTCTTTCCAGCCCATCGAAATATGACCAAGTTTTTGGTCTACCTTAAGAGATTATCTCTATCCAGATAGTTCCAGAGCCAACAGATCAATGGATGAGGGGGATCTCCAGCAGCAGGCTTGGGCCTTACTGAATGGTGTGCCCATTCAACAATGTAGCTTGGGCCATTGGGAGGTGGCCTGGCTATTTTAGTACAGGGCTTCTGGACAAACTCCACAGGGTTCAAGTCTTCTTACCCTTCAGGGAGTTCCAGGATCACTAAGTTGTTGTTTTTCCCCAAGTGCATAACCCTACATTTGTCGACATTAAATGTAGATTTGTTACTTATTGCCCAGTTTTCAATTTCTCCTAAAGCTAGTTGTAAGATATCTGAATCCTCTTTAGACTTTATCTTATACCCTATTCTTGTATCATCTGCAAATTTCGACAGCCACACATTTGTTGAAGTTTGCATAGATGAAATATATAAGTTGAAGAGGCAGGGGCCCAGAACCGAGCCCTGTGGCACCCCACTGGTCACTGTTACCCAATCTGACAAAGATCCTTTCACCGATACTCTCTGCCTCCATTTTGTCAACCAATTTTCAATCCATAGAGAAATATTGGCATGTATACCATGCTTAATTAATGCCTCAATCAAGAGGCCATGTGGGACTTTATCAAATGCCTTTGAATAATCCAAGAAAATAACATCCACTGCTATTCGAGAGTCGAGTGCTTGGTTTACTTTATCATGAAACTCCAACAAGTTTGTCTGACAGGACCTACCCTTCCTGAAACCATGTTGATTTTGGTCTAACTCTCCTGACATAATTAACATGTTGGTAATATGAGATTTAATGATGGCTTCCAAGGTTTTTCCCAATATCGATGTCAGGCTGATAGGTTTATAATTAGATACCTCCTGTCTTGACCCTTTTTTATATATTGGTATAACATTCGTCTGCCTCCATTCAACAGGAACTTCAGTTTTGTCAATAGAATGTTGAAATAAGTGTGCTTCTGGGGTAGCTAATACGTCAGCCAGCTCTTTAAGCACCCTGGGGTGGAGGTCATCAGGTCCCTGTGCCTTATTCTGGTCTAAGGCTTTTAGTCTGTTTCTCACATCCTTGACCTCAATTTTAAGAGAAGAGCCTATGTCCTTAGCCTCATTTTGTAAGGTATTCTGGGTTTTTGGATTATACACTGAGGCAAAATATGTATTGTAATGGCATGCCATGTCCTTATCTTCCAATATCAAATCACCATGTGGTCCCTTTATGGGCCTTATTGATTTATTTACACCCTTTTTGTTATTTAAATAGGAGAAAAAAGATTTATAGTTATTTTGAACTTTGATTGCCAGTTTATATTCATAGCCCTCTTTCGCTTTTCGTATGCTTGATCTACATTTTTTCAGTTCAAGACTATATTCTACCTATCTTTCAGGCTGCACACTTTTCTTTGCATTTTTGCATGCCTTGTTTTTATATTTTATACTTTTAACTATTTGTGGGGTAAGCCATGTTTTTTTTGGGGGAATTTGTAGTCTTCTTAAGACTAGGAATGAATTCCTGTACCAGAGCTTTGATTTTATTACTTAAAATGTCCCACTTTTGCTGTAACTTCAGTCCACTGAAATCTGCCTGCCAGTCCCATGAAGCTAATTGTTTGCTAATATAATTAAAATTTGCCCTGCTGAAATTATGTACCACTGTCCTGCTGACCGTCTTTGATGTAACCTCACTAATATTAAATTCCACCATGTTATGATCGCTGGAACCTAGAGGATATTAAACTCTGCAATCCTGGATATCATAATCCAGGTTACTAAGTACCAAATCCAGAGTATGATTACCCCGAGTTTGATCTTCAACATATTGTTCAAAATTATTTAGCAGAAAAAATTCTAAGAATCTTTGCTCATTTAATGATTCTGCTTTAGGGGGATCCCAACTCAACCCTGAGAGAATAAAGTTACCTACTAGCAAGGAATTTCCAGCTTGAGTGAAATTATGTAAGCATTCTAAAAGTTGAAGGTCATCTGACTGTGAGCTAGATGGTGGCCTATATACCGCACCCACATTTAATTTTGACATTTGGGGGGGCTATGTTAACCCAGATTAATTCAGCTGTATCATTATTAATAATTTCTATACTTTCTGATGTTATATGATCAGCTATATATAGGACAACACCCCCACCCTTATGATGTGGCCTATCTCTGTGATGAAGATGAAAACCAGGGTTTTGTTTATCTCATGAATCGTCCTGTTTCCACAATGTTTCAGTAATGGCACACAGACTAATATTGTATGTATTTAGAGTGAACACCAGTTCATCCAATTTATTATTGAGACTTCTTGCATTTAATTACAGACAGTTCCAGTGTTTTGACTTTACCAACCCCTGTTTTATTGATGTTTGGGATATGCGTCTCCTCTCCCCCCCCAATCAGGAACTTTAAAGAATTGTCAATTTTCTGTTTTAATAATTGTGAAAAACGGCGTTTCCCTTCCCTATTTAAATAAATGCCATCCCGTGCAAGTCTTGTGTCATAAAAGTTTTCCCAATTCTCCAAATAATCATAATCTTCTCTGGTATCTAACCTTGATGGTGGGGAAAATAATGGAATCACTGCTAAAAGAAAGGATTTTAGAACATCTTGAATTCAGCAGAGCACAGGATCTGAGGTAGCATGGATTCACAGTGGGAAGGTCATGTCAGACAAATCTGATAACTTTCTTTGACTGGGTGACCCGGGAAGTGGATTGTGGGGGGCGGTGGATGTGGCCTACCTGGACTTCAGCAAGGCCTTTGACAATGTTCCACATACAGTGCTGTAAGAGGCTTGTAAACAAGTAAGCAGCCTGGGAATGGGTCCAAAGCTGGTAAGCTGGGTCAGAAATTGGTTGAGAGATAGAACACAGAAGGTGGCAGTAAATAGAGCTAAATCCAGGGAAAGAAGTATGACCAGCGGGGTGTCACAAGGATCAGTTCTGGGGCCAGTCATATTTAATGTCTTCATAAGTAACATTGCAAAGGGACTGGAAGGAAAGGTATTTCTCTTTGCAGATGACACTAAGATTTGCAAAATGGTAGACACCATGTGGGGTGGAAAAAATGAGGAGGGACCTAGGTAAAATAGAGGAATGGTCAAGAGTGGTGCAGCTAAGATTCAATGCAAAGAAGTGCAAAATCATGCATTTAGGGAACAAGAACCCAGAGGTCACTTACTGTACATGATGGGGTGGGGGATACTGATGGCCACTAAACAAGAAAAGGATCTGCGGGTAATCATATCAGATGACCTAAAGGTGGCCAAACACTGCACCAGATTTCTGAAGACGGCCAGTGAGGTACTGGGGTGTATAAGGAGAGGTATCACCAGCAGAACAAAGGCAGTGATGATGTCATGCACAAATCATTGTTGAGACCCCATCTTAAGTACTGTGTCCAGTTCTGTGGGCTGCATCTCCATAAGGACATAAACAGGGTAGAGGCAGTTCAGAGAAGGCCAACAAAAATGGTGCAGGGCCTGTACCAAAAGTCATATGAGGAGATACTGGAGGACCTCAATATGTATACCCCGGAGGAGAGGAGAGGAGAGGAGAGGAGAGGGCAGATATGATACAGACCTTCAAATATCTCAAGGGCATAAATAAGGTACAAGAGGGTAGCATCTTTCGCTAAAAAGAGATGTTGTAGAACAAGGGATCATGACATGAGGCTGGAAGGGGGTAAACTAAGGGATAAGGTGAGGAAGTACTTCTTCAAGGAAAGGGTGGTGGATGCATAGAACAGCCTCCTAGCAGAGGTGGTGGGGGCTAACTTGTTATGGGAATTAAAAAATGCATGGGATAGGCATAGGGGAACTCTAGCAAAAGAAAAGAGAATAAAGCTGGAGAGGAAGTAGGCTCTGTTTTTTTAGCAGGGAAGGGAAAATGGGAAGACTGGGTCGGTCTAGCAGTCATTATCTGCCATCAGTTTTTATGTTTCTATGCACTAACATGGTTGTTTGCAATGAATCCCCTTAATTTTTATCAAATACAGTGTCAGACACATAACCTGATTCATGCAGGGCCCTATGCAAAGCAGGACAGCAATTATAATTTTCTTCCCAGGAAGATCAGTCATAACTTTCAAAATGGACCCCACTCCTAGTTACATCAGGTGGGATTTTAAAATTCATATAATGGACACAACTCTTAGGATGACATTTTCAAACATCATAAAATGGATGCCACTCCTACAGTAGTTATGTCAATGACAAGGACTGCCCTGCTATGTCTAGACCATGTTCTATCTTGTTGGAGCTATTTTATTAAGTTGGACTTACACTGCAGGATTTCCAAGAGGATCTGCCCTAGATGGGTCAGCACCTACAGTAGTTTCAAAGCACAAATGCATCCAAACCTGTTGGGTCATCTCTTAGCTGAACTAAAAGTTCCCAAAAACAAATGCAGGTCCATCCAATCTGAATACAGCTCACGATTGCTTCCATTTTCTGATGCAAATTGTGACTGCTGTCATAAACTGATGCAACTTCTGAACATAGCAGCAGGATAAGTGAGTGGATGCAGATGTATCTGCAGCATACATTTGTATCTGTGTCCAACCCTCCTAAAAATCCGACTACTGGGTGGGATCTTCAATAGTTATAAAATGGACAAAACTCCAAATTATGTCAATTGGAATTTTCAAATGTCATAATAATGGGCATAACTGCTAGTCAGTTGGGATTTTCAGAAGTGATAATGTGGCTATTTTTAAAAAGTTTGACTTACCTGCTGATTTTCTAGTTCTTATAGTACTTTATATCCAGTTTTTGGATACCAAAATGCTAACCATAGATGCAAATGTTAAACCAGGTTACACTCAGTCTGAAAGTTGTGTCCTGATGGATTTATACTTGAACTTTGCAAACTGGACATAACTAAGTCACAGTTTTTCAAAATTGATGTACTGTAGCTACGTCCTAGCTTGGAAAATGTGAAATAAGGTAATCTGGTTTATGTCCAAAGCTGTTCAATAGGAAACTGGCTTTAAAAAATACCCCCACACACACACTGTATATGCAGCATTTCTAGCTGTTTTAATGTACTTTATGTCCAGTTTTGGATAAACAAATGCTAGACATGAATGTAACAATTAGAAAAAAAAAACATGTTACATTTGGTCTTAACATTGGGCCCTATGCATGATGCCAACATGCCATGTAATCTGGGTGCATTGGCATCAATACACCTGAATGCCATGGAGTGGGGTCCCGCTGACCCAATGTGGCATTCACAAATGGGGAGCAAGGCAGGTACCCAGCCACTCCCCCAGTCATGTGGGCTGCAACATGCCTGGGGTGTTCCGGGGGCATGCCAGCACTATGTGGTATGCATGAAACCATCCAGTGCAGGACACATGTGTGCAGAGATGGGCGCAAGTTATGGCAGCTGGGAGCCTGCCATAACCCACTGTGCACCCTCTCAGACACCACCTGCAATGCACAGCTGGACCTGGAATCGACCCCCCCCATGCTGCCTGAGCCCACTGGGAGTAACTAAAGGACTGGGGCTGTCAATCAGGTGGGTGCCCATAGTGCTATGCCCCCCCAACCCAGGTTGGCCACATTCATGGGGGTACCAAGGTGCCCCCCAACACCACACCATCCCATTCTGGACTGCTGGAGGACCCGACATGGCCCTGACCCTGTTGTTTCTTTGGCCCCCCTGTGATGTCATGGGACTAGATGACCAGCATCACAACCTTCACCATACCGCCTCTGCTGCCAGCTGTCTAATGGCTGCTTGGAGCGTACTACCTATTTATAGTGGATCACTCCCAGCAGCAGTAAAATGGCCAGTGACTGCGTAGGTGTGGTGAGGGCTGGGGTTGGTGCTGTGGGTGGGTGAGGAGACCCCCAGTCACTACAGATTCAGCAGGGGGTCTTGTGTGCATTGCAGGGCATCAGTGTGTGTGTTGGTGGGGGAGGGAGACTCCACTCCAACCACTGGGTGGCCACTGTGGCTTGGGCTCATTGGTCAGGGTGTCTGCAGTAAGCATTCACTACCCTGGACCTGCACCATGCTGCATGAGGGATCCACTTTGGGACCTGGGACAGGTATCCCATTGGATGCCCACCCTGGACTGTGACTCCACCCGCAGCAGCCCTGTGGAGTCCTGCATGCCAGGGGGGCAGGACTGTGGACATGTGGTAGCTGGTAGTCAATACCAGACAGTGTACACCTGTCCACAGGTGCATAGTTGCATGGGCAGGTTACTCGCTTTTGGTGCATAGTCTACATCCAACAGTGCATAGGGTCCATTGTATGCAATCAGATTTATAGCTGAACTTTGTAAATGGGACATAACTAAGTCAGAGTTTTGAAAACTGGACTTAGTCATGTCCTAGTATTGATAACTAGACTTTGGGGCAATCTGGATTATATCCAAAATTTTATAATAGAAAACTGTATCTGGACATAGACTTTGAATATCCTGCATATATCTTAAACTTTTAGGGGGAATTTTCAGAGTTCATGAAATGGGCAAAACCCCTTGAGGAGGATTTCAAAAGAATCTGTTCAAAGTCTGTCTGATCCTATTTTCAAAGTAGAAATGTGTCCAAACCCACTAGACTGTTAATCAGATGCCCTAACAGTATCCAAAATTAGCATCAGAAAACATGCACTTGCAGGCAAAATGGATGCATGGTGAATTGTGCCTGATTTGGATGCAATCAGTTGTATCCCTTTTCTGCCACAAATTGTGACTTTTTGTCATAAATGGATGTGGCTTCTGAAAATAGCAGTAGGGCTGCCTGAACACAAGTGGATGGATGGATGGATATATAGGTTCAGCATGCATTTGCATCTGTGTCCAACACATTTGACCCCCCATTTACATTGGGTGAGAATTTTAAAAGTAATAAAATGGAAACATCTTCGAGTTACATTAATGTCAGAAACTGCCCTGGTATGTCTAGACCATGTACAGTAAATAATTTTAAATGTGGTTATACTCGACCTGAACATTTTGTCCCAGCACATTTATGTTGTATCTGAACATTACAAACTGGTCATAACTAAGTCATAGATTTACAAATTAGACTCAGCAATGTCCTAGATTTGAAAATTGGCATAGGTACAATTTGGCTTATGTCCAAAGATATACGAAAATTGCATCTGTGCATAGGCTTTGAAAATGCTCCTGCACATTTAGATTCAAGAAAATAGTATTGGCCTATATTCATAAACATTACTTCCTGTGGTAACACTACTTTGCCTTTAAGGAGAACTACATGTCAAAATGTGCAAGAACATATGGGGCAAGAGCTTCAAAAAGATCCACCCAAGATGCATCTTCCCTATTTTTTGCATTAGAAATACATAGAAACCTACTAGCCCGTCCATTAGATTGGCAGTCAGCATTCAATGTTTCTGTCCAAAAACCAACAAAAGTGCTTCCAAACTGGCTGCAATTCACAGTTGTGTCTGTTTTCTGCCACAGATTGTAACTTTATGTCATAAGCGGTCACAACTTCTAATAAGCATTTGTCAATGCTGGATGTTCACCACTGGTATAGAAGCCCTTGGGTAGTAGATGTGTTGCGGTGCACTTTTTGGATTATGTATAGTACTGCATGCCCCAGGTGGGTTGTGAGGCACAAGGTGCAGCTGTGTGACATCTTGCAGTCCTATCCAGCCCCCTTTGATGTCCATCACAGCACCTATCTTTGTGTCGTCTGCAAACAGGCTGATCTTATTGCTTATCCCATCTGCTATGTTGGCAATAAATATGCCAAACAGCACTGGACCCAGCACTGAGCCCTGTAGAATCCAACTCATCATAGCCCTTGGGGAGGAGAGTTCTCCCCTTACAACAACCCTTTTCTGCCTGTCACCCAACCACTTTTTGACCCACTCCGCCATCCTCTTTCCCACCCCTATGTTCCCTGGCTTGCACATCAACCTCCCATGTGGCACTGAATCAAAAGCCTTGCTGAAGTCCAAGTACGGGCTATCCACTGCTTGGCCCCTGTCGATTGCTCTTGTTACCCAGTCATAGAAGTCCACCAAGTTTGTCTAACAGGATCTACCAGAGACAAACCCATGCTGCTGTTTTCCAGGAGATCATTCTCCTCCAGAAATGCTACCAGCCTCTATTTGATGATGAACTCCATGAGCTTCCCCACGATAGAGGTGAGACTGACTGGCCTAGAGTTCCCTGGCTTATCCTTGGGCCCATTTTTATGGATGGGCACCACATGTGCCATCCTCTAGTTCTTGGGAACACAACCAGCCTCCAGGGAGGTACTGAATAGATCTACCAGTGGTCCTTCCAGAACCTCTGCCATCTCCCTCAGCACTCTGGGGTATATGCTGTCTGGACCGGGTGCCTAGCCCAGCCTCAGGGCTCTCAGACCTTCCAGCACTCTGCTCTCTTGGATTACCCCCTCTGTAAACTCTGATTCTCTGTACCCACTGCTCCCTTCCACTGTGGAATTGGCTCCAGTTTCTCTCTGGTAAACACAGAACAGAAGTACTCATTGAGTGATTCTACTTCTCCTCCCCCTTCTCTGCTCACCCTCTGTCCACCTGAAGCCTAACATAGAGAATACTGGATGGGCAACTATGCACAACCAGTGTGTTCTGCCATAAAGGGGTTCTGATTCCCTCTGACCTAGAGAGTGAAGCTTGAGAGGTCCATGGGAATCAGAACCCCGAGGTGGCAAAACACACTGGTTGTGCATATAGTTACTCATCCTGTATTTTTTATAGTGTATAGTACTGTGTGAAATATGTGTTCGTGAGTTCCTTAGCTTTCAAAATGAAACTGACTCATGCAGTCTCTAGAGGTTCTAGAATACTGTTCTACCACAGTAGGGTAGAACAGCATTCCATGATCTTGGAACTGTGGTAGAATCATATTCCATGACCTATGCACTGTGGTACAACAGCATTTTGAAAGGGATGGAATTCTATACAGAACAACACTCCGCTACACACTGTAATCTGATCCTTACAGCTTCTTCTCTCTTTTATGTATCTAAAGAAATCTTTCTCCCCTTTTGCTATCCCCTGTGCCTGCCTAAACTCTTTTGTTGCTTGGCTGCCCTGACTAATCTGCTCGCCTATCTTGATTTCTTCACGTACTCCTCCCTGTCCTCCTCCTGTTTGGATCTCATGTATTTCATGAAGGTGGACCTTCTTTCCTTAATCCTCCCTTACATCTCTCTGCTTAACCAGCTTGGCCTCCTGGACCTGGCCTTCTTTCTTTGGAGCTTTGAACATGAGTTTGTGGCCTCGGTTAGCCCAAGCTTCATAATCCCCCATTTCTGGTTAGCATCCATGTGTGGTTGGATTCTGGTGAAGTTCCCATCCAATATGACCCTCATGCTTCCGAAGTCAGCCCGCCTGAAGTCAATCACCCTAGTCTTGGTACTGGTTGTATCCTTACTCATACTAACTGAAAATCACACTGTGTGGTGGTCGCTCCCTGCCAGGGGTCCTCCACCCTCACCTCCTGCACACCCTCGCCATTTGTCAGCACTAAGTCCATAATGGCTGAAATATCATTGCGCAGTTAAGTTTTAACCAGTGGCAGTTTGTGGCTTCTCATCTACTCCAGCCTAATGGGTGGAGAGTCAGCCTGTCACCTGTGAACAAAAGCCCAAGTTATAGCTGGGTTTCTTCCCATCTACTGTACTTGGGACCCATGTCTGACCCAGTTACTTGTAAACTGCTAGCAATCCCTGGGTTTGGTGTTTGTTGGATGTTCATGAACACACTTTGAGGAAGGTAACTTCCCTGCTGCTCTGAAGAATGTAATAACTAGACCCCTGCTCAAAAAGCCAATTTTGGAACCAGAGTTTTTATCAATTTTTAGGCCAATCTCAAGCCTCCCCTTTTCAGTAAAGGTACTGTAATTGAGAAGGTAGTGATGTTGCAATTGACCCTAATGTGGGGTGTTATGACATCTCTGAACCACCCTAGTCTGGTTTCTGACCTTGTTACAGCATTGAGACAGCCCTCGTCAGTGTGCTGAATGATCTTCTCTTGGCAAAGGGACAAGCTGAAGCAGTCCGTTTTCATCCTCCTACATCACACTTCAGCATCTGACACCATGAACCATCGGGTGCAGTAATATTTTTGTGAGTGTTACAGAGTGCTTATCAAGAATGTATTGCCCTGGTTTGCATCCCTCCTGTCTAGTAGACAGCAGCAGGTAATGGTGGGAGGTATCCTCAGAGCCAGCTGTTCTTGCTGTGGAGTGCCTCAGAGCCCAATCTTGTCCACATTGTTGTTTGCTGTATATATGATGCCCTTCCCTTTGAATGAGATTGTTGGACTTGGTTACATTTACAGCAGACAAGGTCCTCTCAGCAGATGTGTTTTCCTGACATTTGTTAGAAATAAATAACTGGATGGCCACAAGCTGATTGAACCGCAACACAGAAAACGTGGAAGTCCTGTTCATCAGACCAGGCCCTCAAGTGTCAGCCATGACTAGGTGTTGGCACTCACCTTTGAGTTAAGGATGTGGCTAGAAACCAGAGAGGGGCATTTATCTGTTGATTGACATTTGAATCTCAGATGTAAGTGGCAGTTTGGTGTAGAATTTTCCTCCTAAAGAATACCAACACAGGTTTAAACCATATCTTATGGGTCAGGACTCAGTTGCTTTGGTGCACATCTCTTTACCTGGGCTCCCCAGGGGTTGATGCACTGCTTGCATGGGTACAAAATGATGTATCAAGGCTGATAACACTATTGATCATCTTATCACATGTTACACCTGGGTTGTTCCTGCCACTCTGGCTGCTAATGAGGAAGTACGTCACCTTCAAGGTTGTTTCTTGGACGTACAGTGCTGTAAACAGACTGGCTTCAGCTACAGTATCTAAAGGATCTCTTGGTGTGTTTTGTTTTCTCATACCCTGTCCCCCAACCAGCCTCTCCTTTGGGCCACACATTTATTAGCCCCTCTGCCCGCTAGCCCATTCCCAATTGCCATCTCCTTGTGTCCCTATTTTTCCCATGGGCTGAGTAGACCCAGCTTAATCCTGATGGGGTGCCCCCCCCAGGGATAACAAAGGAAGGCAGAAATATTCCACTGCCTTGACCCAGAAATTTGGGGGTGGGGCTGTAGGGATTGAAGTGGTGCACTTAAGGGGATTTTTGGCACAGGGGAACTTGGTGGCTGTCATCTGGTGAGCCGTGCTGGTGTGTTTCCATTTACTGAAGCCCTTCTCACAATCATATGGATGCAGCAGAATCCTGGGGACAGGGGCATTTGGCAGCATGTGGTCACCCATGCCATGAAGAATGCCTCTGCTAAGCCACTTCTAAGGGCTGCTACCTTTACAGGACCTCCTTGTGAATGAGCTTGCTCAATGGAGTTTTCCTGCAATAAACTTGAGCTTGAACTTGAATCCAACAGGCCATCTCCCCAGAGAGGGACACATCTGAAGGACACTCTGATTCCCTCCCTGCCACTCTCTACTGCTGATGGCCAAGCTCTGGGTGTGAACACAGTTTCTAGCATGCCAGAGTGATGCCCCATCACACGGCACCATGGAGCTGGCTCTTCTTGGTGCCTACTTACCACCCACTCCAATTTTGCTCCACTGATTTATCTAAGCTGGGAGTGCCCAGATCCCAGATGAACTCCACAGAGGACCAAGCATTTCAGTTAACAGCACAAGTGCTGTGGAATATGAGAGCATTTTAAAACTGAATTAATAGGCTAGGTGTAGATGGAGGTGTGGTGTCACCTGTGAGCTAAATAAATGCTGATGGTTGTTTAATATAGCAGATATACCCACAATTCATGTTCTGTCTGTTGATCACATGAATGCTGGGTTGAAATGGTAGTTTGCATCAGTTTTGTACTGACACCTTGACAAATGTTGTGATGTTCAGCTCCACGTACTTAATGCAGATTCTTGGGCCATTACTTAAGAAATAACTGAAATATACATTCAAGTATGGTCTCAATGAATAGGTGGGAGTTAGAGCTTTAAAAAAGCATACCCATACATGAAATCAAAAGGTTAATGTTAACAGTCATAGGGTTAAATACCAACCATCACCACTTAATTTCTTGTGAAATTTCAAAATATTCATACAGTATATTTAATCTTGTCAGACAGGATTTATTGCACTTCATAATATAATTTTATGGTGTCTAAAAGGATAAGGATTCTGCTTTGAAATGCATATATGGTTGTGAAGTTTTAAGGTAACATAAAAGCATAAATTGATATAAGAGAATACATCATTAATAGGTGAAATTTTAGCAAGTTTATACTTTTTGAGTAGTAGTACAGTATAAAAATCATTATTTTTAGACAGGAAATGGTTGGAAATTCACTTCGGGTCCTATGCACGATGTTAACATGCCACGTAAACTGGGCACATTGCTACAACTGAATGCCAAGGAGCAGGGTCCCACAGAACCCAAATGGCAGTCAAAGAGTGGACGCACTGCTGTCACATACCAAATCCCTCTGGCCATGCAGACAGCAACTGGCAGAGGTTGGGTTGGGGGCATGTCTGGGTGTGGCTGCAGTAAGTACCATTCTCAATGACTCATGGTGCCAAGCATGGGTGGCACAGGTTATGGAAGCTGGGACCCTGCCGTAACCAGGTGTGTGCCCCCATGGACATCCCCCACCGGTCACGGTGGGATCTGGACTCAACCCCCCAGGGCTGCCTCTGCCTACAGGGCCAAAGAGTGGGGCAAGGGCAGCCATCTGGGAGTGTGCCTGGCCAATGGTGCTATGAGCACCATGCCATGTATATGCACGGCACATGCACTAATGCCCCAGGGGCATGAGAGATCCACACTGGGCTGTTCTTGGGCATACCATTGAATGCCCACCAGGGACCGTGACCCTGCCCCCGGCTACCCTGCAGAGCCTTGCGCACTGGGGGTGTGGGGCCATGGACAGGTGGCAGCTGATAGTGCATACCTGCTGGCATGCACCCGTCCATGGGTGCGGACCAACGCGGGCAGGGTACATGCATTTCACGCATATCTCTGCCCCATTCATGCATAGGGACCAATATTAGTACTGAAGTATTTTTAGAAAATGGTCCTGTAGTTTCGGTCTAAAATAAAACACATGTAGTTTCAACATAAGACAGTTATACAACATATAAATACATTAGACATTCACATTCATTTGCAATTTATTTTCTTATCATAAAGTGTATCAGATTGAGGGAGCAGAAGTATATATGCAGAAAGAGTTTTTAATATTTATCAATGCCATCTGTGCCAAATTCCTAAACTAACCATTGCACATACACCATATTTTTAGTTCAGGTTTTAATTCTGCATTAAAAGACCTTGCATTTTTATGCTCTGTGTTAAACGTTTTTTTTATCGAGTTTCACATTGTAAATGTAATGAAGGAGAAGTACATATTTCCACACTTATTTAAAGACCTTGGGGTTTTAAAGTTTCTCAAATTTATATAATCAAATTGTGCTTATGATCTGTTTTTTGGTAACTTATCATACAGGTAAGTTGGTTTGTTGTTATGTAGAACATTAAATATATGCCCTGCCCATAATAACTTTCTTTTATTTTCTGGGGTTAGCCATCCAGATTCATCATATAGTTCACAGTGATGGGTTTTATAATCTCATCTCATGCCATATCTTCTGTGTTTATATATGGTATGTGTAGCATATGTATGCATGTATATGTTTTTTATATCTATCTGTCTATCTGTCTACCTATACTATACTATGGGAGGCAGTATACAGCAGTGGGTTAAGGCTCTGAGCTGCAGATCTGGAAACCTGGGTTGGAATCCTACAGCTGCCTAGGTGCATACGGTGTGATCCTGAGCAAGTCACTTAACTTCCTTGTGCTCCCAGGTCACATCTGGAAACAAGCTTTGGCTTAGTGTGCTACTCCTAGTTAAACAATGTTCCATTTCCCCTTCCTTTTCCCTAACATAACATTTCTTATTATTTCAGACTCTTTGAAGATGCCGCTAAATGTTTCTTTCACGTGGAAACATGGAGAGAAAAATCCTAGGACCCTGCAGTGTGTAGTGCATTACCCTGCCCTGACAACAAGAAACTCTGAAATATCTCCTCTGAGTGACAAAAGTTCTTGCACACTTATACAAAGCAAAGTTATTCGATTCCAGTTAGATGGCAAAAATTATCATGATGAGCAGTGTGCATCAATTCCAATGCCTAACTAATGACCCTGCCAAGCATGGCTATCATAGACAATGCTATAAAAAGCTCACAAAAGCCAAGAATGTCAGAACATCTGGAGAACATGCAGATGCTGGTGAACATAGCTCACATAATCATCTCAGGGGTGGTGTTCCTTGTGCTTCATCATCTAGAGTGCTATTTCCTGATACATGTAGAATCTGTAACAAATATGTAATCAAAGTAAAGGGGAAGAAGGAATATCCAACTTCCATTGTTACAAAAACAGCTGAAACCACAATTAGAGTGGCAGAGCTACGTGATGACCAAGATATGCTTCTGAATATTAAGACAGAGGACCACATTGCAAGGGAGTTTCATAAACATGACAAGTGTTACCTAACTTATACAATAATTACAAGGGACAGGACCCCAGATGATCAGAATTGAAGTGATGATGAGGATGACAATGATCAGTCAGATGGAACTGGGTTTGAGGCCTTTTGTTGTGTAATTGAAGACAATGTGCTTCAAAGACACCAAGCCATTTCAATGAAGGCATTGAATGAAATCTTGGGCATCAGAGTAGGAGATTGATGATATAGTTATAAACATAGAAACCAGCTGAAAAAGAAATATGGGGATTCACTTTTATTTTTACTTGTTATTAGTGCTGAATTATTAAATGGTGGTGCATCAGTTACAGAGCTTTTTAGAATAGATGACAATCAAGTCATCAAACATGCTGCTTCCTTGTTGTGGGAACATATCTTTAGATTTGTAGAGACAGCACCTTTACTACCATGGCCACCAACAGTGGATGCTCTCCTGAGTAAAGAACAACAGCCCCCAGAGTCAGTTCAATCATTTGTCTCGCATGTACTAAAATCCCCTAAACATACGGAGAGTGAACAAGTCTTGCAGTTGTCAAAGTCCTACTGAGACAACCTAATTCATGGTGTCACATGTGACAAGTTTCTCACTACAAAACATGCACTTATTGGAGTTGAGCTACACAGTATGACCAGACAGAAAATGCCCATGAACATCCTGTTTCATTTAGGAAATAGTTGCAGTTATGACTAAGTGTGTGAAATTGAAACTGGTTTGGAGGAACTTTCTCAGCATTTTCAAGAGCAAGGTCTGTTACTGCCACTTCAGCTAAAGTCAGAGTATTCTGTTGTCTTAACAGTTTTCTGGATGGACAACTTTGATCAGAACACCGAAACAGTAACTGGACATGGAACAATACACAATACACAATACTCATGGTGTTGCATACCACGAAGAATCTGAAGGCTCCATTCTCTGAGAAGATTCTATTGAAATTCCTCACTCAAAAAGAAGGACAATTGTATCTAACAAAAAGGAATAAGAACATCAACAAGTGAATTCAAAGAAAAAGCCAACCACATTTGGTAATATGCCCAAGTCTACTGTTTTAACATCAGTGGTAAATGTTGACAAGGCAAAGCTAATTCTACTGAAACTCAGCCAGGAAGCACCAGGAGGATCAGCTTGTCCCAAAGTTTACTGGTTATCTGACGCTAGTTTGCAACAATCATTCAAGTTCACCAAAGAAGATGGTTATCACATATCTTCCACTCATCCACAAACCCCGGCCATCACTGATTATGCCACTGTATTTGAATACCTCACACAAATACAAGAAATAGCTCAGCAAGTAAATCAAAGAGAGATAAATGCTACATTATCACCAAAGAATGTACTGTAGTTGTAGATGATCTCTGTTCTGACCAGGAAAAAGGAGACACAAAAATTGACCTTCATGTGCAACATGCCATTATAATACATCCAGGCACTATCATCATCTGTTCAACATCTGGGGATACCGATATACCAGTAATTTTACTATCACTATTTTCAGAATGCGAGCAAAGTATATATCTGGACAATGGCCAAAATGGAAAATCTTCGACATTAGCAAGTGTGAAATGACCACTGCAACAAACAAAGCCTTAGTCAGTTTTCGTGCATTCACAAGCAATTACTACTGTATGTTTCTGCATTCTTCAAAAAGGGTAAGAAGAATTGCTGGAACATCTTTCAAAAGTACCCCAAACTCATGGATGCCTTTCAGAAACGTGGGAGTGATTGGCAAGTAGATAAGGGTGTTGTAACTCTTTTGGAGAAGTATGTCTGTAAACTGTATGGAAGGAAGCAAGTTACTAGTATAAATATAGTGAGGCAACAGATCTTCTGGGAGCAATATAACAAAGACAACAGAATAACTGTTTTGTCTCTCCTACCACCCTGCCAGGAAACCGTGACGTTACATATTCTGTGAGCCAACTTCGTCTGCATATTGTGGAGACTTTCTTGTGCTGCAATCGATGCCCCAAAAGCAGCTTTGTGCAGTTAGACTGATGATCTCAATGTAAAGAGGATGGACACACCATTTCCAGATGATGTTATGTCTCTGCTTTATAATGCAAATTATGAGGACTCAAATGTGGACCAAGATGTATGTGATTACCAAGATGATATTGACGTATCTAATGAAGACAAAGATTTTTCCTAGATGGACAAGACTAAGTTCCATTACTTTACCAACAGTCATATTTTAAATTTTACATTTTTTGAAATAAAAATGTTTTGTATAAACAAACGTATTTGTATTTTTTCTTTTAAATAAATTTCCTTCTTTAAAAAAAACTTTTAAAATTAACCTTTGGCAGCAACTTATGGGTATGCATTTTAAAGCTCTAACTCCCACCTATTCCTTGAGTTCACACTTGAATGCATATTTAAATTAGTCTCAAAGTAATGACCCAAGAATCTGCATTAAGTATGCATGGCTAAAAACAACAAAATTTGACAAGTATAAACTTGCTAAAATTTTGTCTTTTAATGGTACGAACATACGAAACTACCAGCAGAAAAAGGCCCACAGGCCTATCAAGTTTGACCGATTGTGCAGCTCTTAGTTTCATATAACTACTGCTGCTTCACTCCCAAACAAACCCCTCCCTTCCTTCTCTTTCCAGGTCCTTCCCCCTTTTGTGTTCTTGTCTGTACTAACTCTGTCCTTGACTCTATCCCAACCCCAATTAAAGCTATTCACTGTCCTTTGAGCAATTAACTCCAGTGGCAGTGTATTCCAACCTGCCACCACTCTTTCTGTGAAGTAGTGCCTCCTCATCTCCCTCCTAAACCTTCCCCCTTCCAACTTCAGACTGTTCCCCCTAGTGACCCTTTCCCCCATTACATGGAGCAATCCTCCCTCCTGATTTTGCTTATGCCTTTCAAGTACTTAAAAGTCTCTATCATGTCCCCTCTTACCCTTCTGTCTTCCAGAGAGTACATGTTGAGCTTCTTCAACCTTTCCTCATATGGCAACTCCCCTAGTCTCATGATCATTTTTGTAGTCCTACGCTGCACCCCCTCCAGTAACCTCACATCCTTTTTGAGGTATGGGCACCAGTACTGTACACAGTACTCCAAGTGTGGTCTCACCAGTGAGCTATACAATGGCAGGATGACACCCTTTTTGAGAGATGATCCCTCTGGCAGTGCACCCCAGCATCCTATTTGCCCTTGCTGCCACCCTCCTGCACTGTGCTGATACCTTCATGTCCCCTGTGACTATTACCCACAGGTCCCTTTTCTCCTCTGAAGCCATCACCTGCACTCCCCCCAGCCAGTAGCTCTTCCTGGGATTTAAGGATCCAAGGTGCATGACCTTGCACTTTTTAGCATTAAACCTCAACTGCCACTCCATAGACCAGTGTTCAAGTTTAGTTTGATCCTCTCTGAGTGCCTGCCTCTCTTTCTCATTGTCCACTTTTTCACAAATCATAGTGTCTTCTGCGAACAAGCTGATCTTACTCTTGACCCTCTCTGCAATGTCTCCAATGAAGACAGTGAACAAAACAGGGCTCAGCACTGAACTCTGTGGTACCCCACGTGTTACCTGCCTTGGCTTGGATGTCTCCCCTTACAACTACCCTCTTTTGTCTGCCCTACAGCCAGCTCTTAACCCACCCCACCAGTTTTTTCCCCGCCCCATGTCCCTCAGCTTGCTCATTTACCTCCTGTGTGGCACCAAGTTGAAAGCCTTGCTGAAGTCCAGATACAGGACATCCACAGTGTGGCCTTCATTAACTGTCATAGTGACCCAGTCGAAGAAGTCAATCAGGTTAGTTTGGCAGGATCTTCCAGTGACAAACCAATGTTATCTCTCATTCTGCAGACAATTGCTATAGAGAAAGGTTATCAACCTCTCCTTCAAAATGGTCTCCATCAACTTCCTCATTATGGTGTCTTCACTTTTATCAATTATCCTCTTATATTACCTTAAGACTGCAAAACCACATATGCATTTCAAAGCAGAATCCTTACCCTTTTATACAGCATAACATTATATTTTAAAGTGCAATAAATTCTGTTGGACAAGATCAAATATAAGAATATTTTGAAATTTCACAAGAAATTAAGGGGTGGTGGTTAGTATTTAACCCTATAACTTTTAACATTAATCTTTTGAGGTATCCTATGCATATTCATTTTAAAGCTCTATCTCCTGCCTACCTGGTCTAGGCCTATCTTTTTTCCTCGGTCATCCTAATGCTACCATTGTATTATGTTTTGTTCTTCTTTGTTAGTAAGATATTTGCTGATCACATTTAATTATTTATGTCTTATTTTGGGGTAATCATTTTTGTTGTCTGTGTTAAAGTATCAGTTTTTTTTGTCAATTTTGGTTTACGTTACATCTTAGCTCCCATCTTCTAAGAGATTCTTCTCTTCCTACTTTATGTCTGGGCTGGTTGTATGGCATAGTGGTTGGCATAGAATTCAGAGTAATTAGCTAACAGTGAGCTTGGTACATCCATCAGGCCTGGGTTTGATTCCCAAAATCTTCACATACATACTGTGGGAGCCTGAGCAAGTCACTTAGCCTGTCCAGTGCTCCTGGGTTTGCCCCCGAAAACAGGCCTTGTGCCTGGTATGCCCCTTGAACAGTGACATTTCTACAGCAACATGCGTTGATATCGACAACATTGCCATGCCACTGTAGAAGTGCCGCTGGGACTGGGCAACCCCGTCCCCTGACCTACGCTCCCTCCCCAAACTAACTCTGACCTGGAGTTAGAATCTATTAGCACAGGGGTTGCGGAGAGCAGAGCCCCCTGCATGGGGGGTTTGAGGGCAAAGTCCCTCGATGAAAAAACACACACTAATGTGTGTGGCTCCATGCCAACTGCAAATCACAGTCAGTATGGAGCCTGGCGCTCTGACGCAGGTTAATGTGTTTCTTGTTAAACCGGCATTGTAGAGCCCTTGTGCCTAGTGGGCCTTACCTGGTTACCAAAGAATAAAAAAGGTTGCTTTAGCATTTTGCTTTACATCTGAAATTTTAAATGTAGTGTGGCTTGCGCAAGCTTTTCAACAGTCTTCTCTGTTGTTTCTGAACACCCATGACTTAAAATCACTTGTCCTGTGTCTAAATGAACTAGAGTAGCATGCAGCAGACACTGCTCCCTGACCTTACAGGACAGTGGTTGTACAAAAACAGCTGAGAATACAGATAAAAACATGGTCCAAGCCATATTAAAAATGTGTGCCTTTTATTATTTCAAATGTGAAACAATGTGCTAAAGCAAACTCAAAATAGGGAAAGAAGGGCAGTGTACAAGACAGGAGGCAAAGGGCAATGTGAAATAGAGTAAAAAAGTATATGTCAAACATTTCACTGTAACATGCTTTTCTGCTTTTATCTACGCAGTAGCTCTGAGCCTCAAGAATGGGGCAATTTATAAAATAGCTCTGCCTTTCTTTATGCGTACAATGTTAAGATTTCAATTTAATTTACCTTGTTGCAGGTCACCAGGAAAAAAGATTTAATTTACTTTCTCATTTTTTTCAACTCAATTGTATCTCTTTTCTCTGGTGCCTCACCAGGCACTTCTTTAGCCTGCTAACAGACCTTTTCCTGCCCCATCCACCATTCCTGTCTTCTGAAGCTTCCCAGAAGACCTCCGCTTATACTCCCCTGGTTTAACCTCCCCACCCTACCTTTCACAATTGGGGCCAACTAGATCATCTTAATCAATGAAGACTGAAGATCAGGTGAAAGAAGGGACAGGTTACAAGCATCACAGAGTTAGGATTCTTCAGGGTATCCCCTTTTCCATGAAATATTTATATTCTGAATAAGAATCAGGCTAGAAGGCACATCAGCATGTGTTCACATACCACACTACTGCTTCATCTGACCTCTTCAAATCTCCCTTACTATAGCAACCTAGCTGCTGTTTATTCTCTGGAACAGCAGAGAGTAAACTAACACTAATTCTAATTATTTCCACCTTTGCTGCAGTAGAGTCCATCCATTGTGCTGAACAGTCTGCATCCAGCCAGCCTGCAAGAAATGTCCACTATTGGAGCATACTGAGAAAATGGTTGAGCCATGGAATCACCTATCCAGGAAAAATAAAGTTTATTAACTCATGAACTTTGATGAATGTTCATGAATAGTTCATAAACGTCCATCAAGGTTCACCAACTGTTTTTCAACACAGTTCAGTTTGCAAAAGAATGGTGATTCCATTTGATAGCCTAACAAGAGACAGCAAGCAAGTATAAAGTAAGCTAGTTCTAAAATGCAATGAAGAAAATCATTATCTGGAAGAGTTGAGTTTATTAACAAAAAAAAAAACATCAATTGTCATGGTAAATTGCTTAGGTTATGGGCTAAAATAATTAAGGTTTGAATGGGTCAGCCTCTAGTTTTTAGTGCCAAAATCTTTTGAGAAAAAGGCTAACACAGGAGTTTTGATTAATTAATCAATATTATAAAAGCAGGACATTTCTTGTCACCAAAAATATTGATGGACTGTATCCCAAAACATTAAGTGGAGGAATTTCATAATCTTTTGTTGACCCTTATGTACTTTTGTGTTCAAGAATCTTTGTGAACAGTCTTCCCATTTGCTGTTGTTTGTGCTCTTGCACAATTCATGAACATTATTGCTGAAATGTGATGACATTTGTAGTCTCTGTTCATGAACTGCTCATGAATAATTCATGATGTTCAAGAACAGTTCATAATCATTCTGTCTTGGTACTGGCCAAGGTGGTGGGCACAAAGACCATCAAAGGATTCAAGCATACTGGAGACAGAGTTAAGGGCTTAATAGTTACTTGAGGTGTAGCAGTATGGCATTGAGCATGGGGGGAGGTAAGAGCAAAGCCTCCATCTAGACAGTAAGTTTCAGGGTAGGATAAGGTAAAACATGGCAGACTGGATGAACCATTGGTCTTTTTTACCAACATTTACAGTGTTTCTGTTATTTATGTTTGCTGGCTCAGTGTGCAGTTTCCAAATTCTGACAACACTTATTTCTATTGCAAAAGTCATATTAAGATAATATCATAGCATACACAGTGGCTTTTGTTAGTTAATCCCAAACCCTAACTTCTCATTCAGTGCTATCCCTAGGAAGAGTAACACACTTTTATACCACTGAGAAGTCACATCATTGTACATCTGTGAAAAAGGTAAACAACATATTATCATAAATGAAGAATTCTGAAAGTAATGAGATGTTATAAGGGTCAATGCCATGTACTGAAGTCATAGTATGGTGTTAGGCTTTTGAGGCATACGTTTGAATTTCCTGACTTGTTTCATTATGTTTGCCAACTCTGATAATTGTTCCATCATCTGGATGTATCTTTTTGAAAAGGAAAATACTCACAAATTGGATGTAACCTGAATTTTAATCAGAATTTGAGTGATAAATCCCATGGTTTGGGGAGCAGTGGGTAACTCATGCTCTCCTCTTCTCAAGCACCATAAAAATGTCACCTCTGCTGCAGCCTCACAAACACATACTATATTACCATTGCAAACCATGACTATAGTTTAACTTACCACTTTGCTGTCTCTTTACCTGTGGCTCAGAGTCCTCTTTATCCACCTCTGGTGCATCCATTCTGTGGATAAAAAGACTTTGTTTGTCTGACCTCTTTCAGTCCCTGTGCTGCATGTGTTTTTAATGGTCTTTGCATCAGCATCCCATCAGCCATGGCTAGCTACCTTTCTCTTGCCTCTTAGGGGTGTGTGCCAGTGGAGTATCTCTTTCAGTCCCATTGTGCATCATCACTGCAGCTCTTTTTGTCCCATGTTCCATGCCCTGATGACATCCCTTGGGACTATTCAATTGGATATGTGCCACTTTCACTACTGTGGGTTCCTCACTAGCTGTCCTCATCAGGCTCCATTCCCTTGCCTCCCTGCTCCCTGCTCTTCCCCAAGGGAGGTTCTTCAGACTTATTTCCTGATCTTCTCTTCCCCTCTGTGACTGTGTTTGGACCTATTCTGCTGCAATCTAGTTGACACAGAAGCCTCCTACACATGTTTTTCATCAGTTTGTTGCTTAGTTTCCTGTTAACTATGTGTTTCACCTTTATTGCATTCTCTTAACTGGTCCTGCGTCATTCAACTCTCATTCTTGCTCTTTGCCCACCATGGTGTTGGGGCTCCACTTAACATTGCTTATGGGTGATTTCATCTTTTTAGCTGCTTGAACCTGCCTTCATTCAGTATCTCTGTTTGTTGGCATGCATCCTTCACATTACCCTAGTATTCCTTTAACTTGGGATGAGTCTTTTTAGACACTTCCAGGGTTTGAGTTCAGCTGAAGGTATCTCTGTAACCATATGACTGAACCTTGTGACAGTTAATGACTTTGGCTGTCTTGGTCATGGGTCACAGAGACTGAGCACCAAGCCATTCCTACAGTTTGTGGTGTTGGTGCAGTGTCCTCTTTCACACAGTGGTTCTGTAATTGCAGTGCATGCTGCATGCTCCTTTTGTTTACATGGGCCAGGTCCCTTTTCACTCAAGATTTATCTTGAAATACAAACACTGCTCACCAAATTTTTCTCATACTTTTCTTATTTTAACATAGCCACAAGGTCATTATTAATTATCTCAGCATTTCACTATGTAAACCCCACTGTCTCTTAAGTCTTTGAAATGACCTTAGTTTGGCTTGCCACAAAGTACTATCGTAGGCTTTCACCTTTATGTTAATTTCATATCTTTAATCCACTGAACACTCTATAGCAAACATGTGCTCTTATTATCTCTCTCTCTCTCGCTCTTTCTCTGCAAAAATCTGTGCACTACACTTAGTCCCTTCCATGTTGTGAGGCTCAATGTCGTCTGCAATCTCTTAATTTGTTAGTTACCTTTTTAACTTAACTTTTCTCTGTCTCTACATGACTGCTCTGTTAATGGTTGTCAGCTGGGTTCTGTGTCTTTCAACTGCACTTTTGATCCTTCTCCTGCATTGTATTGGGGCTCTACATTACATAGTTTGGGGTCATTTTCATTTTTTAAGCTGCTAGATCCTGCCTTAGTTCAGTATCTCTATTTGTTGGCTTGCATCTCTCACATTTCCCCATTGTTCCTTTAGCTTGGGCTGAGTCACTTTAGACACCTCCATGAGTTGAGTTCTTGACAAAGGTATCACCTTAACCATATCACTGAGTCCTGAGGTAGTTAGTGGGTGTGGCTGTCTTGGTCGCAAGTCAGAGAGATTGAGCAGCAAACCATTCCTACAGCTGCTGGGACTGGTGTAATGTGCTCTTTCACATTGTGGTTCTGTAAATGCAGTGCATACTGTATGCTTTTTTTATCTTTGTGGGCACAGTCCCTTTCCTCATCCATGCTAAATTTCATACTAAAAAGTTGGGATGGAAGGAGAAAATGTGTTCATGGGAACCTTGCAGGACAGAATATCTCTCTATTGATGAGAAATGTATCCAAGAATGTGTCTAGTCCATTTTTAAAAATCATGTATGATGACATTTTCAGAAATTAATCTGGAAGCACCATTCATAAAAAAAGTGTTAGCATGTTTTTTTTTTTTATGTATATCAACACTTTCATAAAATGTTAATGCATTTGTTGTGTATTCTGCTTCATCCAGCTTACTAGATGCAGTGATTTGCTAAACCCTTTGGTAATCTGTATGTCTTCACCCTGGCGATGTCATTTGTGGTGCTACGTACTCTTTCATCTATGAAGAAATCAGATATAGTTAGCCCTTGGTGAGGTCTGTAAAGACTAGTTTTCTGACTCTGGACCTATACCAAAAAACTGAAAGATAATCAATCTGGTTTGATTTGACATTTCGTCATCACTCAATCAATAGTTTATTTATAAAAAGAGCAGTTCCAGTTTGATCAAAGTGCTTGTACAACTAAGTAATACATAAAACATCAATAAAATACAATGCAAACAGATTATGATTATAATAAAAAAATTCCCAAACATAACATCACATAGCAAGTCAAACAAAGTCAGTAAAAACTAATTCAAAATGATGGGTTTTAAGCACTGTTTTAAAGTTCTCAACAGTCATGCAATCTCTAACCCAATGAGGTAGAGAATTTCACAGGGTAGGGGCCATAAAAGCAAACGCATGTGCCCCCAAGGTCTTAAGTCGAACCTTGGGAACCTCTAGCAATCCCTCATCAGAGGAGTGTAGTGACTGGAGGGGGCAGTAGGGGCAAAGAAGATCTTGCAAGTACTGCGGTTTCTGACCTTGTAGGGCATTAAAGGTCAGTAACCCAACCTTTAAGGCTGATTCACCACTGAATAGGCAGCTGGTGCAGGACTCGAAGCACAGGCATGCCATGGCAAGATCTTGGCAACCCAGTCAACCGCCTGGATGCCTCATTCTGCACCAACTGCAAGCAGTGGATATCAACCCCTGGTACCCCTAGGTACAAGGCATTGCAGTAGTTAAGGTGGGAGGTCACAAAGGCATGGATCAAAGTAGGAAGGTCATTGGAAGGGACCAGGCATTTAATTCAGGTGATGTTCCTCAGATGGTAAATAGAGGTCTTGACAACCAGCCAACACCTGGGATTTAAGTGCCAGGCCACTACCAAAAACAACTCCCAGATTTTGCACCCTATCTGTTGTAGTCAACTGGCTCCCCCCCGAGCCAAAGTGCATATGACTGTCTAGCCTACAGCCCCACACCCTAATGACCTGGGTCCACAACCAACACCTTAGTTTTATCCAGGTTCAACCTTAGCCAGTTGGCACTCATCCAGTCCTGGATCTCAGACAGGCAGTTATTAAAGACCAAAATAGCCCCACCCTGCTTGGGTACAAAGGACATGAAGCTGAATATCATCTGCAGAGCACTGAAAACTCAGCCCATACCACCTAATAATGTCTCCCAATGGCAGCATATACACCATGAACAGCATGGGTGACAATACAGAGCCCTGTGGAACCCCACAAGACAGGGGCAGAGGGGCTGATGAAAAAATCCCTGACACCACTCTCTGAGTCCTGCCCATGAGAAAAGATCAAAACCACCTGTGGACTGTCCTCAACAGTCCACAGAGTATCTGCAGGTGCTCTAATAACACTCCATGGTCCACGGTGTCAAATGCTGCAGAGAGATCCAAGAGAACCAAGCTCAAACAACTCCCTCGGTCCCTTTGGTATTAGGAGATCATTAAGTACCTGAACCAGTGCCATCTCTGTACTATGTCTCTTCCTAAATCCTAACTGGAGAGGATCATAGACATCATGGATTGTGAGATGATCTTCCAGCTGCAACACAACCACCTTCTTAGTAACCTTGCCCACAAAGGGAAGGCTAGAGACAGGTCTGTAGTTTGCTAAGCAGTCCAGGTTGAGGGAGAATTTTTTATGGAGAGATATCACCACTGCTTCCTTCAGGGGGTCAGGAAACACCCCTGTCTCCAACAAACTCCAGACTATCTCAGCCAGGACCAGGCCAATCGCCTGAACGCATGCCACAAGGAGTCATGTTGGGCCCAGGTCCAAACTACAGTAGGTTGGTCGCATACCCTGGATGATCTACACAATGCCAGTGATCACCAAATTGCAAAAGTTAGACCAGTCAGACTGGGCACTTGCAACCTCCTGCTGACCTCCACAATGCCAATTAGAGGAGCTGAACAGATCTCTGACTTGATGGTGGCAACCTTATCTGCAAAGAATCAAACAAACTCAGCACACATACTCTGTGAACATGCTCTCTGGATCTGAAGACAGGTTGGATTGCACAATCTGTCAACAGTCTGGAAGAGCTGAGCTGGTCGATTCTGCACATTGGCAATCTCCATTGACAGGAATTCTGCCTTCTTATGGAAGATTTGCAGATTGATAGTCTTTATAATGAACCATCAATCTAAGTTTGTCATCAATCAGGCCAGATTTCCACCTGTGTTGCTCCAACTTTTGCCCCCTTTGTCTCAACTCCTTCAAAGTCCCATCAAACTAAGGGGACTTGGGCAAACAGAAAGAGGGTGAACATGGACAGGAGCAAGGGAATCCAGGGTCACCATCACTGCCTCATTATAGGCCAGTAGCAGATCCCCTTGTTCTCTGCTTACACTCGACACACCTGATAGGTCCAACACTGCCATAAGAACATCTGGAATTAATCACCTTACGGGGCTGTACCAGACCATCTCCATAGGGGCAGGTCTATTTTTTTTTTTTTTTTTTGCAACTAAATATATTTTATTGAATTTTCCATGAAATACAATTAAATATCGTAACAACTTTCACAACAAAAACCTAATCATAACAAGGACCATTAAACAAAGAAGAAAAACCAACAGAAACCAGAAAACTCCCCCTTCCCTTGACCCCCCCACTGCCAGCGGGGGGCAGGTCTATTGGGGGGACTCAAAACTAAACCTTATGCTATGGTGATCTGACCATCTCACTGGTTCCACCCCCAGATCGGAGATCTCCATCCCCAGAAGGAATACTAGGTCCAAAGAGTGCCCGTGATTGTGGGTAGCAGAGGTATTTACTTGTGTAAGGCCCAACGAGATCATAAGTTGGAGGCAGTCCTGACCAAATTGAGAGAGTTCATTGTCATCCCAGGCATTGAAGTCCGCCAGAATCAGCCATCTGGGGGATTCCAACACCATGTCGATGATGAAGTCTGCGAATTCCTGCAGGAATTCCTTCTTACCCCGAGCAGATGGTAGATGAGAAGTATCCTGCAGCCTACACCTGCACCCACAATACACTCAAAGGATCAAGTCATTCCCACAAGGCCCAGTTCCATCTCAAAATAAATAGCCTCTCCCCTGCCCCTACGATTCTCCCTCGGAAGGTGTATCACTGAGTACCCAGCCAGAATTACTGATTCTAATACTGAGCCAGCATTTTCATCAAGCCTGTCTTGGTGATGCAAGCCAGGTCACTTGTACCAACAAGATCAGCAATAATTGTTCTCTTGTTCATTATAGACCTGGCATTGCACAACACCACCTGAGTAGGATGTGTAAACAAGGTAGACTGCACCACTTGCCCACCTAAAGTGGAACTCTTGGGTATGGGAACCAGACAGAGAGGACCCCTTTCCTACACCCATTTCATCCCAGGGTGTCTTCTTGTCCCCACTACCCCAATCCAACCACCCCACTCCACAATCCTACCAGGCCTAGTTCCCCCAACCTTGCTTTTTCTTTATCCTAGCTATCCCTACTGCATGGCAATGTCCCTACACTTCCACAAGTAACGTGGGACAGCTAAAAGGATGGAGGTCCCTGAGCCTGGTGGGAGAGTAATGCCTGACCGTCTGAAAATTCTGCCATAACATGGTCAGCTAAAATGCAACCAAACAACAACCAAAATTTACTGCCACCACACACACTCACAATCACAATCACATACATATACACACACCAACACAATTAACAAATCTAAACCCCCAACCCTCACAATTTAACAAATAAAACAATTATCCCCCAACCCCTATAAAATACTCAATACACAAATCAAGGGTAGCAATAATGCAATGAACAGTCCTTCAACAATCCATTTTCCAAGGTGTTGAACTTAGCAGCAGATTATCAAGATTTGCCAAATCTCAAAACAATGTATAAGGGTAGGTAGGTTGATGGAACTCTCACTTCCACCAGCCAAAATAATATGGGAGTCCCAAAATCTTGTAAGACTCTCACTTTCACAATCTCTCAATAACAGCTTAGAAAGAGTTGTAAATGAAAAATTAGGCACTCTCACTTCCCAGAAGTCCAGGTTATCTCATCCAAATTCTGCCCCAGCTGAAATTCCACCATGATTAAGTCCTCAATGATTAGAGCTGCAGTCCTCGACTTTCCACACCAGGAGCCTCTACTTCTTCTTCAGCATGCCAGAAATGTACCTGCCTCCCTGCAGAACCCCCCCCCCAGCATCCACCACCACCATAGCAGAACACCGAAGGAACCACACAGTACAAGGCAAGTAAGAGACCGGGGTGCCCTAATCACCTGCCCCAACAGTGGTCACCCCATGTGTTACAGCCTGGGGAAATGCCCACCCTTCAACTGGCATCCCCAGTTAGACCATAGCAATCAGGGTGGTATCCATCCTCCCAAACACCCCTGTGGGGAGACCAAGAACAGGGTGACCACACCCAGAGAAAGCAAAGACAGGCCACAAGTACTCACAATATCCTCCAGCAAGATGTCAATGAAAGCTTTCAGGCAGATCCTCCAAGACAAATTGAGGTCCCGGGTAAAATCATCAACACCCCACCTCTTCTAAAAACTCTCAGGTCTTCCAGGCTTCCAGGTTTTTAGGCTCCTTGTACCAACTCCTTGACCAGTCTTTCGACTCCAATAACAGCTTCTCAGCTGGATCTTCCACACTCCTCAAACACTGCAAGGGTTTTCTAGGTCAGTTCAAATAACAGCAAAGTCCATTAGTCAGACAATACAGCACAGGCAGAATGGATTAAATCAAAAGAGAGTGAAAAATAAAATGTTAAGGTATATGAAGCTAATGTTGTGTACCAAAGTTGCTGTTGCAGTTACTTAAAAAAAGATTTAAGTAAACAAATTGTGGTATTGCAACAGTACTCGGTACTGATTTAGACAGCACTGATATTGGTGTTCTTCTAACACTACCCTAACCCAGAAAATGCACAACTTTTGCCTGCCTGCCTGACTCACTTAGTAATTCCTAACTACCTCTGATAACATAAGCTAATATCTAACAAATAAATTTAGAAAACAAAAGAAAAACACAGTAAATAACACAATAAATTAAAACTAAAATGCTGCTGCTGCTGCTGATTGCTGGCCAAGCACGACCGCCATCATGTTCAGTGCCAGTAATGTACAAAAAAAAGGTAGACACTTTAGCCTATGCAGAAACCAGGGAGAGTTTTACATTTCTGTAAGGTCTGCAGATCCTTGAATCAGGCTGCTGTGGTGAACTATTGTCATGTTAAAGACTGTTGTGCTGATTCACTCCTGACATTTAATAGGGATATATTATGAGATCCTGAAACTCTGTTCCCCAAGATTCTGGATCCCATTGCCAACAATCTGAAACACATTTGCATGACAGGCAAAGATTTCCCATTACGAGGTTTTACTGCTTCACCCCCACACACCATACACCCACATTTTTTATATCTAACTCACCACAGGCAAATGTCATCCATTGGGCAAACATTTTTCAGGCATATGGTGTCAGGATCTTGAAACCTGGAAAACAGAGTTTCAGGATCTTGTAATACTCCTGTTTAAAAGAGGTATGCTCAGGCTGTCAAAAACAAAAACAAACAAACAAAAAATTATCCCTCTCCCAATGTCTGCCTGTGAATCAGCGTGGGAGATGTATTGCTGTTTTAAAACCCAACTTAGAAAGTTTCTATACACCAGCTAGCACCTTGCTTTCTCCAGGACAGGTTTTTATTTGAACTAGATTCAGGCTCACTATGCTTTACCCTACATTAAATGATCATGTTACCAGGGCTAACACGTCCATCTCTAGTAGGAATTAACACAGATAAGGCCCCTATTGAAACTTATTCTAAAGCAGCAACTGACCAACATCAATGTGGTTACCAATATTACAATACTAGTAATAATGCAACTTCTTAATGGGCACAGTAGGCTAGCACAACAAATGACATCAGCAGAAGTATGGAGACATAATTCATAGAAACATAGAATTTTATGGCAGATAAGGACCGCTTGGCCCACCCAGTCTGCCCATTTCCATACCTAATCATTCAGCTGCAGATCCTAGTTAAACAACAGCCTACTTCTTCCTACCCCACCCCCTAGAATTGCCTTATGACTGTCCCATGCATTCTTGAATTCCACCACTGTTTTTGACTCCACAACCTCCTTCAGAAGGCCATTCCATGCATCCACAATCCTCTCTGTGAAAAAATACTTCCTCACATTACCCTTGAGCCGTCCCCCCTCTATCTTTAAATTGTGCCCCCTTGTTCTTACACACCTCTTTTTCTGAAAGATGCTACCCTCCTGGGCTTTGTTGATTCCCTTGAGGTACTTGAAAGTTTCTATCATGTCCCCCCTGTCCCTCCTTTCATCAAGTGTATACATATTGAGCTGTGTCAGTCTCTCTTCATGTGGTTTCTGATGCAGACCCTGCACCATTTTAGTTGCCCTCCTCTGGACTGCTTCCATCCTGTCTATGTCCTTCTGTAGATGAGGTCTCCAAAACCGCATGCAGTACTCCAGATGGGGTCTCACCAACTGTTTGTACAGAGGGATAACCACTTCCCTTTCTCTACTTGTGATGCCCCTCCATATGCATCCCAGTATCCCTCTGGCTCTCTTTACCAACCTCTCACATTGCTTACCCACCTTTAGGTAATCTGATATGACTACCCCTAGGTCCCTTTTCGTTTTTGTTGTTGTTAGTACCGCCCCTGCTATTGTGTACTCTTCTCTTGGATTTTTGTTTCCCAGGTGCATTACTTTGCACTTCTTTGCATTGAATCTAAGTTGCCATATGTCTGACCATTCCTCCAACCTTGCCAAGTCACTTCTCATCCTTTCTACCCCCCTTGTGTATCAACTCTGTTACAGATCTTTGTGTCATCTGCAAAGAGGCATACCTTTCCCTCTAGACCCTCTGCAATGTCACCTATATAGACATTAAAGAGGACTGGTCCCAGTACTGAGCCCTGAGGTACTCCACTAGTAACCCCCCTTTCTTCAGAATGTGTTCCATTCACTATTACCTTCTGTGTCCTGTTGTGCAGCCAGTTTGCTACCCAGGTTAACATCCTGGGACCCACTCCCAGGCTGGCTAACTTGATTATTAATCTTTTGTGCGGGACTGTGTCAAATGCCTTGCTAAAGTCTAGGTAGGCCATATCCACAGCCCCTCCCTGGTCTATTACTTTGGTCACCCAGTCAAAGAAATCAATTAGATTCATCTGACATGACCTTCCTGCTGTAAACCCATGCTGCTTTGGGTCCTGTGCTCCACTGGCCTCTAGGTACTCAACAATTCTTTCTTTCAGAAGTGATTCCATCATGTTCCCTACCACTGAGGTCAAACTTACAGGTCTGTAGTTACCTGCTTCTGCCTTGCTCCCACTTTTGTGAAGAGGAATCACATCTGCCCTCCTCCAGCCCTCAGGTACCACACCGTCCTCCCATGATTTGTTAAAAAGTGTGGTCAGCGGTGTCACTTGGTCTTCCCTTAGTTCGTTTAGGATTCTGGGGTGAATCCCATCAGGCCCCATTGCTTTGTCCACCTTGAGTTTTAGGAGTTCTTTCAGGACTTTTTCTTCTGTAAATGGACTAGTGTCAACCCCCCTGCCCAGAGTGCTTCTATTGTCTTATTTAGGTAACTCCTCCTCATCTTCCTTTGTGAATACTGAGCAAAAGTATCCATTCAGTATCTCTGCCTTTTCACTGTCTCCCTCTGCCCACCTTCCCTTCCCTTTCTTTAATTTCACTATCCCTCCCTTAACCTTTCTATGCTCCCTAATGTACCTATAAAAGGTTTTATTGCCCTTCTTAACTGAGTTGGCTATTTTTTCCTCGGTTTGGACCATTGCTAATCTGACTGCCTTCCCCACTTCTTTCTGCTTTAATTGTTACAGTTCCCTGTCGTGCTCTTTCTGAGATTTCTTATACTTTTTGAATGCAGCCTTTTTATCCTTAACCTTCCCTGACACCTCTTTTGAGAACCATAGTGTTTTTTTACTCCACTTTGTTTTCTTTACTTGTTTCACACAAAGGCGTGTTGCCTGTATGATGGCAGTTTTGATTTTTCTCCATTGTTCTTCCACCCCTCCTTTCTGGCCATTTGCTAGTGCATTCCTCAGGTATTCACCCATTATGCCAAAGTCAGCCCTTCTAAAGTCCAGTATCCTTGTTTTTGTATGGCTTGTCTCCATGGTTGTGCTTATTGTGAAGCACACTGTACAGTGGTTGCTTGTTCCCAAATGTCTACTGACTTCGAAATTTGTGATCCTCTCGCCATTTGAGAGTACCAGATCTAATATTGCTCCCTCCCGAGTGGGTTCCGACACTAGCTGTCTAAGGCCTGCCCTCTGTAGGTCATCAAGAATGACCCTGCTCTTGGATGCGGCTGCAGTAAAGTGTTGCTCTTTCTCATTTGCACAGTATGATGTTGTAGTTCAGATACAGTACAAATTAAGGACAAAGATTATTTGGAGAATACGGGCATTGATCCCACTACCTCTCGCATGCTAAGTGAGCGCTCTACCATTGACTAATTCCCCATTTGCATCAGCACTTCAATGTGAAACAACACAATTGAGTTGATGAGGGTGGGATTCGAACCCATGCATGCAGAGCACAATAGATTAGCAGTCCATCACCTTAACCACTCGGCCACCTCGTCAAACTAAGTAGAAAGTGTGATTTGGAGTTGGTGGGGGGAATTGAACTCAGAGCCTTGAGAATAAAGATAGGTGTGCTGGGTGGTGTAGAGTTCCACTAACCTATGAAACAATAGTTAAGGCACCTGCGCTGGGACCCGAACCCAGCACCATTCCTGCCGCAGCCCTGAACCCACCCACCATGCCATGGAAGCAGCTCGAATTCAGCATCCAGCAACCTTGTAGAAATGGACCATATCAAAAAATCACTAAAAAGTACTAAATTGGTATTTTTTGTTACAAAACCTGGAATACACATTATTTTTATAGCAATGTTTATTGAGTGGTGTGGCCTGTTTTAGTTTTGAAAATGACTGCGTATGATCGTTAAATATCCGAAGACTCCGTGAGTTTACTAAATGTGTCAGTAGAGCATTCTATGGGACTTTCAATTCTATTTGTGAAATAGTTTTCCTTTTTACATTAAAAATAGTCATTTCATTGATTTTTTTACTGTGACCCCAAGTGCTATTATGAGAGTGATTATATCTCTTTTCCATTTTATTTATCAAATCAGGGCCATTTACAACATCTTCTATGTGACACCTGTGCTCAAGAGTATGGAGTCCTAGAATTTATCATTTATCCTCCTATAATGTACTGTCCAGTCCCTTTATTATTTGTGTAGCTCTTCACTGAATGCTCTTGCTCATTCTTATGTTATCCTTTCTATCTAGAAACCATGACTTGGAGCAACAATCAGAATTTTGTCATACATATGACCTGTATAGTTTTATTGTGACCAGCATATTTCTGCTCATAAAAATGCTTTTTAGGCTAATTTTAAATAATTAGACTTTTTATCTAATCCCTTCAAATGGAATCTCAGTTCTACGTCTTGACCAACTGTGGCACATAGATCTCTTTCAGTTTTAGTTGTTTTTAGTTGTTTTTTCTTTGTTGTTAATTTATCACTGTATAACTATGATTGGCATTTTGCCTCCATAAGTGCATGACAACGCATTTGTCTATATTGAAGGTGGTACCATTTTTATATGCCCAAGTATTTATCCTGTTCAGGTTTGATTGTAGTTCTATTGCCTGTTCTTGTGTTTCCGCTATCCCCCAATTTTACTATACTGTTTTCTACAAATTTTACATGATTGTTTTTCATACTCTCACTCAGCTCTCTAATATACAATCTAAACAGTATTCACCCAAGTACAGATCCTTGACAGACACCACTTGTCTCATGATCTATAGTAGGTTCATTTCCTCTTATTTTAATACTCTGTGATCTATATCTAACCAATTTTTTATCCATCTGATAGATATTGGATTTGTTTCTGTTCATATTAACTTCAATATTATTATATTGTGTGGGACCTTGTAGAATGCTTTTATGAATTCAATATATATAATTTCAACTGTTTTATTCATGTTGGTGGTTTACTGGTCATTTCATAACATTTTATCAATTTGACTACACATCCATGTTCTACTGGGATCCAGTATCACAACTTGTTGCAGTTGTTCATAAATACAATTTTTACTGTTGGATTTCATGGGTGGAATTCTTGCTGGTAAGGAGCTGTTTTATATATATGATCAAGCTCTGTAGCACCTTGCGAAGACAGACATCTTGGCACAAGTCAAAAGGAGCAGATAAAACCATTCCTTAGCCATGTACTGAAGCAGTGCATCACTATTCTGAATTGGTACAGGCTCCAGTGCCACGCCAGTGTTATATGTTATTGGGAATAGTCTCTTGTTTGTCAAACTGGATGGTTGGATAGTTACCCAAGGCCTTGGATCCCTGGAGGTTTCCTCATTGGTGGACATTTTCTCTCCTCTATGCCAAAGGTTATTGGATGTACAGGCTTCAAGCTTCCTCCCCCTTTTCCCTGAAGAGACCACCCACACACTTTCTTGGGGTTGAATGGCTAAAGTCAAATGTTTATTCAAGATCTTGTGCAATGAAATTTACAGAACTTCAATGGTCAGCATCATTCACTAAATATTGTTATGAAAACAGTGTCTGCCTGGTGTCTTATGTGAAAATATGTACCGCACATGGAGACCAAAGACCCACACACTGCTTTTTATGAAAGGATTTATTTTTATTAAATAGCATGTCCACCAAATGATTGTCAGCATTTCATAGTGATCCCACTACTTCTTCTGGACCTGTGAACATACACATACATGTATCTTTAAAATTTTAAACACATTTCTCAAAACTGCTTAAACAGAGTTAGAAATGTTCTTCACACTACTGTTATCACATTTCATCAGTAAATCAATTTAATAAAATATGCTAAAGTCTACTGTACTGTTATATAACATCCTGTTGACCTCTAGTTATTAACTATTGTCATGTGACCAGTCTTCACTTTGAAAATACAAATCTAATCAGGTAAAACAATTTCTAACCACAAAACAACAATATTTATTAATATTTATGTAAATAATTTAAAACATTCCACCTTATTGGCAGAGCACTATTTTGTTCTGTATTCTATGTGCCACATGAAAATTAATACTCAAGTTTTCTTATTTTGAAATAGAAATATATAAAACATTTCTTAATATGAATTGTATTATTTTAATTATTATCCAAAAAGTGAAAATGTTTAATATATGGCGAGCTCACCCAAAAGTATGCATACTCCACTGCTAGTATAGTTGAGATATTAGTTTTTTAAATTCCGATGATTACTAGGTGGGAGACATACATATTGCTTAGTCAAAATTCAGTGTTATGTGGTTACTGTTATATTTTCAGGGTTTTTTTTCACTTACTTAGAAAAGTATCTGATTTCTTGGTCGTCTATCCTAATGTAACAACAAAAATGCTTATATTAGTATGCAAATAGAAGATTAATGAACTTAACCTGTGTAATATGCAGCTTCATGATTAAAGTACTCCAGCTTCTCTTATTTACAGTTCTTTTTATACAGAAAAGGCAGTTCACAGGTTTAAACCTCGTCATGTAACTTCTGGGTCATTGCAATCAACTAAATATGTTATAAAGTTACAATATACTTTCTCTCAATAAAACACATTTTTAGTCCTTTCAGTCTCCAATCTTTAAACTATCCCCCTTTCTTTTTGTGCCATAGTGTCTTACCCCTGATACTGTCTTATTTTTGCAGTATAAAGACACTGGCTACTGCTTGCTATTAACTAAAAAATTGAGCCAGTTGCTATGGTTACAATAAACAAGCATGCAGGCCTCTTGTGTGTTCTCAGTTAATAGAGTGTGACACTTAATGCAAATTATTTAACTGTATGAGCCACAAACACAGTATGAATTTCAACTAATCATTTCTTTTACTTTCAGTCTGCTACATATATCAAATGCACTGCCAGTTTGTATCCTAGGGGACTTCTCCATAGTTTAAACATTCTTAGATAACTTCTAGGTCTACAGCCTTTACTGTGATTTAAACACTAGTTTTTTAACATAATCAAGTCTCACTAAAGTGTATATTTCTGTATCAACATTACTATTAGTCAGAACTCCATAGTATACTGCTTGTTTCAGTCTTCATAGTCTAAATACCCATAATGAAAGCTCCCACATTATTTTTTCATCTTTCTGTAGTATGTGGATGCTGACTATTGTTTGCTACTCTTTAAATAGGATGTTATTTACTATGGCAACCCCAAAAGTGAGTGGATCTCTTGCACATACTCCATAGACTTAATATGAAACTTAGTGTGATTTCTACAATTTTGTAAACTTTTTTCTCTAAATGATCTCTAAACTTTGTCTCAAGTTTAATTATGATGTGTTACATATCCACTGTCAGCCTTTCACATCAGTAGTATCTAAGACCAGAGACCAGAGACCATACCTTTTCCTTTGTAACCTTTAGTTTTCACATTTTAAATCATTAAAAAAATGATATAGCTAGACAGACTGGATGACTGAATTGGGACTTTGAACTAGACCATAGAAGTATGGCCCAGGGGTCCTGACACACCCAACTTCACTAACAATATCAAAGCTGTACAGTGGTCACCTCTTAGACTTCAGCCACTATGGGCCAGAGCAAATGGAAGGTGGTCAGTCAAAACCCCTGGATCCTGAGGACCCCACAACTCATTTAACCAGCTCTACATATAAGTGATGGCATCCTAGTGCAAGCACTGGGAAAAACAGGAGCCATTTTAAAATATCTAATATAATACATAGATAAACAACCCCTCCCCCAAACATCCAGAAAATGAATATCAATTTCACATCCTCTGAAAGCCAAATGAATCTATATTTCATAGCATGAAATCATTCCATGCTATTTCTTCATTTAACCCATATCTTGGATCCAGTGTGCCCAACTGGATTATTCAATAAGCTTCTCTCATAAGAAGCTTTTTATCAGTGTCCCCTCCTCTAATGGGGTTCTCTGCTTTTTTCAAGTCCTAGAAATCAAAGTGCTGACACATAATGCCTGTTATTGATAAAATGTCTAGCAACTGCTGATGTTACAACTCCTCTTATCTCACATCTAATTTGTTCATTGTCTAGTTTTTAATAAATGTGTTGTTTTTCCAATACATTATAAGTCACAAGGACATTTTGAAGAAATAGACAACTTGTTCTGACTGGCATGTTATTAATTGTTTGATCTCAATATGTTCCCCTTTACAAAGGTTGTATACTGTTTTAGTTTTTCCTGTTCTATTACAGTTTTGGCAATTACCACAACAGTAATTGCCTATAATAGGGGTCCTTCATTGGAACATCTCATGCTCCTTCTTTGGGCTTTATGGACTGCATGGCAAAGTCTATCTCTTAAAGATTTCATTTTTTATCTATACACAGTGGTTTATTTCTAAAAGCTCTTTCTCCCATTTGGTTATCCTGCAGTGTATCTGGGTGTTTAAAGATAATTGATTTTATAGTTCCAAAGTTGACTTGGTAGTCAATAGGTACAGTAATTCTGTCCTCTACTGTCATCTGTTGACTGGTATCTCTGACAAGATTGTCCCATTGGGTGGTATCTCATCTGATCCAAGCTGCTTCCAGACCTTTTGAATTATAACCCTTGCTCTGAAGTATTCTGTCAGTTCATCTGTTGCCAAATTATAATCCTCTTTTTTAGTATAATTACATTTGACTCAAATCATTTATCCATATGGAATGCTGGCAATTGGGCTCAGTTTATGGAAACTGTGAGCATGCAACAATATGTTTCTGTCCATTAGTTTCTGGTACACATTTGTACTCAAATGGGTACTTTTTTTTATAGATTTGTAGATCCAGAAACTAAGAGACTTCTCTTAGTAAGTGAAAAAAGTGTTTTTGAAAATATAACAATTAACCATGTAACACTGAATTTTGACTGTGATATGTATGTTTCCCACCTAGAAATAATCTGAATTTCAAAAACTGATATCTCAAATAGACTAGTAGTCTAGTATAAATACTGTTGGGTGAGCTCACCATATTTTCAAAATTTTAAAATGTTGGATCATAACCAAAATAAAACACTTGATATTAAGAAATGTGTTATGCTTTTACATTTCAAAATAGGAGAACGTGAGCATTAATTTTCATGTGACACAAAGAATACAGAACAAAATAGTGCCCTACCAGTAAGGTGGGATGTTTTAAATTATTTACTTAAATATTACTAAATGTTTTTGTTTTGTAGTTAGAAATTTATTTACCTGATTAATCTTTTATATTTAAAATGTTGATTGGTCACACAATAGTCTTTAATAACCAGAGGTCAACAGGATATTATACTGTATAATAGTATTGTTGACTTTAATATATTTTACGAAATTGATTTGCTGATGAAATGTGATAACAGTATTCTGAAGCACATTTCTGACTCTGTTAAAGCAGTTTTGAGAAATGTATTTAAAATTTAAAAGATACTTGTATGTGTACATTCATAGGTGCTGATGATGTAGTGGAATCACTATGAAACATTGACAATATTTTGGTGGACATGCTATTTTTTTGTCAGTTAATCTTTTTATTTTATTGAGTTCATGTGGTTTATGACCCCAAGTTCATATAAAGAGTAGTTCCTCACTATTGCAGTGTTGTTGTTGCTATCCCTTGCACTTTCAAATTGTAACCAATCATACTGTCTACTGCCACCAACTGTGAATTTTACATTTCATATGTTTTTTTCTAGTAATCTGATTCAGTGTCTACTTGTAAACATTTTTGCCTTTGCATTTTGTTTACTTGACTTAGAAACTTTGCCTCTGTATTTTGTTATCTGACTTGGAACCTTTGTAAACAAACCTATGGCTCAAAGATATTTAATCTGAATCTAAATAAGTAAATAAAATAAATATGATCCAGCTTTACATACAGTTCAAATTACCAAAACAAAGAAAATGGATCTAAATGTGTTGATGCTTATACAGTTCAGAGTTACAGACTATTAAATGAGAGTGTAGATAACAATCATATAAACAACAGTGGTACTAGTATACATAATCTGCATACAGGTGAAACTACTAATTTTTGGTTTGTACATACAGAAGAGGAAAAAAGTAAACTTTACTATCATCAATCAGATAATCCTTTAAAAGCAGCCTGGTATGGAGAGATTATGGTGGCCAAAGTAAATTCTTGTTAGTTGTAGCCCTAGAAGAAACTGCACTATTAGCAACAAATTGGAAGTATGGGCCCCATATAGCCTCATAGTTTTTTTAATGGTGTTTAGACAGCAGTTAGACAATCTTGTGTAGGTGGCTATAGTTTCTATTGAGGTAAGCCATTCCAATATTGCCAGTATAACTGTGGGATCTCTATCTTCTGAAGAGAAGTCATTTTGCTTCAATGGCTGCTAACATAAGCCATTATTTTGCTGGAGTCTTAAGCTGTGTTCTGACTGCAGGGATACACAACAGTATAAATCCTGGGTAGAGACGAATGGGAGTGACAAGGATTTTAGTGCAATACTGGATCACATTTTGTTTATTTGTTTATTTCAGAATTTGGAAAAATACCTTTGAGTCAAAGACTCCTTTACAAAGGTTCCACATCACATATAATAGATACATACACACATTACAGTAATTGTTACAGAGTACAGTTAGGTTTGTCACCGGCACAGTTAGGCTAACATTCAGGAACTAGTGCTGTTTAAGACAGTTAAAAAAACTGGATGCTTAACAATCCCAGGGAGAAACAGAGTTAAGAGCTGCGGGCTGGAGGCAGGCCGGAGGCCATTGTCAATGGTAGAGGGACGGGGGCCTGGATTCAGGTACAGTCGCAGTCACTTGTGAGCTGGAGGTGGGCCGTAGGGTGAGTTTTAAAATGGCCAATTCTTTGTTCATAAAGCAAGGAGGAGGGTAGGTTATTCATCCACAAGGGTGCCCTATAGCAAAAGGATCTTTGGAATTGAGCTGTGCGACATGCAGGGATGGAGAAGAGATGGGTGTCAGATCTGCGGGTGTGTTTAACTTTTGGGTCCATGGTGATTAAAGGGGCGAGTGCCGATGGGGAGAGGCCAAGGGTGATTTTTTTTTTGCCAGGACACAGGTGTGGAACATGTGCCAATATGGTTGAATGAGGGTACAGTTCCACAGTATGTGTGATAGATCTGCTCCAGGGGAATTGCATCTCCACACCTGTCATATGAAAGGAGGCCCATTTTTTTTAACTTGTGCTGGGGTAAGATACCACTGATGCAAGATGTTGTCTTGTATCAGAAGGCTACAGTGGTCAACACATGCCTTATGGGCCAGAATCTAATACTGCGACCAGGCCTGATTCAAGACTGGGACATTGTGTGAGATTTGTCACTTTTGTTTAGGGGAGACAGAGGGGTCAGGAACAGCATCTCTTGTTTTTTTTTTTATAACTCCAGCTAGGCCCTTTGTTGTCTTTACCCATGACTGAATAGGAACTCTGTTATGCTGTATAGAAGGTGTTGCATTACAGGTGGAACATGCACAATGAACCCTTTGCCACTGGGTATACAGGCTTCTAATATGGAGATATTTCCAGAAGTCCAATTCTGGTAGGACATATCTGCATTGTAATGCTTGAAACAAGTCCATAGTACAAAGGTTTGGAATTAGTAGATACCCTACATTGTAAATCTGTTTATTTTTCCATTCCTCCCAATTAAAGAGGCTGTGTCCAATGCAGAAGAAAGGGTTGCTCCACAAAAGTAAGACCCGAGTCCTTGATAATATTTTGTTATTAATCCTACCTTTTTTCAGTCTGTATGAGTTACACATACTGTAAGCAATTTTTGCATTGCTTCAGAAGTGGGTGACATTGGTATACTGTAGGATGAGAACCATTCAGAAGTGCTATTTCTATGTTTTTTATCCATGCTGGTGAATCTGGCCTGGGAGGATGAAACAGCTGACATGTTTTGGCTGTTGTGAAAGAATAAGAGTAATGAAGGAAGTGAGGAAGGCCACACCCACCTCTGGTCCAGTGTGCCCTTAATTTCACTCTACTATATCTAGGAGAGGATCTATCACATAGGGAGTTCACTATGATATATTTTAGTTGTTGAAACCATTTGGTCTGTATAAAAATGGGGAGATGAGCAAGTAAGTGAATAAATTTGGGGCAGCCACAACTTTAATTGCAGTAACTTTCCCTATAAGTGATAGGTTCAAATTATGTCATCTAAACATATCCTCCTGAAGCTTCTTTATCAGGGGGTTCAGGTTTATCGAGACCAAGTAATTTAGGTAGAGATGCAGCTAAATTAAATTTCACCGGTGAAATTACCGGAAAAATTGGCAATTTCACTGGGTGAAATGTTACGTGAAATTGGGAAAAAATTTAGCAGTTTCACCCACAATTTTGCCCCTCACCACTGGCCACCGGAAGTCCAATTGAACACCTCCAGCCACCACACACACAAGTTACCCTGCACCCCCTGATTTGTTTTATTAAAAAAATACCCTCCACTCCCTGGGGTCTAGTGGTCTACCCCCAGCCGTCACTGGCCATTATAATATTAAGTAAGCACCCCCCAAGTTACCATGCACCTCTGTCTGTTTTATAACAAAATAAAAAAATCACCCCCCAGTCCCTGTGTCTAGTAGTAGACCCCACCCCCACCCCATCAGTAGATATCAGCACCCACTCAGCTTACCCTCAGGTAACCCAATTGGGTCACTGGCACAGGCCTCCACTCACCTCCACAGCCAGCGGCCTGACTGAGTCCCACTGAGCACTGGAATGAATGAGAATGAATGACCGCAAATATGCACTCATTCATTCTCATTCATTCAAGCACTGAGTGGCAAAAAAAAATTGTTTAAACTGATTATTTTAGCCTGAAGTCAAGGAAAGAAATTACTGTAATGCTTGGAGACTCCATAACTTTCTGTTGTCATGAAAAGCAGGAATTCTATTATCATGTTAATGACTGCTGTGCTGTTTCACACCTGACATTCAATAGAGGTGATTTCACAGGATGGTAATAAAACAACTATACCATCCTGTAAATGGGAGTGGGTGAGGTAATGCTGTTTTGAAACCTTACTAAAGCCCTGCTTACACAGTAGTAGCACTTCACTTACTGATCCATTGCCTTCCTGCTGTGCTGTGACTTGATTCACAATTTTCTATTTACACTCCTGAGCTTGATGCATCATAGATCATGCTGGAGGAGTGTCTGTGGGCTTCTCTCTCTCTCTCTCTCTCTCTCTCTCTCTCTCATTTTTTCTCTCTTACTCTCTTTCTCTGTGTTGGCTGCTGTCCGCTGTAGAGAGTGTCTCCTACAGGGACAACTGTTTCTCTAATACCATTAGTCATATGGCTGAGTCTTTCTGACACCTGTAAGGGTGGAACTCTTCCTGGGGATTTACTTTGATCATATGATCAAACTCTGTCGCACCTTCCCGAAGGGGTAGTATCAGTCATAAGACAGATAAATGAACAGCCAAAACATACACTGCACAAGCATTCAAACATCCTTATCATTGTAAGTTGATCCAGGTAATTTGAGGAATGAGTCCTGTAGTTTGGGGTGCATTGAGCAATTAACATTCTGTTACCTCCACCTCCAGCACAAGATAAAGGATGCCTCTCCCTATCATCAAATTACACTCACATTTCATTGCAATTCTACCTTCCCCAGTAGCTTTTTTTTTTCTCTCTGTCTCTCACTCTCCTTTAGGGAATGACATCCAATGTATTCCCTAAGGTTCTGGCAGCCATAGAGCTGAGTCCCTCTGGCACCTTAAAGGGTGAATCTCTCAGTGAGGTAGAGTTCTTTGCTCATAGGGCCATGTTCTGTGGCAGCTACTCAAGGGTTACTGTCTCTGTCACTAGACAGAGAGGTGGAACAACCAAACCACTCTATTCACAAACATTCAAACATACTCACTGTTGATGCAATTTGAAGGCATCACTTAATGGCAGTTGTGGGAGAGTTGTGCTGAGATCCTGGTAACTACCATAGACTTTTAAGTGATAGAAGTTATGCTCTAACTCAAGATTTATCAAGGTGGGCCATCTATGTCAGTTATATACTGGTTTCACTTTCTTTCATTTAGTTAACTTTTAAGAGTCTACCTCGAAAAGAGTGTGTATTTTACCCTGTCTGTAGAGATCCTGCAGGAGTTGAGCAACTTTCATCATGTTGAACTGGATGGCTCGGAGCCCACTAAAGAGGTAAGGGTGGGGTTGGAGGAGCTGGAGGACTGAGTTGAAGAGATATGTGCTGGAACTTGTTGAACTGAATCAAGATGACAGTGAAACAGCACTAACTGAGGAATGAGAAAGGAGCTGCCATTGGACCAAGGTATCAGCTTCTCAGAAGAAACAGACCATAGCTCCAAGGAAAATCCAGTTCTATGACATTTTTGGCCCTGAGAAAAAGAAATTGAACTGTTTTCTTACTTCTATGGAGAACAGATATGGCATTGACTCAGAAATTTTTTTATCTCTCTCTCTTGCATTTATTTTTCAAATTCCTGTACTGTTGCCCTATACTAATATTGTCTGTTTCTTTGCAACTTTTCCAGAGATTATCCCTCTCTTTTATTAAGGTTATAACTTCTGAACTTATTTGAAAGTGATGATTTGCTGAATTTTAAGGGGTAATCTTAAAAAAAAATTGGATATTTTATAAAGCAGTTCACTTTTTAATGGTATTGTTTTGTCTACAGTAACTTGTTTTGAAGCAGGCTTGAGTCAATGGCTAAAGCTAATAAGAAAGCCATCATCTTTGCTAGAAGAAAGTGAGTACTTTCACTGTCACAATTTGTATAATCTTTACAAAGGTTTACGGATTTAAAGGTCTCTCTGCTTGGATAATGCATTCATTTTTGTTTAGGTGACATGTAATAGAAACAGCAAGTTGTAAAGTAAAGTGTATTATAAAACTTGCTTAATAATGGTGTATATCATTGTATTCAGCTTTGAAGGTAAAATCATAAGTATATACAGAATCGATATTACTTTTTTTTGCTCTCTTTGTTTTTTAAAGGGGCAACTTCTAAAAACTATTCTCATTCTGCCTAAATTCAGAACTCCAGCTCAAGATTTGAAAACACCCTGGGAAAACCTTTCATAAATGTTTAAGTTGCCCCCCCCCCCCAAGAAAATCTAATTACAGCTTGATTGCATTACTTTGTTTCAAATCTCATGTAATATAATGTTTTGCTGGCTTTTCTATTTAGGTCAACTTTTATAAAATCGAATATATCTATATAAAATATTATACTTTGGGGTATCACTTGCTTTTAAAAAAATGGTTAACTCAAGAAGAGGGAAATAGATTGAAGCAATTTGAGTTGTCAATAAAACTAGAAAAGAAAGTCAAAATCATTAGATAATGATTGTACTTCAACCCCCATAGCTACCCTCCCAATTATCAACATATTTTTTGTCATTGGCATAAATGACATTAATATAGAACACTTAGACCATGATATTCCAGTAACTGAAATAGAAAATCACAAGAAACCTCAGACCGAAAATAAAAGTCACATATTTGTTTTGTGTGTTCTTACTGACTATAATAAAATCAGCTCACTTGCCAATCGTACAGGTACAATTTCTGTGACTTATCACTTATTATAAAGTACTGCATTGCATCATGGCTACCTTTGCTGTAGCTTCAAACAGGCAATGTTAACTACATATTACAGACATCCAAATAACAAGGCTGCATTCTTTCTATCTCAGAGAAGTCAATTGATAGTATTGATGCTAACAAAGGGCTAACTGATTTAATGCAAGAAAATGACCCCTATTGAATAAGCATAAAGGTTTTTTTTTCTTCTCAGCTTAATTATATTAATACAGCTATTATACAGCATAACACAGGTACAGTGATTGCTTTAAAAATGAGATTGTACTTAAGGGTTTATTGATAATTGATACCTGCATGTCCATGAATATTTCATTAAATTCAAAGGACATAAATCCTGTGATTCAATGTAAGGAAATTAAAGAGCAGGAAAAAATCATGTTTAATTATGACTTAGCATCCTAATGAAAGTAGATTTCAGCATTTAAATACTGCTTCAGATATAAAGCCACACCAATGTTCCTTTCTAAATAAGGATTGAGTCACATTATGTAACAGCAAGCAGGGCCATTTTTGTGCATAGACTAACTAAGCTGCAGCCTAGGGGCACCAGCCATTTAGGGGCACCTGCAAAATTAGGCAGCAAAAAAAAAAGTAAAAAAAAAAAAGGTTTTTTTCTGGGCTGGCTGCTTGTGTTGTCTGCTAGTATGTCTTGCTAAAAATAAAACAAAAAAAAAGACACAAAAGTCTAAAGACGTTCCAGTTCAGACTCCTACTAAGGGACCCCCTGCCAGCGTCATTTAAACAATTGGCTCCACGTCCTCCCCTTTGTTGTGACAGACATAAATGTTCATTGCTCCTGCTGACTGTTGTGCTGATGACAAGCCCCTCCCCTTAGGCAACGGATGACGTGACATCAATGTACATGACTGCTGGTGCCCCCAACCCCCGCTAAGGCAATGGCTGACCTGACCCTGACTGACACCGACATCAGTGTACTTACTCTGACTGTTGTTGCCCTTCCCACTTGATCTACCCCTTCCCTGTATGAAACTATTATCCTCAGCAAGTCAGCAGCGCCGCGCGGACCTTGTGATCTAGGTTTTCAATCAGGTCCACGGTGGGCGTATACCGTGCTGTGCATCCTCCGATTGGCTGCCGTTTCAAGTAAGAGGGGTGGCAAGTTTAAATGACCACAGTACAAGTACAGCAAAGTACTTGGAAGATAGTAGGAGAACGTATCAACCCCCACTCTGCCAGCCGAGAGAGAGAGAGAGAGAGAAAAGCCGCTGCGTCTTCAAGTCCACTGGGTCTCTGTCTGGGAGAGTTACCATCGCAGAGACAAGACAAGTGTGACTGAGTAAGAGATTCGGGAGTTGGAAGCAAGCAGCAGATGTGGAGTACTAGTCTGGAGCAGCTAGACCAGCCAGCTGCAGCTACTTAATTTTAGTCCACCTAACTGTATTTTGGACTGAAGTGAAAGAAATTGAAATCCTCCATCCTCTCCTGACTGAGCGAGTGTGGAGGAGTCAGGTAGGCTGGAGAGCAAATACTGAGAGGCACCTTCCTCTGCCAGACAGTGAGTGCAGACAGTGCTGCCAGCCCAGTAGTCATGGCCGTTCTGGTCGGGGAGAAGTTTGAAAGCAAGTCGAGAGGTCACTGAGACTCTCACAGTTAGCACCAGACCCACTTTACTTTAATAAGTAAACAGAACTGTTCTTCATCTTTTTGAGTGAGCAGTGCCAGCCAGTATGTGGGAGAGCTGTAGACTAGGTGTGTTCCAGATCAACGCAGATGCATCATTCATCACAACTAGTCAGACGGACTGGGTCGTCATGTCCTGTCGGTCGGCTTCTCTGGATAAATAACAGCTGCCTGCAACTTCTGCCAGACTATTTACTTTCCCACAGACTCATTCAAGGCATATCAGGTACCATTTTTGCTTTATTGCACACAACGTCGTCTGACAGTTTGTTTGAAGCTTATCTTATTGTCTGTGTTATGTAGTAACAAAAATAAATGCTGCTCCTGGTTGATCTGTAGTGTATCCATTTTTTTTTTTTAGAAAGTTCAGGATGCATGCTACCTCCCCAACCCCATGACCTGCAGTGAATTTGAAGATTTTTTTTTTCTCCTGTAAATTAAATTGATATCAGCAGCTTCAGAGTTCAGGCTGTTTATCCACAGGTTCTGTATTATCAGACAGTAACACTGACTGGCACTGCAGTAGCTTTTATTCTTAAATAATGTTATCACCACACTTAGTAACAAAAATGCTGGCCCCTGACCTTCGGACCACTTGGATAAAAAAATGTTTAACCACTAGCCTTCATTTTAAAATGCTACCCCCATACCTCTCAACCTCCTGCATTATAAATCAGGGACAAGGCTTAAAATAATCAGGGACAAAGGACCAAAATCAGGGACACATCTTCAAAATTAGAGATATCCACCCAGAAAGCTGGCAGAATATGGGACTTAGTGCAAAATGCATTTTCTAAAGAAGAACAAGTCTGTATCTTTAATTATTGGCATTATTTTGTGCTTACAGTCCCACTGTTTATACACAAAACACAAATTTTAGGAGGACAAAGTAAAATGTTGAGGCAAATCAGGCACGTCCCTGAAAATCAGGGACACTTGAGAAGTATCCCCCCATGACATGCAGATTTTTTTTTCTCTAACTCCTAAAGAAGTTAAAACGGGGAGTTTTGGGCAGTGCATTTATTCTTGCAGCTTGTTTGTTATGCCACTAACTTTAGTTTAGCCTTAAAATGCTACCCCTGAATGACTTGCACTGATTTAACTCAGACCATTTAGGTAAAAGTGACTGTTCTGTTCAGTGCATTACTTTTTTTCTAACTAGGGAGACTCTGAATAAGAATGCACACTGTTTGGCCTTGTTCAGATCAAATGCATAAATAAGCGAGTGTTTGTGCTTGCTTGTGTGCTGATAGACTGTTTTTTTCCCACCTCTAAATAAGTGCAAACAGTTTATTAAAAGGAATTTTAACATTTTGACTGTAAAAATGTTCATATTCTGGAAAAGTTTTATACAAGTTTAGCTTTCAAAAGGGTATGAGTGATACCAGGCAGGGACTCTGTGGTGTGGATGTAACTCAGCAGGACATGGTAGGGAGGTGTGTGTGTGTGTGTTGGGGGGACACGCCTGGTGCACACTGGGTGCACGGGTCAGTGGTGGGGGGGTCACCTGAAGTTTCAAGCCTATGGGCGCTATCTATGTAAACACAGCCCTGACAGCAAGCACTTCTTGCTGGCCCACCTGTGCAGCAGTAAAGCTGCCACCCATGATACCGATGATCCAGGTTTGGGAATGAGCCTGGGCTTTTTGAGGGTTAGCCGGGGTGAAGAAGGACTGAATGGACTGCTCTCCTCCTCTGGGAAGGGAGGCTTGCTGTTCTTGTTGAAATACTGCCACCGCATTGACCACAGATGGAGATGCAGCCAAGAATGCCATGTGCAGGAGGGGGTGTCGTCAGATGGGAGACCATCACTAGATGCACTGGTCTCCACGCGTGTTTGTTGACATCGTCAGGGGATCATGAGCACCAGGAACAAAAGCTCAACTCTGATGCTGGCTCCTGGTAAATCCAGGGTGGTCCTCGCAGTCACTGCTCAGCCATCTGACAATATGCATGACTGGGGGTGTAACCAGCCACCCCTGCCCAGAGGGTAAAGCAAGGCTCCATTAGGGCAGACTGCTGTGTGTGAGAGGTCTGTGGATGGCCAGTGGCTCCTAGCCAAGAGGACCAGGCCAGAAAATTAGGGGCAAAACATGTAAATAAAAAAAAAGAGCAAACACTTCTTAGGTATTGATCTCACAGAGCAGTTAATGATTATTAAAGACTCGATTGATCTTCTAAGGGAAGACGCTGCTAGAAATACTTCAGAACTTAATGTCCTAAAAACAATGTTAGAGGGCAGAGAAATGTTTAGTAAATTTGTATCGCTATTATACAACTAATGATCTAGTTACTGATACACAGATTATGGACAAGGAAAGGAAACAAAGCAAACTAATCTGCACAGGAGGATACAAATTTGACAAAACAATCTTCTGTCATATTATAGCTGGACAATAGTCCTGTGGGATATTTGCCTTCTCTATTAGATAAAAAACAGATCCATTTGAAAGGGAAAAAAAAGAAATAAAATGTTAGCAATTTGAATAATAAGTCAAAATCAGTCCATGTAACAAACTCAATGCACCAAGAAATTAAACAAACAAACAAAAAAATAGAAATGAAAAGAAAACTGGTAAGCTCATCTTCAGACTTCTAGAAGTGCAGAAAGAAAACAAAATAGATCATTAATAGGAGCTACACAGAAATTACTGAAAACTAAAAATCAACCTAAAGGAATTACAGAAGCAATCAACAAGAGATAATATAACATCCTAGACAATAATTAATACTGTTCATGAAAATAAGAATAGAAATGAACAATAAAACTCAAAGCAGTCTTATTGTCTTCATTGTTTTCCTGAAAGAAAACCTAGAATGAATCAAATTAGCATATTAAGCATTTAATTTCAGGTAATGTTGTAGGATCCAGAAGATGCCCTGGTGTGAAATGGAACCAAGATAGGGGTCCACCTTGTCTGGTTTCCATACCCAAGGGCACTACCAGTTTTGGTGGGCGGGTGGTTCAGATGGCCCAGGAGATTCATTCAACTCAGGCAGTGTTATGCAATGCCAGATCCACTAAGAACAAGACTGCAATTATTGCAGATCTTGTTGGAATGGTGGACCTGGCTTGCATCACAGAGACCTGGCTGGATAAGAACTCTGCCCCCGTTTTGGAGGCTTTAACTCCAGCTGGGTACTCGGTGATAAACTGCCAAAAATTGGATCACAGGGGGGTTGTGGTCTGTTTTAAGACTGAACTGAACCTCACGAGTGTACCAGTTGAGGAGGCTGAGTCATTTGAGTGTACCGTGGTAGCATGTGTAGGTTGTAGGATCGCCCTCATCTACTGTCCACCCGGAGATGAGAAGCTGTTCCTTCAGGAAGTTGCTGACTTTGTCATCGACATGGTGTTTGAGTCACTCAGGCTGATGATCCAGAGTGACTTTAATGCCTGGGTCAATGATGAACTCTCACAATTTGGACAACACTTCCTCCAGTTGATGACATCTCTGTGCCTTACACAGATAGTTACCACTGCTACCCATAAACACAGTCACTCTCTTGACTTAGTCTTCCTCCTGGGGATCAAAGCCTCTAATCTGGGGATGGAACCAGTTGGATGGTCCGATCACTACACCATGGGGTTTAGTTTTAGTGCCCCCCTTCGTAGGCCTGCCTCTGTGCGATGGTCAGGTATCGCCCCTTACAAGATACAAGCTCCAAAGGCCTGGCGGTGGTACTTGATCTACCGTCCCTCCTAGTGGCAAGCAGTGATCCAGAGGCCCTTCTGATGGCCTATAATTCAGCCATTTCAGTGGCCCTGGATGTCATTGCTCCTGTCCATGTTCATTCTCTTGCCCCATCACCCTTGGTCCCCATGGTTTGATGGGACTTTGAGGGAGATGCAGCAATTAGGACGAAGGTTAGAGTGTTGTGGGCTGAAATCCACCCTTGATGCCGACCACCTCAGATTGATGGATCATTACCAAGTCTATCAATCTGTAATCACCCGTAAGAAGGCAGAGTTCCTGTCCAGGGAGATTGCAGTCATTCAGAATTGACCAGCTCAGCTTTTTCAAATTGTGGACAGACTGTGCAACCCAGCCTGCCTACAAGTTCGAAATGCCTTTTTGCAAACAGAGTGCAATGAGCTTGCTTGATTCTTTGTGTCTAAGGTGGCCGACATCAGGGAGGTACTTCAGCCAGCACACTCTATGGGTGTTGCTGTGGATCAGCTCAAGGCCACTGCTTCTCGGCTTTCCTAGAGTACCTTTGACTGACCGGAGTTCATGGATGTCATGCAGATTGTCCAGGGTGCTCACCCTACATGCTGTAGTTTGGATGCTAGACCAACTTCCCTGATTTTGGGTTGTAATGATTCCATTGGTCCTGTCTTAGCATGGATAGTCTGGTGCTCCTTGGAAACAGGTGAGTTTCCTAACTCCCTGAAGGAGGCAGTGGCAACATCCCTCTTGAAGAAAACTTCTTTGGACCCAGACTGCCATGCAAACTACAGACCAATCTCTAACCTTCCCTTTTTAGGGAAGGTTATTGAGAAAGTAGTGGCTGTGCAGCTGGAGAACCATTTGACCATCCATGACATCTATGAATCCCTCCAGTCCGGATTCTGAAAGAGACATATTATTGAGACAGTGCTGGTTAGGGTGTTCAATGATCTCCCAATGGCTTGGGATCAGAAAAACTGTTCCATCTTGGTTCTTATTGCTCTCTCTTCAGCATTTGACACTGTGGACCATGGGGTTCTGTTTGGCCATCTGAAGTTCATCTGTGAACTGTCAAACACAGTCCTCAGGTGGTTTACATCTTTCCTCACTGGAAGAACTCAGAGACTGGTGTCGGGATTTATTCCTCAGACCCAGTTTCTCTGTCTTGTTGGGTGCCTCAGGGCTCAGTGTTGTCCCCTATGTTGTTTGCAGTGTTCATGCTGTCCCTTGGAGACATTGTAAGAAGGTATGGTCTGAGGTTTTACTGTTATGCTGATGATACCCAGCTCTACCATTCTTTTGCACCTGACCAGGATGTAGCTCTCTCAGCTTTTAATAGCTGTCTTACAAAAATCCAGGAGTGGATGGATTCCAGTTGGCTAAAGTTGAACTCGGAAAAGACTAAGGTGTTGGTTATAGATCCAGTGTGCCACATGAGAGGCCGGGGATGGAATCATCCTAGGGGCTTTTCCTTGGGGGCATTTCACTGCTGACCTCTGAATGGGTGCAGAACCTGGGGGTAATTTTTGATGAAGGACTGACTCTGCATTTGCAGGTGTCAGCCATTGTCAAATCCTCTTTTTACCATCTGAGGAATATCTCCAGAATTAAGCACCTTGTTCCATCCAGTGATCTTCCTACGCTGGTCCACATCTTTGTGTCCTTGCACCTCGACTACTGCAACTCCCTTTATCTAGGGCTACCTGGGGTGGAAATCCGCCGCTTGCAGCTAGTGCAGAATGCTGCTGCCCTGCTTTTGATGAGAACTCCTAGATCCTGTCATATTATGCAGGTGCTGCATGGACTGCACTGGCTGCCGGTATAGTGGCAGATCACCTTTAAAGTCGGTTTACTGACTTTTAAAGCCTTACACAAACAGGGCCCAGATTACCCGAAAGAGCTTCTGGTTCACTACCACCCTGGATGATTGCTCTGCTCAGTCAATGAAGGTTTGATAGAGATTTTGAAGGTGTGTTTTAAATCATCTGGGGCCCGTGTATTTATGCACGCAGCCCCAACCCTTTGAAATTCTCTACCCCGTCAGTTAAGTGAGTGCACGACTGTGGAGGGATTCAAACAAGCTTTGAAAACTTACTTGTGGATCCAAGTTTTCAGTAAAATGAATAACTATGTGAATGGATTATTGCTTTTATATTTTTAAGATCTGGATTTTGATATGTTATTTTAAAATTTGTTAAGCACCATAATACCTTGAAAGGCACAATAAAAATAAAACTAATATTATTATTAATGTGATTATTGTTAAATTAACTGGAATTTATCACAAGATCTACACAACTGATGAGACTTTAAAGGACCTGATGAAGTGTATATTAGGAACCGAACTAAGACTTAAGGGTGCCATAGAGAATTTTTGAAAATTTTTTTATTTTTTTACTTATTTAGGGATTCGGATCATACCTTTGAGCTCAGAGCTCTTTTACAAAGGCTCCATGTCAAACAGTCAAACAGTGACATATTTTAGACAGGCTCAAGAACTGGAATGTCCATTTTATTAGAAGGCATGAAAGTGTTCAGCTGAACCAATAATTTCAATCCATTGCCTCTCTAAGGCTAATCATGAGTCTTCTATAGTCTTAATGAAGCAAATTTTATTTTGTTTAGGTCAAGTTTACATGTGCTATTTGTGTTGAAAGGTGATGTAAGTGTATTAAAATGCAATGATGTTGCTAATGGTGGGTAAGTAGATTGTAGACTCACAGACATTATGTTACTTAGAGAAATGATGGAAAAGGTCCACCTGCTAGACCACATTGGAATATTATTGGTATTTAATTATTGTGTGGAAGATATACCTAAAAAAATCTATCTAAGAGGAACTTAACATGTCATAGTGGAGTTCTTCTCAATTGCAATCAAATCTAAATGACTCTCACATCCCCCTCAACTATGGTGATAACATTTTAAAGGTATTTTCTATAGTTCAAAATCTGTTAGAGAATCCTCTTGGTCCCCTAAGGGACCATTCATCTTTGATTTTATCACAATAAATTCTTTTAAAGGTAATAAAGCACCAGGAGCCCAATATGCAAATATGCACAAACTGGAGTGCAAAACTTTGCACTGTGCCTTGTGCTTGCCTGGGTGTCCAGATATGCTAATTTCAGTTGAATAGCACACCAACACTATTTGACTGAATATAAGGCCATGTTGACCCAGTGTTAAGCCACTTCGTGTTGCTCCAACAGGGATCTAAAAGTACACTGCCAGAATGGATAGCACAGGACTGTTATCTACAATATTCAAAGAGACCTGTGCAAATGAGCCCATTGGCCATGCAAAACACTAAGTGGCCATTTGCATTCCCATTATGGACTCATTTACATTGGTAACAAGACAGGTTAGTATGATGCGGCCTCCCCAATTGCCCGGTCCCAGATGTGCTTATACCCCTGGTGCTGGTGGTCCCCTTGATCCCCAGCCCAGATGTATAGGTTTATATCCATGGTGGTAGTGGTGCACTCCCTCTCTTTGATTCTAGCCCAATGTATAAGTTTATATCCATGGAGGTAGTGGTGCCCTTCCTCCAAGGCACAGCCCTGACATACAAATATATATCCCTGGTGGTAGTGGTGCCCTCCCTTCCTCTGATCCTAGCCCTGATGTATAGGTTTAAATCCCTGGTGGTAGTAGTTCCCCCTGGATTGCCAGCTCAGAAGTTCAAACAACCCCTCCCTGCTGTCCAGTGGTTCCCCGCATGGAACCAGGCACCTCCCTCACTCACAGTATCCTCATCATTGGTACTGAGGGTGCATATGGCAACTGGCACAGCCCTCCTTACACCTCCTTGGCTGGCTGCCATGTGTATAAGCAGGGAGCATGCCTCTTATTTATAGAACAGGTCATGTCACCCTGTTCTATAAATAAGGGGCACGCTCCCTCCATGTACATAATGTTGTTGGCTGAGGAGGTGTGAGGAGGGCTGTGTCAGTTTCTGTATTCACCTGCAGCACCACTGATGAGTATACAGTTTGGGGGGTGCCCCATGCCATGGAGGCAGCCCCGGGACACCAGGGAGGGGTTGATTGTACTTCTGAACTGGTGATCAGGGGAAACCACTACCACAAGGGATTTAAATCTATACATTGTGACTGGGATCAGAGGAAGGGAGTGCACCACTACCACCATGGATATATATTTACACTTTGGGATGGGGATCAGAGGGAGAGAGGGCACCATTACCACCATTGATATATACCTATTCATCGGGACTAGGATCAGAGGTAGGGAGAGCAACACTACCACCATGAATATATAGTTATACATCAGGGCTGGGCATCAGAGGAGGAGGGGAGGGAGGAGGAGGGCTCCACTATCACCATGGATATAATCCTATATGTTGGGATGGTATCAAAGGGAGGGAGGGAGGGCACCACTACCAATATGTTGGGGGTGGTATCAAAGGGAGGGAGAGCACCACTACCACAATGGATATAAAACTACACATTGGGGCTTAGGATTAGAGGGAGGGAGGTCACCACTACCAGCAGGGATATGGACGTATATGTCAGGGATGTTGATTGGAGGGGAGACCACTAGCATCAAGATTATAAACTTATATGTTGGGGCTGGGGATCAGAGGGAAGGAGAACAACACTAGCACCAGGGATATGTATAGGTACTATGGGGCTGGGGATTAAAGGGGGGTACCAGGGACCAAATGGGGTGGTTGTGCTCTCCCAGTGACCCACTGGCTCGGTGGATGCATTACCTCTGGCAGTAGCTAGGGCTGACCAGAGTTAAGTCAGGGTTTTGTTAGGTGGTATACGCACTGTGCAAAAGGACCATGCTAAACTCTTTTGTGCAGTGCAATGCTGCTGAATATGGGGTATCCTGCATGTTCACAGGCATGCCCCTCCCATTGCCCTCATGAATGCATTATGTTTTGTGTGGGTGCCAACCCTCTTTGCCCATGCAACAGCCCCTTTTGAATATGTGGCAACAGTGCAAACCAGACCTGTTAGCACCCGTGCAAACTTTTGAATATTGGGCCCCATGTACTGATAAAGCACATATCACAATTTTCCAAATGTAATATTTTTCGATGATAACACATTCTGTGCTCATTCTATAATGTCTGTACACATTACAAATTAATAATTGAAATGATGGATGATCCAAGTCTTAGGTTTTGTACTGACAATCATTTCACAAGACATCATAGCAAGCTGGTTAAAATTAATAGTTTTAAAACAGACAAAAGAAAATTGACTATTTACAAAGAATAATATAATAGGCATGTGGAATTTTTTGCCAGCTGATATAGTAGATAGTAGGATCATAGTGTCTTTCAAAAACAAATTTGCCATGTATACAGATGGGGGATAATCTGAAAGAATATTACTTATGAATCTGAGATAGTATAAATATAGGCACCAACATCTTGTACTATCTCCAAATCCCAACATATGATAATGTTTGAAATCCTTTCAACTATACACTAATAACTCTTGCCAACTACATATCGAAAATATTTTCTAAAATTATCTTAAAATGTCTAGAAAAACATATCAAAGAGGAAAATACCTTTTCCAAAGCATGAATACTTTTTATGAGCACATAATCAGTAATAGATCACTGTTAGACAATTCATCATCTAGTAGAATAATACAACTTGGTTAAGACGACAGAAGCTATATGTTTGATACGTGGATTTTTGTTCTGCTTTTGATGCATAGTCAAGAAATGTTTTATATAATCCTTTTAAAGAGATTAATTTAAAAAGCTGGCTCACAGATATCACAATGGGATTGCACATAAGTCTTCAGCAAAAATTAGATCGTTGGGCTATGTTGCAGAAAGTGTTGAGATAAACACTGATGTCAGGAGGGTTGCCCTTGCACCAACTCTGTTCGATATAATCACAGAAAAAATTCTAAAATAATTTTCTAATCCTCTGTTTCATACCACTTCAGTTATTAATACTGACTGTCCAAACATGGCATACGACGATGATCTCATTTTACTGTCCGTTTCCCCAGTAGGACTGAAGAGACAACTATTGCATATTAACAATGTGACTAAGGATCTACAGCTTAATATGAATTATACAAAAGCAAAAATATTTTGGGAGGAGGAAGAAAATAGACACATCTGGAATATAGAAGAGACAATAGCTGAGCAAATGAAGGAGTATACTTACTAGAGATTAGTGTTCACTTCTAATGGCAAATGGGGTACTGATTAGAAATATTTAGAGACAAGATCCCAAAATGTTGAACAGGGCTTGTTCATGCTTAACAATTGATTTGGGAGTCATTGCTTTTTCCATTAATGAGAGCTGTACATACTAAGCTGTATCCTATTCTCTATTGTTGTGCTGAAGTATTGGTGTATAACATGTGGTTCATTTACAAGAATTTTAGTAAGTATTTACAAAAATCTTTTCAGTGTAAGTTCCTCAAAAACTCCATCTTTTCTAAGGGCTGAATTAGGGAAGGCAAGGTTAATTGTATCTATTGTATTCATAGTTTTAGGTTATTGGGTCAAATTAGTGTTGAGCATAAACTGAAAATTCTGAATTTCTGAGCATTTCATGAAATTTCACACATTTCATGAAATATTCTGAAATTTCTTCCTTAACAAAATCAAAATCTTCTGAAAGTATATGGTGAATTTTCATCCCATTCTGCAATGTTTTCTGACTTATAACAACATTATACATATGAACTTTGGAATGAAAGTTCTACAGTATTCCATTCCACAATTTCATACATCAATCACAATACATGCAATCATTCCAAAGTTCAGTAATCAGTTTGTGGAATTTCTTTCCATATTTAAGTATATTAATCTGCACTTCATATATTCATTTCACCATTCTCATTTTGCAAATGTTGCCAAAGTGCATTCTGAACTTTCTCAGAAGTGAAATTCAGAATTTTTAGTTATTCTCAGTTTAGCCTCTGGGATTAGGCACCTTATAAATAAAGTTGACTATGACTAAGACTATGACTATTCAGCTGGTGGAATTTTATTTTCACACATCACTAGTAAAAATCTTGAATATGCACCCACAAAGGTTACTGGATTTATGCCTAAAGGAAAAAATGATTCTCAAGCTGAAGGGTTTTTCACAGGAGTCATTGGAAATGATAATTTCATCTTTAAATATCATTGATCTTTCCAACTTATTGAACCTACTACACATAGGTTAAAATATATACTCTTATTTGCTTTTTTTTAATGAAACTTCATAGTATTAAGAGACAGTTTGATATTCATAATATTAAAAGATTAAGAATTTCTGAATGGTACATTAGGATAAAAGCAATTAATAAATATGGAGAATATTTACTGGTGATTCGAGAACTATCTCTTAGATACACCATGAAAAAGTATAGAATGGTTTATTTCCATCAAAACTAAAATGAAGCAAGTGAAAGTCCTGACTCATGCTGATTTATTTTAATTGGTATAATACAATTAGAAAGAAATATTTTTCAAACATGATTATGTATCCTAATATCTCAGAGAAGATTATTCAAATGTTCCTACCCACAGAGGGTTATATTAACATAGTGAAAGTACAGTACCAAAATTTAGCTGGGCCTGTAATGAGATTGTAATTAAAAAGGGGTTTATGTTACTTTAATTCATATACATGTGCTTCAACACACAACAGGGGAATTGTTATCGATATGCACAAAACTTGTGTATCACATTTTAGTTGCTATTTATAATAGAAATGTACGATTGCATATTTTTATAAAGTGTATTTTCCTTCTACTGTATGTGTTTGTCTATTGTTAAACATTTGTAAAGACTGAAAAATGTTAAATAAAATTAAAGTGAACAGAACTACTCATCTATGGCTGCTGACCTAGTGAATTATACAGTACCATTTATGTATGTATGTGTGTGTGTATGTATGTATGTACGTATATATGTATGTATATACTGTATTTATTTGCCTACTTTCTTACTTCTTTACTTATTAATTTTGTTGATAGTGTGAGTTAACTGGAACAGAATCCCTTCTACAGTAGTTACATAGGAGATGAGGAAACAACATTAAGTAATATAGGATAAAACCAAACTGCAGAGAAGATGAGGTATATAGAGTATCAGAGACAGTTACAAGCAAGGTTTAAAGAGAGTTGCTCCCTAATCCCTCATTTGAAGGTAACATGGGATTTTGTTTTCTGAATATAGAGGTGGTAAGGCATTACAAATACCTGAGGTCCTGAAACCAATCCCTTTTTACCCAACAGTTGTCTTAACCTTTGGAACATTTAGCACATTTGAGTCTGTGGAAGGCAGAGTTCAGGTTCTAGTTGTGGGAGTCAACTGAGAAGCTAGATGGAGTTGGTATCCATAAAACAACACCTTGTGAGCAACAGGACAGACAGTGAGAGTGTCTTTTGGTCCAGTGGCAGCCAATTGAGTCTGGAGTACAGGATGCAAAGGTACATTTTTGGTTTTGCCATCATGGCAAACCATGTAATACAGTTGTCGAGCATTGCTTTCCTGTGGAATGTAGAGGCTGTGGACATATTGTAAATAAGAGACCCATATTCAATTAGAGAAAGCAACCTTCACTGCACAGTACTGACTCTGGCTTCAGGAGGCAGACAGTTCATAACTTGATATTGCATGCTACAGTAAGTTTCTGATGGATCTTTTATGTAACATTAAAGTGTTTAGCATTGAAGAGGTGGGTGTACCACACATATTTAAGCTATCCACACGTACTATTAGGGTTCTGTCAGCAGCAACCAGGCAGAGACCACCCCTGTGATTAAGAATTCTAGGCTTGAAGTCAAAGAGCATAGCCTGCATAGCTTTAGTTTTGCTGTTATGAAGTAAGAGTCTACTGTCATGAAATCAGGTCTGAGGGAGAAGAAGGTCGGACTAAAGCCATGAACTGATGTATTTAGCACTACTAGGCTCCAAGCGTAGCACCAAATAATTGGCATCCACAAGGCCCTTGAGTACTTACAAAGTGAAGGTAAGGCACTAATAAACAGGATGAAGAACACTGGGTCAACTAGTGTACTAGCAAGCAACTGATATTGTTTCATTATTTCTGTTATTTAAGTTAAAGTTGACAGAAGGAAACATAGTTCATAATTAAGAAGTAACTCATTATGGGAGCTACAGTAGGCTACTATCAGGCAAACACACTGTATCACTATTCACACCTACCCAGTGCAACAAAAGGCAGGAGGATTGAGTAATAACAGAAATATAGTATCTCCAATAGTGTCACGAGGCATTATCATTTACAATATTTAATTTACCATTATCTCCTTTATGTCCAAATTTTGGTTTGGTTCCCTTCCCTCTAATCTTGCCTCTCCCCCTCCCCCCAAGTAGCTCTCACAACTCTTCTTCTCACTCTCTCACTTACCCCTTATGAAATCCTCTGATGGTCAAGCAGCATTTTTTTTTTGCTTCCAAAATTCTTGGGCCGAGATATTCAAATGGTTACACCTGGCTGAAGCCTGCAATGCACCCTGGCATGATAGTCAAAGAGATGCCTTGCGCAGCGCAAGTCCCAATGTGCTGGGGTGCATTGCTAATGTATGTGGTGCATCTGAAGGGGGTGTGCCCATGCATATGAGGCACATCCCAATATTCAGCCTGGGATGTGCGCACATATGCTGGCACAACCCCCAGATGTGCCTCATACCAGGGCACAAGGTTGAGCCAGGAAATTCTGGCTCAAATGCTGGCCACCCACAGGTGGGCTGCTGTATTACAGGGCACAACACAGTACCCGCCAGCCATGGGTGGCCACCCACCTGGCAGGGACGCTGTCCGCAAGCACCCAAACCCCATGGTGGTCTAGTGGATCCCCCTTCCTCTCGTATGCCCAATTGTGGGCATTAGTATTATACAATGTATAACCTGGTGGTCCAGTTGTCCCCCCTCTCCCCGTATGCCTGATCTCAGGCAGTAGGTAGCAGAAAGTATAACTTGGTGGTCTGAGTGGTACCCCTCCCTCCACCTGAGAGGACCCCAACCACCCAGCTCCCCCCCAGTCATTGGCTGGTGGCAGCACCCTGCCCGCATACCACTAGCTTCCCACTGAATGACAGCTTACATTAAGATCTGTAAGCCTATTGGTCCACAGTGTGGACCAATTGGCTTGCAGATTATATTGTACTGCACAGGCACATATATGTCACAGATTTGTGCCTGTATAATACAGTATGGTCTGCAAGCCCATTGATCCACACAGATCTTACTGTAAGCTGTCATTCTGCGGGAAGCCTGGCGGTATATATGGGCAGGGAGAGATGAAAAGAAAAAGAACAAAACAGAACTGCATGGAGGGGGGGTTCCACTGGGATGGAGGGGTGAAGACAATCGGGGGCCCTGTATGTGGTCTCACTGTGCAGTTGCATGCTGTGTGGAGCTAGCGCAGTGGGGCCATGAGTCTGGGCCCTCACACGGGAGGTACACAGGAGATTCCTTATAAGCTGGGTGGCCTCTGTATAAAAAAACAAAAAGGAGCTAATATTTAACTAAAGGATATGAAAAATAAAACTGGAGGGACCTGGCAGAATGGTAAGCAGACCCAGCGTGGGGAAAATGTTTGCTGTAGGCTGCAGGCCTGAACCACGGGCAATGGAGGGCATGCCATAAGTCATGGCCTGGTGGCAGGTATGGGAAGGGAATGGATGGTAGAAGGCTAGAGGAGGGTTCAGGGGAAAGAGACAACTCAAGGGCCCTTTAGGCAACCCATCGGTGCCATCATTGCAATACCTCAATTTTTTTCAAGTAATTTGCAAAGTTCTGTAAGTTGTCTGTCACTGTGATCTGCAACTTGTAGCTTGAAACATTACTGCATTCATTAATTTGGTCCATGAGTATTTTGTATATTGGTGGAAGGATCTGAAACAGAAGTAGGATACCATCTGTGGAAGCTGAACAGAGGTGTTTTATTTTCATGTGCTGTCGTCCATTGTTTTGATCACAGATAATGTTGTTAATGTGGCTTTTAAAGAGAGCATAGGGGAGCTGTGTGATAATGGGCATCTGGGCATTGTTCCCCTTTCTATATCAAAGTACTGTATGTGGCTGTTCTCCCAGTGTAATTACTGCCAACTGGGATCATTATTAAAGCAATGGAGAAAGAAGAATCAGGACATACATAGAACGTGAAAACAGACAAGGGATCAGGGAGTTAATATTATTGTTGTGTGATGTAGTTCAGCAGGAATGGCACAAGCAAAGAGACCGGCCCCCTCTTCCACCACCCAGCTGAGGGAAGAGGCAGCCAAACTGATGGGAAACATGAACAACCTCATTGAAGCTGCTCAGATCTGAGAAGAAGAGGAGGAGGCAACCAGGAAGAGGAAGGCACTGGATGGTCAGATAGACAGGGGCAGGGATGGAGAAAGGCCCTGGAGGCCTGCTCCGGATCCAGCAGCAGTGCCCCAACCAAAGCCCAGACCAGAACCATCAGAGCCAGACACAGGGATGGATAAGAAAAAGGTGAATTTGTCCGATGAAGGCAATCTGAAAGACTATCTAGACAGTATTATTGGGGACATGGGGGAGAAAGGGCTTGAGAAGATGGAAATGGTCTTAAAAGAACTGAAAGGGGGAGCAAGACAGATACATGGGCAGAGGGAAATGGGAAAGGGGGCAAGAAGGGGTATGAAGACCCACCAGGTTTTACCCTGTCGGACCATGTGCCAGTCTCCTTTAAGAAGAAGATTTGGAAAGGGGAGCATGTGAATATTTTCGGTTTAGTGGATGAGGACACTGCCAGGAAGTATAAACAGAGGGAATCTGTCAGGAAATCAGAAATGGCAGTGGCTCTGGTGATAGAAGGGCACAAGGAGGAGGAGGAGGAAGCAAAGTATAAGGGAAAGAACATTGATACATGGCAGGTGGGGTTTCTCATCTACAGTGCTATTGTGCTGGTGAAGCAGCCAGAGCTAGGGATCCCACTACTGACTTACACAGCAATAATTTGGAATGCTTACAAGGCTAAGATGAGCTATGGATGATTGAAGTATGAAAAGGAATTTTGCCAGAGGATGGCAGCTAAAGGGGACTTACGGTGGGACTGTACGCATTTGGAGCTGTGAGTGAGCTGGTGAGTGGGGGGAGTCCAGTAGGAAGAACACCACTACCTTGGCAGTGAAGACCTGTTGGGGTTTCAGCAAGGTGTCATGCACAAGAGCAAATTGTAAATTCAAGCACGTGTGTTCCAAATGCTCAGGGCAACACCTTGTATCCAGTTGAAGGGCTGGCAGGGAATGGGGTGGGTCACAAGGGGGGCAATACCATGAGCAGTCCTTTTGGAAGTGGTTATGGTGGTGGGCATGGGGGGGGACAGCTCACAATGGGAAGGGTAAGGGGGAACACACCAGAGGGGGATATAACTCCAACTATGGGAGGAACTGAGTATTCTGGAGTGGGACTGAGGTGTGGATTGGTTCTGGCAAAGATAGCTATTTTGGTGGGGGTGGATACAGTATTACCCGGACAGGAAGAGCAGGAAGATGCAGTGGAAGGAGTTTAAAGAAGGTTTTGCACTGGGATTTAGTGGGGTTAGACGAGAAATGAGGGCTAAGAACCTGCGGTCAGTAAAGGGGAAGGAGAAAGTGGTGAGGAAGACAACTGAAAAAGAGGTGCAGTCCAGGAAGTTGAAAAGCCCATTTGAAGTCCCTCCCTGCATAGAATTTTGGGTATCTCCACTGACAGTGGTACTCAAGAAACAGTCGGAGGATATCCGGCTCATCCATCATTTATCGTACCCAGACAGTGCTTCCATGAATGATGGCATTCCTGAGGACCTGCAGGAGGTATCATCTACCTTGCTGGACCAAGCAGTGATCTTGATAAAAGCAGTGGAAGGGGCCTGGTTGGCCAAAACAGACATTGAGTCAGTCTTTTGGCTGCTGCCAGTTAGGCCGGATGATTGGAACTTACTGGGTTTTCAGTTCGAGAGTGGGTTTTATTTTGACAAAGCAATGCCCATGGGGTGTTCCATGGCTTGTTCCACTTTTGAAGCATTTAGTTCATGGTTTTAATGGTGTTCAGAAGACACTACATGCACATGAGTGTAGTACATTACCTGGATGATTTCCTGCTTATTGGCAGGGGGCAGCAGGAGGCAGAACTCATGTTAAGGGAATTTAGGGAGCTGTGTGGGAAGATAGGTATACGACTGGAGGAGGAAAAGATGGAGGGGCCAGCTTGAAAACTGGAATTCTAAGGCACTGAGGTGGATACTGAGCAGAAATGTTTCCAGCTGCCCGGAGATATGGTGGCCAGGCTTAGGGAGCTGCTGGAGCAAGTGCTGGGTAGGAGACGTGTGCTGCTGGTATTAGTGCTGCTGGGGCACCTCAACTTCACATGCAAGGTGATAAGCCCAGAGCAGGCATTCACACGACAGCTGGCATGGACCATGGGAAGGCGAAGCTCCCGCACCACTGGGTGAACATTACCAAGGACATGCGGCAGGATTTGGAAGTGTGGGCATCCTTCTTATCAGAGTTTAATGGGGTAACTTTCTGGCAGAAGCAGTGGGCGTACAGCACAGATATAGAGTTGTACATGGATGCAGCTGGGTCGCTGGGCATAGGACCATATTTTAGAAGGGCCTGGATATCAGAAGCATGGCTGAGGGCCTGGGAGGAGGCGGGTCTTTAGAGGGACATCATATTTTTAGAGATCTTCCCCATTTGGATGGTATTGGGGGACAAAATGCAGGATAAATGCTTTTTTTTCTAGTGTGACAATAAAGGGGAGGAGGAGATCATCAATAGGCAGAGGGGGTTTACAGATATGGTGAACAGGGTTTTACTGCAGCTGGTATTGCTTGGGCTGCGGATCAACTTGTCCTTCAAAGCGAGGCACATAGAACGGGTTAAGAACGAGATCACTGATAGTCTCTCCCATCTTCAGTTGGACAGGTTCTGGGCCTTGGCTCCTAGAGCAGCCATCCAGAGAACCAGGGTACTGGACCTGTTGTGGGAGTTTGGGTTGAGACAGCCCAACAGTTGTACCAGAACTACTGGTCAGTTAACACTCTAAAGGCATACCAGGGAGCATGGGAGGCCTTCCAGGAGTTCAGGAAACAGGAGGGATGATAGATAAGTATGCCTGCTACAGAAAAGCAGGTAATGCAATACGTGGTCAATACATGGGAAAAAGGGATGGGGTATACCACAATGGGGGTCCAGCTGGCTGGAATTAGGTGGGCATGCATCTACAGGGCACGGTCCAATCCGACAGTATCCAGTGAATAAGGTGACCACAATTGGGCACCTAAAAAAATGGTGACTCAATTACGGTGCCTGTGTTCAGGGCTATCTAGCAGGGGGCGACTGGATACTGGGGTGGGTGACATATGGCGATGGGAAGTATACGTGTATATGCGCATGAGCAAACACATGGGGGAAGATGCAGGGGAGGGATGGTATGTGGGAGGGGGTGTGACAGGCAGCTGCTGAGCCAGTCCGCTAGTGTGGTGGGGAGAGTGGTCGCCTGGGAGGTGCAGGGTTCGGTTCCAGCAAAGTGCAATTTTTTTTTTGCTGGCAGACAGCTTTTAATTTTTGTAAATATTTCACCCCCCCCGACATGCACCCCTGAGTTGAGAATCCATAAGTAGGAGGTGTGGAGGTACAGTCCCGCATTAAAAACAAAACCCATAGGTCTCATGTGCCCTTTTCTCCTCGCTGTGAGTATGCATCACGAAATTAGTTTGGGAATGCACACTAGCTGTAATGAAAACACTATTCCACCTGCTGCTATGGCATGGAACCTGATCCGGCAAAGGGCTGGACAGTCCGGCGCATGCTGCTAGGGTGGCAGAGGGGGCAGGGGTGCTGAGCTAGCAGAAGGAGGCCTATCACAGGGGGAATGCCAGTGTGGCTCATGGGTACAGTGCAGAAGATATGCATATCAGCTAAAGCAGCCTGTTTATTTCAGGCTATATTTGCTCTAATGGCCCGGGGAGCCTTTAGGATAGGCGAGATGGTGGCAGGTAGGAAAGGGGATGCAGTTGGGGGTTTGCAAGCTGAGGACATAGTGCTGGGGCTAGATGATTTGGTGGTTTGGTTGCCCAGGTCCAATGCAGATCAGTTTGGGAAAGGTACAGAGATGGTGATACCCAGGTTGGGGGGATTAGTGTGGCATGGGCCATGAAGGAGTACAACAGAAGCCAAGGAAAAGGGAAAGGGGCATGGTTCTGACATGGGGATGGTATACTGGTGACCAGATACCAGGTGAGTGGGATTCTCAAGAAGAACATGAAGTTTTTGGGAGATGATCATGAGCAGTTCACATCACACTGCTTCTGGATTGGGGCGGCTTCTGCAGTGGCATCCCAATGGGGACAGAGGAAGAAATAAAATTGGTGGGGAGATGGCATTCAAACTGCTAAAAGAGATATGTTAGTAAATGAGGTAACCTGTTTTTGTTTCTTTTGTACCCTGACAGGTGTGCGGAGGAGGAATATTTGGATTGTGGGGCACTCTTTTATTTATTGGGCTGAGAGATATGCAGCAGCCATGCCTGGTGGGAAGAAGTTGAGGCTCGAGCTGGAACAGACAAAACTGCACTGGAAAGGGGTCCTGGGCACGTGGCGGGCTCAGCTAATGCCAATATTGGAAGAATTAAGGATAATTTGGAGCAGGCCAGATATGATAATGATTCATGTGGAAAGAAGCGATTTAGGTGAGATTCCAAGGGGGCCGCTATTTGAAGCAATAAAAGCTGATCTAGAGAAAGTGATGATTTGATGGCCCTGGGTGGAGATTGGCTGGTCAGAAATCACTTCAAGGAGGGTATGGTGTCATACCAGGGACATTAGGGCCATGGAGAAAATGAGGAAGTGGCTGAGCAGGAGGGTGGCAAGGCTATTGGTGGAGATGGGGGGGAGCATACATCCCACACAGGGAGATTTCCTTTGAGTCCCCAGGGTTGTTCAGGTCGGATGAAGTGCAACTGTCAGAGGTGGAATATCCTTTTTTCTAATGCAATTTTTGGAACTAGTGGGGAAGTGGGAGAAGGAAAGGCTGAGGTTCTAGCCCACAAGGGGGAACCTCATCATCCAACGCAAGAGCTGGAGATGGGTCAGTGGAAGGGAAGAAGGGGAGGGGAAGGGAGGAGCAAGAGATGGTAAAGGGGGGCAGGTGAGGGGGAGGAGGGTAGGACAATATGGGATGGGGTCAGCAGTCAATAGTTTTAAATCTATGGTAAAAACATATTTATTTACTTTAGCCTTTCCTAATTGTTCTTAATTAATTCTGTATTTATTGTTTTATTGCCAATTTATGGTCTGATCGTGTATTTTAAATATGTTCAGCGCCTTGGTTTTGGAAAGGCGCTATAAAAATAAAGTTTTACCTTACCTTACCAGACATGAAGTAAAAGGAGGGGGAAGGGTAACATAGAAGTGCTAGGAGTTGGATCATAGCGTCCAGGACTAGGAATTGGAAGGAGGTTTATGAGATGGTGGTGATGGTATGGGGGGGGGGGGTTTAGATCAGGCGTCAAGATCTCGAGAAGAAGGAACAAAGAATGCATTGATGGAGGAACCAGAGCAAACGAAGAAGGATTGAGGATGTTATGAGAAACATTGGATTGTAAATATTGTGTTTGAATTGTAAGTTTATCAAAGGTGTAAATAAAGGAATGTATCAATAATACTGTTGCCATTCAAGCACCCAAATTCTGAGTATTCGTGTGGATCATTTACAAAGGGGGTTCAACTGACAATTTCCCACTGCCATATACTTAGTATCACATACTGTATGTGTTTGTTTTTTCAGTGAACATGAATTTAAGTGGCTGAGCCCAGGTTTTATTCTCCTGTAGAGCTACGTTATTAACTGTGTTGTCTTGAGTAGGTAATTCTTGAGGGACCTTATATCACAATACATGTATTATTATATGCATTGTTATTTAAGTTTGTCATTGTGTATGTTCACTGTACAGATTTACGCATTCTCCAAGTGGAGAATTCTCGGGAGGCAGTATAGCACAGTGGTTTAAGGCTCTGAGCTGCAAATCTGGTGACATCCAGCAGACCAGACCTGGGTTTGAATCCCACAGCTTCCACTTACATACTGTGTGACCCTGAGCAAGTCACTTAACTTCCCTGTGCTCCCAGGTCGCACCTGTAAAAAATTATTCAGCTTAGTGTGCTACTCCTGGTTAAACAACGAAAAAAAAATAAAATAAAAAATAAGAAAAAGTGCATGCTCTGAGGTGGTATATTGAAAAAGATTCTGAGTTGCAGGACTCAAATGGAAACTGCAACCTTGCTACCGGTAACTCTCATACAAAATTGTAAAATAGTAACAATGCAATGAACAAAGGCCCCATGCCATTGGAAGTATAATGTGGCATACTGTCAAAAAGTAGGAGTTAATTACAAATAAAAAGATAATATGGCCATCTCTAACAGGGTTTCTCTGAAATGGAAACACTAGTAAACAAAACACATGTATTTACTGTAAGTAACGCTGCTGCTCCATAGTGCTGACAGGGGAGGATCATTGACTTGTACTGGGCCATTGGGATGGGGGATGTACATGCAGGACAAATCCCCTTCATGTAGCTTGTATTTGTTATTTAGTGCTATTGAAATGTAAGACATTAAAAGTACTGAAGGTTGTAATATACAGTATCTGCAGGTTGTGTTGTATTAGGGTGGATGTACAGAAATGTTGCCTACCTGGCCTAAAAAGGCAAAAATTCCTTGTTGAGTTAGTACTTTTTCTCAGTCTTTTGCCTCGTTTAAAGAAGGATTGTCAATAACAACATATCATGTAAATTACCTGAAGTGTTTTTTTCAATATATTCTGTAAGCTCCAACTGGAAATGTTGATGTATCCACCAACTCTAGCACATAATATGTAAGTCAGTATTCCACCCTTTTACTATCATGATGTGGTATTAACGTCTTGTGAAAAATATAACTGGGAGTATTAATGTGAATACCACATCAATCCAGCCTAGCAGCAGTAGATGTGATATGCGAACCATTTTTTCCTATCAGTTCCAGTCTAACATTGTTTTCTACCGTCAGCCATTTACTAAAATGTTGTAGCATTTATTTATCATTATTGTCAATATGTGGCAAACTAACGTTTCTGCTACTCAAGTGTACTATGTCCAGCCTCTTCTAGGTAAACATGGGGGAACATAAAGTATTCAATATATTAGGTCGGGTGCCTAGATCTGTAAAGCTGTTACAGTGTCATGTAAGTGACTCAATAGGTTGCATGGTCACCTCTGGGTTGGTAGAGCATATGGTTGTGGGTTCTAATCCCACACCAGGAACTTTGGCTATTACCCAGTACTTGTCACTATAGTGTAGCACCATGGGTTACTGCACTATTGAGGTACCCTCCTATAGATGAGACATTCCTCCTGCCTGTCTCTGGTGGGTGTCCAGTTAGAAGATCCTATGGCACTTATTGTAACAGTAGGGGACTTTTTCTCCCCGATCTTGACAGGAACAGAGCAGAATGTAGACAACAAACCCAAAACACCTGAGAGCTGCACTGGGTTTTCCCCTTGATTGCATTATAATATTAGAATATTTGAAGAAGAAAAAGTTGGTAATTTTCTACAATGAAATTGCTAAACAATGGGTTTCATATTCATTCATATATGACAGTTGCAAACTCATTGCACTGACAATGTTATGATAGTCCTTTGTGTGCAACCCCATACAGCCATGCTCAAAGGGGTCACAGATGCAATCTGTGACACTGCACAAAAAATGCTATAGTGTGTGGAAGGGGCAAGGTTGGAATTCAGGCTGTGTACTACACAGTGCCATGCAGAGGCATGATGATCCCAAAGTACTGCGTGTAACACTTTACTGCAACTCCCTAAGAACGGCTAAGAGGTGGTGGCAATGGATGTGGAGCAATGCAACTAACAGACCAAGCTCAATGTGGATTTGGAAGTATAACAGACGCTTGCATGGAAATGGGGCTAAGACTACCTGGGACAATAAAAAATCCAAGGTTTGGGTTGAGGGTCCACTGGATTACTAGGAATGATTCTGTGGGACACAAAGTTATCCTGGCTCTTGGCCAGAAGTAACCCATACAGGTATGGGTCAGGAGTCAGGGGGAAATACGTCTTTAGCATAACACGCACAAACACACAAACACACACGCACGTATGTGCATGACATTATGCCATGCACATAAATGTATGCAGCAGTCTTCTGCACCAGCACTGTGCTCTAACCATGTTTATGCACAGTAACATCTTGGTGCCTCAATTTAAATATTAATGTACTGGACTGGGGTCTCTGCCCCAGCACAGATCTAGCGTTCCCAGTACAGCAATTTCTTTTTCGTTTTACATTTTCCGGAATGGGGCACACGTTCACACCATTGCCTGGCTTAAAACATTGTGACTAAGAATCAGGCCTCAGTAAGCCTTAATATGCCTGTCCTCATGAAGGGCAAAGAAAATGGACTTTTTATCAGGTGCAGCTGTTCAACAGATGTCTCATTAAAGACACCTTTGTAGCTGTGAGACAAAAGGAAAAAAATACTAATATCCAAATTTGCTCTCTATCTAAGTACCATTAATAAAGTATCTACTTTACTCCACATGCTCATCTAAAGGTCAGCCTGAGTCACAAAAATGCACTTGTAGCTTATTATGCATTAAGAAAATTAATTAGAAACACAATACAGGTGTTGCTATAGTAGAGGGTTTCTTTAATGAATATTGTATGTCAAAATTGGATGTACTTTCCTTTTTCCTTGATCGCAGATTAATTGAACTCACAGTGAATGAAGGCTTGCAGTGACTCATCATCTTTACAGAAATTAAGGGCCAAGTTTTGTTTTATTTTTAGTAATTGACACATGTCCTACAGAGGCATGAAAAACATAAAGTGTGTGTGTTTCATTCGTAACCCATGTTTTGCATATATACTTGAAACGGAGTCTAAGAAACTCTGTTTTATGTTAGAAAATCTAAAAATATTTCCCACATGGTTGACCTTTAGAGAGAAAACGAGTGTACCAGTTTGAAATAAGTTAAACTCAGTACATAACTGGAGCTTCTTCCTAGTTCTGTATTGCAGACTGTTGTAAATGTGCCCTGGTTCCCACCTTCTTACTTACATGATCAAAAGGGCAACCCTTGGCTATGTAACCTTTGACAGGTATTCAATAATAATCTTTTAGATAACAAGTTGTGGGACACTGCACTGTTGGCTGCTGTACTGCTGCTATAGTGTTTATGCATAAGAAAGATGTCATGACCAGTTTGTGCTTTCACTAAGCTAGTACTTGTCTGTTGTCATGATAGATGGGATTGAGAGAAGGGGACAGATGTCAATAGTCACAGCCTGTGATTTATAAATCTAGCTAAGTCATTGCTGAAGTACAGAAGAGTGATTCTTTGCATTTTTCATACAGTATGCAGAGCAATTCGAATTTAAAGAGTGAGACATTTCTGAGTAGGTATTGTTATAAAAAAACAACAGATATTTTTAATTTCAAAGTATTTTCTTTTTAATTATACAGTTTGTATAAATAAAGTCATTACCTGTAAAAAAAATACTTTTCCTTTGGAAGCTGTATATATAGTACTTGACCCTTTACTTGCCTCAGAGCTTTTGTGATGCTGTTCTTTGTCTTATTTTGCTTTCTTATTTTGGGCCCACCATGACCAAAACCCATAAGACCACATAAGGACTGGTTCATTTTCCCCTCAGTTGAGATACAGATGAGGCATACTGATGAGTCCTGAGTAGGACAAAACATGTGTCTGTTTCTCCTTTACCCAGCCTTTGAAAATTGTGTGAGAGGTCATTTGGCACCATGCATGTCTGCCTAAAGCAGAACCAGTCTGGATTGTTATGGAGATTTGCATATGCATCCATTATTTGCATTATTGGGGTACGTTATGTTGTATTTCTTTTAAACCTGTTTTTATGTTAGTGCTATTTTCCCATAACCCTTGCCTCAGTGTTGTTGTGTTGAGGTTATTTGTCTTTTATTATCTTACAGCAGCTGGGTTGTTTCCAAATGCATCCATTTCTTGTTCAAGACTTACCTGCTTTCATGCTAATGAAAGGAATACACCCTGTCTAGGCATTCTGTGATGTATACTGAAACTGTAGCAGCAAATTTCACGGAATATATAGTCCTTTGTGGTTCGTGGAAATGCAGCAAATTGAATTGACAGTGTCTCTTTTTGTTTTAGCATTTTAGGATTAGATACAAACTGTAGTGAGAAAGAAATAATGTGACCTTATAGGAACTGAACCCAGACCCCCAGAATACCATCCAAGTGCTCTTACCACTGAGCTACAGGCTCATATGATTGGAACTGGGGTTCCCAAATACTCTTCTATTCTCTGGAATTACATATCCTGCAACTAGGAACAATCAAGATGACAATCAGATTTTTTTTTGTGCGGTATTAGGCGCCACACTAATACTGTACCATTAAAACATTTAACTGTCATCAAGATTAGATGCACTAATGACCAATTTGAAAGCAACATTTACAAAATATTCTTGCTTCAGAATATATTAAACAAAAAAATGGAGTAGAAGAACCTTTTACTGTTATTGGTAGAATTAGATCACATGGTCATGACACATTACATGATATGCCTATGGTTCTGACATCATTTATGCTGTTTATTTTCACTGTTTTTCTCAGTCCAACAGCAGTACATTTCTGGGATGTGGTATTTCATGGGATATGATTACTTTTTGATCGGTTACTGCTTTGCCTCATGGCTCACAATGTACCTGAGGAATGAGTATATCTCATAGTATATACTAGATGCTTATGAATAATACTGCTTTAGGGCACTTTACTGCCATATATACAAATGAAAGAGCACGGTGTGTGGCTTTGACATTAGGTTAAGTAGAATGATTTCATATATTCTTTTTTCAAAATTGAATGACCTCTGCTTTTTAAAAATAAGAGATTAATAGAAATGAAAATGAATCTCTATGCTTAGTCAAGTATGGTACCAAGATATTTAGTGCAGGTTAATTGATGAGTACTTTTCAACTTATAACCTGATGGGAACATCAACTTCTAGACCTGACTGCAGGGTTATCTGGAGAACATCATGGCAGTATAATTACATGGTCAAAAAACGAGCAAGCAAAACAGCATGCACGGTTTTGGAGTTTGTCTATATGTATATATATATTAGCGCAGTTTTTCATAGCACCCATTTTCTTGTGTCTGTGCAGTGCTGTTTTTCACTGTGCATTTATATTGCCACAATTTTGACCTAGACCCAATTGCAGGATTTATTCTCTCCATTAATTCATGTCTATTTGTCATTTTTGACTGAGGAAGTAACACTGGTATGTGACAACTTATTTTCATGTGTGTCCTGGGGGTGGATTTCATGGACCTTTCATACACAGTAGACAGAGAGAATGTTGGCCAGGACACTGAGGAAAATCATCTAGCCATACAATTCATACCATAGGATCTTTAACTTCCACCTGAGCAGCCACTAGAAATGGGCAGAAGTTATCTTACATACGAACATACGGACATACGAATCTGCCAGCAGAAAAAGGCCTTGGTTAATGTCTCATCCAATTGCCAGAGCCTTAACACTGCAGCACCACCACCCCCACTATAACACAACAGTGTCAATATCAGGAATTAGCCCAGGTTCCTTGGGTGGGACTAAAACCCACTACATTACCATCTTCCATCCTATAAATCAAGTATGCAACTACTAAACCACTAGCACTGTTCTAGACATTTTTTGCATAAACACACACACACACACACTATGTGTACTTCACTTGTTGAAATTAAATACTGTCCAACAAGAATTAAGTTTATATCAGCCAACTAATTTCACTTGTGGCCTGACCAAGGACAGGAGTACAGACGTATCTGTATAATATGAGTAGTATTATCCATGACAGACATCAGTTAACTGCCTCAACAAGATTGGTTTCAGTGGAATTGACATGTACCATGCATATAAACATATGATTTGCAGTTCTGATTTAATGCATTTTTTAATTAGCTGCCTATTTCAATTGTAATTTATTATAGCCAGGTTTGTGAAATTCTGCCAGTTTCTCTTTGTTTTGAAAGGTATGCATTAAATGAGTTTAAGGTAGCCAGTACACCTACTGAGGCAGTGTTGGCAGTAAAGATCACTGACAACTTCCTAGCAGTGATTCATAATCTATATAGGTGCCTTGGAGACAGTGGGCTATTGATTTTTTCCCTGTCTGTAATCCAGGACCATATACGCAGCTTGTTAGACAACTGTGGGAATATAAACTGGGTTTCAATAAAGCTTAGAGAGGTTCTCTTTGCAGAGCACTTGGTTTTGTCATTGAGAGAATTTGTCTAAAACTGCTGTTTCTTGTCTTTGGAATATTTTTAAGCAGCAACTGCACCACAGTAAGTTAGGATGTCAATTTCTGACTGGCTGAAAATCAAAAATCCATGTTACTACCACATTGCTTTAATAAGAGCAAACAACAATAAACCTTCCATCTTTACTAGACTGGTGTATGCCAGCTGTGATCAAGTTATGTTAATAACCACATGATTACGTGTTTATTTTATCTCAGCCCACTTAAAAAGACCAACACATCAATTATACAAATCTAAGTTTAGCATTGGCTAAATCATGTTTTATAAATCTGCAGTCAATGATGATTAAAGTGTGATATATAGGGTGTCCCATATTACAGTCAGGACTGAGACAAACTATATGTCTATAAAAGCTAACATGATCATGCACATAATTTCAAATAGATGAGAATAGGACATATTTATTTTAGTTGCCATTAAGCTCACCTCAAATACTTTGTCTGTAGATACATTTAAACAACATGTTAAGTCAAAACTACACAGATGCCTCTGCTACTAGGGGCTTATTATTTTATTTATTAGAATTTTGGTAACCGGGTGAGTCCACTGAGACCATGCAGTCCCTTTTTCAGTGATGACCTGGGAGTCAATGGTGAACACAGTACAATAGATAAATACAATAATAATATATAGGATGCAGAGAGATTTAACAATGTTGCAAAAATGACTGCAGTGGAAAGCCAGGTAAGTAACTTAAAACAGATCCAGCATTAAGCATATATAAATAAACAGGATAACTAATATTATACAATATATACATAGCAGGACACGAGAGCAGGTGGATTATAAGATACATCTATCAGAGTAACAGAGACTAGGCATTAACAGTGTTATAGGGGTTATTCAAAGCAATTGCAGAGGAGGGGGGTTAGTAGGAAAGAGGTAAGCTCTTTTTTGATGTAGGATAGGGAGGGACAGGAGAGTAAATTAGGGGGGAGGGAATTCCAAGTAGAGGGAGCTGAGAAGGTGAATGAGCATTTACCTGATAGGCGTTGCATCTTCTGGATTGCTAATAATGGTAAGGAAGTAGATCTAAGCATGCATGTGGGTGTGTTTTTTTGTAAACAATTCCCCTTAGGCAAGGGGGATTAAAGAGCTTGATAAGTTTGAATACAAGGCATAAGGTGTGAAACTGTAACCTCGAGTCATAGGTAGGCCATTGAAGAGAATAGAGGGCCTCACAGTGGTGTTTTCTGGAGTTCACTCCACGTGCAAAACATCCAATCCTATGACAGAGTTGATGAACCTGTGCAAGGGAAGAGGATTGGGTGGACAGTAGTAGAGGGGCACCATAGAACAAAATAGGGAGAAGGGATGTTGATGCAATCTTTTTACAGGTGGTGTTGGATAAAAGAGGGTGGAGGCAGTATAATAACCCGAGCTTCTGGTTTACCATTTTGATAAGCTGAGCTGCATGATGGTCCATTGAGAAGGAGGCATCTAAGTGAACCCCAAGGTATTTAAAAGTACTAACCACCTCTATGGGGTTTCCTGTCTGTGTACTGATCTGGAGCTATTTGGTAGGTTTGGGGGATGGGTTATAGAAAAGAATAGCTTTTGTTTTTTTCATATTTAGAATTAGATGATTGTCAGAGAACCAGGTCTCGAGTGCAATGAAATCAGAGATAAGGCTTTGGTTAAGCCAGTCTATATTGTCAGATAAGCAGTATAAGATTGCATCATCAGCATATAATTGCATGGACGCACCACCACAGAAGTTGGGGAGCTCGTTGATAAAAAACAAGAATAGTATCAGGCCAAGAATAGAACCTTGGGGTACTCTGTGTGAGATAGGCATGGAAGAGGAGAGTGAACCAGACCATTTTACCCTTTGCGATCTTCCAGTGAGGTAGACATGGAACCATGTGAGTGCTAAGCTATCTAGACCTAATTGATGCAATTTACCAAGGAGTAGGTGGTGGTTGACTAGATCGAAGGCCTTAGTCAAGTCGATGAATACTCCACCGGTTAGAAGACCAGCATCACTTGCATTAAGAATGTCAGTCGAGACTTTGACAAGGGCTGTGGTAGTACTATGGCCCTTCCTGAAGCCATTATATTGTTTTTGAACAGATTTCCTGGGATATACATTGACTGTTATGTAAATTACTAGTCTGTATTCTGGACTGGAATTTTAATCTTTATCCCTGTGCTGTAATTTATTTGTTATAATTAATAATGTTAAATACAGGAGTGCCTTGAAAACAGAGCTTGTTTGGCCCTATGGTGTAATATTTGCTTGTCAAATACTTGCCTGTATAAATAAAGTTGTTTTACTACTACTACTACTACTGTGGTAGCCTTTGGTAGAGAATGTGGTGCTGGAGGTATCATTATACAGTACATCAGTGGTATTGTTGTGCCTACTGTAGGTGAAAGTGTTGACTTTATTCAGTAGTACAGTGTGCGCCTCTCTTGTCACATTTGGGGTGCAAGGAAATCTCCCATGGCACTTATCGATGAATAGGAGGGGAGTTTCTGCATAGCCATGGCCAGCGTTACCCCATAAATAAAACAGGTCCATGTAACCCAACCACAAGGACACACCTAGAAACAAGCTATCACAGTTTACTTTGCCTTTCATGGTCAAATATTACAAATAATTAAATAATGTTTTGAATAGGGAGAGGCATACATGACCATCTCTTTCAGGTGACTTTTGCTTCATAGAATATTGGGTAGCTCTTCCCATTACCCCACTGCATCTTGGTGACCCATAGGCTAGAATATTGTTGTCAGAATACATGGTTCAATTGGTGGTGGAATCTTTCCACAGCATTATGCAGTACACTGACATTGACATTTGGGCACCAGGATGATCAATGATTTCAAACACAACTGGGACAGAAGGAAATGCTTAGTGGTTGCTCAGGGTGGTAGCAGTAGGGCAGGGAAAGATAGATAGTGTAGATTAAAATGTATTTATTTTATTTATTTATTTATTTAAAACCCTGTATGGACAATATGTCCTGGGTTTACTAGGGTTATGGGCAAACTGGATGGTCCAATGGTCTTTTAATGCCATCATTATCTATGTTTCTATATGATTATCCTATTTCAATAAGTGTCAGCTGGAGAGTGCTGCATGGACCTTTAGCCTACTTCTGACTTATCAGAAAAGTCTTCCATCCCAGTCCATGCCTCAGTTGGTGGCAGATGCACATGGAAAACAAGTAAAAACCATGTTAGAGCTCACCTGCATTAAGGTACAATGATGTCTCCATCATGCTGTGGTACCCAGACCTATGGAGCTTCTTCTTCCAAGTTGAGAGCATACTGGGTTAGTGGCTTGCTCCATCCACAGGGGTAAGTATAAAACAGGTTATTAGGAAACAAGTTGCTGGTGTCAGGGGAGTGGAAGTTCTGATGGCTTCATTAGGCATGAGATCAAGGGCTTTTCGCAAGCTGTAGGAGAAGTGTTCCCACTGAGTATGGAGAAAAAGTAGAAATAAATAAAATGGATGTGGGTATTTTTCTTTGCAAAGAAGATAGTTAATGTTTTGCAACAATTAGGAACTGTGAACATTTAATGTTCTATAGGTCCAGCAGAATGTTATATTTGTTCAGCTGCAGGCAGTGATATGTTGCACCACTACATAGTAAGGTACTGTATGTATAAGCAATAACACATGGTAGGCTATGTTGTAATGCTAAATTATTACATTCCCCATGTGGGTTGTGAGGCATGTGGCAACCTTGAGTGCCTTCAAATACATGGGAAATGTGGCAGTTTATGGCATTGTCATGGACTCTGTTATTGCATTTATAAAATGGTTCTAAAAATTCAGAAAAGAAGAAACAATGAAGTAAAATTTGAATTGCGGGGTAATGTAAAATTAATGCAAGACCATGTGATCATATTTCATTAGTTAGTCTGCTTGTTTGATCAAAGCCATTTTACTGCTAGATATATGGCAATAAATTACACTGAAATGAATGGAAATTTTACAGTGTTTTATTTAATTTAATTAAAAATTGGTAACTGGGAAAGGCACACTGAGCCAAGACTAATTTCCAGGTGTGACCTGTGGGAGGGGAATACAGACAGGATAAACATACAAAATCTGGGAATAGTATCTGGATAAATAAAAGTAACTGAAAATAAAAAACAAAAAGAGGTTACAATATACATTTTTACAGATGATAGAACAGGCATCTTTACAGATGATGAAGCATGTGGATACCATGTGTAAAAGCAATGAACGTATTTCAGAATAATAATGGGCACTTGTGAGAGAGTCTGGAAAAGTGCTCAGTGCCTGTTAGGAAGCATAGGGTAGAACTAAGCAAGAGGCGGTGACAGAGCAGGGGGATAGTCGGGGGTTGACAGGAACAGGGAGGAAAAGAGATATGCGTTTATTGCTATTTAAAAGCAGGAAGGGAGGTGGCCAGGCATAAGGGAGCGAGGAATGGGTTCCAGAGGGAGTGTAAGTGGTAGGAAACAGCTGCTTGACCTGCAGAGGAATAAGGGTGGAGGATGGAGGAGGTACAGCAGTCCCTAGAGCAGAGAGAATAAGAAGAGCATGGGGCAGGGGAGATAGGTGAGGAGCGATAGGAAGGAAGGGACCCAAACCAATATTTGGCTATAAAAGAAGCACAGTGGGACTGGTGACAACTCAATAGTGGGAGGATGGAGGGAGAGGAATAGAGAGAGCATTGATGTATGGTAGTGGGGGGGGAGTTGGTAGCAAAATGGCAGAAGGCATTGCAGAGGGAATCCAGTCTTGCAAGGCAGGAAGAAGGGATGCTGCATATCTTGAAATGGCTAGACAGATAGCTACTTATCACCAGCTACCACTATACAATTACTACTGAAGGCTTAATGTATATGCAAATGCCTTATGCTGAATTTTGTTTTTCAAATACTGCCCCAGACAGCTGAAAAAAAAAATTAGCAAACTGCCACTTTGAATCCTCTTAAGTCATTGTATACATGTTTCGTTCATTTTCCTTTTGAGCAATAAGTCATGGCAGGGTGTGTGTTGTGCTGGAGTAACAAAATGTCTTGGATGGGTTGAAGCCCAAGGCTGAAGGTGAAGTGCTTCCGCCACCCAAGAAGTATTGTTATCTCAGCACAATGCATATCCTGGAGTGCCTAATGGTGATTAAGAGATGGGTCAAGATTTTTTCTTAATAAAAAATATTATCCATCATTTAAATTAGCAGCTAAGGTAAAAGAAAATTCATACTAGACTGAAAAAAAAAATAGTCCCATTTCATTCATTTTTCTGATACATTTTATTGTACCTGGCCAGCAAGTGGTGGTAGTGCTGTGTATTCATAGCTATATTTGCTGAAAGGGCAGCAGTGAGGAAAAGCTTCAGCTTCACTACAGGGCATGTGGCTGTTATTTGTAGTAACAGCAAAATGTTTTGTGATGATTCAGCCTTGGTTGTTTATCATCTGAGGAAGATTGCGTGCTCATTTTAAAAAATGTTGTGCCGTTCATGATATGTTTAGTGCACTGTGGCACAAATGTAACATTTGGTGGCTGCAATTTTCACTAAAAAACAGCATTTTATGGCCATTACTAGGAAGTTTACAGGAGCATTTTTTTAACTATTTTGCTCGACAGCGATGGCTGCAGTTTTCCGTTTGAAACTAATGGGTAGCTTTTTCCTAGTAATTGGCCATCACATGAATATTCCCTTTGTTCATGGCCATTTTTAAGCATAGTTATCCAAGAGTGAGGCTGAGATTAAGCCATGGTCAGCAGCTGTTAAGGAGCCTGGGGTCAGTTGTGGTTATCAGTTTCAAAAGAGGCTTAATGGGAAACTGCAGTGGGTTGGGGGAATTTAAAGCACTGGTACAATAGTGTAACTAAGAAAGCTGAGTCTACCTTATGTGCTGTTTGCGAGGTAGTGTGTTTCAGACAAAGTTAGCATGGAAGGAAAATTATGCCAGGGCAGCCATGTCTAATGTGGGCATTTGTGCCAGTGTAGTGATTTCATTGGTAAGCAAGTCAAGATATGTGACTGGACCGTCTTCCTATGCTGATGTGCTGGAACATCATCATGGGGTTCCAAGGTCCTCAGCCAATCAAGTTTCTATATTGTTTTCTAGCTATACGTTACTACCCCCCTGAGCATGTGGTAAAACCAGCACAATCAATGCCCCATTGTGTCTTATTGCTAAAAAAACATTTGTATACTATCACTCATATGAACATATGAAATGCCAGCAGAAACAGGTCTCACAGTCTATCGAGTCCACACGATTGTGCAGCTAGCCCCTCAACTTGCAGCTGCCCCAACCTCCCCTCCCCACCTCATAATCACCACCCCCACTCTGTCCCACCCTCTCTTACATCCTCCCCCCATTCTACATGATACCATCTCCTCGGGCAGAGTCTTCCACTTATCTACCAACCTTTCCGTAAAAAGTGTCTCCTGATTTCCCTCCTGAATCTCCCTTCCCATCCAATCTCAGCTGATGCCCTTTTGTGTCCCTCGACCTTCTGATCTGAAGAATCCCTTCTGTATTAATCCTGTTAATACCTTTTAGGTATGTAAAGGTTTCAATCATATCCCCCATCCCTCCTCTCTTTCAGGGAATACATTTGCAGCTCTCCCAGACTCTACTCATAGGATTTTCCCTCAAGTCCCTGTATCATCCATGTTGCCCTATGCTGCAACCCCTCCAGCAATCTGATGTCCATCTTCAGGAATGGACACCAATACTGCACACAGTATTCTAGGTGCAGTCTAACCTGTGACCTGTACAGTGGTAGGATCACTTCTCGGTGCCTGGAGGAGATTCCCCTCACTATGCATCCAAGCATCTTGTTTACCTTTGCAGCCGCCTTTCTGCACTGAGCTGAGTGGTTCATACTCCCCATTATTAGTACCCCTAAATCCTTTTCCTCAACTGTGTTTTCTAGCTGTACCACTCCCAACTGATATTTTCTCCCCTGGTTCCATGCTCCAAAGTGTAGTACCTTGCACTTCTTGGCATTGAACCCCAACTGCCATGTCTCTGACCATTTCTGTAGTTTGGTCAGGTCTTTTTGCAACCCCCTCCACCTCTCTATGTAATCTACCACTGCACCGATCTTAGTATCATCTGTGAATAGACTGATCCTACTCCAGATCCCATTTGAGATATCGGCTGTGAATATCCTGAACAGCACCGGCCCCAGGACTGAACCCTAGGGGACCTCACTCATAACATCCCTTGGTGATGACAGTTCCACCACCACCACCGCCCTTTGCTTCCTACCCCTCAGCCAGTTGGTGATCCAGTTGACTATTTTTGTCCCCACCCCAATGTATTCCAGTTTTCTCCCAGCCTCCCATGCAGCACCAAGTCAAAGGTCTTGCTGAAGTCCAAATATAGGATGTCCACTGCATGGCCCATGTTCAGTTCCCTGGTAAACCAGTCATAGTACTTGACTAGGTTTGTCTGGCAGGATCTGCCCAATACAAAACCATGCTGATGGCCACCTTGGAACCCATTGTCTTCCAGAAAGGTCACCAGCCTTTCATTTAGGATTGACTCCATGAGTTTCCCCACTATTGGAGTGAGACTCACCAGTCTGTAGTTGCCTGGATCACCCTTCAACCACTTTTATGAATGAGCACCACATGAGCCATCCTCCAGTCCTGTGGCATGCATCCTGTGTCCAGTGATGTACCAAACTGGTCTGCCAGTGGTCCCACCAGGATCTCCGCTAGCACTCTAAGTACCCTAGAGTGAATAACATCCAGTCCTGGCACCTTGTCCACCTTCAGTGCCCTTAGTCCCTCCAGCACCTTGTTGTCTGTAATTCTGCTATCAGTCACCTCTGCCCCCCCTGCCCACTCCACCCTTCCCATGGGGTATCTGCCCATCCTTCCTTCATGAACACAGAGCAGAAGTACTCTCTAATCTATCTCCATGTTCTTTGAATTTCCTTGTACTGACAATGGCAATAATATTCTCTTTCCTCCCTCTCCTGGATTTTCTTTGTGATACCGTTTCTATAAGAAGTGCTATATATAACCAAATTTCTTTCCAACCCTGTAGCATCTGCTATGTGGGACTTAGTCATGCAAGAGTACACTATATTCTAAATGACAATTTCATTGGACAACTTGTCCCTAATTTTCAAAGGGATGTATTGTGTTTATTGAACAATGTGCCAGTGCAGTCTGGAGTTAAACAGAACCAAGACTTAATTTATTTGATAAAGTGTCCCCACTTCCCATCATTCATTCTTAACTATTTTGACACTACCATAAGGATTATATCGCTAGTCATTTTTGTGATGGATGTAAATAAACTGTTTTGTTCTTTGTAAGAAAAATCTGCATTGGGAATTATTCTCCTGTGGCAGTAAATGAGCTGTATTTCACAGGTGGGAGGAAGGCAAGTTATTAAAAATGTTAAAATATATAGATACGGTGTGACTCTAATTTTTACTAATATGTGTTTCTTTGTTTCTATAAGGATGTTTATCTTTTAGTACAATACATTAATGCAGTTATCATCTGCATGCATATATTATTTCTTCTTCTTACACAGGAAATTGATCATTCAGATACATGTAAGGAGTTCATTTACTTAAGAATAGAATTGTATTTATGGGGACATTCAGCATTACACTTCTATGTAACAAAATGGTGAGAGGCTTCACTGCAGATGCATAGGCTGAGAAAGCATAGCTCTTTTCAAAAGTGTGTCCATGTGTAGTACAAGGTGTTTGATTTTGGTTCCCAGTAATTTATTAATGACAGATTCCCAGTGGGGGTAGTACCTACCAAGGGGACTATTCATATGTGCCCAGATCCATGTGCACTGATACAGTATTACATTTGATAGAAAAAGTAAAGATACATATATGTGGTCCAATTCTATAAGCATCCCATGCATGTCGCAGCATACGACATGCGAGGGCTGCAGTTGCACCAAGGACTATGCACCCAATTCTGGAAGAGGCAGGATCCCCCACACAGGGGTCAACCTTTGCCTTTTTTTGCACTAGCCAGCAGGGCTAGTTGATTCAAAATTGCACTAACCCCCAGATGGTTGCACTAGCCCTTAATTAAAATGGTACATTTTGATCACTTATACAGGAAACAATGCAAGCAAAGCCAAGAAATACTCTGATTATTGTACATTTATCCTGCTCCCACATTGCTTCCAGCTCCCCAGCAGAAAAAAAGACTGCAATGCCATCACAGACAGTGAGCCCCCCTCATTGTTTTGTACCATAGCCTCCTCTCTCCCTCTTTCTGCCCCCTCACATACGAAACAGAGAGAAGATATCACAACAGCAAATATTCAATCAAGCAGTCCTAGCTCTGCACACAGAATAGCTGACATCATCATGCACCACACCACACTGTCACCACCACCCACAGGGCAATGAACAGAGTAAGGCAGAGAAAGACACTTTCGGTCCCTACCCTATAGCCAACTGGAGAACTGCACTTTTGAAAGTTTTTGTACAGTCTCAGAGGAGCCAGGAGCACATCTAAGATTTATTTAGGGTGGGGGCTAGACAAACCTAAGTGCTTGGGAAATAGAAAATGATGACATTTTTATTTGTAAAAGCATTGATTTTAATAAGCTCTGCCTCAACAATAACAGATTTTTCTTTAACATTGTCCTTTCAACAGCCCAGGGGAAATGGTACACAGGCATAACACTATACTATTTCTATTTCTGTATAGGATGATCTATGCACCCCAGGAATGTCTATTTCAAGGTTTCAACTCATGTATTTTATCAAGGTTTATTTTTGTAACATACATGATCCAAAGTTTTGTTTTTAGGCTGAAAGGACATGCTGAGTGGGATAAGGGTGGAATTGTATGGATGGTGATGGCCGGCCTGATCCATTTAGAAGAGCTGGAGACCCCCTACACTTGCCACTAATGGCAGCTATGGATCTATGGATGGTCAAGTCAGATTCTGATCTGCAGTGGTGTCCAGGGAAAAACAGACAGAGTTAAGAGATTGGAGGGGAGAGAGAAGTTATGGTGAGGCTGGGATAAAACCCATCACCTGCAGGGCCGATCCTGTATATCTCTTTGCATTTTGTTACTGAAATGTTGGATACAAACACTCAAAATGTAGAGAAATGAAGGGAACTGGTCCTAATAATATTGGACAAATTGTTAGACATAAGGCACTTTTACACACAGGATTTAGAAACGGAGCGAGCATTACCTGTGCAGTGCCGTTGTACTCTATTTGCGTTCAGTGCTCCTTTTACACTTCGCGAGTATTCCAGCAACCCCTGCCTCCATTTGTTTTGGCTCCCCCACAGAGTTTGCCTCTCTATTGGCTGTTTCTGCAGTGCTACCAGAATGGCTGTTTTACACAGCCAGTCAAAACGGAACACATCGGTGCAAACCGCAAAAAGCAGAGATTGCGGTTTGCACGCACGTTCACAAAGAGAACGGAACAGATGCACTTTACACACAAGGGATGTAACAGAATACTGTTTCCATAACAGTTATTCCGTTACAGAAATCTGTGTGTAAAAGTGCCTATAGACACATTCAGAAAACTGGAACCTAGTTACTTAACAGCACTCTACCCTTGATCACACCCTGGACACTAGCTGAAAGTCTTAACAGTGGAGTGATAATGACTCATATTGAGTCTTTTGTTTGATCACTCTCTTGAACTGCCAGATAATTGAAGCTCTTAATGAGCTGTTAATCACACCTGACCATTTGGAATATTGAGAGAGATTAGCATGAGGACTAGAGAATACTAAAGTAGAGACTTTTTTAACTTCATTAAAAGCCATGAAAATCTGCACTAGTCAAGACAGGCTAGTAGAGAGTTGGCTGCACTAGCCCTGGTCAATTTGCATTAGTGTTTGGGCTAGTGAAATAATGTTAAAATCGACCCCTGTCCCCACAGCTAAATCCGGTGTCTTGCAACATTCACATAGGTATGCTGAAGGAAGGGCATACCTGAGGGGCATGTCACAAACCACAACCCCAGATGATAAGTGCACAAGTGCCCCCCCAGCCCTGATCCCCAATGCCAGCTGCCAGCAAATGGCAATTTCCATACTTATAGGAAAAAGCCCTGTAATCCCTGGTAATTCTGGTAATATTAGAAAAAAACATAATTCCTGGTAGTCCAGAGGCCCCCCACCTCCCCACCTGGCATTGACAGCCATCCCACACATCCCCCAAGCCAGCCAGTGACTGGCACAGTTCACCTCTCACCACCACAGCCAGCCACCAACTGAGCTCTGTTTGAGCGCATACTGTATATACATGCTCAATGTATGAACTGTCATTCATACATTGAGCATGTATACTCAGTACACACTCAGACGAATCTCAATCGGTGATTGGCTGTGGGTGGTTAGAGGTGGACTTTACCTGGCCGCTGACTGACTTGGGGATGGGGTGGCTGGCAATGCAGGGTGGGGTGGGAGGCCACTAGACTACCAAGGATTATGGGTAAGGATTTTTCTATTTTGTATTATTTGTACAGGAAAGTAAAGTGCCATTTGCAGGTGACTGACATCAGGGCATGGGGGTGTGCATGTGTAGCCCTGCAGGGCTGTAACTAAAACATTTGGGAATTGGGGCTCAGGGGGCCTGAGTGTAGCCCTGTGGGGCTATATTGCAAGTACTGGGGATTGGGGGCATACAGTAGCCCTGTGGGGCTGTATTTCAAGTACTGAGGATCAATGGCATGCTGCAGCCCTGCAGGGCTTTGTGGTATTGGGGAGTGGGGCATGGATAGCCCTATGGGGCATCCCATACTGTTACTGGGTCAGGGCATGGGGATGGGACAGAATTAGCCCTGCAGGACTTTTGTTGTTGTTTGAAGTTAGGGAAGTGCTGGGAGGGAGGGTGGCATACCATCGGAGAGATGGGTGGGCTGCACATACTGACAACCTCAAGGGGTGTACCTACAGTTATGCCAGCTGTATGCTGGTGTAACTTATGTTGATGGTTTCCCTCAGGGGTTTTTGGAGAATAGCACCCTGGGGGGACTTAGTTGCTGCCCTTGCAGAATAGGGCAAAACTGCTGCCGTAAACCCCCTAGCACCATGTCGAAGGGGGTTTAAGGTGTAACTGGTGGTGTTATTCCACTTTGATGCAAGCAGCCTGTGGCATGTTGCAGGCCACTTTACAGAATACCGTACATCGCAACTGCTGGCATAACTTGCTACTAGCACCATTTGTGGGGGCACAAGTCAAGTTATACCAGATGTAACATTTTGAGAATCAGGCCCATCAACTGTAATACACATATTAAATATAAAAAGATATGAGTTAAAGGTATCAAGGACCATTCAAAAGGCAGCCAGCTAAATTCAAAAGTGTACACTATTAAAACAGTAGAAATTGAAATATGAAGACAAAAAGGTTCATGCCAATGCGTAAACATTCAAATTAATATTACTGAAGTGTTGCAAAAACAGTTCTCTCAAGAATTGTAGAAAAGTTTAGACAATTGCTGCTAGTGAAATTGCTATACAGTTTTCATGGAAACAGTAACATATTTAACAAAACAGATACACTAAAACAATATGTTATTTCAAAGAGAACTGAAAGTCCCCAATTATTGGGTAAAATGACACTGACAGTTTGATATCAGGTTATATGCATCAAACCTACTGTCCACATTAATGTGAGGATAGGCACCGTTACTGGTGGCAACTTGTTGCACCCATTGCAGTGTGCTGGCTCCTTGCCACAGCTAACCCAGAAGGCATGTATACCACCAGTACAGGTGGTATTCTACTAGGTAGTGTGGCTGAGATCCCATACAGATCAAGCCCCCTTCAATCCTCACTATGGTATCCAGCAATGGGTACTGCAGAACAGTAAAGGAAGGCTACTGTAAGATATTCTCTGGAGCTACTCATGAGTAACAGAGGTAGTGGATCAAACAAGAACAGAGGTAGGAGGGAAGGCAGCCCCACACAGTGGCATTTGCCTTCCCCACCTGCCATCCATTCAACGCTTCTCTTTGGCTCCCTTGTAGGAGGCACCACTGTCCCATTAGGGTCAACAAAGCAATTGACATCATCACCAGGAACTCATGGATTTATCTATGCATTAGGTTTTGATGTTGCCACTGCTCCTGATGCACAAGCAGCACATTGTGGCATTGGAGGCAGTGGTGGCTCTTTAGTGCATCCCTTGGTTCTGGCTACATTGTATTTCCACTGTGCATTAGGTACAGTACCACAAGACTTTTCTACATAGAACTTAGTGCATCTTTAAATACTGTGATGCCCACACCTTTACTGTGTAAGAGGGTAACTTTGAATGAGGACAATGGAAATCTGGAGTGGAACTGCACACACATTTATTTAGCAGCTTCAGATTATGTGTCTATGTTCATTTTATGTTATTCAACATATTTATTGAGATCCCTAATAATTTTCATGTATGTGGCCCAAAAATGGTTAAACCCTTTAGTGAAAAAGTAATACAATGGAGAACTTCCCCTATGCACAAAGGTTTATTGGCATGACACCTGCCAGGCACATGCAAGCAGGAATGCTTATATGTTATTAGATTAGATGTTATGTTAACCTATCACAGAGATTTAGAATGGATTTGTTGGAAACTGGGACACCTTTGTCTGGACCCACATAGATATTGTACATACAGTAGATGTTATAGTTCATAAGCTAGCAGGATCATACATGTCCCTTTGTCTGGTATTTTGATACCTGATAAAGTAGCCTCTATGGCCAGGAAAACATGTGTGCAATAGCATCTATGTATAATATCTAGGATGGGCCAGAAAAAGGCATCACAATATCCAACAAATCCAGTTTTCCAAGGACTAACTAGCAATGGGTGATTTTTCAAATTCACTGGTGAAGTTACAGTAGCGCAAAGTGGCCCACAGTGCAGTTCAAGTAGTGTAGGCGAATCAGGCACTTCGCTCTGTGCCCAAATTCTCATAATACTATGCCACTACATGATCAAGAAAACAACACTAGAGGCCCAATTACAAGACATATGGGGCAACTCACCAGTGTATGTGAGCTGAGCCATGTGGCACTATGCCGGGGACTCTGTGCCATATTCCAGGACAGGCAGGGTCCCCAGTACCTATGCTGGTGACTTGTAGCAGCTGCAGGTTAGCACCACAGGAATGGCACAATGGGCCTGGGTGCCACAAATCATGGCCCACAATCTACTGCTCCTAAGAACCCACAACCCTGAAATGCACCAGCAAGCTCCTGGGGGTATTGGGGGGGTTTGCCAGTTGGCACATATGATTGGGGGGCTTGGCCAGAATTGACCCGTGGTTCCCTTAAGTTCAGGGGGTAGGGGGCATAACAGAGTGGGGGGGCATGGGGGCACAGCCATGTGATTTCTGTGGTGCTGTGGGGAGCATCCATCTCTGTGCCAGAATGGATGCCCCTTAGACCATCTCCTACTTGGTCTAACCCCGCTATGCCAAACTGGGTCCTGGAATGGAGTAAGTGGGTTATGGTGGCCGCCCTTCCAGAATTGGGTGCAGTTGCTGCTGTAACCCACCATTGCACAATGCTGCTGCAGGTTGTGGGCATAGTGGGTGGGGTAGCCCACCTTTGGCATAACCTGCATGCGGCATGGTGCAGGTCACCTCTTGGAATCCTGACTTGCAGTATGCAAGGTGAAAGGTGCAATTTATGCCATAGGGTCTGGCATAAATCATCTTGCACCAAGTGTACCGCCTTCTGAAATCAGGCCCTAAGTGTGCAAATTAGCACACTTTACATAGCAATCCACTATGTGAAGTACAAACTTCATGGTCTGCATTGCTGTATGGTGCGAACTTCATGAAGCATATCACTTTGCAAAGCTATGCATAATGTGAAGCACTGTGTGAAGTGCAAAGTTTTTTCACTTCACCCACAGTTGTGACTAACATGGCCACAGGCAACTTGTAATTTGGATGTTAGAATAAAAGCACTGTTAAACTATGTTTTTTTTGTATTATAATTTAGTCACATATCTAGGCAATTTATAGCTTACTTTGAGTCTTCAATGTTTAATCATATTTACTGATGATTATTAATGGCAAAGTCTTCTCACTAGAGACTGTACATGAAAGCAGACTTTTGTGACAAGCAGACCCTGCAGAACATGTAACAGTGAGGTAAGCTCTACCGATCCTGATAAATGCAACTCCTCCAGTAAGTGACAATATAGGTGAAATGTTTCTCTTTTAAACTTTTTTCTATTAGTTTTTTTTGACAGGAGTACACTAGTTCAGCTTTAATGAGATTCTAGTGTAAAAACTTCAGGGCCAAATAAAAGAAAGGAATCAAAAGAGCCGGATGATTGCCATTTAATGTGAAGGAATGAAAGTGCAAACAATCATTACTTGACATCGAACTGTGCAAGCCATTGCAGAATGACAGGTAGAACAGTTCAAAGTTACTGATCTTAAGATGGAATAGCAGCAAAAATGTTTGAAGTGCTCAGATGATGAAATAAAACAGACTCTAAGATAAGATATGGTTAAAAGACTTTTTAAATTCTATACAGTGTAATATTTGAACACTTTTGTAAGTAATCCCTTTTTTCAGCAGTCACTTTGTTGGATTATTCATTTCAGGATGTGCTTTTATGAATTTGCCTCATATCTGTACAAAATGTAAATCTGTGTCATCAAACATGTTAAGTATCAAAACATAATGCATTAACTACTAGTGTTTACATCACCCCAGAAGCCCACCCAATCTCAATTTTCATTTAAAGCCTACATTTTGCTAGTCAATAATATATATATATATATATATATATATATATATATATATGTCAGAGATAATACCTCCCGGAGTTACAAACAGCCCTGGGATGCCTTAGCGAACTATCATAATTTAGCAGTTTTGCTCAAAAAGAGTGGTTTAGCTTTTTCAATTGATAATATGAAAAAATGTCAAGCATGGTGTCAAAACAAACAAAGGGTTATGTTGTACAATGCCCTGTTTTAATTTAATAATACAAATTTTACAATCAATCATTATGCATTCATAAACCAACTTTGAACACATATCCAGACTACCATGTTATCACTGAGAGACTATCCAGTTTCAGTTCGCAATCTAGTAAGTATAGTTTCAGGTGTATTCTAGCACAATGCATTTGATGTTCATAATCTCTTTAAAATGATGATACTTTCGATTTTCATTTCTCCAAAATATTTTAAATACACTTTCTGATTTTTGAAATAATTGAATAATATGAAATGCATGAGCACTGTCAAACTTTTAACTGTATTCTTTTTCAATTGTCACATTTTAGTATTTATTTTTTTATTTGCAAAAGCTGTATAAATTACCTTTCTTTTCTCTCAACAACCTTTTGTCAGTGAAATAACCTATTCTACTTACTACTGGAAACAATAATCTGTAATTGCTGCTTTCAGTCCTAATTTGGCCTGTCTCTAGTTTTTCATCTCAATCTAATCTAAACCTATTTGAGCAAATAAAATGATATTTACCTCATCCTCTGTTACAAGCTTTCAAGATTACAGGCTTCAGGAAAAATCAATACAAAATACCAGCTTAGCAGCAGGTTTGTGCTCAGAAAGAATGCTAACTTTTCTCTCCTGCATTTTCTGAGTCTCTACTCCCCTGGAGTTAAGGCATAGCTTAGACAATAAAAAAGGAATTCAATGATATGTTTCGTTCATGCTTAGTAGCCACTTTTGAGCTTACAAGCCAAAGAGTAGTGCCTGGTCAAGCCCCTAACCTTTATCACTTGTTTCTGCTCTACACATCTTACAGAGTTCACAAAAAGGAAGGATCTTGACCTCTTAGATGATTTCTGAGACTCAAATGCCATCTTCATTTATTATTTATTTGCTTCAAGCAGCTGGGACTTGAGGTATCATCATACCTGACTGACTGATGTAAAGAAGTGGCAACCTCTCTGTAGGAGGATCTCATGAGAATAAAATCCTATTACTTTCCAAAAAGATTACTTCATTTACTAGCTAAAATAAGCTTTAGATGAAAACATTTGAATGCTGAGTTTGTGTACTGCAAAGAACTCTTAATAATACTGTGTGTTGATTTTGACAGTTCATATGGGAGGTCTTTCTTTTGACTACAAGAAGAATATAAATGCACAACTTAGGTATTTTAAAATAGTATGTGTGTGTGTGTGTGTGTGTGTGTGTGTGTGTTTAGCTCCAACAAAACTTAAAGTGAACTGCATTAGCTGCTTGTATTTCAATTATCATTCAACTGATTCTTTTCATTTATACTTTCTAGCAGTATTGGTAAGTGCTCATTGAGGTAAAAGATGTCTGTATGAAAAGAACCTTTTAATTCTTTGGCTCCTAAACTAGTACCTAACTATTCTCAAGGTCATGAATAGCACGGTTGTAACTAAATGATGATGCCCATGCTCTCCACAGTTTTCTGATGAGAGCCCATTGCTGGTATTAGACAGACACAATTCCAGACTTCTCCCCAGTTTGTCTATGACATATATCTTTGCTTAATTCTAATGAGCAACCATTTGCCTGTGTGAGATATTTCTAGAACCTTGCTTTCACAATAATGCACTTGATAATATTGAATGGCTGTCAGTTTTTGTTGGTTATGTATTGGTGTTCTGCATTCATACATACTGTATCAAGCCATTTGCAAACTTATTATGATTGTACAGTTGGAATGATGTTTATTCACATTCTAATATTGAGGGAGTGGAATCAAATAAAAAAATGACTTGGTTGTCAGTGAATTACTGCTTTTGTTTTCCAGTATTAATGGATTTCTTAAACTATTCCAAGACAGAAGTGGCAGAAACATAGAATTTGTCAGCAGAAAATAGTTGATTGGCCCACCCAATGTGTCAAGAGGGGCCCTGCTTAGACTGTCTCTGCAGACATTAACTGATCTCTGACAGCCCACCCTCCTCATTTCTTAATATTCCACTATGTCTATCCCACACATGCTGGAAGACCATTATTATTTTGCCTTCACCATGTCTGTTGACAATCGATTCCAGGTGTCTGTCACCCTTTCAGGGATGTATTACTTCATCACATCCCTCCATAGCTCCCCCCCCAGCTTCATCACATTCCCTCTGGTTCTAGTGCTCCTCCTCATTTGTATGAGACTCCCCTCCTGCATCTTGTTCTCCCCTGTGAGGTACCTGTCATTCTCTATCATGTTCCCCTCTTGCTCTCTTTCCATTCAGGGTGCACATGTCGAGATCCCGCAGTCTTTCCTCATAGGGCTTTAGGTGTCACCCCAGCACCATTTTAAATGATCTCCTCTGAACTGCCTCCACCCTGTCTATGCCCTTTCTGAGGTGTGGCCTTCAGAACTGGACCCGATATTCCTTATGGGGTCTCACCAGTGAGCAATATAGTGGCAACACCACTTCCGTCCTCCTGCTGGAAATACCTCTCCATATGCATCCCAGCATCTCACTGGCACTACCCATTTGTCACACTGCTCTGCCACATTGAGGTAATCAAATATGAAAATGCCAAGGACCCTTTCCTGTTTAGTGACTGACAGTACCCCCCTAATTGTATACTCAGTTCTTGGGTTCCTATTCTCTTGAGGCATGGTTTTGCAATTTTTGGAATTGAAACCAACTACCATGACACTTGCTACTGCTCGAGTTTTCCAAGATCACTGTGCATTCCTTCCACCCCTTCCTTACTGTCCACCCTGATACAGGTTTCGATATAAACTGTAAAAAGGCATACCTTCCCTTCCAGTTCATCTGAAATGTCACTTATGAAGACATTGAAGAGGTTTGGTCCCAGTACTAAGCCCTGCTGCCCCCTGCTGGTCACTCTCCTTCATTAGAATGGGTGATGTTAACCTCCACCTTCTGTTGCCTATCTATTAACCTGATCCTAACCCAGTTTACCACTTCAGATCCCACCCCTAGGCTGCATAATTTCTTAATCAATCTCCTATGTGGCACAGTGCAGAAGGCCTTGCAAAAGTCCAGATATGCCACATATACTGCCCTTCCCAATCTACTTTCTTTATCACCCAACTGAAGAACTCAATAAGATTCATCTGGTATAACCACCCCCAAATTAATGCATGCTGTATTTGTTCTTGCAGCCCACGGGATTCAAGACATTCTACCAAGTTTTCCTTTAACAGTGTTTTCTTTAATTTCCCTACCACTGAGGTAAGTCTCACCATTCTATAGCTATTAGCCTCTTCCTTAATGTATAGACCATGTGCGCTCTTGTCCAGTCCTATGGAACTATGTCTGATTCCAGAAAGCTGTTGAACAAGGTATCAGAGAGGCAGCCAGTACCTCCTGAGTTCATTCAGTACCCTTGGGTGTATCCATCCAGTCCCATAGCCTTGTCCATTTTCAGAACTGCAAGTCTCTTCAGGAGTCTTCCCTCTGAAAATGGGCTTGTGTCCATCTCCCCAACCCTTTGATCCTACTGATCACTGGTGGTCTGTCCCCAACATACACTGCAAAGACTGAGCAGAAGTACCTGTTAAGGATGTCTGCTTGTTCTTGGTCCCTACAGGGTTTGGTAAATCCTTGTCCCATTTGTTATGCAGAGAGAGTTAAAAGCAAGGAACTATTATGTCCTCTCCTATTCTGCCACTTCTCTGTCTCTTGCCTATCTAAGCAATCAAATTTTTCTTGTGGCACCTAGGAACTGACCACACTGGTGGTCCCACAATTTCCCCTTGTTATCTCACATCTTTCATTGGCTGCTTGTATTCTTTCTTTCTACCTTTGCTTCTCTGTGGTTAAAACAACAACAACAACATGTAATATAGAGGTCTGACCTTGAGATGTATTTTGACCTCCACAACCTTGCTTACACAACTGGCAACAGGAGACTAGCTCTGGCACAGAATATTCTATTTTGTTGCACATGTTAACACTTGATGTACTCTTCAGGCTGACACAGAAATGAAAGTGACAAAGTTTTGTGACATTTTGCGGAAAACAAAAGAAGTAGCTTACAAGAGCAGGATGCAGAATTTAAACTGCCAGTAAAAACAAATCTTATGAAAAAAGCACAATGTTTTATTTAGAGAGCTATAGCGAGGTTGAGATTTAAATTGCAAGGGGGACTGAAACAGAGGATATTTTATTTGTTCTGACTTTTTGAAGTACTATCCTGTGCAGTTTTATTTATCTTATTTTATTGTTATTGATAATAATAAAATGCTACTTGAGAATTTTATAACTCCTCATGGTCTGCCTACGCTTCCTGACTTATGACTTTATAACAGTTGATTTTAGAAGTGGTATTTGCCCTGTGCATACTTTATACCAGGAGTTTTGTGTGTGGGTAACAGAGATTGTATGAGGGAAGCAAAGGAGAGAGGTATGAATCCTGCAATAACAAGCCCAGGAATGACTACCAGAAGAACAGCAGCCAAACTAGAAGCTGAACAAAAGCACAAACTGAAACTGTACGGCCTGCACCAGTGATGAAAAAGGAAGAACAGGCAGGGACAGATTCTGAAAGCATGTCTGCTTTCTTCTTATGGTGTGCTATACAACAAAGAGAGACTGAGAAACAGAGAGAGGAGAGGAGAGGAGGAGAGGAGAGGAGAGGAGAGAGAGAGGAGAGATGCAGTGGCAGGAGCAGTAATGGCCAGATGCCTTGCAAGCTATTAAAGCTGGAGGATCTGGTACAGGTCCAGCAGATCAACAAAACACAAACAACTTTAAAGACATTAAACTTACAAAGTTGTGTTCCTTGGATGATATTGAAGCATACCTTATAACTTTTGAAAGTGTTGCCGAACCCTGCTAATGACCAACACAGCAATGGGCAATGATTTGCTCATTGTGCATGGTTTTCTGCACAGCTCAGACTAATGGCACCCCCTCTCCACTATGTCATCCCTTTCCTACTCCCCTCCCATGATCTTAATCTTCCCGTATATCTATCTCAGCATCTCTTGAAGCTACCCACCATCCTCACTGAAATCATCTCTTCCAGCAGTCTGTTTCATTTGGTCTCCACCTTTTCTGTGAAGAAGTGTCTCCTAACCTCCTAAACATTCCCCTCCTGCTTAAAGCTGTGTCCTCTCATATATTTACTGCAGCTTTCCCTGAATAGACCCTCCTTGTTTACCCTATTGAACACCTTCAAGTATTTGAAGGTCCCCTCTCCCTTCTATCCTCCAGTGAGTACATATTCAGGGCTTCCAGTCTCTCCTCATACAAGCTACCCTGCTGCTCTGCAGTCATCTTTGGAGCCCTCCTCAGGACCATGTCCATCAGGCTGATATCTTTTTTAAGGTGAGGGCTCCAGTATGGCACTACATACTCAAGATGCAATCTCACAAGGGACCTGTACAAGGGCAGAACCACCTCCTGTCACCTACTGCTGATTTCTTGGGCTATGCAGCCCAACATCTTGTTTGCTTGTGCCACTGCCTTCTTGCACTGTGCATATTGCTTTAAGTTGCTAGATATCATCACTCCCAGATCTTTCTCCTCCACTGTGGGAGTCACCTGGATCAGTCCCAGATAGTACTCTGCCCTGGGGTTTTTGGCCTCAACATGCATGAACTTGCACTTTTTGGCATTGAAGCCTAGTTGCCAGATCCCTGACCACCTTTTAAGTCTACTTAGGTCCTCCTGTAGGTCCTGTATCCCCTCTTTTGAGTCCACCCTCCCACAGAGCTTGGTGTTGTCTTTAAACAGACTCATTTTCCCTTGATGCTGTTTTCTATATCATTAATGAAAATGTTGAACATCACTGGCCCTAGCACTGAACCCTATGGGACTTCACTTGTTACCACCCTGGTGCTAGATAACTCTCCTCCAATGATCACCTTTTGGGACTGGTTCCCTGGTCAGTTTTCCACCCATCTAACTGATTTCCCCTCTGTTCTGAGGCCCACCAATTTCCTGATCAGCCTATTGTGTGGTACAGAGTCAAAGGCCTTGCAGAAATCAAGGTAAAGGATGTCCACTGCTTAGCCTCTGTCCGATGTTTTGATTACCCAGTGAAAGAAGTCAATCAGATTCATTTAACAAGACCTACCACCCATAAAACCATGCTGCCTTGCATACTGGAGGACATATGGTTTCCATAAACTTTCACACAACTGAAGTGAGACTGACCAGTCTGTAGTTCCCTGGGTCTTCCCTAAGACTGCTCTTGTGAGGGGTACCACAAGTATTATTCTCCAGCCCTGTGATTCCATACCTGACTCCAGTGAACAACTGAACAGACAGGGGCTCTGCTAGCTACCATGCCAGTTCCTTCATCACCCTAGGGTGCATTCTGTCTAATCCCAGTGATTTTTCTGTCTGCAAAGCTAGCAGTCCTCTCCTTACTCTTTCACCTTCTATCACCCCATCTGTCCACCTCCTCCTTTCTGGCCCACTTTTTCCCTCTATCAGCACTGGTCCATTTTTCTCCATTGTGATGAGGGAGCAGAAGTATTTATTCAATAATTCTACTTTCTCCCTATTCTCCTTCACCCACCTATCCTCTTGACTTACTCTGACTATCCCATTGTTCTTGTCTCTTTTTGTGCTTCTGTAGTGGAAGAAAGCCGTTATACCTTCCATTAGTTGCAATTCCTTCTGTGCCTTTGCTCTCTGAACTGCTCTTACTGCCTCCCACACCTGTCCTAGGTATATTTCTCTGTCCACCTCCTTCTTGGTCTTCTTATATTTCCTGTATGCAGCCTCTTGTTCCTCACTGCCTGAGCTACCTCAGAGCTGAACCAGCTAGGTGTTTTGATTTTGAGTTCTTTCTTATGCACCTTGCACACTCCTCCATTACAACCCTTACTCCTTCCTTGATGATAGTCCATTTTTGGTCCACCTCCATAGTTGCAGTGTTTTTCACTAGATGCCTTTTCAGAACCTTGCTCATTTTCCCAAAGAAAAACAGTGGCAGAATAAGACTGTTGGATATAAGGGGGTTGGCATATGAAAAAGCTGAAACTAAACTGACAGCTGATTGTGATTTTATTTCTGTGCAAAGTAACAATGTTTATCTCCAATGTTATTTTAAACAGCTGGGGGTTAAACAAAAACAGGTTGAATTAACAATTAAAATTCAATAGGCTTACACAACATAGTTTAGTGTTATGCATGTGCAACTTGTTTGAGAAGCCTTTGTGGCCATTTGCCTCTCTATTTCATAGGGAATGCCACCCTATAGGGGTACTGAAGTCAAGGAACCCTCAAGGAGGGTTCCACCCCAAGAGGTGCCACTGGAAGAATTCCTTTAGGCTAAAGGTACCATAGGAAGGAGACCCAAGAAGTGAGGTGAGCCACTGGAGGAGGAGAAGTGGAGGATGGTGTGGCAAAGAAATAATGCTTCTGGTTGAAGTTGGAAGGACTACCTTATATAGCTCAGGCAGTGTGCATGGCTGGTTGCTCTGTCCCATTGAACCACAGGGAAAGACTTTCAATTCAATGGGCTTATGCAACTAAGTGTAGGGTTATGCTTGTGCAACCAGTTTTATAAACCTTTGTGGCCATTCATCTCTCTGTTGTACAGGGAATACTACCCTGTATGGTTACCAAAGGCAAGGAACCCTTGAGGAAGGTTCCACTCCTAGAGGTGCCACGGGAAGAATTCCCTTAGGCTAAAGGTACTTTAGGAAGGAGCCACTAAAAGTGTGTAGATCTGTGAGAATTGCTTACAAAGACTGAGAAGCATGAACTGACAGCAACCATTGTGTTAACAGCCACAAGTGATGAGAGGAATGGACAAAAACATGATTGACAACAACTGGTGGATTTATAGCCACCAGTGATAAGCAGCACTTTTGTGAAATAAATTAACTAGGTATTATGACCTTCAGCACCAAGGAGAGGAAAAACTCACTAAGAGGTGGAAAGTTCTGGAGATCCAAGGCCTAGGTAACCTTACCTTCAGGCTTGGGAAATATTTGGTGACAGCTCTGCTTCTGCAATTTAGAAACCCAATTAAGGGAGGATTCCATTTGGAGAAGACTGTCATTCTATGCCTTAAACGGGAATGCCATGGGAGGCTGTGAGTGAACTCTGCAGCAAAATGGGCTCTCACACAGGAGGCCCTCCTCAAAAGTGGCAGGAGGAGAGCAACAACCACTGAAAGTGCTCAGCAAGTCTTAATGAAGCTACTGATGGATCAAAGGCAACTGGTGATGACAAGCCTAAGAGCAGACCAGGTGATCCTTAAGTGGTTATATGGAGAATAGCTTGCAAAGGTGCTTCCAATCCTGCTCAGTGAGCTAAAGGATCCCCTTTGGGCTTAAGGGACCCTCCCCTCAGTAGCTGAGGTCTTAAATTCTATATTATGAGGTGTGAGTAATCAGTGGATCAACAGCCACCAGGGATTGCTACAGCTCCACCCCTAGTGAGGACATTCCCACTGAGAACAAACCATGAAGCAAGATAGGAAGGACCCCACATTGAGTTTTGCATGCTCAAGACAAGGACTTAATGGGTGCAAAACAAGACCGTCGGATACAGGGTGAGCCCGAGCCATAGTAAATTTTATGGTCATGGCTGGCAAGCATCCAATTGTTGGAATGAATCTAGATGACAGCAGACAACCAGTGGGTTAACAGCCACTGGTGACAGAGCAGGAGACAAGTCATGTACAGTGTGTTTAAAACCCTCACGTAGGTCAAAAATTGTAATGAGACCTCCATGTAGGTCTAAGTGGTCAAGCTGAAATGTGATACCTTCATGTAGGTATGGACAACATGTAAGTAACATGCATGGTACATTAGGAAGGCATGCCAACAAGTTCCATTAGTGAGGCTAAATTATTGTGAAATAAAGAGTGCTCATAACTTGTTCAAATTCATGCACTTTACACATATGCACCTAAATGCTGTCCCAGAAGCAGCAGAGTTAGTGGTATAAAGATGTCTCAGTAAAATTTGCATTTATAACATATACCCACAAACACTTGAACATTTTACAAAGAGACATTTGAAATGCCACGCCAGAACTGAATAGCACAGTTCAATTACTGGAAAAAAATGATTTATCTTTACTGTTCAAATGCATTAGATTTACATGGAAACACTGGAATGCCATTTATTGGCACACCAACTTAGTCAAGGTATCAGGGTCTAGGAACAATGCTACAAACTCTGGTGTGGTCTCTGAATTAATAAGAGCCACTACAGATAAGCTGTGTGGATGAAGAGTGCAGCTTTTAAGATGGGAAGCATTGTAATGGTTATTATTCTTCCTGTGACCTCCACTTTATGCAGTACGACAGGATGGCAGCAACCCAGAAGAGAGGAAGCAGCTCAGAACTGTGGGAGTAGTAGCAAATGCAATAATAATGAGCAACAAACTCCATTTTATGTTTGCTTTTCATTTTAAATAAAAGCATACTAGACTGCCAAGAATAAGCAATGACAAGGAGCAACAAACCCCAAAAGGAGTGAAACCACAAGGGGTGGGAATGGACACTGGAACACGAGATGTGATGCGGCATACACAGTCGGATGAAGGGGAGGGGGAACATGCCACCACAGTTGACAGGGATGGACAAGAAAGTATAGCAGAGGAATGGACAGACAAGTAGGAAGATGGAAGGGCAAAGCACGGAGCAGCACAGAGCAGACAGGAGACAAAGAAAAGCGCTCAGCAGCCAGAGGCAAAAAATTGAACTGAAATGAGCAGAACAAGACACAAACCAGGAGAAAGACCAGGCACAGACAAACAGGAAATCCAACAACACAAGAGAAGGGAAGCTCTAGCAGAGCCTCCAACTACAAAGAAAAAATACTTCTGGTTGAAGCTGGAAGGACTGCCTTATAATGCTCTGGCAGGGGCTGTGGCTTTTTGCTCCTACCCATTGAACCACAGCTGAAGCCTTTAAAAAATGTAATGGGCTACTGTACAGAGTATGGGTTATTCCTCATGGTCATACTCAAAAGGATAGAACTGAATTGTTAATGACACCACATGACAGTCCTATGGCTTGTCACTCAAGGAGGGACCATACCTTTGCCAGATTGTTGTACATATTTTACTATCCTGGGATTCATGAGGATGTTGCTACCTATGTTACAATAAAAAATGAATGGATGAATTCCACATTAAATGTAATTTTTTAGATTTTTATTCAAGTCTCATTACACAGGAAAAGGCAACAGTTTTGTGGTGATCCCACTTCATCAGGCCACTGTGTTGCTAAAATAAAAACCAAAAAACATACATTTTTTTAATTATATAATGATATTAATTATCATATAAAATAAGACCATTTGCACTAATCATGGATCACAATATGCTGAGAAATCTGTATTGACTTATATTATCTCACTCAATTGTCACAAATGTCACAAATTAGTTATAGATATTCAATTCATTATAAATTTATTCTGAAAGACACCTATCTGAACTGATACTTGCATAGTAATCATGAACCGTTGAATTCTATATATATAAATACATTATTACCTTAAATATCTATTGCTTGTTATTCAGTAAAGGAATCAGGTCCCATTTAGAAGTTATATTTAGGTAACCAAACTTTATCTCACTAAGGGGTCTCTGGACTCCTGTAATAAAGCTTCAAAACAGAAGAAAAATTATTAATTTAAATGTAAAAAACAATTAGTTAAATAAGCAATTAAGTTTAGATCAGTCTCGAACTTCTTACTGCTAAACATATGGCGTATCACTTATTTCAATTATGGGCACTCATCTCGGCGCTAAAAATTAATAAAATCAAAGATCAGGTACCTTAACTTATTAGTGAATACTAAATGCCACTTGCTCCAATTGAAACATAAATCAATAAAATGTATATCGAGACTGTACTGTCATCTTTACCTAGTTCAGTTTCATTTACTATTTCACACTCGCTGTTGTTATAGCCATACAAAGTATATTTCAAACATTCACTCAAACCTCACAAGTGTATGTTGCCTCAATTCTGAAAAAGATATTGACAAGGAATATATATTAAATTAAAAAGAAAAATTATTTTAGAAAAAAGAAAGAGGGTTTACTCATAATGTGTATATCACAATATCTAAATGCTAGGCAGTAAACTTGTCATGAAGGGAGAATCTCACTGGCATTAGGACAGTTTTCAAATGAGGTTTCTGCTCTCTCTCTCTCTCTCTTGAGTATTCGTGTTTCAATACTGAGCGTCTCAGTGCTTAAAACAAAGGATACAAGTATTTATAAACTCTTTTACGTATTCAAGAAAACCAAACTATTCGCAGAATAAATCAATAATTACTTACTTAAGGGGAGTAACTAGCATGCCATGTACCTCACTTCTGTCATTATCAAAGAACAAAGGGTTCTTTTCCGTGTTTAAATCTCGTGGCTGGTGGGGGGAGAACTATACTTCAGAGTGATGTCAGTTACCTGATAACAGGTGTAAGGTAACCTCTGAACATAGATGTAAGGTTGAGAGTACAGCTGAATGGCACTGTGGAGATTGCAACTACCTGAAACGCAATGTCCATGCTGACTCCCTAGTCAGGGGTTTGCCCCCCCCCCCCACCACAGGAGTTTAGATCCTAAAATATTTTTTTAAACTTATTAATCTTTTAGCTTCTTCATAAATTAATTAGTATACTCGACTCGTCAAAAGAACTATGCAGTATCCAGCCCAGCATCATGTCAAACAAAATGTATTACATTACAGAACATTAAATCAACCGCATCATTCGTTGTTATTGATAATTAACTTCCTAAAAAGGCTTCCAAAACATATCATAAGATGCACATAGTTATTGGTATTATACCTCATTTTATATATGTAGTTACATTCATTATTGTTTATGTTTGATTTCATAAAAAAGCTACTTATGTTATCCTGCATGTGAATGAACGCTGTTGGTGTGGGAGAGAATATACAAATGTCATACTTGACGAAAGCCAACTGAGATCAGGCTTATCAGTCGGCCTCTGAAGCATAAGTTGTAAAGATGAGAGTACAGGTAGAGCAGTGAAGATTAACTATAGCCTGACTTAAAAAACTGCTCAAACTGTCTCCCAAGTCAGGAGTTCTCTCCCCATCACCAGCACGTACATCCTATTGCAGTGTCATTTCATAAAATATAAAATCTTTATCAAAATATTCTGATTTAGTATACAATATAGACTACCAAACATATAATTGTCAGTCATATACATACATAATCTCTGCACATGCAATCCAAGGATTCCTGGTTCGGAAATACATAGGGGGGAAGTAAGGAATGGGGAAGAAACTAACTAAATAAACTATATGTTTCAGAAAAAAAGATTCCAATCACATTCTGCATTTAGTCCAACAGAGGGGTTGGTGGTATTAAGTGTGTAGATCCAATACACTTTTCTTTTCCTGAGTGTCAAATCCCAAAATTTAATTCCATTATTTGGTTGTTGGACCAGTTCAAGACCCCAAAAATGTAAAAAAACAGAAGACTGTCCCACTTCTGTACAATGTCTTGCAATCGTTGATGTTTCAACTTTAAGTCTGATGTCACTTTTGTGTTGGCTGATCCTATGTCGTAGTTCTTGAGTAGTCTTCCCAACATAAAGTTTGTCACAAGGACATTGTAACAAATACACTACGTGATGACTTTTGCAGGTTATATGTTGTTTTATCCAGAACTTTCGATTGGTATAGGAGTCTTCAAAGAATGTCTTTTTGCTTGTATTGCCACATTGAAGACAGTGGCCACAAGGAACAATTCCAGGAGCTAATGGACCCAATAATAACTGATTTTCTATTTTTTTTGTACTTTATGATGTTGTGTGTGTACTAACTTATCTTTGAATGTCTGATTTTTTCTGGAACAAAACAATGGTTTCTGAGAAAATTTTCTGTTATGGCTAGTATTTAGCTGTAATAAATACCAATTATTATTAATAATCAATTTAATCTTATTGTTAAGATGACTAAATGCTGTAGAAAATACAATCCTTTCATTATTTCTAGTTTCAGATTTTTTTTTGTTTAAATAAGCTTGTCGTGGTATAATAGAAACTTCATTTTTTATCTTGTTTACTAAGCTCCTATTGTAACCCCTGTCTATAAATCTCTGTGACATATCTTGAACTAACTCTTGATATACACCTTCTTCACTGCAATTTCTTTTGGCTCATATAAACTGTGACTTGGAAATTGAATCTTTAAGTTTGGGGTTGTGATAGCTGGTATAATGTAATAATGTATTTTTTGCAATTTCCTTTCTATAAAGTCTAGTCTCTAATTTAAATGCTCCTTTATATATTTCTAGATCTAAAAATGCTACTTTTTGTTTATCAAAAATCATTGTAAATAGTAAGTCTTTATTACAACTGTTAATGTAAGAAAGATATTATTTTAAATCTGTTTCACTGCCATTCCATAACATCAGAACATTGTCTATATAGTGCCTCCAAGTGGTAATTTTATAAAAAAATTGATTTGTTCCTCTATTCAAAATGAAAGTATTCTCAAAGTCCCACATAAATAAATTAGCATATGATGGAGTCATGGTGCTCCCCATGGCTGTCCCTTTAACTTGTATACAGTATTCACCCTCAAATTGAAAATAATTCTAAGTACAATTTCAGCTAACTGAGTCAAAAACTCACTTGGGGGATGTAAATCACTTCTTGACCTCAATACTTTTAAAAGTGACTGGAGATCTAAATCATGGTCTATACTTGTATACAAATCCTTGATATCAAAGGTTACCAGAATTATATTGTAAAGATTCTCTATGTTTTGATTCAATTCCATTATTATTTCTATTACATGATTGGGGTCTTTTATATACGTTGGTATTTTAGGTACTTCATTGCATATACGAAAGTCCTCATATTGGGATACAGGTTCTAATACAGAAACAATTCCTGAAACTATGGGATGACCAGGTGGCTTCAAAGGATTTTTATGATTTTGCTACCTAATACAGTTCTTGTGCTGAAAGTCAGAAAGTAGCCCCAGTGACTAAGTAAGACAAAGTGGTCCTACCTTTGGTAGATGTGCCTTTTTATGGTATTTGTACTGCTCCATGGCCCTCACATTCTGGGGGAGTCCCAGCCCCATCACCCCAATGTCCATCATCCAGCACCAGCTGTTACCTCCAGGGCTTGCCCCCCTGGCAGGGTTGATGGGGGGGCTCACCCCCATTGAGAATGGATCCAGCATACCAGCACTGTGGATGGTTGGGGCAGAGTCTGCAAAGTACCCCTTCATCCTCTATGAGAGATTTCCTCTTTTTTTTCCCCTTTCAGGAGCAGAGCATACAATGTTGCCAGCGACAGCAACACGCACACTCCCGTGCATGCCCCGTCAAGCACCTGCCCCACTATCTGACCCATGTGCAGCAACAGTGCATCAATCTCAGCCTCTGCTAGGGGCCAGGCAAGCTCCAACTGCTGGTCACCCCCTCCACAGAGAAGAAGAGCAGTCCGAAGATGTTCAATCCTTCTCCTGCCTGCTGACCTCCCCGTGGCCTGTGCTTGTTCCCAAACATGGGTCACCAGTGTGGTGCAAGATATGACACCTAGTACCTCAACCCTCAATGCTACTGGGCCGGCAATAGATGTGCCTTTTGAGAGAATTGCAATGGATGTGGTTGGTCCCTTAGACAAAAGTAAAAATGCTATTTGATTCATTTTGGTATTATATGATAATGCTAGTCGATACCCAGTGGCAATTAACATGCATTCTGTCACAGCCCCAAAAGTGGCAGCACAGCTTGCCAAAATTTCAGCAGGGTGGGAAATGGCATACTTAAAGAGATTATTACTGATCAGGGTGGTAATTTTGGTGCTGCATTACTGAAGGAGATGTACTGACAAATAGGTATTTCTGCCATATGAACCTCACCAGCCCAAGCAGCCCCACACTCAACAACAGCTTAGATGCAAAACTGAAAAAAGTTTTACTTAATTACATAGAAAATGTAGCAGTGAAGCTAAAAGGCTGTAATCACCAGTCACCCCGGCTCTTCAAAAATTTGTCTTCATTGAGAGCAGGTTTCTGGTGAAAGACCACTGCTTTAAATACCTGCAATTCATGGCATCTACCAATTGGTTAAGGCATTTACAATTAAATAGCAGTAGCTGGTAAGGTGGGACTCAAACCTATGGCTTGCAAAATCAATCAGTGCAAACAGTGATTTAAAAACAGCACAAAATCAATCAAGTCATACAAATACATTTATAGCAATAAATTGTTCAGTGCTCCATCTTATAAATATTGATCTCCTCATAGAAAAACAGAAGTTCATAAAGTTCTCATTTTATTTTATTTGTTTTTATTTAGTTTTTGTTGACTGGGTAAGTGCACTAGACAAATCCTGCCTATTTTCAGGCATGACCCGGGGGAGGGGGGATACAGATGAAAGCAAACTGACCTTGAACCAGATTAAGCTGTAGGTGGTATTTTTAGTGAATGAGGAAAATCTGGCCATGACACCGGGGAAATTCTACTCTTTTCAATAAGTGCCATGGGATCTTTAACATTCACCTGAACTACCACCAATCCAGGCAGATGGGACCTCGGTTTAACGTCTCATTCGAAGGACGGCACCTCAGAAGTGCAGTACCCCTCTCATGCTGCACTACAGTATCAGTACTGGGGATATTAACCCAAGTGCCAGGTGTGGGAACTGAACCCACAGCCCTCTGATCTCCCAGCCTCAGAGGCGAGTGTGCTACCTACTGAACCACTGACACTGCTAGTCGACCTTTAAAATTCCATTGTTGCAGTATTTTAAAATGAATACAAAAATAAAGGAAATTCAGCAACTACATTAATGAATTGCATAAGTAATACTTAGCATGAGCAGAAGTGCATAAACAAATTCATCATACAGGTAGAGAATCAGAAGTGCATTGCATATCATGCATAAATATTATTTTAACTCATGCATAATAAAAGTTCAGATTACAATACTTGCAATTCATATGTATGGTTTTAATCCCAATCATGGTTGAGACCTTTAGGTGAATGCAACCCAAGACAAAATATCCAAAATCTTTGTCATTGAAGCAATTTTTCTGTCTGTCACCCCCCACCCCCAACCTGATTTAACATGCTTAATGTCCATCAGGGTTATCATTGTGAGAGAGTAAAAAGTGTTCTCCCACTGGTGTATCAAATTTCTGATTTTTTATGTCCCTAGTATGTTCCTGTATTCTCTGGCATACTGGTCTGACCATTTTCCCAACATATATTTTGAAGCATGGGCACCAGAGGGCATAAACTACAGACACTGTTCTGCAAGTGGTAAATTCACAGATGACTGCAGATTTTTCTGTTCGTTGCAGTTTAAATTCTTTAGTCTGATTTCATTTCTTACAGACACTGCATTTGCCACATTTATACATTCCAGCAGGCTTTACAGGTAATCAGTTCTGAACAGTTGGGTGGCTCAGTGTTTGAGTGAAACAACTATTTACAAATTGATCTCCTATATATTTGGAGCTCTTTTAAACAAAATGATGGGAGTATCTCCCACCACTGTTTTGAGTTTTGAATTACTAGTTAAAATAGGGCAAAATTGTCTTACAACTTCTCCTATTCTGACTTGCCACATTTCCGTAATCAGTGATGAAACAGGTTCTTTCTTTAGTTTTGTCCCTGTGCAAGTCTTTTGGTGTCAATAACTGTCCCCTATGCAGATTGAAAGCCCTCAGTACCCATCTTCAGTATCAAATTCCTTATATCATTGTTCCCTAAAATATTTCTTTAATTCCTCAGTTTGTTCTACAAATATTGCTTCATTAGAACAATTCCTTTTCAACCATACTAACTGACCATAGGAAATTGATTTAACAAGGGTCCAAAGGTGGGAACTATCAGCACATAGGAGAGCATTTGTAGATGTACTTTTCCTAAAGGCTTTAGTTTCCAGAATTTGGTCCTTCTTACTGGAGAGGGTGATATCCAGAAAGTGTAAACTGCTGTCATTAATATGGGCAGTAAAATGCAAGTCAAAATCATTGGTATTTCACCAGTTGACAAATTCTTCTGCTATAACTTGATACCCTCCCATACATAGACCACATTGTCAATAAAACAAAACCATTTGACGATGTGGTCTGAATAGGGGTTGTTATGCTATGAATCAGAAATTTCTCCCACTACCCCCTCAACAAACTTGCATAAGAGAGGGCCATTGTGGCCACCATGGCTGTACCTCTAGTTTGAAGGTAGAAATTTCCATCAAATTCAAAATAATTGTGCATTAAGACAAATTCTAAACCTTTTATCAGGAAATCAATGGGAATCTCAGAGTGTGAGAGGCAGTTTTGCAAGAAAAATTCACATGTTCTTAATCCCTGTCTATGTATGATGGAAGTATACAAGGATTCCACATCTACACCTATCCATAAATATTTATCCTTCCATTGAAATCCTTGAATGTTTCCAATACATCCATTGTATCGCTCAGGTTTGATGGAAGTTCCTGAACACATGGTTTTAGGAAAAATCAATTAACCTGCATAATTTGTAAGTTTGGGATTTGATTCCAGAGACAGTGGCCCTGCTGGAGGAGGGGGTGGGATTATAAATATTTGTGAAATTTGGGCAGTATGCAAAAGGTGGGAATCCGAGGTGTTATTCTATAAAAAGTTAAATTCAGCTTCTAAAACTGAGCTATCTTTTTTAGCTGCTTCAATAAACTAAAAAGTAGTTTTTTTGTTAGTTGGACTACCTTTTAGGCATTCATAGTTTACTGTGTCATTTAAAGAGCAGCTGATGCCTTGTGGACCACTTTAACAAAACATAACATTTAGAAATAGTTCAGCTTGTTTTTCACATTAGTTTTGCATTGTTTCTCTCCATTATTTATTATTGCGGTAATCTGAATGAAAACAGGATCTTTGCTTCTGAAAATTCCTCTACTCCTGTTACTTTCTCCCAGCCTCAGGTCATAATGCACTGCTTGTGACATCAGAGTTACTCCCAAGGGAACAGATTGTGATGTCACAACAGAGCACTATGACTTGCAGTAGGGAGTAAGCTATAGAGGCAGGTGAACTCTAAGGGATAAAGATCATGAATTCATAAAATTGTCCTCCTTAATATACAATGGAGAGGAGAAATCTATAGAATACATGTGGAATGCAAGATGGATTGTACCTAACTATTATGTTTTCAATGTTTTCTTTGAGGCATCAGCAGCTCTTTAATAGTTCATGTACATTACTTTGGTAAAATTCTTATGTCATACAAACAATGTTTCCTCTTTTGTCTGCCTCTTTAAAAAAACACCCCCCTTCAGGTTTCTTAACTCTTCTAGAGCTCCCAATTCATCAATAGACAGGATTCTATACTTGCATTTGCCCTGATATTGACATATTAGTTCCACCTCATTAAGAATAGTCTTTTCAAAGCTTTTAATTGCATTATTGGAGGTATTCTGACAGAAGTCAGAGTTGGGTTTGAAAGTGCATTTTCTTAAATTATTGAACCCCTTTGCATCAGTATCTGTGAAACATAGAAACATAGAATTTGATGGCAGATAAGGACCACTTAGCCCACCTAGTCTGCTCATTTCCCTACCTGATGGATAAGCTGCAGATTTTAGTTTATCAACAGCTTACTTCCTCCTACCCCCACTAGAATTGCCTTATGTCTGTCCCATGCATTCTTGAATTCTCCCACTGTTCCTGACTACACAACCTCCTCAGGAAGGCTGATCCATGCATCCACAACCCTCTCTGTGAAAAAATACTTTATAACATTACCTCTGAGCCATCCCCCTTCTATCATTATATAAAGTAGCAGTAATATTTCCATCATTGTTTTCATTTAATGATTCCAATACATCACAGTCACTAAAGACAGTATAAGATACATTTCATTACCTCATATTTCAGTAGATAGTTCAGTTTTAGAATGCTGCTGTATAGCTTCTAGAATATAATCAGTATCCTCTGATGAGTCCTTATGCAGGGAATCCACCTGGTTCAAATCAAAACTCATCATTAAATCAATGTCTTTATTTAGAAAATGTTCTGTCAGTCGAATATATCTGAAAAGTTTAAACAGGCAACTGGGACCTTGAATTTATCAGGACCTTATTCGGGTGCAGATTTAAATTCTTGCCATAGAAGAGAGTTATGGGCTTCTATTAGTTCAAAATCTGACACATTTCTGATTTCCTTCCTCATGTGCGGCCTGACCACATCCTTGTATTTTTGTTTGTCCCTCCTCACCTTCCATTTTGTGCCTGCCTCTCTTGTTGTTGTTCCTTTGATTTATTGATTTTTTAGTTGATTCCTTTGCTTCTTATTTTTTGCAAATTACTGAGTGGTACCTTCACCAGACATCTCACCACCATCCTCAGATAATTCTTCAACTTCAGTTGTAACTCCTGTGGTGCCGGGGGGGGTATCAATTTCTAATAGAATTGGATCCACTTCTGCTCATTGTTTTCATTTGCCCCATGAAACACTTTGTCCTCCAAGTGCATTACATATCATGAATGAATATTATTTTAAGTCACACATAATAATAGTTCAGATTACAACACATGCCATTCTTAAGTATGGTTTTAAAATCCAATCATGGTTGATATCTTTAGGTGAATGCAACCCAAGACAAAATATCCAAAAATTCACTCACTGAATCATTTTTTTTTCATCTGTCACCCCCCCAGTCTCATTTCATTTAACATGATCAATGTCCATGAATGTCATCAAATCAGGGTTACCACTGTGAAAGAGTAAAAAGTGTTTTCCCTCTGATGTATCAAATTTCTGATTTTTGTATGTCCCTAATATGTTCCTGTATTCTATGGCATACGGGTCTGGCCATTTTCCCTATATACATTTTGAAGCATTGGCACCAGAGGGCATAACTACAAACTCTGTACGGCAAGTGATAAACTCATGGATGTCTACAGATTTTTCAGTTCCTCACAGTTTAAATTCTTCCCTTATCACACCTCAGACAGATGGTCTTGTTGAGCATTTTAATCAAAACCTAAAATGCATGTTAAAAACATTTGAGAAAGATGAAGAAAAAGATTGAAGCCAGCACTTGCCTTACCTGCATTTTTTCTTATACAGAAGTGCCACAAGCATCAACAGTTTTTTCGCCCTTTGAAATGTCATATGGTATACAACCTAGAGGGTCACTAGATGAAATAAAAGTAACATTGAAAGATAACCCTACTCAGAAAGAATCTATAACATCTTACACATATGCACTGAAAAAGAAACTGGCAAAATATGTTGAAATTGTCCACAGTAGGCTGGCCTGGTGCTGAGGACTAAGGCACTGGTCACCGCACCTCACTCTATGCTGGCGACCAGTGTATGGGAATGAGCACGGGTCACTGTGGGTTGGTAGGGGAGGAGAAGGATTGAACATTAGAAGGATTGCTCTCCTTCTCTGGGGAGGGGATCCATGGCTGTCTGTGTGCTGCTGCCTCTGGTGGATACTGGGGAACAACACACTCTGCAGCAAACTGGGGTGGAGTTGTAGGCAGATGTCTGGAGGGAGCATGTGTGGACACATGAGCACCTTCCTCCGGCAATGCCATTGCACATCCTCGGCTCTGGGCAGAATTGGAGGAGGGTACCTGGTTGAGTGGATTGATGGCCATCCATGAGCATTGCTCAGTGGCCAGACACCCAAGCTGATCCTTGTTCCATGGGGAGTCAAGGGCTCCCTGCAGCCCAGCTGTGGAGGGTAAAACTGCAGGAGTTAATGGGTGCTTGGACTGGGTAGAGGTGGCCAGCTGCCACACATCTCCAGGTAGGGATGTGAGGACAAAAAGAGGGGAGCAGACCAGGTGGCCAGAAAAAGGAGAAAAAGGAAAAAAAAAAAAAAGAAACTGTCCACGGTAATCATGAAGAAGCCCCGAAACAGCAAATGTTGTATTGTGACCATGGGGTAAAGGAAAACATTTTTGAATCACATGAAAAGGCTTTGTTACTATTACTCACTACATAAAATGGACTGTTAATGAAGTGGCAGTGGCCTTGTAAAGTGCCTAGACATAATGCTACACCTAACTATGAGACTGAGACCCCTGATAGGAAACATCCTTCCAAGATATACTGTACTATGCAAGCCTCCTGAAGAAATGAGTTGAAAAACCTCCAAAGGCTGCTTGGTTAATATTATTAGAAACTGCTAAAGAAGATTTTGATATAGCTTATAACAGAATGGAACAAACTGCAGTTTCTGATGCTGTGAAGGTAAATGTTTCCTTATCCACAGCACAAACTGAGAAATTGGTAATCTGGTAAAGATATTTAAAAGTACTTTTCCCACAGTGCCAGGCCAAACCAAAGGGGTTCATCATGTAATAGTGACAGGTAATGCTCACCCTTTCAGACAAAAGCCATAAAGATTACAAGAGTGGTTAAGAGCAGACATGGTCAAGGATATATAACAAATGAAAGAGTTGAGTATCAGTGAAGGATTGAGAAGTGTTTGGTCATCACCAGTGGTGAATATAAATAAAAATGAAGTGGGTGTAAGAATCTTTCTTGATTTTAGGAAATTTAATAAAGTGTCTGTACTTGAAAACTATCCTATGCCCATGATAGATTATCTGGTGGACAGTTTTGGAAGTGCCAAGTACATTATTACCCTCAACAAAGGCTACTGAGAAATGACACTAGCTATAGAATACAAAGACAAAACTGCATTCCCCACTCAAGTTGGATTCAATCAGTTCATTACCATGTTGTTTGGTTTATATGGTTCATCTGCTACATTTTATCTGTGCATTGATGTAATTCTAGCCCCTAACACTTGCTATAGTGCTGCTTACCTGGATGATGTTGTGGTGTACAGTCCAGACTGGAAACACCACCTGGAACACCTATAAGCAGTCATCTAATCTATCAAAAATGCAGGTATGACCATTAATCCTACCAAGTACATAGGCAAGCAGAAAACCAGATATTTGGGTTATATTTTGGAAATGGAAAAGTAAAGCAAGATATCTCCAATATAGATGCCTAGCTAACCTAATATGTACCTGTACTATATGCTATGTATTGTATAATCTCATCTCATTTTATGTATGTATTCTCCCGGGTCGTGCCTGAAAATGGTCAACTTTGGCTAGCGCACCTAACCTGGTTAACAAAAACTAAATAAATAAATAAAATAACAGTCTTGTCCCTAAAACAAAGAACATATGTCATTTTTAAGTCTGACTGGTTACTACTGGAGATTTGTTCCCAGTGTTGCCTACATAGCTATTACCTTCACTAAACACATGTGAAAAACTGTAGCTGAATAATGTAAAATGGTCCCCATAGTGTGATGAGGCATTTCAGGCCATCAAGGCTACATTATGTTCAGCCCCTGTTTCTAAAAGTCTAGATTTTGAAAAACAGTTTCTGTTACAGACAGATGCATCGTAGGTAGGCCTAGGTGAAGTCCTGAGTAAGAAAATAGATTGGAAGAAACATCCTATTATGTATATCAGTAGGAAACTACACAACAGAGAAAAAGTACTCCACTATTGAAAAAGACTTCCTTGCTGCAAAATGGACAATTAAGTCACTTACGCTTTATCTCCTAGGAGCTGACTTTGTACTTATAACAGATCGCAATCCTCTCTGTTGGCTTTATCAAATGAAGGATAAAAATCTCAGAATCGTAAGGTGGTTCCTGACACTACAGCCATTTAACTCCAAAGTGATGCACAAATTAGGGAAAGAGAATGTCAGTGCTGATTTTCTGTTAAGAAATGGTTCAAGAATTGAGAATTCAGAAGATTGAAAAAATGTGTGTACTTAACTGAAATGTTTAATGTAAAAGGTGTCCTAAAAAGGAATACTGCTGATGCAAAGAACTGTAAATGTTATAAGGTAATGTGAAAAGAAAAATAAAAGAATGCTTTGAAAAAAGAAACAGGTTTCTTCTTAAAGATGGTGTGTGTGACAGGGTTGAGATGGCCCGGTCCATTTGTTATGCATTCAGAGAGAGTTAAAACTAAGGATCTATTTTGTCCTTTCCTATGCTGCCACTTGTCTTGTCTCTTGCCTGTCTGATTGCACAATCAAATTTTTCTTGTGGTACTTAGGAAATAGCCACTTAGATGGTACCACAATTTCCCACATTATCTCCCTTCACTCTCTTACTGTTTCTATTCTTTCTTTCTCCCTTTGCTTCCCTGTGGTTAATAAATAGCAGTCTGTAATATGGGGGTTGACCTAGAGATGTATTTTGATCTCCACATGCTTATTTATAGAACTGTCAACAGAAGACCAACTCTGGGACAGAATGTTCTATTTTGTTGCACTTGTTAAGATTAGATGTGTTCTTTAGGATGGTCACAGGATGGAAAGTAATGAAGTTGTGAGACAGTCTGTGGGAAGCAGGAGATATAACTTACAAAAAAGAGTAAATCTGATGTCTGTGCTGGATGTTTAAACTAGGTGAGGTGGAGTCAGTGCCTAGGGAAACTATCAGCTACAGTATAAAAGATGGAAACGTAGCAAACACTTCCCCACAAGCAAAGAACTCTCTGCCACCAACAGTGAGCAGGCATAGAGAATGCAGGGGGATTCATAGGGGCTGCAATTGGAAACCAACAGATGAAACCAAAAATGGTAAAAAAGCACACCTGCAGGTTCATGGAAAGGGATGTGCTTCAATGCCAGAAGCCTGAGTAATAAAATACGCAATTTGCAGGCAATAATGCCAGACACCAGATTGAACCTGATGGCCATCACAGAAACATGGACCATGGAGAACAATGTTTGGGACCTCTTGGTTCTGGGTTATGCACTCTATAGATGGGATATGAAGGGTGCCAGAGGAAGCAGTAGCACTATATGTTCATGATGGAATAACAGCCACTTCATTCAATGTTAACAAAAGGGAAGATATAGAATCCTTATGGGTAGAGCTCAGCTCTGCATCAGGATAGAAGATTTATAGAGGGGTGATGTACAGACTGCCAGATCATGCAAAGGATAGGGATGCAGAACTTAGAAGAAATCAGAAATGTAGCAGATAAAGGAGAAATGGTGGTGGTTGGCGATCTGAACATTCCTGACATAGACTGGGGTATCCCAACTGTGAGTACCTCAAGAAGTGAAATAGTGGTAGATGCCTTACAAGACTGACTACTCACCCAACTGGTTAGCATGCCAACAAGGTTAGATGCCATCCTTGATGTAATCCTCACAAATTCAGAGGTAATTGGAGCTGTAAGTGTTGGAGAACCACTGGCAAATAGTGACCGCAACTCTGCTTAGTTTGAGTTGTCCCCAGGGGATGTAAAATCTCAATCCTGGGAGGAGGTCTTGACCTTTCATGGGAGCCAGTTTTGAAAAAAATTGTTCCAATTATTAGGGACAAGCTGTCCAGGGTTCAGGAAAAGTTGGAGGTGGGAGACATCTGAGTGCTAGTCAAACATGCCATAACAGACACTACAAAACATTGTGTTAGGTCAGTGACAAAAAGGAATAGGTACAAAAGACCCATGTGGTTCACTGACTAGGTCAAGAAAATAATTAGGGTTAAAAGGGAAGCTTTCCACAAGCATAAAGAGGACCATATCATTGATACCTGGGACTACTGCAATAAGCAAAGCAAGGAAGCAAAGAAGACTGTAAAGCTAGTGAAGGCAGCAGAAGATTGGATAGCTGCAGGAATCAAAACAGGCAATAAATAATTATTTTGTTAGATTGAGGAAAAAATGGAGACAGTCAAACTCTTAGATAGAGACAGGGTAATTGAGGATGACAGGCAGTAGGCTGCTATGCTGAACAACTTTTTCTGCCCAGTGTTCAGAAAGGGACACATAGGACCACTGCCTGAAAGTAGCATTAAAGCTGCTGAGAAAGGGAAACCATGAATGGAAACTCTGGGGAAAACACTGGGGCCTGACAGACAACACCCAATGGTGCTGAAGGAGCTGGCTGAGGTAATAACGGACCCCTTGGTACATTTATTCAACCAATCACTTCTTATAGGAGTCATGCCAAGTGACTGGAGAAGGTCAGATGTGGTACCTCTTCACAAGGGAGGGAGTAGAGAGGAGGCTGGCAACTACAGACCAGTCAGCCTCACATCTGTCATGGGGAAACCTATGGAAACCTTAATTAAACAGGATCTACAGTAGTAAAATACCTAGAAAGGAATGGTCTATTGGATGACAGGCAGCAGGGGTTCATGGTGGGCAGGTCATGCCAGGTGAACCTCATTGCAGTTTTTGATTGGTTAACTAGGGAATTGGACAATGGCAACCCAGAGGACCTCCTCTACTCTGACCTGAGCAATGCCTTTGACTCTGTGCCACATAACCACTTGTTAAAAACGTTAGAGGACCTAGGCACTGCAAAGACCATAGCCAGGCTGGTGGGAAATTGGCTCAGGGACAGGAGTCAGAGAGTGGTAGTAAAGAGGGTGAGGTCAAATGAGGAAAGTGTCACTAGTGATGTGCCCAGGGCTCATTCTTGGGACCTGTCCTATTTAACATTTTTATATGTAACATCAGCATAGACATTCAGAGTAAGCTTGAACTCTTCATGGACAACACTAAACTAGGTGGTAGAGTTGACAGCATAGAGGCAATTAGAGACCTGCAAAAAGACTTGCAAAGGCTTGAAAGATGGTCTAATGTCTGGCAGCTGAGATTCAACACAAAAAAGTGCAAGGTGTTGCATCTGGGTAAAGGATATCCCAAGATAGATTACTGGCTCAACAGGGACAAACTCAGTACCTCACATGAAGAGAGGGACCTAGGAATCATCATAAGTGACACCCTAAAGCAATCAAGCCAATGCAACAAAGCTTACAGCAAGGCAAGTCAAATGCTGAGGTATATAGGGAATGGATTTGACAACAAGAACAAGGAGGTGATCCTTCCACTCTTTAGGTCCATGGTGAGGCCTTACCTGGAGTAGTGTGTCCAGTTTTGGATACCACACCTTTGGAAGGACATGAATAGTCTAGAGACCATAAAAAGAAGGGCAACCAAGATGATACAGGGCCTCAAGGGACTCTCGAACAGGAAACACTTAAAGGTACTAAACATGTACTCACTGGAGACTAGAAGAGAGAGAGAAAGGGGATATGAACAAGATGTTCAAGTTCTTGAGAGGCATAAACAAGGTGCCCTCCTCAGGATTATTCGATGGGGTTGCCAGCTGATCCAGTGGAGGACATATATTTATTTATTAATTAATTTATTAATTTATTTATTTCAGCTTCATATTACAACCTTCGAGCTGAGAGACTCCTTTGCAAAGGTTCCAAGTCAGGAACACAATACAAACCATAATAGAGGTTCAAGTCTATGAACACAATACAAATGCAATGGCATACAATAAGAAAATGAATACAAATAACAGGCAAAACAAAGATTACAGTGAAGTACAAAAAGTGCAGGATTTGGGCAAAACCGCAGGGTATTTCTATTGTAGAAAGGCTAGGAGGACACTAGTTGGTTGCTAAGTGCATATAATGGTGAGTGTAGCAAACTAGTAGGGATAGTCAACAAGGGGAAGAGGAGAGGTCAGGTAAGGGTGAAGGTAGGGGGAAGAGGGTGGGATAGCTAAAGGAAGGATGGCAGCACTGGGGGAAGCTGCAGCCCATGCAGGCATTGTTTAAATAAGGGAAAAAAGTAAGGGTGGGAGGTGTGGATGGTGAGTCAGGCAGGGTAGAAGTAAAGCTGAGGTTGTAGCAACCTAGGCAATCATTGATTAAGACAGTGAGAGAGGGAGGTGGGGAGGAGGGAAAAGTTGATGGGGGAAGCACACTAGGGGAGTGTGGGGCAGAGGACAAGGATGGGCAATCACAGCGATTGGCTCTGGCTAGGTGGAGGTGGAGGCTTTTTTAAAGGGACCAATCATTTCACATTCAAGGAGTGGTGCCAGGAGTTCATTTATCCACTGGGGCCCACGGTAGGTGAGGGCTCTCTGCACAAATGAGGTGTGCCTAAAAGGGATTTTGAGGGCACCTTTAGTAGTTCTCCTTGTCATCTAAGATGTTGTAGAGCACTGAAAAAGCTCTACAGTTGTGTCAGGGGTTTTGCCAAGCAGGGCATCCTTCCCAATTAGGCAGGCCTGGTATTTGATCTGAAGATGGAGTGGGAGCCAGCCCATTTTGGAATAGAGGCTACAGGAATGAATCAGTCTATGTGCCCCTGAGACTAGCCTGCAGGCCTTATTTAATAATATTTTAATTCTTTTGAGAACAGTTTATACTGGGTGTTTATACTGGGAATAGAATGGTAAAAGGCTGTTTAGCCCATTGTAGCTATTCCGCACATTAGTGGGACCATCTGGAACCATTCTGTTCTAACCAACTATTAATTTTCTTTTTAAATGTATAAACTGATGTACAACTGACAATCTCTGCTGGTAACATGTTCCATAGTCTGCCAGTTCTATGTATAAAGGAGAAGAAACCCATATTACGTTTTTCTTTATCCAGTTTAATTTGTGTTTTATGTCCCCTTAAATAGTCTGGTTTGGATTGCAGCTTAATATCCATAGTTAGCCTCAACTCCTGATCTGACATGATCTTAAACATCTGAATGAGGTCTCCTCTAACCCTTCTCTGTTGTAGAGGGAACAGTCCAGTTTTTTTGAGCCTGGTATCATAGTCAACTTTTCTCATACCACCTATTTGTTTGCTAAATCTTCGCTGAATTTTTTGCACTCTATTTCCCCCTTTTTATATGGAAACCACAGCTGAGACCCAAAATCTAAATGGGGCCATACATATGTTTTATGGAGTGGCACTAAACAGGCCATTGACTTGTTAATAAAACTTCTTCTGATGTTCTTTATCATAAAAGTGGCCCGTTTTATTGTTTGAGAGCTATGTGTTTTAATTTTTAACTTATTATCCTCTATGACACCACAGTCCCTTTCCTGACTGGATACCTTCAGTTTTGTTCCATTTAGAATATATGTCTGTGTTTCATTTAAGTTACCTAAAAGCATTACCGTGCATTTACTGACACTAAACGGCATTCCATTTTGCATAGACCAATCCTCGATTTTCTTTGTATCTTGTATCATAGTGTTTTGTTGTGCAGTTGTTTCAACAGGTCCCTCCAACTTAATATCATCTGTTCCCTATACGCTCATTTAAGTCAAATATATATAGTGAGAATAATATAGACCCCAATACCGAGCCCTGTGGCACCCCACTGGTGACCCTCACAGGGCCTGAATATTCTCCTAATACTCTCACTATTTGTTTTCTAGTTTCCAGCCAATTTTTTTATCCACAGTATTATCCTACTATCTATTCCCAATCTTGACATTTTATCTAATAATTTGTTATGTGAAACCTTGTCAAATGCTTTACAAAAGTCCAGAAAAATAATATCCATAGGTATGTTTTTTAGTGACTTACTTATATATTCATAAAAGCACAAATGATTTGTTGTGCATCCCCTTTCTTTCCTGAACCCATGTTTTGAGCTACCTCTCCAATCCAGGATTTTAATATTTTCTTCTAGTTTTTGTTTCAGAAAACACTCTGTTATCTTGCACAATATTGCAGTCAGGCTGACCGGCCAGTAATTTGATGTGTCATCTCCCCCCCATGCAGTGGGATAAAAATAGCACACTTTCAGTCATCTGGCATCTGCCCAGAATTGAAGGAATCATTAAGGATTTTACTCAAAGGATACACAATGCAGTTACCTATTTCTTTTATTAATCTTAGACTTACACTATCTGGACCAGCAGATTTATGGATTTTTAGTTTGTTTATCAATTCCATTAGTTGATTTGTACTACATATCAAATCTAAATGTGGGCATATGTTTTGTGGTATACTATAATGTGTATTGTCCCCCTTTTTGTAAACAGTCCCAAAGTAATTATTAAAGGTGTTGGCCATGTCTTTGGCTGTTTTGATCACTTGTCCCTCTTTAAACAATGGACCTATTTGGTTGTTTACTTTATTTTGATTATTTACATAGGCATAAAAGTTTGTGCCATTGTCTTTTGAATATGTTAATTTTATCTCCACTTTGGTTCTTTCTTGCAGATCCTATTAGTACACCAGGATGGTATTTTGTCCTTTTTTTGTGTACATTCTTTTTGTAGGAATATAGGCCTCTTCTAATGATAATAATTTATTTTTTAGAAGTTCCCACTTCTCATTGACAGATTTGCCTGCAAATTCTTGTTCCCATGTGCATGTGGATAGTTCCTTTTTAATTTCCTTTAAATCTGTTCTGTTATGGTTTCTAACTATTGTTGACCCTCTGAGTCTTGTGGCTGTGTATTTCTTAACGAAGAATTGGACAATGGTATGGTCACTATTTCCCAGTGGCTGCCTGGTCCTTATCCCAGATATCATACTGTCCTATTTGTTATAATGAGGTCTAATACATTATTCCCCCTTGTGGGTTTATACATTAATTGGTTTAGACCTGCCATATGTAGTATCTCCAAAAAGTAGTTTCACTGCATCTCTGCACATGGTACCTTTTCCCAGATCAAGTTGGGGTAGTTGAAATTGCCACAGACTATGTCCCTTATCTGGGACATATATTCGATTTCATTCATAGCATATTTATTTGTTTCCTTTTTAGAATTTGGCACCCTGTAATAAAGTCCAAGGTACAATATTGTTTTACTAATACCCTCCAATGTTATCCATATAGATTCAGTATCATTTTCTCCTAAGGCTGGTACTATACTTCCTTTTAAACAATTTTGAGAAAGATAGCCACTCCTCCACCTTTCTTGTGCTTTCTGTCTTTACAGAATAATTTATAACCTTCTATATTTCTATTCCACACTATCCCTGGTTCCCACCAGGTTTCTGTAATCATGCAGATGTCATTGCCTTCTTCAACCAACTGAAGTTTTACCTCTGATTTTTTGTTGCTCACATTTAAACTTTATGTTTTAAGAGACCATATTTTTAGCCCATAGAATTTTTTCATTTTTTTGGTTATTTATATTTTCAGTGACATTTTCTCCTGCTCCTGATTTGAGCTCCTTTTGATGTTCAATCCCTCTCCCTCTACCAATTAGTTTAAATATTTTTGTACATATTTCTTTAATTCCATTACTAACTTTCTGCTACCTTTTTTACTAAGGTGGAGTCCATCTCTACAGAAGTATGTTGGTTCATTTATATATTCCTCCCAGTGCCTAATGCATCCTAGACCTTCCTTTGTTGTCCATATTCTCAACCAATTATTTATGTCTTTAATTTTTTTCACATTATATTCATTTTCCTGAGGCACTAGTAATATTTCAGAAAAGTACACTTCACATTCCAATTTACTCGCATCCTGCCATATATCTTTAAATTCCTGTATAATGTCCTCAACAACCTGATGTCTGATATTGTTCACCCCAAGTTGAAAGATCACTGTAGCGTTTCTATTGTTTTCACCCACTATATACTTTAGCATATTTTTAATGTCGTGGAATTTTGCCCCTGAGAAATAGCTAGTTATTACTTGCTCTTTATTAACTGATGATTTGTATCTGCCTGTAAATTTTAGTATGGCATCTCCTAATAGATAAACCATCTTATTAACAGGACTCTCAGTTTCTAAATTGTTTTGTTCCACTGGTATGCAATTTACTTCTTGCTCATTTGTGGGTTCATAACTTATAGTTATAGGACTATTCTGTGGTTCACATGTGGGATTTCTCTCATCATCTACTTGGTTAATGTTATCAGTTTTCTGTTGAATTTCTCATAAAGTGAATGGAGTGATGGTGCTTATGCTTGTGTCACTTCAAGTTTCATGTTCTTGTGACATATTTTTTTATTTTCTGTATATATAGTACTCCCACTAATATTTTGTGGCTCATTGTTGGTCCTGTGACTGCTCATTTCCTCTTTCTCATCCAAAAATATAAGAGGTTCAAATCTATTGTGTAATTCAGTGGCAGAGTCCATGGCTCTTCTTCTGATCTTTTTAGATTTTCTGTATTCAATTTCCCTATCAGTTTGCTCCCTAACTCATTTTCTACTTTCAACTGTTGCCAACTCCACTATTGTTTCGTCAGTGCACATTGCAGCTTCTGAGGACCTCAACATTCTGTCATTCTTTAAGGATACTATAGTCATTTCTACTTCTAACAGTCTCCATTTAAGTTCTTTAATCTGCTCACACTCATTACACATAAACAAAAACAATTCATTAGCTATGGCTGTACTAAATTTTTTGCAGATAATACATCTAATGCCTAACTGACCACCTTCCAACCTCACAACATTACTAGCCATAATAATTTTAGTTTATACACTACTAACTCTTGTACATTTCTTGTGTCAACCTCTGTATTAATATTATTTACCTTGCATAAGGGCCTTACTGATTTTGTGATTATGCTGTATCCACTCTCCAACCCACGAAAACATGCAAAACAAGCGCTAGATGCACGGGTCTTTGCATGCATCTTTGCACATGCACAGTGCATGCATCTGCCCTGCACACACTCACCATGCTCATTGCAGGGCTAGTAAAATAAAGCCCACTGACCAGGAAGTGGCATTGGGTCATGAGAGGGGTCATCCCACAGAAATGATTTTAAAATATTAAATAATCAGCTGTCTAACAGCTTGTGACACCCACTCATGTGTGAGTCTGGCAGGAGATTCAGAACCGTGCCCCCTAAACCACACTAGTGGGAGTTTGTTTGATTTAGTAGTTTGAGTGAACTCCCCAAACTACTCAATCCTTTTCCTACTTCCTATATAGGATGTAGGGCTCCAGATGAGCCAATCGGTATTAGCTCCAGGAATTAGCACAGCAAATGTCTCCTGCCTACAATTAAAATAGTCAATTCAAATGGATCTCTGTATGTTCACTGACAGACCTCCTCAGTGGTTTCAGTAGCAGTGCAGTAGATGATAAGCCCAAAGTCGATAGTTGATAGTATCAAGCTCTGTGAAACAAGACTCAGTGCATCTTGAGACATGGCTTGTCTATCACAATATAGTACTCCATGCTTGACTTTAGCTGTTTTGACTATATGATCAATGTGGGGAGTGTAAGATAGGGTGTCATCAAAAAGAATGCCTAAGTATTTGAAAGAAGTTACTTGTTCTAGGGTGTCTCCTTTCTGACTTTGGCTGGATAGTGGGCTAGATTTTTTCTTATTGTGGGGCATAGTGAAGTACATAACTTTTTTTTTTTGTAGTTTAGTAGTGGTCTGTGAGTGAAAACCAGTTATCTAGTTGCTTGAAGCTATTCCACAAGGCAGTTGCAATCTCAGTGGGAAGATTACCTGGTACAAAGATCATGGCATCATCAGTGTAGAGCAGCATTTTGGCTGGGCAAGCGGGTGACAGAGAGTTAATAAATAGGCTGAATAGCAACAAGCCAAGAATAGACCATTAAGGGACCCCCAAGGATATGACCCTGGGCTCGGACATGGCCACACTTATTTTCACCTTCTGAGACCTGTTGGACAGGTAGCTACAGAACCAGAAGACAGTGTCTTGTAATAGCTGGTGGTTCATGGTGTTAAATGCCTTGGTGAGGTCAATGAATATTTACCGCACCAATTTACCAGAGTCAAGGGCATCACATAGCTGGGAGATGAAAGCTATGAAGGCTATTAAAGTGCTTAGATTTCTGTGGAACCATTTTGTTGATGGCAGAGCAAATGGTATTTTTTAAGGTGCTCAGTAAGCTGATCAGAAACAATCCTTTCAAGGGCTTTGGAAAGGGGTGGAAGTATAGAAATTGGCCAGTAGTTGCTAAGGTTGGTTTAATCTCTATTTTTAAACACGGGGTGACCAGGGCTAGTTTCCATTTGTCAGAGAATACCACTGTTCTTAATGATATGTTGAACAGCCTAGTGAGATGAAGGGCTAGTTTGTCCAGGGTGAGGGCTAGGATCTTCATATCTATCATGTCACTAGCCATACTGATTTTTCCAAGGACCCTCCTGACTTACTTAATGGTTTGGGTCCTTGTTACTTGTTTGAAATAGAAAAGGGGTTGACCCAAGTTTTTTAGTAGGGTGCAGTTCAGTGCATGTGGAAGTATTTTTGGGTAGGGTTTTTTTAAGTAATCAGGGGGAAGAACCAAGCTTAAGTCTGTAAATGCATTATTAAAGGCATTTGAAAGAAGGAAATGGTTTAACCAGGAGAGGCACACTAAGCTGAAGTTTGTTTTTCCAGGTGTGACATGGGAGCTCAAGGAAGTTAAATGACTTGCTCAGGGTCACACAGGATCACACAGTATGCAAGTGGGGGCTGTGGGATTCAAACCCAGGTCTCCAGAAATTACAGCTCAGAGTCTTAAACCACTGTGCCATATTGCCTCCATTTGCAATGTCCGTAGGTTCTTGTAGGGTGCCTGAGGTAGTGATTATGAGGTCTGGTGGGGCTCTGGAGTCTCTGCCAGTCAGAGATTTAATATTATTACAGAATTCCTTCCGGTTACCCCAACTTTTTTCCATTAGGTCTTTGTAATAGCTAGCTTTAGCATTCCTCGCCATTCTAGTACATCTGTTTCTTGCTACTTTGTATGTGATATAGTCTGATTGTTGACATGAGTGGAAGCTATGGGAAGGGAGCTTCAGGAGGGATCTATGGAAGTATTACTTTATAGAAAAAGTCATGGAACTGTGTAATAGTCTAACCACTGAGGTAGCAGGTGTGAGGACAATGGCAGCTTTCAAGCAGGGGTGGGACAGAGAAAGGGCTCAGGTGGAAACCACAGGATCAGGAAGAGACAAAAGCCAGGGCAGGGGCTACATCCCGGGATATGTAGTAGGTCTTGGAAACTCCTGGGCAGACTAGATGAACCTTCAGTTACCTTCTGCCATCATTTTCTATGTTTCAATGTTTATGTTTCTAAGAGCAGGATGCAGAATTTAAACTACTATGAAAAGAACATCTTATAAAAAAGAGAGTAATGTTTTGTTTAGAAAAATATAGAAAGACTGAGATTTAAATTGAAAGATGGACTCAAATGGATGATTTTTTTTGCTTTTTCTGCCTTTATGAAGAGCTATCCTGTACAATTTTACTTTTCTCATTTTATTGTTATTGATACTAATAAAATGCTACTTGTGATCTACCTATGCTTCCTGACTTATGCCTCTGTGACACCCTTCTGCACAGTCTCCCTGTGCAGCCCTCCTTATTCTCAACTCATATTTACTATGCCACATGTATTGGTACAGTTATAGATTTGATGTTAGTCACCAATGAAGAAAGGGTAAGAAATGTGCAAATCCTTTCTGACTCGTTAAGTGATCATTCACCAATAAAATGTATCTAGACAAGTGAAATACAAAGGCTACCCCCTATTACAGTGAGGACTAGAATTGTACCTAAGGATAAAGTTGCTGATTTTAATAACATTTTGGATCAGACAGATTGGTATTTTTTTGATTACATTGCTAGCGTAGCCCTGGCATAAGATTTTTTTCTTAACTGAATTTAATAGAGTCTGTGACACTTTTCCCCATATAGAAACGTTACAAAAAGTGCTAACTCACACAAATGGGTAACTCTCCCCCTCAATTATTGCAATTGATGAAGGAAAGAGATTGATTATGGTACAAATACATAGCGATAGGAAACAATACATTTTTTAAGATTTGGAGACTTAGGCAATCAATATAAAAAAAAGTTAGACTGCTGAAATCTAAATATTTCTGTGACAGACAATCCTCATTAGTTGATGACATTCATTCCTTCTGGAATAACATAAATGAACTTCTCAATGTTAATAATAAATCTACATCAAATGCAGTGAACTTAGCTGAAACCTTATGTAATGATTCAGTGGGTGCAGCTAATAGATTCAACCAATATTTTACAAGTGAAACTGGGACATTAGCATCTACTGTGCCACCAACTGACATTGTCTGATATAATTTCATTGGTTCAGAAATAACTTTACTACTCCTCACTTTTACTTTAAAATCATTAGTGAAAATACTTGATGACATATTTAAGGAAATGTATAATAAAAACTCAGGCAGGCCCTGATGGACTAGATTTAAAACTTTTCAAAATTGCTTTAGAGAAACTAATTGTTCCTGTTACAAAACTATCCAATTTTTCTTAGACTTATAAAGTAGTTCCTTCATTTTGGAAACATGCTTTTCTGACTCCAGTATTTAAAAATGGTGATAGACTAGTAACTTCAAACTACAGACCAGTGTCTGTTTTATCTCTACTGTTTAGGCTCTTGAAAGGATAATATACAATCAGATTATGGGACATTTAGAAAAAATATAATCTACAGATAGTAGAGTGACTCAGTTTCAGGAAAAATTATAGTACCATTACAGCATTGGTGGAATTTATTAATAACATGCATAAGACCTTGAACAGTGGTGATTTAGTTGGTTCTGTTTCCATTGACGTATCTAAGGCTTTCAACCTGGTACAGCATTGAAAGTTGATTGAGCGTCTAAGACAACTTGTTTTTCCAGTTCAGTTATATCTTGGTTTAAAGATATCTAATCAACTGCATGCACCAGTTTAAAATTTACTATTCTTTTTCAAAAATCTTACCTGTAACCTTTGGTGCGCCACAAGGATCAATCCTTGGGCCCTTGCTTTTCAGTCTTTTTTTAAAATAATTTACCTACTGTCATGAAATCCTCAAAGATCTTGCTGTACATTGATGATATGGTAAGCTTTTCTCGGAATAATGATTTAAATAACTTGTCCAACTTATTACAGTCTGAGTTTTATGCTGCTCATAACTGGTTCATTAACATCAAGTTATGTTCATCTCAAAAAAGAGAAAAGTTATTTTATTCCATTCTAGACAACATTCTAGTTCAGGGGTTCTCAAGTGGCGAGGCATGCCAAGCCCATTCCAGAGGAGGTAGGGAGACTCAGCACAAAAGTGTGTACTTATGTGCAGACGTTTTCCATTTTAATATGTGCTGCTCCAGATTCCCATTCCTGCCTAGCCGTATGGCATGACACCTACCCCCCCCACTTTGCTCATCTGAATCTGCGCTACATATCCCCACCACCCATGCTGGCAAGAGGCTGTGCTGATGTCACTGCACTGTGCTACCTCCTCTTCCTTCATCCCAAGCCCAGGGACTTGTGCAACTCTTCTAACCTAGCGGGGCTTAGAAGGGATCCACAACCAGCAAATCCACAATAAAGAAAAGATCTGTAGCAGACCAATTGGGAGGAAGGGCATTTGCACCAATGAGAGGGAGGTGGTTACAGCCAATCAGCAGCAGACTTAACCTTTAAATCAGCAGCAGGCTTCCTCAAGCTTCCTCAGCCAATCAGCAGCCTCAAAGGAAATGTTGTCATCATCAGTTCGTGCAGTAAAGCATGGTGCAAAATGTGGGGATGTTTAACTCTACCACTGGAATTTGGACTGCGATCACGTGAAGCCACTAACTTGACCAACCGATCACCTTCAATCACCGCCTTGGACCTCTGCCCACTTGTGGCTGCTGCCTTGTACCTTTTCCCACTTGTAGCTGCCACCTCAGACCTCTGCTTGCCTGCAGCTTCCCCCTTGGACCACCTCTCCCTTGTAGTTGCTGCCTTGGACCTCCAGCTGCCATCTGGGACCTCTGACTGCCTGAAGATGCCAACTGGGAACTGATGACCCTGCAAACTCAGACCATCTCCTGCCAACCAGACCTCTTTTGGACCTCTCCTTTATGCAAGGCTGGTAAGGATTGGGATACTTTACTACTCACTTGTACTAAATATGCCCAGTAATGTTTTTTATGGCAATCAGAGGTTTGAAATGGGGGTTGTCATATATGGTGCCTCTGAGTGCAACACTTAGTAGGGTTGAAATGGCTAAAAGTGGTGATACACTGGTGAACAGAGTTCAGTTTGGTTTGAACCCTATTCATTTGGGAGTGCAGTAATCTGTCTGGTGTGGAAGGAGAGGACTGAAATGGCACACAGTTGTTGATCGTTAAGTAATGCATTTTTATTTTTTTGGTATGGGAGAGGAGGTTTGAAATGTGTGTGGGGGGTCATATATGGTGCCTCTGCTGCATGTAGTAGGGTTCTAATGGTACTCATCCAAGTTTGTGTTGCATCTGAGGTCCCCTGAATATTTCACTTTTAAACTTTGGAAGGAGGAGAGAGGGTTAAAATGATACACTGTCTTTGATGCCTGGGGGGGTTATGAACAATGGGCCTGCATCTTGGGTGGGGTCACATATGATGTCCCTGGTGTGGGGATGAAATGGCATGCTGTTGTATAATTGCTGGTTGGGGGAAAGCTGGGGGAATTTTGAACTAAGCGCCTGCTGGTGTAGTTTGGTGGGTGTGTGGGGGGCTTCTGCAGGTGTGTTAAACAGCACTCAGTCCCCCCAACTCCCGAGGCCCTTCACTTCAAAAGAAACAAAACCTGCCTGTGTTATGGGGTTTATATATGATGGCTTCTGTGGGGTGGGGGGTTAAAGTGGCACACTCTTTTTTTATGCAATTGATTGTGGGGTGTTGCAGTGAGGAGCCTGTGTTTTTGGGTGGTGGACTTTTGAGCAAAGGACCTGCTGAAATAGCTTTGGGGGTGCAGGTCTTTTAAAGAGTACCCAGTCCCCCCCCCCCCCACTCCCAATGCCCTTTGCTTCAAAAGCAGCAAAACCTGCCTATGTTATGGAGTTTGTATAGGATGGCTTCTGTGGGGTGGGGGGTTGAAATGGCACACTGTTTTTTTTTTTATACAATTGATTGTGGAGTGTTGCAATGAGGATCCTGTGTTTTTGGGTGGGGGACTTTTCAGCGAAGGGCATGCTGGCATTGCATGGTGGAGTTCCCATATGTATTAAGTCCCCATTGATAATGTTGGAGCTACCAGAAAAGGAAAATATGGTAAGTATGGTGCAATTTCTCCTATCCTCCCATTCTCACACCCGATGCTCTTTGCTTCAAAAGCTTGACCTAGCATATTGATCTGGCCTGCATGGTGGGGGGCTTGGAGCAAAGGGTCTGCTGGAGATGTTTGAAGTCAAGGACTTTATTGGGGGGGTTGGAGCAAAGGACCTGCTGGTGTGGGTATGTGGAACCAAGGGTCTGCTATTATGTCTTGACAACATTTAGCCTCAAAATGAAGGATATATCCTTAAACATGGAGATGCATGTGTGGGGTGGAGTTGAAATGGAATGGTTTTATGTATGGTGGTGGTGGTGGTGGAATCAGGGATGATTAGATGGCAGATGTGACAAAAACTAGATTGTTTTGTTTAAAGGTGGGGGGACCTCTCTTGCTGGGATGAAAAAATGTCATAATGGAGAGTGGAATGAGACTTTCGTGTCTGTTGAACCTGGTAACTGAAAGTTACTTACCAAACTGCTACTAGTTTCCTGATTTTAGAATGGGGTGCAACTGCCCACAGTCTTGATCTTGCTGTCTTCCTCTGTCTTCACAATGTGTTTCAATTGCTATGTACAGTAGTTTGTGGAGGTCTTTGTCAGTGACTGTGTTCTGTGTTTATGCACTTGGTATTGTGTCTGTAGCAGTTTTGCCAGAAAATATGGGCAAGCCCAGGATGGTCTGGCCAATGACAGGCTTAACTGATGTCAACTTCTCATGAATATGAATTTACCATTGCATTTTAGAAAGAATGGATCATTTCCTGGTGATGGGAAGGAAGTGTATGCATAAGGAGGTGGAAGCTGCTGGACAGAGAGAACCTCAAGCAAAGCCCAAGGCCAGAAGATTTGAAAATGACTACCTGAGGCTTGAATTCACTTGGATCTGGAACAGTGATGTGCCAAGACTCCAGTGCATTGTGTGTGCTGAGGTTCTGGCACAGGACAGTATGCAGCCCTGCAAGCTACAGTGTCATCTAGAAATAAAGCATCCCAGCTTACTGTCAAAACCTGTGGAGTTTTTCCAGAGAAAACTGAGTGAACTGAGAGGTCAAAAAATGCTGTGAAGAAGCATGGGACTGTCCCTGCAAAAGCTGTTGAAGCATCATACCTTTTGTCTCTGAGAATTGCCGAAGCTGGGAAGCCATACAATATTGGAGAAGAGCTGCTATTTCCTGCTGCAAAAGTAATGCTTGCAGTGATGCTTGGAGAGAAAGCAGTTGCACAGCTGGATGCAATTCCTCTTTCAAACAACACAGTTTGCCATCGTATTGAGAACATGTCTGCAGACATGAAGAGGCAGATCATAGATCAGTTCATCAGAGCCCATTCTTCTCTCTGCACAGGAGTCCACTGATATTGCAGATGCTGCACAACTTCTGGTGTATGCTGAGTATGCCATGGACACAGTTCTTCATGAGGAGTTTCTGTCCTGCAATACACTTTCTGCTAGAGCAACTGGGGAAGAGCTCTTTTGCCTGCTGAATACCTTCATTGAGAATGAAGGCCTTAATTGTGGTTGTTGTGTTGGCATTTACAGTGATGGAGCTTAATTCAATGACTGGAAGACACAGTAGGATGGTAACTAGGGTACAAGCAGTGGCTCCTAATGCTGTTTGGAACCACTACATGATTCACAGAGAAGCTCTGGCAGGCAAGCGGATGCCTGCTGAGCTCAGCAAAAGTCTTGGCTAATGCAGTGAAATCTGTGAACTTCATCAAGGTACATCCAGTGAATTCCAGACTGTATTCAGTACTGTGTGAAGAGATGGCAGCAAAACACACAGTTGCTCTTGTACACTGAGGTCCATTGGTTGTCCCTGGGGAAAGTGCTGACCCACCTCTATGAACTGCATGATGAAGTCTGCATATTTCTTGATGACTGTAAATCTCCACTTGTGGAACATTTTCACAATCCACAGTAGGTTGCTTTGCTTGCATACTTAGTAGATTTCTTTGACAGATTGAACTCACTTAATATGTCACTTCAAGGCAGTATGCCAGTGCTACCATAGTCAAGGACAAGATCAAGGCATTTGGTTCCAAGCCTGAATTTTGGTCCACATGAGTGCAGCAAGGCTCAGTTGCAACATTTTCAACCTTGGAAGATTTTCTTCAGGTCAGGTGGGTTGCAAAGCATGCTACATGACTACTTTTCTGAACATGGCAGAGAGGAAAATGACCAGTGGGTCAGGAATCCCTTCATTTCCAGGCCAAGACCTGCAGACTCTTTATCCCCACAAGAACAGGAGAGCCTCATTGACCTGGCCACAGACCCAACTCTGAAGGTTTCTTTTGCACAACAGACTCTTGCAAACTTTTGGCTGTCAGTTGGACATCAGTTTTCAGCACTAAAAAATTTAGCTCTTGCTGTTCTTATGCCTTTCGTCTCAACATAACTGTGACAGAAATATGAACAAAATATTGGGCCCATCTTAAAGTAGAAAATGACTTGTGCCTCTACCTCTCAAATGCCAAACCAAGAATATAGCAGCTAACTGCATGAAAACAGGCTCAGAGGCTGCCCTCTTAACAGACTAGACCAATTTGATTAACAGGCAGCATGATTTACAATACATTTTAATACATTGTAACAATAAACACACATATTTTACTTAAAAGTGGTTGTGTGTGCTTTCACGAGTGGTAAACATATCATTACAGATATCTGGCAAGGTACAGTGGCAATCATATAAAAGTTGACTGGAAGCGTAATATAGTGCGGTATATGTGCGGTACGCTAATGGTCAATTTTTACGTGATTACTGCAGTATGTTAATGTGTTCAACACATGGGGAGGCCTGGAATTTTTTTCAGGAACAATAGGGGAGGCTCACCTTGGCAATGTCTGAGAACCCTTATTCTAGTTCACTAATATCTATTTCTATAAAAACATCTGATGGAATTGCCCTGAACCATGTCACTGAATACACATACTTAGGCTTGACCTTTGATGGGTGTCTCAGCTGCCACCAACACATTGAACATGTTGTAAATTCCGCAAATCAATTATTTGGTATATTGTAGAGGACCCAGCTTAATTTCGCAACTGATGCAAAAAAAAAAAAACTTGTTATACAAACTTATAAGCTATCAATGATAGATTATGGTTTTGTCACTTACTCTTCTGCTAGTAAAATTTTAAAACAATGAATTGCACTTCTAATAAACAAAGTCTGTAGGTTTGCTTCTGATAAACCATTACAGACTGCCATACTTGCTGTTGATACAGCATTTTGAATTGGTTTACTTTGCAACAACATGTCAGTCAACAACTGGATTGTGCTGGGCAATGAAAATGACAAATGTACAAGTGCCAACTAATTTCAAATAGTGGAATGACCAACTTTGTTAAATATTAAAACCAGATTATCAGACAACCTAAGTTTAAAATTACCTGAGTGTTGTAAATATGTTGGACAAGTTGCTTTCTGTTATAGAATTAGTTGTTGGAATTCTCTTTCTTAAGCTATCAGAACATTTGTAAGCTACAAATCTTTTTTTACAGGTTTAAGAATCTTTATCAGCACAACTGACACTTGTAATGGCTTGTAATGGCCATTGAATTTAACCTACATGTTCTTTGTATCTATTGTTTGTGTTTGTTGTTATATGTCTTTGTTATTTGTACCACGACCATGGTTGTCTATGAAAATTGGCATTCATTGCCCATATGCTTTTGGTTTAAAATGAAATGAAAATAAATAAAATTAAATGAAATCCTCATTATCCCTCTCTTTTCTTTCTTCTTCTCATTTACTGTATGTACCAGAAGAAAGTCCTAGCTACCCTTATTGCTCCCCCTTTGGCTATCCTTTGCTTTCTCTGCACCGTTGTGCCGCTCATTGCCTTACCTGCTTCCCTCTGTTTAACTTGGTACCTCTCCTTATCTTCCTCCCTCTGTATTTCCTTATACCTCCTGAATACCACCCTTTTTTTCCTTCACCATTGTAGCTACTTCCTAGAGTACCAAAATGGTCTCTTTTTCCTTTTGCTTTTACTCACTTCTTTCAAGCAGAAGTCAGTTGCCTTAATAATGTTCTCCTTTATTTTTCCATACAGTTCTCTACCCCTCCCTGGCATTCCCCCTCCTTCTAAGCAGTTTCTGAGACCAGCTTCCATTTCCTAAAAATTCACCCTCCTAATGTCCAGGACACTCATCCTTGTGTGGTTTGCCTCTGCTCCCATGTTAATGTTAAACCACACTGTACAGACATTACTGGTACCTGGTGGACTGCCCACTGTGAGGTCTGCAATGCTGTTCTTGTTTGCAAGCACCAGATCTAGCACTGCCATGTCCCTAGTGTGTTCATTGACCAGCTGGCTGAGAAACGCCCTTTACAGAGAATTAAGGATGGCCCTGCTCCTTGCCAAAACTACTGCTGGAAGGATCCAGTCCACATCTAGCAGACTGAAATCACCAACTAGTAGCACCCCCCTCTTATTTGCCACCCTGATGTCCTCCTCAAGTACCATATCCAACTCCTTTCCCTGTGCTGGAGGTCTGTATACCACCTGGTATAGATAGCAGCCACAGCACCTGTCTCCAGAAAGATCCACAGCATCTCCAGTCCTTCCTTTTTCTCTGAGTACCCCTGCACCTCTGTAGCCTTGATTCTTTCCATCACATATAGTACAACACCTCCTCTCTTTCTCTATTCCCCCCTCTCTCCTAAACAGAGAGAACCCTGGTATGGCAACATCACAGTCATGGCTGTCAGTGCACTATGACTCCATTATGACAACCAAATAAAGGCTAGTATCCTCCATGATAGCCTCCAGATCTGGAGGTTTATTTCCCAGACTCCTTGCATTAACAAACATGGCTCTCTAAATTGTACTCCTCCTGTCTGCCTCCATGCCATCTCCCCCCTCCTGCCAGTGCTGTTCCCTGAAGCTGTCCCTGACCCCACTCTTCCCTTATTACCCTGCCATTACCTGTGTGCTTTACTCTTCTTGCTATCCTGATTTTTACCCCTTTTTCCTCCACCTTGTCCCTACCCCATATTCCTGTGCCCTTGACCTGAGGGAGCGTCATCCCCTCAGTACCTCCCTGCTTATTGCTTCATTGTCTGGGGAAAGCAGTCTTTTCCTCTTTTGATATTGCAGCCCCCTCCCAGCTACTTTAGATGCTTATCTAAATAGCATTTAAACCTCTCACTAAGGGCTGTGGTCCCCCTCCTAGAAGGATACAGGCCATCTCCCCTTAAAAGGCTCATATCCTCCCGGACTGATCCCCAGTTCCCTATGTAACTAAAGCCCTACTCCATGCACCATACTTCAATCAATTGTTAAAACCTGTGGTATGAGTGCTTTGTCTGCCTTGTCTACACTGCATGACAGTTTTCTGTGTGGCAGGTGTGAGTGCTTTGTTTGCCTTGCCTACACTGCATGACAGTTTTCTGTGTGGCAGGTATGAGTGCTTTGTCTGCCTTGCCTACACTGTGTAACAGTTTTCTGAGTGGTAGTACAGATGGCTGAATCACTTGGGTGCTACATTTGTTTTTGTTAAAACAGGCATTTTCAGCAGTCTCACTGAGAAGCATGACCTAGGAAGTACTGTGTGAAGCCTGTAGTATGGGCTGCTATCCACAAGAACTACAGCACTGCTTCTGTGCTTCAGTTTTTAATATACTTTATTGCGCTCTGTGTGTGAACAATTGCATGGCTTTTAGCCTTTTAGTAGATATTTTGGGATAGTGTAAACCTAACTTTTGCAGGGATGGGACATGATCCAGAACAATACTTCTGGGTCACCTAGTACATATATCTCACCCCTCTGTGAGCAGGCAAGCATGAGTGGGCTGTGTGCGTTGCCACAAACGTTAGTGCATATCTGGTGTGTCTGGTGGGGAATGGTCGGGAACAAAGACAACTTTCCAATTAAGATACTGTGAAAATAATATAAATGGAAAATGTAAGGTGGTAAAAGACAATAGTTAAATTTAAATAAGAAAAAACACACTGTAATTGCAATAAGCAAGGTCTCAGTAATTGACTGTTATCATGGCATGTGTAGAAACTAACACAGGTGATACTATGACCCTGACAAGCTCAAGTAATATTGTAGTACTAGTGGAATTACCTGAATCATGTACAGAAATTAATACAAGTGTTATTGTGGCCCAGACAAGCACCAGTAATACTACATTACTAATGGAGGCACCTGATTCATTATGAATAGCCCCTGATATAATTATGATTTTGGATGGTGATGTGGAATTTAAATCTGTGGATTGTAATATGTACTTACTAGCCAATAAAGAGATGATTAAGGGGAAATTTATATGTTTGAAATGTGTATCCACTAGACAAATGGTTAGCGACTTACAGGACCTCAAGTATCAGATTGGACCTCTTAGAAAAATCACAAAACAGCATGGAAAAGAGACTTCAAAGTAATCAGCCAGGACAACAGAATTTGAACAAACAAACCAATAATGTCAGGCCAAGTAAAAGGAAATGTAATGATGAAACAGACAATAGTGATGATGATAGGACACTAGTTAAGGGAACTCCAAGGAAAAGAAAAGAAGTGGTAAACAAATATACAGGCCACAAAATGAAAATGAGGCCCAGAAAGAGAAGAGATAGTCTCTATTAAATAATGACGAATCATTGGGAAAAAATGATAACTCAAATAACAGCAAACAAATGTAACAGGCTACTGAAAGGAGAATTTAGCTATTATCTCCAATAGAGAAATTGGTACTACATCAGCACCAATAGAAACTAATCAGGTCCCATAGTGGCAGGACTTTTTAAGGGAAAATATTATAAGGAACCAGGATATAGCCCCCTTCACCAATATACACAATACAACAAACCAGCGGCAATGTGTGGTTATGGGAGACTCTATCATTAGGTATTGTGACAGACTAACTTGTAACATGGATGAACAAAATAAAACTGTAAGTGTATATGGTGGTGCTAAAATATCTGACATAACAGGGGAAGTGGATAAAGTATTAAAACATGTGAGTAAAAACCCTCTACTGATGTGGGGATAAACGATATCACAAGTTTCCACTAGAGGAAATGAAAAACAATTTTTAAATTCCTAAAAAATAAACTTTCCAATTGAACAAATAATACTTGTTTTTCCAAAATACTACTAGCACTAAGAATGAACACATGCAAAATCCAGAAAATCAAACAGTTTAATAACTGACTTAGGCAATTGTGCCTTCACAATAGCCTGAAATGTCTTACACACTGGGGAAACTTTGAAAACAACCTTAGCCTGTATGGTAGAGATGGACTACATTTGAGCAGAAGAGGCAGCACTGTACTGGGGAAATCCCTTTCCACATATGTCAATACAATTTTTAACTTATAACTAGGGGCAAGGAGCTTTTGAGACTGCAGGTTCTATGGGAGAACCAAATACTACATGTGACAACATTGCTCAAAAAGTGAATAACACTAGATAGATGAAATCTAAAAAGAAAGGGTTAAATATACTACTTACCAATACAAGAAGACTTAACATTATCAAAAGAACAGAACTAGAGATTGTCCTAAAGGAAAACATAAAGATATAGCTGCTATTTTAGAGGCCTGGTAGAATAAAACAAATGTATGGAATAGGAATATATGAGGCTACAATTTAATACACAATGATAGATCCAATAGAAGAGGAGGAGGTGTGGAATTATTATTACATATGTGATTATTTTCAATGAGGTCACTTCAGACCCCCAGCAAGATTCTTCCATCGAAATAATATGGATCAAAATTTCTAGGCAAGATTCAAATAAGCTAACCCTAGGTATTTGCTATAGGCCCTCTGATACCACAATACTAAATTATAATTACTTGCTAAACTAATTCCAAGAGTAAGCACAAAATAAAGATGTTCTGTTAATGGGTGACCTGAATATGCCTAATATTGATTGGGTAAATTTAATTATAAACAACCAGATGGAAAGTTCATTCCTTGATAGTATTTTAAGTAATGGCTTCTTGCAAGTAATAAAAGTATCTACCAGTGGGGGAATATATTAGATTTGGTTCTAACAAATAACAAACACACTGTAAGAAATATTAAGATGCTGGGACCCCAGTTCAATAGTGACCATGAGATTATTACTTTCCAGTTAAATTCATATATAGCCCCAGTCAAGGGAAACACAGTAGTTAAGAATTATACCAAGGCTGACTTTGTATCCATTACCAGAAGGTTACAGATATGGGACTAGAGAACATCACCAAATTTTGAAAATGTGAATCTATTTTGGGAAGAATTAAAACAATGCCTACTAGACTTAGAGAACAAACATGTCCCCGACAAAAAAGTATACAATAAAAAGGGTAAAATACCAATATGGTTTACTAACAAAATCAAAAAAGCAATAAAAAAAATTCAACCTACCTGTATAGAGCAATGAAAAAAGATAATAGTGTATAAAACATATCAAAATATGAAACAGCCTTAAATACATGTAAAAAAATAATAAGATGAGAAAAAAACAAGGTAGAATTTAAAATAGCCTACACAAAAGACAATAGGAAGGCATTTTATGCCTATGTTAACAAAAAGAGTTGTGATAGATCATTAGGACCATTACTAAAGGATGGAAATTAAATCAGTGCAACAGCACCTATGGCTACTGTCTTTAATGATTTTTTTGCTTCAGTTTACCAAAGCAAAAATAGTAACATCAGTATCAATATAACTTATTATGACAAAAATGGTTCAACTAGAAATGTGATCATTAGTGGGAAAGAGGTTCTAGAGCAACTGAATAAAATCAATATCCATAAATCAGCAGGTTCAGATGGACTATGCGCAAGGTTACTAAAGGAAACAAGGTCACAGATAGCTGCCCCCTTAACATCTTTATTTACCAAATCCCTACTGACAGGAGAAATATCAGAAGACTGGAGGAATGCTATTATACAGCAGTGCCAATATATAAAAAAGTAGTAAATCAAATCCATCCAACTATAGACATATCAGTCTCACAAGCATCCTATGCAAAGTAATGGAAACAATTATAAAAAAAAATTGGTTAAAAACAGAGTTACATAATAAATCCTTTTCAGACAAAAACCAGCATGGCTTTAAAAGGGGTAGGTCATGCGCAACAAACCAGTGTACATCATCTTTTTGGATTTAAAAAAGTGTTTGATAAAGTCCCCCATGAATGTATAATAAATAAATTAAAATCATTAAATATTAACAATTATATATTAGGTTGGATCAACAACTGGTTGTATAAAAGGACTCAAGTAGTAAGAATAAGAGGCAGTATCTCGGGGACAAGGGAGGTCAATAGTGGGGTGTGCCTGGATTCCGTTTTGGGGCTGTTTTATTTAATGTATTCATGTCAGATCTTGATAACAGTATCAAAAATTGATCCATAAAATTTGCCGATGATTCAAAACTGAGAGCAGCGGTACAAACAAATATCCAAATAGATAACCTTCAAAAAGATCTCTTGGCAGTAGAAAAATGGGCAACTACAAATGATACAAGTTTTAACACAAACAAATGTGTAACCCTACACATGGGTAAAAATAATAAATTAAACGACTACATACTTATGGGGAAAAAACTAAAGAAAGTGGAGAGTGAAACTGATCTGGGAGTGCTAAATAACAAGGATTTCCAATTTGGAAAACATTGTACAAAACTGTAAAAAAAAAATAATCACATCATAAGGTGCATTAAAAATGCTTTCATCTCTAGGGACCCCATTTTCATTGGAACAATGTACATATCCTATGTAAGGCTCCACTTGGACTACTGTTCAGTAGTCTGGAGCCCCCATTTAAAAAAGGACATTGCCAGAATGGAGAGGGTCCAACACAGAATGACTAGACTAGTGAGAGGATTTGAGGAAATGGTATACGAGGATAGTCTGGTAAAACTTAATTTGTATTCATTTGAAAGGGGAAGAATAAGAGGAGACGTGTTACAGATGTTTAAAGTTATTAGAAATCAGGAATTAAGAACTACCCTGGGTCTAAAACTATGCGATAATAAGAGTAGCTTAAGATGCCACAATCAGCAGATACAAATGTTTCATTGTCAAAATAACATTAGAAGAAGATTCTTTATCGATAGGGCTATAAGAACCTGGAATCTGTTACCAAATGAAGTAGTGGAGGCTAAAACATTAAATGTATTCAAAAAGAGACTAGACATATCCTTATTGGACTAAACAAATTAAAATCCCCGCAATGGTGGGAGACAGGAATAATGGGCATGATGCCTCCTCCTGTCTAGATAACCTAGTATGAGTCCCCTTTCCTCTCCTTGGCCATACACAGGTAAAATCTTGGAAGATACCACAGTGCATGCTACATGCTTCAGATCTCTTCCCTGAAATTACACTGCACTACCCCTACCCTACCTTTCACCAGCTTATTTGTCCCTAGGTGGACAATGATACCTAGCTCCCTCCCATCCTCTTGCCATTCTAGTGATCCTCTGGGTCCACTCTTCATCCCTCCAAACTGAAGTAAGTAAAGTATAATTTGTTTTTCAGTGCTTTTCAAAGAACAAAAGTGCTGTACGAATAGGACAACATTTAAAACAACATACATTAGAACAGTATAAATAAAATTATTCTCCATAAGCGTTTAAAAACAAGTAAGTCTTAAGCTCTGATTTAAAGCTCTCGACAGTCAGGCAGCCTTGTATCCAACCTGGGAGGCACTTCATCTCCCTCTCACTTCCTACCCTAGCTCATAAGTCTATCCCCCAATAAAAGAGTCCCCCGCCCCAGACCCTGACGATCCAGCTAACTATCGACCTGTCTCTAACCTGCCTTTTGTGGGGAAGGTTATTGAGAAGGTGGTTGTGTTGCAACTGGATAATCACCTTGTAACTCATAATGTCTATGAAGCTCTTCAATCTGGCTTCGGGAAGAGGCATAGCACAGAGACTGCCCTTGTTCGGGTACTAAATGATCTCCTAATGGCAAGAGATCGAAAGGCTTGTACCATCTTGGTCCTTCTCGATCTCTCAGCAGCTTTTGACACTGTGGACCATGAGGTGCTTTTGGAGACCCTGCGGTTCCTTTGTGGACTGTCTGGTACAGTCCTTGAATGGTCTCAATCTTTCCTCACAGGCAGGTCTCAGAGGATGGTCACCAGAATTTATTCCTCTGACACCCTCACCCTGTCTTGCGAGGTGCTGCAGGGCTCCATATTGGTGCCCATGTTGTTTGCAGTGTATATGCTGCCATTGGGAGATATCATCAGGTGATACAGCTTGAGTTTTTATTCCTATGCAGATGATACTCAGCTGTATATGTCCTTTATGCCCAGACAGGTTGATGCAATCTCTATGCTAAATAGTTGCCTCTCTGAGATCAAAGACTGGATGAGCTCAAGTTGGCTGATACTGAATTCAGATGAGACTGAGGTGTTGGTTGTGGACCCGGGTCACCCGAGGGTGGGTTTGGGGGCTGGGCACGTGTCAGGCCTATGGCTTAAGGGTGTCCAGCTCACTACCTCAGATTGGGTATGTAATCTGGGTGTTATTTTTGATGAAGGCTTGACCCTGAAATCTCAGGTGTCAGCTGTGGTTAAATTTTCAATTTACCATCTGAGGACTATCATCCAGGTGAAACACCTGATTCCACCGGGCGACCTTCCAGCATTGGTCCATGCTTTCACTACCACCCACCTTGACTACTGCAATGCCCTCTACCTAGGGCTTTCTGGGGTTGATATCCACCGCTTGCAGCTAGTGCAGAACACTGAGGCCAGGCTGCTGACTGGTACATCTAAGACCAGCCATATTATGCCTGTGCTGCGCAAACTGCACTGGCTGCCAGTTCAGTTGCGGATCACCTACAAGGTAGACTTGCTTACCTTTAAAGCTCTACACGAACAGGGACCCAACTACATGAAAGCTCTCCTGACTCCCTACTCCCCCAATCATCCTCTATGATCCACCAATGAGGGATTGCTAGAGATTCCCAGGGTTTGTTTAAAAACCTCTGGAGCTAGTGCTTTTTCATTCGCAGCACTGATCCTGTGGGATTCTCTACCTCGTCAGTTAAGAGTAGAGATGAAGAGAATTTAAAATTCACTAGTGAAGTGAATGAGAAGTGGCTACTTCATGTTATCATAATGCTATGTGAAGTGGGCATTGAAAAGTGCTCACTTCACCTTGTAATTATGACTTTGCATTGTTATTCCACCTTAACCCGATGTAAGGTGGAATGACAACAATATAGGCACTTTTGGCAGCCCCCCCCCCCACACATCACATGCCATAAGCAACATGCTTTAGACAGTCAGGAAGGAAGTGAGTCATACAAGCAGATACTTTCACTTTCTCCTTTGCAGAGGTAGAAGGAGGAAGCATTTTGTGTAGGAGAGGAGAGTCCATTATTAATTTCTTTCTTGAGCAAATTTCAGAAAACCCAAAAGCTTTTTTAAAAGCTAATTCTTTCATTTTTTTTGTACTGTTTTGTCAGTTCTTTTTGGTGACCGATTTCTTTGTTTTATAAGTTTTGTGTGTGTGTGTGTGAGACTGTGTGGGTGTGACTGTTAGTGTGTGCAGTGGTGGAGCCAGGTTTGGGAGCCAGGGGGGGCCATTCAGTCAATCATGGGCTCCACAATGGGCACTAAACAGTGAATAAAGATGTTGGTGGGGTGCCACTACACACATTGGGGCAGCCAGGAGGGGCAACCGCCCCCCCAGCCCCCTCTAGCTCCACCACTGAGTGTGTGTGAAGTCATTCATCATGTGATGCAGTGGAGAGAGAAGGAGTGTTTTGTGTAATGGACCAGGGACAGTCTGTGGCCCGTGGCCAGAGGGGAGTGTGCATGTGTGGGGGTCATAGTCAGGTGATGTTGGACCACTCCAGACTGTTTGGTTCTGCCCCCCCCAGAAGCAGCAGCATCACCAGTGCCATCTCCACATCCACCAAGTCTGCCACTACCACCACCAGCAGCTGCAGGAGTTCCAGCAGCACCACCTCCACAGCAGCAGGTGGATCCCCAGGTGCAGACAGTGCTGCCAGACCTACATCTGCCCCTCCTGTGCCTGGTTCCCCCCCACAGCTCCACAGTTTGTCAGTTTTTCAACTGTGTTAGGGGGACAGAAGCATTGCGTTGTGTCTACTTTGCGCTATGCAGGTGTGCCGTGGCCCCTGGGGGACACATCTGGGGACTGGGAGCCAGTGCACACATATGCTGAACCACCACAAGGTGGAGTGGCAGGCTGCCACTGACCTGGCCAGGCCTCCACCTGCTGGCCCTTCTGTGGCAGTGGCAGTGGGTGCTGCTGTTGTGCATCACCACAGCAGCAACTGCTCCACCAGTACCCCCACAACTGACACCAGCACCACCCTCACCACCACCACTACCTGATTTCCCAACTGCACCAGTGGACCCTGCCACAATGCCTGCAATGCAGACAGACATAGCACTTTTGTGGGCTGTGGAGGAGGAAAATAAGGAGAGGGTGGGTGCTGTCCTGCAGCAGGTGGAGCAGATCGAGCAACACCAGCTACAGATAGTGTTGATGATCCATCTGCTGCTGGAATATAATGGGATCCCCCACTAGTTTTTTTTCTGCACACCTCCCCCCCACCTCCTGTAGTGTTTTGTGTTTTGTTTATGTTTAATAACAGACATAGGGATGGCCACACAGTATTAGTTTAAAGGGAAGTGGTCAGCAACAGGAGGTCCCACCCCTGCAAGGTTTACCCTCTGGTTAAGCCTTTTAAGTATGTTGCAGTGTTTTTCTCATGCCACAACATACTTTATTTTAATAAAGAAAAGTCAGTGACCTGGAAGTATGGTGGATGCTGTGGTGACTCCATTATGTGTAAAGGTGCAACGGTGATGCACCATGTGCTTCAATACAAAAGTATTGAAACGCATGCTGCATCTCCTCCGCACCTTTCCTTTACACATAATGGAGCTCCCATAGTGTCTGCCATCCTTCAGGGTCGCTGACTTTTCTTTATTAAAATAAAGCCTGTTGTGGTCTGAAAAAATGCTGCAACATACTTAAAAGCTAACCGGAGGGCAAGCCTTGCAGGGGGCAGGAGCTCCTGTTGCTGACTGCATCTCTTTAAATATATACATACACATGCAGTCATACATGCTCCCTATTGCCCTGTTATTATAATCCAGTGTCTCAGTAATGTTTACTTTCTGTTGTGGAGTGGTTGTGGAAAAGCTGGTGTGAACAGTGCAAGTATGATGTGCTAAATTGCATGTGTGCAGTCAGTGTTGTTTCCTCTGTGTGTTTGTGTGTGTGATATCAGACATTGTGCAGACATTGCAAACATATATTGTTGACTTGTTGCAGTGTTTATGGTATAAAGAATAGTGAGCAGAATAACTAATATTTTATTGTCACCATAATCATCAGCGGACTAAGTGATATGATACTTTTTCAGAGGTGTCTGGCCAGAGTGCACCTTAGTCACATACTGCACACATGACTTTTAGGACAGCATGTGTTTGTTGTGCTATGATCTCTGCTAAGTTATGTGTGCACTGTGAGTGACTGAGGTGCATGGTGACCCGATACCTCTGAAAAAATATCATATTACTTACTCCGCTGGCACTGATGTTACAAATAAAATATACATCATATATTCATTCTTATCTTTATTCTTGAGATACTGCAACAAGTCACATCATATATATGTTTCCATGAAGCTGAACAATGTCTGCACACACAGGAAAGAACACTGGCAGCGCACATGCAGTTCAGCACCACATATTTGCACTGCTCAGTCATGCTTTTTGTGAAACACTTCAAATCATGAGTCCTGACACAAAGTAAACATTACTGAGGCTCCAGAAATATTTCTTTTTTGAAATAGATATTAAAGAGATTCACCAAGATACAGTATTTCACCCGATGTACAGTATGGGTGCCTTACCTCCAAGGGAATCTTTCTTGCTCCACATGTCCTTACATAGGCAATACTTTTCTGGCAAAAGCACTCATAATTTTGGTAAACCAGGTCCCAGAGAACTTCCCATTCTGAAGAGCTGCCCAAGTTTCACCCCCGCACTCAGCAACATTATGACATGATGCCAGGGAGTGCACGGGGGCGATCTCCATTATAGTGAATGGTCGGCAGCTTTCTGAATGTTTCTTTATGTTATAATGGTCAGTTTGTGGGGAAACGTGGCACATTTCTACTAACAAGGCTCTTGTTAGTCGAAACATGCCCACATTTCACCACAAACTCACCATTATAACATAAAAAAACATTCTGAAAGCTGCCGGCTCTTCAGTATAATGGAACATGCCACGCACTCTCCCTGGCATCACATCATAATGTTGTTGAGTTCGGAAGAACGTTGGCTGGCTCTTCAGAACAGAAAGTCCTCCAGGACCTGGTGTACCAAAATTATGAAAGTTTTTGCCAGAAAAGTATTGCACTATGTAAGGACATGTGGCAACAAAGATTCCCCTGGAGGTTAGCCACCCATATATTGGGTGCAATACCATAACTATGTAACTTGGTAAATCTCTTTAAAGCAGCAGTGCAACAATCTGTTGAAAATTTTGACCTATACATTTTTATGCTATTTTACATTGCCACTTTACTTACATCCTGACTTGTATGATACTATTCTTTCCAGTATTTGAGTCTGCTTTAGTACTTTTTTTCATATCTGAAATAATAAAAGGAGCACTCCTTTTAGTACGGTGTGGACCAGGTCTTCGTCAGTAATTTCCGCTGTTTTTCTCCATCAGTTGTTATATATTACTTCTGTTGTAAAATTAACAATTATGCAGCAGGCAGTGTTTTATGACCTCACAGAACAATAATTATTCAAAAACAGCTGCAAATGGTGATAAAAACCTGGTCAGAACAATATTAAAAGGCATGATCTTTTTTTTTCAGACGTGAGAAAAAGTAGTAAAGCAGATACAAATTGTGGAAAGAAGGGTATCATACAAGTCAGGAGATAACTAGTGGCTGGCAATGTAAAATAGCATTAAAAAGTATAGGTCAAAATTTTCACCACATTGGTGCACTGCTGCTTTAATTTATAATTTAAGTATGACATTATGTGCTCACAATCACAACACACAAAATGCATCTGTATTGTGTCCAGGAAATTGCCAAGTGTTGAGGAAGTGAAATGGGAGTATTACACCACAGACAAAGTCCTCCAGAATTTATTGCACAGCCACTCATGCACCAGTGGTCACACAGAATCCCCAGAATTTTTCTGCATCCCCAAAATGCATCTGTCTTGTGTCCAGAAAGTTGCCAAGTGCTAGGAAAGTGAAATGGGAGCATTACACCACAAAGTCCCACAGATATTTATTGCACAGTTACTCATGGGTGCAGTGGTCACACAGAGTCCCCAGAATTTTCGGCATCCCCAAAATGCATCTTTTTTGTGTCCAGAAAGTTGCCAAGTGCTAGGAAAGTGAAATGGGAGCATTACACCACAGACAAAGTCCCCCAGAATTTATTGCGCAGTCACTCATGCGTGCAGTGGTCACACTGAGTCCCAGGAATTTTTCTGCATGCCCAAAATGCATCTGTCTTGTGTCCAGAAAGTTTACATACTCTGTTATGATGATGATGTACTCATGTTGCACAGTGTCTTGCCAAACCATGTGAAGGAGGGATAACATGACATGAATCCATTCAGTGTTCCATCAGAAATGATGACTGTGAGAGAACCATTGCTGGTCCAAAGTGTGCTGCGATTCCCGCAAATGCAATGCAATCACCTCAACTGGATGGAAGGGTGCCCTTTGTGTGTACACTAATAGTAGCCTTGGTGAGTTGACATTATTAAATATATTTTTGTATTTTCTAGGTGGGGGGATTGACATATATAGACATGTACTCATTGTATTGTTTTGTATCACAAGTCACAGATACTATTGGTGTGTACATTCCAGTGCTTGATGAGAAACGTTTGCATTGAAATTGGAAATGGAATACTCTCAAGCCAATGAAGGTAAGTATTTTTTTTTGGTGGGGAAGCATATTTGCAAGTAGGTCTCATTAATGGTTTCTTATGTAGTTATTTATCCACAGATTTCATCTGCATCCTTCTCGAGTCTGGTTAGTAATGATGGTCATGGTCATCGATTGAAACAACTTCTGTGTGTTGCATGTCTGCCCCAGCCGGGGGGGCTAATGTTGAAGAACTTCTTTGGATAAGGCAACTATGACACAACAAAGCATCTGGAAGTTTCCTAAAAAAAGAAATGAAGAACTTATTACAACTAGATTGCAGCAGCAACACAATATGTTTGGCTGTTCCACGGGTATCTGGATTAACACAGATAGCAAGCTGTCCCACTGCAATCAGCAGATCTCAACTTAATTTAGTACCAGGCTGTGTAACAAATACACTGTGTCAGTGTCCCTGCATCTCAACTCAAGTTACATTTCAAAACCACATCTTATCAGGTAACATAACCTGGGTACAACTTTTTCAACACTGTCATGGCCGCACAGCTTCAAATTTGGAATACTGTGCATGATATGTTGCAGAAATATTTTTTTGTGACATACACATGTCACCTAGTTTATGAATCCTCAGTTGGATTTGTTACACTCTTATGAAAAAAAAACAGATGAAATAAAATATATATACTTACCAGTATGGATTGGAAATGGATATTCCATAGGTTCCTGTGGACAGTACTGCTGCTGTACCATTGATACCGACTTTCAGTGAAGGAGAGTCATTTGTTGTTTGTTGTTAACCTGTAAAAAAATTAAAGGAGTTTACCATATGTGTTTGACCACTGTAGCTCAGAAATGAAACAGAAAACAAAACACACCGCTAAAGGAAGCTGAATAGCATAAAAACATTAGTACACATACTCACTTTATAGTTTAAATAGCAAGAAGCCTTGTACCTGTGGCTAATGGATGTGGTCTCCTGTTCGACTTCTCTGCCTTGGCATGGTCATTGTAATGGAAAAACATTGTCAGAATGACACTGGTGGTGGGTGTTGGTGGTCATACCTGCGGCACATGATGACATTCCCTCTGACATCTTCCTCCATCTGATGGTGGTGGCAGTGGCTAACAGTGATCTTATCGTGGTGGTCCAGGGAGGCACAGAAAGTCATTGCCTATGCTGGCAGTGGCTAACAGTGGTCTTCTGGTAGTGGTCCAGAGGGGCACATGAAGTCATTCCCTGTGGTGGCAGTGGCTAACAGCGGTCTTATGATGGTGGTGGTGGTCTGGGGGGCACAGAAAGTCATTCCCTCTGGTGGCAGTGCTAACAGCAGTCTTTTTTTTAATTCAATTTTATTAGTTTCTATTTTCCAGAGCCAGAGGTGAGAACAGAACAACAATGTACAATCAGTGCAGAAAGATTACACACCCTAGCCCCCACCACCTCCCCTTTTCCTCCTATCCTCCCCCTGATCCCAGCCTTGCCTACTAACCCAAGAGGAAGCCCCGGGCCGGAGATGACCTCTTCAGACACTAATAAGGAATTTCAATTTCAATACATCCCTTTAAGTTTTACCATCAGGGAGGAGTACGCATGGTTAAAGCAAATAAAGGGTGTGGATTTTCTCCCAGTTTCTAGAATATCTATAGGAATGATTTGACAGACTCACCGCTATATTTTCTACATTCAAATTAGCTAACAATTCTTGCAACCACTCCGTATAAGTTAAGGGGGAATCATTTAACCAGTGTCTTAGCACCACTTTCTTGAGGGAGGTGGATATGATGGCCATGTAATATCTTCTGGCCTTCACATCAATCCCACAATAGTCCCTCTAGTAAACAAATCTCTGGGGTAAAACAATGTTCTATATCCAAGAGTGGGTCTGCTTTAGTCTTGATACCTTCCCATAATTCCCTAACATAAGGACAGACCCAAAATATACAGGTATATGGAATAGGATACCTTCTTCCTGATGGCATCTGTTACACAATGGACTAGCAATTCTACCTATTTTATACAATTTGGTAGGAGTCCAAAACATGTTATTCAGCAATTGAAATTGCATCACTCTTAGTCTGTCCTGAGTGATGTAACGGTAAGTATTATGCCATATAGGCTGCTGGTCCCTGGATGTTTCTGGAAAACAATCTACCCAGTTTTGAGGTATACCATCATTACCTGCACATGCCTGTTCCAATAGAGAAATATATACTTTGGACACAGTGTGTTGGGCCCAAGCTCCATGGGTGAGCATCTCAAAATATTTCTCTGGAAGACTACCTATTCTAAGGCTCTCCTGAATTTGTATTACCATATGTCTAACCTGATACACTTTGAAAATGAGATTAGGGCCTACCTTATGTCTACTAAAAAATAGATTGCACTGTTAAACATTTACCATCTTGTAATAAATCTGAGATCCTGAGTTCCCCCAATGAAAGGAGCCAGGTCTCTGAGATCATTGAACCTCCCACTTTCAGATTAGGGTTTTTACACAGGGGTTAGCAAGGGTCTTTCCAAGCAACATAACGTAAAAACAAACATAACTGAGTGTGGATCCTAACTGAAGTGAGTACAGGAAGAGATGTCAAGCTTTTAGGGAGAATACATCACAAGGAGTATAACAGGGCAATCGGGTTAAGGCCTGAGTTCCGAATCTGTTCAATTTCCAATTTCACCCATGCAGGAATATAAGACAGGGAGGGCATTTCTGGCTGAGTAACTAACCACGTTAGGTATTTACTGGCACTGCTCGCCCAGTAGTATAGGCCTAAATGCGGTAGTCGCAGGCCTCCCCGGAGTTTAAGAGCAGCTAGTTTATAATGGGCTCTACAGGGGACCTTGTCTTGCCAGGTGAAATCCAAAATCATTGCGTGGGGTTTCTTAAACCATTTCATTGATAGCCAGATGTTAAGCATGCTGATAGGATAAAACAATCTGGGTAAAACATTTATTTTGATAATGTTTACATGGCCCCAGAGGGAAAGCGGGATTTTACTCCATCTAAGTGAATCCTGTTTGATTGTCTGGAGAGTACAATCCAGATTTAATTGAACCATTTTTCAATCACTCCTGGCTAATATTATCCCCAGGTACTTTAATATATTTGGGCACCACTCTAGGCCCAGTTCAACAGCTAAATGGCTCTGTACTTTAGGATTTAGGGGGAACAACAAGTTTTTTTCTACATGAATCTTAAAATTAGACAGTTTACTATATTTCTCTATTATATTAAACACTACTGTGATGGAATCCTTGGGTTGAGTCAAATGGAGCAAAATGTTGTCCGCATATGCTGAGACCTTGAAGTCCTGAGAGCCTATAACTATCTCCTGCACCCAGGGTTCAGACCCGAAATGACTCAGGAAGAGCTCCAAATAAATATTAAATTAGTGGGGTGATAAAGGGCAACCTTGTCTGGTACCAGAGAATAATGGAAAGGTGGAAGAGAAAACTCTGTTGCAATATACTTTTGCCTTGGGATTTTTGTATAATGCAGTTATTCAATCAGTAAAAATAGAAGGAAACCCAAATGTTTCATAGTTAGGAACAAGAACTGCCAATTCACTGGGTCAAAAGCCTTCTCTACATCCAGGGACAACAGGCCTCGTGGGTCTGCATCCCTGGACAGAGAGAAGATATGGAACACTTATATAAATGACCCAATGACATTCTGCCTGCCATAAAACCTACCTGGTCCAGATAAATAATAAGGGGCATAACTTTTGCAAGCCGGTTTGCCAGGATTTTTGTAAGACTCTTGAGGTCATAATTAATTAAAGAAATGGGGCGGTAACTACTAACCTTGTCTGGATCTTTACCTGGTTTAGGGATGACAATAGTGAGTACCTCAAACAGATATTTATCCACCATGTTAGATTCTAATATACATGAAAACAACCTTTTCAAACTTGGGACCAGATACTGGGAAAAACATTTGCAAAAGTTCGGGGAAAACCCGTCAGGGCCCAGGGCCTTATCCAGAGGCAGTGCACCCACTGTGTATAGGATCTCTGATTCTGAGATGGGGGAGATTAACCCTCCTTTCAGCTCCTCTGGAATAGTTGGCAGCTGGGTCGAAGATAAGTACTCCCCTACTTCCTCAATCATTGGTTGGTGCTCCATAGGACCATATAATGATTTATAGTATCTTTCAAATTTGAGTACTATATCCTGAGAGAGAAATCTGGCAGTGCCATCGGATTGTGATTGGATACTTTGAATGATTCTGCAGCTTTTAGTCTCAGGGCTAGGAGTCGGCTTGATTTCTCCCCTTGATCTAAATAAAGCGTTTTAGATTTAAGAATGGCATACTCAGCTTTTTCTCTCAGGAATTCACTATATTGATTCCTAAGGCCAATTAATTTCTGCTTGTCCCCTTCTGCTGAAACTGGAGAAAGAGTCTTTTCTATAACCCTTATTTGCAGCAGCAATTGTTTAATATTATGTTCACTCTTCTTCTTTGAATTGGCTGCTATTTTAATTAACTCGCCCCTCAAAACACACTTCAAAGCACCCCATTCTATATCTCCCTTCCCAGTGGAATTAAAATTATCTCTTTGAAATTGTTCTATTACCTGAATGATGGTATCTTGATTGAGTCTGATTTGAGCAACTGATTATTTAATTTCCAAGTATTTTGTCTGGGGCAATGCGGACTAAGGTCCAGGGAACATCTAACCATGGAGTGATCCGATATTGCCCTAGGGCCTATTGTACAAGCCAGTAAGCCTGGGAGTAGGGATTTAGACATAAAAAAGTAATTTATTCTAGATCTAGATTTATGTACCTCTGATGTGAAAGTGAATTCTCTGGCTGTAGGATGTAAGACCCTCCAGGGATCACACACACACCCAGGTAATCAGAAAATTCTCGTATCGCCCTTTTAGCCAGTGTCAGGCCTTTGTTTTTCTTCCCATCTTTATCCAGATCTAGGGAGAAAGTTAGATTCCAATCACCCACCAGGACCTTAGGCAAGGTAGCAAAGGGAGTTGGCACATTTAACAGCAACCCAAAAAACCCTGGTGAGTCTACATTAGGGCCATATACACTACCAAGGAGTATTCTTACTTGACCTAAAAGGCCCTGAACAATGATATAACATCTGTGTGGGTCCTTAATGGACTGCTCACAGACAAAGGGAGTGAATCTTAAAATTAAAATGGCAACACCCCTGCTTGCCGTACTATCCCTGGCCATAAAAACTTGACCTACAAACTGTCTACTAAACAGATTAGATTCTGACTCTAACATGTGCATTTCTTGTAGACATATGATATCCCCTTTATGTACTTTTAAATGTTTTATAATTTTGTATCTTTCAGTCTTATTCCTCGACCCTTTAACGTTCCAAAATATCCAATGATAATTGCCCCCCATGCTTCATTATCTCTTTATGATTCCCCGCTCTGAATACAGTCACCAGGCAACATGTAATTTTGAAAATGAAAATCCTTTGCCTGAAGTACACTCTGTTAAACTTTTTCTCCTTATCAAGCAAGGCTGGGTCTTCCCCACCCCCCTCTTTCCCCTGGTGTTTAGTGAACCCAAAAACCCTTTTATATAACATGGAGTGACAACACATCATAATATGAAGAAAGGCAGTTGCAAACCCCACACCCTCCCTCCATAATTACTCAAAACTCAATAATATCATATAAAGCAGTAACCCCAAAATCTTAAACAAGAACCCCTCCCCCCTCCCACTCAACAGAAACATCATTTGGTCCAGGCCCACAAAGAATCCACTGCATTGCTCCAGGCTTCTGCCTCTCCAGATTCCTGAGGTCCCTATTTGAGAGGCAGTTGTGCAGACTATACATTAAGGATGACTCTAGAGAACTACAGCATTCCATCTCCCCCCTTAAATTTAAATGGGACTTACTAAAAAAAATCCACCAACACTGATCTACAAAAATATTGACCAAAATATGAAATTAAGACATTGAAGGGATAATCGCTGTCTGAGATCACTTACTTCAAAACTGACTTAGATAAATTAGGTATTCAGTTAATTTTACTGTGACCCCACAAAACCTTTCTAGGTTATTTAACTAGAATACAAACTGATAACATTACTACCCCAAAACCCAGAACGCAACTGGAAATACCAATAGAGCAGAATGCTAAACTGGCAGAGACTTTTACTATTCCGCCCCTTCCCATGCCAGCGGTAGTATGGGTTATAAACTCCCGCTGTTCCTACCAACCCCATGTAAGTTAAAATTTATTAAACAGAATAATGCAATCTATGAATCTTCCCCCTTACACATAGTGCCTGCTGAACAATGGGAAGCCCACTAACAACTAACTGAGAGAGCTTCCTCTAGCGGTAACTCGGGGGTGGGACAGTTTAAGATGCCTGACGGGTCCACACGGATGTGCGAACCCTTTCCTGAGGACATCACTGGTTAGATACTCTAACTATAGAGACCTTCAAATACAGTCCCATAGCCATAGTCCAGGATACTCAGCTGTCCACTAGAAGCTTCAGCATGAAGCAAATCCATGCCAGGTAACCTCCAGTTCAGTACCAAATCAAGACGTCTTCATATTTCAGCCTTCTGTAAATAGACTCGGTAGAGCTTCCTTCAGTCCTGCAGCCACCACTGATGTGTCTTCGTAATTCATCTAGACTCCTGATATCAGAACCTGCAGCCTAGCAGGGTACCCCATGCGAAAATGGATACCAGACGCGATCAACTTAGACACCAACGGATGTTACGTAGCTCTTCTCTGTCTTCCGGATAGTGGCAGATCCTGTGCCATTTGCAGTTTGGCTCCCTTCCACATGATCTCCCAGATTTCTTTCATTTTGAAGAAGAAATTCTGCCTTTCTTTTTTTTTTTTTTTGCAGTTAATTTATTTATTAAGTTTTATCCATAACTTATAGTACAATAGAGGTTACTTAAAGTAAGAGAAATCACTGCATTTTATAATAGATATTACACTTAAAGACATATGCATTAGCACAATGTTATGTCAGAATATCATTATACTGGATTGTATGCATAACGCCCTAAAGCTAGAGGGTTTTGCATATTTACTTAAAACAATGCATTAATCACAGTTTGTACTATATTAGAACAGTAATAAAGAAAAAAAAAAGAAGAGGAAAAAGAAAAACAGTTCTACTTAGCATATTTGTTAATTTTGTACTAAATGTGAGGAGCTGCATCAGAGGTAAATTATGCATCTACGTCTGTATTAAATATATGTCTATTTGGAAAAAGAAAGAAAGAGATTAAGCAAATCTATAACTTATGAGTTTGAAGAAAGTCCTAAATAGTCCTTAAATAGTCCTGCCAGAACATGTAAAATTCCTTGAGTCGGTCTGTTATCAAATATGAAATTCTTTCTAGCGAAGCAATATGAGTCATATTATTTAGAATGTCCTTAAGAGTAAGTATTATTTGAGTTTTCAACGAATTAGTATCATTCTTTTGACTTGCATGAATAAGATCTGTAGCCATTTATGTTGATATTTCGTTAAATTAGTGTTATTGTTTATAATTCCTAAAAGGCAGAATTTAGGTTCAAATATAACGTCATGTCCAATAATCTTAATTACTAATTTATGGACCTCTTGCCAGAAGTTAAATATGGATTTAATGCTGCCTTTCTTGATAATTAAGAAATCAAAAAATGAAAGGACATGGGGGGGCTCCAGGCGGGGGCATGGCTCGTAGTGACCAATGTGCCATCTCAATGGTGTACTGCGCTCCAAATGGTATAGGGCCTGCCAGTTTGAATAACAGCTTCTGGGTAAAAAGGATTCCATTGTTACCATCTTCTTTTTCTGGTAAACCAATAATGATGGCATTATTCCACCTACTGCGACCCTCCAGGTCTTCTAGCTTGCACTCCATTTTGTGCAGTTTCTGCCTTAGCACAACAGTCTCTGGTACTTGTCTTTCCAGATTTTTTTTCCATGGAGAAAATATGGGCTGCACAGTCTCCCATTCTCTGTGTCAGAACATCCAGCACTGAAGTAATTGATTTGAGCTCCTCCATTACAGAGTGTGTTTCCTCCCAGAAGAGTTTAAATTCAGTAAGGAACTGCGCGATGGTTAGCGGCTCCTCTTCCGCAATGGGAAGCTCAGCTTCTGGGTTTCTGGCTGCTGCAGAGGCCCTGGATTTTTTTGGGGGCCTTGACCGGTGACTGAGGCAGAGTATGTCTAGGTGGGAGTCTCCTCATTTCAGCGTCCATTTTCCTAGGGACCTTATTGGAGCATTTGGGAGCCAGCACCAACAGGTAAGAGTCCTAAAATGCCACTCACTTTGCCTATTTATACCTGAATAAGGAAGTTAATCAGGGTGAAAGGCTGGAGCTCTGGAGTCAGGCTGCTAAATGGGTCTCCACATCACGTGATCTCTAGCAGCAGTCTTATGGTGGTGGTCCAGGGCAGCACACAAAGTCATTACCTGTGGTATCAGTGGCTAACAGCGGTCTTATGGTGGTGGTCCAGAGGGGGCACACAAAGTCATTCCCTGTGGTATCAGTGGCTAACAGCGGTCTTATGATGGTGGTCCAGGGGGGCACATAAGTCATTCACTGTGGTGGCAGTGGCTAATAGTGGTCTTATGGTGGTGGTCCAGGGGGGCACACAAAGTCATTCTCTGTGGTGGCAGTGGCTAACAGCGGTCTTATCTGGTGGTACAGTGGCCAGGATATATTGTGCTCTCTGTTACAAATTTGACATGACATATTGAATTTGTATCACTCTAAGTGGGACACTTATTTAACCTTATGAAAAAGAAAACATGTATCATACAACAAATGTGACAGCCTTTTAACAACTTAAGTTAAAACCTGCCAACATTAACCTCATCATCATCCTCATAAAGAAAGCTGCCCTCACAGTTATATATGTCTGAAGTCTGAACACTGGGAAATTCTTTCTCCACTGTGTCATCATCCACGTCAGTGGTAGGCCGGTTCATGCTGCCACTGCCAGTGCCACCAGGATGGTCCATTTCTACATCACCAAAACCATGACTAGGTGGGGTACAAATACTGAGATTGCAGTCTGAGCTGGTATGTGCCTCTCATTCATTTTTATGAATGTTAGCAAACTAACATTTGCAGGAGAGAGGTTTGTATGATGATCCCGAACTATTGCACCTGCTGAGCTGAATACCCTCTCAATACTTACACTGGAGGGTGGGCATGTCAGGTACTTCAGTGCCAATGTAGTCAGCTCTGGCCATTCACTGAACTTTCCTCTCCAGTATAAAACAGGATCATCAGTTATTGACAGATGCCTGTTTTCAGACAAATATGACTCAACCATTCTCGGTGCTGCACTAAGTCCAGTGGTTGATGCATCATCCTGTTCTCTGGAATCATTTATGTCACAAATCCCCACTTGGGACAAAGCCTCCCAAAGTGGGTTGATGACAGCTGCTTTGGATGACAGACCACTTGGAACTGCAGTCCCCTTCCCCTTACAGGATATGCTTGATACTCCTCACGTTCACCTTCAGCCTGATTATGCTGCTGAAGTTTGCTAACCTTGGCACATGACATTTGTGCCCCATTAACAAAGCGCACCAGTTGCCCACTGACATTTTTTACCTGTTCAGGCCCTCCTTCCAGTACTGAGGCAATTCCACGTTTGTATCGTGGGTCCAGCATTGTTGCTATTGCAAAGTTGTCTCTACATTATATGCTCAAGATGTGACAGTTCTGGTTGAATACTGTCGGCCTGTGTTTCAGCAATGTATTGCTAGCACTGTCTCCAGTAATATCAAGGCTATGCTGTACATTCACCAATGTCTGCCTCAGCAACCGCAGCAGTGGAATTGATTGGCTAATAGATGCAGACTTGCCACTCACTGCCTGTGTGGCATGTTCAAAAGGCCACAAAATTCTTATTACAGAGTCCATGAGGCACCACTGTTCAGTCATCATAGACATGGAGGCCCCGGAACTGTCACGGCTAGTGTGCATGATAAGATATTCTGAGATGGCTTTGTATTGTTCATACAACCCCTCTGCCATGCATAAAGTGGAGTTCCACTGGGTGACAACTTCCAGCTTCAAGCGGTGCTGAGGGAGGCTTTTTTCGGATCTGTAACTGCTGAAGTTGTCAATGGGCCTTTGCAGATCGTGAAAAGTGAGAACAGATACGTCATGCAACTGTCAGCATTTCCTTTACATCAGGGTGCTGCAGAAACTCCTGCACCACAAGATTTAAACAGTGGGCTATGCATGGAATACGAACAATGTCACTATTTGTGATGCATTTCACCACATTTGACCCACTGTCACTTGCTATGAACCCAGCTCTCGGGGACAGGGGGTTCAGCCACTTGTCAATTTCCATCAGTACAAAGTTCAGCATGTTTTCACCAGTGTGTGAACAGGTCACATTATGCATAGCAGTCCTTGCATGCTGTCGAATTCCTGGAAGATTGCTACCTTGACACTCCACCTTACTGCACTGATTATTCACATTACCAACAGCACAAACAACCCCCAGCATCTGCGCCCAGTGTGCAGTTATACACAAATATGAACTCCTGGCTGTTTTGCCACTTGTCCACATATCCATACTTAAATGGATGAATGGAGAGAAGGAATGTTGAAGGGCATGTCTTACAGAGTCGGACACAGTACAGTACAACTTGGGGACAGCACAGGTAGAAAAGTATGTCCTGGATGGGACTTTCCATTTTGGACAGGCACATGCAGCTAACCACCAGAACACAGAATTCTCAACAAAGGAGTAGGGCAAAAGTTCAATTGCCAGCATTTCAGCTACAGCAGCATTAAGGTCACGTGACACTCTATGATTGGGTGGATACTTCAGCTTATGCACAAAAACACTCTGTAACGTGGGCTGACTTACATGTTTTACATGGGTTGTGATGACAAATGGTTCTGCTCTGGGAATGGCAGGGGGTGGAGTGTGGACGTTTGATGAAGACGGTTGCACAGGTGATGATGACAAACCCACAAATGCAGTTATTTTGCCAGACTTACCAACCGGGTTTGATGTATCACTTGCACTGGACATAGTGCATTCACCACCACCACCACCACCAAAACTGCAACTCTCACCAGCACTGGACAACATTTCAAAATCATTATGCTCCTCCTCCTCATCATGCCTGTAGTAATCTTCTGCCCTTATTTCATCACTACTGCACACTTTTAATTTCCTGCTTGATTTAACAGTCATGGAAGGCGATAACATGCTCGTTATGGTTGATGACCAGGGTGAATGACCCACTGTGGTATTAGCTGCCATCTTGTGCTGGGTCCACAGTGTCATGTGCCTGTTCTTAAAATGCGTATGCTGTCCTCCTGTGCCCAGATGGCTCCCCTTTTTACCTTGATTCATACGCACATGGCAAACCTGGCAGATTGCAACTGACTCACCATTTGCATCTTGCACAAAAAAATCCCAAACAAGGAATTGTGATGCTCTAGTTTTAACATGTCCCTGATGCTAATTATTGGACTCCGTTTTTTTAAGCCATGAGGTGGGGGGATGTGCTACGTGATTTTTGGGCAGGATACTCTTGGACTGCAACTGACCACCATGACTACCTATCATTATTACTGTGTCATCATCATCATCACCATCAACTGAAACTGGTAAATCACAAGTTTTTACGGGTGAGGGGGATTAATGCAAACAGACCCAGACACAGCCATCTTGAATTTCTTTTTCTCCGGTTCCCAGTTGGGGTCACTTACATCATCATCATAGTAATCAACATCACCCACATCCATATCTTCTGTTTGGATGCTGGCATGGGGACTGCATGTTGCAACCACAGTAACATCATCATCATCATCATCAGATTCATCATCATCAACACCACCATCACCTGATATGTTTCCACCACACTGTGAATCACTGCATGGCAAAAGCGTGAGCTGAATCGCAGTGGAAGAAATGTCACATTGTATTCTATCGTTGACATTATGATCAGAATCCTCATGCTCAGTTACTGGGATGTTACTGGAAAGTATGACATAGATACATAGATACATAGACAGTGTCTGCAGATAAGGGCCTATGGCCCACCCAGTCTGCCCATTTGAGCTTGTAAGTTCAGTTTATGTTTTCCTAGAAGTCTGTTGCCCCTTACCCCTGACCTCCAGAATTCCTTTATGTCTATCCAATGCATTCTTAAATCCCGTGATTGTTTCAGCCCCCACCACTTCCTCTGGCAGGGTGTTCCACTTTTGTCCACCACCCATTCTGTGAAAAAATTCTTCCTCACGCTTTCTCTGAATCATCCTCCTCCAACTTCATCCCATGCCCTCTAGTTCTGGAACATCTTTTTAGCTTAAAATTGTGTATTCCTGCACCCTGTTCCTCCCTGTAAGATACTTGTATGTCTCTATCATATCCCCTCTCTCCCTCCCTCCTCTCCTCCAGGGAGTACATGTTCAGTTCCTTCAACCTGTCCTCATAGGACTTGTGATGCAATCCATGCACCATCTTTGTTGCCCTCCTCTGAACCTTCTCTACCCTGTCTATGTCCTTATGTAGGTAAGGTTTCCAGAACTGTAGACTGCACTCCAGGTGGGGCCTCACTAGTGTCTTGTATAGTGGAATTATGACCTCCCTTTTCCTGCTGGTGATGCCCCTGCCTATGCATCCCAGCATCCTATTTGGTTTACCTGCTGCCTTGTCACACTGTTTCCCTACCTTGAGGTCATCAGAGATGAAAACCCCAAGATCCCTTTCCTGCTTGGTGCATGCTATATCCTCACCCCCCAACTGATATATTCTGCCAGGGCTTTTGTTCCCCATATGCATTATCTTGCACTTCTTTGCATTGAATTTCAACTGCCAAACCCCTGACCATTCTTCAAGTTTCTGCAGGTCCCCTCTCATTCTATCTACACCCTCTGGTGTGTCTACTCTGTTACAGAGCTTTGTGTCATCAGCGAACAGTGAAATTCTGCCTTCTAGGTCCTGCGTAATGTCACTGATGAAGATGTTGAATAGGACCGGTCCCAGCACTGATTACTGTGGTATCCCATTGGTCACTCTTCCCTCTGTGGAGTGACAGCCATTTACCACCACCCTCTGTGTCCTGCCACCCAGCCAGTTACCTACCCACCACATTACTGTCCTGCCCACACCCATATTCCCCAGTTTGTGTAATAGTCTTCTATGTGGCACAGTGTCAAAGGCCTTGCTGAAGTCCAGATAGACCATGTCCACTGCCCTGCCCTGATCCATCTCCCTAGTCACCCAGTCAAAAAATTCAATGAGGTTGGTCTGACATGACCTCCCCCTGGTGAAACCATGCTGCCTTAGGTCCTGTAGTCCATTGACAACCAGATGTTCCACCAGTCTCTCCTTCAGTAGTGCTTCCATGATCTTCCCCACTACCGAGGTGAGGCTGACTGGTCTGTAGTTCCCTGCTTCCTCTTTGTTCCCACTTTTGTATAAGGGGACTACATCTGCTGTCCTCAAGTCTTTGGGTCCCTCCCCTGTTTCCAGTGATTGGCTAAACAGGATAGCCAGAGGTTCAGCCACCACCTCTTTTAGTTCTTTAAGGACCCTGGAGTGCACCCCATCTGGCCCCATCTGACATCATCTACACTGCCACTCACTGGCACTGCTTCACACTCCACTATATTTTTGGACACGGTAAACTGGTCAGAAGTGGAACTTGAGGCAGCAATACTCATACCACCACCAGCAACTGCACCAACACAACCAGCTTTGACAACTTCATCTCCTCCAACTATGAGTGAAGCTACTGATTGGGCTGTAAAAAACATTGCAGGAGAAATACCTTTCCTCACATCAGCAATGCACTTCTGTGTCTGCGTACTACCATGCCCACAGACAATCTTACCACTGGCAGCAGTGCCATGTTGAGCAACAGCTTTGCTTGCACATATCTTTGTGGGCATTTTTGGGGATCAACAACAATATTCTAAACAAATTTAGATTTTGGAATGTTCACTCTGGGTGGGGGACACTGGATGTGAAGCCAAAAAAACAACTGTGGCTTCAGCAACAGATATAGATGCAAAGTCACAGGTTCAACAACACCTTAACTAACCAGTGGTGCTGCAGTCACAAATAATCCAAGCTGAAAATAATTCCTTTTGCCGGTGGGGGACTGACTGCAGATTTTTATGGCAGTGCAAGCAGCAAAACAAAGAAAAGATACCACAATGGCAGTACAAAATCATGCTTAATATGTATACCCTTGAGGAAAGGAGGTGAGGACATGATAGAAACTTTCAAGTATCTCAAGGAATTAACAAGGTACAAGAGGGTAGTATCTTTCAGAAGGAGAGATGTGCAAGAACAAGGGGGTACAATTTGAAGCTAGAGGGGGTACGGCTCAGAGGTAATGTTAGAAAGTATTTTTTCACAGAGAGAGTTGTGGATGCATGGAACAGCCTTCCTGAGGAGGTTGTGGAGTCAGGAACAGTGGGAAAATTCAAGAATGCATGTGACATGCATAAGGCAATTCTAGTGGGGGGCAGGAGGAAGTAAGCTGTTGATTAACTAGAATCTGCAGCTTATCCATCAGGTAGGGAAATGGACAGACTGGGTGGGCCAAGCGGTCCTTATCTGCCGTAAAATTCTATGTTTCTATGCAGCTGCAGTGGATATCAGGTTCACACTGCTGCTCCTGCAGTTACACTGTGGCACATTAAGAGGTGTATTATTTGATGTCACGGACTGCACACACACACACACACACACACACACACACACACACACACACGATTTGTCTACAAGTAATACGTAGCAAATTGAAAACTTCAGTAATGTACCACATATTTTAAACAACCTGAAATTATGAACTGCTGCACCAGATCCACACAACACACAATCAGCAAAAAAAATGTCAGCAATTACTGACAATATTACTGTGTGTACATTAACACAGTCTGTTATATAACACACATATAACCAAAAAACAAAGAACTCCCTATTTCTCCAACTTAAATCTACCTACACCATATATACGCCCCTCCCCAAAGCACACTTTCACTGTCTCTTACTACACAGACTCAATGTTGTACATTAACATTCAAAATCCACACACAAACAAAAATGCTCAATGATATGAGCTCAAGATGGTTTCCTACAGTCGATGAACTAAAGTTTGAGCAAAGAAATTACTCAAAAAGGCTTTTTTTAACAGCTTTTACAAGGTTTGCCTCGCAGAGAGCTCTCAGAGCAGACTGTCTCCTACAGCTTCCTACACACACTACCCAGAACTGAGGCTGTGCAGAACAATATAGAGCCCGTGTGACAAGAAATCCCATGAATCACTGCAAAAGTTGCCTTTGGAGCTTAAAAACAAGGTGAAATGAGGCGAAGTACATTGTTTTTAATGCACTTCGCCTTTAAAATTGGTGGAGTAGTGGTCTGGGAAAGTGGCATAACGTGAAGTCATTGTTTTAAATGGACTTCACGTTACTCTTCATAATGCAAATTACTCCACTTCGCATTGTGGAGTACTCTGCAAATTCACCTTCACTCCGCAAATCACTTCACGGAGCTAACTGAGCCCACTTCACCCACCACTAGTTAAGAGAATGCCTGACCATCAGTAGTTTTAAATCTTTGTTAAAAACTTACTTATTCTCTTTGGCTTTCCCAGACTGATTTTAAATAATTTATATTTCTGCTTGTTTTATATGTTGGTTATATTGTGTAAAGCGCCTTCATTTCGAAAGGCGCTATATAAATAAAAATTTGATTGATTGATTCACCAGCAGCTGCTTCCTCCTCAGCTGGGGTTCTCTTCCTCCTCCTTGGGGCCTCCTCTTCTGAGGACCCCCACTTTCTGCCTTCCCACAGCCTGGACTTTTGTGGGCATAGCTGTGACAGTGCTACCCCATTTCCCCTGGACAGTGACTGCTACAGTGTTGAAACTCTCCAGTTAGGCAGTCTGTGGAGGCAGTGAAAGGTCCATGTGGGAAATAGTTGATTGGGACCCTGGGGTGGGATGGAAGACTGTCCTGGTGCTCCATGAAGGCACAAGCAGCATTCTCCTTGGTGAAGATAGTCCAAGTATTGGAATCGCGGCAGGAGCAGTGTTACTGTAGGTTTCCAGATCAGGATGAAGAATTCCCTGGGAAGCCATTCTAGGCATGTGGCCTCAGCGATTGGGTGTCCAGAGGATCTTCAGTGGTTTGGTTCTTACTAAAGGACACCATGTTTATGACTGTGTAAAACCTACTGTAAGGTACAGAAAATGCTCCAAGTAAAGTAATCCCCAACCCCCCCAGTGGAAAAAGCATAAGGTAAGGCCCTGTATTGACAGGGACTGGGACAGCAGAAACATCTCATGCTTCAAAATCCCTAAGTATGTCTAGTTTCAGAGTAAAGGAAGTGAGAAGTTATTTAATGCCTGTAAAGTTTTGAAGAGAAATGAAGGAAGATGAAATAGAAGTGCTGCTAAGTATTTTCTGCCTGTAAGTGTGTCCTGCATTAGGCCCACCATACAGCTGCTGCCAGGAATGTAGCCTTTTCGGCTCATGGGAGTGCTGCATGAAATAAATTAGTCTTTTGACCAAAGAGACTGTTGTAGAGTAAAAGGCAGACGCTGGCCAGTAAAGTGTCCCCACCACGTATATTTACTCCCACGCTACATAGAGTGGTTGTTTGACTTGCTGGTTCATTAAATCTGTTTTTTGGCATCTTTGATTCTGGAATGGACATTGAATTTAATCCATTTGAAATGTGCAAATTGTGTCTGCTAACTAAACTTGCACCCTGCAGCTCATCACAAGAACTTTAATGTGTGCCTGCTCCCAAACCAAGCGAAACCAACTCGCTGCCATCAGATGAGTACCGCTAGACACCGGAAGTGGGGCCTCACATGTAATAATGGGTGAACTTCAAGCCTTAGTGAATCTGGGTTCCCATTTCTGAATTTATGAGAAAAATATGCAGGAGAAAACTGAGAAAGTGTGCTTTCTCATGACCTAAATGTAAAAATACTTAGACTTTGTGCCACAATGATTTTTTTTTATGTGGATAGTTATGTATGCAAAATATGTAGTCCAGGTTAACAGGATAAGGCAGCCTCAGAATGTTCAGGAACAGCAGTTGAGATTCAAAAGTATGGATTCTATTGTGGCTTATGCTACTGCAGAATTCCAGTCAGGAATTGCATGTGATTGGTGCTGAGGGTTGGAACAGGGTTGTGCCCACTCAGGCCCTATACACACTGGCAGTCCATGTTTAAAACCATTTCTGAAAATGGTTTTAAACTCACCATGGACATCTGTCCACACTTGTAGCTTCAGTCTTCCTAACCATGTTTAAGCACAGTTATGCCGATGCCACCGCATCCACATTGCAGCCCTGTAACAATTTAAGCCAGCAAGGCTTGCAGCATGGATCGATACTGTTTTGTGAGAAACACGGATAGCTCTCCTATCCACACTAAAGGTAAACCATGCTGGGTTTGAAACCATGTTTAAAACCGGTTTTAAGACTAGGTCCCTTTCAGGGTTTAAACACGTTTTTTTAAACATGGTTTCAAACCTTGTTTGTATTTGTTAAAATGTTTTAAGGAACTTAAAATGTTTTAACAAGTCTAGTGTGTACAGGGCCTCAGAGACAAGGATTTGGGTAAATTGGAATGCTCAGAGAGTATAAAAGGAGCTGCACAGCTCAATTGAAGAGTGTTTGAGCAGGGAGAGCAACTGAGGGACCAGACCAGCCCAGAGGGAGTCCAGCTTATAGAGGCCTACCATTTTGATAGTTCCTGGGGAAGTAGCCTTCAGGTTAAACTGATAGATATAGGGGATCACCTCTATCCCAGTGCTAGGGATAGTAGGACAGTCAGAGAGAGCAGGGCCAGTGATTAGATTAGCCTGCTGCTTCAAGTATCTGTTTTCCCACAAAAATGTTCAGCTTCACCCATGAAGATTGCAGCTGCTTCAGTTTCAGTGTGCCTCCATGATTGTCATCATCAAATTGACTGCCAGCTCCTTGGGTCCAGGATATCATTTTCTTAAAGCCAAAAGGAATGTGGTACAGTAGAATGTATTTATCTACTTGGGCCTAGTTCAAGAGGGACACTCATCTGTGTTTTGTGTTGGAATCCTAACTACCAGAACTACCTTCCAGGTACTGACGGACTGTGTTTTCTAAGAGACTATGGGGGGAGGGGGGATTGTATTCTGTAATTTTAATGTGTAATGCTATATGATGCCAGTACAGTGAATGTGAATTTATAGAGTTTAAGTATATAGAGCATTAAGTGGTTTAAAGTATAAGTTACAGTAATACAGTAGATACCAGGGAAGGATATCTAGGCTTTTTAGGGGTGAGTGAGCTGACTTGAGGTGGGTATAAGCCTAGTAGCCACTGCACACCCTTAAGACAAGTGAAAGCGAATGTGCAGCAACTGTGGTCTGGGGTGTGGCCTAGTGCTGGGTGTTGACATTGGTTACCTGGAGGGCTGGTGGGTGGTGTAAAGCCTACAGTCTCCAGGGGTAGCAATACAAACCTGTAGGTGATAAGAGAAACAGAGTGTGATGTTAATGTTTGATGCAAATGAAAATATTTTAAAGTTTCATGTTTTATTTGTTGAATGCTAAGGTTTTTTATGCAAACTATCTCTGTATGTTGCAGAGGAGTCAGTAAATTTTACCTTCTTTTCACTTCCGAAACTGTGTCAGAGTTATGCTTCAGGTTGCCTGAGTCTCACGTTTCATGTGGTCTCTTAAGACAGTCCGGTGCAGCCCCTCTCTCTTCTACACAGGTTCTGCAGCTGCTCAATTGGGGAGGAAATTGTAAAGGTTCCTATGCGTACACAATCAGTGATTGTAGGTGGGAAGAGAGCCAAAGAACCTACTGGTGGTGCAGCCCTGTTAATCCATGTAAAGGTGCTGCATCTACCAAGAAATATAACTACAGGGACATCTATCTCACTATGTCTGGTGACCCTGGTGATTGTGTGTGTGTAACTGTTATAGTAATTTGGCACCCAACAAAGTGCCAGTGAAGTGTAAGTCACACCACACATATGTCTAGATCTGTTATAGCATAGCAATGCACCTATGAACAGGTGCACCTTGACCGACATTCACAAATGTCAGGTGCCTGTCTATAACCTTGCCCCCACCGGTACACATGATCGCAGTGGGATGGTTTGGAGGACACAGGTGGGCATCCAATCAGATGCCCATCATGAGTCCAGTAGTGTGGATCCCTTGCTCCACACAACCAGGGGATTCTGGGTAGGCATGGGTCCCAGGATGTAATATGCAGGGGTGAATGTCCAAATGCTTGACCCCAGCCTTACTATGCAGCTCAGTGGGCTGAGGCATCACAGTGGAGTATTCTCTGGGGCTTCTGTAGCAGGTGGGTGCCATTGGTGGGGGTGCATAATAGATATGGCAGCATCCCAGCTGCCACATCCTGTGCCCCCGCTTAGCTGACACTCCACACCTTCATGAATGGCATGCAGTGTGGGCACACCCCTGACACTCCCCTGATTGTCTGTGCATGTAGCTGCATACCCAAAGCTTGGGATCTAGTGTGCAGGGGGCTCTCACCCCTGCTGTGAATGCTTCTGGGGTCCACCTGGCCCCTGCTGGGCAGCATTCCAACTTAGTGCTGCCTACACACCTTAGGAACATGGTGCATAGGCAATCTGCCTGTTCATGCATAGAGCCCATGATGCATTTGAAAGGCACAGTCCTCCATAGTAATAAATTCCATGACTGTAACAACTGATAGGGCCAGGCCCTACCACTTATGACAGTGAAGGGGCCATGACCATAGTGGCCCAACCTGTCACAGCACCTTTGAGTGTAAACATGCACCCTGGGTGCGACACACAATGCAGGGTACTTGTGTGGATGCCTCTCGTATTACCTACTGTGCTGGGCTCCATCACAGTCTGGTGAGTCTCTCGTCTGGTCCGCCCTATGACTCTGCTGTTCTGTGACACAGGCCAGGACCTGCTGTACATTGAGGTTTGTGGAGGAGGGAAAGGGAGATGTGATCACTATCCTGAAGTGGAATATAATACACCAGTCCATACACCCTACACAGTATAAACGCCCATTTCTCTATACTGTGAACCAGCTGGCACATGTGCATGATGTGGATGGACAGAGCTGAGCAGGTCTGCAAAGTATCCCAGCTGTGGCGCCACACACATTGTGCCATGACCCAGCCACAGCATGTATGAGACATCCCCCCAGTGGTAGGTATGGACAGTGTATGCTGGCCCTTGTAGTTCCCACAGCCTACCAACCCCCCAGCCCCTGTACAACAGACCCACACGTTATCTACAGGTCTTATACATGGCATGGTATGTATTGGGATGCATGGTGTAGCAGATCACATACAACATGTGCAGAAAAGTCATACCAGTACAACTGACTGGTGGGGCAGGCTTCTGTAGATGTTGCACCACACAATGACTAGTACATGCATGGCACCCCCTGTGTGCAGTGGAATAGTACCTCATTCATTACCTGGCATATGCAGACTTCCCATATGGCATAACACAGACAGCGTGCATGACCCAAGATTGTGGCCACATCCACATCCTGATGGATACAGCGACCAGCAGAGCTGCCTGTAGAACACATGTGACAGCCTTCCAGGTTTTACCTGGCAAAGGGCAGTTACGTGTCTAGGTCACCTTCCTGTGTAACCAAACCTGAATAACACTGTATGACACTATACATAGTCCTGTCATGCACCCTCTTACTGCTGTCATATCACTGTGGTAGCCCACAACTTTGCAGCCCTGGCAGATGCATGCCTCAAGAAACTATGGTGGGTCCTGTCATGTATATGGCACAGGGATGTTACATGGGACAGGGGGCCCACACACCTGCATACATCCTTGCTTTGGGTTTTTCTTTAAGTGCAATTTGCACTTAAAAAAATAAAACAAAGCATGGCAAAGTTACAAATGGTGAATATTTTAATTGAATGGATAACTTTGTGAAATGATCCGCAGAGGCAAATTTGGCAAGTTCACCGAAAATTGACCGGCAAAGAAAATCTTCACTGTATAGCTACTCCTTAGTGGGGTCAGTACCCCATGGAGCCATAGCTGGGGGCAGATAACACTGTCCCTATGCTCACTCCCATATTGTGTATGATGATTCCCCCCAACCATACCAGGTAGAGCAGACACATACTGTCCCTACCCAGGGAGGTGGTAGGGGGTGCACTCAGGTTGTGAACCACCAGACCTCACCAACATGTGCTCCCTCTTCATCCAAGTACCTATGTGTCACCACTCACTGCCCCGTGACCTAACCTAGTCATCCCCCCCCCATCCTGGATAGCCTGCATGTCCATCAATCACCCCTTTTGGACCCCTGCCTAACTGATATTAATTTTCTTTTCACCCCATTGGAACCCCCTGCCAGACTAGACTGTATATGTGTGTGCACCCTATTTAGTATCCCTCCACCTGGATCGACTGTACTTCTGTTACCCCCCCTTTTGACAACCCCTGCCTGAATTGCCTTTATGTATGTAGTGATATTGTTAAGTGATAATATAGTGTGCAGACACATTACAGTCTCCTGTGTGGTGTATACTCACCTTTCATGTCCAAAGAGGTCTGTTATGGTGCAGGATCTGTAATCCTAGGCTCTCCTGGACATCCTGGGGTCATGCCAGTCAAGCTGCTACTGTATCCCCTGGTCCCCTGGCTCCAAATTCACTGCAGCTTGTTCATCTGGGGCCAGCATGCTTATCCTATGGTTGTGAGTCATGATGTGTAGTACACAACAGGCAAGGAATATGACACAGGCATTCTGAATGGTGTACTGTAGGGCACCACTGATATGATCAAGGCACTTAAAGAGGATGACGCCCACGTTGGGCTGACTGTCTGCACCAGCTGCTACATTGCAGAGTTTTTAACTTTGTTTTATAATGGGCAGTCCATTCTTATTTTTTTATGTTGATTGCGCGCATGCACAAGAAACATGTTGCGTCAGCTTTCTCCATAAGCAGGTTGTGGAGGCGTGGCACTGTTGTGCCTAATGCCCCCACAGCCTGCAAAGGATTGTCCCCCATCCCCCAATGCCATAGCATGCTGCTGCTGGCACAGTTTAGCTAGCGTGCCACAACCTTCTAAAAAAGTAGCTGCTGCAATCAGGGGCCGCCTCGTCATTGCAGCATCAGCCATCCGCTGCAATGAGGGAGCGACCCGTCATTGCAGAATGGGATGTGAAACCCCTGATATTGTTTGTGAACATGACGGCGGCTTGCCACCATGTTCACAAACAATATAACCCACTCCCCCCCACCGTGTTTACTTGCCGACTCTCCGACGGCATTCTGTAACCACCCCCAGTTTTGTTCCTGCCGGTGGGGTGACCAATCCCGTCGGCATAATGAAACCCACCCCCATTTTGTTCCTGCCAGTGGGTGCCCAATCCCCATCAGCATAATGAAACACCACCCCCATTTTGTTCCTGCCAGAGGTGCCCAATCCCCATCGACATGGACCCCAGTTTTGTTCCTGCCGGACGGGGTGCCTAATCCCATCGGCTACTGCTGGCCCTCAAACCAAAGCCTCTGCTGGCACACTGGGAGCCCACCCCAGCATGCCAAATGACCCTGTGAAGGGAAAAACGGTCCAGCGACGTCTCTTGTTTTTTTTTCCTGAAAAAAAGGAAACTGTCCCTCGGCGCTCGCCCTGCCCCCCACTCGCGACCCACACCCACCCACTGCGCACCCTGCCTCCCCCCACCCCATACTTAGCTGCGGAGCTCAGCACGACAATCTTCAGTGGACCAGGAACATGTCTGCACTCTTCAAAGCCGACCGCGAACTAAGGAAATGCCGATAAGTTGTATAATGTAATAAATAGGGCTTTTTCAACTTTAGTGCATATCTCAGGCATTTTTGGGAATATTTTCACCAAATTTTCAATATGGGGATTTTGGGACCCCTCCTCATGAATTCTTGAACTGTCATGGCATTAATCAGCCCCAATAGGTGGTTTCATGGTCACTGTGCGGAATCACCCTTCCAAGCCGATTAACGAAACAACAGTGCCAGTGTTTATGAGGTGGGCTCTCAAAAAGCCTATGTTGCAAATTCGGTGAAAAAAATCCAAAAAATGACTGTTTTATGAGCATGAGTTGCGCAGTTGCTACGTACGCTCATAACTTCACTAATTTACAATATTTTCACACCAGATTTTCAACATTGACATTTTGTCCCACCTCCTTGTGAGCAGTATAGCTGTCATTGTTCACATCCTGGCTGAAATGTGTTTTCACACTTCCAGCACAGAATATAGCACGATCGCTGGGAAATCAGTGTTCAGGACAGATTAAGAAAATGGCAGTGACACTGTTCATGACTAGAGGTCCTAAAATGCCTATGTTGAAAATCTGGTAATGATACTCCATAAAGGACTGTGTTACAAGCGGGCAATGCGGATTGCTTACGCACACTAAGTGGATTCGCAAATTTATATTTTCACCCAGATTTTCAACATTGCCATTTTCCCAGACCTACTTATGAACAGTACAGCTGTCATTTTTTCCATCCTGGCCAAAATGTGTTTTGCACTTCGGCGCAGAATAGGCGGTTGCTGTGGGAAATCACTGTTCAGGACAGATTAAGAAAATGACAATGATACTGTTCATGAGCAGAGGTCCTAAAATGCCTATGTTGAAAATTTGGTGATGATAGCCCATCAATTGACTGTGTTACAAGTGTGCGTTGCACACTTTCCATGCACCCTTGTAACTTCGCAGATTTGTAATATTGTCACACCAGATTTTCAACAGTGCCATTTTTTCACACCTCCTTATAAGCAGTACAGCTGTCATTTTTCACATCCTGACCAAAATGTGTTTTCACAGTGCCGGCGCAGAATAATGTGGTCACTGTGGGAAATCAGTGTTCAGGACAGATTAAGAAAATGACAGTGGCACTGTTCATGAGCAGAGGTCCTAAAATCCCTTTGTTGGGAAAATTTTGTGATGAAACTCCATAACATGACTGTGTTACAAGCGTGCGTTGAACTGTTTCCATGCACCCTTGCACCTTCGCAAATTTGTAATACTGTCACACCACATTTTCAACTGTGGCATTCTTCATAACACCTTATGAACACTACAGCTGTCATTTTTCACATCCTAGCTAAAATATGTTTTTGCACTCCTGCCGGACAGTAGCACGGTCACTCTAGGAAATCAGTGTTTGGGACAGCTTAAGATCGACCGAGTGAGAGGGAGGTAGTGACCGAGCTCAACTGAGCTCTGCTGGGAGTGGTGTGGATTTCTTTGTGTTCAGACAAAGGCCCCAACATAAGAGCCCAGTACAAAACGGCAGCCTGCAGCACTGGGAGAAGCAGAATGAGAGAGCGAGCGAGGGAGGGGGAGTGAGCGAACTCACCGAAGCGCTGTCAGGACTGCTGCGGATTTCTTTGGGGGCAGAAAAAGGCGTCAATACAGGCAGGGGCCCAGTACAAAAGGCCAGCCTGCAGCAGTGGGAGAAACAGTATGAGTGAGTGAGACAAGGGGACTTAGTGAGCTCATCGGAGCTCTATCAAGACTGCTGGGATTTCTTTGTGGGCAGAAGCAGGCGCCAATGCAGGCAGGAGCCCCGTACAAAAGGGCAGCTTGCAGCACCAGGACAAACAGAATGAGCAATGAGAGAGGGAGACTGAGCAACCTCAACGGAGCTCTGTTGGGACAGCTGCGGATTTCTTTGTGGACAGACAAAGAGGCCAATGCAGCCAGAAGCCCCATACAAAAGCACAGTCAGCAGTGCCAAGAGAAACAGAATGAGCGAGTGACAGAGCGGTAGTGAGCAAGCTCAATGGAGCTCTAGTGTGACTGTTGCAGATTTCTTTGTGGGCAGAAAATCAGCAAGCGCATGAGCAGGAGCCCAGTACAAAGGCCAGCTTGCAGCGCTGGCACAAGCAATATCATGAGTGACAGAGGAGGAGTGAGGCGAGCTCAGTGGAGCTGTCGGGACTGCTTCAAATTTCTTTTTCACAGAAAAAGCCACCAATGCAAGCAGGAGCCCAGTACAAAAGGGCAGCCTGCAGCACCAGGAGACACACAGAATGAGCGAGTGAGGGAGGGGGAGTCAGTGAGCTCAACAGGGCTCTGTTGGGACTGCTGCAGACTTGTTTGTGGGCAGAAAAAGGCAGCAATGCATGCAGGAGCCCAGTAGAAAAGGGCAGCCTGCAGTGTCAGGAAAAACAGAATGGGTGAGTGAGTGAGCTCAACAGAGCTGTATTGTAACTGCTGCAAATTTCTTTGTGGGCATAAGAAGGCAGCAATGCAGGCAGGAGCCCAGTAGAAAAGGGCAGCCTGCAGTGCCGGCAGAACAGAATGAGCTAGTAAGAGAAGGGGAGTGAGCAAGCTCAACGGAGCTTTGTCAGGACTGCTGCAGATTTCTTTGTGGGCAGAAAAAGGTGCCAACAGAGGCAGGAGCCCAGTACAAAAGGGCAGCCTGCAGCACCAGGAGAACCAGAATGAGTGAGTGAGATGGGGGAGTAAGCGACCTCATCAGAGCTCTGTCAGGACAGCTGAGAATTTCTTTGTGGGTAGAAAAAGCCACCAACACAGGCAGGAGCCTAGTGCAAAAGGGCAGCCTGTAGTGCCAGGAGAAATAGAATGAGCGAGTGAGAGAGGGGGAGTGAGCAACCTCAATGGAGCGCTGTTGGGACAGCTGCAGATTTCTTCCTCAGCAGAACAAGGTGCCAATGCAGGCAGCAGCCCAGTACAAAAGAGCAGCCTGCAGCACTGGGACAAACAGACTGAGCTAGTGACAGAGGGCCACTGAGTGAGCTCAACAGACCAACGCAATCAACATTCGGCATTGACAAATGCTTATTTTAGTCTGTTTTAGTAAGTAAACTACAGTAATTAAGGGAATGAAGTGTAGTTTAGATGGGGTAAAGTTTGAGTAGACTGAGGAGACAGATTTTTTGTTTTTTAGTTTAGGGTAGTAGCCCAGTGCACTCTTAATGTAGCATACTGTTCTGCATCTCAATTGACTAACCTGTTGCTGGTGGTGTGTTTCCTGGACAGAAGCCCAGATGGTGATTTCTTCTGTTGGGTGTTCCAATGGTTGGTCTTTTGATCCTTAGACAGATTTTCCGGAGGGTCTGCCTGGAGGCTAGAAGTGAGAAGACTTGCGGTTACTTCAGAGAAATGCCGTTGTGAACTGGTGTACTGCTTGGTGAAATTGGCCAGCTATGTGCATGCTGCAATAGTAGCTTAATCTGTGGCAGACTCATGAAGTGGCAAAGTGTGTTTACACCTGCCGTGGTTTTCACCTTGATCGGTGGCTGTTTGTTGGTTGTGTAGATACTGAAGCCTCCCATTGATTTTGGGCTACAGATTGGCCATATCATCAATTGGCTGAGCTGTGGAACCTGGTCAGCATCGGGGTAGAGATAGAAGCAGCTTGCAGAAAAACAGCTGAGGAATGCGGGTTGCTTCTTGCTTTTTACCTGACTGAAAAATCTCAGTCTGGGAGTGGTAACTGTTCAAAAAAAAAATTCCACCAGAAGGAACTGTAAATTGAGTCTTTGACCACTACTGGATCCCTGAGAGCAGTAAGGGTACTTACGGGTGTGAAATTACATGTTACAAGTGTTTTGCTGAGGCTGTGAGAGGGCCTGCTTAAAGGATTGTCTGTTTTGGAAAACAGCTGTTTTACTGAACTGACCGAAGGGAGTGAGAGTTCCTTGGACTTTCAGGAACTTTTGCATCTATTGGGTAGTGAGAGCCCCATATAATTCTTCAAATTCTGCAGTTTATGTGGCTGGACTAATTGGTGCACTGTGGACTCTGCCAATATTTTGTTGGACTGCCTGGGATAGAAATATTTTGTTAATTCTGGGTTGGGGTGTTTTGTTTATTTGTGTTTGTGTGTGTGCGTGGTGGTGTAAATGGTGAATGTGGTTGTGTGGTAGTTATGTACTGTATATGTTTTGAGGAGTTAAATTGTATTACTTGAATTGTTGGGAAGGTTGGTTATTTATTTGGGGGGGTGGATTTTATATTATTTGGGTTGTGAAGTTTATATTGACAGTCAGAATGTGCCTGTGGTATAAGCAGTTATGGTGCAGTTACTCAGCGGCCCGTTTGCACAACCTCTGACCATTTGAGCACCCCCTTTACCTGCAGAGACATATGTGAGTTGCAGGGCTTTGGGGATTGTGCATGATCGGAGGTCTGGGCAGAGTGGTGTGTGAGTGACAGCAGGGGAGTCAGCAATTCAGGTGGTAAGGCCCAGGGGGCACACTGGGGCAAAATAGGTACTGGAAAGGGGTCCTCCCTGCCTGGTCCCCATACCCAAGGGCTTCACTTTTTCATAGTGGGCAGGTGGTTGTTTTTCCATCAGCTCCCACTCATCCAACCCAGGCTGTGCTTTGCAATGCCAGGTCGATAAGGAATAAGACTTATGATGGCGGACTTGGTTTTCTCTGTAGATCTGGCTTGCATCACAGACACCTGGCTGGAAGATAATGCTGCCCCCATTATGGAGACAGTGATTCCAGATAGGCACTCTGTGATATACACTCTGAGGAAGGATTGCAGAGGTGGGGGAGTTGCCATTTGTTTTAAAGTCAGTCTGGGCCTCACGGTGCTACCAGTGGGTTGTACCATGACAATTGCGAGTTTTGCAGTGCGGTGGGGGGGGTTCTGGTGAAGGCTACAGGATCCCTCTAATATATCAGCCACCAGGAGGGGAGAAGGAATTCCTGCAGGGACTTCATTGTCGGCCTGGTGTTGGAATCCCCCAAATGGATATTTCTGGGGGATTTCAATGCCTGAGTCAAAAACGGATTCTTGTCATTTGGTCGTGACCTCCTCCAGAGCATGGAAGCTTTGGGCCTGTCGCAGGTTGTTACCTCAGCAACCCAATTGCACAGGCACACTTTGGACTTAGTATTCACCCAGGGTCTTGGGGTCAATGACTTCATGATTGATCTAGACATTTGGTCAGATCATAGCATCATGAGGTTCACATTTGGGGCCTCCCTGAGGGTCCATCCTTTGAGGAGATGGTCCAGTGCCACCCTTAGCAGGGATAGTCCCCAACAGGACTACAGGTGGTACTGGACCTATCGAGTGTGGAAACTACATGTACAATGGGTGCGGAGGAGGCAGTGGCAGCCTATAACAGGGCTGTAACTGTGACCTTGAACTCCATCATGCATGTCCATGTCCAGCCCTTATCTACTCACTGGGGGCCCCCCTGGTTTGATGGGGAACTCAGGGAGTTAAAAATAAAGGGCCAGAGGTTGGAGCAGTGCTGGAGGAGGTCAGGACTGATGGAGGACAAATTGGCTCTGAGATCACACTATGGTGACTATTAGAGGGCAATCTCCTGGAAAAAGGCAGATTTTCTGTCAAGGGAGATTGCTGTGGCAAGGAACAGACTGGCTCAGCTTTTCTCTACCATGGATGGGCTGTTGCACCTGGTCTGTCTCTGTACTGGGGAAGCTAGATCAAGCACAAGGTGCAATGAGTTTGCTCTGTTCTTTGCTGACAAAGTGCCCTCTCCTCCAGTGCTGCTCAAAGTGCTTCTGGGACCAAACCGGTCATGTCTAGGTTGGATTACTGCAATGCTCTGTACCTAGTGCTATCTTGAGGCAATCTTCACCATCTGCAGCTAGCACAGAATGTAGGGGCCAGGCTGTTAACAGGTGCACCAAGATTTGATCATATTACGTCTGTTCTCTGTGGACTGCACTGGCTGCTGATAAGGTGGAGGATTGCCTTCAAGGTTGAATTACTGACCTATAAAGCCCTGAATGGCTGGGAACCAGACTACCTGTAAGATCTCCTGGTTCCTCATTGCCTGGCTTGCTCTCTCTGTTCCTCCAGGGGATACCTTCTGGTGATCCCCAGGGCTATGCTGTATGAGTCAGGAGATCTGGCTTTCTCCATTGCCACACCAGCCCTGTGGAATTCACTGCCAGGCTATTTGAGGGAGACACCCTCAGTGGAAACCTTTAAGAAAGAGCTTAAGAGATCTGGAAGAGACCCCCTAAATCACCGCATGCTAAGCGAGACCATCCCCATGACCACGACAGGGCCTCTGTTGAGATACAATGTACGAGTCCGTATTTTGCTAAAAATAGATTCTCTCCCCTTCAGGACTGCCCTGATACTGACTGTCGAGAGGAAATGGAGATTGAGCCTGGCCCCTCATCTAGAGTATTGCCTGAGGACAACAGCTTCTGGGCCTCAGTGTCTGAAAACGCCCTGTCTGTGCAGGGAGCAGACTGGTACACCATGGCTCTGGGCTCCCCTACAGGCCGCAGCCTCCTGGCTACTGAGTCAGAGCAGCTGGTGCCTCCTCAGGACGATAATCTGAATTGAACAGATGCCAAGTTTCAGATAAGTTAAACAGGCTTAAGCCTGGGGCAAATCTTGGATGCTTGGAGGGTAGCGGGGTAATTTGCTAATAACTGAGGGCTATGAGTCCCTGGTGTTGTGTTCATTATCCTGTTGTTGCGTAAGCTGGCAATGGTCCTTCACCCCCCCCAACAAGCACTTATTTGGGAATTTAAAACATATAATGGGCTATTCTGATATTATTACTGATTTGGTAGAATAATGGGATCTCTCCATTCTCAGCTGAAGAGTTTCTTTTCTAGAGAGCTCCTTAGGAAGAGGTTGATAGTGTTTCCTAACCCCCCCCAGGTTCAATGGATGTTCTCCGTTGTGCAGCCTAAGTTAAGCAGGTCTCAGGTTTACATCCTAGACTTACAGGGCTCCCTGGGTTAAATCAGAGGGATCAAAGGCTATTAAAACCCCTTTTTGCTCTAGACAGGGGTGCAGTATGTTAGTGTTGAATTGATTTGCTGTGTTGTTTACTTGGAGAATCAGTGTAATACTACATAACAACTCTTGTATTGCGCACCTGGTATTGGATTTTCTACCCTTTATCTACACCCCACAGAAGGGTTTGGACATACCATTTGTTGGTACTCCAGCTGGTTAAGTCCTTCCTCAGTTTCTCAAATTGTTATTTAATTTCAAAGGTTACGTTGAATAATAATGTTGGATTAGAATTACAGGACTGTAGTCCGACTTGCATATTGATTTCGATTTAATACAAGGATATATAGATCTGTGTGTTCCCACATATTAGGGTTCGTAACTTTCAGTTAAGCCAATTTCAGTGGCTGGTGGCCAGCAATACAAAATCCAACAGAACAGAGGGGAAAACCTCGCTGGGGTAATTTTGCTCAGTGGCAGTTTTTTCCAGTCATTTAGCTTATAAGTGTGGCAAGATGTCAGAAATTGCATTCCACACTTGGACTGTGTGAGGGTTAAATTCTCCATTGAAACTCAAAAAGGTACTGGTATACCTGAAGCGCATTCATTCTGAAACAGCATTCCTACAAGAGAGTAAATTAATAGAGAACGATTATAAATACATGCTAAAGGATTGGGTAGGGCAACAGGTCCACTATAATGCCCCCTTCAGGAAGCGCGGGGTAATCATCCTCATGCACAAACCTCTCCCATGGACCCTGACTAAAATGACTTCGGACTTGGAGGGTAGATGGGTGTTGGTGAACTATGAGACCCCATCTGGACCGGTCTCTCTCTGTAATGTATACGCCCCCAATGAAGACACCCTGAGTTTTTTCCATGCTCTTGCAGAGGATGTTTTGGAATTTCACCCCCCAGATAGCCCTCTTCTTCTGGAAAGTGATTTTAACCTAACGTTAATTCCATCAATAGATAGGAATGATGGGGGTAAGGAATCTCATCTCAGAAGTGGGAAAGCATTGAACCAAATGATTCAGGATCAGGGTCTTACAGATATTTGGAGGCTTTTTAACCCCAGAGAGAGGGATTATACCTTTCACTCGTCCCTAAATGACTCATATAGCAGGTTAGACTTCTGGCTAGGCTCCCCTTCACTGACATCTAAAACCTTGGATGTAAAAATTCTCCCTTATATTATTTCGGACCACGCTCCAGTCCAGCTTCTGGTTCTATGGGATCCAGTAGCCCCTTCAACTTAAAATTGGAAACTAGACCCTCTCCTTATGTGAGATCCAGACTTTATTCCCTGGGCTCGAACTAAGGTCTCTCTATTTATTGAAGAGAACCCTGTTACAGATACCTCACCAGGTAATACGGAGGCCTTTAAGGCTACAATGCGAGGGAACATTATAGGGTTTGCAGCAGCCAAGCGCAAAGAACGAGAACACCAGCTACATCAGCTTGAGCAGGAGTTGGCAATAGCTGAAACCAAGCTGAAGGCCCTCCCTCACTCCTCCACTCATTCCAGCTTAGGTAAGACCGTTTTGGGACTCCGTTTTGAAATTACCCAGCTGCTTAACAGGAAAGCCGAGGTAACCATCCTTCGTCTTCGACACTCCTTCTGGGAGGGAGGAGATAAGGGGGGCAAAGTCCTTGCTTACCAACTCTGTAAGCAACAGGCCAGAAGGTTCATATATGGCCTAAAACACAAGCAGGGAGTAATGGGTAACACCCCAGAAACCATTAACTCCATTATGTCATCCTTTTTTAAATCCCTTTACACCTCTTCGCATAGGTGTATGAATCTGGATACACATCCCTTCCTAGGCTCCCTTCCGCTACCCTCTCTTATAGTGCAGGAGTCACAACTTCTAGAACTCCCTATTTCCCAGACTGAAGTGTGTTCAGCTATTCAAACTATGAAGTTGGGCAAGTGACCTGGAGCAGATGGCTATACGTCCGACTTCTACCAAGCAATGGCCCCTATTATTTCTCCCCTTCTGACTGAGGTATTTCAAGAGATAGAACTTAAAGGTGCTCTTCCTCCCTCAATGAGAGAGGCTACCATTGTTCTTATCCCCAAAAAAGGTAAGGACATCACTAATCCAGGAAGTTACCGCCCAATCTTTCTCATTAACCTCGATAGGAAGCTATACGCTAAGCTTCTAACAGCTAGGCTGTCTCCCCTCCTTCCTCGTCTTATACACCCCTCGCAAGTAGGTTTCATTCCTGTAAGCACAGTTCAGATCATCTGAGAACCCTTCTAAACCTCATACACTCCACTAGATCTCTTCCCTCTCCGGCCGCGGTGCTTGCTGTGGACTTTGAAAAGGCCTTCGACTCCATAGAGTGGGACTACTTATAGCTAGTCCTTGCACACTTCGGAATGGGTGATATCTTTTTATCAAGATTACAAGCTATTTATAATTTACCTGCAGCCAGAGTGAACACAAACTCGGTGCTGTCCCCACCCTTTATATTAGAACGTGGGACAAGACAAGGCTGTCCTCTCTCCCCCCCCTCCTATTTGTCCTAGCTGTCGAACCCCTGGCCTGTGCAATTTGGAACTATCCTGAAATAATTGGTCTTACGGTAGGTAACACACCATGCAAAACCCTTATGTATGCGGACAACCTCTTTCTCCTGTTAGCAGATGCTCCTCGATCTACCCCTCCTTTACTGACTCTTCTGGAGTCCTTTCATGCATATTCAGGTCTCAAATTAAATCAGAACAAGACCGAGTTAATGCCCTTAAATAAACTCTGTACCCAACAGTTGACCGAAAGATCAGACCTCCTTTGGGCCCCGGATGGGATAACCTATCTGGGGATAATACTGTCACCCTCATTAGATACAATTTGGCAAATTAATATTCTCCCTCTGCTTTCCTCCACCAAAACAGAGTTTGATAGATGGAAGCTCCTTAAACTGACTTTAGCAGGTAAAATTGCTGCGATTAATATGGACACAGCTCCAAAACTCTTTTATTTATTGATGCATATCCCTATCTGCCTCCCAAAAAACTGGGACTTAGCCATTGATAAAGTAATTGGACACTTTCTATGGGAAGGCACCAAACCTAGATACAGTCGAACCAAACTCCGGACCCACTGGAAGCATGGAGGCTGGAACCTCCCTTGGCTAGAGGGCTACCGTCAGGCCTTTCTTTTGGCTCAGATGACCAAATGGCTGACCTCTCATCTGCCCACTTCCCCAAGGTGGCTCCAAATTAAGTTAGATAGCTGGGGAATTTTTCTTCCCTCCTGTCTCTTACTCGCATGCCCTAATAGCAAAGCCAGACCTCCCAGCAGTTTAAGATCTTCCCTCACTTCCCCTACAATAGAGACTTTAAGAGCCAACTGGTATGCTGTTCATCGGAGGTTAAAGATGGACCCTGTTCCAATTTTGCATCTCCCCCTTTGGCAGAATCCTGCCATTGTTATTGGGGGTTATTGGAGCTGGTGGAAAAATTGGGCTAAGAAGGGGATCTCCACTATTGGAGATGTTGTGGATTCTAGGTATAATACAACATATTCATTTCACTACTTTCAGCAGAAATGGGTTATTCCCCAGACTGAATTCTGGAGGTATTTACAACTTAGAGAAGCCTTAAGACCTATCCTGAATTCTCTCTCACATACACAAGACAATCCTTCCGTTTTACAATCATGGATTAAAAACACGAAAGGTCTAGCAGGACGTATCTATGCCAGCATCAGGGAATCTCTGCCCTCTCAGTCTGAGGATGCTAAAAGGAAGTGGGAAAAGATGTTGCACCTTACAATTACCTCTGATGACTGGGACTGGGCTTGGAGGGATTCACACGAATGGCTGGGAGACACCAGATCTCAATTAATACAAAATAAAATATCCCACTCGTGCTATAAAACCCTTGTGAATCTTTACAAAGCTAAGCTTCTGGACTCCGACAAATGCTAGAGATGTCAGGCCATGTCAGGATACTTGATGCACATATTGTGGTCCTGCCCCTTAATTCAGCCTTTATGGCACTCAGTACGAGATGTGGCTTCTAAAGTACTGAAACTTCAAGTCCCTCTCTGCCCTCTTTTTTATCTCTTGGGTATTACCACAGCCCTTCCCAAGTTTACTTACCTGGAATATAAATGGTTAGCTCTTTTGACTATGCAAACCAAAAGAGCCTTGCTCCGTAAATGGAGGTCCTCCATAATTCCTACATTGATGGAAGTATTGGCATCACTCTCGGTAGTGGCTAAGTTGGATAGAATCTCACACCTGCAAAAATACCAACTTTCCAAATTTAGACTCTGTTGGGCCCCCTATTTAACTTATGTCCACCCTAAAACGGGTATAGGATGATTACCCCCTTTTATCCTGGAGGATACAGCTAGCTTAATACTCAATACAATACCTTGCTAACTAAGTGTGGGATGACTGTGAACTGAGGTTTCTACTCCCCTTAAATATTTTCTCCTCACTCTAATGTACCTTCTAGTTTCTTCTTACAGAGACACTAAAATTAAATTCTCTGAAGGTCTTATAGTACACACTTATTGGCTTTATTCTGTCAGAATGGTTTTTTGATTGTATTGTTATATGGCTACCATTTTTGTTACAAACCTGAGTCTTTGGGATTGCTTGTGTTCCTCTGTTCTGCCTCTAGGTAATAGCCGGAGATTGCAGAACATATACACACTTATAGCTCGACTCCTTTCTTGATGCCATGGAAATGATTAGAGAGACTTGTACAGATCCAGTAGAACAGACTCGTGTGCCTATGCCCAGCAAACCCTGTCTTGCAGCTCATCCCTCTGGTGAGTACAGTCTTTATCTTAACGAGTGCACACTGTTATAAATAATGACAACATACTGTTAAAATGAAATGCATAGGTCTCTCTTAGGTCCTCTGACTTTTGCACACTAGTACCCTATCCTTTACTCTCACCCTTTGCTATCTAATTACAACAGATGGAACACAAGCTCTATTTCCACTCTAGCAGGTAGATCAGAATGGATAGGGATCCTACCTGTAATTTCCTGTATGCCAATTGTAGGTAACCTATTGATACCTTTCCCTTTCCCTACCCCCTAGAGATTTAATTTTTATCCCCCCCCCCCTTTTTCCTACTCTTTCCCCATAAGATAGGTGTGTCTAATGTTTAAGTATATGTACCCAGCTTACTGTCATAGGCTTCGGCCACTTGGATGTATGTTTGTGCATTTCCTTGTCTAAAACTAATAAGAAAGTTAGAACAATAAAATAAAAGGGCTAAAGACATTTTTACTTGGCCAAGCATATAATCAATATAATTATTGAAAACCTTATATTCATCTGACTGACTTGTTTATGGTAAATAGCAGGGGCGTAGCTACAGGGGTGCAGGGGATGCACTCGCACCCAGGCCCTTAAGGTTTTAGGGCTCCACATCATACTTTTGATGTTTGTTCAAAACCGGGGGGGGGGGCCCTATAACATAATACCCTTGCACCCAGGCCCTCTGGGAATTTGGTACCCTACTGGTAAATAGATATATTATGTCTAATCTGTTTTACTTATTCTGCAATGTGATTGTCTGAAGTTCATTTGATGATGTTGTTTTTAAGAAATTGTATAGTGCTCCAAGCCTATGGGAAGGGGTGCTTTATAAATAAAGTATCTATCTATCTATCTATCTATCTATCTATCTATCTATCTATCTATCTATCTGTCTGTCTGTCTGTCTGTCTGTCTGTCTGTCTGTCTCTGCAGTAGATGGGGGCCATAGGAAAGGTGTGAGGAGCCAGAGATTCAGGGGATCTGCATTGTTCCCAGTGTAGTTAAAGGACATTGGTTAGTGTCATCATTTGCAACAAGGGAGAAGTGGATAGGTCTTTGGGGTACATTCACAATGAAGGGGCCACTAGGGATGTCCCCACTTTCAAACCTCTGCCACAGGATGGAGTTGTGCCATAAGAATGTGTCATGGGCAATGCTGGGGTACCATGCCAAGACACTGATGATACACCATGTTGCATTACACACCACCTAGTAATTGATGGCATGGTACCCATTCCTATTCACAAAGGCCTTCTCCCTGTCACCGGCTGGTGTGCAGATGGCTACATGGGTGCAGTCAATGACACCAGCTGTAGCTGGTAGATGCATGACTCAATAAAACTGCTGCATGGTTGTGGTTTGCTCTGCTGATGTGCTGGTGTGCTGGGGCATACAATGAACTTCCCAGCATGGGCCAGCAAGGCATCTTGAAATGGGCCCAACAGTTGCAAGGTGGCTAAATGCGAAATACCAGTGGTATCCCCCACTGGCATCTGCAACGTTCCACTGGCCAGGAAGCAAAGTGCAGCTGTTACCTCGAGATCTACAGTCATAATATAGCTGGGCTGGGTGTCTGTCCAAATCAGCTCATGCAGCAGCTCACACAGCTGCCCAAGCATGGGTCCATTGAGCCTGTACCAGCTCATGATCTGGTGTCACTGAGGACTTAAAATGTGACTCATGGATGGTACTGCCTGTTTGCAGCATAGTGCCCCTGTGGCATACATCTGGGACAAGGGTGGCCATTGACCATCTCCTCATCCTCCATGACCTGCTGCATCAGGTACATGATGTGTGCTGCCATGTGAACCATCCTGGTGTGTGGCCTGTAGTGTCTCCCTCTGCCTCTTGGGTTTGTCCTGGCTTAAGTTAGCCATTTTATAGGTAGTATTTGCACAGCAGTGTGGCCTGCGCAATCCCTTTTGTGCAGAGCTATCATGCTGAATACCACGCTGCGCACATTATGCAATGTACCTCCCCCGGTTTGGGTGCTGCATACGTTACCTATGGTGCTAATAGTTCATGCAGTAATGCCCTCTGAATTTGGGATTCCAGAGGTATTACATGTGCAGCATCAGTGCAAACAATTTGTGCCCAGTGCAAGGCTTTAAATATCTGGACCTTAATCTACTACAGGGCATGCAGTTGTGATCTGATATACACTCACCTTGGTTGGCTGAATGCACTCTTCCTGCAGCCTTGTGCCTCACAACACACACCTGGACCTGTGCTAGAAATTCTGCACTGTCCCATCCCTGGCTGGGGAAGGTGGAGTTTACATAACATGCCTTCCCTCCAGTCTTACCTCATCTGGCTGGTTCACTGAGCTTGCCAGCACAGGATCACAAAGCACTACCAACTAGGGTAAAGGCTGGCACTACACCCAATCTTTCTTAACAGTTATTTTTTTATTTTTTTACCCCAAATTTTCAAGATAGTCATTTTATGACTTCCACTTATAAACATGACACGTGGCACTTACAGTATGTTGGCCAAAACATTGTTTTCCACTACAAGTGTGAAAACATATCTTGTCCAGTATATACAAAATGAAACCTGTCACATTTATCAGTCGGTGTGAAAAAATGGCTATGCTGAAAGTTTGGAGTCAAAATGTTGAAAACTGCGAAGTTATGAGAGAATGTTCAAATGCTTCAACATTCATTCATAACTTGATCATTTTACCATGTTTACACCAAATATTAAACATCGCCTTCTTATGACCCCACCTCAGGAACCCAGTAGGTGAACATTTTCAAATCCTGCCTGAAAGGTGATTTTTTTTGCAGTGACTGTCCACTCCCCTTTTGGGGGGATTTGACAAAAAATTTCACCACCATTTTTCCTCTTAGACAGGTAGATCGCTCAGTGGCTTTTGCTGAGGTACTGCCTGTCTACGACAGGGGTCAAGAGAGGGAATTCCACACAGGAGCTTCAAGTCATGACTGAAGGAATGGTGCAGAGCAGGAGGGTTTGCCTACACTGGGGAGTGGGGACCCACCTGGGAGGATAAGGGCCTATACAGGGGTGATGGCCTGCATCAGTCCAGGAGAGGAACCACAGTCCTCAGTAGATGGTTTAAATGTTAAATCACTGAACATTTAAACTAGCCAAGGGAGGTGGCAGAAGGAACTGGGGAGTCAGAAACTGCCTCCCCCCACAGGCTGAAGTAGAGAGAAGGATAACCCAAGGAGAGAAGAATTCCTCAGGGTTCAAATTAGTAAAGGGAACAAGATGGTGGAGATAAAGGGGGAAAGGAACAGGAGCATAAAAAGCAGAGTGGAAACAAAATCTGCAAGGCCATGTGTGTGAATGCTAGAAATCTAGGAAATAAGATTCTGGATCTAGTTGCCATCATGGCAGAGGCCGGCCTGGATAGTGTGGCCATCATTGAGCCATGCTGCACTGAAAACTGTGACTGGGACATGGCCATACAGGGCTATACTCTGTTCAGGAAGGACTGGGTCAGAAGAAAAGTAGGCATTCCAGAGGAAGGCAACTAAAATTTTGCAGGGTCTGCATCAAGAGTCATATAAGGAGAGAGTAAAGGACCTCAATACAGTATATACACCCTAGAACAGAGGAGGGAGAGGGGAGAGACGACAGAGACTTTTAAATACCTTTATGTGAGGGAGAGCATAAAAGCCCTAGAGATACAGGGAATGCAGGGGGAGGCAGAGATAATGTGGGACACCCTAGGGATGGGGAATAGATCTGCTATTCACACTGCAGTGATTTACAGACCTCCAGCACAGAGGAAGGAATTAGACAAGGTACTAGCAGACGCCACTGGCAAGATGGAAGAAAAGGGGGAGGTGCTGCTGGTGAGTGACTTCAAACTACCAGATTTGGATTGGAGCCTCCCAGCAGTGGCTTCAGCTAGAAGCAGGGACATCCTGGACTCTCTGCAGGGGGAATTCCTGAGTCAACTAGTCAGGGAACCCACTTGTGATGGGGCAATGCTGGACCTCATTCTCATTAACAGCAACAGTGCTTCAGATGTGAAGGTGGGAGGCCACTTGGGGACCAGTGATTATTGTAGTGAGGTTCAGTGTAAGGACGGCTGCAAAAATCTAACCACACAAGGGTGAGGGTCCTGGACTTCAGGAGGGCAGATTTCAAAAAGAAGGGTGAATGCCTCAAGGATGATCTAGCAGGAGTGGGTGACCTGGGTGGGGTGGAGGAACCGTGGGCAAAGATAAAAGGGAGCATAGTAAAGGCAGCAAACCTCTGTGTCAAACAAGTGAGCAAAAGCAAGACGAAAATGAGACTGATATGGTTCTCAAAAGAGGTAGCTGAAAAGGTAAAAGCTAAAAGGGTAGCATTCAGAAGGTATAAGGAGATGCAAAGGGAGGCGTATAGGGAGGTGTATCAGGGAATGGGGGAAGCAGAGAAAGCAGCAAGGAACACAAAGGCACAAACTGAAGAGAGAATAGCCCAGGTGGTAATGAAAGGGGACAATATATTTTTTAGACATGTCAGTGAAAAGAGCAAACCAGAGATGGGATTGTAAGGTTAAAAAGGGAAGGAGGGTACTATGCAGAGGGGGACCAGGAAAAGGCATACATCCTGAACAAATGGTTTTGTTCAATGCTAGCAGACAAAAGAGAATGGGAGGGGGTCACAAAAAAGTAACAAAAGCTTTGGAAGGAGGGAGGTGGACACAAGTCCTTTTATGGACGAAAGAGTTCTGAAGGGTACGCTAATATGAAGGTGGATAAAGCAATGGGAACCTGATGGGATGCATCCAAGGGTATTGAGATAGCTCAGGGAAATAATGGCTGTACCTCTGTTCTGTTTAACAGCTCACTGGAAAATGGAGTGGTTTTTGGAGGACTGGAGGAGAGTGGATGTAGTCCCACTACACAAAAGTGGAAGCAGGAAAGAAGCTGGCAATTATATACCAGTCAGCCTGACATCAGTGGTGGTAATGTTAATGGAATCATTGCTGAAGGAATGGATTGTGGAATATCTTGAATCCAGTAGGTTACAAGATCCAAGAAGCATGATTTCAAAGGTGTGGGGGGGGGGGGGGGGTCATGTCAAAGGAATTTGATAGATTTCTTTGACTGGGTGACCAAGGAACTAGACCAAGGTACAGCAGTGGATGTGGCCTACCTAGATTTCAGTAAGGTGTTAAACACCATTCCACATAGCAGACTAGAAAGCAAGCTGGGTAGCTTAACAGTGGGTCCAAAGGTGGTAAACTGGATTAGAAATTGCCTTGGTTATGGGATAGGCAACAGAGGGTGGTGGTAAACAGAGTTCTTTCCAAGGAAGGGAGAGTGACCAGCGGTGTGCCTCAGGGATCAGTGCTGGGACCAGTCCTCTTTAATGTCTTTATAAGTGACATTGCAGAGGAGTTGGAATGGAAGGTCTGCCTCTTTGTGGATGACACCAAAACCTGCAATAGTGTGGACACTCTGGGGGAGTGGAAAGGATAAGCAGAAACCTGAGAAAACTAAAAGAGTGGTCAAGGGTATGGCAGCTGGGTTTCACTGTGAAAAGTGCAAAATGACATGCTTAGGGCACAGAAACCCCAGGGTGGAGTAAAAAAATGGGTGAGTTGTTATTGCGACCACAAAGCAGGAAAGAGATCTGGGGGGTAAGCAATCAGATGACCTAAAGGTGGCCTGCAGTGCAACAAGGCAGTATGGCGGTTGAGTGGTATGCTGGAGTGCATAGGGAGGGGTACTACCAGCAGAAAGAGGTAGGTGGTGTTGCTTCTGTATAGATTGCTGGTAAGACCCCACCAAAAGTATTGTGTCCGGTTCTGGACACCACATCTCTGGAGGGACATAGACAGAGTGAAGAGGGTCCAGAGGAGGGCAACTAAAATGGTGCATTGCCTGAATCAAAAGCCCTAGGAGGACAGACTAAAGGACCTCAATATGTACACCCTGGAACAGAGGAGGAAGAGGGGAGATATGACAGAGACCTTTAAATACAGTACCTCATGGGGGTAAATAAGGTACAGGAAGGGGGTATTTTTCATAAGAAAAGGTGTGCAATAATAAGGGGACATGCTAAGAAGATGGGAGTAGATTCAGAACACATGTGAGGAAGCATGTCTTCACAGAAAGGGTGGTGGATTCCTGGAACTGCCTTCCAGTGAAGGTGGTGGGGGCAAAAACAGTGCTAGGGTTCAAGAATGCATGGTATAAGCACAAGGTAGAGAAAGCAGAAGATTGGGCACAGTCTGATGTAATAGTGTAGGTAAAGAGAAATGTTCATACTAGATGGGACAAGCAATCTTTATCTGCCATCAAATTCTATGTTTCTATGTTTCATGAGGCGGGGCCCAAAAAAGGCCATGTTGAAAATGTGGTATAAAAGTATAACAAAAATTATTTTCAGAATTAAAGTTCTGCCATCCCAGTTACTGATGCAGTTCCCTACTACCAATGCCATCCCCTGTGGAATCCCTGGTGTCTGATATCTGGTAAGACTACAGCAGCCTGTGGTCCTGGTTGTGAAGTCTACAGTGTTGTGACAATGGCTCTGTGGTCTTTAGCACAGTGGCCCATTCTGCTTTTCTTGAAGTGAAATATGAACATCATGGATACACTGGAAGAGTGTCTGACCTTGCTGACAATGGCTTTACAAGGGATAAAAACTGAGGACAGGTGCTAAGCAGTTTGACTACTTGCATTCATGACTGCGGCTGTGGCTTGGACCCCAGATATTGAAGGTGACAGATCATGGACAGTATCACACATATTTCATGATATCATCTCTTAAACCATTTAAATTAATATCCATATGATGCAGATTAGCATCTAGCAGCAAAAAATAAAACATGGTTTGAAGTGTTCTAGTGCTCGGTTTTCAAAGACCCATTAGATCACTACAATGAGTGGCAATCTAGTGCTGTGGAGAACTTTGGGTGCATCAGGGACCCTGCACCCTATTCTGTAAACTCAGGGGTCTCTGCACCAAAAACCTAGGAGTTCCCACACCTGCAGGCTAGTGCCAAACAATTGTCACACCTGCAGGAATTGCCACAGGGATCTGATCCTACCTCCACCGGGCAGAACAGTAGAGAAGCCGGGATTATTGAAGGGATGATGAAACATGCTCACCAGTAGGGGGCAGGGCAGAAGGAGCACTGGGATGTCCTGGGACTATGGCTGCTAAAAGTTTGGGAAGTTGGTAATTAGTTTTGCTGTGGGCATGTTTATACAGAATAGCAAACAGTGCTTTGTACTGTAACTTTGTGACTTAAATGTATCTATCAAGTGGATGGAAAATTATAACATTTTAAAAGCTGATATTAACTGCAATCCATATTGGTAGCCTACAATCATCAAACCTGATGGCAGCTATACCTAGGCAGTGTTGTGGCGACAGCGGGCACCCTACCGGGTCCCACATCACTCCCTGTAATGCCCACTGTAACCACAACACCTCCTTGGTATAGTTGCCATCAGGTTTGATGATTGTAGTCTGCCAATATGAATTGCAGATAATATCAGCTTTTAAAATGTAAGAATTTTCCATCCACCGGATTGACATACGTAAGTTCTCCAAAGTTACAGTACAAAGGACTGTTTGCTTTTCCATTTATACACGCACATAGCAAAACTAATCACCTGCTTCTCAACCTTTTATCAGTCACAATCCTAGGACACTCCCATACCCGATTCAGCCTCCTGACCCCCACTTTTCACTCCCTATTCACCACAGTGTGTGGCACTGGCACAACTCCACTTAGGTCACCTCCTGATTGGTCAAAGTGTAGCAACTTGCTGTGTCCATGGCGGGGCTTGCAAACTCCCCAAAAAGGGGATGGTACAGCTCCACCATGAAGCAAGCCCCCATGCAACCTGGCGCAGAAGCACTTTTGCCACAAAGGTTGCATAGGGTGGGCTGGATGCATGGCATCCCGATTTCGCCAAAGCCAGTGTTTGAAAATCAGGATCACTGCAAACTATGACACAAGGTGCCACTTGCATCATCCCCGTTTGGCACAGGCACCTTGCGTCATAGTTTTCCCTTTGAAAATTGAGTCTGTAGTTTTTGTTTACAATGATCCTTGCAGTCAAAAATCCCCACCCCTCCATATTACAGGAATAGCATTTGTTGCATGTAAAATTATATTTGCATAGTGAATTAGAGGGTTAATACCTTTAGTTAGACAAAGATTTTGAATTCTACTGTCCAGTGCATACTGAGATTTATTAAGTAATAATCCTCCTGTTTCCTTATCCTTGAAATTGGAAAGTTATGAGAGGATACATCTAAATTCACAGCCTTCCAAAAGTGTTTACATTGTTCTTCATTTGCTAGTCTAAAAGAGTTTCAGGCACATATAATGGAATAGTAATTTATCATAACATCATATTATTGTTGTTTCAATATCTAATTATGCTTCTGTTACAGCTGAGGATGACATCTACAAATTTCTATCTATCTATATATAAATATATATATATATATATGTCTGTATCTTTACTCCATGAGGATTTCAAAGCACTTTTGCATAGAAAAGCTAGCTGCTATTACATATGAACTTTCAAAGCTTGCCAATGCGATGGAAGATATGATGAAAATTATTATTACATGACCTTCAGGTTCTCTCTCTCTCTCTCTCTCTCTCTTTTCTATAAAGGGCTAAGATGGAATTTGTCTGATTTTTTTTTTCTTTCAGCTCAGGCCTTTCATCATACATATCAAAGCAAGCAATTATGTCTAGTGATATTCTACCAAATTCTGACTGGTCGCTATCCATGGCAGCAATGGTTTCCTTTTTTCCAGAATGTCTACTGACTTTTTTTAAATTCCAAATTTACCTTGCTATTGTTGATTAGTATTTGTATGACTCTCAGTGTTTTATTTGTTTGCTGTGCTTAGAGAACTATGTGTGAGGTGCAATGATAATAACAGTATTGTGACCTATAGTAAACAGCCAGACCTAAGCAACACCAGATATGAAAACCACAACAACAAAAAAATTACATTTATTTCAGACCTTGGTTGTTTAGTGAATATCACAGGATGCAGCCTATCCATGAAGGAGTCTCATAATATTTATTTTCTCATTATAATGGGCTGTTTATTAAAAAAAGTGTTTCTACACACAAAGATTGGCAATTTTGGAATACAGTACCTAAAGCATACTCTTTTAGGACACACACCATCTAAATAATATATCCTTGCTTTTTATTGTAATGCATTTAACTGTAAATTAGATTGGGATGCTGTAACTATATTTAAGAAAGTGTTCTGCCTACTACAGCATTACTGTACTTATAGTAGTAAACATTTCTTTAGCACAAAATTCTAAACACAATGATCTTTTTAATAATGTATCATAAAATTATATCTATTGCACTGTAATTTTGTGAATTTATTTACTGACACAAGGAATACATTTTTTCATCACACCATCAAGTGCAGTAAAATAAAATGTGAACTTAATGACTGCGTCTTAAACGTCTGGAATCTTATGTTCTTCTGAAAGAAATGAAACTGATTTCATGTTTCTGTTACCAGTGTTAGAAACAAAGCTGTTGTTACACTATTATAACAAAACAGGGTTGCCAGGCATGTTTTAAACATTACTGTTCAATACAGGAAATGTATCAGTTTGAACAAAAACTCAATACCTTACTCAAATGCAACACCTGTTTATTTATTATGCCATCTTATTCTGTTCCATCTGATACTTTGGAGGAGATATTCAAAACATTCACATGGGCAGTTAGGTTGCTCCTGAAAATTTAAAAAAAAGAAACTGTTTTTCTGTGAAGAAACTTGCTGCTTTGAATGTTTAAGGACATCATTAGACTTTAATATCTATTGTTGATTCTAGCAATGCAACTAGAATGTCTGAATAATCCAGTTTATTGCCCAAAAGAGTGTTACAGAATTATAAATTGGAATCAAATTTCATGTACAAATGTTCTGAATATGAGGCCATTGTTCATTTCTAAAATGTGTCCAGGTCTCAGTTGCAAGCATTGAAATAGAATAACCAGGCACTCATACACAATCACAGTTTGTGGTTGTGCAAATTGGGGTATTTTGGGGGTAGAGGCTTCTTTTTGTGCCACTACCAAAGCCTGCCATAAACAAAAGGAAAACTTAAAGTAGTCACAAGGGATACGATCCTCCTCAGAAAGTAAACTGCAATGCAAGTGTGCCCACCAGATATTTGTGTATGCTAACAGGGTTCCAACAGCAACCATACTGGACTCACAGCAAGTAGCCTGGGTATGATAGCACCAGTTGCATTGCATTGTGTCTTACCCAGTGCTTTGAGAATCCAGTACATAAGTAATTTAGTTATTTAAGAGCTGGTGACTGGTAGAGGCACATTGGCCAAGGCTCATTTCCCCATTTGACCCAGGATTATGGGTCACAGAGGAAAGGGACTAGTACAAGGGCTAGAAACATAGAAACATAGACTCTGACAACAGGAGGAGGCCGATGGCCCCTCATGTCTGCCCACAGTTGAAACTGCCTAGTGCCAGAGAGGCTTATTCATGCCCTCCCTCCACCTTCCTTCCCTTCCTGGTTCCCCTATGTGGGATTATGAGTCCCCTGCCCTGTTCCACCCCATACTGGATCATAATGTTGCATGCTTAATAGCATACAGCATTGTTGCGAAACCCGTACCTGTGGTCTCCCTGAGTTGGACCCCCCAAGGGGTGTGGGGGTGGAGCCCCCCTCAGAACAAAGACATGATGCCTCATAGCATTAATCACGAAGCGCAATAGTGCCATGCAACATTATGTCTTGAGACATAATGACCCTGTGCAGTTCTACCCATGTTTTGAACCCTTTAATAGTCCTTGCACTCCACAACTTTGACCAGTAATCTATGTTTCAAGACTCTGCTGTAAAGATTTATGGACAAAGTAAATTATCCTTTCATATGCTAATGCAACTATCAGGAATGGAGGTGAATTCACCTATCAGCAAATAGAGGCATCAGGATAGTTACAGGGGGCTACATCATACAGTAAAAACAAGCCACACAAACATTTCAGACCTCTAGAAGTTATATAAATGGAGCTGACTAGTTGCAAATAAACATGAAATTTACAATAGGTGTGGGTTTAGGCCTCCTTTAAAAGATCATGGGACGGCAAAATGGATCCCTTTGTGCCAGAGCACATGCTGTTTACACACATACAGTGAGGAATTCTCAAGTACACAATGAACTTCCCATAATGAAAGTCTTACTATGTGCTGCTGCAAAGTGTTTTGTGCTGCAGTGCAGAGGAATCTTGGTGCACATGGTAATGAAATGACATATGATTTCCACCTGAACACTGGGATAATAGAAGCCTTTTGCTCAAACTAATAATCAGCTGGAGCAGCACTGTTCAATGCAGACAAAAAGCACATTTTAACAGAGTGCAAATAACCAGCCACTATCAGCCAAGCCCCTCTGCTTATTGGGGGATGGTGAAGGGTGCTTTCTGTTCCATTACCCCCCACCAGTATATTATAATCCCTGGAATCTAGAGATCCCCCACCTGATTCTCAGTACATAAGTTTAACATATCCCTTCACCCAATCCCCAAGTCATATGCGAAGCATATTCCTGCATCTAGTGGCCTACCCTTCATCCCTCATCCTATCACTGATTCATATGTCAAACATATCCCTGGCATCTAGTGACCCCCCTCTCTACCCCTTTTCTAAATGTACAACTAATATCCCTGGTGTCCAATGGACCCTTCCCCAGCCAGGCAGCCCCTATCCCCCCAATGTCCCAGTGACATTACTTAAATACTGTAGTACTGTGATAAAACTCTTACCCCCACCCCATTCCTGACACTGAATAATTTAATATTCACACCCAGGTCCCATCTCAATAGTACACTCCATCCCCACACACTCACTTGCACTCAGTTACCTCCTCAACCCATCGCCCAAAGGATGCCATACAGCAGCAAAGACCTGTAATGCAGAAAAACATCCCCCACAGAGGCTGAAGACCAACCTCTCTACATCACTGATTCATTACTACTGAATGGATTGGTGATGACATCATCATACTAACAGCTGATTGCCTGACCACACAGATCAGTCAGCTGTTCTACTACCACATCATCACCAGTTATTCAGAAGGCGTGAACTTGTAATACAGAGAGGCTGGAACCAGACACTGTGGTTTTCTTCATTGCAAGGCTCATATTTTTGCATTGTATCCTTTGGGTGATGATAGGTAAGGAGAGTGTTGGGTGCCAATCAGTTAGTGGCTTGGGGGGTGTAATATTGAAATGGAATGGTGGCAGGTGGGGGTGGGAACTAGGAAATATTCAATGTTAGGACTAGGGTGGGGGGACAAGTTTAATTACAGTATTGCAATACTTAAGAAGCATTATGGGGGCATTAGGGACTGTGGGCTACTAGGGTGGGTGAGGGGATACTTGATGCCATTGATATTTGTTGTACATTACATCAGGGATTGAGTGAGAGATGGTGAACCACTAGATGCCAGGAATGTGTTTAACATACGAATTCATGATTGGGTGATGGAGGGGAACACTAGAGCCAAGGGAAATGTTTAGCATATTAATTGGGTATTTGGGCAAGGCGGGGGGGGGGGGACTTGATGGCAAGGACTTCTAAAGATATGGAGAGAGGAGTCTCATATGCTGTATGTTGACTCCTTTCATTGAACCAGCACCACTGCCAGCCATATTCTGCAGTATGAAGCATTATGCCATCACCAAGTCAGAGAAGCAAATGATTACTACTCATGCTTTAATGTGTATATAATGACATGCAGATACCCTCTTTTCTCCATCTAAAGGCAAAGTGATTGCTTGCATATCATGGTTCCATTTTGAAGATGGGTGTCTCAGAAGCAGCTTTGCCCTTAGCAAATGGTGTCTTTGTAATTCTGGGGACTACCTATGCCTTTCCACCAGCTGTTCCTCCTTCCTGGGCCAGCAGGGATCTTCAGATGCACTTTGTTCCTCCATTGCGCCGTGCTCCCATGGGTATACCATGATAAGAGCGAAGGAATATGAGTGAATTAATTATAGCAAGGACAAAAGAGCAACTGTGATTTTGGTGAGATAGGTTTAAAAGTGCATTGTGTATTCTGCAAAATAGTGAGGTAGTGTAAAGTAAGTTGACTGAAATTGAAGTTGGCTGCTTTGTGGCAGAAAATTGTGATGCTCTGTAGCCTAGTTGTTAGAATCACTGGCTATGTGTCTGCTGTCTAGTTGCAGCAGACCTGGGTTTGATGCCTGTGATTAGTAGTGTTTTTTTGTTTTTTTTTACTTATGTACTTCTGCTTTTCGTATATGTTTCTACATGGTTTGCAGCTCCACAGTTCTGTTCTGTACCCTCCTTCTGACTTTGTCCACCTCCCCAAGTTGCATCCCAACCGGAATAGAACTATATCATCTACTCCCTCCTTGGTTTACTTGGTTTCAAGGGACAAAAGAAGGCTACTGCCCATCGAGATTGTCCCCCACCACATTGGTGGGATAATTATACCCCAGGGCTATTCCACTCCAACCAATGATCTAACCCTTTCTTAAAGGCAAGAGTGGAGCTGCTGTCAACTAAATGTTGTGGAAGAATATTCCATAGTCTAGGGTTTTTTACTGTGAAGTAATTTAACCTTTTTGTTGTTCTAGTTTTAGAAACAAATATCTGTTTGTTATGATACCGTGGGGAATTTCAACTGGTTGAAAAATGTAAACCACAGTGATGCAGTAACTCCTGAGAGTTCTGAATTTTATACAGGAGGAGAAGATCACCTCTTGTACGCCTTGTATGTAAAGAATGTAACCCCATGACCTTTAACCTTTCCTCATAGTCTAGTTTGGATAGATAAGGCACCATTTTGGTGGCTCTTCTCTGCACACTTTCAGCTCTATCCACATCCTGCCTTAAGTAGGGATTCCAGCATGGAGATTCATAGTCCACGTGAGGCCTAATGAAAACTCTATATAGTGGGATCACACATTCCTGAGTCCTAGACACAAATGCACGTTGGATTCGGGTGAGCAAGGCATTGGCTTTCCTGGCTATCATTGTACAGTGATCATTGGGTTTCTCCCACTCCCTGAATTGCTTCCACCTGGAGTTTGTTATTTTAATTTGCTGTGGGGGTGGAGGGGAAAGCCCCTCATAAAGGGGGGTGTAGGGGCATAGCCCCCCCCAGAGAACAAGTCAGCACACATCACTGTTAGCGGAGCACACTGTAGTGCTCATCACCATTTTCATTTTCTTTGTCATTCAGTTGCTGTTTTTCTAGGTGCTGTTTTGTAGGCATTTTTTCACATGGAACTACTCCTATGGGTGAATAATGGAATAGAATTTGCATAGGTAAACTTGGATCTGAACCTGTTTCATTGTACCACTCTGTGGATGTTAGGCAACTTTTCTTACATGTAGGAGACTTTGCCCTGTGTTATGCTCCAGCTTTAAAAATGTTGCCCATGATGTTTTTCATTCTTACACTTTGGGAAGGAAAAGAATACAAGAATAAAATATGTAAGAGAAATTAGAAGCAAGATGTATGAAGTAGCAGCAAAAATATATCAGTAGCATTCTCGTTCTCTCTCTCTCTCTCTGTCTCTCTGTCTCTCTCTCTCTCTCTCTCTCTCTCCTGGTGCAGAAAAGTAAGAAAGATACAGTATCTTCTACAGTTTATGTAGCACTGCATGCGATCTTGCCATGATAAAAATAAATAGCTTAAAAGGAACAAAGGTATGATCTTATCCAGTATGTATCATAAACATTTATCTGATACATTCATTTTAAAGTAATGGAAACAGTTAGGACTTTCAAAAACAGTTAAGCAATATCTAAGCAGGTAGATCATTTCAGTATGTCACTGTCGAAGATGTTGGCCATTGTTCTGGATTTAGAAAAATAATTTTAAAATATACTGAGTACCAAACGCATTCTCCACTTAGTACACTGGCCAAAATCTGTTTTTAGAATGCTGACTGAGAAAATGTGGCATGCATTAAACATTCAGTACTTATTTTCTTCTTAAAATTGTTTAGGTGATGATTTAACTGTGATCGGTAAAACAGATAAAATTACTTTAGAATGCATAACTGACCACTGAGTATAGTACCTTTGTTACCCATACAGTGCTTTAAGATCTCTCTGGTTGATCTGGTTCGCTTGCTGATGGAATTAGAGGAATGGACGTTATTATCTTTTTTTGTGTTTCTTTTTCATGATGACATTAGTCCACTTGAAAAGGGTAGGGCAGTTTGCATCAGAGGTTAAAACCCCATCTTTATTCTCAGAGCAGGTAAAGTAGGGATGAGTGTAGTGCTGTTTTCTTCCCCACAATGCAATATGCAAGCTCCAAAGCCTGACAAGTGAGGACATCTTTTACCCTTAAATGATAGCTGAGGTACAAATTTTCATTCATGCCTATGCCACCAGACCATATGAATGCCATCCATTATGCACAGGTATATGTAATGATATAATAAAATGGCCTACCATTGACTTGGTACTTAATTGAGAGCACAAGGCAAGCATGACAATGGAATTTATTTTAAACTGGGTCTCCAGCAGTGAAAGGCAATGGATTGATCTGCTGCATGTCCATATTCTCATCTGAGATACAACTAGTTACAGTAGCTGAAGACATTTTTTTTAATCTGTCATCAGAACAATGTTTGACCATAGACAGGAAAAATCACTGGGGTCCCAAAATAAAAAAAAAAAAAAGATTCATTTGTGCAAGTACAGATGCCCATACAGATATTACTGCTATGAAAATTTCAGGCAGGTGAAAACAAAGAAAAGAAATAGTAAAATGTATTACTCAATGAAAAATGCAATAACATGGATAGTCTTAATTCGTGACTATTTACAAAAATGCTCTTTATTATTATCCTTTAGCAATCACAGTATTTATTTTTATATTCCAAAGGAAAAACTTTAAAGCATTTTGATAGCTCATTATTGGTCACTAGGGAATAGTGTAGCTTTTCAGACCTATCTGCAAATTATAAGACAGGTTAATATGAACTAGATGGAAAAAGATGCCAATTATGTTAGATATTACTCCAAATAGCTTTCAGTTCCTGAGCTGATGAAAGACGATATTACTTGTATGAATTGTATACCTTTTTGGGGTGATTCCTGATAATATTTTGTCTAATACAATTTTTTTTCATCTTTACTGAAAATGTAAAAGCCATTGCTATGATAGAGCGACTACTGCTGTGCCTGCCATGTGATGACACTAATCTCATTCACCAGATCAGTTTCTGAAGTCATTAAGCTTCTAGTAAAGTAGTGCCATAGCAGGGCAGATTGCTTTAGTGGATACAGGATGGATTACAAGCTATAAAATATAACAGCCAAAACATGAATCCTAAAAGAATCTTTATTGTAATTCATGCAGCTTTTAGATGAGATGGTAATGTGTAGCTTTAAGCAAATGACTTAAATGAACAAACAAAATGGAATATAAATAAAACACAACACAGCCTTTTCAAGATACAGCTGCAACAGTTTTATTTTCATAATGGTGTAGTACTGTACAGTAGGAAGGTTTTTTACAATGAAATTATAGATACTGTACGTTAACATAAAACGTATATTATATTTTAGGATGTTGTGATTAATCTTGACATTTATCAAAGTAAAAATGTTGTCATTAAACAAATGACATATAAGTATGTAAATGTATAATTTGCATATATGTGTCAGTGTTTATTGCAGAATGAACAAAAACATGGTTGATAAATATTAATGTAACCTTCCACAACAACTTATCACAGTTGGTTTCACCTAGTAAGATGGTGGCAAACTTTGTCACTGTCAGGGGGAAAAGCAGTTAATTCTGATGTGATGTTGACACTTGATGACATCATATTAATAGCATGTATATTATAGGCAAGAATTGCTCATTAATCTGTAACAAAGTGGTATGTATTGTACATAGTCCAGAACATTTCTCAAGCAGAAATCTTGTAATGTTAACACTTTATTTGTTGCATTCAATAACAAAATAAATCCTATTTAATGATCAGTTTTCTCCTTTACAGTAACCTAGACAGCATCTTTCAGGGCTCTGACACAACAAGAATTGGAAGCAAACGCAGCAGGTAGGCATACTCACTTAGAGTACATTAACAATATGTCAGTTTAACCTTTTGACCCTGAACAGTTTAGCAGTGCAAGCAATTTAAATCTTTAAATTAACTTATACGTAACAGTCCTCATTAAACTCTTACACTAATTAGTTGCTTTTGCAATATACAATGAGTTGCATAAGTGTTGCTGGACCCAGCATAATGATTTGTAAAAATTGTCTCCTATGAGTTGCTAGTAGCTACTCAGTTTTGCATTTCACTGTGAAAGGGCTACAGATGCATTCCACTTGAGTTGCAAAAACATTTTAATATATCTGCTGTGGAACTGGAGTGTCTAAGTGTTGTAAAACAACACTATGTGAGTTGCCAATGCTTCTAAGAAAGTAAGTGCGAGAGGTGAGGGTACATAAAGAGGGAGCTATGGTAAGGAGGGGAGAGATCCAAACCAGAATTTAGAAATAAAAGAGCACAGTGGGAGAGGCCACTGGCTAAAAAATAGGGAAGTGCTAGAGAAAAGTGTAGGGAGCAGTGATGAGTATGGGGGGCAGTCAAGGGTGTGAAGCAGCAGAAGGGGTGAATGAGGGGGTCCAGTCTAGCTGGGGTGGATTTGGGTGCACCAACATACAAAACATTGTGGTAGTCAAAGATTGGGAAGATTGCTCTAAGGATGACCTGTCCATGAGTTGGAAGAAGGATGCACACTTTGTTGCTATATAGGGCACCAGGTTTTGGATGGAGTTTTTGATGAATGGCATCCATGTGGTTAGAAAAGTTGAGGAAATGGCCTAACCAAATGCCAAAGTGTTTTGGTGAAGAGACTTCCTCAATTGAAACACCACTGAAAGTTTTCAAAATTGGCAGTTGTGTTGATGTGGCTAGACATAGCCTGGTGTCAAAAGACATACAGTACAAATAGTCTTCTTGACATAGAGTAACAACTGGTTGGTGTGGAACCAGAGCTGGAAATCTGTGAAGTCCATCTGGAGCTCAGCAGTCAGGTCAGGAGTGGATGAGTCAGAAGCAATAAGCATAGTACCATCCAAGTATGTATGTATGATCAGTTGACATCAAGTGCACATACGTGTGTGCATCTGAGTTTGTACTTGCTCTCTCAGCCCTCTTTGGGGAGTTTTGTAAATGGACTTTAGCTGACATATCAGTTCTGAATTAAAGTAGGGTTACTGCCTGTACCTGTTTTCAGAGGTCTTTTCTATTAATGAATACGGCACTTTGAATCCTGGTCAGAGTCACAGAAATCTTTAACTCTGGACATGTGCTAATTTGGATATTTTGGTGTATCCGCACAACTGTTTCTTCATTGTTTTGTATCCTCATGTAATGGATACACACTACAATTGGGGAAACTAGCTAACTTCTTGCTCTGAGGTGAGCTCTGTTTCTCCTTTTCTGGTTTCATTGAACTTCTATATATTTCTAGAAAAAAGTGTTACTTTGTAACATTTTATTAATATGGTTATAATAATAACAATGTTAATAAATTGACTCATGTGGAATGAATACGTTATTGAGTCATGGACTCATTTACATTGATTTCAATTTCAGCAAGATCTGGTTACAGCTTGGATAAGGTACAATTTATACATTACAACTTGAGTACAAACTTAGATTTTCAGCATAATTACAACAATATTTAATGTTTCCCTTATCCTTCACATGAGAGAAGGTATTCAGTACCCAGTTGTTATACAGCAACAGATTATAGCCATGTTCCATGTACAGTGGAGCCAGCCATGATGCAGTGCAGTACCTTGCAGTATTACTGCAGCATGCTGCAGTATGCTGCAGGAAACAGTGTAATTCAATTGCAATTAAGCCTTTTTGTCATACAGTACTTTTTGATACTGTATGTAATTTATTGCAAGCTACTGCATTGCATCCCAATTGGCTCTACTGTATGTGTCACATGGATAAATGAAACTTCAACATATTAAGCATACAGCTTTCATCAGTATGATGTGTAGTCATCCATATCATGGAGTTCTCTGAACTTGCTCAGGTATAGTAGGGTGTAGGCAGCAAATAGTGCACAATGTGCAATCCTTGTATTGGGAAAAATGTGATGGGGGTGTGATCCAGGTACTGGCCAACAGGCAGATTGTCTCAAGCCAGATGGCCGGCATGGGAGAAACAGCCAAAGCCTGCTCTGGTGCTCACGTGAGGGACAATATTTTCCAGTCATGTATAGATTTAAGCCCCTCCTGGACTTGTTTGGGCTCTAACAGGGCCATAGTGTAGTGAGGCACCTTATCTGCGGTACAGTTGTACATGAGGTGTAGCAAATGAAACTGTGGCAACCTAGGTTCAGCAAATTGAATCAATCTACTATACAGTGTGCAGTGGTGGCTATCATGGGGTGTATTTATTACAAAGTAAGCAAGCCTGTTGCAAAGAACATTCAGACTGTTTGGAGCTGACCTGTTGGCCCAATTTTATAGTATGTCTACATAGTCCAATAAATACCTTAACATTTTGTTCACAATATGCATGAATGTAGGAGAAGAAAAGCAAACCTTACTCCTGTATAAAAAATCCAATTTGAGACCAAGATTTTTTATGAGATTCTCAATGTGTAGATTTCATCTTGGTGGGGGGGGGGGTGTCTAACCACTTGCCCAAATATTGGTATACAATAGTGAGTTGTAGCTCATGATGGTCTATGGTAGTGTTCATGTTTGTATGTATTTTACCAGGTAAAAAGCTCAATTGAGCAAAACACATTTACAAGGAGGTTCCGGGTAGGACAGACAACAATAAATACAATAGTTTAGAAACAGCAGAATTACAACCAAGGAATGTGTTACTAGTTGCAGGATCTAGAACATATTCAAATGAAAGAAATAAACAGAATAGCCGGCCTGCCGGTGCAGTGGTTGGATTTCCGATTGTGACGCCTGTGACCCGGGTTGGAACGGACTCGGCGTCGCCGGAGGGCCGGGCCGGGGAGAAGGATCAAGCCGCCCTCACGACTGCTCTCCCTTCTCCGGGGAGGGTGTGAGTGAGTGGCCGGTGCACGGAGGACTCCTGGTGGAGACCAGGAGAGCCCCAAGCACCTCGGGACCTGATGTCAGAAGGGGACGGAGCAGACGCTGGCGCCAGACGCCACGCCCCTTTAAAGGGGAAAAATCCTGCCCACCTCCAGACGCTCTATGATGCCCGTCCCTCGGACTGCAATGGGCTCCCCCAAGAGCATGGCTCCCATTCTATTCCATCGTTCGTGGCACCCTAAGGGCCGAGGGTGCCATGTCTCCACCTTGGGGGGTAAGCCAGGGGGCACTGGGAGCACGGCACAAGGGGATGCCGCAGCAGGGGATCCGTGACCGTGCGGAAAAAAAACTGGCGCAGAGGGGGGGGGGGTAAAATAAATAAATAAATAAATAAACAGAATGGAAAGAATGAAGTACAACGATGTAGGGGAAAAAAGGGGGTGAACAAGTTATAAGCAAGATAAGTACCATATCCTATCAATATTTAGAATCAGGAAGGTTAGTAACATTCACATTTCTCAGCATAATGGTTCATAATTACTGCTTTAAAAGAACAGAGACTTATGAATGAATTCATTTTAAACAATTTTTATAGATTATTTAAATCAGAAGGAACAGTCCAACTGAAGTCCATTTTATCAAAACTGGGAAAGTGTCTGGGTATGTTGATGGGGATAGCATTTTTTTTCTCAGACTATACAACCCAACAGGTCTTGTCAAAATGGACAGAAATATATACTGGAAGCACATAACAGAGGGCTTTAGAGGTCCAAGTATGGAGATTCCTTAGTCTCCTTGTAGTGAGAGATGTCCATACTGCAGCTGAGTATGGAGGGGAGGGATGCGTTCCGGCAGGAAGGTTGGTTATGAAGTGAAATTCTCGGCAATACAACCCCTAAAGTGTGGCTAAATGAGTAGCAGAGGCACAACCATATATGACATCACCATAGTAAAGAGATCACCATTTGTTAGTGTATCTGAGTTTCTTCTGGAACCCCAAAAAATGTTTTGCATTTTGCCTGTATTAAACATCAGATTAATTTGTACATAGAAGGATTTGACTTCATTAAGTCCTTGCTGTAGAGAGGCTTGAGCTGAGGACACATTTATCCCCTGGGTATATAAGATGGTATTATCCATATATTGGTGGAAGTCATCAATCTCAGACCCACAGCATGAGTCATTGATGAATACTGAGAACAAGACTGGACACGACATGGAACCTTAGGAGACAGCTGACACAACTGGCTAAGCTTTCGATTTTACCCCATTAAAAGGTACTATCTAGTGCCTTATAATGCTGTTAAATCTGAATTTATGTAATATATTTCCTAGGATTTTCATGGTAAAACATCAATAAATAAATATATAAATAAATCTTTTAATGACTATATTAGATAAATAAATCTTTCAATGACTCTATTTTATCCCAAGTATGCTTTGGATGCTATCAAAAATTACTTTTGCTTATAAAGCCGCTCTTATTGCTCCCATTACTTCAGAGGAGATAGTTAGAGTCATTAAGGATCTCCCGACAGACAAAACACCAGGTCCTGATGGTTTCTCTGCAAACTTTTATAAAGTGCTCCACAGTTGGTCCCATCCCTTCTGGCCTTGTTTCACCATATTCTTTCAGGACAAGATTTGGATAAGTCCTTATTTGAGGCTTTAATCACTCTAATACCGAAAGAGGGTAAACCCCCTGATAGAACGCATAGTTATAGACCGATTTCCCTCTTGAACCAGGATCTTAAGATTCTCACAAAACTTCTGGCGGATTGGTTAGGCCCGATGTTGTCGGATATCATAGGCCCAGAACAGGTGGGATTTATGAAGGCTAGATCCTCGGTAAACCATCTCAGGACCCTGTCGCATGTCTTTTTGGCCACCAGGGATGCTGACTATCTGGCTGTGCTCGTCTCCCTGGATAGGAGGCATTCAACAGGGTTGATTGGAATTGTTTATTACATTCGCTTCAAGCTTTTGGATTTCCCCCCCTTGTTTTTAAAGTGGATTAATGCTTTATACAAATCTCCAACTGCACAAGTGGTTTGTAATGGGTCAATGTCTGATCCTTTTACATTTTATGCCGGAACTAGACAGGGTTGCCCATTATCCCCTTAATTGTTTAACATCTATTTAGAACCTCTCATTTGCAGGATTACAACAGATCTAGATATACAGGGTATAGTGGTTCAACATCAGACTGTCAAAGTTTTGGCTTATGAGGACGACTTGCTCCTACAATTGTCCCACCCCAGGACATCAATACCTGCCCTGATTACAATCTTGGAAGAATTTAGTTCTATGTCTAATTACAAATTAAACAAGGATAAGACTGTGGTCTTCCCTTTAAATTACAAAGCGATAAAGATAGATGCTTCAGTAGTAGGTTTCTCATGGCAGACTAAATCCTTGAAATACCTGGCAGTTAACTTGTCAAGAGATCCCGGTAGATTTATAAAATTAAACTTACATCCCCTAGTTGCTGTCATTAGGCAAGATCTTAAAAGATGGACCTTGCTCCCCCTTTCTCTTTGGGGGAAAATTAATATAGTTAAAATGAACATTTTTCCTCGGTTATTTTACCTAATTAATCTTTCAAATGTCTGGATCCCCCTAGCGTGGTTTAAAAGGATGCATAAGATGATTACAGATGTCATTTGGACAGCTAGGAAGCCCCGGATAAGTTATAACAAGCGCTCAGCCCCCAAGGAGAAAGGAGGACTCTGTCTCCCACACATTGGTCTATATTACTGGGCTAGTCATGCAAGCAAGTACTTGAGATGGCCCACACCTAAACTCCCCTCAATTTCATATTCCTTTACTCCTATATGGCTCAAAATTGAATGTACCCTAATAAAGGTTAATGCGCTATCTCCCAGGGCACTTTTACATACCAGGTTAAAATCCCTACCCCCCTCAATCAAAGGCAGCCCCATAGCAGTATCTATAAGAGTTCATTCACAGTTATGTTCCTTCTTGAAATATGAGCATACATTAGATCCCTCTCAACCTAGGTGGGGGAACCCCAACCTCACTGTTGAGGGCAAACCCCTCCAATTGAAGTGGATCTCCCAGCTGGGAGATCATCCACTTAGCTTTTTCATTCGGGAAGATGTCTCATGGTTAACCTCTTCCGAGATTATTCATAAAGCCCATATCCTGAATTCTGCCATTTTCAAAATATTCCAGTTACTGCATCTGATGGTGAAATCTCTTGGTTCTGTCCCTCCGGTACCATCAAGATTATCCTACTGGACAGAACTGATTCCTATGGCAGGCCTACCTCATGCTGTATCTAAGATGTACGGGATATTACATAACTGGAAATGGCTGGATTGTTTTGGCCCGACTCAATTTTGGGCCTCCCTTTTTCCCCAACAGGAAATTAACTGGCCTTCTTTGTGGGTGAATTGTCATAAATATGGTAGACATGATAAGCTCCAGTTAATGCAGTTCAAAATCCTGTATAATTACTATTATTCACCCGAGAAATTGGCCAAGTTGGGACTCCTGTTATCCGATACCTGTACTCGTTGCCAACAGGAAGAAGGGAATCTACTACACATATTCTGGAAATGTCCCAAAGTAGCCCCCCTTTGGCATGTGATTCGACAAAGGGCTGATCCTTTACTAGGATTAAATGATCTTTTCACCCCCGAAATTTGCATTTTGGGAGATTTCTCCTCTGTCACAGTTAATAGCAAAAAATTTCACATAACTCATATAGCTATGTCGGTTAAAAATCTGGTTTTGCGTCATTGGAAAGACACGACCGACATTGCTTATAGTGAGTGGTTACAAGAGTTGTTGGCAAATCTGCATTTGGAAAACATGATTGCTAATTTACATGATCAATTCCAAAAATTTCAGAAGATCTGGGGCCCTATGCTGAATTGTACTCCCTACAATCATCATAGAGGTTTACTCTCCTTTTATTTCTCCTTCTGATATTTCATCTTGTGTGAAGAAATGCGGAAAGGGAGGGGGGGAGGAGGGAGTGGGGAAGAGTTGATCTAACTCCTGTTCTTTGACCCTGTATCATTTGTATGTACGCTAGCTAGATCTTCTCTTTGTAAATGCATAGAAATGAATAAAGTTTGAATGGAAAAAATTACCTTTGCTTAACTGGTTATCTGCAGACAATTAACATATTTTTATGGTTTTATGATAAGGATGAATGTAATTGTTTTGTGACATAGTTTTCTTGTGGAGTCTATTGACTGAATATTATTATTGTACTGTTTTTTGTATGTATATTTTGTTTCTGTAATATTTTTATATGTGTGTGTTTATGTGTACACTGTCGCATATGAAAACGGGCAGTCATGCTCATTGTGCATATAAGTATAAAAAATAAATTAAATGAAATATTTTACTACTATTATTGTATTCAGCCAGCAGCCTATTGATTGGGAGGATGATACCATAGGATATGATTATCTTTCTGTCCTACTCCATACTGTAGTTCACACTGTACTGCATCTAGACACCAAGTGATGAATTCCCAACAGGCAAAGGAGTCAGCTGCCTGATGCATGCACCTTTTAAGCTTAGGAAAGATGGATGGAAGCATGAGAAGCTTCCAGGAGTGTCAAGTAAGCCTATAATTATAGTAAGAATGATTGAATGTATTTGAAACTTTGACAACACAGTATTTGCTAAAAGGATTTCAAAGAGGGAAATCACTGCTTATTTTGCATTGACAAAATGAGGGAGTGCCTTGTGAGACTTTGGTCGTTTTTATTGATGGAAGTAAAAATAAGTTTATTGATTATATACAGGAGTTGAATTCTCCTTCTTCACACTCTTCTGTGAGAAAGCCTAGAAGAGTTCCTCTGACTGAATAGTGTGCAGTTCCAGTAAGTAAATAATCTATAATTTCTTACTTGCTCAATCCCAGAGGCTCTGGGTGCTTTACAAAAAAGGTATGAAGAATACAATCATTCATTTGACAAGTGTCAGGCAGGATAAATAAAATACAATAAAACAAGTTAATAAATATAAGCAATAAAACTAAAATGGGCTATCACTAAATTTCAAATGCTTATTTGAACAGATGTGCTTTCATCCCCCTCTTAAAAGCCTCCTCTGATGGGGCATCCCTCAAAGCCTTTGGGAGTGAGTTCCAAAGGACCTGGCCAGTCACATCAAATGCACAGCCTCCAGAGGTTTTTAATCTAGTCATCAGAACTACCAGGAGGCCATCGGTGGAAGAATGGAGTGAGCATCCAGTGTAGACAAGTGTCAGGAGGTCACACAGCTAGCTAGGGCCCAATCCGTGTAGGGCCTTATAGGTGAGCAAGCCCACCTTGAAGCTAACCCTCCATCTGACCATCAGCCAGTGCAGATCACAGGGTTACATGGCAGGACCTAAGAAGACCCATCACCAACCTGGCTGCTGCATTCTGCACTAACTATAGCCAATACAGGTTCCCTCCACTGACCCCGAAGTAAAGAGCGTTACAGTAATTGAGCCTTGAGGTGACAAAAAAGGCATGCACCAGCAATGGCAGGTCAGCAGGTGGAATTAATGGTTTTAACCGGACAACATTCCTTTGATGATAAAACCCACTCCGGACAACAGATGACACCTGAGCTTCAAGTGTCAACCTGTCATCAAGGATGATGCCCAGATTCCTCAAACTAGTGGAAGCTACCAGTTAAGTATGGCCCAGGAACATACCTGTTCCTGATCCAGCAGCAACCACATCATGCCGTCGATCAGGCCTAGTCACTAGTATCAATATCTTATTTGGGTTAAGTTTCAGCCACTTAGAGGACATCCAATCCTGGATCTTGGCCAGGCAGATGTTAAATACCTCCATGGTGTTACATGTCCCAGGAGGAAAGGACATATACAGCTGAGAATCATTTGCATAACAGTGAAAACCCAGCTTGTAACACCTAATGATCTCCACTAGGGGTAGCATTTACACTGCAAAACAGCATCAGTGACAAGATTGAACCCTGAGGACCTCCACAGCGCAGCAGCTTCAGGCAGGAGGATAAATTCTCATCACTACCCATTGTGTCCTGCCCATGAGAAAGGACTCAACCAGTGGACGACAGTACCAGTGAGTCCACAAAACTCTCTAAGGCAATTTATTTATTTAATTAGCTTTTGTTTACTGGGTAAGTACACTAGACAAGTATTATGCCTATTTTCAGGAATGACCCGGGAGAGTACAGACAGTGATACAAAAATGGGGCAGGGAAAAATGCAAGTATATCACACAGCGTTACAAAAAGTGCAGAGAACAAATGCAAGTACATCATGGCGGTGTAACAATAGGTAGGAGTAAATGCAAGTACATCACACAGTGTTACATGACAGTGCAGAGAACAGTGCTAGTACAACATGACAGCATAACAACATAAAAGGGTAGTATCATTTTACAGGGGAGCAGAAGTCAATAAGGCAACCTATAACATCATAGTAAGATGCCACCAGGGAGATGGTAGGTCAGACATACATTTAGAGACATGTAGATAAAGGCAGAACCAGCAAATGTAGGTGTTGCCAGTTATGCCCAATTGAGGAGTACCTAGATTGAAGATAGAAATATGGATACAGCAAACAATTTCGGGCAACCTGTATGAGGCAAGAATGGGTCACTGCAAAGACCATTAGTCTAGGGAGGCTTAGGGCATTCATACGCTGAGGCAAGTTTTAAGAAGCCCCACAGAGATTTGCGAAAACTCTGGTGGGAGGAGGCCAATCTGACATGCTCTGGAAGGGAGTTCCAGAGTCTAGGAGCACTTACGACAAAGTCCCTGTCCCCCATGAGGGTCCTGGTGGGGGGGACTTTGAGCGTTCCCGAGGCCTGGGACCTAAGAGGGTAGGGAGAAATGTCAGTTTGTGGTAGACACTGGGGCAGCCCCGAGGGGATGCTGGTTCGAATCACTTTGCCCGTGAGACATCCTACCCCAAAATCGAGGTACCTGGCTGGAGCAGAGATTATCATAAAGCTCGCAGCGATGGGTGAGATGGGGGGCAGCCAAGGCAAAACGACAGATATTATTGTAAGTCATATGCCATCGGGAGAGATGTGTCATGGAGGAGTGAGCAAATAGTGCAGACCATAACTAGGAGGAAGGAGTACACCTCTTGCAAGGGCAAGTCTGGCTGCAGAGAGAGACTATATGTGCCCCAGGCCAGGCCCAGTTTACAGTCACCGCCCCCTGCAGACGCTCGAGATGTGACATCCCATGTCAAGTTGGGGGTTGAGCGTGACCCCTAGGTATTTGACTGAGTTCACTACTGGGAGGGAGGAACCATTGGAACTAGTGATATTTAGCAGGGTTGATGAGGCTTTGATTTTGGCTGCAGAACCGAATAGCATAGCCTGTGTTTTTTTCAGGTTCAGGACCAGCTTATAGTTAGTAACCCAGGTCTGGACGTTGTTGAAGTCCTCGGACATGCATTGGTTAAGAGTAGCTGTGTCACGGGACTGGGCCACTATCACCAGGTCGTCTGCATATAGGATGGCACTACAGTTGGTCGACACCATAGGGAGTTTATTGATAAATAGAGAGAAGAGGAGGGGGCCCAGTACTGACTCGTGGGGGACACCGGAGGTCACCAGTTGGGGTTCAGAGAGAACTTTGTTGAAACTAGTCCACTGCATTCTTCCTTGCAGGTAGCCCGTAAGCCAAACAGGTAGCACAATGTGGTCCATGGTGTTAAACGCTGAAGAGAGACCAAGGAGAATGAAAATTGATCAGTTTCCTCTATCTCTCACCTTGGGGAGGTCATTTTGCACCATGACCAACTCTGTTTCAATGCTGTGCCTAGACCTGAACCCAGATTTGAGAAGCTTATAGATTTCAAAGGCTGAGAGGTGTGCCTCAAGCTGCAGAGCCACCACTTTCTCAACAACCTTCCTCAGAAATGGCAGGTTGGAGACAGGTCGATAATTCACCAAGATGTCAGGGCCGAGTGATTGTTTCTTCAGAAGGGGCCTCATTAATGCTTCTTTCAAGGCACAAGGGAAGAACCCCCTCTGAGATCGAGCACTGGACAATCTGGGTCCAGTTCACAAAAAATGGGCCACAGATTCAAAATCACCTCCATGACCTCAGTCACCTCCACCAGCTGAAACTCAGCCTAGACAATAAGAATGCATCTGTTCTCACTAGGCCCATTACTAAAGGGCTGACCTTGTCCCACTGGCGAGATCCCTGACCGAATGGAGGACAGCCTGTAAGAGAAGAACTGTGTGAACTCCTCACATAAAGCAACTGAAAATGCTCTCCTCAGCAGCAGACAGGCTAGATGAAATAGCCTGTCCACAGTCCAAAAGAGCAAACCCGGTCTGTTCCTTCCTGCAGCAATCTCCCTGGAGAGGAACTCAAGTCTTCTTATGGTTGACTGCCCTTTGATATTCACCACAGTGAAATCTCAGAGGCAGTCTATTCTCCTCAGACTGAGTCCTCCACCAGCAATGCTCCATCTTCCGATCCTTGGTCTTCATCTCCTTGAGAGCTCCATTGAACCATATGGATCTCATTACAATGGCATAAAGTGCCTTGGAGACAGCACTATTATAGGCTGTCACCACCTCACTCACACCCTCCACACATGCAGCACTCACACCAGAGAAATCCACAACCCCCAACAGCCCCTCTGGGGACAATACCCTTAATGGGTGGTAGTGAATCATTTCAGCAATGGAGGGACTATCGGGGTGCCCTAAATGATAACTCCATTGTGCAATGATCAAAACAGGAGACCAGATCAATCCTGAGATCAGTGACCTCAAATCCAAGTAACAATACTAAGTCCAAGGCAGGGCCATGGTGATGATTTGCAGAAGCAACCACTTGAGTGAGGCCCAGCGTTGTCATCAACTGGAGGAAGGTTTGACCAAAATGCAAGAGTTCGTCATCGACCCAAGTGTTGATGTCACCCAGAATCAACAATCTGGGTGACTCCAACATTCTGTCAGTGATGAAGTCTGCAACATCATGCAGGAATTCCTGCTCATGCCCTGGAGGGTGATATGTAAGGAGGATCCTGTAACCTACACCTGGATCCCCATGCACAGTCACATATTCAAACAATGAAGTAGATCCCACCGAGTACACAGAGAAGTTCAGGGTGTATCTAAAACAGATAGCCATGCCACCACCTCTGCATTTCCTCCTCAGGCAGTGCACTACAGGATACCCAGCAGGGATCAATGCCTCCAGAACTGGACCTGTATCATCTCCCAGCCAGGTATCCATGATGCACACCAGATCGACCGAAGAAATCAAGTCTGCCATAATTGTGCTTTTGTTCCCCATCAATCTGGCATTGCATAGCACTGCCTGAAGGGAACCGGTGGAGACTGATGGCCCACTGGCTGCCTGCCTACTTGGTCTTGAGGGAACCTTGGGAATGAGGACCAACCATGTCTGGCCTCTCTCAAGGCCCCATTTCGCTCCAGGGTGCCTCCTGTAGGGTTCAGAGCTTGGCAAAGCACTTTCCCACTTTGAACAAGTAATGTATTACCTCAACCCTCAGATGCTGAATCAATCCAGGGAATAGATAATGATACTGCTTACAACCAACACCTGCCACACCATGGCACAGAGTCTGGATCAAATGTAGTGCCCTCTGAAAAGCCAAACAGTGAATAAACAAATAGTGACACCCAGACAGCTTTACAAAAGTCAGTACCATATCACAGGTGGCACAGTGTTCATTATCTCTTTGGAGCCTAACAATGGATAAATCTGTTATTTCTCCTAGTACAGAGATACTTGTCTAGGCTCAAAATGTTATGCAGGTACACAAGACAGAGCACAACCCAGTGGCAGGAGCAAAAAGCTCAACCACAGTAACACTAGCTAACCCCAGCCACTGAAGACAGCAGCACTGGCTTCAAACCCATCACACCACTGATCTAGGCACTAGTGGAAGATACAGCAGGATACAGGCCATAAGGGAAGTGTAGACACAGACACCATACCAACTGCAGACACACTTCACATACCTGAAAGACACAACTGGTAGCCTTTATCCTCATCTACACAGTTCCACTGAGAAGCACGCAAAGTAACACTCAGAAACCCAGTCTGCTAGTCCATCCACTAAGCACTCTTCAGGGCACATCCCTTGACACCCATGCAAAGACCGAAAGCAATGATCTTCTTGGGACCATCAAGGATCATTCAAACACCCACTGGCAATAGGAAGAAAGCTTTACAGGGGTATACCTGAATATACAGCTGTTAAAACTGCAGAGGCTACAACAGGCAATGGTAAGTCAACAGAGGCTGAGCTGGTTATGCATGGAGATTGATATGGACATCTTTCACTCAGAAAGTTGTGGAAGTGGGCATTGACAAACAGTCTCATGTGCTGGAACATGTGCCTCTTGTCCCCACACTTGAAAATAAGTAGGAAGGGAGAGCACAATACATACATTAAGGGAGCCACCTGATGATGTCCATGAATCTGGCACACAGCTACACCCCAGTGAGTGGAATACTAAATCAATTGGTGGTAGATGGAACCTTGCACAACATATGCCGCCCAGTGAGTAGCAACACCTCTGTTAGGTATACCTTCATGTGCACACCCACACTGCCATGCACTGTCACACTCCACCACATATCCTACTTTCACATAACTGCATTGAAGTCATATAATGCATTCAGTTTCTATGTACATTTATTGTAACACCACATCACATCACACAGCCCACCATGCCACAATCCGACACAGAATGTCCCACAGCACCCCCTCTTGGTAAAGTCGGTGTTCACCACTCATTGGCAAACAACCTTTCTTACTCTGAATCCTGCAGCACTACTGTTGTGAGGGGGAGAGGGACATGGCTCATCAGACAAAAATACAAGGAGGGATCAAGCATAAATAAAGCACCTGGAACAACAAAAGAGAGATAAGACTCTGGCAGAAGGTCCCAAGCACCGTGTAGAACTTATAAAAGAAGAAAATCCATAGGCTTGATTTAAATGGAATTTTATTTGCACAGTCACAGCAACCGTACAAAACACATGACAAACATACCCCAGTGATGGGCCCTTGATGAAGTGCTAGATGGTGTCAGAGTGCTGGGATATATTTTGATTTTCATTGCTGAGCAAAAAGATCCATTCTGAATCATGCCTATGAATTTTTCTTATTCCTGACTGTACAACAATGTTTGGGATTTGACACATCAGCATCCATGGAAGCATCTTCATCTGCTGCAATAACTCCATCCTCAGGTAAAGGAAGTCTTTTATGCACATTTATGTTGTGCAGCATGCAGCACGCTACAGTTATGAATACCAATGTGATTTCAGCCAATCAGCATGCAGAGCTACTGTACCTTTTATCCTGTGTACAGTGTGCTGTCATGCGGGAGTGTTTGGAGGAAGTGATCCACTTCAATGCCACAGGGACAAACACAACATTAAAAATGTCTATACATTTATTATACATCACTCAGGCTAAATTTGAGTGATTTATAGTAAGTTAATAGGATCTCCTAAGGGTGTCTCTCATGGTATAAAAGACTCCTCTTGTAAGGTTTGGGCAGACAGAGCCACTCAGCTTCGCTTCAGTTCTAATAGGTCTCAAAGGTCAGTTTCGAGCATAAATAAGCAAATTTGCCCTTCATTGCTTGTCTTTTCAAAGGTTATATCCTTTCATTTTTTATCTTATGCAACATTCATCCAATCTAGTCTTGAACTCCAACATGTTTCTACTATCTTTTTTTTTGTTAACTCAGCACGTGGGTGCTTCATTCATCGTCATAACTCATGAAGACTTAACACATCATCATAGCTAACCTTAATAAGTAAGCCAAATTTGAAACCAAATTGTCTAGAATATTCAGTAGGGGGGGGCCATATTGAGTCATATTTCCCATAGTCATCTTCTATCAAGTAGACTGCTGTGTCCACTTTACTACTATCTATCATTTTTTCTACCCATTCTTAATGTGAAGGGGGCTCAATTTCCTTCCAATGCTGTAAGATAAGTTTTTTTTTGCCACTCATGCTCCTATATTTCAAAGCTTTTTCTGGTATCTCAATTGATCTTGACACAATATTTGGAAGCCACAAATGGCAATAGCTGGGTCAAATAGGAAATCGTACCACAAAACTTTGCAAAGAGTGGCCCATATTCACAACCAATAGTCTTTTAACTTTGGGCAGCCCACCAACATACTGTATGAAACAGAGTCTTTTTCTTTTCTGCATCTCTGGCAGATCTCAGAGATGGAATTATCAATTTAATGCAATTTTGTTGGAGTTATGTAAGTTTTATGTAACATATTAAAGTGTATCTGAAGAAGTTTATTCATTTTCACCTCTATCCTATCTAAATTTATTGTCTCTGACCATTTACTCTCTGTGATTGTGTTATTAAGATCTCATTCCCAAGCCAGTCTGAGTTCAGAAAGCAGTGTTGAGGTTTCCTCTAATAAAAATATGTATAATCTGGAAATGAAATGTTTATTTGTTTCTAAATCAGAAAACATCTTCTAGGGGAAGACACCTAGATCAAAAGTATTATGATTTTTTTTGTAAATAGCATTTTTTCACTTGAATATATTGCCACTGTTGTCTATCTGGAATGTCATAAATAGCTTTAATTTGTTCAAAAGGCCTTGATTAAATTAGTATTATCATAGAAGTCAATTATGGTTTGGATCCCCCTGAAAAAATACCAAATTTTAAATGTCTCATCCATCAGAGATGGTTGAAAATTGTTGTTATTATAAATAGTTGTGAGCCTGGATAAGTTATTTGGGATTTTAACTATATTGAAAGCCTGGGTTTATAAATAAGTTGTTGCTTTGATTGCATATAAAGTCTCATTGTTTTGAATATTCAATATCAATGAACCTTTCAGCTTTAAGCCTTTGAAATTTTCCTCTTTCATGCATAAACCTGCCATTAAAGTTTCTTCTGGGGGATAAAACCAGTAATAAACAATCTCTAATTGTGCTGCCAAATGATATAACCAAAAATTAGGGCAGCCCCCCAACACCTTTGGACTGATGAAATTTCTGGAGGCCACTCTAGGTTGTTTCCCCTGCCACATTAATTTCCTTACTGACTTGTCCAATTCCAGGAAAACATTTTTTTTTTCAGAATAATTGGGATGGCTTCAAATAGGAACAACAATCTAGGAAGAATATTCATCTTTATTATATTAATTCTGCCCGTTAATGTTAGAGGGAGGTGTTGCCATTTATCCATATATTTTTTAATATTGTGAATTAATGAGTCATAATTGAGCTGAATTACTCTATTTGGGTCCTGAGCCAAAGATACATACAAATATTTTATTTTATCCTTATTTATAGATCTTAGGATCAGAACCATGAGATTAGTTGAATCGCCTAGATAGAGAAGTTCACTGTTTTCCCAGTTGACTTTGTATCCCAAAAGAGACCAAATTAAGACATAATTTTACTAAAAATGGAATATGATATGTTGGCTTTATCTAGGGAAAGGAAAATGTCATCTGCATATAACATGGTAGTCAAACTAAGGTTCATACTAAGACCACAGGAGCTAAGCAAGGCAGTGAGCCCATATGTGCTCCAGTAACTAGGTATAATAAAATATAGAATGACCATCAAAAATGTAATAACCCAATTTGAATTTGAAAAGTGCCTTGTTGTTGCTATTAATTATTTCTTCAGGGAGATTATTCCAGGAGTTAATGATCCTTTGTGTGTAGAAGTCTTTTATTCTTTCAGTTTAAAATTTACCAGGTTTTAGTTGTAATTTATGACCCTTAGTGCCTTTATTACGATTTTTAAATTCAAGATTTAACTCCATCGTTAAGTGTTTATCATTTAATATGTTATAGCAAAGTAATATATCACCCCTTATTCTTCTATTGTGTAAAGACATGGGGCCTGATTCTCGAACGGGCATGCATTTAATGCAAGCTGTGGCAAACAGCTGCTTGCACCAAAGCCCCACATGCCAGGGACCCTGCACCAGATTCTGGTATAGGAGGGGTCCTGGCACCTAAGACCCAAGGCTTGCGGCAACCGCATGGCTCACAGGAGGGTTCACCGCAAGCCCCTTGGACTGTCCATTGCATGGTCTGTTCATATAGGGACCAGCCGCAGAGGTGTGTGGAGGGCTGTGCCAGTCCCCTGCTCTGTCTGGGGATGGGGTGGGCACTGCCTGTGTGGGTAGGGGTATAGGAACTGCAGTGCATGGGCATATGCCATGTGTCTGCATGGTGGGGACACCTAGGGGTCCGGTGCATAGTCAGGGAGGGCCATGACAGGGATCCTGAGGGGGAAGCTGCCCTGTATTGCCAAGGGGGCACATTATGGAAGGGGTCTGCTCCATATGGTGTGCATATGGAGTACATCTGGGTTGTGGAGGTGGGACCCACAGCACCTGTGCTACCACAGCACACACAGGGGAGAGATGTCTAAGTCCCCTTTTACCAGCCATGACTGGTCTAAGGGCACTTAGAATTTCTCCCACTGGGTGTTGTCTGTGAATAGCAAGCTTCAGCTTGCATCGGCACAGTCCACCAGGTGCCATGTCGCAGGGCAGTGCATGGCACAGGGCTGGCACAAGCCCTGTTTGGGGAAGGCAGCCTGCGGTTAATGCAGGCAACCTTTGTGAATTGCATGGAGGCAGCCCTGGATGCAAGGTGCACCTTGCACCATATCTGTTTGGTGCAAGCACCTTGCATCAGATGCAGGACTTTGAGAATCAGGTCCATTAGGTTTAAATTATCTAGCTTTCACTGATAGACCCAGCTGATGACCCTGGAACCTAATCTTCTTCACCAAAGGCTCCAGAAAGAGGTCAAACAAAAGGGGAGAGAGTTGGCATCCCTGCCATGTCCCTCGAAAAAGAAAAATGAAAGGGGAAAGGGATCGGTTGGTCCTAACCCTAGCTTGGGGTTTGGTATAGATCAGCTGTACCCAGTCTAGCAAATTGCCCACCATCCCACATTCCCTTATAGTTTCCTATAGGAACAGTCACTGTACCCTATCAAAGGCTTTTTCCATGTCTAATGAGAGGTGCGCGGTGTCCATCCCCGAGTAAGCTTGAATGACATTGTATGCTCTCCTGGTGTGAGGTTGCAGTATCCTCTCTTCTATAAACCTGACCTGATCATGGATAATCAAGTTAGGGATAATCTTGGACAACCTATCTGCTAAAACTTTTGCAAAGATTTTATCATCACAGTTTAACAGTAACATAGGTCTATAAGATCTGCATTGGCCTTGTGGTTTATCTTTTTGAAGAATAAGAGTGATGTCAGCCTCATTGAAAGACTGTGGAAGTTTGCCTTCTACTAGAAACCCTTGGTATAACTCACAGAGCATAGGAGCCAGGGTCAGAGAAAGGTTGTTATAGACCTCAAATGGGAGGCCATCGAGGCCTGGGCCTTTTCCATTAGGTAATTCTGTAATAGTATTACAGATCTCCACTATGACAATTTCTTTGTTTAAATAATCCAGTAACCAGTTGAGGGCCTCTGAATGGGTGTATAACCTGGGTATTGTACTTGACTGTGAACTGACACTTAGAGCTCAGGTGTCGGCCATTGTCAAGACCTCATTTTATTATCTGAGGAACATCACCCAGTGAAAACACCTTGTTCCACCTGAGGACCTTCCAATGTTGGTCCACTCCTTGGTGTCCACCTGCCTTGACTATTGTAATGCTCTATACCTTGGGTTTCTGGAGGTGGATATCTGCTGCCTGCATTTGGTGCAGAACGTAGCTGCCAGGCTCTTGACTAGCTCATCAAGAGCCAGTCATATTATGCCTGTGCTCCGTGAACTGCACTGGCTGCCAGTGCAGTGGACAATCACCTTCAAGGTCACGTTGCTGACCTATAAGACCCTACAAGAAGAGGGACCACATTATTTTCAAGACCTCTGTGTCCCTACCACCCCCTCTGCCCACTCTTTTCCTCTGATGAGGGATTGCTGGAGATTCCTAGGGTCCGTTTGAAGACCTCAGGGGCCAGAGCAATTTCTTTAATGGCCTCGATCCTGTGGAACTCTCTACCTTGTCTTCTGAGAGAGTGCCTGCCCACTGAATCCTTTAAGTCTGCATTGAAGACTTATTTATTTAAACTAGCATTTCCTGATGTTATTTTATTTTAACATGAATCTGGAATTTTTATGATCTGGGATTTTATTCTGAAGAGTTTTTAGCATTGTATTGTACAGGCGCTTTGGTTTTGGAAAGCGCCTTTTATAAATAAAATTTGACTTTGACTTTGGGCAAAAATGTTTGGCATTTCCAGGCTAGATAGATACTCATAAATCTGAGTGTTTGTTGAAAGCATTCTGGAGTATATAATTTTTCATAAAATGCCCTAAAAGTAGAAATGATGTGAGGATAACAATTCTCCATTTTCACCTTTAATATTATATATTCTATTTCTGTTAGATTCACAATGTCCAGGCATATCTCCATAGAAATAATATTTTTCTCTAGCTCTGTACATGTTTCTATTGGCCTGATCATGTAGAACATTTTCCAGTTTATCTCTAATTAACATCACTTTTATTTCAGCTTGTACAGAGTTTGAGTTTTCATGTTCTTCTTTTGCTGCTAATTCCCTTTCTAAATTATTTATCTCTACAGCTCGTTTCTTTTTCCTAATGCCTGTCTGAGATATGATCCATCCCCGTAAGTATGCTTTCATGGCCTCCCACATGGTTTGAATACTCTGACCCTGTAGACTGTTATGAGCCCAGAAACAACCAATCTCCTCCTGCATCCCCTTTCCAAACCCAGGACAATGTCAAAGAGTGTTATCCATTCTCCATCATTAAATTTACTCAAAGACTGACCCTGAAGATGGACTTTCAAAAATACAGGGGCATGGTTGGAGACTCTTATTGGTTCATGTGTAACTTGTGATATATCTTTAATTAAACCTTGGGAAACCAAAAAGTAATCTATCCTTGAGTATGTGTTGTATGTTTTGGAAAAATGAAAATATTTTTTTAGATTTGGATATGTGTCTAAATGGATTTAAAAAGATTCAAGTCCCTAGAAATATGTTTTAAAAATATGACAGAGTTTCTTTTTCTTTCAGTTGCGGGGAGGGGGGGCAGAGGTAGGGCTACCTAACAAGCCCATGGTTAAATTAAAACCCCCCTCCAATAAGTATAGGTGAGTAATTTGGGAAAGCTCCATAAAAAAATTTGAGAAGAATTTTAAGTCTTCAATATTGGGGCCATATAAGGTGGACAATGTAAGGACCCTATCTAATAGCATAATTTCTAAAATAACAAAGTGTTCTGCTTCATACACAACTATTTTGTTAAGCTTATGATCCAGATTTTTTTTTAATAAAAATGGCTATACCCCTTGCTATGTTAGAAAAGGTTGTGTAACAGCATACTGCCTTAAAAAGGTTCCCAAAATAGGAAGCATCTTTGTTATTGAGATGTGTTTCTTGAAGCAGGAAGCAGTCCACATTTCTTTTGTTTGCAATTTTAACTAACTTTCTGATTTTTACCTTGTCTTTGCAGCCATTGAGATTCCAGGAAATTACCTTTAAATTAAACATAGAAATATATAACATCCCCCTTTTTGTATAAATACATAACCGTTATAACTTTTGAGATCTGCCGGAGCAATATTATTTGTATATAAAGTTTGGCTGGTACGACTCCATATTGACCACCATGAATCCTCTAAAATGTACTCTCTCCTATCTGAGTATAAACCATTTTGATTTTATGACTTTCTTTAGATTTAAATGTTATATGACTTGAGCACACACACATTTTTTTTTTGTCTCATATTGACATTTTGTTTAAAAAACCCTAGCCCCCCCCCAAAAAAAAAACTAACCAGGAGTGAAACAGCCAATGCTGGATTTTTCCATCACTAAACCTTGGAAAGCTGCTTAATCCCCTCCAAATGGTGTCCTAATAATAAACGGACAGCCTTCTGACCCCACCCCACCCCAAAGAAGTTGCTGAACCTCTGCTGTGCTTGAAGACTTTTACAGATGGAGAAAGGCACCAGTATTCCTGTTATGTTACCTTAAACAAAAAAGAAACAATTCTGCAGGGCTGCTACCTAGATACTCTCCGTTTAAAACCCTATGATTCCCCTACACTGTTTACTGCAGACCCCCCTTCCCCTCCCCCTTCCCCTTATACAAAATCTTTTCACATCCTGGTTCCAGTTCCAAAATAACTTTATATGCTCCCAATCCTATCCTAAAGAGTAAATTACCCTAAGAGGTTGACTTCTAGTTACACATAATGAGCATAACTCAGAACTCTATAATTCTTCTTCATTATTTCTGCAGCCCCCACCACACAAAACTTTTTCACAGCCTACTCTCAGGATAACTCTATGTTCCCCATATCCTATCTTAAACAATAAGTCAGCCCTAAGAGTTCAGCTCCCAGTTAAACATTAGGAGCAGAGGAAGAGGAGGAGGTCCCCCAAGTCAGAGGGTTCAGTTGTATATTTGGAACATTTGGCAACAGTTTCTTCCACCTCTGAGGATGAATGAAAAAATAGCATTTTCCCATCCAGGTTAACTCTAAGTTTAGTAGGGTATAGTAGAGCAAAAGGAATTCCATCCTTGTGAATCCTGTCCCTGACTGAGTCAAAACATTTCCGTCTTGCGAGAATTGTAGGTGGGATATCAGGAAAGATCTGAAGTGTCATTCCCTTATAATGTAAGCCTTTCTCTATACGAGCTTTTGTTAAGATTTTTTTCTTATTCTGGTATCTGATAGGTTTTACAAACATGAAATGAGGTCTTCCCAGGTTATCTCTAGGGCCAAAACTCCTCTGTGCCTTATATAACTCCACCTTTTGTTGTGGGAATGGTAGACCCAAAACATTTGAAAGAAGCTTCTCACAGTAACCCAGTGGGTCCGAATCTTCTGGGAGACTACCAATTTTAAAGTTTGCTCTTCTGGACCTTTATTCCAAATCCTCAACTTTAAGTTCTAATGCCTCAAGTTCTTTATTGCTATTGTCTATATTTTTTGACATTTTAGGAATAACATCTTCTATCTTGCCCACACGTTCTTCTCACTCAGTAGCACAAAGGGGCAGGCTCTCAAACTTCTCTATGACCTCAGATAGTTTTAATGTTAGAGCAGTAACTGCAGAGTTTAGTGTTGAGAACCCCTGCTTCATTTCTTTCAGAAGGGTTTTTTGGGTTTCTTTAATATTTTCATCTTCCTCATTTAAATCTTCCATGGCAGCACCCTTGTTTCCTTTTTCCAAGCTGGCCCCCGCTTTTTCTTTATCTTGATTCTTAGATCCCCTGGTTTTAGCTAAAGAAGCAAGAGTTCCCTCTTGCAATTTCTGGGCGGGCTACTCCTTTTTTTAATTTTTAAAGATATCGTACATGCACACAAGAGAATTTAAGAGAACAGCAGATGATGGGGAGTATCAAAAGTCAAAGCTGTAGAGTTTTTACTCCTCTTTTTAGCCCCAAGCAATTTATATTCTCTGTTAGATTCAGAATAAGGGCTAGATAACTTGTTTTGTTTTCTTTTTAAGTCAAGTACAGGTAAAGAAGCCTGTTGCTCCTGTGGAACCCCTTTATGAATTTTATTAGTGACTGCCTGTGGTGCACTACCCTTTTCCCTTGACTCAGGAGATTTTTTCCACTCAAACATGAAAATACCCTTCACCTGGTGCTCCCAGATGAAGGGTTTACTTCCAATTATCTCTGGAGTTGCAGAGTCAGGAACTGTAGGTGATCGTTCACCGTCAATCACCTCTGAATTAAGCTGTTCCTTTCCTTGCTGCTGGTTGAGAGAGTGCACCAAGGAATCCTGTGTTGCATCTCTGTGGAAGAAGCAGGTGATTTCTGATACCCACTGATATAGTTTGGACATGCCCTGCACTGGTGGAACTTACCGAACAATAAGAGCTTCTGTATACCCTGCCACTGTGATGTTATAACTGGAGAATTGCTGAAAAGGGTTGCAGCCAGAGATTTAAACTGGTGGTGGGAGGGAGAGAAGGCGGGTCTTTTTGCAGGGGTTACAAATGAAAAACATTTAGCCAAAACACTGAGGAGCTTCCTAAAGAGAGAATAAAAAAATGGAATCCTGTTTTTGTTAATACAGCCCAGCGTAACAGACCATCGAGCAGGGACAGTGCTCTTCAACATACAGCTCACTCAGCACAATGCCCTGATATGTGCAATACGTTGCCTCCACAGTGTTTAGCCAGCATGTTTCTACTACCAACCTCCTCCAATGGTAAAATATTCCAAACTTTCAACACCCTTTGTAAAAAAACACATCCCTCTTTTTTTAGTATAATCAATTTCAGAAACAACAAGAAAAAGATAACTTCTCATGGAAGTTTGGGGGGCTACCTGATAAAAATCACAAGGGAGTGCACAATTACCTCAGAACCTAATCTGCCATAAAAATAAGTGAAACAGCATGAGCTGTATCAGTGAGGTCAGCACTAGCCAATAGTGTCTAAATAAGGGATCTTTGAAGCTGTTTCAAAAAATGAATCTCCTTTATTAAATACATACAAATATATAACTTAAAAGCAAATAAAAAACAGACCTGGACAAGTCAGTCTCACCCACTCATATTGTTGGTCCAGCTGAAAGTCCAGTTTGTGAAAAAAAATGCTCACTGCTTGTTAATAGTTCAGTCTTTATCCAGTAGTGTTACAGCTTGAATAGTGCATGCTAAGTCAAAAATGTTGTCTAAAATGTACCTCAACAAAAGCAAAAAAGCACACACAATAGGAAACAAAAAAAACTTTTGTCACAGCACACAAGCCAGTGGAACTGCTTCCTGGTAGAGCGCTTATGTATTGATCCCTTCTCGGTCATCGTCAGAGTACAGTTAAAGCACATGGGATCTAGTTTCATATGCCAAATCTTTCATCTCAAACCCAATGGAGTCCCATGAATCATGGTTATTAAAAGCCTCAAAACCAAATATAAGTCACCCCCATCCTACTATATTCCAGTGACTAAATCCCTAGTCTGGCCATTCTTTCCACATACCCTAGTGTCCACATACCTGCAATCATCTTTGTCACTCTCCTCTGAATCATCTCCAAAGTCTTAATCCCTGCCTTAGAATATGTTGCCCAAAACTGTCTGCAGTAGTCCAGATGTGGTTTACTAATGATATGTAAAACTGACTTAGAATACAATGCCCAAGACTGTCTAAGTAGTCCATATGTGGTCTTACTAATGATGTGTGCAACTAGCTTAGAATATGGTGCCAAAACTGGCTACAGTAGTCTAGATATGATCTTACTAATAAGTACAATGGCATCATAACTTTACTATCCTTATTATTTATGTGTCTTCTAATGTAACTCAGGTTTCCATAACATTTTGTTTTAGTCAAACTACAGTGTTTCGTAAAGTTGAAATCATCTGTAACAGTAATTCCGAAATCCCTTTTCTCTCTGGTTTATGTCAGTACCTTCCCTTTCAATTCATACTTCACTTTAACTTTGTTTTTACCTAGATGCATTACTGAACATTTTTTCCACATTCAATTCCAGCTTTTGTTTCTCAGCCCATCTCTCCAGTTTAGACAATTCTCTCTTTAGATTTTCTGTTTTAGTTCTATTACTGACTATGACCTTATTTTAGTTTTATCGGCAACTTTAGAAAGTCATACTGTCTCAGTGCTAGCCATTGAAGATGCACAAATATTAAAAAAGTATGGTCCCAACACATATCCCTGTAGCACTCTGCTAGTCACCACCTTCCATTCTGAACTCTCTCTCTCTCTCTTCCCTCAGTGAAACCCTTTGTTCTCTATCAGTTAGCCAGGATTCAATCCCATCAACCAATTTTCTGTTTAACCCCATTTTGGCCAGTTTGATTATCAGTTCTGGGTACTACTATATCAGTGTCTTACTGTAGTCCAGGAAGATCACATCCAGCAGGAACCCCATATCCAGGACCTGATATCCTTTTCAAAAAAACTCAAAAGATTGGTCTGACATGACCTGCCCCTTGTAAATTCATGTTGTGTTGCATCCAACAAGTTGTTCATTTGCAAGAATTTTTACATTTCATCATTCACTATTTTTTTCAATTCTTTTCCTAGCAACAAGGTCAAGTTAACTGGTCTGTAGTTACTACATTATGACTTACTCCCTTTTTAGGGCTGCAGTGGGTGTAGCCCTATAGACTTCTTGCTAACAGAAAAGGACTCAGCTCATTCCTTCTGACCAAACAACATGTTAAAGTTGCACCACAGTCGCCTCCATATCCGTGAAGCACTCTGTTCATTGTCTCCATTGGAAGAATCAGTGCACTATTTTCACTGTGTCCATGGTCATGGCAGAACATGGCACACTCCACCATATCCAAGATGGTTGCCAAACTGTTTTGTGCATTTGTGACTACTAGTGCATATGCAGTGTAGTATGGTGGGCATCTTGGTTACGGTGGAGTGTGCCATGTTCAGCTGTGACCGCAATTCTTTTTTTTTTTTGTTAATTTTACATATCCTCCACCCGACCCTCCCTCTCAGCACACACCACCCGACCCCCCCCAGAAACATAAGACTGACATTGGGGGTGTCCAATCCCCCAGTGTCGCGATTAACAATCCTGTTTTGTTTTTTTTGGCAAAACCCCTCTCCACTACTGCACATTTTTTAATAGATTTTTTAATTGCCCACCTCACCCAACCCTCCCTCTCATCATCCAGCACCCCCAGAAACATAATAGTGTCACTGGGGTGCCCAATACCCCCGTGCAGGAATCCGTAGTCATTTTTTTTATGTACATGTAAAAAGAAAAATGACAATCGATGTCTTTTGCGAACATTAGACTCCCCCTACCTGACCCTCCCACTCAGCACCAATACTCCCCCAAGCCCTTACTTCCTGATCAGGGGTCCCATGCTGTAATCCTCTCTGGACTGCAGAAATGTGTTCACTCTTCACAGCCAGACCACAAACTGAAGAAACAGGTATGGAGTTCAATGTATTTCAATGGTGTTTTGAACTTAGTGGCATAACTTGGGCATTTTTGCATATTTTTGACCCAAATTTTCAACATGCCTTTTTTGGGACCCCACCTCATGAACAATTGCACTGGCAGTAGGCAAATCTGCCCTGAAACATGATTTTGTTGTTCCTGTGCAAAATCACCTTTTGGGCTGGGGTTAAAAATTGTTCATATGGTGGGGTCATAAGATGGCTATGTTGAAAAGTTGATGTAAAATATTTAAAAAAAAAAACAACATTATGAGCATACATTGAGTTTTGTGAACACAGGCTCGTAACTGGTAATTGTCAATATTTTTACCCCAAATTTACAACATTGCTATATATTTACAGTACCTCATGAATATGACAGCTATCATTTTTCAAATCATGCCCAAACTGTTTTTTTGGTATATCCCAAAAGGCGATTTTGTGGTCCCTGCACAAAATCACTTTTGGGACAGGAGTTGAACATTTTCTCTGCCCTTGTTCATGAGGCATGGTTATAAGAAGGCTATCTTCTAAATTTGGTATAAAAAATATTTAAAAAAAGTTATGAGGCTATGTTGAATTTTGCAAATGCAGGCTCATAAATTTGGTAATATTCAATATTTTTACTCCAACTTTTCAACATAGCCATTTCTTTACAGCACCATATGAATGTGACAGCTGTCATTTTTCAACTCCTGCTCAAAATGCATTTTTGCATCCCAAAATTTGATTTCTCAGTTCCTGCACAAAATCACCTTTAGACCAGAAGTTGAACATTTTCTCTGCCTTTCTTCATGAGGCACGGCCATAGCAAGACTATGTTGACAATTTGGTATAAAAATATTATAAAACAACAAATTTATGAGCCTACATTACATTTTTCAAATGCAGACTCATAACTTTGGTAATTTTCAATGTTTGTACCCCAAATTCATCAGCTACAGCCCTTTCGACTCTGGCCAGAGATTGTTTGTATAATGGGATAACCATTGCTTTTCTCTAACTAGACACAACTTCTCAATTGTCCAAGTAAGCCTGAAATATTCTAGTTATCAGTCCTGCCAATTTATCTGCCAGTTCCTTAAGTAGTCTAGGATGCAGGTCAATCTGGGCCAGGTGTCTTATTTGGCTTTTTAATCTTGCTTTAATATTTTCTTCCTCGATTATTAATCTCTGGTAGTTACTATTCTGGTGTTTCTGTATGGGTTTTGCCTCTTTAGGCCTAAACACTGTACAGATGTAATTGCTCAACATCTGTGTCATCTATGTGCCATCTGCCACAATAGTTCCCTTTCTGTCCACTAGTAGTCCCACCTGTTGCAAACTGCTTCTCTTAGTTAATATGATCTTAAAAGGATTTATAATTATCTTTAACCTTACTTGCTAAATTAACTACATGCTCCTTTTTTGTCTACCTTATATAGTTTTTTACATTCTTTAGTTTTATTTCTGTAGGCCTCTCAAGCTGTCTTAGTATTAACTTTACATGCCTTTCTAAATGCTGTCTTCCTTCTCCTCATCATCCTTTTAACCCCTTTAGTTAACCATATGGATATCCTCTCATTCTTAATATATTTTTATTTTTATGGAACATACCTACTGTAACTATGAGCTAATTAAACGTGAACATCAGTTCATCACACATCTTATTTAAATTTTTATTTTCAAACAGCCCCTACCAGTCCCATGCTCTTAAGGCTTACCACATTTTATCAAAAGCTGGCAGATTAAAACAGTTAATTGTAGTTTTACCAAAAAGAAAACTAAACAATATTACATTATGATTGATGCCTCCCAGTGGTTCTAGTGTACTACAATTATTAATTTGGTACTCTATTTTTTTTTTATTCTTTGTAAACTGGATAAGACCCACTAGGCAAAAGTGTCTGCTTTCAGGGGCAACCTGGGAGTACTGGGGAAGTTAACTGACTTGCATAGAGTTACACTGCATGCAAGTGGAGGTTGCAGGAATCAAACTCAGGTCTGTCTGCTGGATGTACCAAGTTCATTCATAGCTCATCACTCTATGATCTAGGCTATACTGCCAGTGGTCCTCTATGTTACTCAAAACCAGATCCAAAATATGTTGTCCCCTAGTCCCTGTTTGAACATATTGCTCTGAATCGAGTTTATATATAATACACATAGACTCCCTTTCCAAGGATGCCCCACCTTCCTTAGTATTCCAATTTATACTGGGCATGTTAAAATCTCCCAAAAGAATAATCGTATCAGCTATACTAAGGCAATTTAAGTATTCCAGGATCTTAATATTCAGTTCCATACATTGTGAGGCCAGCATATAAATGTATCCTAGTATTTTATTCCCTTGTTCTGGAATAATCTTTTACCAAAGTTGCTCCATTCCACTTTCCTCAACTTGCACAATCAACTCTGCTGTTATATATCAGTACCCCACCTCTTCTCTTACCATTCCTGTCCCTACTGTACAATGTGTAGTCTTGAATATTTATCTCCCACATATTGTCCTCATTCCACCAAGTCTCTGTTATGGCACACAAATGACCTCTTCTTTCTTTAGCACGTGTTGTAAATCCTCCTTTTTTCAACCAGGCAGCTTGCATAGGACTGGGAGGCTACTGGGATGCATAGGGAGAGGCATCACCAGTAGAAAACAGGACATTGTTATCCCTCTGTACAGACAGATGGTGAGATCCCATCTGGAGTACTGTGTGCAGTTCTGGAGACCCAATCTCCAAAAAGACATAAACTGGATGCAGGCAGTCCAGAGGAGGGCAACTAAAATGGTGCAGGGTCTGCACTGGAAGACATATGAAGAGAGAGACTTAAGGAGCTTAATATGTATATCCTCAAGGAAAGGAGAGAGAGGGGGACATGATAGAAACTTTCAAGTACCTTAAGGCAATCAACAAAGTCCAAGAGGGTAGCATCTTTCAAAAAAAGAGGTGTGCAAGAACAAGGGGGCACAATTTGAAGATTGAGGGGGGCAGCTCAGAGGTAATGTAAAGAAGTATTTTTTCACAGAGAAGGTTGTGGATGCATGGAATGGCCTCTCAGAGGAGGTTGTGGAGTCAAAAACAGTGGTGGAATTCAATAATGCATGGGACAGTCATAAGGCAATTCTAGGGAGTGGGGGTAGGAAGAAGTAGGCTATTGGTTAACTAAGATCTGCAGCTTATCCATTAGGTAGGGAAATGGGCAGACTGGGTGGGCCAAGCGGTCCTTATCTGCTGTCAAATTCTATATGTCTATGTTTCAATCTTGACATTCTAGTCTTATTTACCTGAAACCCATTTATTTGAGTCTTTGCAACAGTGTTTCCTCCTCTCCCATTCCCCCAGCTATCAGTTTAAACACATCTTAATGGATTTGTTCATCCTATTTCCAATGACCCTTGAACCTTCAACGTTCAAATGCAATCCATCCATTCCATACAATCCCAGGTTTCTAATAAAGTTATCCCAATTTTGCTGAAATATAAACCCCTTTCTTTCACTCCAGCTGCACAGCCACCCATTTAACCATCTGATGTCCTGCATTCTTCTCCTTCCTGCTCTTAGTACAGGAAGAATTTCAGATACAAATACTTTGCAATCTTTTTCCTTCAAATTCTTTCTAACTGTCTCAAAATCTCTCTGGATATCAGCTTCCCTTCTCCTGCCTACTGTGTATCATTGATTCAGCACACAACACAGTTATTGGTTTTGTGGTACTGTACCTTTCATCAATCCTTCAAGATTATTTTTAATATCCAAAATGTCTACACCTGACACACTGCTTACCACTGTAGTCTCTTTTTTTGCCTTTGCAAATAATTTTATCTGCAAATCTAATGATAGAGTCATCTAGAACCACTATATCTCTGGTTTGAAGTACTTACTTCACATCCACTTCTAGGTGATAATATCTGTCCATTGTTCGATGGTAAACTATCATCTCCACTATTATCCCCCGAATAGAGATGTGTGAAAGAAACTCCTCTGGTGGAATTTGTACAAAAGTCAGAATTTCGCTTCTGCAAAAGTTCAGAAATCATTTTAGCAACTTTCACAGAAATTACACCTTCACATAGCAGAATAAATATATGGACTGCGGGTTAATGTATTAAACTGTGGGGAAAAATTCCACAGAACTGATCACAGTCAGAGACCTGTTCTGCGGCTTTTTTCCCACAGTTTAATACGTTAATCCATGCCCCCTATTGCCACCAATCACCCCACTGTAGGCTAAAATTCCCTTATGTTTAGTGTTCCCCCCATGCTGATGTAAAATTAAACCCCCCACCAATCACAGTCCCAATGTAAAATATAGTTCCCTCCATGTAAAAAAAAAACATCTCTGCTATCTTGTGGTCCCCCTACCCACCTATTGTGAGTACGTTGGAAAAAAATTAAATTCCCCGGTGTCTAATGGACCCCTTCCCCATCCCTGATCCCCTTAATAAAAATAAATGCAATAATTTATTCCCTGGAGTCTAGCAGATCTCCCTCCCTATCCCTGATCCCCTGCAAAACACAAAAAGGCAGTCCTTTATTCCCTGATGTCTAGCTGACTCTCCACCCCAGCAGGTTGTCCCCTACAACTTTTCCATCCTGACCCCAAGCGGGCGACTGAGGCAGCCCTCCTTTCTCCACTGTGGTTGACCACCCACTGAGCTGTCAATGAATGAGCACATGCTTGTACAAATATTCACTCATTCATTGACAGCTCAGTGAGCAGCTGGTCATGGTGGACAGAGGAGGGCTGTGATGGTCCCCCACTCAGGGTCAGGGTGGGGGTGAGTGGGGTGGTGGGGATCACCTGCTGGGGTGGGGATCTGCTAGACACCAGGGTATAAAGGATTGCCTTTTTTTCTTACAGGGGATCAGGGATGGGGATCGAGTCCACTAGACAGCAATGAATAAAGAAAAGACTGTCTTTTTTTATTAAGGGGATTGGAGATAAGGAAGGGGGTATGCTAGACACCAGAAATGTATAAATTATTTTTTTTTTTTACATGGGGCCCACAATTGGTGGGTGGGGAACCACTAGACACTAGGGAATTTTTTTTATATCAGAACACAATTAGTGGGTGGGGGGAGCCACTCAACACCAGGGACTGTTATTCTACAGGGGCCCCATGATTGGCAAGGCAAACCACTAGACATCAGGGATGGAACTATATTTCACACCGGGCCATGATCTGCGGTGGGCGGGATGGCGTGTGCTAGACAGCAAGGAATAAAGAACTGCCTTTTTGTGTTTTTTTACAGGGGATCAGGGATAGAAAAATAGAAAAATAGAAACATAGAAGTTGATGGCAGCTAAGGACTGCAAGGCCCATCCAGTCTGCCCATTTTTTCTACCTTATGAATGCACCATAGGCCTTTACTCTGTCAATGGCCTATCCATTAGTACCAACTGTATTGCTCTCTAATGCCTAACCTATGCCTGTTTGAAGCCTTGCACTGTATTCCAGAGGTAGGCCATTCCATCTATCCACCACCCTTTCTGTGAAAAAGAACTTCCTCACATTACCCATTAATCAGCCTCCCTCTAATCTTATGCTGTGTCCTCTTGTCCTGCTATTTTTCTTATATTGAAACATGTTAGACTCTTTCACCTTGTTAATGCCATTAAGATGTTTGAATGTTTCGATCATAACACCTCTCTCCCTTCTTTGCTCTAGGGTATACATACTGAGTTCCACTAATCTGTCCTCATATGTTTTCTGATGCATTCCCTGCATCATTTCTGTTGCCCTTCTCTGGACTGCCTCCATTTTGTTAATGTCCTTGTGCAGGTGCAGCCTCCAGTACTGCATGCAGTACTCCAGATGGTGCCTAACCAGTGTCTTGCAAAGAGGGATTACCTCACCCTTATGGCTTGTGATACCCCTACTAATACACTCCAACATCCCTCTAGCCTTGCTTCTGCTTTAGTAGTCTGTTTGGATGATTTCAGGGCATCTCTGATTATGATGCCCAAGTCTCTTTCTTCCCTTGTGATTGCCAGCAACTCCCCTCCCAATCTATAGGTGGCTTCAGGGTTTCACTTCCCTATGTTCATGATCTTGCACTTCTTTGCATTAAACACCATTTTCCACTCTTCCGACCATTTTGCCAGTTTATTCAGATCTCTTCTCATTCTGCCCACCCCATCTGGATCATCTACTCTGTTGCAACTCTTGGTGTCATCTGCAAACAGACAAATCTTAACCTCCCAGTTCATCTGCAATGTCACTGATGAAGATATTGAAGAGGACTGGTCCCAGGACTGATCCCTGAGGTATCCCCACTTGTGATTTGCATCTCTTCTGACAGTATACCATTTACCACCATTCTCTGTTTTCTTCCCGCCAACCAGTTTGCCACCCAGTTGACCAACTTCTGACCCACCTTGAGCCTATCCAGCTTATTAATCAATCCTCTATGTGGAACAGTATTGAAAGCTTTGCTGAAGTCAAGGTAGGCAATATCAACTGCACCCCCTTGGTCCACCACTCTGGTTACCCAGTCAAAAAAATCTATAAGATTTGTTTGACATGACCTTCCTGTTGTAAACCCATGCTGTCTTCAATCCTGTGCTATAATGGATTCCAGGTGTTGCACTATCCTATCCTTAAGGAATGACTCAATAATCTTGCCCACGTCTGAGGTAAGACTGACTGGTCTGTAGTTCCCTGCCTCCTCCCCCCTGCTACCACTCCTTGTGGAGCAGGATCACATGAGCCCTTCTCCAGTCTTCTGGGACCTCATCTGTTCTCAGAGACTCACTAAACAGTTCAGATAATGGCTCTGCCAGTTCCATCCTTAGCTCCTTTAGTACCTTGGGATGTATGCCACCCAGTCCTATTGCCTTGTCTACCATGAGCTTAGCAAGCTCTTGTAGGACCCTTTCTTTTGTGAAGGGACTTGTGCACATCTCACCCCCCGTGTCCATGGTGCTGAGCTGTGGGCCTTGCCCTACCTTCTCCTCAGCAAATACTGAGTGGAAGTATCTATTTAGGATAGATGCTTTTCCTTGGTCCTCCTCCACACACTTCCCCCTTATCCCCTTACATCTTAGCAATACTCCCTCTGGACTTTTTCCTTTCACTAATGTATCTATAGAAAGTCTTGTCCCCTTCTTTTACTGTTCATGCTAGTGTTTCCTCAGTTTGGGCCTTTGCCTGCCTTACTGCCTTGCCTGCTTCCCTTAGGGAAATTGGGTATGCCTCCCTATCCTTGTCTGACTGCGTTCCCTTATATTTTCTGAAGGCCAGACTTTTGGCTCTGATCTTTTCTGGTACTGTTTTTGAGAACCAACATGGTTTCCTCCTTCTTTTGCTCTTGTTTTTCTCCCTAACACAATGGGATGTTGCTTCAAGTTGCTTCAAGTATTGCATCCTTAATGCCTGCCCACTTTGCCTGTACCCCATCACCTGTATTTCTTCTTGCCAGGGCTTGCTTAACTCTGTTGGCCATCTCATCAATATCAGTTCCTCTGAAGTCCCATATTTTTGCCTTGGAATGGGATGATTTGGTTCTAGTGGCCAAACTGAATCATACCACATGATGGTCACTGGCACCGAGGTGACCTTCTACCTGGAGATCTGTGATCCTTTCCCCCATTAGTCAGTACTAGATCTAGGATAGCTCTATCTCTTGTGGGTTGTTGTGTCAGATGTTTGAGGCCCTCCCCCTGCACGGAATCCACTATGCATCTAGTTCTGGTGGATGGTCCTGCTGGTATTGACCAATCTGTATCTGACATGTTGAAATCTCCCATTATCAGAACCTCCCCTTTAGCTGTCATGTTTTGTATATTTTCTAAGAGTAATGCATCTATGTCCTCCCCCTGGTCTGGAGGCTTGTAGGCAACCCCAGTTCATATGGCTGTCCCATTTCCTATTTCCAGGGTGACCCCCAGTTGTTCTGGCTCCTTATGTGTATTCTGAATTTCTCTAGCTTTGATATTTTCATTGACATAAAGGCCCTCCTCTTTTTGCACCTCGGTCTCTTCTGAAAAGTGCATAGCCAGGTACTGAAGTCTCCCAAGTGTGGTTACTGGTGAACCATGTCTCACTAATGGCTACTATGTCCAATTTAGCCTCCATCATTGTTGCCTGCAGGTCTGAGATCTTGCTTCCAGACTGCAGGCATTTGTGTACATGAATTTCCATTGGTCAGATTTCAGTGTGTTAGTTGTTAGGCAAGATCCGGCATTTCTCCTGCACGTCGTATTGGGAGCTGGACCTTTTTCCCTTCCCTGGTGATGCAAATCAACTACAAACATGCTGAGCAACTGTTTGATCATTAGCTGGGGGGAGGGGTGTTCTTCCCTTTCGATGTATCGGGTGCTGCACCCCTCTCCTCATTTGCTAGTTTAAATATTCTGCAAGTACATCAAACTTCTGCCCCGATGCACTGACTCCCTCCTTAGTGAGATGCAGTCCATCAAATTTAAAGAACTTTCGCTCCCAAAACTGTTACCAGTTACCTACAAATTTGTGTCCTTTTTCCTGGCACCAGCCCTTGAGCCACATGTTTAGCTCCCATATCTCCCCTTCTCTGACCTTCCATCCATCTGCCCACCCCTCTCCCAGACCAGCAGGATCTAAGAGAGGGAGGTGCTGGATGAAATGGATGACAGCTTGTCTCCCAGTCTGCTCAGGTGTTCCTCGGTCTCCAAAGCTGACCGGCTCACAAGATCATTAGTCCTTATGTGTACCAGCACATCAATGTTTTCACCTGCTTTCTGCATGATTTTAGCAATGTGGTCAGTGTCTCTCCACGCTGATGTACCTGGGTGACATCTGACTATTACCCCCAGCCGGAGGTAGGTATCAACTCCCCAAATCATGGAGTCTCCTATGATCAGAAGTGTTTTGGATTTCCTTTTTGCCTTTTTTTTTGTTTGTTTTTATCCCTGTTTTGGGCGAGTTCTGTAGCGCGTGGTCCTATGCTGCAGTGTCCTCAGCCCCTTTGTTTGATTTTAGAGATAGAGGCAGATACCTGTTTGTAGTTTTTATATGGTTTGTGAAGAAGATACTTTGGTAAGTATTGAGTGAATGGGCACCAGAATTGCCCCTTCTAACCACCTGCCAACCTCTTGGACCAACTATCCTCTGTGGTCGAGGTGCTTCAGTTGGATGTTGGGGAAATGGTGCGTGGGTCTTGTAGTATATTTCCTCCTAAATATGTGATTTGAGGTGTACAATCTCTGCCCATGCTGCCTGGAGCTGGGCCCTTAGATCTATGATGGCCCAGCATGTAGGACAGCATCCTAAATCCTGTATAACTGCCCTTTTGAAAAGTAGCCTGCAGTTCCTACAGTTAATAATATCCATTCCAGTTGAGATGCCGAGTTAATAACCTGGTTGGAGTAATTAGAAGAAAAATAAAAGCAAAAGTTTGTTATTTTTTGTTTTGCTTTGTTTTTATATAACTTTTTACACTGTAACAATTTAATTTACTTGTGCCCCTGTAAGTGAGGTCACTGTGTGGATACCGCTCTGATCCTCCCCTTCCTGCTTTGCCACAGGAAATATCATGACTGTGCTACTTCATAAAAAAGAGTGTAGCATAGGGTGGTTTGGCATGGGGGTAGGTGGTTTGGCCCTTCCCCTGTCAAAAAAGAAGAACCACAGACAAAAGAAACAAGGAGGTAAGAGCAGAAACAATAAACCAACAACAAATGCAGTAGCCCTGAAAACTTAGCCTAATGATAGATAAACCTGTAAGTACCACCTGTAACAATTTCATAGAAGATATACCCTGCAAAAAACATTTTGCTACAGAGAAAAATAAAGCAGTAACAGAAGATATACCTTGCAAAAAAAATTTGACTCAGAGAAGATTACAGCAGTAATCTGTAAGCACAAAACAGTAACAAACCTGTAGTCACACCATGTAATAATGCAGCAGAAAGTGTATACTCTGCAACAACAATGTGAATCACAGAACAATAAAGCTGTAAAATGTAAGCAAAAACAGTAACAAAACCTGTGAGCACAAAAAAGAGTAGTAACATGCAGTCAATCTGCCTAGCCAAAAGAAGCCTTAATCTTTTTCCTTGCTCTGATAATGTTGTTCCTTGTTCTGTCCTTACAAGCAAACCTAGAAGAAAAGTGCTCAGGTGAAGCTAGGTGCCTTTGCCAGCAAGCATAGTCTTCCATCTCAAAAATGCCAACTAACCTGACCTTTTAACTCTTCCTTCTGTTGGAAGTTACTAATCCTTTGTCATCTCCACCCCCCAGTTCCACTCCTAATCCCCTGGAAGAGCTGTAGGAGGAAATAAATTAGCTCTTTCAATGTGTGAAGGAGACTGCAACACATCTGCGACCAAACAAAAAACTTTTCAGCAAAAAAGAAAAATAAAATAGTAGCAAACAGTAATTTTGCTTAGCCTAATGATAGATAAAAAAGTAACAAGATCTTTAAGCACCACCTGTAACAATTTCACAGAAGATAGGGAAGGAGGTCTGATAGACACCATGGAATAAAGAAAGGACTGTCTTTTTTAATGAATGGGATCGATGATAGGGAGGTGGAGGGTTGAGAGACACCATAAAATAAAGAAAGGACTACCTTTTTTATTTATTAAGGGTATCTGGGATGGGTGGGGTCCACTAGACACCAGGGAATACAGAATTGACTGTTTTTTTATTCTAAACTACGGGACTCTGGAATAGGGATGGGGTTCCACTAGACACCAGGGAATTATCATTTTTGTTTTACATGGGGCCCATGATCAGTGGGTGGGGGGACCACTAGACACCAAGGAATGTTATTCTTCAGGGGGCTCATACTTAGTGGAGAGGACCACTAGACACCAAGGCAGGAACTATATTTAACATTGGGCTGTGATTTATGGGGGGGGGATCCTCTAGACACCAGAGAATAAAGGACTGCATTTTGTTTTTTTCACAGGGTATCAAAGATCTGGAAGGGGGTCCACTATACACCAGTGAATGAAGAAAGGATTGCCTCTTTTTTATTTAGGGAATTGGTGATAGGGAGGGGCTGTACTAGACACCAGGGAATAAAGAAAGGACTATCTTTTTTTTAATTAAGGCAATCAGGGATAGGGATGGGGGTTCACTAGACACCAGGGAATTATATTTTTTTTTACATGAAGCTTGTGATCGGTGGGTGGGGGTGATCACTAGACAGCATGGAATGGTATTCTTCAGGGGGCTCACGATCAGTGGAGGGAACACTAGACACCAGGGAGGGAACTATATTTTACATTGGGCTGTGATTTGCAGGCAGGTCTAATTTTACATCAGGATGGCTATCTTGGGGGGAGGGAGCCACTAGACACCAGAGAATTTTATTCTATGGGGGGCTGTATTTTGAAATGATACAGTAAGCTGTGGATGGAATAAATTGCAGTTTATATGTATTATTCCACAGTTCAGCCAAAAAAGACCATGGACAGGGCAAAAATCTACAAAACACATTTTGAGCATAGTTTGATTTCTAGTATGTTACTACCCCAACTGTATATCTGTCTCATCATTTACTTCAAGGACCGAGAACCTATTATTTATATGTACTGGAGTTATTCCCATTTAGAGATGTTGAGAACTTTAAACCGTTGGCGAATTTCAAGAGAAGTCACCAAATTCACCTCCATGGACAGTTTTGCCAAGTTTTTGCTGACAGGCAGTATTTCACCATATGATTTTGCATTGTAACTTAGCCTTGAAATTTTGATTTTGCAGTGCAAAGGTGAAGTTTAGTGGAAAAAACAAGCTGTTTTCATTGCCAGGAAGTGCTGTTTCTCAGTTGCAGACTGTGTTTTGAGGTGTGTGGAGGAGTATTATAAGAAGCAACTGAGTTTAAGTGTATTTCACCTAAAAGTATTTAAATCTAATTTTATTTGTCAGTTCTTCTTTCTTTATCTCCTAATTACTTAGTTTTTGTTTGTAATTGTTTTTGGACCTTTTTTCATCTCTCTGTCTGTCTTTCTATCCATCTGCTTCATTTTTTTCCAATTTTCACTTCTGCAGAACTCATGAAACAGATTCAGGAGGGGATGTCAGAAGGAGTCCGTGCAGCTGAACATTGGGGTGTCCGGACCCATGGCAGGTCCAGAGTCATTTGCCTAAATATGGTACAATTTGTTGGGCAGGCCCCCAAAACATAATTGAAAGTTGCCCAGGACCCACTGAACCTGAACCAGTGGCTCCAGTGGAGCATCAGGAGGAGGAGGAACAGTGGCAGGAGCAGCAGCAGCCTCAGATTCTCCTGTGGTTTCAGGATCACATTTGGCACCATCTCTCCCCCCCAACATGAAGAGGTAGTTCCATCAAGCTGCTGCCGCCAATATACTAAGACCTCCCCTGTGTGGTCATTTTTCAGAAGTGATCCTAGTGATCACAGTGTGGCCAGTTGTAATTTGCGTGACAAGTGGTCCACAGAGAGAAAAAGAGTAGCCACTTTGGCACTGGGGGGGAGAGAACATAAGTTAGACTGCACCACCATGCAGAGTGAGAAGAGATGTTTAAAGAAGCAGCAAGTGAGGGTGGGTTGATGGTGGCCCATCCATACATGCAACTCAGTGTTACGTGAAACATCACCACTGACCCTCTGCAACATCATGTGCCATTGGGTGGAGACAAGAATGATTTGTACCCCCTATTGGCCAAGGTCCTCTTCCTGCAGAAGCAGCAACAGTGGCACCACCACCAGTAGCAGTAGCAGCAGCTGAGCTATCCTCATTGCTCGAGAAAGTGGGGGATCTGCACCACCAGTTGAATGAGGTCCAGCAGGATCTTAAAGTTGTTCTTGCCAACCAGGACAAGGTGCTGGCAGTTCTGGAGAGGTCTGCCATGGTGGTGTGGGTGGTAGTGGTTGTGGCCAAGGTGCCATGTGAATAACATCCATTTCTGTTTAATATATTCCTTCCTGTTTTTGTCTATTGATGTCCTATCCCCTGCTCCCCAATAAAAATACAAAAAAAGGATAAAAACTGCCAAAAAGTATGTGTTAGCCTGTTTATACCCCTTTCAACTGTCCAAGTGCCATAATCCTTCCTTGTTACCCCAATAAGAAAACAACTCAAAAAACAAAAAAGTTTGAAAATACAAAACAATTTCATCTTTTCCATCTGTGTGTTAGACTTGTTCAGTTCTAACTCCAACCTATATGATTTCTCTGACATTTATATCTGTATCTGTCTGTGCCTATTCTTAATTTTCCTCAACTACCAGAATAAATATGTAACAGTATGGTTCATGTACTGCTGCCTTGTACTATGCTGTGTGCTTGTACAGTTCCTCAACACTGTTGTGTAGAGTTAATAATTTGATGTGAAGTGTGCCTAAATCAAAAACTACATAAATTCAATTCTCCCTCAGTTGTTCTTGAGTCTGGTGAAAAATTGGGCAGGCTGCTACATCAAGGTGCCCCCCACCTCAAGTTCATATTCTTAGTTTATGTGACAAAATGCTTTCATGCTGATTCTGTTGAGAAAATGCAGGGAGAAAGTGGCCGAGAAGAAAAAGTTCAGTATGTGGTCTTGGGAAATTCTCTGATGTTCAGAAATTAGAGGTTCTTGCACAGAATTTCCAAATGCTTTGCTTATACTACCCCGTGCTGATGATGTTGAGAAAATGCAGGAAGAAAATGGCTGAGAAGGAAAAGTTCAGTATGTTGACTTGGTAAAATGCCATGATGTTGAGAATAGCTGCTGGTGCCTCTGCTACTATGCTGATTAATTCACCCTCTAGGACTGTCTGTGTTGTTAATCACTTTAGTACACACAACTGCCAGGCACAAGATATAAGTTTCTCACTTCTGGAAATTGTTCCCCCAAACCTGGAATCATTAATACTGGTATTAAACTGCTGCTGCTGGTGCCTCTGCTGCTGTGCTGTTTAATTTGCCCTCTCAAAAAGTCTGTGTTGTCAAGCACTTTAGTACATACAACTGCCAAGCACAAGATATAAGTTTCTCACATCTGGAAATTGTTCCCGCAAACCCAAATCATTAATCTGATAAACTACTTCTGCTGGTGCCTCTTCTGCTATACTGTTAAATTCTTCCTCTAGGAAAGACTGTGTTGTCAAGCACTTTAGTACACACAACTGCCAAACACAATATATGAGTGTCTCACTTCTGGAAATTGTTTCCCCAAACTCAAAATCATTAATGCTGGTAATAAACAACTGCTACTGCTGGTGCCTCTGCTGCTATGCTGTTTAATTCACCATCTCGGACAGACAGTACACACAACTGCCAAGCACAAGATATACATTTCCCACTTCTGGAAATTGTTCCCCCAAATCTGAAATCATTAATGCTGGTAATAAACTGCTGCTTCTGGTGCCTCTGTGACTGTGAAACAGAAGATTCAATTACACTGAAACTCCAACTATGAAAATAAGTGTTCCAAATCTGTGAATGCAGCAGTCAGCCAACAAGGGTAAAGTAATATTTAGTAAGTATAACAAAAAGTGACAGAACACCATCACAGTATGAAAAATATGACTAACAAATCTTTGCAAAATGATGAAGTGAAGTTCCATTTCAGCAAACAGAGTTGCACCCAAAAATGAAGGGGTGTGATTCATGAGTAAGTGATGTGAAATAGAAGATTCAATAGACAGGGTGTGAATCCAGATCATGACTAAGTTGACGTGAAACAGAAGATTACATGAACAGGGTTGCACTAAGAAATTAAATGGTATCAAACAGAAGATTCAAAAAACAATGCATGATTCATGATCATGACTAAGTGACATGAAACAAGAGATTACATAAACAAAAAAATGCAACATGATACTCAGTTCTTAATTATGGAGGAAACATTTTCATTTTTTCATATAATAAACAATAATGAGTCCTTAGGAGAGCCCTTAGTGAACATTTGCATATATTATTCAAAATCATTTGGTATTTTAGAATAAATGAACTACTCTGATTCACAAATAAGACTACTCCATAATCTAGGATCAGCAACAGTATTTGCTTAGCTATTACCATTCAAGCCTCACCAGTCGAAGCATTAAAACTTCTGTATAAAAAAAAACAGTTTTTGATTTTTTTTTACCAGTTTTGTCCAAGTGACCAGACAGATTCAAAAGCTGAATCCAGGTGGACTCCTAAATATTTAAATTAAAGCAATCTAGAGATCTCCCTCCCATTACTCCCCAAATACATAGGTCTTCTTCAACTTATGACAGGTCACACTCCACCATTCCACAAGCCCACCCTCCCACACACAGGAACGTGGAGCTTGAAGCAGGACTTTAAAGGTAGAGACCCCTCCCATCTGCACTTGCGTATTTTAATTTTGTAGGCCCGTCATCACTTAGTGATGGCTGCCCCGGCCAGTCCTCCACCCACCCATGGCCATTCTCTAATTTATACAGGCATGTTGGTCACATGACCTGTTACTTGATACACCTGAGATTTTTCTAAGTACTCACTTTCCCATTAGAAGTTTATATCTTCTGGCCAATAGGAGCTGCTAGTGAGCCTCCTTTAATACTGTATCTAACCCTCCTTTTCTACTAGACTAGACCCTACTTTCACATTGCCCTCTAGTGACTTCCTCCAAAATTCCCTCCAGTTTCCCTATTGATAACCACCTTTCTGCTGCCGGAATTGAACCTCTGATCCTCTGACCCTCTGCACTAAAGGCAGAGATCCTACCACTGCACTATTCTGTCAGCTTAACCCACTCAACTACTTTTGCTACCCTTGAACGGGTAACAACAATACCCAAGTGAACAACCTTTCCTCCTCACTGGTCAAGGCATATAACTAGGTTGTACACAAACATGCATCCCCTTAAACACTGGCCCCTCATAATGGTGTTAACTATTATGCTGCCCCTCTCATTAGATATGACACTATGGGAAAATGGCAGTTCTTTAAAATTGTCATATAATAATAGCTTCCCTAGTTCAACATCTGCCCCAGTGCTCTCTATCCTTGCTGGCTACCTACACTGCACATGCATGGATTGTTATCACTACAAGCAGGTGCCAGGTACCCCCTCCCATCCTTAAGCATCAACATGCTCCTTTTATCTAGCAAACACTCTAAAAGAACTGCAAACCTCTGGAATCACTCTCTGACCCTAAACACCCTAGGCTATAGGCAGTTAGGCTGACATGGTTGTTTCTGCTCCTGTTGGGTAATATTCATCCCAATCCAGGCCCTAAGCAATGGGAGCAGATCCCATAAAGAAGCATGGCTCAGTCACAGTTGCCTCAATCAACATCTGCAGCCTGCTGTCTAAATTTGACTTACTACAAGTGTGGGTATGTCAACACTAAGCCTAATGTCCTGTCTGTGTTTGAGACCTGGCTCACACCAAGGACCACTGATGCCAAAATCCAAATTGAGGGGTATACATCATTTAGGCTAGACAGAACTGGAAAGCGGGGAGGTGACTGCATCATATACATTAAGGACCACCTGCAGGGATGGGTCCTCCCACATATAAAATCAGGTAACAATGTTCAAATATTAACTGTAAAACTAATGCTCTGGGCACAAAGGAAGGGAATAACCCCAATTTTGGTTAACCTTCTGCCCAAGGAGCAGACGGAAGGATTTAAAGTACTTTATGAGCACCTTACCGACCTCCACCTTAACTCTGAGATACTAGTGGCGGGAGACTTCAGTATAAACTGACTGTCCCCTGATGCTGCTCCATATAGAGATGCCATCTCCACAATAAAATGTGACCAGTTGGTGAAGTCTCCCACATGCACTAACTACCGAACTGGGACCAGCACCTTGCTGTACTGGTTGCTAACAAGCCACCCTGAGCACATCACTAGCACAGTTGTTCTCCCGGATTCCATCAGCGCCCACTCTCCCATTCTCTGTATGTGGACTAATAAGTCTTCTAGACTCCAAGCAAAAGTGATTATATCAGGAATTCATAGAAAACGGCAACTGGGGCCTCTAAAAGAGCACCTTAAACAGCAAAATTGGTCCACTATTTTTTCTGCTGTGGACGTAGATATTGCACTGGGTCATTTCATCAAGACATTCAATACTGCTTGTGACATCTTTGCCCCTTTTACCAATAGGAAGGTCAGTGGAATGCACAAGTCCTGGGTAACTCCCCCACTCATTGTCCAAATGCATGCCAGGAACAACCTCTGTCACACAGCAAAAAGTTCGGGCACCTACATTGACCTTCTAAACTGCAAGGCTGCCCACAACAAATGCACTCAGGCTATTCTCCAGGTGAAAACCCAATAGTTCAGGACTAAACTAAAAAACTCCTGGGGAGATAGCTGTAAATTTTGGGAAATATTAAGACCATAACAGGGAAACCTAATTAAATGGCTCCAACAATGCTAAAACTAGATGGGAATATAACACAGGACCCTAAGACTGTAACTGATGCCTTCAATAAGCCCTTTACAGACCTCAGCCATGTGCTTCCCTCTGATTTCTTTAACCCAGTTAGTGACAACATAAGTAACATAACAACAACCTCACCCCCATACCCAGCTCCACCATGCTACCTCAGGATAATCTCAATAACCAAAGCAAAAAAATACCTTCAGCAAGTGCTAGGCAAAACCAGGTATAGTGGTGACAGTCTCGACCTGAAGCTAATTGCTCTAACCCTGAATGAACTGCTGGAACCCCTTACAAGAATACTAAACCTATTCCTTATTACCGGAAAATTCCCCCAACTATGGAAAGCCACGGTAGTCACCCCAGTTTTCAAAAGCAGGGATAGGACCACTCTCACAAACTATCAGCCAATTTCAATACCACTCCCACTCTCTAAAGTTCTAGAATGGATTGTCTACAACCAACTAGTTTACCATCTAGACAAGTACAACCTACAATGCCAGCAGCAACATGGCTTTAGAAAACAACACAACAACAGCATCAGTTGAATTTACAGGATTTATTCATGATGCCCTTGATTGGGGGTACTTAGTGGGGGCAACCTTCATAGACCTCATTAAGGCCTTCGACACAGTCAATCACGAACACCTACTAACCCAATTAACTGGCTCTGGCATGTCCTCAGAGTCAGTGTGCTGGTTTCAGAGCTATATCTCTGGAAGAGAACAGCAGGTAAAAATCAGCGATGCTTTCTCAGCTAGCCAATGCATTAGTACAGGAGTCCCCCAAGGTTCCATTTTGTGCCCTTTGCTATTCAGTCTTTTTTTAAACCACCTTCCACAAGCATGTCAAGATAGAATCCTCCTGTATGCTGATGATGCGGTTCTATACACTAGTCACCCTGACCAGGTTACTCTGGAAAAGGGAATGCAGTGCAACTTCGATAATGTCGAAGACTGGTTCCTTAATGCAAGACTATTGTTAAACTATAAGAAAACAAAAAAAATGCTGTCTCTCTCTACACATAACAGACACAAGTCGTTCAAACTAGCTATCTGGAACAAACAAAACAAAATACTTGAGATGGTACAAAACTTCAAATATCTTGTAGTTACCATGGATACTTCCCTCTCCTACTCACTTCATATTGACGATGTCACAAGGACCACAAATTGCAAAATCAGACAGCGGTACAGACATAGACCCTGCCTTACAGAAGAAGCCCTTAAACTTGCTATAGATAGTTCTGTCTCCTCTGTTAAAGACTATGGTATTGTCATCTACAGTGCTGCCTCTGACATGGCCCTAAAAAGGATTGCCTTAACACTGAATAAAGCCTGCAGGCTAGTCCTTGGAGCTAATCATCTTACTCACACCTGTGATATTTATTCGCTCTCAGGTTGGTTAGATATAGATAACAGAATTCAATACCAGCTTTGTTTACTTGCCAAAAAGCAATCCTAGGTCTTACCCCAGTAGGGGTTCAGAACAAGTTGTGTCCAGCTACAGCTTCTAGACAGACAATAAGAACAAATAACATTCCCTATAAGGTCCCATTCCACCAGACATCATACGGCCAACAATCTATTGGATTTCAGTTCCTAAATGGCTCAACTCACTCCCAGGTGATCTATTAGATGAGACCAAAATTGGATCTTTTAATTTTTTATCTTACTTCTGTTTTTCCTCCTTCAGCAGAGTGGCCCCACAATCTCCGGCCACCGGCCCTGCACCCCCAGACCCGGATGTGCGTGCGGGCCACACGAACCAGCTCCCCCAGTGGGCTGGCCTTTATCGCTCTCACACCCACTGGGTACACACCCCTCTCAGGTCTCTCTGGGGGCGCAAGGTGAGGCCATCAGCTGCAAAGATCGACTTCTGCATTTTCCACTTTTTTTCTGCCTATGGAGAGCCAGATGTGCAATGACGTCCTGAACATGTAGTGCTGATGCCCGCCGCACTCTCCCCTCACTTTGGCATGCCACTGTAGTGTGGCTGGCCTCCGCCAGTCACCGTTGCAGGGTGATGCAAGCCCCACTACCCACCACAGAGAGAGGAGAGCAGTCATCAGATGCTCAGTCCTCCCTTTCCCCTGCCAGCCCCTGGTGGACTGAGTCCATTCCCGAACCCGGGTCGCCGGCGTGGCATGAGGTGTGGCATCCAGTGCCTCAACCCTCAGCGCCACCGGGCCGGCCCAAAATTGGACCTTTTAAATCAAAACTTCGCACACATCTCACAAGTCTCAGTATGTGCACCTGCTTCCCCTAACCAGCAGAAAATCCTAGATTTGGTACAGAAAACTGTAGCACTTTATTCCCCCATACACGAAACTTACTTACCCTTCTATCCCCCATCCTATAACTAAACCTATACACCTTTTACTTTGCCTCCTTTCTGCTCTGCCTCAACCTTTACCACTCTCCATGTCTACCACTATCTCTGCTGTTAGCGTAGCTGATTAGTTGTCCACCATGCCTTCCCCTCTGGACAATGCTGCCTGGCTGCTATGGCCATCTGCCGGCCATCTACCCTTCTCAGTCAGCTGTTATTCAGCACTCTCCTTCTCTTCTACCATCTTGGCAAAGCTAACTGGCTATGATGGTTTTAATTGGCTATACTGGTTTCCTGCACTCTATCTCTCAATTCTTCAGCCTTCCATGAAACTGTCTTTTTGTTCCGTATTACTGGAAAATTTTTTTTTTTGTTATTATTGATAAGTTTATATGGTAATTCAACTGTGAGTGTATGTGCTGCAAGTGAATTGGATGTATTCATATAAATACTAGGAGACCTATGTCTAATTGTTGTATTAACTGTGTTACATGAGGTCTCTGCACCCTAATTGGTACCCTTAGAGGTACACCGTAGACAGCTAGCACTTAGGTATATGTTATACTAACATATAGGGCTAAGGGCATCTACCGTACAAGAGTAGATGTCAGTATATGAATGTATATTGTTGTAATACACTTTGCTTGCTAATACATATATTCTGCTATGTATTTTCTGTGTATTTCTTACTTGTAAGAAACCAGGACATCAGTGTCCTTGGAGTAATTATAATATGTAAGATGGCATTGCCACCTTTTGGTGATTTGTACCACTACACTGAGTTATGTAACACTCTGTATAAGAACTCTTTTGTTCTCAAACTGATGACTTTACAGAATTGTATAATGTTATCTTGGACTGTGGAGCCACCTCTAATTTAGCCAATAGGGCTCATCTCTGTAACTAGAAATGTTTCTATCTTTTGGTAACCATAGTAATTATCATAGGTATGTAATGTAATGCACAAGCCTTATACCTCGGAGACCTGAGAGACCCCAAGAGACACAAAGAAACCTCGAGGTGTAGGGAACGCTTAGCACTGGCTCCTGGTTCGTATTGGTAAGAAATGCTTAGGGCAACTGTGATTTATCCCTTTGGTAGTAATAAACTTTTATTACTCTAATGCAACGTGTCTGTGATTACTTGCATTCCCAATATCGTCAAGAATCTGAAAGTGAGGTTTATACCTCTCAACAAATTGACGGCCGTGTGCAGGTGATATTTGGTGTTTGTAAGTTTTTACTTGTTGCTTGAACTTTTCCCTTTCCCACGGGGATAGTAGGTGTAAATTCCCGTATCACCTCTCCCATTTTAAAACCAGTTTGTAGTCACTTGCAATGTCTGGCTGTCTTTTCGGGTGTGGTTGATGCTGTCTCAACTCACTCCATAGCAGCTTTGAATTACAAGCCTACAACTAATACAGTAGCCCGGCTGTGTATAAAGTGCTCGTGCTGTGGATCGATATGCAGCACGGTGCCTTTTTCACAGTTTGAATTTTCGTTCCCTCCCACACAATGGCCACCATATCAAATATCTGCACAGAACTGAGACTCGATGTCTCAAACTTCCTTGCCTCCCATGGAGGATGGGCTGACTTCGCGCGGGATGCAGGTCAATCTGAAAACCCTATACTGGGGATTTCAACCCAGTATACAGAGACAAGACAATCAGCCAATAAGCGTCATGCTAAAGGGTTGATGGTCGCTGCTCTCTATGCTGCTTTGGAAGCCTCCAAAGCTAGGTTTCAAACCCCTGATCTGCAGATTTCATCTCTTAAGCAACAGATGGGTTTGCAGGAGACAGAATGTATAAGATTGCAGCAGAACTTGGAGTCTGAACTCCAAACTCTGCGAAATGAAAAGGATTCACTATTGCATCATTCAGCTCAAGCTGGAGAACAGGAACTGTGCATGTTGAAGCAGGAGTGTGAAAGCTTGAGACAGGATAAGGGTCAGGCAATGCAACTGAATGATTTGCTGAGTGCTGCGAATGCTCAGTTGAGTGACGAAATGGGTGAGCTGCAGGACGAGATAAATCAGGTACATAATGATTTAGAAGTGGCTTACAGGGACAATTGCAAATTGAGTGCCACGTACAGAGTGTTGCAAAAGCAAAAGCAAGATGAGGTTGATATGGATGTTGCAAATGTTAGTCACGATGAATGTAGAACTAAGATGGCGAAACTGCGCCATCAGCAAGAGGTTCTGGCTGGACATGTTAAAACAATGGGATGCGTAGCCCCTGCCTTTCATTTGTCATCAGAAGGGGAGTTATCTGATGATGACATTTCACAGTACAATGCCCAGTCATGCCCCTACTATGTTGAGACCCCACCCAGCCATCCCAACATGGAGTCCCCCCAACTCCCCATGTCACCATCGGCGATGTACGTGATGCTCATCATGGGAGATGCCAACATGGTGGCCCCCATGATGGGGGAAAGCAGGCCCAAGCCTGGTCCCGATGGCACCTCCGGTAGCCGTTATTAATGTGGAAGACAGGCAAGAGATAGAAACCATGATTGAAACTGCGATAGACAATGTACCTCTTCCTGAGATGAGTAAAAGGGCTATTAAAACCCAGATTAGGCAGCTTCTGCAAGAGGCTGGCACTCAGGAAGGTATTGTCTGCACTGCGGCTGAAGCTGCAGCTCAGGCTGCCCTGGATGGTGCTCGAGATAATCTACATTTGCCTGATCGACCCAGTAATCCCCTACAAATGGCCTACTCTGTTCAGTAAATTGCTGACAGCATCGGTCGGATGAATCCGTCCGACAACCTCAGCTGTCACTTGGAAAAGGTGCGTTCTAAATGTGAGATGCTTAGCTTCACTGCGGAATATCATGTCCAAATACTATGTCAGACCATTGATCCTGGTTTGTGGGCCAAACTCCCCGATGCTGTTCGCCAGGATGGGAACGCTACCTTTGACGAGGTTGCAGCTGAGCTCATTTCTACTCACAGCCCAGGTGTAGTAGGAGTGATGCTTGCATACCCTGTGAAGCAGAATGCAAAGGAAAGTCCAGTGACTTACCATCAGAGACTCTGGATGGCCTACCGAGCACGAAAGCACTTGGCACAAGAAGCTGCGGATATAGATCTTATTGAATATAAGACCCTGTTCCTTAGGAAAATGATTCCAGCAGTAAGAGAAAAGGTAGAGCCAACCACCTACCCCAATACAGATAGGTTTGCCGACATCCTTCGGAAAACCGAGAGAGTGTATCAACTCTATATCCGTGATCTGGGCTCCGGTTTCAAAAAGATAGCTGCCATGGAGTCCGCTCCGGAGACCACAATGCACTACACAGTGGAAGGGCAGGCCAAACGCCAAAAGGCCCAACATCAGCAGGCCCTTTCAGTTGATAATCAACACCCCAACAGGCCTATCAACAACAACCACAACAACAACAACAATGGGGTGGGAACCAGAATTGGCATAAGAACAGGAAGCATAAGGGTAGAGGTAAACCGCAACAACAGAGAACAGGCCCTACGTATAGGGAGATAGCTGAAGAGAATCTGAAATTCTGAGAGCTCCTGGGCCAAGTACGCTTTGTGGTGGATGCTGTTCCCGCACAGGCCCTTGTGGCAGTAAAACCGGCAACCCAGGCCCCAACCGGCCATGGGGACACTGGCAGTACAGGCCCTCAGGCCCATTCAGGCCTGAACCCAGAAGCTCCTCCTTATATAGCATCAGTGCAACATAGTGAAGTGATTCACATGAGTCAGGCCCAACCTCTACATGCTTCCATCAGTATGAATTGACAATTACAGGCCCCAGTCCGGATTGTAAACAAGCTAGTCTTGGATACAAACGGAAGGCCCTGCACCGAGGCTGAGGTCGGGGGCCACCTACTAGTAGTTTTGTTAGATACAGGTGCAGCTGTATCTGTGCTACATGATGAACACCCGGACACATCCCCTTGGTCCACCACATGGAAGACCAACATGTCAGGAGTTGATGGTACTAGGCTACCTGCATACCTCTCTCTACCCCTACCGGTGGAGCTAGGCCATTTAAAGGCCTCACATACTTTCCAACTAATGGTACTGCATGATCATCCTAGTATCATAGGGATTGACTTCCTTGCACCACACGGCTGTGTGGTGGACCTAGCTAACATGTTACCGATACAGATTCAGGGTCAATATCATACCATTTTGATTCCTGATTCACACGTTGTGGTGACGATTTCTGCCAGTGACAAAGAGTATGAAGTCATAGCTTTGTTCAAGAATCATGAACTTTTCTCAAAGCTCCTCCCTATTTTGCGACGACATTTGGAAGCGTTTGCAATCAACAAGCATGACTGTGGTAGAATGCACACCATCATCGAAGTGCCAGGCCCAGCACATGAGAGGCAAAGGCAATATCCTTTCCCAACTGAGGCCTTGCCTTCCCTCAGAGAGATGATCAAGTCACTCCTCAAGCAAGGAGTAATCAGAACTTGTGTTTCCACTGCCAACTCCACAGTGTGGCCCGTGAAGAAACCCACAGGCACCTGGAGACTTACTATTGACTACAGGAAACTGAATCAGGTCATCCCCAGTTGTTCTCCAACTGTGGCATCAGCACCAGATGTGCTACGACTTCTGACCCCTGATTTGAAATTTTTCAGTGCCCTGGACATCTCCAATGGTTTCTGGTCATTGCCATTGGCCATTAAGAGTCAATATAAGTTTGTCTTCACCTTTGAAGGAAGATAGTACATGTGGACTTGCTTGCCACAAGGATTCCATAACAGTCCATCCTTGTTCCATCTCCACAAGATGGATGCCCTCGAGAGTTTCTCTACTCCCCAATGTCTCTTACAATATGTGGATGACCTGTTGTTGGCAACAGCCACACAGGAACAACATTAGGATCTCTTGGATGAACTACAGACACTCATTCAGAGAGCAGGCCTGAAATGCAACCCAGCAAAAGCACAGTTGTGTCAGAAAGAAGTACTCTTTCTGGGTCTAAGAATAACTGACCAAGGTCGAAGCCCTACCTGGAAGAAGGTACAGGGATTGCAAGACTTGCCATTATCTACCAATGTGGTAACTCTTTGAAGGTTTCTAGGTATGGTGAAATACTCAAGAGATTTTATTTGTGACTTTGCTCAGAAAGCTGCTCCTCTGTATGAGTTACTCAAAAAGGATGTACCCTGGACTTGGGGCCCTATACACACTCAGGCTGTGATGTCACTGAAGCAGGCCTTGGCCTCCACCCCAGCTCTGGTCAACCCCAATCCAGCACTACCATTCCATCTGGAATGTGCCACCACTGACATTGCCATGTCAGCAGTGCTGGCTCAGAAGGTGCATGGCACCTTGAGACCCCTTGCATATGCCTCACAGCTCTTGACCCCAGTGGAACAGAAGTACGGCCTTTGTGAAAGGAACCTTCTGGTCACCTACTGGGCTGTCAAGCACTTCCTGTATATCATTGGGTACTCACCACTGATTATCAACACCAACCACAACCCAACCACCTTTCTGCTCTCAGATAGAGTAAAGGATGGGTCAGTCTCTATCACCAGACTGACACACTGGTCACTTCTCCTCCAGGACAGAGATATACAGGTACAACTGACTAAAGTTCCATCTATGTAAGCTCATGGCCTACTTTTCCAGGGAGAACCCCATGACTGTACACTACAGTCACCTGATCTTCCGGATCCAGGTCCTTTCCTCCCTGCCATGCCACAAATACTTGATAACACTTCTTTGTGCCGTGTCTTTACTGATGGTTCAGCATCCTACTATCAGGGAGAACAAATTGCAGGGATGGGCATTCTAGTGATCTACCCTTATGGGAACACTGTCAAAATATCTAAGCGCTGTAGTGTAGCATCATCACAATATGCAGAGATGGCAGCGGTGGCCTGTGCCCTCGAGTTCATCCAGTATGGAACCGAGGATACCATCATCTTTACAGACACTAACTGGGTTTGTTGTTCTCTTACAGAATTTCTTCCCTTCTGGCAGAAGAACTCGTTCCTCTCCTCTGATGGCAGCCCAGTGAAATAAAAGGAATTGGTAATGTACATACATTTACTGGCACAAAAATTTGCACACAAACTCTATGTACACAAAGTCAAAGCCCACTCCTCCATGACCCCTATCGTGCCTTCAATAACACATCAGACACCCTTGCTAAGGAAGGGGCCCGAGGGGGGGACATCTGGATGATGAACCATCCAGAGGCTAATGCAGCTGTACATGTTGCAGCACTCAGGAAGAAACCTGAACCTTTTTCCCCCTTGGACCTCTCCGAAGCCCAGCATCTTGACACTGAACTTGAAGAGGTGTTCATATTCCTTGACAAAGGTACTGAAGAGAAACTTACCACACATAACCCTTATCGGAGGCATGAAGGTAAGTTACGCTTGTCACCAGATGACAAGCTCATCTGGTTCTAACCAGATGACTGCGCCTCTAAGTTGTGGGTGGTCCCCAGACATTTAAGATCTGAAATTTTGCACCAAGTGCATGACACCCCTACTGGTGGACACCAGGGATCAGAAAATACCCTCCAACGACTCAAGACCAATGCCTGGTGGCCTGGTATCACCAAAGATGTTAAACAATACATAGACAGCTGTCTCGTTTGTGTGCAAAACAACCCCATCCCTACCAAATGAAATGCCAAACTCTTACCACAATGACATTCTGGCCCTTGGCATGCCATACAAATTGATTTCATTGGTCCACTGACCAACACCAGCAGAAATAATAAGTATGCTCTTGTGGTAACTGACCTCTTCTCTAAGTGAGTAGAAGCTTTCCCCACTAAGACATGTACAGTGAAAACTATTGCCAAAATCCTGGTGGAACAGATTTTCTCCAAGTGGGGTCTACCCCTCAAGGTAGACTCTGACAAAGGAACCAGTTTTACAGGTGAGTTGATGAAAGAATCCCTTGAACTCCTTGGAGTTCAACAGAAGTTCCACATACCTTACCACCCTCAATCCTCAGGTCAAGTAGAGAAAGCCAACAGACGGATTAAGTAAATGCTTTCCAAATTCATTGAGGACAATCCCAAAACTTGGGATTCCCTATCGTCGTTACTCCTTATGGCAATTAGGGGTACATCCTCAGCCACCACCCAGCTTACACCCTTTGAGGTGATGACTGGTAGACAGATGAGATTACCCGAACACCTGTTGTTTGACCTGCATACCCCCACTGCAGACCGTGTGTCTGTGGACCAATATGTGGAAAAACTCAGAAAAGACCTCATACACACACATTTTTATGCTGCCAACTGCATGGGCAAGGCCCAGCAACAATCCAAAATACAGTTTGACAAACATGCACAAGAAGTGGATTGGAAAGTTGGAGATCAGGTAATTGTACTTCGATTTGCACATCCCACCCATTCCTTCTCCAACAAGTGGGAAGGCCCATACCCCATTGTCAACAAGCTCAGTCTATCAAGTTAGACTCCTCCACAACAACAAGTTGACTGACAAATGGTTACACGCAAACCAGCTGAAACTGTATAAAGGAGCTTAAATTACTTTTCCTCACCCCATTGGGCGGAATAATACTAACATACTAATCTTTGATCTTCCTTTCCAGATACACTGACAAGATGGCTATCTTGTTCCATTATCTCCTCCTCTCAGGAGTTATCCCCTGCATCCAAGGCACGGTACCGGACCTCCTACGACACCTCGATCCTCCAGCACCTTCTCCAGAGGGAGTATCCATCAATATACCAGATAGTATGATCACTGTCCAGGAAGGTTCCGATGCTTAGCTCACTGCCTCGGTTGTTGCTTCTGATAAATCTACCCTTCATATTGAGTGGCAAACCACATCACAAGGACAAATTCTCCCTGTGGCCAAACTCTCCAAAGGAACTTTCCAAGGCTGGCCCAATGCTAAATTATCCCCAAATGGTTCGCTGTCCTTGTTACAAACTGCATTAAGACATTCTGGTTTGTACAACATAACTGCCCTAATTGATCCTTCATACTGTAATTTTTTGTCCAGATATTCTGCTCAAAAATGTTGTGCTATACACCACATGGCTTCTTCAGCCATGTACCTCTCTGTGTTACCACCCACTGACAAGCAGCTTTTGGAATGTCCAAAGCATACTCCTGGTCCCCGTAGTGGTCTAACAGCCACTGCCCTCCCAGGTTTTTTGATTAATAACTTACAGTTTATGCATATACCTGTTTTGTTTAATCTAACTTACTGGAATATGAAAGAGTTTGGTATGTGTCACAATACTAATACATCAGCGTTTTATAGTACATTATTGCTTGATAGTTTTGCTGCATTTCAGATTCATACACAAGACCCTATTGCCGGGGTCCACTCTACTGAACATAGAGGCAACTTCAGGAGGAAGCCCTCTCCTGATAATTTAACTCATAAATGTAAAACATGTGAAGTTGACAGTTCTGATGTCACAGGTGCGACAGGTACTGTCACAAGCCTTTTTTGGTACAGCTATGTCTATCTGGAATAAAGCAGACATTGCTGCTATCAAAAGTCATTCTGCCAAATTTTCCACTGGTTTGGTCAACAACATACTACCCTCATTATTGCATGGTGTGGATGGTCTTAGTCAGGAAGAAAGATACACTGTATACAATATGCACGACATTGCTAAGGCATTCACTGATTCTAAAGATAAGATTAACGCACTCATACAACAGAACAACAAAGAAGCAGATAAACAATACATTGCTAGAGAGATACTTTGTTCTGCTTATGGCTCATACATTATCACCACCATCAATAACCTCTTCCATGATCTAGAATCTGGAAGAATGCCTGACATTATACATGATAGACGCATCTCCCAAATGGTATTGTCCACGATGTAAAACCACTAGCTGTGTTTCCATGTGTATGCAACAGATTTTAACTATTCCTCTTTCTACAGCTAGGAATTTGGGGTTTGTGACCAGACACCCTAATACTGGTCCTTGCTTCTCTGCTAAAAAGTGTTCCATAACAGATACCATGTTTGTTTCCTTCACTGTCTCCTTACCACACTTTGATCCCACTACAGCTTTGTTCGACAAGCTTGCACTGGTCCACTCCATTGGGCATTTGGATGAAGACAACTACAGAGAATGCCTGTATCTACCGCCTCTACTGGTTTACCACCCTTTTCTGGATGCCTGGGTGGCTCCGCACATGGACTGCTGTGCGAAAAAGCAATATATTTACTTGTGCCGATGTGATGTGCTTGATGTTATTCAACCTGTTTGTGGTTACTCTCCAGACAGCATTGACTGGACTTTCACTATGGATGATGACATCACTGCAAATGGCACCGACTCCTTTTACTCAACTCTGACTCTGGATAAGCTCTACCAATCCTATCATGAGGAGGTTCATCGCCTGTCAACACAGATTTTGAAGATGACTTACACCTTCCCTGTCCAGTTGCAAAAGTGGAGACTGTCTACTGTGCACTCACAGTATAATTCAGATGGAGAATATTGCGTGGTCACTAATTGTAAGTCTTACACCTATGGATCTGTTACATGTGCTATTGATCACCCCAATTTCTGTTTTGTTCCCCACCAGAAGACATACTGTTGTAACCCCCATTCCCCTCCTAGATGTAGACATTATTGATGGTAACCCCGATTATCTGCTCACACTATCAGAATATTTGCCATACTTTAATGTACACATAGACCCACTGACACTCACATTAAAATTACTTTTAGACAGGAAAGACACACACCTCATCCACATCAGCAATAATATGACCAAAGCCAATGAAGCTGTTCTTGCCTTGATCAACGATGGTGATATGAATAACGCATTAACTAACACCTGGTTAGAGATTACAGTACTTTTAAAGGTTTTGTTATAATACAAGCATTTTTAATTTTCATTTTGATTATTATGCTCTGCTGCCTACAGCGCACACTGCACCAACACCGTGAGCAGCTTGAGTTCCTTTACAAAGCTCTCGCGTCGGGTTTGTAAATGACCACTGCTCCTGTCCTTTCCCGAGACATCTGCCTGTGTTGCCCTTGCAGGCAACAAGGGGGGAATGTTACACAAGGCCCTGCACCCTAATTGGTACCCTTAGAGTTACACCGTAGACAGCTAGCACTTAGGTATATGTTATACTAACATATAGGGTTAAGGGCATCTACCGTACAAGAGTAGATGTCAGGATATGAATGCATATTGTTGTAATACACTTTGCTTGCTAATACATATATTCTGCTATGTATTTTCTGTGTATTTCTTACTTGTAAGAAGCCAGGACATCGGTGTCCTTGGAGTAATTATAATATGTAAGATGGCATTGCCACCTTTTGGTGATTTGTACCACTACACTGAGTTATGTAACACTCTGTATAAGAACTCTTTTGTTCTCAAACTGATGACTTTACAGAATTGTATAATGTTATCTTGGACCTTGGAGCCACCTCTAATTTAGCCAGTAGGGCTCATCTCTGTAACTAGAAATGTTTCTATCTTTTGGTAGCCATAGTAATTATCATAGGTATATAATGTAATGCACAAGCCTTATACGTCGGAGACCTGAGAGACCCCAAGAGACACAAAGAAACCTCGAGGTGTAGGGAATGCTTAGCACTGGCTCCTGGTTCGTATTGGTAAGAACTGCTTAGGGCAACTGTGATTTATCCCTTTGGTAGTAATAAACTTGTTTATTACTCTAATGCAATGTGTCTTTGATTACTTGCATTCCCAATATCGTCAAGAATCTGAAAGTGAGGTTTAGACCTCCCAACAACTGTCTGTGCTAGATGTGGAATCTCTGGGAATGAGCTTTTAACTCAAAGGTTATAATCCAAGACTGAAATAAATAAATAAATCAAATAAATAAACAAACTTTGGCCATCTCTGTGCTGTGCCAGACAACATCATTTTAGTCTTATTTTTGTTTAGTTTTAATTTATTTTAGATCAACCACCTTGTTAAATTTATAAAGCCTTCCTGTAGGTCATCTTGTATCCCCTAGATAGAGGAGCCAGAGCTGAAGAAGACCATGTCATCTGTATATGACATGCATTCTGCTTTTGAAAAAACAGTGAGCAAATCATTTACAAAAATTGAGAACAGTAAAGGTCCCAATGCTGATTCCCGAGAGACTCATGCTCTTACTTTCATAGGATCTGAGAGTTCTCAATCTTCACACTTTGTACCTGAGCACTTAGATAACTTTTCAACCATCCTAGGCTGGACTCTGAAATACCTACTGTGTCTAGTTTCATTAACAATTTTTCATGGTCCACCACATCAAAGACCCTGGTCAGGTCGAGAAACATAGTGCCCATCATTAAGCCCTCATCACAGGCACAGAGTACAGTGGTCATTGACCCAGACAGCCCCATCACTGTGCTGTGCCCCTGTCAGAACCCATGCTGCTGTTCAACCATTAAAACATGCCTATCTAGAAGCCGGCCCAGTAGTGTGAAGGGCTGCGGTACTGGTGCCTTACTTCCTACTGCACTGGTGACCTGTGTTTAATGGTGAATGCAGGTTGCTGGGGGTTGGTCAGGGAGGCAGTGGACTGAGTGTCTGGAGGGCAGTTCTCTTCTCCCAGGGAGGATGGATTGGTTGTTGCCACCAAATGACTGACACCAGGTAGAGATCTGAGGGTAGTGCAGCACTGGAGCACCAAGAAACAAAGGGTGCTGCAGGACACTGTATCATGCCCACACCTCCATGTGTGCATGCTAATGTTCATGCCCCATCAATGGGGAAAGGGAGAAAATGTCTAAATTGTTGATTCAGACTACATGAAGCCCTGCCTACCTGCCTCCATCCTATGCCATTGCCTGGTCTCTAGCCTAATCTGGATGTTTTCTCTGGGTAGAGGGAGGATGACCCTCCCCTTCCCAGTGCCACCATGGGGGGCAATCTGTTGGGGATTCTGATGCCCAAGATACAGGAGAGATGAACTGCTGAGCGAGAAGAGGCGGGGACAGGGCTGAGAGCTTGTCCAAGCCAGCCAGAGAGGAAAAATATATATGGAAAAGAAACATGTCGATGTAGATAGGACACTAACTGTCAAAACATACATATCTCCAATACATATTGACAATAATGAAGTGGGTCTAAAATTTGCAACATTCATCAAGTCCACAGATTTAAATATTGGTACTATTGTGGATTTTTTCCAAACTTAAGAGTACTATCCCCATGTGGATGATTAAGTTAAACAAATAAGTCAATGGTTCACAAATATTGGAGGCTGTTAGTTTTAACATCTTAGGGTAAAGCAGGTCTGGGCCACAACCATTCCCTTCATTCAACTCATTCAATAACACACAAACATCGGAACATACAAAATTGCCAGCACATAAAGGCCTTATGGTCTAACAAGTCTGCTTGATTATGCAGGTAGCAGCCCTTATACTGCAGCTGCCTGTCCCTCCTCTCCCCCCTCCAGTAACCTTACCCCTTACCCGGTTTCATTCATTTTAGAAGCAGCCCACTGTTCTACAGGATACCACTTCCTCTGGCAATGTGTTCCACCTAGACACCACCCTCTGTGTAAAAAAGTGTATTCTCATTTCCCTCCTGAACATTCCCCTTTCCAGTCTCAGATGGTGACCTTGAGTGTCCCTCTCCCTCTTTAATTTGAAAAGCCCCTCCATGCCAGTCTTATTTATTCCCTTCATGTACTTGAAGGTTTCAAACATGTCCCCCCATCCCTCCTCCAATACCTAATGCCTCCTCTCCATAATTAAGTGATTTGAAATTGAGTAGTATTAAACAGAAGATTCAATAAACAGGGCATGATTCAAGATTGTGACTAAGTGACATTGAAACAGAAGATTAAATGAACAGGGTTGCACACAGAAATTAAAGTGGTATCAAACAGAAGATTCAATAAACAGGACATGATTTGTGATCATGACTAAGTGACATGAAACAGAAGATTACATAAAGAGGGTTGCACCCAGAAATTAAGTGGTATCAAACAGAAGATTCAGTAAACAGGGCATGATTCATGATCATGACTAAGTGACATGAAACAGAAGAGTACATGAACAGGGTTGCACCCAGAAATTAAGTGGCATCAAATAGAAGATTCAATAAACAAGGAGTGATTCATGATTGTGACTAAGTGACGTGAAACGGAAGATTACATAAACAGGGTTGCTCCCAGAAACTAAGTGGTATTAAACAGAAGATGTAATAAAGAGTTCATGATTCATGATCATGATGACTAAGTGATGTGAAACAGAAGATTCAGGCTTTCACCCAAAAATGAAGTGGTATCAAACAAAAGAGTCAAAATCACTAAAACTGCTACAGAAAGACACTGACAATATGGCTTACTTAAACATGGAAACCCAACGATATAAATTTATCTCATCTGGAAATTCTCTGAAAGATAAATAATAAAAAGGAACTCCAGAAGGAATTAGATTGCTTTGCTGTACCCCTCTGGAGGATATGTCTGTACCTGATCATTGACCCCTTCCACAAGTACAGCTCCATTTATGGCAAAAGATATACAAACGGGGAAGACAAACTTTGAAAGGCCATTCCAGTACTTCACTTTGACAAAGATGCAGTCCATTGCCCTCTTTACTTCTTTACTCATTTACTTTGTGAGTCTTTTGTCCGAGCAGCAAAAGTAAATATTTTATTTCCTTTTTTTGACAGGGGTGGGGGTTGTAATCACTTAAACTCTTATTTTTTCTGTTTTTTTTAATTCAGGTATTATAACTAGGGTGATGCAATCATGTTGCTTCATTGGACCAGTCTGTATCCTTTTGTGGAATTCAGCATGTTTTCCAACCACGGGAATGTAAGTATGTTTTTTTTGGGGGGGGGGCATGCAATCACTTTAACCATTTTTTCTTACTGTTTTTCTATTTTCAGGTATTATTACTAGGGTAATGAAATCATGTTGTCGAATAGGTCCAGCCTATATCTTTTTTTGGAATTCAGCAAGTTTTTCAACCACGTTAAGGTAAGTATGTTTTGTTGAGGGGTTGTTTTTTTAATTCTGAAAAGTTTTATAGCTGTGAGACTGTTTTCTGTTGCTGTTGCTGTAATTTCAGATAAGTTTCAGCATTTGTCTGTTGCAATGTTGTCCAGGTGGAGAAGATGGTGACGGCTTGAATGCTGGAGCAGAAAACAGCAGCACAGCATAGGAGAGCTGTGAAGACAAGAAAAGATTATTTAGAGTCTGCTCAAATAAGTACCCACTATAGTAATGGCCCCTCAATATAGCTGTTGTTGACTCCTATATGAGAAATGATTTAGCGTCCCTTTGGCCACTGTAGCACAAGGTGTATCTTGTGAAAAAGGAGATCAAAAAATAAAAGAAAAAAACAAAAGAAAATCATAATGATACTTATGTTTACATTAGTGCTGCTGGCAGTGCTGTGGTGTGCACCAGTGAGCTGGTGTAGGAACAGCTGCTGTGAATGGTGTGAAACCTGCAAGGAGGTAAAAGAAAAGAAGGAAAACATTTTAATGTCTTTATGAGTAATGTATGAAGACTTTTTGTCCTCTGAGAGGCTGTGCTACTACACCACCTGTCACATGTGAAGAAAAAAAGATAAATTATTTTGCCTCACTTGGCCACAGTGGTGGACGTCCAGTATAACCATTGTTGTCTCCCCAAATGAGAAACTATTTAGCATCCCTTTGGCCACCATTGCATAGTGTGTACCTGTGAAAAAGGAGCACAAAAAATAAAAATAAAATTATAATGATACTTATCATGACATTACTACTGCTCGCCGTGTGCATGCCACTGAGATGGTGTTGGATTTGGAACAGGCATTGTAAGTGCTTAAACCTGCAGATAGACAAAAAGGACAGTAAGAAAAAATTTTTAATGTCTTTCTGAGTAACATGGAAGGCTTTTTGGCCTCTGGGAGGCTGAAGACTGCAGTCACCCCACCCGCTGTGAGAAAAAGGACTGTGAACAACAGTTAAAGTATCTTACCATCACAGCAGACAAGGATAGGCCTTGCTGGAACTGAGGTCTTACTGCCTTGAGCTGGTTGGCTGGAGGGTCAGCTTGAGTATCCTCCTGTCATACAGTTCCAAATTGGACACTGCTGCAGTATACACCCGTGATGGTACCATCCCTGGTGTTGATTCTCATTGCAAGCAAACAAACAAAACTTTATTTATATAGGTGCCCTTCCAAGGCTCAGGGCACCTTTATAAACATGCACACAATATCCAACATAAAATTCATATTCCAATAAGTTTAAAACAATTATATAATCAATTAAAATTATTAAAATCCAATGTCAGTTTTAAGTGCAGCAACATAATCAGATTTCCATTGACCCATCAATCAGATTTCCATTGACCCATCAAATGCCTGTGCATATAAATGGGCCTTTAGGGAATTTTTAAATCCCTGTAAGGTCAGGCAATTTTGTAGCTGATGAGGTAGAGAATTCCACAGGGTAGGAACCATAAAGGCAAAATATCTACCTCCAGATGTTTTTAGATGTACCCTGGGAATCTCTAGCAATCCCTGGTTGGAGGATCAGAGCAAACAGGAGGGGCAGGAGGGAAACAGCAGATCTTGCAGGCAGGGGTCAACCTTAACATTTTTTTGCATTAGCCAGCTGGACAAGTTGATTACAAATTGCACTATCCCGCAGATGGTTACACTAGCCCACAATAATAATGGTCAATTTTTATCATTTATACAGGAAAAATGCAAGCCAAGAAATACTCTGATTATTGCATATTTATCCTGCTACCACATTGCCTCCTGCCCCAGCAAAGAAAAGACTGCAGTCCAGTCACACAGTGTGTACCCCCATATTTTTTTACCATGTACCCCTTGCTTTCTCTTCCTCTTTCTTTACCTCCTCCCTGCCAAACCAGAGAATACCATAATAGCAAATGTTCAGTCAGGCAGTTCTAGCTCTGCACACACAATAGCCAACATCATCATGCACGACACCAAAATCCCACCTTGACCTGCAAGGCAATGTACAGAATCAGGCAGAGAAAGACACTCTCATTCCCCACCCTGTGATTAACCAGAACTGTACTTCTGGAAGTTTTCTTACACTGCAATGTGAGCTGGGGCAGTTCTAGGATTTCTTTGGAGAGAGTTAAACAAACATGGGGGCTTCAGATATAAGAAACATTGACATATCTGTTTATATATACTAGGCACAAAAATATTGATTTAACGTGCTCTGCCCTAACAAAAACAGATTTTTCATAACAGTGCCCTTTCATCAGTCAAAGGGGAGCAGTATACAGGCATGATGCTGTACTACCTCTCTTTCTATATAGGATGATCTATGCACACCAGGTATACCTATTTTAACCTTTCAAATTATATATTTTACTAAAGTTTTGCTTTATACCATACATGCTCCAAATCATTGTTTTTAGGATGAAATGTCCTGCTGTGTGGTACTGCATTGATGGCATTCACTGGTGTTATCAATTAAGAGGAGCTGTGACCCATACACCAGTCAGTAATGGCAGCTATTGGTCTATGGATGGCTACTTCAAAGCCTAGTCTGCAGTGGTGTCCAGAGAAAGCATAGAGTGGACAGACCACCTGGTTGGGCAGACCATGTATACATGATAGCATTCTGTCACTGCAGTGTTAGATACAGGCACTCAAAAGGTTGGGAAATGAGGCACACTGGTTTTAATATTGTGGGACAAATCAACGACAAGTTCAGCAAACTGGAAGCTAGTGACTTAACAACACTCTGCCCTTGATCACAGCATGCACACTAGCTGAATATCCTAACAACTGAGTGATAATGACTCACATTGAGCCTTTTGTTGGATCTCCTTCTTGAACTGCCAGATAATTACAGTTCTTAATGAGCTGTTAATCACACCAGGCCACCTGGAACACTGAGGGAGATTATCAAAAGGACTACAGTCTGCTAAAGTAGGGACTTTTTCAACTTCATTAACAGCCATGAAAAACCTGTACTAGTCAAAACGGACAAGTAGAGGGTTGGCTGCGCTAGCCTTGGCAAATTTGCACTAGGTTCAAGGCTATTAAAACAAAGTTAAGGTCGAACCCTGCTTGCAGGTACTGAGGTCCCTGGTCATGTAGGGCTTTATAGGTCAACAATGTGACTTTGAAGGTGATTGTCTACAAAAAGGTTTTAGTTGCTCCACATGATGGGAGTTGTTCAATTACAAATCCAGTAGCTATCATCTCAGGGTGAGCATTGCATTTAGTTACATAAGTTTTTAACTGAGGGAGTAACTGTCGCTGCTACTATAGGATCAAGCCAAACAGTTTCCTCTAGAGTCATGACCATTTTTTCATCAGTGCAGACTGCAGAGATGGTGGACAATGCTGTTTGTGGCTGTGTAGGACCTAAGCAGGCCATAGGAAAAAGGAAGAGGAGGAGATGGTGCTGTCTCTTGCTGGCTGGAGCAGCCATGCTTTGGCTAGCTGATACACAGATACACAGACACTGTCAGCAAATGAGGGCCTATGGCTCAACTTGTCTGCCCATTTGAGCTTGTAAGTTCCCTTCAGGTTCTTCTAGAAGTCTGCCTCTTATCCCTGACCTCCAGGATTCCCTTATGTCTATGCCATGCATTCTTAAATCCTGTGATTGTATCAGCCTCCACCATTTCCTCTGGCAGGGTGTTCCACTTGTCCACCACCCTTTTTGTGAAGTAATTCTTCCTCACGTTTCCCCTGAATCGTTAACCCTTCAACTTCATCCCATGCCCTCTAGTCCAGGGAATATCTTTTACATTTGAAAATAGTGTACTCCTGCACCCTGTTCCTCCCTGTAAGGTACTTGTATGTCTTTATCATATCCCCTCACTCCCTCCTTTCCTTCAAGGAGTACATATTCAAGTCCTACATCCTGTACTCATAGGTCTTGTGATGCAATCCCTGTACCATCGTTGTTGCCCTCCTTTGAACCTTCACTACCCTGTCCATGTCCTTACATAGGTAAGGTCTCCAAAACTGTAAACCGTACTCCAGGTGAGACCTCACTAGTGTCTTATATAGTGGAATTGTGACCTCCCTTTTCCTGCTGTTGATGCCCATGCCTACACATCCCAGCATCCTATTTGCTTTATCTGCTGCCTTGTCACATTGTTTCCCTACCTTGAGGTAGTCAGAGATGATAACCCCAAGGTCTCTTTCCTGCTTGGTGCATGCTATATCCTCGCCCCCAACTCATATGTTATTCCAGGGTTTTTGTGCCCCATATGCATTATCTTGCACTTCTTTGTGTTGAATTTCAACTGCCAAACCTTTGATCATTCTTTAAGCTTCTGCAGATACCTTCTCTTTCTGTCTACACCCTCTGGTGTGTCCACTCTGTTACAGAGCTTTGTATCATCAGTGAACAGGGAAATTCTGCCTTCTAGGTCCTGCTCAATGTCACTGATGAATATGTTGAATAGTATCGGTCCCAGTACTGATCACTGTGGTACCCCACTGGTCACTCTTCCCTCTGTGCAGTGACAGCCATTTACCACAACCCTCTGTCTTGATGACCAGCCATTTACCCACCCACTGCACTATTGTCCTGTCCACTCCTATATTCCCCAGTTTGTTTAATAGCCTTCTATGCGGCACAGTGTCAAAGGCCCTGCTGAAGTCCAGATAGGCCACATCCACTGCCCTCCCCTGATCCACCTCCCTTGTCACCCAGTTGAAAAATTCAATGAGATTGGTCTGGCATGACCTCTCCCCAGTGAAACCATGCTGCCTTGGGTCCTGTAGTCTGCTGGCAACCAGATGTTCCACCAATCTCTCCTTCAGTAGTGTTTCCATGATCTTCCCCACTACCGAGATCAGGCTGACTGGTCTGTAGTTCCCTACTCACTCTTTGTTCCCGCTTTTGTATAAGAGGACTACAGCAGCTGCCCTCCAGTCCTTGGGTCCCTCCCATGTTTCCATTTATTAGTTAAACAGGATTGTCAGAGGTTCAGCCACCACCTCTCTTAGTTCCTTTAGGACATTGGGGTGCACCCTATCTGGCCCCATTGCTTTATCTTTCCACTTCCTTTAGGAACCTATCCCGTGTAAAGGGACTTGTGTTCATTTCTGTACCATTCGCACTCCTTGTACTCCCTTCAGGCCCATTACCCTCATCTTCCTCAGTAAAGACTGAGCAGAAATATCTGTTCAGTATGTCAGCTTTACTGTTGTCATCCTCCATGTGGCCCCCATCTTCCCCTTCAGTCTCAATATCCCTCCCTTTGCCCTTCTTTTTTCACTTCTGTATCTGTAAATGGTTTTGTCCCCTCTACTCACTGATTTTGTGATGCGCTCTTCTGTCTGAGCTTTTGCTTCACTTTCTGACCTCCCTGCCTCCCTTTGCTTCTCCTGGTACTTCTCCCTATCCCCTTCTGCCTGCATCTTTTTGTATTGCCTGAATGCGATCTTTTTGGCTCTCACTTTCTCAGTTATCTCCTTGGAAAACCATAATGGCCTGTTTTCCTTTTCCCCTTGCTAACCTGCTTAATACATAATTCTGTTGCACTTGTAATCCATGTTTTAAATATTGCCCACTGTTCCTCCACCCCCTGATTCCCTCCCCATTCCATTTAGTGCCTGTTTCAAGCATGTCCCCATTTCCCCAAAGTCTACCCTCCTAAAATCCAGGATATATGTGTTTGTGTGGTTTGGTTCTGCTCTTTCAGTGATTTCAAACCACTGTGATCGGTGGTCACTGTTCCCCAGGAGCTACCCCACTGTTACCCCATCACACTGTCCCCATTTGTGAGCACAAGGTCCAGTATTGCCTTCTGCTGAGTTGGTTCCATAACCAGTTCCTTAAGGAAGGCACCTTGAAGGGAGTCCAGGATAAATCTGTTCCTGGTTGATGCTGCTTCTGGGAGGCTCCAGCCAACATCTGGAATATCGAAGTCTCCAACCAGCACTACCTCCCCCTTGTCTGCCATCCTTTGGATGGCTAGTATTAACTCCCCTATCTTTCTCTTCCTCCTAGGCTGGTAGTCTGGAGACCACCCATGTGTGGATGACTGACCCCATTTCCCTTTCCATCTTAACCCAAAGTATCTCTCCCCTGTTTTGTTCCTCCTTGATCTCTGTGGCCTTTATGGCATCTTTCACATAAAGTGCCACTCCTCCTCCTCCCTTCCTGCCTACCCTGTCTCTTCTGAATACAGTATGTTGTAGCCAGGTATGGCCATCTCCCAGTTGTGGTTATCATTACACCAGGTCTCTGTGATGGCCACAATGTCCAGGTCTGAATGCACCATGGTAGCCTCCAGATCCTCCATCTTGTTGCTAAAGCTCCTGGCATTGGCACACAGGCTTTCCATGATGTAAACTCCCTGGACTGTTTAGCTGTTCTACTCCAGCCCCCTCCCTGGTTGTCCTTTATCCCTGGTTCTCCCTGCTGTCTGCCTTTTTGTTGAATTGTGCCCCCTTTCCGCCTATCCACCCCTTGGGTGCCTATGTCCCTCTTCTGTTCACTGCTTTGTAGAGATAGCTTCTGTTCTTGTTCATTGGTTCCACTACTAGCCATGGGGGATGGGCAATTAGGTACCCTCCTTGCTCTCCTGCCACTCCACTTGGCTAGTTTAAATGCTTGTCCATGTAGCATTTAAACTTATCATTGAGTGCTTGGATTCCCCTCCAGGACAGATGCAGGCCTTTAGGCTTGAACAAGGCCACATCCCGCCAAGTAAATCCCCAGTCACCAATGAATCCAAACCCTTCCTCACAGCACCTGTTCTTTAACCATGTGTTAAAGTTATTTGTGCATGCACCCCTATGCCCTCCATTCCACTCACAGGTAATACTTCTGAGAAGGTGACAGATGTAGCTACTTGCTTGAGATCCCTCCCCAATTTTCTAAACTCTTCCTGAACTTCCTTAGACTCCCTGTTTGCCAGGTCATTAGTACCTAGATGGATAATGACATCCAGCTCACCCTCCCATCTTGCCTTCCTGTCAATCCCCAGGATCGTCCTCCCATCCCTCCACATTGTGGCACCTGGTAGGCACCTTACCACCCTGTCCTCCCCCAGATGTGTTTCTAGCTGGATACCTCTTATGATAGAGTCCCCAAAAGGATTTGCTTCTTCCTTCTCTGGTGTCCACTGCTCTCCCCACTGAGGTCACCTCCTTGGTTGACCTCCACATCCTTCTCTTCCACTTCTCTGGTTGCTTCTGTTTGGTTGTTCCTATTTTCCAGTGCAGCATATGAATTCTGAAGTGAAATAGGATTTGGGATGTGCCTCTGCCTAACTACCAAGTGCTCCTTGTTCTTGGCATCCTTTGAGGCAGTGGCATTGTACTGGGTCGACTCTGGATAGGGCCGAAGGTACTCCTGACCCAGTTTACTTCTGCTCTGAGTCTGGCTACCTCACTCTGCAGTTCAGAGAGATGCCTGCAGATAGTGCAGCACCACAGCACCCAGAAGGTCTGCTTGAATATGGCTACCCCACATCCACTGCATTGCACCACTCCCCACATTATACTGCACTTATATTGCTATTCCAGTAGTTGTCTGTTACTGAAGCTCTCCTTCTAGTTCCCTCTTCATTAATTTACTGCCCTGAAAATCCTGCCACTGATCCCCAGATACTTTTATTTTAAAGAAGGAAAAAAAAGAGTCAAAACACTTGTGCTGAGGGCAGGCTTCCTCCCACTTATGCCCCTCCTACTCCACAACCACTGATATTCCCTGTGCTTGGCTCCAGTCATTCAGATTTAACAGGGCATTTATTTAAGAGTGAGGGGGCGGGGGGTGAAAATTTGCAGCAAGAAAAGACAGCAAAGGAATAACTGCACCACTAAAAGCACACCAAACTAGGTTTCAAATGTTCTACAGGCCCAAAACAATTCCAAGTAAAGACAGCAAATGAATAACAGCACCACTTAAAGCACACAAAACTAGGTTTAAAACAAAAACAGAAATGAACAGTTACTACACTGAAATGAATCTGGATCTTTCCCTTTCTGGCCTCTTCAGAGAAACTAAAAATCAACCTGCTACCTCAAATCTGACTTAGCCCCTCCTTCAGTTATCATGTAGCTAAGGCCAGAGGTCAGACAATTAGCACCACTCCTCCAAACTACTGGGCAAGACAGACAAGACAAAATTTGCAGCAACTAAAGACAACAAAAGGAATAACAGCACCACTAAAAGCACACAAAACTAGGCTTCAAATTTTCAAAAGCCCCAAAATAATCCCAAATAAAGACAGCAAAGGAATTACAGCACCACTAAAAGCACACTAAACTAGGTTTCAAATTTTCTACAGCCCCAAAACAATTCCAAGCAAAGACAGCAAAGGAATAACAGCACCGCTAATAGCACACTAAACTAGATTTCAAATGTTCAAAAGCCCCAAACAATTCCAAGTAAAGACAGCAAAAGAATAACAGCAACACTAAAAGCACACCAAACTAGGTTTAAAATGTTCAACAGCCCCAAAACAATTCCAAGTAAAGACAGCAAAGGAATAACAGCACCGCTAATAGCACACCAAACTAGATTTCAAATGTTCAAAAGCCCCAAGTAATCCCAAGTAAAGACAGCAAAAGAATAACAACAACACTAAAAGCACACCAAACTAGATTTATAATTTTCAACAGCCCCAAAACAATTCCAAGTAAAGATAGCAAATAAATAACAACACCACTGAAAGCACACCAAACCAGGTTTAAAACAAAAACAGCCATGAGCAGCTACTGCACTAAAATGAATTTGGATCCTTCCCCTTCTGGCCTTTTTATGTTGCATCAGTGCAGAGGTGGTGGCCCATGCTGTTTGTGGCTTGCTAAGACCCAAGCAGGCCAGAGTAGAAGGAGGAGGAGGTGGCAGTGCTGTGTCTTGCTGGCGGGAGCAGGGGAACAGTAAAATGAATGAAAGTAATTATTTTTGTCAATCATGCAGTATATGATTATACTGAGGAGCAAGGAGGGATACAACACATCTATTTTTAGTCTTGAGTCTCATCGAGGAAACAGCCCTCACAGCCTTCCAGACTGGAGTTGTCACCAGATGGGAATTCCCTTTCCATTACTACTTCTTCCACCTTAGAGGTACAAGACAATTTGCTAGTGCTGAGTCCGACAACAACACCTTCCTCTCTTCACTGTCATGTGGTAGGAAAAGGGATATGATTGTCTTGTGTGGGATGTGACCTTCATTCATTTTAATAAATGTTAGGAGGCCAACATATGTTCATCACAGATTGGTGCACCTGTCCGCACAATGGCACCAGCTAAATTGAATACATGTTCCACAATGGCACTTGAGGGTGGCCAGTTGAGGTATTTCATGGCAAGTGAGGTCAATGCTGTCCACTCAGTGACCTTGCTACTCCAGTATAGCAAGGACTCATCAGCAATAGTTAGGTGCCTTGTGTCCACCAAATACTCATCTACCATGCATTGTGCTGCTCACAGTCCTGCTGCTTCATCAGCCTCCTTCTCCTTTTCTTCCATGTCTGCAACTTCCACCTTACTTAAAACATCCCAAATGGGCTTTGTCATTTTTTCTTGTAAGTTGCATATTTTTCCAGCCCCTTTCCCATATGAGGAGGTGGCAGCAACACCCAGTCTCTGTGCAGTTTCATGGCCCCTTCCAGCATGCAGACTGCCAGCATTATGGTGCCAGGCAATCAGGGCACTAAATGCAGGATGCACCCCCTTCCCAAGGTCCACCAACCCCTTGAGTTAGAATCTATAAGTAGAGGAGGTGTGGGGGTGCATCCTCCACAAGGGGGTGTGAGGGCACAGCCCCCCTGGAAAGAAACATAATTGGTGACATTGCCAATTTGTGCCCCATTTGCCTGACACCAGATCATGGGCATCTTCCAGAGGTAAAACTATTTCATGCTGTGCCTTAGATCCATGTGTCTTTAACATCTGTGCCCTGTTCTTATCAGAAGTTTGGTTAACTTTTGGACCTGCTGACACCCACTTTCAGTTATTGATGTCAGCCCACGTTTATGGCATGGGGCAAGTGTAGTGGCAATCCAAAACTCTTCAGACTGCAGAATGCTGAAAATATGTGTATTGGAGTCTAAGATATGAAGCATGTGTTCCATTAAGTTACAACTTTCACTATCACCACCTGCCTCCAGCTATTGCTGCACATTCACCAGTGTCTGCCTCAACTCAAGTAGCAGTGGAATGGCCTGGCTGATACAGACAGAGTATCTCCACTCACTGCCTGTGTTTCACATTTGAAGTGCTTGAGAATCATGATCAGTCTGTCCATTTGCTGCTAGTGCTCTGTTATGGGGCACATGGTTACTCCAACACTGTCACAGCTTGTATGTAGCAGCAGATATTCAGATACTGCTTTATACTGCTTGTATAACCATGGGTGTAGGCAGGCGTACTCCAAGCACTCCATGGTGTGCAGTTTTATTTAAGGGAGGTAGCAAATAGGCTCTGAACTGCTTCCTTTTTCCATGAAAACTAACAAAGAAAATAGTGAACCTTTCTGTAATTTTATTCATAGGGGTCAAAACTAGAAGGACTGGTCACTATTACTCTCTTTGCATCCCAAGGACAATACAACTTTATATGCTCTGGGATGGTATGTGGGTGTCTTAGGGAACAATGCATGGCATTTGTATTTACCCATGCATGGCAACAACCACTGTCACCAGATACAAAAGTTGTATTTATTGTGCCAAATGAGGCAACACACATGGTCCTGGTGTACATTTGTATATTGTCTGGCTACACCCTGGGGGGGGGAGCTCACCCTAACAAGGGGTGGGTAGGGTAGCAGTTAGTCCACTTGGTGTGCAGATCTGAAATCCATGGCTACATCCCTGCGTATAACTGCTCCATCATGTACAGGGTGGAGTTCCATCTGGTGACAACATCCAGCTTCATAAGCTGCTGAGACAGTTTGTTCTGTATCTGCAGCTGGCAGAGTTGGTCAAGGGCCTTTTCAGAATGGGCAAAGTGGACACAGATGTGATGGGACACAGTCAAAATTTCTTGCTATCCAGATGGGTGAGAAACTGCTGCACATTGAGATTAAGGCAGTGTGCCAGGCATGGTATCATGAAAAACTCATCACTGATGCATTTCATGAATTTGGAGCCATTATCTCTTGCAATGAAACCTGCTTTCAGGGAATGGGGTGAAGCCAGTCATAAGTCTTGGTAATGAGCATGTCCAGCATATTTTCACCTGTGTGTGATGCAGGTATACTCTTCATTGTCACTGTGGCATGCTGGTGAAGACCCAGAATGTTACTACCACCATACCTGAGTTTAGTGCAATTTTTCCCATGCCCAGAGTCAAATAATACCCCAGGTACCTGTGCCCAGTGTATTGTAAAGCACAAGTAGTAGCTACCAGCTGTTTGGCCACTGGTCCACATATTCATGCTGAGATGTACATACGGTAATGTTGAATGCTTCAGGGCATGATTTACTGTGTCTGACACTGTCCCATATATTTCAGGAATGGCACATTCTGAGAAGTATATTCTTGATTAAATCTGCCATTTGGGACAGGCACAGGGTATCAACCTCTAAAATCCAATATTGTCTACAGAAGAGAATGGCAATAGATCAATAGCCAGCATTTAGGCAGCTGCTGCATTTAGCTCACATGCAGTGGCATGATTGGGAGAGAATTTGGAGTGCCACTGAAACATGCTTTGCAGCATTGGCTGGACCTTTTTTGGGTTTGGTGTACCAAACAGCTGGACTTATTATGCGGCATTGGTGGGGTGTTCTTTGACTCCTTGGGATGCACTGCTGATCAAGTGACACCACCAGTGACTTTAGGGGTTTTCTGCAATGGCGTAACTGTGCTTTTCTGACTGGAGGTGGTACAGCTGCTATGCCCACTACTAAGAAGACCCACAGAATCCTCCTCCTCTTTTCTACAGTTCTCCTCACTCACCCCTCTGTCCACCTGGTCTAGTGCCCTGTCACTTCTGTGTGCCTTGCCTAATGATGATGAGGGAAAAATACCCCTTGCATTCGCTTTCTTCTGATATTGACACCAGTGTAACAGGTGCTTGTTCTTCAGGTGTGTGTGTTGCACATCAGTGCCTAGGTGACTGCCCTTTTTACCCCTACTGACTCATGATTGACACAGTTGACTGATAGTGACTGTCTCATCAACTTGGTCATGTATATAGAAATCCCAACCTAGGGATTTCATTCCCTTTGTTTCAACATGGTGCTGGGATTGGGACAGCTCAGGGGAAAGGGTGGAAATTGATGTTTTTGGGATGATTTGAGAACCTCAAGAATATTGTGGGGAGACTTTGCTAGTTGGATCACTAGTGCACACAACATCCCCTCCACCATCTGCTTCACCACCCTTATGATTTTTCTTTTCAGACTCCCATAGGGAATCCAACACATCATCAGCAGCAAAGCCACTGCTGTCCTCCTCATCCACTGGTCTGTCCTCTTCAACCTTACCAGCTCTCTGACCCTCTCATCATGACATGTGTGAACCACATTTCCTAAATCTCTCAGCTCATCCACTGGCTCCACATTATCAAGATCAGCAGCACCACCACCAGGAGCCATGGGGAAACCAATAACCTCCAACTCAATCACTGTTTCTTGTTTGCCAGTGCTGCTGTCTCTCTTGTCACCTGTCACACCCCCAGCCAGCATGGCTGCCACACATGTGGCAGAGAAAAATGTGGCTATACTAATGCCACAGCTGTGAACAAATCCTTTGCTACTACCAGTCCCATCATAGAACACGCTGCTGCTGCTTCCGAAGACATGGTTTTTTTTACCCGCAGCACTATTTTGCCCCACAGATTTGGAACTATTCTTTGCTGCCTCCCCAGTCCCTAACCATTTACTTGAGTTTCTCTTTCTGATCATTATCCTCTACTATGTAACTTGATTTTTTAAAACAGAACAAGGATTACAATGACAAGGGTTAACCGGGCAAGTAGTGTAACTAACAAATAGTGACAGAACAATTACTTTTAAACAGCACAGGGATTACAATCACAGGGGTAATATCAGTGACAGAACACTTTTTTTAAAACAACACAGGGATTACACTAACAGGGGTAACAACACTGAAAACAGAACAATTTTTTGTAAACAACACTGGGATTACAACAACATGGGTAGCAACAATGAAAAAACACTTTTTTAAACACCACAGGGATAACAATGACTGGAGTAACAACATGACAGCATATTTTTTTAAACAAAAACTGCTTCAGAAACAGTGAAAAAATGGCTTACTTAAACACAACAAACTCAAATGAAAACAATAAAAATTTAAAATTATTCTATAAATTAAAAAAAATAACAAAAAAGACTGAGAAAAAAACCTAACACAAATCTGCTTTCAGAAAAAGCTCAATATCTTTCTGGGCTGCCTTGCTACCTTGCTGCTACCCTCACCCACACCACTGTTTCACAGTCTGCCAAAACAGAAACCACTACTTTAAAGTAAATAATCACAGATAAAATGAACAAAACCAAAACAAAACACAAATCTAGGACCACAAGGCCCACCACAACCATTTGTGAGCCATTAGGAATCCAACAAACTCAGGTTTTCAATTAATTTAAAGGTTTTTCTTGCTCTGAAAGCACACAGACTTGTACTGTAGTCTCTTTCTCTCTCTTCACAACACCGCACTTAGAGATAGCCTTCTCTGCATCTCATAGGCTATTCAGCAACATGTGACCTCCAATCCCATTGTACATTTGCAAACTTTACCTTTGTACCAAACTTCACCAGTGAAGTTGCAACTTTGCTAACTTGTGAGATTTTGCCTCTGTGCCTAACTCCACCAACAAAGTTGCAACTTCCCATTTCATGGAGTAGTCACTTTTCCATTTATGACTTTGCGTGGTGGGTTAATATACAAAATGAGGCAAATTTGTAAATTAATCCACGAAGTGAAGTTTTCCAGCTTCACACATCACTATTCCCATTACATGCCTTCCTCTTTTCTCCATTCCCCCCTTGCACCTTGCACCATTCCTCTCCATTTAAATCATTCTCATTATTTGAGTCCCCAACAGTATCCCTTTTTCTCTTATCCCCCATCTCAGTATCTGCTGACAGTTCTTTAGTCTGCACTGTTGCCCCACCAAACTTCACACTTAGTATGTAATATGGCACACCTTACCAGGGGCCAACAGCAGAGTACCATTAGTTTTTTTCCCAAGCACCTAAAGTGTATCTTTAAATATGCAAAACACCTGTTCAGTCATTACCTATTCTGTTTGTGTGCATCACTGCAGCATGATGGTATATCCATCTCCAAATTTAGGAATGGTGTGAGGAGGTATGTTTGCAGTGGGTAACTGCTGACAACTGTATGAGACACAAATAGGTATCGTGAGGCATAGTGTATGTTGTGGTACACATGTTGACAGATGTCATGCTTGTGATATATCTGATCTGCTTACAACCAATCAGCCAAATTGTTCAGGTCACAGGGCATGTAACTATGTCTGATATAAAAAAAAAACATTAGCACCCAGCATTTCTTGTTCTAAGCAAACTCAAAGTGCAAAAATATTAATTAAAGTACTTTTATAAAGTGACAATTTGCAAAGGCTGGTAAAGGCCTACCTCCAGTAAAGACCAAAAAAGTCCTGACATATTTCACACCCTACATACTGGTGATTTATCGAGGAAGCATTTTACTCTCCTCTTCCCCCTTCTTTTTATGGTGTGGTCTTCTTTATCCAGACCTTGTATCTGCCCCCCCCTCCCATTTGACTATCTCCATTTGGAACAGACCACTTCCTCTGGCACCCTTTTCACCCCTCTACCACCATCTCCATAAAAAAAGTGTTTCCTGGTATCTCTCTTAACCCCCCCCCTTGTCAACTTCATGGAGTTTCCCCTGGTGGTTGTATTGCTACTCAGTCTGAACATTCCCCATTCACAGTGCTTCCCAATAGGTCTTGCACTGTGATGTCCCTTATAAAATCCCTATTTGTGAGGACTAAGTTAATGATGGCCCCATTCCTTTACTGTAGAATGCACAACCCTCTGGGTCAGAAATGCTTTCTGGAACATATCTACCAACAGCCGATTCCTGCCATTTGCTGAAATCACCAATCAGCAGCACCTCCATCTGCTTTTCTACCCTTCTAATTCCAACCCATTAAAAAAGCAGACTTGTACTTGTATCCTGCACCTTATGGCTCAACTTTAATAAAGCCTGTTTTTATAGTCCGTTAGTGTTCAAAGCACAGACTGATTATGGCCTATGGGAGAAGCTGGGGCTAAAGTTTAGAGACCAAACATACAATACAAGAGCTCATTCATTGCAGTTAAGGGGGGAAAACTGCAAAACATGGAGGCGCAAAATGTGATTTAATCAAGGGATGATTTCTACATGGAACTTGCTACCTGAAGAAGTAGTTGGTAGTTCATCAGTGGAGAGCTTTAAACTAAAACTGGATAGGCTATGCCAAGCTGGGAGCTTTTAGTATAACATGGCGAGCACTATGGATGCAAGTCCTAATAGCTCTGTATATACCTATGATACCTATGAATGATACTCTTGTTTTGTTTTACCAATTGAAGTAAGACTACGGTTTAGAACAAACAGTCTGAGTACCTTTAAAGGTGGGACTGCTCTAGCTTCCTTTGTAATTTCATCCCCTAGTTCTCTGTTAGCCACCTCTTTCTGTGAAGGTGATCTATATACTGTTTCTTTCCTTATGTTTCTCCCCCCATTTGTAACTACCTGAACCCACACTATCTCTATGGAGTTGCCTTCCCCACAGTAACCAACCTCCATGGCTTGTATACCCTCCCTTACCTATAGTGTCATCCCCTTTCCCTGGTGCTTATCCCTCCTAAGATTTGAAAACCCTTGAATAGTCATTTCCCAGTCATGGTACTGCATGGCCCCACTCTCTGTGATCACCACAAAGTCCAAGCATGTTTATACCACCACTTCCCTCGGGTCACTGGTTTTATTTCTCAGGATCCTGGTCTTAGCATACATAACCCTCCATTTCACTTGCTTCATGTTCCCATCATATGGGTACCAACAGTCTAGCAAACTAGCCTATTGAGACATTGAGGCGTGACTTAAAGATTGAAGGCACAATCAGCATCCCTGGCCTTTTCTGAGGTCCTTCCTGTGTGGGCTATGGTGAATGGGAAGGAGAGGGTGAGGAAGGAGAAAACTGAGGAATTTAATGAGTGACAGAAGGGATGATGTTAGGAGATGGGGTACTATTTTGTGTAAGACTGCTGGGACGGGTGATGGCCTTCACCTAACAAGAGAGGGGGCCAGTGTGCTTGGCCAGAAGTTTAATGTCTATGTACAGTAGGAGGACATTTAAGCTGAGATGGGGAAACTACTGCTGGGGAAATCACAGGGGATAAAGATCAAAAGGGGAACCTAGCTAGATCTCCCCTACAAAGGGGGGGCTTGGAAAAATTGGGATGATAATAATATGTTAAGTAAGGCTGCTGAGGTGGGCTCAGAAAGCCAACGGGGAGCAGGAAAATCCAGGAGATTGAGGGGGAGGACAAAAGAAGAGTAGCTGACAAGAAGGGGAAGAGTATAGACACAGGCTGGAAGACAGTCTGACTAAATGCCAGGAGCCTAAGGAACAAAATAAGTAAGCTCCTGGTGACCTGGAACCTGTCAGCTGGTCTGACCATCACACCATAAGGTTCAGTTTCAGGGCCCCCCCAAATAGGTCTGCCCCTATGGAGAGGGTTTGGTACCACTCTTTAAGGGGTATTAACCCCAGTGACCTAGCGGCAGTACTGGATCAATCGAGCTTGTCGGGTGAATGCATGAGTCCAGATGATCTTGTACTAGCCTATAATAAGGCTGTGGGAGATGCTCTGGACAAAATTGCTCCTGTTCGTGTTCAGCCTCTCACCCTCCGTCCAAGGAGCCCTTGGTTTGATGGCTCCTTAAAGGAGTTAAGGCATGTTGGCTGAAGGCTGGAGAGAGTTCATGGAAGTCGGGCCAGGATGCTGACAGGCTTAGGTTGATGGCACATTATGATAGCTATCAATCAGAAATCACCCGTAAGAAGGCAGAATTCCTGTCCAGGGAGATTTCTGCTGCACAAAATAGACCGGCTCAGCTTTTCCGGACAGTGGACAGATTGTCCAATCCAATCTGTCTTCAGCCCAGAGAAGCCTTTTCTCAGCTAAGATGGGAGGAGTTCGCTTGTTTTTTTGCAGATAAGGTTGCCAGCATCAGGTCTGGCATCGGTCTGACCTCTCCTATGGGGGACTGCAGTGGTCGACAGGAAGTGGCATGCTCTCGGTCTGTCTGGTCAGATTTTCGCTGGCTGGAGTTCAGTGACATTGTGAAGATCATCCAAACAATGCGACCAACTAGTTGTAGTTTGGATCCGGGCCCTACACCTCTTTTAGTAGGATGTGTAAAAGTTATCTGCCCAATCCTTGCTGACATTGTCTGGAAGTCTTTGGAGAGCGTGGGGTCTTTCCTGACCCCCTTAAGGAGGCGGTTGTTTGACCACTCCTTAAAAAACCCTCCTTGGATCCAGATTGTCTAGCTAACTACCGGCCTATCTCTAACCTGCCATTTGTTGGTAAGGTTATTGAAAAGGCAGGTGCATTGCAACTGGATGATCATCTTATAACTCACAATGTCTATGATACTCTCCAGTCTGGTTTTAGGAAGAGGCATAGCACAGAGACTGACCTTGTCTGGGTATTGAGCAACTTCCTAATGGCTAGACATTGAAAGGCATGTACCATTCTGGTCCTTCTCGATCTCTCTGCTGCATTTGACACTGTAGACCATGGTGTGCTGTTGGAGCGCCTGCGAGGTTTTTTTGTGGGCTATCTGGCACAGTCCTCAAATGGTTTCATTCTTACCTCATGGACAGGTCCCAGAGAGTTGCCACTGGAATTTATTCCTCTGGTGCTCACTCCCTGCCTTGTGGGGTACTGCAGGGCTCCATTTTAGCTCCCATGCTGTTTGCAGTGTATATGCTGCCACTGGGAGAAATCGTCAGGTGATACAGTCTGGGTTTCACTGCTATGCAGATGATACTCAGCTGTATCTGTTCTTTTTCCCCAGTCAGGGTGATGCACTCTCTTTGCTGAATAACTGCCTTGCGGAGATCAGACTTTGGATGAGTTCCAGCTGGCTGACATTGAATCCGGATAAGACTGAGGTATTGGTAGTGGACCCAGGTCGTCCGGGGGTGGGTTTGGGAGCAGGACAACCATCAGGTTTGTTACTTGGTGGTATACCACTCTCTATCTCCAATCAGGTGCGAAATCTGGGTGTTATTTTTGATAATGGTAGTGATGCTGGAGGATTTCAATCCATCAGACATAAATAGGCACATTACAGCAGCTAAGATCAACAGAACCCAGGCCTTGTTAGATACTTTTCAACACTGACTGCAAGCAACCCACAAAACAGCTCTGGTGGTACCGTCCGATGGTGTAGTGCCCCCCCCCATGCCTGATCATGGGTTGTAAAAATGAAGAACCTCCCTGGTGGTCCAGTAGACCTCTCTCTTTACCCAATCGCGGGCTGTATAAATGAAGAACCTCCCTGGTGGCCCAGTGGACCTCTTTCCTTGCGCGATCGCGGGCTGTATAAATGTTTGTTTACTTTTGGTGCCATTTTTTTCAAATAGCACTGGTTTTACTGGATCTTGTTCTTTCTGGGATTTGTAGCACTGCATACTTTGCTTCTTCCTCTGCCGTCAGTGAGTGGAGAAAGGCTTTTTTGTTTTCAACTCAGCTTCCAACTACTGTTCATCAGTTGTAGGGGATATCATCTCTGGCTCAGAGGATATTCTTTTATCTGCAAGCAAGGTATGGCTTTCTTTTCTTTCACCAATGCAACTTTTTCCCAGCTCCTTCATTGCTTCTGGAAAACTTTTATGGGTCTCCTAGGTACTCCAGGTGAGGAAGGGGAAAGGCTCCCCCACCAAGGATTCCATCACACTCTTCTATCCAGGCACCATTCTCTCCAGTAGAAAACCAACAGTGCCCCCTGCCATAGAGTAGGGGAATTTTTATTGACATAAAGATATTTTACAATAATATCAAGAACAGAATAGAATTAAAAAAGAAAAAAAAATACAATTGAGAAATACAAGTACAAAAGGAATAATCAAACATAACAAATACATAATGCAAATAATAACCAGTCAGAAACCAAGAACAATGTTTCCAATATAAACAAAATAAAAGAAGTGCAACTGTTCTTTTTTCTGACATAATATGAGACTTTTAATAAGTTTTAATTTGCAACAATTCATGTAGAGATTAACATTATTTTTCCTGCAAAAAAGGCACATCTAGCCTGCTAGAGATAGATTCTAGAAACTATGAAAATCAATCTCAATGTGCTTGGGTAACATTTTCTAAATCTGATGAGGTACAAACCCAAAATAAGTATATCATACATTATAGGAAGCAAAAGTTTATCACTCCAATCAGTCAAAAATAGGGACCAGAAATGCTGAGTGAAAGAACATAAAAGAAAAACATGTTCTTGAAGTTCTAAAAGATGTGTATAAGAAAGCTGAGGACACATATGTTCCTCAATAACCTTGTGCTAATGGGAATTTCTAACCCCCAATTTGCCATGACAAGAAAGCCAAGTCACGTTCCAAAACTTTACCAGTATCCACTTATCAATAAGTTGCAAAAATAACAAGCATTTGTCAATGCCGAACGTTCGCTTGCAGGTATTTGCAGTGGTATTTGGTACTTGGACATAGCTTAAAAAAATCAGTGACAAAGAAGTACAAGCATTTGTCAATGCTGAATGTTGCTTGCTTCTATGTGCTGTTTAGGTATTTGGAAGTCATTGGAGTGCAAATATTGAAAATTCGTGAACTTACGAGCGTGCGTAGGAACTGCGCAACGCACGCTCGTAAAACAGTCATTTTTAGGAATTTTTTCACCAAATTTTCAACATAGCTATTTTAAGACCTCTGCTCATGAACAGTGTCACTGTGATTTTCTTAATGTGTCCCATACATTGAGTTCACATCGACTCGCCATTGTGCGCTACATGGGCGGAAACACGTTTTGGGTAGGATGTGAAAAATGACAGCTGTACTGCTCATAAGGAGATGTGGTAAATGGCAATGTTGAAAATCTGGGTGAAATCTTGAAAATTCACAAACCTACAGCGTGTGTAAGAACTGCGCATAATGCATTTCATCAAACAATCATTTAGAATTTTTCACCAAATTTTCAACATAGCCATTTTAAGACCTCTGCTAATGAACAGTGTCACTGTGATTTTCTTAATGTGTCCCATACATTGATTTCACACACCAACTGTGCCATTGTGCACTACATGTATGGAAACATCGCTTTGGGCAGGATGTGAAAAATCACAGCTGTACTGCTCCAAGGAGGTGGTAAAATAGCAATGTTGAAAATCTGGAGTGAAAATATTGAAATTGTGAACTTACGGCGCAAGGAACTAAGTAACGACGCTTGTAAACAGTCATTTTAGGAATTTTTCACCAAATTTTCAACATAGCCATTTTAAGATCTCTGCTCATGAACAGTGACACTGTGATTTTCTTAATGTGTCCCATACATTGAGTTCGCACACCGACTGTGCCATTATGCGCTACATGGGCGGAAACACATTTTGGGCAAGATGTGAAAAATGACGGCTGCACTGCTCATAAGGATTTTTTTTTAAAATGGCAATGTTGAAAATCTGGAGTGGAAATCTTGAAAATTCACAAACCTACGAGCGTGTGTAAGAACTGCGCAACGCACGCTCGTAAAACAGTCATTTTTAGGAATTTTTTCACCAAATTTTCAACACAGTCATTTTAAAACCTCTCCTCATGAACAGTCTCACTGTGATTTTCTTAATGTGTCCCATACATTGAGTTCGCACACCGACTGCGCCATTGTGCGCTACAAGGGCGGAAACACATTTTGGGTAGGATGTGAAAAATGACAGCTGTACTGCTCATGAGGAGGTGTGGTAAAATGGCAATGTTGAAAATCTGGAGTGAAAATCTTGAAAATTCACAAACTTACGAGTGTGCGTAGGAACTGTGCAACGCACGCTCGTAAAACAGTCATTTTTAGGAATTTTTTCACCAAATTTTCAACATAGCCATTTTAAGACCTCTGCTAATGAACAGTGTCACTGTGATTTTCTTAATGTGTCCCATACATTGATTTCACACACCAACTGCGCCATTCTGCGCTACATGGGTTGAAACACATTTTGGGTGAGATGTGAAAAATGACAGCTGTACTACTCATAAGAAGGTGTGGTAAAATGGCAATGTTGAAAATCTGGAGTGAAAATATTGAAAATTCGCAAACTTATGAGCCTGCGTAGGAACTGTGCAATGCTGCTAAAGTACAGCGGTCATTTTAGATTTTTCACCCAAATTTTCAAAATAGGCTTTGTGAGAGCCCACCTTATGAACGCTAGCGCAGTGTTGTTTTATATTTAGCCCAAAAGGTGATTTCATTCAGTGACTGCGAAATCACCCTTCGGGCCCAATAACGCCATGACAGTGACATCATTCATGAGAGGGGGTCCCAAAAACCCCATGTTGAAAATTTGGTGCAAAAATTCCAAAAAATGTCTGAGATATGCAACAAAGTTGAAAAAACCCATCTAGCCCATTATACAGCTTACGGCATTTCCTCAGTCGGCTTTGAAGAGTGCAGAGCGTGTTCCGGTCCACTGATGATCATCACACGAGCTCGGAGGGTAAGTATGGAGTGAGGGTGTGGGGAGGCAGGTGTGCAGTGGGTGGTGTGGGTTGTGGGTGGGAGACAGCGATGGAACGTTTTCTTATTTACAGGTTGTTTTTTTACTTCAGACGGCGGGACATTTGCCACGCTGGGGTGGGCTTCCAGCGTGGCAGCAGGGAAAGCTGTTTGGGGACATGGAGCCGACGGGGATTGGGCACACCCGTCAGCCAAATAGATTTGCCACGCTGGGTGGGCCTCAGCGTGGCACCAAAACTTTGGGGAATCGCGCAGAATGGCCAGGACGGCAACAGCGGTGGTTTTCTTTGAACTGAACACCACCGCTGTCATACACAGCACCCACATCCATTGGTGCAGGACCGCCATGCCAGCTCAACGGAGCAGTGGATTGCACAGGAGAGTCACACCTCCAAAGTGTGCTATTCTCCCAAGACGTTCCTTGCGAAAGCGAAGGTTAAAATTACATATTTGTATTATCAGCCTCACATAAATCAATCTGCATAATCTCATAAACATGTTCCCAAAGTATGGTGGAATAGAATTGCCATCTAGTTTTACAAATAATAAAATCCCAAGTTACCTTCCACTGTCATAATTTTGCCAGTACTGGAAAAGGAATTGAGGTAGAGTCCAAAGCCTAGAAATCTTGGGGACCAAAAAATCGTGTCTGCCCCCATATGTTATGTGAAGCTTGATACCTACAAGTGAAAAAGTCCTGCCATGGAATAACCTTTCCGACTAATAAGAGATATAAATTTCTATAAATAAACATACTGTGGAAAAAAAATGTTTAGGTGTAATAATCTAATGTCCCATAACAATAATCATGATAAGTATATATTCTTTTATTATGATTTAAACAGTCACCCCACAAACCATGGAAAACAAATATTATTCATTTTAACTTCCATATCTAAATGGAGGGGAAAAATGTGAGCAATGTGCAAGAACAAAGGGAGAATAAACATTTTCAATAAAAATACTCTTTCATTTGGAAATCATCTTGGACATCCATGATTAGAGATGTGTGAAGTTGCAAACATTTACTCTGCGTAGTATTTAGCAAATTTGCTTCATTTCACAAGTTACTACATGGGGTGAAGTTCTTGGATTATGCTCAATTCGCAGCAATGTAGCTTAACTTCACCATTTGCAAAGTAGATATCCAAAGTGCTTATTGGAGATGCCGACTTTGCATACTTCACAGGCAAAATTTGCCACAACAGGTGAAGTTTGCAATGCGTTGTAGGGTTGGAGGTCACATGTTGTTAAACAGAGATCACAGGTGGCTGAACAGCCAACAGAAAGCTGAGGGGGACATTTCTCTGTCCAGTGTGAAAAGAGCGAGGAGACAGGATACAGCAACCAGCGATTGTGAATAGATTGTGGAGGATAAACCTGAATATTTCTTGTTTAAACATGTTCAAACCTGTTTTGAACTTGTTTTTGTGTGTACTACATTACTGTGTTAAGTTCATTTTTGTTTTGTAGTCTGAGCGTGGTGATTGTGACTATCTGTGTGAACGTTTGTTTGTGAGTGAGTGTGTTTTGATTTGAATCCCTCCCCCCGAGCCCTGGCCCCCACACCCACCCCTTGGGTTTTGCAATCCCCCTTCCCTTCATCTTTCTAATCCCTTGTGTTTTGAAAATAAAAGAAAAACCCACCTATCCTACATACCTTGTTGTTGTCCCCCCCCCCATGCATTGTGAACAGCAGTGGTATCCATCCCAGTCTGAGGTGTAGTAGTTAGAAACTCAGCTATTCACCCATATAGCCTACTCAACCTGTTGTTGTGCCCCCATGTGCTGTTAGAAATGGCATCAAAAAAATATCTTTTTCCAGACTGAACTATTCTTTGTTTGACTGAATTTTCCTCTGCTTGTGAACACCAGTGGTATTTCAGCCTGTGGTGAAGTACTGCTCTGTTGACAAAGTACAAGCTTTACAAATCCAGGTATTCAACCAGCTAGCTTACCCAACCTGTTGTTGTACCCCCATGTGCTGTGAGAAATAGCATCCAAAAATATCAGTTTTCTATGTTACTAAACATTAATAAAAGAAGATTGCCAGTGAAGAAAAACAAGAAATGGAGAGGAGTGAGTCATGTAGGCAAGACTTTAGCATCATTTGTGGAAAGTGGTACAACTGAAATAGTGAATGAAGGACTGTCTTCTGATGTGGCATTGCCATCAACAAGTTCTAAGTGCTCTGTGATGGGTTTTGCTAGTAGTAGTGCAAGAGTATTTACTAGTGGCTTTCCTGTATCTACCTTTTTTTGGGTAACCTCTGTGGCAGCCATGGTAGTGGGTGATATGGGAGGTGGCAACAGTGCAAACAGCCTGAAAATTACACCAGAAGCAGTGTCTCATAAAGATAAGGTGGAGTATGTTCCTGTCTCCATTGCTGCTGGTGGTGATGATGGTGTTCCTTGTTATACAGTTTAGGCAGTGGTTGAGGAGAATGTTGGAAAGCCCAAAAATGTGGGTCACACAACTGTTGCTGTGGAGATGGCCACAGAAACTGTTGTGATTGAGGTTCATGACTTGTAGGTTCAGCATGAGGAGGAGCATGAGGAGGACATCAGTGAATGGCATGATGATGATGATGATGATGGATGATGATGATGATGATGATGATCATCATCATCATCATCATCTGGTGTTGGATCCCATATGGGAACCAGAGAAGAAGAAGCAGAAAGGCAGTGGCAGTGACAGTGAAGGGGTTCTTATGTGCAGCATTGATTTAACCACCAAATCTCACACTGAAGATCCCCCCTGTACTATTATTGATGCCATGAGACAGATTCAAACTACAAAAACGGTAGTATGCCCCCCCATACTTACACTCCACTGTCCAAGTCCAGGCATCATGATGAAAAAAAGGCCACAAAATCCCTAGTGTGGGACTTCTATCTGCTGGCCCAAGTAGATAAAATGGTGGCAATACATCAGCTTTGCCATGTATGGGTTAGTAGGAGGAAGAAGGGAAGCCACTTAGGCACTGGTGGTCACGACATGCACTTAAAGTGATTTAGTCACATTCCGCAAATGCCTGTTTCACATAGTATGCCATTGCCACCCATGCTGCAGATGTTAAAGCTGCAGTTTTGTAACTGAGTGGTCTGCACTGACATCTGAGGTAATAAAATACATTAGCTGCTCTCCCTCTAGTGTCAGTGCTGAGCATGTGTTCAATGCTGCAGGTGCCATTGTACTGTACGTGACCGGCCAGAACCTGTCACCAAAAAATGTGGAAATTCTAACATTAATAAAAATGAATAAGGGATACATTCCACACAAGATCATGACATCCATGTTCCTACCATATCCTGACAGTGGATCATTCAAGGAAGATGAAGAGACAGGTGGTGCTGTGGGCATAAAGATGAAGTCTTACACTAGTGACACCAATGTTGATGACTCAGTACTGGAACATGAATTCCCATCAGGTGACAACTCCAGTCTTCAGGACACTGTGGGTTGCTTCTTTGAAGAAGGTGATGTTTAGGGATAACAATATTGTGTGTTGTTCCTCCTTTGCACACTTTTAGTGTATTCCCATATGACGTCTCCAGAATTTATGTTATTGTCATGATTGTTACTGTTCCCTTCTCAGAACTGCATTGCTGTTGCTGCTTCCTTTTGCCCATTTCTATGCATCCTCAACCTTTCAACAAGCAGCACATAAATGTAATGTATTGCAGTACTGGCAATGCCTTCTCCTGCCCACCAATAGTGTCACCCCTCACCGGCACCGGCTCAAACTACAAAAATATTACTTTTTAACAGCCAGCAAGCAATTCCTGCTGTGGGTAGCAAATCCAATAAAGATATGGCCCTGTCTCCTGCTGCTATACTACCATCTCCTCTCCAACCTGTTTTGTATGATTTTGCTCTGTATTACACAGCATTATCCTGTCACTGTGCTGGTGATGAAGCCATGATCCTGAGTAAAAGCAGATTATGTATTCAGATCCTGTATCACTTATACTGTCTTTCTCAATGTTAGTACAGCCAGTGACCATCCCAATATGTTCTACATTTTGAACTGAACTCTCCCTGACGTTGAGCACCTACAAACACTTGTGTACTGGAAACCTAAGTCAATAGTGGGGAAGCTACAGTCACAGGCATTCCACTGCATGAAGGCAGACCCATGAGTAACTGAAACACCTGTTTAATGATGACAGTACAATCACTCCCCCCTGCAAGTCCTGTTGCTGAAGACTGTGAAGATAAGAAGGAGTCACTTGGCTTGTAGTCATCATTCTCATTGCTTCTTATGATTTAACATTAAAGTGTGTTTTTGCCTTTCTTTTGTTGTCCCTGCAGGTTAATGCCTGTCCAACATCATTCACCACCTGAGTGACATGTGTACTGCCAGTAGTTTGTAGTCAGATGTATGCATAATCCTTTTTTTTTCTCTCCAATGGTTGATTGCTTTCATTACTTAACAATTCTGTCATGAGGTGTTTGCATGGTGTATGGCATTGAAAAGTGTATATTTCTTTTTTTAACATAAACTGATGTATGTATACCATATTGAACAATTTTGTCAGTAATATCTGTCATGGTCACGTCATTTTTGGGTGGTACTTTGCAGCATTTTTGCATCACAGGGTTAGGGAGGGTAAGTATAACTACTGTTTGTCTGACATTGAAAACAATAAAATGCTTCAAAGAGTGCATTACATGGTTATGAAAATGTTGATAATCCTGTTCTGACTGCTTCACTCTGCTTTGCTGTTTAAAAAGTTGTTTCTTGTTATTGTTCTTGTAGTCAACGTTATGTGCAGCTGATGATGACATTTCCCATTAAAGTGAAATATTAAACTGTTTTTCCTCTGATTTTTGTTCCCCCAAGCAGGTTACAGTACATGCTAATATTCAGACAAAGCAAACATCTGTATGGAACATGAATGGAACACAAAGGACTCAGGAACACTTCCAATGAGGTAAGTATCATTACTTCAATTTATATTTTTTGTGTGTTTGTTTTTTGTGTGGGCTAAACAGTAAGAATAAGAATTTTTTGGGAGAGGGGCGGGGCATTCATTATTTTTCAAGGAAAACAGTGTGCCACAGTACCCAGAATGAGGCAAAAAAAGTCTGCAGTTCTTTTATAAGGTGACATACTATACATGGAAGTAGTGGTCATGGCATGGACAAGTGCTTTACTGGGCGTACACCCCCATTGTGGTCAAGTACGGCAAAATAATTAATGCTTTTTTCTGTTTTAATGAAAGGCCACACAAGTATAGTCAGATGGATAGTGATGGAATGACTTTAGTGGGTGTCCTCCACTGACACAGTGACTGTTACTGAGGCAAATTACTGTGTTCTTTTTTCTTAAATCCTGGAACACAATGAGTGATTCTTTAAGTAAAATCCATGTGAATATTCTTTTCTGTTCATTTCTTCAGTGGCCTCCAGTGCCCTTGTGTTTCTTAATGTGCCTGTTTCCAGAATCTTCACACAGAAGAGACATCTTCATCTTATACACGCAAGATAAAGAGCAGATGGCTTCAGGGAATTACCTGAAATGACATAATCAAGAACAGAAAACATTAAGTGAAACATCTATTGAACTGCACATACTGAGAATGGAAAACCACCAAACCACCTAAAAATTTAAAAGACTTATCTTCCAGTACTGGTACTGGAATCTAGATCATCAGTGACAACACACTTCAATCATATTCAGATTGATGGACTCTCTAGAAATACCTGCAAGGATGTGGAAACACGGATGTTCCAAAATACAGTGTATGACAGTTATGATAAACATGCTGCAGAGGAAACAGAACCACCAAAACAAAACAAAAACAACAAAAAAATACTTACCCCCCCCAAAAAAAAAATTAAATAAAAATTACCTTACCTGGCACCACTGGGAAAGGAAAGCATCAATTCCCAGAAAGCAATCCAGACTATCAATAATGGGAAATATCTACAAGGAAGGAGACACCATTGATGTCTAAAAAACAAGTGATTAACCATTCCCTTTCAATACCACGTTGCCTCAACAAAATAAAAGAACGTACCACTCATAGTGCAGGAGTACAGAATACAAAGGGTACCATTGATCTATCACCATGGTCTGAGACCAGCAGCAGCACACAGGCAGCAGCAGCACTCCAACAAATCCTTCCAAGGACATAAATGATAATAATAGCAGCAGCAGTAGCAAGATTTTACTGTAAATTCTCAATGTGAGAAGTCTTCATATGTTATCAAACAGACATTGTAAATTTTCCTTATGATGCACATTCTTCCTACCTGTTCTTAGTTAGCAATTGCAGAGCTGTCTAGCAGCAGCATCACTTACGAACTATAGGACAACAAACATTTTTTGAATCCAGCCACTGTTTCACATTGGTTGTTTTTCTGGCAGGAAACATACTGGGGTACAACAGAAGGCATATTCACTTGACATAAATATTTTCTTATTTTATTCTAGCTGATTTCTCGGGTAAGTGCACATACAGTGCAGAAGATGAGAGATGGATGTAGCAGCAGGACACCAGTTTTTGGCTTTCACCAATATGTAACATGCGTTTTTCAGGCAGGAGACATATTTTGATACAACAGAAGGCATATTCCCTTGACATAAATATTTTCTCATTTTATTCCAGGTGAGTTCTCAGGGCAGTGTGCATACAGTGCAGCAGTTCAGAGAGGAACGTTGTAGCAGGACATCAATTTTTGACTTTTACCACAATGTGATGTGTTTTATTTGGCAGGAGACATATTGCGGTACAACAAGAGGCATATTCACTTGACATGAATATTTTCTCATTTTATTCTGGGTGATTTCTGAGGGTTCTGCACCCACAATACAGCAGACAAGAGAGTGACTTAGCAGCAGGATAGCAGTTTTTGACTTTCGCCCATATGTGACACATGCTTTTCAGGCAGGAGACATATTGGGGTACAGCATGAGGCATATTCCCTTGACATAAATATTTTCTCATTTTATGCTGGGTGATTTTGCAGGGCAGTGTGCATACAGTGCAACAGACAAGAGAGGGACATAGCAGCAGGATAGCAGTTCATGACTTATGCCACTGTGTGAAGTGTTTTTCTGGCAGGAGACATGTTGGGGTACAACATGAGGCATATTCCTTTGACATAAATATTTTCTCATTTTATTCTGGGTGATTTCTCAGGGCAGTGCACTTACATCACAGCAGACAAGAGAGGGACATAGCAGCAGGACAGCAGTTTTTGACTTTTGCCAGTGTGTGACGTGTGTTTTTCTGGCAGGAGACACATCGGGGTAGAACAAGAGGCATATTCACTTAACATAAATATTTTCTCATTTTATTCTGGGTGTTTTCTCAGGGAAGTACATGTATAGCACAGCAGACAAGAGAGGGACGTAGCAGCAGGACACTGCTTTGTGACTTTTGTCACTATGTGAGATGTGTTTTTCTGGTAGAAGACATATTGCAGTGCAACAACAGGTGTATTCCCTTGACACAAATATTTTCTAATTTTATTCTGGATGATTTCTCAGAGCAGTGCACATACAGCACATCATATGAGAGAGGGACGTAGCAGCAGGACACCAGTTTTTGACTTTCACCACTATGTGACATGTGTTTTTCTGGTAGGAGACATATTGGGGCACAACATGAGGCATATTCACTTGACATAAATATTTTCTCATTTTATTCTGGGTGATTTCTCAGGGCAGAGCACATACAGCACAGCAGACAAGAGAGGGACATAGCAGCAGAACACCAGTTTATTACTTACACCATTATGTGACGTGTTTTTCAGGCAGGAGACATATTGAGATACAACAAGAGGCATATTAACCTAACATAAATATTTTCTCATTTTATTCTGGGTGATTTCTCAGGGCAGTGCTCAAACAGCTCAGCAGACAAGAGAGGGACATAACAGCAGGATACCAGTTTTTGACTTTTGCCACTATGTGATGTGCTTTTCTGGCAGGAGACATATTGGGGTACAACACGAGGCATATTCACTTAACATAAATATTTTTTTATTTTATTCTGGGTGATTTCTCAGGGCAGTGCACATACAGTGCAGCAGACAAGAGAGGGACGTAGTAGCATAACAGCAGTTTTTGACTTTTGCCACTATGCGACATGTGTTTTTCTGGCAAGAGACATATTGGGAGACAACAAAAGGCATATTTACTTGACATAAATATTTTTTCATATTATTCTGGGTGATTTCTCAGGGCAGTGCACATACAGTACAGCAGAAAATAGAGGGACATAGAAACAGGACAGTGGTTTTTGACTTAAATATTTTCTTATATAATTCTTAGAGCCAGATATTCAAAACTTTGCCCCGAGGCTAAATTAACACTGCCCAGTTGGCAAACTTAGTGCAGAGCACAAAGCAAGCTATATTCAAAAGGAATAGCCCGGGACAAACAGCTTCTGAATATAGCATGGGAATGAGGCCGGGTAAACTGGGCTGGGAGTGCAGGGCAAACTTAGCCCTGGAATAAGACAGCTCTGAATATAGCAACCAAGAAGTGCAAATCACAACAGCAACACAGTGCACAGTGATGTGAAGGTAGGTAGAGGTGAATTATGTGGCCAATGTGTGTGCCTGCAAATGTGTGGACCTAGTACTGCTGCAGGCAGCAGCGCATGTGAAAGTGCAGTGTTCAAAACTGTATAATATTCCCTGAACTGTTTGCGCAGTGCTAACATGTTTGCGCAAGTTTAGTGCAGGGCTAAACCGTTAGCCTGGTGCAAACACGTTTGCCCGGTGCTAAACTTTGCCATATTCAAAAGTGACATGCAAATGAGCCTACTTAGGTAGTCTCTGGACAAACAACCAGATTAGCATCTCATTATGCCCTGATGTGCATGCAGTTTGCCCAGCATTATTGCGGGGTCCCACAGCTCCATCTGGAAGTCACTCTGGAAGTACAGAGGCTGGCCAGGTCTGACCGCAGCTCTACCTGTAGGTCAGTCTGGCAGTGCATGATGATAGCTGTAGGCTACATGTAAACTGTACAGCATAGCATAGAATATTGTACCCCAGGGGACAACACAGCATAGGCACAGATGGTGGTGGTGCTGCATGCAACTGTCACACTGTAGGTCATGCCACAGTACACAGCAGACACTAGAGTAGCAAGGGGGCCAGTAGTTTATGGACACATCACTGGCTGTGGTGTGTAGGGCACTGCTGATGACTGCATTATACACAGTGACAGGCCCAACATGGAGGTTTTTACTGACAGTGGACATTACTGTTACACTGTTGTGTGACCCACAGATGCTGCACCTCTGGGATGGGATGCTCACAGTGACATATGCATGTCCGGCTCTGTGTGCTGTGGCAGTTGTATAGATATGCAGTATGTGGCTGGGGGGCATATATTATCAGAAAGGCACACCGGTGTTGGGGTATTCCCAATACTGGCCCATGTGCACTGCATGACGTGTCCCAGCATTGTGGCCACACCTGGTCTGTGGCACAGCCTGGCCACCCGTACACTCTCCCCTCAACATCCTCCACGTCCACAGTTCTGCATGTATGTGCTGGCATCTGTTGGTGTCCACAGAAGAGTGGTCCACAGGTGTGTGCTGTATGGCCACACTGCTATGCTGTCCACGGACAGCACGGTCATCACTTATTGCCTGGCATGACTGAGACTGGTGGCAGATGATGGTGTCATTGTGATGCCATCAGCGAGCAGCATGTTTCCTCTATGTGTGGCTTTGTCTATGCATCATATTTATTTGTTAGGGTCATGCAAAGCCTTGCAAAAGTCACGCAAACACTGCACAAAGCCAAAATGTTGCATAAAACTGATTGCCCAGGGTTAAGACTACCTTTTCCTCAGCGCTAATGTGCACCGCTCTAAGTGTCATGTTAAGTCATGCAAAACCACTTTGTGCAGTGCTAGTCACTGAATATAGCATTGCGCCTGTATTCACCTACACACCCCCTCAGTTTGCCCCTTGCATACTTTATGATTTTGCCTGGTGCTAATGTAGTTTGTGCATGCTATTTGGCCTTTTGAATATAGCAAACCCGTGCTAGTCCCATGCTAAACCTGTAAAAATGGTTTGCGCTCAGTGCAAAATTTTGAATATCTGGCCCTAAGTGACTTCTCTGAGCAATTGCACACTACTGCAAATAAGTGACCAAGCAGTAGTACAGTGGTGTGCGATGAATTTTGGGCAGTATTTTATTCATTTATTTATTCCCTTTTGGTAACCGGGTAAGTGCACTATACAGGATTGCCTATTTTCAGGCATGGCCTGGGAGATTACAGTTCAAACAAGTTACAAACAATAGTACAGAGAGGAGCTGATACAATGAGGAATATAAGGAGATCAACAGCCTTACATGGCAGTAGAATTACTTAGCAGGAAAGTGATGGCATACATAGCATAAGCATTACGGTACAAAAGAGATAAAAACATCTTGCAGAGATCAGTAACATAAGTGCATAACAGCAGTGCTAGTGGCGTATGATGACAGTATGGGACAGGGAAGGGGACAGTAGTGCAACGGCAAGTAAAGAGGTATGCTCCATGAACTAAAGCAAGTGAAGAGGCATAATTCATGAACTAAAAACATTTGCATGCATCTAGGGAGGTGAGGTAATTAAAGAGTGCATGCTTGAAGGCAGGGTGACAACTGAAGCTTCTAAGGGAAAGTGGAATGAAGTTCCAGAATTTGGGAGCATACATGGAGAAGGCAAGTTCACCCATTTTGGTGGAGCAATTAGGGACAGTGACCAGAGCAGAAGTCGAGGACTGGAGGAGTCCGGGCAGTCAACTGGGGTGGACATGGCTGCAAGGGAAGAGGGGAGAGAAGAACAAATCATACTGTCAGTCAGGCAGCCTATGGAATATAAACATCAGGAAGATGGGAATAACCAGTGAAAGTCAGAGTAAAGTGTGCAGTGGTGTTTAAGCCAATGGGCAGACAAGGCAAATCTGCAAACATTGCTATAGGCAACATCCCACGCTTGAAGAACATTTGTCTGCACTTGAGCAAAGATCATCAGTGCATAGCAAAGACCAGGAAGCAGAAGTCCTTGGGCAATGAAGATCCTAGTGGCAGGGGTCAGGGCGTGGCAGACATGATAAGCCAACCCAATTTTGGCATTGACAGACTTGCATACCACATTGACATGGAGAGAGAAACTGAGACATGGATCCAGAGTGACCCCTAAGTATCTGAAGGAGTTGATAACTTGTACCAGTGAGCCATCGAGACAAAAGACTAGAAATGAGAGATTTAGGGCACTGAGCTTCCTGAGGGACCCAAAGAGCATGGCCTGTCTTTGCAACATTTAATACGAGGTGGCGAGATGTGAGCCATGTTTGGATTCATTGCAGGTCAGAAGAGAGGTGGGAATTAATGTCAGAGATGGAGCTAGAGGAGGTATAGAGGACCAAGTCATTAGCGCAGAGTAAGGTGTGACAGTGGGTGGGAATGGTAGGTAGATTGTTTATATATAGAAAAGAACAGGGGCCCAAGGATGGAACCTTGTGGAACACCAGTGGATAGAGTGGCGGGGGAGGAGTGGACTCTATGGTAGGAGACAGACTGGGTGCGATTGTGCAGGTAGCTGGAGAACCAGACAATAGTGGACTGGGAGGCACCCAGTGAACCTAGCTGATGCAAGAAAAATGAATGGCTGACTGAGTCGAAAGCCTTCATTAACTCAATAAAAACAACCCCTGTAAGTTGGGCTCTATCCATGGTGGTTGAGATGTTGCTAGTGAATTGCGCTAGGGCAGTCAAGGTGCTGTGGCCTGGTCTGAAGCTGCGCTAAGCAGGAGATAGCAGATCATAGTTGGCTACAAAGTCTGACACCTGACAATGAATAAGTTTCTCCAGAAGTTTACTAATGGTAGACAAGAGTGCAATAGGGTGGTAGTTCATAGCTTTTTTAGGGTCACCCTTTTTAAAGACAGGTATAATCCTGGCTTGTTTCCAGGAGCAGAGCACAGTACCAGAGCTATGGAGAGGTTGGAGAGGCACAAGATAGGGGTGGCAAGAATGGAGGCCCCAAGTTTGAGAATTCTAGGTTCCAGACCATCAGGACCAGCCCTGCCATGAGGAGACATAGTGGTGAGGATCCGTAGGACATCACTTCTAGAGACAGGGGTGAGAATAAGGGGGGGATAGGGTAGAGGTAGGCCTGGGGAGGGAGGGTATGGAGGGACAGAAGGAATGGCTGTGTTGAAGGTCAAGGAGGGAGGGAGAGGTGGTAAAGAGTGAGTTAAAGGCATTGGCTATGGTGTTGAGGTTGTTACACGAGACCTTGTCAATTAGCATGTCATGAGGGGCTTGAGAAGCATTGCGAACCAGAATGTGGTTGATATGTGCCCAGTACCTTTTCGGGTAATGGGCAGAGACATGGAGAAGACCTCTGTAGTAATTGCTTTTGGCAGCGTGGATTGCCTTCATGCATGAGTTCCTAAGGGAGCGATAGGCAACAAAGTTGGAAAGAAGGAAGGAGGCTTTCCAACTTGCCCAGAGCTTGTCACGAGAATTAAGCAAGCAGAGAAGGGGGCTGATCAACCATTTACTGGGAAGGCCTCTAACCCTGCATCTAATGTAAGGAATGTGCTTGGACTACTGTGAGCGCAATGTGCTGGAGAAATACTTCACCACTTAGTCAATGTTGTCTGTGGTGAAAAGGGGAGACCAGTAAATCTGCTGGAGAGTGGATAGAAAGGCTAAGGGATCAAAAACAGAGAAGTCGGCCACAGAGATAATTTTAGGTGGGTATGAAGGGGGGGGGGGGCAGGCATCCCAGACACAGGTTACAGAAGAATGGTTGCTAATGGACTGTCAGGCAATACAGTAACTGAGAAGATCCTGTCTGGCCTATTGGTGAGGACCGACTCAAGCAAGATGTGACTAGTGTCACTGCTGGAGTGTCTGGTAAGTTCAGTGACAAGCTGAGTTAGATTGACTTTGGCCATGTTATTGTTGAGGACAGGGGAGCTTGGGCCAAGCCAATCCTGACTGAAGTCTCCTAGGCAAAGTACTTCATTGTTTTTGGTGGCATGGGGTAGATATTCTAGAAATTCCTCAAGTCCCCATTTACTGAATGCAGGAGGAATGTAGGCACATACAATGTGCAGCTTCTTGGTATTACCTAATAGAAGCAGAGCATGAAGCACCTCGCAGAATGCAAGTGAAGGGTAAGATTGAAGGGTCAGATTTAGGTGGGACTTAAAAAAAGTGCCAGGCTGCCACCCCTTTTGGATGAGGTCCAATCAACCCAAATCATATTGTAGCTGGGGAGGGCACATAGAGAGTCAGGAAGAGAAGGCCTAAGTCAGGATTCTGTAATTCCGAGGAGGAATTCCTAGGCTTATTGGTGGCAGCCCAAGCCACCAGGTCAGCATGATTTGCCACAATGCTTCTTATATTTAGTTGGTCAATTTTGAGGCCACTGGGTTGGGGCCCAACATAAAAACTAGCCTGAAGGGGTGGGAGCCTAAATGCTACTGGGCCTGGGTTGGTCTCAATATCACCTGAAAGTGATAAAGAGAGGGTCATAATACATCTAGCCACAACCAGGAAGGCAAAGGTAGTCCAGGCTCGAGTGGTACATTTAGATCGGACAAGGTACCTACAGAGATGGTAGAACAGTTTAGGGTATGGATATGGGGCGGTGACAGTGAGACACTGCTGAAGAGGCAGCAAGCTGGAGAATGAAAAGTCTGTCAGGTTGGTTACAGTGCCAAGGGGAAAGATAAGTTAAGGGGTAAAGCAGTCCAGTGCAATAATACATCAGATAGGGGTCAGGAGGGCTAGGAAATAGGGGGAAGGCTGCATGATGAACTGAGTAATCAGATAAGATGGGAAGGGACAAAGGAGGAGAGAGAGAGAGAGAGACTGCTGAAAGGTAGGGACTGAGAATAGCAGTGGAGGTCAAATTTCACAGAGATTGATCACACCCCCTAACAGCAGGGATTAGTCAGTAATACCAGTGGGCAGGGCGAAGGTGTATTTAATAAAGGCAGGAGGTGAGGAGGGAGCAGGCTGGAAACCCCCCAAGCAGTAGAGGACCGGAGCACAGGAAAAACAGCTAAAGATTTTTAAACAAGCAGCTCAGGAAAAAGAATCAAAATGTGCTCCTCAGCAAGCAGATCACTGTGGCTTCACCGAGACAGGGACCCATACCTGTATTTAATCCACATGTATGAATATCGCAAAACATTTCAAAACAAGAAGACTAAAGGCAATTATATTGCTATCTTTTTTTTTTGGTTGTCTCCTATCTAGTGAGTAATTGTGTTCTTAGAATTTAATGTTAAGACACTGTCAATTATGTAATGGCAGGCAGCAAGATGTAGTGGCCTCAGGCCTGCACAGTTTTGCTAAGACAGGAAAGATTTTTTGGTTGTGTTTTTGTCTCACTTTTGACTCTTGTTTTTGAATTTGTACTTCTTATGGGGAGGTTGGAACAAATACAACACTGAAAAACAGCACAGACTACTCTACCATAAAACTAGGATAATTCATACAGAATGGAAAAAAAATCCTAAATATAAAGAAAGATAACAACAAGGCAGTTATTTCCTGTAGAAGGTTAAAAAGAGAGTACAAAGTAGTAGGATAAGAAATTAGACAAGGAAGACAAGAGGATAGATTTTTGTTTTCACTTTTTTTATATCCTCTTTCAATTTTGCTGTGTTTTGTTTGGGGGAGGGACAATAACACTTGAGGAACATACACTTAAAACATAAAGAACTTAAAAAAAGGACAGGAAGAAATTAACTGACACTGCTACGCCCACAAAGCTCCTCGTCTAGCTTGAGGAGCTCCTCCTGGTTGGCAATTATATTCTCCTGGTTCTCCATGATGGCTTTCACATCCTGACGTACTTTAGTGAGTATGTGCCGGATGTCAGAAACTTCATCCCACAGGACAGCCAGGTCCACCTGTGTCACCACTGCATGGGGAGCTGATGGTGGTAGTGGGGGATGGGCTGCTGGAGTTTCAGGTGCCACCACTTGCTGTTCCCTACCCCCTACTGGACTGACCACGTGCAGCACTTGCATGCCTACATGACCATCTGACAGCATGCCTTGGCCCACCCTCCTGTCCGACTTCCCCCTGAAGAGCCTCATGCTCGAGCTACAGCCTGCCATGCCATTCTTTGACGTGCAGGACATTGAGGTGGATTGGCTGCCCACCAGTACCTAAATGGGTACCCTTCTCCCCCCTCCATACCTCTCTTCCACAGAGTTTGCATGTTACAATACTGCAGTCTTCAGTGTGACATACAAAGAACTCCCACACTGGGGATGTCTGTGGATAAAATGGGGGGGTGACCCTAGAGTTATCGTGGGCTGCTGCTGCTGCTGAACTGTCACCACCTGCTGTTGCTGCTCCTCCACCTGCTTCTTCTACTCTGCCTGCCCCTGCAGGTGCTGCTGCATTTTGCCAGGTGCCTCCCCCCAACAGGACTGAAACACATCCCAATTAAGATGAACCCCCACACACAGACTGCACAACTGCCACCCACTGGGTCATGCATGGGCCACTACTTACTCCTCCAACATATTAACTGTAATAACTGCCCCCACCCCAAAAAAGAGAAATATAGGTGTGAAGAATCACCAAATCAAATACAAAAAAAATCGACAGAAAAAAATGCAAAGCACAAACAATAAGCCCATACAAAATGTGAACAGAGGACATACGAACATATGAACATACGAATGTGCCAGCAGAAACAGACCACCCGGTCTATTTAAGTCTGCTTGAGTGTGCAGCTAGCACTCCTAGTTTGCAGCTGCCTCACCCTCCTTCCCTTTGTCATCCCACTGGGATCATCACAGCTGGGGTTGTTGCTAGCTAGGGCTTTTTGCAGATGAGGCCTGTATGTTTCTATCATGCCCCCCCCATCCCTTCTATCCTCCAGGGTGTACATATTCAGGTCTCCCAGCCTACTGTCATAGTCTTTCCACACCATTCCACATATCATCTTTTTTTTCCCTCCTCTGCACCCCCTCCAGTAGCCTGATATCACGGACAGACAAGTATAAATAATGCACGAAAAAGTGCTTAACTGTTTACAGATTTTTCTCAAGCAGGTTGTGTGCCACAGAATTGATTTCAGTCTGTATCTCTCAATCACTTGGAGAAAATGAAAGTAACTCACTCACTTCCTTCCAGGTTAAAGTTCAGATACCTCACTTTCTGCCTGCTGCAGTCTCATGTGACCTGCAGAAATTCTTCCATATGATTCTGCAGTTTTATTGTAAAACTTCACCTTAACAAGCACAAGATGAAGTCACTGGTGAAATCACAGGTGAAGTCAGTGGCAAAGCTGCCAAGGTGAATTTTGGATGTGCTTCTGCAACTTCGTGAAACGCTATGCAGAGCAAAATTTGGCGACTTCGCCAAAACTTCTCTCGTGGAGTAAAACTTTACCATGATTGGACTATGACAGCTGCTCTTGCAGCCACAGTTTCACAGATTGAAGAAGCATCATCCTGACTACCAGAAAAATAGCCCTAAAACTTTAACAGGTGTTGTAGAGTTAGAAATATTGATTACCTGCAGCACTGGACAATCCCTGAAAAATGAGGCCGGTTGCATACCATGACTTTTATCATAATTAAGCTTAGCTCTAGACACTGTTTCAAAAGAAGATAAGACAGAAACAGTCTTGGGTCCAGCAGAAACATATTTAGTGTAGATGCAAACATCTTCTGTATAGGCACAAACAGATAGGGCCATTTGTGTCTCTGAAAACCTTACCCAGGTATACGAGGATTACTTAAAAGTTTTCTAGGTAAAGGATCCGTAACAAATACATACAAAAGGGGGCTAAGGTGGCAGCCTTGTTGAACACCGTTCTTCCCCCAAAATGCTGTTCTTGGTACCCCATTAATGAAAGGCAAAACAATGAAATTTTTATAAAGTATCCTAATCTGGTTGATAAATCTTGGGGGAATATAATATGCCTTTAGTATGTGGCATAAATAAACATGATTTACCCAATTGAAGGCTTTTTCTTAATCCAAGGAAAAAAGAATGCATGAAGCCTTATCCATAACCCTAGTAGATACCAAATCCCTTAAAAAAATTAAATTCAATGTGTGATACAAAGCTCAGTGCTTGTGTATACTTATGAGCTGAATGGTATGTGCTTGATGTTTATAACTCGAGCTCTGGCATTTCTCTGTATGCCACCCTCTCTAGAATACTGGGTAGGTGTTAGATTTAAGGCCCAAAAAGAGAAATATCATAGTGATTACCTCTTCCAACTCCGGAGAGTGCAGCAGGTAGCACACGGGAGAGGAAAAACCTCTGTTTGGGGGACCTCCGAGGACCCATGGCTATTGACCTGTCCATCCTCTGGGCATACTAAGAGGAGAATAATCCTAAATAAAGGCTGAGGTTTTAGTTGTGGTATGTCCAGGAACTAAGTTTGAATCTTGCTGGTTGAATCGTCCATTTTCCAAGATCAACGATGAGCAGGAAGGTCAACACTGAAGATGAAGGTTCCGGATAATGAAAGAGGTCCACATAAGAGCTCTGTCCGAATGAGACTCTGGTTAATCTGTGTCCCAGGTAGCTGGGGTTGATGATGAAGCATGAGTCTATGCAAATCTGGGAGGCTAGATGGCTGAAGTAGATCCATTACAATGTTAGGGTATGCTCGAGTACCTTGTTAGAAAGGAAAATTGTCCTACGATGTCCAAGATTTTGAGGTGTACTTCCCAGAGATGTCTGGCAAAGAAACTAGGCTGGAACTGAAGGAAGGTGGATTGCAGTAGAAGAAGTGAATGAATTGATGAAGTAAGGTAGTGAGGTCGTGGGCTAGCTGGAGCGTGGACACTCATGTAGGTCAGTGTATGCAATGTTCAAGCAATAGAGTAGGTCTCAGGTGATTAGACTAAGGAAGACAAAACCCTAACATGGGTCTGCCACAGTGAAGATGAAATTATGTTAGAGGAATTAGAAGTGCCCCCCTCATGGGGCATGATAGATTCGATATGGTGAGACCCCCATTTGCATGTCTGTATGATCCGAAGTAAGGAGGCGAAACCCCCACCTGAGACTACCTATTGATGATAGAGAAACACATTTGAGCAGTAAGTAATGCCCACGTGGACATGTCTGTATTGGGCTGATGGGAGCTTCCTGCATGTCTGCCATCACTGTATTATGACATAGTCTAAGAAATGAATAGTGAGAGCATTGTTGAGATGGCAGGACCCCACATGGTTTTCCATCACTGTTTGATTAAGTAATGTGTGATTGGGATGGCGGGACCCCACGTGGTCCACCATCACATTTAATTGGAAAAGTCCAAGGTATGGAGGGCAAGATCCCCATTGTATCTTTCTCAGGACTGCCTAGGGATGGTGGGACCCCATGTGGTCTGCCATCTCCATAGTATTGCACTGGCTGAGATAACGATGGCGGGACCTGTGGTCTGACATTGCAGTATATGCGCATTGTCCAATATAGGAAGATGAGATTCCAAATTGAGCTATGTGTAGGAATGTAAACAAGGTTTGATCAAAAAGTAGATGACCTGTCGTGGGCACAGTTGGTTGGGATGGGGACCCCACGTGGTCACCATTGCTTGTTCCAGTAAGTAGTGTGTGATTGAGATGGCAGGACCCCACGTGGTCTGCCATCACCGTATCATTGAGTAGAATGGGAATGGAATGGTGGCCCCTACATGGTCACCATCACCAGTTCCAATGAATACAGCATGATAGGAATGGCAGGTCCCTAAGTGGTCCGCCATCACTGTATCACAGAGTAGAGCGTAAATGGGATGGCAGGACCCCACATGATCCACCATCATCATGATATGGAGTAGAGTATGTTCGGGATGGTGGGATCCCATGTAGCTATGGCGTGGAGTAGAGTATGTTTGAAACAATGGGACCCCCGTGGTCCATTTGCAGTATTATGCATAGTCCATGTAGGAGGATGAGTCCACTTGAATGAAATCAGGTAGATGGGCATTACTGATTTTGAATAAAATGGATAGGGGTATAATATATGCTGCTTAAGTTTTTGCAGATCAAGGCCATAGCTAGGAAAGGAATTATGGACACCATGACAAAAGTTATTTCCTATGGCACCAAAACTACCCTATCTATAAACCTCGGCACTGTTTTTTGTCCCCTCAGATGCACTGGAGAAATATAAGTAGATGAAAACCTTTGCTTCATCAGTCACATGCATACTATAGCTGTACTATATGGTCCTAGATGGCGAAGACGATTGAAGTGGCCAAGTCTCTTAGGCATGAAACATAAGAATGAATACTGGAATCCTCAACTGTAGCGGTGCTGCTTTTGTAAGGAAGATGGCAGAATGCAGAGCTGTGTCGCTGCCCCTTTAATAACATTGCACACTGTGCAGCTGAGAGAGCCATTTAAATTCAGAAATGTACTGAAAGTGAAACCGGCTTCAATCTGCCACAACAGCATAGCACTTTCAGCACAGCTATCCTCCCCTCTAGTTTCTTCTTTGTAATGTCAGTGTCTTTTATCAGTAGTTGTCGGCCAATGGAGACATTAGAGAAAAGCACTAGGGACTATACAGTTAGGAGAGACGTTGTTGCCACCCCAGGGTTTGAATAAGTTGAAACATATCCTCACTAGGCATGGATGAGTGGCTGCAGTACCGCCAACTGTGTAGCAGGTCACTGATGCGCTGAAATGTCCAAAAGAGAAACAGAATCCAGCAACCGGCAAAGAAGCTCCAGAACAAGGGCACCAGCAGGAGTGGCAGGGGAGGAGAAATGAGCACAGAAAAGTCCAGGAGGAGTGGAGGACTGGCAGGCTAGGAGAGCGAGAGCTCCGGCCTGGGGAAGCACACGACAAAGGCATGTGCAGCACGAGCCATGGGGGACCGAGCGGCAGCAGCAGGCAGGAGGCACAGAACAAGAAAGAAGAAACAACAGAGGAGGCACAAAGGAGGTACCGGAAAACTGGGGAGGGGGCACAAACAATGAGAGACTGAGGCAGGGGAGGGCAAACAGGAAACAGGCAAGGGAGGGCAGAGGGGAACAAGGAGGGACAGAAATGAAGAGATAGGGGAAGAAGGAGACAGGAGAAAAACAGGAGAAGAAAGCTGCACCAGCCAAGCTGCTCAGGAACACCAGCACATACGAAATGCTCAAAGCACGCGAACGGAAGCCTGAAATTTTAGTAGGGGATGTGGGAGGAGCTATTCCCACCACCCCATTGAACTTCAGGCTAAAAGCCTTCCAATTGTGGAAAATAGATCTCTGTGGAATTGCGCAGGACTGTATCAGAGAAATTACTTGATCATTCACTGTTGACAATCTATGCAGCAAAATAGTAGCTAAAGATTTTTAATCTATAATTAGGAGACTAATAGGCCTCCCGATGCAGTACGCACTCATTCACAGCACAGTCAGTGCCCAGCCATGATGGTAAGATGAAGGCTGTGTTGTCACCAGCTAGGGACTGGGCTGGGGGAGAGTGGGGTGGTGGATCAGTACCTAAGACTGTGGGGGTTGGGGGGCCACTAAACCACCAGGGTTATGAATTTTCTCTATTTCACGGGACATGGATGAGGGTTGGGAAGGGACCATTAGACTACCAGGAAACTTTAAAAAAAAAAGACAATACTGGGAAGGCAAGCGATGATCGGGGGGGGGCGGGACAAGTACAGCACAAGGGGATATTTCTTAGCATAAGGGGATGGTGATCAGACATTGGGGGAGTGACCACTAGACCACCAGCAAAATTTTATATTATACTGGGACAGTGATCAGTGAATGGGGGAAGGGGAGGGACCACTAGACTACCAGTGAAATAGACAGTAATATAATTTTTTCACGGGGATGGCAATCAGTGAATGGGGGAAGGGGGATGGACAACTATACTACCAGGGAACTGCATTTTTTTATACAGGGATGGGACTGAGATGGGGGAGGGAGGAAGGACTACTAGACTACCGTGGAATTTACAAACTCAGGTAAATGCAGTTCAATGTGTTTCAAGGGGGTTTACAACTTTGGTGCAAAACATTGTCATTTTTCAAGATTTTGACAACAAATTTTCAACATACCCTTTTTTATACTCCTCCTCATGAACAATGTTTGTGTCATTTCCAAAATCCTGCCTGAAAGATGCTTTTGCAGTCGGTTGGCAAAATCACCTTTTGAGCCAGATGTCAAAATTTTCACCATACTTGTTCATGAGGTGGGGTCATAAGGGTACGTTGAAAAATTGGTGTCAAAATGTGTTAAAATGGCAAAGTTCTACATATCTGTTGACATTTTGCTATGCTAGCTCCTAACCTTTGTACTTTTCTTGTTTTTATTAATATTTTAAGCCATTTTACATCAGTAAAATATAAGCATAAAGTACAAACTGATGACCTCTGTAATACATATCCAGAGTGAAATAACCCGATAAGATACAATCAAGAAGTACCACAAAAAGAGAGTACTGTACATCAGATCAATACTTAACCCCAATCTACTACATCCCCCAACCCAAAAAACTGTGACACCTCCATGCAATAAACTAAAGAACTTGATTAACTAACCACTACAGTATATTTAACTAATAAACAATACAGCTAACTAACTAAATAGCTAACAGGTGTTTAACGTAGGTGATGTCCTTCAGACTCAGTTAATGAAGTCCCCTATGACCCCAAGGCTTAGTCACTGTCAGATACCACAAGACCCCCACCTGCTTCAGAACATAAAAACACCTGAATGGATCCCCGAACCTATGGCAGCAGGTCCCCCCTGGGGAACATTTCTCAAACAACCGAATGGAGAGAGGAGAAACCAAAGGCGGAGAGAGGTCCCCCTCATCACCCCTCATCCAGCTAGGTGGGGGAGAGAGGCATTCCACTCACTACTATCTGGAGACTGTCCCATACCATGGAATGTGCAAGGGGCCAACCATAGCCTACCTGCAAGAGTGGGTATCTTCATGTAATCCAAGAAAGGATGCAAACTTTTCTAACTTATTAGCCACCGGGTAAAGCAGGTGTTCATATCCTGCTATCTGGAGCTTACTATCCTCCCACTCTACCAACATAGGTATCTCCACTGACCTCCAATGATGCAATAAAACCCTCTTAGCCTCCATGATCACTGTCATGAACCATGTTTTCTGAGCACAGGAGCAACCCCCCCCCATTTTAATGTATTCCTCAAAGTCCATAACTCTGGGTCTAGCTCTAGCGTACAACCCAAAATCCTCTCAATGGTTCTCAACAGCCTCTGCTACCAACCCTCAATTTCAAACACCCCCATAACATATGAAGTAATGAACCCACCTTGGTGTCACACCTCCAGCACCTAGAGTGAGATAGTAGCTTCATGGTGTGCAAAAGGGCTGGGGTGTGATACCAGAGTAACAGAGTCTTAAACTGGATCAATTTGCCCATAGTATCCTTGGTAATCCCAAAGCAGTTAGTCCAGATTTTCTCCCAGGCTGTCAACTCCAAAGAGTATCCCAGCATCTGTTCCCATCTTCTCTCTATGTTACTGGTGTCCAGAGATTTCATCTCACAGAGATTCCTATAAACCACTCCTAGCTATGAAGGTTTGACTCCCTGTTGAAACACCTTTACCCAGAAGTCTACCCCCTTCCCAAAACCTATATTCCAGATCAATGGGGTTAATATATGCTTAATTTGTAGAGACTTCCAGTGATCTGAAGAAGGGAGGGAGTATTGGGCCTGTAAATCCCCAAAAGATCTAAGATGTCTTTGTTGTGGACCCAGCAAATTGCCCACCCATTTAACACTGCCTCTTTCCCAACTGGGCCACCAAAAAGTAGATCCCCAACATCAGCTGGGGATGGCACCGTAAAGGCCTAAGAGGTAACGTCACTATCCAGTCTGACCCCAAATATCCCTTCACTAATTGCCATATGTGAAGAGTAAAGTCCTGTGTAGGTAAAATCCTACCAATGTCCCTATTCAGCCATAGCACCCATTCCAGGGGCCCCATTGTATCCCAGTCCTTCTCCCGGTCTAGCCATTGAATCATAGAGACCCACCACTCAGAGTGGTGCCAAAATCAAATCTGTCTAAGTCCAGTGCCTATGTAGTATGCCTGAAACCAAGGAGAAGCAAAACCCTTCTTGCCTAGGTGGGGCATATGAGGCCATCATACTAGACATGGATAGTCTAGGCTTAGACCCATCCCAGAAGAAGGAAGATACAGCCACTTTGAATTAATGCCACCAGACATCAGAGATTCTCAGGGGAAGATATTGTATCATGTATAATAGCATAGGCAGAAATAACATTCTGATGGTCTGTACCTTTCCCCACAGAGATAACCTAAGATGTCTCCACCTGAGAATATTTTTCTGGATGAAGATTAATGGGTATCCACTCAGACAACTTAGAAGTAACGTACATCCAAAGATATTTGATTGGGCCCTCAGTCCGTGACACCCCGGGGATCTCAGGTCCAAGCGCTTGACCACATTTGACCCAGGAGGAGAAACTCCATTTTGTGCCAGTTGTTACATAACCCAGATATAGATGCAATGTATGAAGCACATCATCTGCAAAGAGCTTGTTTTATACTCCTTCTCTCCCACCTGCACACTCTCAACCCCAGGGGAATCCCTAATCCATTGTGCCAGGAGCTCAATGGCCAATAAAAACAGTGATGGAGAGTGGGCAGCCTTGGCATGTTCACCAACCCAGTTGGAAATAGAGGGATAACCAGATGTTAGTCTGAACCAAGGCCTTTGGGGACCGATAAATTATCTCCACCCACCGAATAAAATGAAGACCAAATCTAAAGGATTTCAAAGTCACAAACAGAAAAGGCCATGCAACAGAGTCAAAGGCCTTCTCTGTGTCCAGAGCCACCACCCTGGAACTTCCAGGGTGTTCCTCTGAGACATGGAGAAGGTCCATCAGGAGGCAGATGTGATCCACCCCATCTCTACCCCCCCACAAAGCCAGTCTGATCCAGATGAATTAATGTCAGCAAGACCATTGCCACCCGATTGGTAAGCATCTAAGCCAGTAATTTATAGTCTACATTCAAAAGTGACACCAGTCTGTAATCAGCACAACTGTAATGGTCTTTATCCTTTTTAGGAAAAACCAAAATGATGGCACCATTCATCATGGGGGGAAGGGACCCTTGCCACCATGCCGATTCAGTCACTCCAACAAAAAGAGGGCCAACTAGATCTTCCACCATCCTACAAAACTACAGGGAAACCATCGGGCCAGGGCTTTTCCCTCCTTGCAAATGCTCTAACGCTTTCTGGAACTCCTCCAAAATGAAGGACATTTACAATGCCTCCCTCTGGTCTGTTGTCCATTTAGGTAGGGAAAGGGATCTCAGAAAGGTCATAATATTCGTATTGTCTCCCCCGGATCCTCATCTAGAAGAATATACTTGCCTATAAAACTCCAGAAAGTCTTCATTGATACCCCTTGAGTCTAGGATTGTGTGCCCCTCTTTCTTAATCCCCTGAATAGTACACAAGGCTTCCATTTTCCTTAGACAATAGGCCAAGAGCTGTCCAGCCATTTCTACCCCCTCCCAACAGGAATGCCTCACCCTATATAAGGCAAGTTCTGCCTGTTGAGTGTTGAACATATTTCACTGGAATTTCAATTGTCTCAGTTGGTGCAAAAGGTCAGAATTGTTAGGGTCCCCCTTGTGTTGTCCATCTATTAATTTAAGCTGTCCCCCAACTCCCTCATTCTAGACTGCATAGCCTTTGTGTGGGCAGAAAAGTAGGCTATTACTCTCCCCCATATATACGCTTTGAGACTCTTCCACACCCACTGTGGTGCTACATTATCCTTATGGTTGTTCTGCAAGAACTCCGTTACCACCCCTCAAAGCCAGCCATGAAAGGTGACATCTGACAAAAAACTAATGTTGCAGTACCATCTAGCTGTCACCTCATGTTCACTGTTGGCTGAGAAAACCCACATAACAGGGGAATGACCTGACGATAAGATTGGCTCAATTGAAGTCTGAGTGGTATATCTCACTGTCTTCTGTGAGACTAATATCATATCAATGCAGCTATAAGTCCTGTGGACTGATGAAAGGAAGGTGTAGTTCCTTCCCAAGGGGTTACAGAGGTGCCAGACATCACTAAGACCATGCTCCTCACATAGGCTCTGTAAGGCCTTGGAGCCCATAGATTGGGTCTGACATGATCTATCGTTGTGGTCCAGCAAAGAGTCAAGGACCTTATTCATGTCATCTGCCACTATGACCTCACCCACCCTCTTATCAAGCAGTGTCTGAAAAAATTGCCTGAAGAAGGAAGCCCACCCTCATTAGGGCCATAAACTGCCACTAATGTATAAGGTTGCTCCTCCAGGGTGCCTGTGACAATAAGCCACCTGCCGTGGGGGTCCTTATGTACTTGAACAGCGACCCAATTAACCTCTTGGGCCACAAGAATCATGACCCCCCTTCTCTTAGAGGTACAGGAGGTTGCATAAAGCTGCCCCCTACAGCTCGATCTAAGCCAATCAACCTCTCTGGGGATTAAATGAGTTTCCTGCAAGAAAATGACCTGACCCCGCAACTTTTTAAATGTGGAAAAACTCTTCTCCTTTCAATAGGGCCATTGATACCCCTCACATTCCAAGAAATTATCCTGTATTCTGGCATCCTGAAATCCATCTCCTCCTAAGACCAGATCCTCCCCCCTCAGTCTCGGACAGCAGCTGACCCACAAGATCCACCACCTTAGTTGACAGACGCCCAATAACAACAACAAACTCACGGTCGACAACTGGTCATCCATAAAAATGGGTCTGTGGCCCATGGACTTACCAGTATAAATAAATAAACATGCAAACAAATATCACCCCTTCAAGTTCTCCCAAACTATATACAAAAACAAATGTGGCATCATCAAAACTTACCCTCACAGACATCTTGGTACTCACCAGGTCACAGATGCTACCCCCCTCGCTATCAAATCAGATTATCACATGTCCGATTATCTCCTACCCCCTCTGATATCACTGATTTCATGGTCACAGGACCAGTCCTGCATGCCCCATCTCTAACAAAGGGAGAATACCAGAAGATATGAATGAGTAAAATTGCACACTAAGGGTGAGGGCAGCATACCCCTACAACCCATTCTAAAGCCTAGTCCTCACTGCAGCAAGAAGAAACCCACTCAAGGTGGCCATTATGAAAAATGCTGTAAAACAAGCAGGAGGGATATGGAACTATGAGCCGTGGCCCTCCCAAACAGGGGTTCCCAGGGGCCTTGTTGCCCTGTACCATTTGCATGCATCCCATTTCAATGGGCACAACCCCTGCCACAATTCCCCAAATTATGCGCCCTGTGACCATGAAATGGGTCTTACAATAAAAAGACATTTGCCTCCTGATGATATCCTCCCAAAAGGCATACTATATGAGCATACAAAATGTAGCAAAAAGCAGAATATTACAAGTAGCTCGCAGAACTGCTTACCCCATACCCATTTCTTTCAGCACCAGTACCCCTCCCAACCATAAACAAATAGAGCCCACCAAAACTGGAGCCTCCCGACCATAAACTGTGTAAACATTCTAGGGAGCTGAGAGAGAGCAATCCCCCCCACAGCAGTCCAAAAATAAAGGCAATTCACCCAACCGACCTTCTCCCTCCCTCTTTCCCCTATCATGCTGCTCCAGGGAAGGATCCCATCAACAGAATTAAAGTTCTAATAAATAAGTGCCGTCAGGTTAATGATCTGCTCAGTCACCAGTCCAGAAGGATCAGGGAATAAATATCCCACAGCTGCACCAGTCCATCTTCTGCTGCAGAAATCATGTTTCTGTCTCAAGCCAAGGAAGGCAATGAATATGGGCAGAATCCACAGGAAGAAAAGGAGAGTGGGTACCATATACAAAGCCCCACAGCGGAACAATATAGACCCCCTCCTGCCTCCCCAATCCCCCTGCCATCAAAAGATAAATCGCAAACAAGAACCAAAACCCTCAGTAAAATTACCTGAGTCAGCTCAGTCCCAGGGAACAGTAACCCCATAAATGAGCTATGTCATAGGTTGGACAGAAATGCAGCCATGTCCACCATCTCCTGCTCACCCCATGGAGTCTTCCTCTTAAACAGTCCTGGATGAAACTGAGGGCTAACAATGCCCTTTATCTTCTTGATGTCCTCTTGACATCCTCTCTCGATCCTGTTGTGGTTGAGGAGCCTACCGATCCGTGCCCCCATTCTTCCTAGATCTCTTGACAGCCAATCTCTCTGAGATTAATCTTGAGACTTCCTGCGGTGAAGTAAACTGAGCTATTGTATGCTCAAAAAAGACCTTCAGAGTGGCAGGAGGAAGTATGTAACATTTATAACCCAGTCTCCCCACTAGATCTCTGATGTTGTCAAATGCCTTCCTCCTCTCAATCACCCTTTTAGTGAAATCTTGGTGGAAATACAATATTGCATCATTAAGGCAGATGTCTTTAAGAGCCCTAGCATCCTGTAGTATTTTCCCTCTATCTTGATACTTCAGGGGTTTGAAAATTACAGGCGTAGGATGAGTGAAGTTTTTGGAGGAGGGCAGACCTGTTGGCACTCTATGGGCTCGCTCAACCTCTATCATTGTATCCATCTTTCAACCCAGCCAAATCGGTAAATGCTTCTGGATAAACTGCAGCATATGTGCCCCATCCATTGACTGAGGCAAAGCAAACAGCCACACATTATTCTGGCAGTGACGGGATCAAGGTCATCGACTGTGTCCCTGAGAGATTGAAAGTCCTTCTCAATCTGACCCATCTTTTGGTTGGTTGGGGTGGCCCAGTCCTCCAACATTTTGATTCTGGACTTGGCCTGCTCTACTCTGTGTCCCAGAACTTCCACCAGTACTTGAACTACAGTAAGCTGCATGGTTATATGTTTTATTTTTTGTTATAAACTTCTTTATTTGTTTTTTAAACTTTAGACAGACATACATATACCTGGATGAACCAGGGTACACAATCCCAAACTGACTGTAAACTATGTACAGAACACCTATATACATACACAGCTAGTGGGACCATCCTCCATAACAATGATATATTCCTATAGCATCTGTATCTTAGGGTAACAGGATCAGCAAATAAACTTAATCAACATAGGTGTAACCCCTATAACATAAATCCTGTTACCCACTATAGGTATCAAACCAGAGCCTCAACCTAAGTAGCAGTCCACCCAGGAGTTTACTCCCTGCTATGTCCCCTGGAAAGAGAGAAAGAGTCCCCATCGCCCTATAATTCCTAGCAGACCAAGACTGTCATCCTATTACCCTTGTACTTTAACCACCTCACCCCAAGAAAAAGAAGCAGGCAATATAGCCATTTAGACCAACATAGTCCATAGAAGACTGTATCTCACTCCAATATAACTTTCTTCTGCTAAACACAACCCGACAGACAGGCCTGTGTTTGGGTATTTCTAACCTGCAGTGAATAAATTGCCTCCAGTGTTGACCATCTTTTAGCATATAGCCCCTTTCTACCCTCCAAGTAAAGATGCCTCTTTATTCTACCTAAAGCCCCAATAAGGTCTCTCACCCATTGATCATAAGCATACACATGGTCATCTTTCCAATGTTGTAGTAAAATGGATTTGACAATCGCTGTCATCAAAGACAGATAGTATTTGGGTGTGGTACTTAAGATCTGTGAGAGGTCACCTAAGATACAAATTTCCGGTATTATAAATTCTGAATAATCCAACAAAGGGTCCATATGCTGTTTAATTTCAACCCAGAGAAGCAATATTTTGCTACATTCCCACAACATATGCAGGAGGTCACCTATTCCCACTTCACATCTAAAACACAGGTCTCTCTGTCTAAGGTATCTATCACATAGTTTCACAGGGGTAAAATACATATTAGAGACAATAAAAAATTGCACACTCTTGTATTTGGGTATAGGTATATATTTGTTACTCTTCCAGGTATTGCCCCATGCAAGGCTCTGGGGGGCCAACGTTCTGTCCCAATATGAAACCTTTATAGGAGAGTTCGGGCTAAGATAGTCCAGAAGCACCTTATATACTTGTGAAAGAGAGTTAGATGTAGGATCAACTTCCTTTAAATTGTCCCAAGTGAACAAATTGGGTCCCCAAGCCTTCTCCATACCCCCTCCAGCATTCGTGTAAGTTGCAACCTTCTAAAAAAAGACACTTCTTCACACCTGGCCGGGAGATCCACCCTATTGTCCTTGCTAACATCCTTTAGTTTCAGACCCAACAGCTGAACAGCCCAGCGTTTATTGATTACCTGACCCCCAATTACTAAATTAGGGTTACCTAGCACAGGTTGGTCTTGGGCCTTCATTTGGGCCTTTCTCTGGGCAGGAGTAAGAAATGACCACCAGGCCCTTGCTGATTTAGCAATTGGATTCCAGGATACTCTTTTAAGGCCTTTCTCTAAATTAGCAAAAAGCAACGCCTCCGGAGAGAAGCCGGAATCATTTAATATTTGCCTCTCTGTTTGTAGCCAGGTTGTTATATAGGTCTCCCCTTCCAGATTTCAAACCCATCGAATTATAAGACCCAGCTGCCCCGCCACATAGTATAAATGAAGATCAGGCAGTTTAATCCCCCCCAAGGCATGTGGTAGGCACGGAATACTATGCTTTTTCCTAGGAGGCTTAGAATTCCATAGAAATTCAGAAAGCAGCTTCCTAATTGTAATAAACCAGGTTTTGGAAATGCTGCATGGGGCTAAATATACTGGATATAATAGCCTAGGCAATAGGTTCATTTTAATGAGTTCCAGTCTAGCTGCAAAGTTCAGAGAAAGCTTATTCCATTTTAGTATGTCCCCTCTAATTGCTGACAGGACCCCATCCATATTTGTTGCAACACCATCCTCCATACTAGCTGTAATCCATATGCTCAGGTATTTAATCCTGTCTGTCGCCCATTGTAATTGCTGTGGTGCAAAATCTGCCCTGCAGACATGTGGCGTCAGAGGGAGAATCTGAATCTTAGTTAAATTTAATTTATAATTCAAGACTTTAGAGAATCGCCTGATTATATCAACTATTCTTTCAAAACTTGATACCGGATCTTGTAAGTGGAGAAGTATGTCATCTGCAAAGACTGAAAATGTTACCTCCCTCCCCGCTATTATAATCCCCTTTATATGAGCATCCATATTAATAGCTTTCAACAGGCGCTCCAGGTATATGTTAAACAATATCGGCAAGAGGGGGGCATCCTTGTTGGGTCCCAGTTTCTAACTGAATCTCTTGGGAAACATAGCCATTATACAATACTCTGGCCCTAGGAACTGTATATAAGTTTTTGATACCTCTGAGAAGGCCCTCTGGAAAACACATCTTCTCTAGTGTAGCAAAAAGAAAAGGATGGGAGACCCTGTCAAAGGCCTTCTCCGCATCTAAAGATATCAAAGCTAGGGATAGTTGGGAATCCGGCAGATAACTGAGTATGTGTAATTTCCTAAGGGCGTCATGCCCCCCCCACTTGACATAAATCCCACTTGTTCTTGACTAATTAAAGTTGGGTCAATGCTCAAAATTCTATTAGCCAAAATCCTCATAAGGATCTTAATATCTTGATTCATCAAGGCTATAGGCCTATAACTGCCAGGTAAGTGCTTAGGCTTGTCTGGTTTTGGAACAAGTGTAATATATGTCTGGTATAAAGGAGGGTGACACACCTCTTCTTGCATTATAGTACTAAAAAAATCCAGAAGTATGGGAAGTATGGTATGGAGATGTGCCTGATAAAACTTAGCCGTAAGTCCATCTGGCCCTGGAGTTTTGCCAGAGGGCAGAGATTGCACCTCCGCAATTATCTCAGATGCTGTTATGGGAGCCACTAACTCCCTGGCCTGTGCTAAGTCTAGGACTGGTAGCGGAATTCCCTCAGGAAATGTTCTCATTTCCTCCTCTCCAGCAAGGTTTCTTGCCTGCTATATTTCTTTGAAATAGGACGCAAAGGTGTCCGCCATTTTCTGAGGGTCTGTTAAAAGTTTTCCAGCATACTGTATAGAAGTTACTGTTCTAGTGGCTTCCCACTCCTTAACTCTAGCTGCTAGAAGGTGACCAGGCACATCTCTCTGCATTAAATATTTAACTTGAATCTTTTCTAACCAGAATTCCACTTTACCATACAGGATGTCCACCATTTCCCCTCTTAGGCTTTTAAGTTCAGCATCTATTTCCCTGGAGGACCCTTCCAATGGAGTCAGCACTTCAATCTCCCCCAAAATGAACTCCTCTTTTGCACGTCTCATACTATTTCTCTGTGCTGCAAAACCCTGCGCAACCCCTGCATACAACACCTTACAAGTTGGTCATGCCAAGTCTTTATTCTGAAGCGTAGGCAGTTGCTGCTGATTGATCTCTACAAGGGCTTCCTCTAGTTTATTCTGAACTGAGATCTCCATCAATAGAGAATCATTCAGTCTCCACCTATATGGTCTAGGAAGGGTAGGTTTTGGCTCCCATATCAGTTGAATAGGGGAGTGATCTGAGAATATTCTACCCCTGGTTGTCATTTCCTTAACCTCCCTAAGTGCCTCCCTGTTTACCAAAGAAAAATCAATGTGAGATTGACTCTTATGGGCCGCAGAGTAAAATGTCATATTGCTGCCCCCAGTAGAGTGAGTCCTGAGTGGGTCTACCAGGGCTGTAACCTCGAGTAATCTGTTCAAGGCAATCTGAGCCCTGGACAGAGGCCCTCTGGATGGTGGTATCCTATCCTCCTGATTATTGAAACAGATGTTCCAGTCCCCTGCCAAAATAAGGGAGTGTGAAGAAAAAACAGTGATATCCTGCTCCAAAGAAGCAAAGAAATCAGGATTAGAGGGAGTTGGACCACAGATAGAAGCAACTGAAAGTGCCTTACCGGACAGGGCACCAGAGAGATAGATTCCTCTGCCATCTTCCATTGTAATCACTTGTGCTACATTATATGGACAAGTTTTACCTATTAAGATCGCCACACCCCCTGCTGCCCTTTCTTTACCTATCCCAAAGACTTGTCCCACCCACATCCGCTTAAGGAAACTCAACTTCTCTGTCAATAAGTGGGTATCTTGCAGAGCAGCTATATTAGCCCCCCATCAGACCAATGTGTCTCAAAATTACCATTCTTTTTCGTCTTCCCCTGAATCCTTTTATATTCCATGAAATTATTTTATCACATGACATTATTAGGTATAAAAAGTATTATGTTTAAACCATCATTCTGAGCCCTCTTAAGGTCTGCATCCCACTCCCAGACTATATTGGACTCTCTCCCTCCTTCCAGATCCCATTAATCCCTCCCAACCACCCGTCCCCCTTTCTGAGATTGCCTCTTTTCAAATATTGATTCATGGATGAACCCATTTCTGTACTCCCCCCCAGCTCTTCAAATTAAATGAGCAGCCCAGAGGACCCTGCCGATAATGAAAAAGCATCTGAGACATATTTACTTCTCTTCACCTGTACCCCACTCTCATCAGTTCTCCACATTTCCCCTCCACCCCTCAACACATCCCTCATAAGATTCAGAATCTGCCCTTATACAGCATGAGTACATATATTTAAATATTATCTAAAGGGCTCCAGCTTGGCAGGGAGTTAACAAAACAGAACAACACCCACTCACTGTTTCCCAACTAAGTGGGATATCCCGCTTGCATGTTGAGAGCTAAAATTAAACAACTGAGCATTAGTCCCACTCCCAATGCCACTCTCACCACCCACTACGGGGTGAGGGGTCAACCCCCTCCCTCCATCGGTTGACTTTGCCCAAGTCCCTCTCATTCCCCATTCCTTCTTAAATCAGCCCCTCGAAGGAGGGTCCCCTTGGAGGTCTGACCTGTGCCCACAGGAACCCCTCAACATCCAACAGCACATTGCCCTACCTCATAACCCCAGCCAGCCCTCCTCCCACCTAAACTTGCCCGCACCTAATTTGAACCTTACAACTCCATACTGGAGTCACTCTACCTTCACCTCCAAATTGACACCCAGTAACCTAACAATATTATTTTGAACATTTTAACCAAACATTTTCAACAATTAAAGGAAAAACCTGAACAGAGAAATAAGCATGGCATTTCCCTTCAATCTCAAAAGTCCCAGCTGTTTAGATCAGACCAGCCCCCTTCTTGTCTGCAGAAGTTCAGGTCGGCAACTTGAATAACTCTGGAAGTTCAAACCGCAGGCCCTCCAAGGTGTCCCGTGCAGTCAGAATCTCTTCTCCCCAGCCTGAAGTCGTACCATCAGAGTCATGGGATATTGTAAACCGAATTTAATTCCAGCAAAGTACATCTTTTTCTTGATCTCTGAATACTCCTTCTGTTTCTCCCTAACCGTTGGTGTTTGATCCTGAAACAGCCAGAGAGACGCACCATTCCAGTGTAGAGCTTTGTTTTGTCTAGCAGTAAAAAGCACAAGACTTTTCCTTGTAGTTCAGAAAACGCATGATTAAGACCCGAGGTCTTGCTCCCTGCAGGAGCATCTCTCTTAGTGCTATGTGAGCTCTCTCCAAGTTGTAAGCCTCCCCAAATGGAGTAGGGCCCAGCAATTTAAGCAAAAGGTCTTGTATGAAGGAAACACAATCCGACCCTTCAGCCCTCTCTGGGAGCCCTGCTAGTATAAGATTATTTTTCCGACTTCTAGACTCTTGATCTTCCATCCTTTCATCGAGTTTCTTGACCTGTTTTCATACAGCCACCAGCTTGTTCCATAGTGGATACTTTTCGTTCTTGTGAGGAAATCCTAGCTTCTACATCCCCCATTCTCTGAGCTCGTGAGTGCAATGCCGGTTTGACTGCGGCAAAATTGACCACCATCCCTTGCAGCATTTGCTTGATTTCCAGAATATCCTCCGTAGTCTTGCTAGTGCCCCCTTCATTGTCTAACGAGCCCACCTGTTCATCTGGGATGGGCGATAGGGGTTTCAGTCTTTTAATCACTGGGGTTCTCGTCGCCAGGGGCTCCATAACGTTGGCCTCCATCCCGATGCTGCAGTTCGGCCTATTACTGATGCTGAGAGCTCAATGTCGGAAAAATAGTTGCTGCTTTCTCTAGCTTAAACCCATGGCAGTTCCACAAGAAATCAACCCCACAGCACCTCGCTGATTAGTGAAGGATATTTAGCTGAGGATTAAAGGTCCTGAGAGACTTTAAAGCCGTTTATTCGTAGTAGGGCCTAGGAGCAGCACAGAAGATGTCCTCTCAGACCTGGCTCATCATGTGGTCCTGCATGGTTATATGGTTAAGATCACTCTTGAGCCCACTCATGAAGACCTTTATCTCACCAATTTCTTTGTCTACAAGGCTCATATCAGACTCTTTCTCTATACATGCACCAGAGCCCAGCACACCATGACCTCTGAAGGGGGCAATGCCAAGAGCTTATATTTCTTTTTAGATAACTCTGCAATATGGCTGATTTCACCTTTTGAGCTCATCAAAAGCTTAGATCTGGAGACACAGCTGATGGAAACTGGAAGGTAGGAGAAACATATCTTTTGTTTTAGTAAGCAGGGATGCATCTAAGACACCGCATCTCTCAGCTTTCATACTTTTCAATAATTTCACCCCAGATTCTCAACATAGCCATTTCATTACATCACCTTGTGAACATGACAGCTGTCAGTTATGAATTCCTGGTCAAAATGGGTTTTGTCACTTGTACCATGGAATGGTGTTGCAATGGCGGGGAATGACGTTTCAGCAGACATGTGAAAATTCTCAGCCCAGTGTTCATGAGGCAGAGTAATAACAAGGCTATGCTGACAATTTGGTTGCTGTTTTGTCTGAAATGGTTGCATGGAAACATACATGTATGGATCTATGGAGGGATGGTATTGAAGGGCCTGGAGGGTCCTGCACTGCCACAAGCAAAGTAGTAGTAGTAAGTAGTAAACATTTTATTCAATGTAACATACAGTACTTGTTCATGAATTTGGGTATAATTCATTGAGCCAAGGCTTATTTTCAATGGGCACCAGCATAGTAAACTTAATTACAATAATAGAACATTTTAAGAACATATAAAAAATTATGTATACTACATTTCTATACTTTAAGTACCCACTCAGCTTACATACATATGTATTCAATTAATGTGAAACAGGCATGTATACCAATGTATAACCACTTGTTAATGTCAAACCATTTGAGTTAACCAAAGTTGTTACTCAATGCAAATTGCACCATACATTACATATTACACCATTTATTTAAAAACAAAAAAAAAAATTAAGCAAGTTTGTTACAGCAGAGCAAAGTTTCACTAGCTTGATTTATTAACCAGCTTCTTATTGTTCCAATATGTAAAGATTATTTTACTGACCTTAATCAAACAAGAATAGAATTCCGTGTAACAGGGCCATTGTACAATAAGGATGATCTTCCTATATTCATATTTAAAGTGGGTATCTGAAATTCCACACCCTCTGATTATCTTAAATTTAATTTATTGAATTTTATAGCCACATGTTTAACATGTAATTTGGGAGGTATTCCTTAAAGATTTTATACACAAAATTTAATGCATAGAATTTCCTTTGGCCCTCCAATCACATTCAATTAAGTTCTGTATACAGAAGGCAATGATGCTTCTTCCTTGGTTCCATGTGATATGGGTGCTCCAAAAGAGCTAGCCCCATATCAGTGAATAGAAAATGGTGAGGACCAGAATGGCAACTGTACTTTTTCTGTAGGGGGCTTTACCTTCCCGCACCCACCCTTTTATTAAATATCAAACTCTGAGGTCATATCACCTGGGGGTAAGAGAATACTGGTTTCACTGTTCTTGTACTTACCATACTCTGTTCGCCATAATGTGGGCTCACTCTTTTGCTTTCACCCACATTATGTGATACCTGCTTCCTTCAACGGGCTCCAAGTATGTAATATGCAAAGCTGTCATATACTACATTAATTTTATTCAACTCCACCCCTGAAGCACCCACGTAAAATAGATCTCCATAATCAATTTTTGGAATGATCATAGTCTCAATAATTTTTAATCTGTCTTCCTTTAGAATGTTGGTGCTAATTCTATACAACATACCTAACTTTTAATTAAGATTTTTTATCATATTATCAATATGTATGTTCCACTTACAGTATTTGTCAAGCCATATTCTGAGGTATAGTATCAATAGGCATCCCACTTGTTCTAATATTTTATTATCAAATGTCTTGATTTCCAAATTTTCATTACCAACAGTTACTCTATTTGAATGGCTAAGTGTCATGACTTTTGATTTTGTAACATTCAAGACCAACTTGTGTTCAAAGAAAAAATCCTAAAGTAGATCAAAAGCGATTTGTAATTCACTATGCACCTGAGTATATTCTTTACCTACAATGTAAACAACAGTATCGTCCATGTATAAATTCAATTTTATATTAGAATTTGAAAAATCAGATGAATTCATATATATGTTAAAAAGAAGAGGGCCTAAAATTGAGTGCTGTGGGACTACAGATATAGTAGGTAAAAAATGTAAACAGTATGAATGCAGGTTAACCTGTTGTGATCTGCCTGTCAAATATTCCTCAAACCATCTCAAGACAGTTGCCGATAGCTTCAAATCTTTTAACTTCGTCACAAAAATGCCATGATCAAGAGTGCCAAAGGCCCTTGAGTGGTCTATGAAAATAGCACCAACCACTATTTTTTTTTTTTTTTATCCAATGCAGTGTGGATGTCATTTAACACTTTAAATAAAGCTGTGGTGGTACTATGTTTAATAATGCAAAAGAAGGCAACGATTATAGTTTCTCAAACAGTAAGGACATTTTTGGCAAAAAACTGCATTAATGCACTGGTTAGGGTTAAAACAACAAAAGTAGGGAAATGTAGCTACAGAGTTTCCAAAAGTAACACCCAACCCTGCAGACAGCAACAGGTGTGGGGTGTGCCTTGGGCATGTCAACCCTAATGCTCACCACATTCTCATATACTGTAACCATCTCACATTACTTTTACTCATGGAATGGGGTGATCATTAGGGTTGACAACCCTACACACCCCACACCAGTTGCTGGACTGCAGGGTGGGGTGGGGGGTGGGGTGATAGGGTTAGAAACACTAATGCCACATTTACCTATGTTTGTCACTTTAACCCTAAGTAGTGCTTTAAAAAGTAGGGTTTTTTTCCAAAAAGATATATATATAGATATATATTCTTTGCAAAAAACTTTGTTAATGCAACAGTTAGGGTTGTTATTAGAATGACAAAAGCAAGAAAATTCAACATTAGTGTTTTCAGTCCTAACTCTGAGTTTTGCCCCCCCAGCACCACACATACAGACACACACAGACACACACACACACACACACACACACACACACACACATACACACACACACACACACACACACACATATACACACAACACACATACAACTAGGAGGACGGTACAAGGCAACATAACCAATCACAAACAGACACCATAAGGCAACAGAAGTAACATACAGCTTTGTAAACATACCACAACAGGCATCCATCATCATGTTTCACAAACTGTATCACTTGTGTTGCCATCCCACTGTCTTGGGAGCATACACCCACATCCTGTTCAAGTATGTGAGATGGCCACTGCATGAACTGTGTATGCCATTGTGGGCAGTGGTTGACATGAACAGACATGTGCTTCAACAGATTAACAACCAAGATGCCTATGTGGTTATGACTGGATAACATCAAACAGCATTTACACCACCCTTTAGTGTGTGTTAATGCCTCCTGATGTTACCACACTATAACCCAATAGTGTATCACTTCACTATTGTGAACAGATACATGGAATAACATGATAAACACTTCAGAACTGCATGTATGTATGGTGTTCTTGACAGTGGTAAACATGAGAAAGCAACTGCTTTGTGAGATTAAAAATCAACATAAGTATGCTGTTATGAACAGATAGTATGAGACAGCATTTGCTACAGCCTTTAGTGTGTGTTCATGATTCCTGATGTAACCCCAACATAACAAGATAGTATTGGGCATCATGCTTTCACCTATGTGGTTATGACTGGATAATATCAGACAGTATTCTGAGCACCATTTACTGTGTGTTAATAGCACCTGATGTTATTTCACCATGAACAAATAGTGCTTTACTTTCCTTTTATGAACAGGGACCTGCAGTGATGGGATAAACAGTTGAATACTGCATATGTCTGTGCTGCAGTGGGCAGTACCAGACTTGAACAGACAAGTGTTTCCATAAATTGATAATGAAGATGCCTATGTGGTTATGAACAGATAACACGAGACAGCATTTACACCACCCCTTAGTGTGTGTTAATACCTCCTGATGTCACCTCAACACATAAACAAGTCTTGAGTGGCATGCTTCAACTTACGTAGTTATGACCAGATAATATCAGACAGCATTTTTAGCACCCTTCACTGTGTCTTAATCCCAGCTGATGTTACCCCACCATAACAAGATACAGTTTCACTTTGGTTTTATGAACAGAGGCCTGCAGTGACATGATAAACTGTTGAATATTGCATATGTGTGTGCTGCTGTGGGCAATGGTAGACATGGACAGAGAAGAGTTTCTACACAGTCATAATGAAGATGCGTATGTGGTTGTGAGTGGATAACATTAAACAGTATTTACACCACCATTTAGTGTGTATTAATGCCTGCTGCTGTTACCTTGACATAAACAAATAGCTTTGGGCACCATACTCTCACATGTGTACTTATAACCATATAATATTAGACAGCATTTCTTAGCACTGTTTAGTGTGTGTTGATGCCCCCCCAATGTAACAAATCCATAGCCAAATACTATTTTACTCTTGTCTAATGAACATAGGCATGCAGTGACATAATACACAGCTCAATACTCCATATGCATATGCTGTTGCATCGTGATGTTAGCCTGACATAACCAAATAGTCTTGCTTATGTTGGGATAACATCAGGAGGCATTAGCACACACTAAAGGGTGGTGTAAATGCTGTCTGATGTTATCTGGTCATAACCACATAGGCATCTTGGTTGTTAATCTGTTGAAGCACCTGTCTGTTCATGTCAACCATTGCCCATGGCATACACAGCTCATGCAGTGACCATTTCACATACTTGTACTGGATGTGGGTGTACGCACCCAAGACACTGGGATGGCAGCACAAGTGATGCAGTTTGTGAAACATGATGATTGATGCCTGTTGTGGTATGTTTATGAAGTTGTATGTTACTTCTGTTGCCTTATGCTGTCTGTTTGTGAGTGGTTGTGTTGCCTTGTACAGTCCCCCCAGTTGTATGTATGTTGTGTGTATGTGTGTGCGTCTGTGTGCGTCTGTATGTGTGGTGCTGGGGGGGGCAAAATTCTGAGTTAGGGTTGAAAACACTAACGTCAAATGTCCTTGCTTTTCACACTGTAGTAAGAACCCTAACTGTTGCATTAACAAAGTTTTTTGCAAAGAATTTCCCTCCTTTTTTTGACATTGAAATAAAGCTAACAAATACACACCTGCCGAACTATTATTTTTTTCAGTCAGAACAAACAGCATGGTACAATGACATTGTACCATGCCTCAAACATGTGTCATTTAATTGACAAAGAAACCTTACTTTTTTACCTCAAAATATACCTTCTAAAGACAAAGATATGTACTTACAGTGTCAGTACATTGATTGACACATCTTTTCAAAGTTGAATCATATCACATTGACAAACATTTCAAGAAAAAGCACAGACACACTAAATAAGTTCAGAAAATTATTTAATAGATGAATTAGTGCCAATTGCTTGCAAACAAAGCCAAACTGCACAACTCACTCAGTCTCATAGAACTACTATGAAAATTGAATCACAGAACCATAGCAAAAAGACATGCCAAAGTCATGTGAGACTGAGCAAGTCAATGTTCTTGGGGTGGGCAACAACCAAATGTGTTAAACAATTACAAAAAGCTATGCACACCAAAACAGCAACTTATAATGTTGTTGCAGTGATGTACTACTATGTTGCATTATTTGAATACTATGTGCATCTGGGAAAATTCCCACCTGACCCCTTAATAAAGGTGATCAGAAAAGCATCAGGAACATACGTTACACTGACATTGAGTACAGTGTGTGATTTACAATAGTAGTCTCTCAACAATAACAGCTAATAACTCAGTACACATAATGAATAATTAAGAAAGTTACATCATTGTAACAGTATTAACACAAGCATTAAATTCAACATTTTAAATTAATTTTGTCGTGTTACACTGTTGCATAGCCAATCTTAGTAAGAGAATCTCAAGTGCTGAAAACCAGAGAAGTTACATAATAATAGAACATGTGCGTAGGTATTAAATACCGTAAATAATGATTTATTGCTAAAACATCTAAGTTTGTAAGAATCAAAACTGTACGTAAAACTGAATACCTGCTAATGCAGAACTATACACAACTAAAACATTAGACTGATGTACAACTCTAAAATGTCTTAGCAATCTTTACAACTTTTAAAGCAGTGTTACCACTGTAGAAAATATTATTATACTATATATATATATATATATATATATATATATATATATATATATAGTTAAAAGTCTTACTACATCTTACCATGGAAAAATACTTAAATTAATCATTGCTGTACACATCTGAATTAATTACACTGTACTGTTCAAAGAAGTAGTATAAAGATGGCAGAAAGCATATTAGTTAAAGTGACTACTATGTGGGTAACAGCGACACATATCAGGTGTACATAGAATATTAGCAATAGCTACATGCTGTGCTTATTAAGCATTGTACAACAGTACATCTGCAAAACCATACACAAGCGAAGTGTCCTTTTCCTTTGCACAATCTCTACTCTTGCATAACAAGTAAGATTTATGAGACATATGTAGGGCAACATGACCCCAGAACGTTGGCAAACAGAAGACTGTAACTACATATGTCTTTGCATGTGAGGTGCACAGTATTGCCATGCAATGTCCTGACACATATCAAACCATATTCTATGCAACATAGTACTGCAATGCATAAATAAACTGATCAGCACAGCACAACAGCATGATGCAGCAGTATCAATACAGAGGTAATACAAGTGATTCACAGTGAAAGCAATAGTTGCTGAAATGTGATCAAGCACACAACATGCACCGATTAGGGATCGCTAAGGCTGCATTGATGCTAATATCACTGCAACATATACTTTAACTGTAATCATCATAAATACCTCCATCTACATACACAGTCATTGCAATTTTTCATAAACATGTATGAATGTACCTGAACATGTCCCCCAAAGCCTGCTTGCAGCAGTCTATGGACTGCCATAGTGTATGAAACAGAAATTGTAAATATTACCATGCTCTATTCTTTAGACACATGAAGCTCATTATAATTTTTAAGAACCAGGACATAAGCATCTTTTAGGTTACGAGGCAATTTCTGTTTAAAAGTGCTCATGTAGTCATTGCATTTCATCCACCCATTGCTGTACCTCAGCCATGCAACATAATGGCCTGAATGGACAGACATTTCCTGGTGGATTATGATAGCTTGAGTATCAAAACATGCTCCTATGAATTGTACTCTTCCAGCAACAAAATCTGTTATTGGTGTGTCAACTCATAGTCCATGAGCATCAAACCTTTGCAAGACTAAAAGCAGATACTGAGAAGAGGTCCTAAGTTGTATGGCCTAAACACACTCTCCTCCACACCGGCTACACCTCCACCCACACTCAGCATTCTTCAGCAGTTGTCTGAATTTAATGGAATGAACCTGTGGAACATACAGTGAAATCCACAACATGTTTGCTGTGACTTCCTTGTGTGAATGTCGACAAGACAAACAACTGTACTTTGTAACATAAGTAACAATAAAGTACCACCGCATTGGAATGCTATCTGATTCCAAGCTGTTTGTGATTGCCATCATAAACTCACTCACATCAGGGGCATGGCTTAGCCGTTGGAGTAATGGCTGCTTAATCTCTTCAGCTCTCCCTAACTTGGGCAGCATTCATGCTCTGGCACCGTGATCCTTGGACATCTGGACCCCCCCCAGTACTTTTAAATGTTGTAGTAACTCCCTCCTAACCATACGGTATCTGTATACAGCGGAATCTAATGCAATTTGCCTCTCAGCAGTGCCGGGTTTCGGGAACCACATTGGAGTGTTAGGCTGCATCGGCCCTAGCTTGTTCATGTTCGGTGGATAATCTGACACAGTCTGCACCCCATCCTGCCTACCTTCATCCCAGTCAGGGAGTCTGTGTCCATATTCTAGGTCATTGCTGTGGCCTTTGTTAACCTAGATTATGTCTACTCAGGGCTCACCCTCTCAGCCTCGGGGCACCCAATCATTGGCTCCACCAGCTTCAATGGAGGACTCACTCCAATATATCATGCAGATGCTGGAAGTCCTCCTGGTCTATGTGGATGACATCAGTCTGTCCCTAACAGGCACTGTGGCTGATGTCCGACAATTGCAAGATAGGATGAATGTATCAGAGCAGCAACAAATGAAACTTTTACACCGCATTCAGATACACGAGGAGTGGCTGGCAGTTTTAAGGGACCGAGTGGAGGACCAGGAAAATAGGGCCAGGCGCAACATTCGCACATCGTTGGAATTTCAGAAGGGGCAGAAGGACAGTCTATGGAGCATTTTCTAAATGATAATCTGCCTGTTATGTTTGGGGATAGATGGAGAGGCCCCATGGACATGGAAAGGGCCCACCAGATAGCAGGGCAATGAGACAAGAACTCTCAAGCCCCCAGGCCCATTGTGGCTTATTTCCTACACTACTCCATGAAAGAACATATTTTGAGGTCAGCCAGGGACTTGGGGCAAGTTTGCTGGAAAGGGTCACCTGTTTCCTTCTATTGGGACTTTGCCCAAGAGACTACAGCTAGAAGGCAATCCTTTGGCCCCTTAAAGAAATTCCTATATCAGTACAATTTCCAGTTTTTTCCAGTTCCAGTCCTCGCTACTCAAAGTGGTGGATGCCTCAACCCCTGTGCAGCCGGGTTTAATCTCCTATGCAGCTGCTGTCTCTTTCAGGATTCTGAACTCTCTTAGCACCCCACTGGTCCCCATGGGCCTACCAACCTGCTTGTCTCCAAGGACGGAAGAGATCTGGTGGCTGAACGTCCTGTGGACATTGAAAGATGGCTGGGCAAATTCTGGACCACTTTACCTATTTTGACTACAGCACCCAGAAGGTTCTGGGAGCCCAATAAGGCTGCAACCAGTAGGGGGAACCAGCAGGCAGGTGGGCGGTTTCTGGAGAACTCTTTAGCAATTGGACATGCCGCAGCTCGTCCTGGTCCCCCGCCTCATCTGGCTCCTCTGCTTGGGTACCTCTTCCAGTTATGCTTGACCCTCAGTCCTCTCCTTCAGGTGTTCCCTCTCTGCCACCCCACTCTACTCCATGGCAGAGGCAGAGGAAGCGTAGTGGTTCTCAGCTGCCCCAAGGGTTTCAATTGAATGCTCCACCGGTGAAGATTTCCAGAAAGGACCATGCTCCAGACTCATTCCCTGTTCCTTTAGAGTGCCAGGACCTGGTAGACATGGAAATGGAGACGGCGGTGGACTGGGCCGACTATCCTGACTCCTTGCTACTCGAAGTGGTGGATGCCTCAACCCCTGTGCAGCCGAGTTTAATCTCCTATGGAGCTGCTGTCTCTTTCAGGATTCTGAACTCTCTTAGCACCCCACTGGTCCCCACTGAGCAGGACGAAGGCCCCATTGGTTAAAGTGTGGACTATTTGTTTGTAGTTACTCTGCCTAGTACTTATGTCTGTTGGTTAATCTTCTCTCCAGATTTCCCATGTAATGGGGCCTAGACCCTATTACTGCAGGAGCAGGGATCCATTGGGAGGTTTGGTGTTATTTGTGTGGGGATCTCTGTGTATCCCAACTCCCCTAATGCTATACCTGGTTCTAGGGTGGATCAATTTGCCAGTGCCTGGTTGTCAGGCTCTATCTGTCCTCTCTGTAATTGTGCATTTTCATTTGGTCCTTTGTGCAGGTTGGGCTGTAATATGGGCCATGGATATGATGCCAGGCCATGTTGGATACCAAGCTTTTGTCTAAGGGGTGGTTTGTAACCTTGCCACCCCATTAGCAGGTAGCTAGTGCCTATAACATAATCGGTAGGAGGCAGTTCCCTCAACCTCTCCCCTGCCAGCTAATCCTCAGTATCCATTCCTTCCTGCCTCCCTCACCTCCCTAATTCTTCTCTTCCCTGGGTTTTTCCCCCTCTATGTCCTGATGCCCGACCTTGGGACTATTGTCCATATAGGGGAAGTCAAACCCAGTTGGTTCTAAGCATCTCCCCAGTGTTGGGTTTTGATGGCCAGTGTAGCTGAGCATACCTGTATGCCGGTACTCTCATTCGCATTCAGCCTCGAATCCAGTAGCGTAATTACACTTGTTTACTGTTCTGCTTATATGTTACTGCTTTAGCATATTTTGTTTTGCTTTTTTGCTCTCATTTGCATTTCTTCTTAGTGGTTGTTGATCTCTCTTTTTTGCCTCTTTCTTTCTCTTTTAGCTGGTCTCTGGAGTTAGTATTTCTGCCTCTTACCTCCTACATATTCATCTCTTTTCTCTCTGGTGCCAAAGGCTCATGTAAGTACCTTCCAGGAGTGTTGCTCTGGTTTCTGGTTCCTGTATCTCTTAACTTCCTACCTAGCCATTGATCTGAGTAAGTACTATTTACATTCTTTATCCCAGGTATGGCCCCATAGAAACATAAAATCTGTTGGCAGATAAGGACCGCTTGGCCCACCTAGTCTGCCAATTTCCCTACCTAATAGATAAGCTGCAGATTCTAGTTAACCAACAGCCTACTTCCTCCTACCCCCTACTAGAATTGCCTTATGTCTGTCCCATGCATTCTTGAATTCCCCCACAGTTTTTGACTCTACGACCTCCTCAGGAAGGCTGTTCAATGCATCTACAACCCTCTCTGTTAAGAAATACTTCCTCACTTTACCTCTGAGCTGTCCCCCCATCTATCTTTAAATTATGCCCTTGTTCTTGAGCATCTCTTTTTCTGAAAGATGCTGCCCTCTTGGACTTTGTTGATTGCCTTGAGGTATTTGAAAGTTTCTCTCTTGTCCCCCCCTCTCCCTCCTTTCCTTGAGGCTATACATCTTAAGCTCCTTTAGTCTTTATTCATATGTCTCTCTGGTGCAGACTCTGCACCATTTCAGTTGCCCTCCTCTGGACAGCCTCCACCTTGTCTATGTCTTTGCGGAGATGGGGTCTCCAGAACTGTACATAGTACACCAGATGTGGTCTTACCAACTGTCTGTACAGAGGGACAACAACTTCCTGTTTTCTACTTGTGATGCATCTCCCTATGCATCCCAGTATCCACCCAGCCGTCCTTACTGACTTCTCACATTGCTGGCCCTCCTTTAGGTCATCTGATATGACCACCCCCAGGTCCCTTTCCATTTTTGTTGTTGTCAGTATCTCACCCCCCATTGTGTACTCTTCCCCTTGGTTTTTGTTTCCCATGTGCATTACTTTGTACTTCTTTGCATTGAATCCAAGCTGCCATACTTCTGACCATTCCTCCAACCTTACCAAGTCCCTTCTCATCATTTCCACGCCTCCTTGTGTATCAACCCTGTTGCAGATCTTTGTGTCATCTGCAAAGAGGCATACTTTTCCTTCCAGTCCCTCTGCACTGTCTCTTATAAAGACATTAAAAAGGACTGGACCCAGTACTGAACCCTGCAGTACCCCACTAGTAACCCCTCTTTCTTCAGAGTGGACTCCATTTACAATTACCTTCTGCATCCTGTTGTTCAGCCAATGTTTTACCCAGGCTACCACCCTGGAACCTACTCCAAGGCTGGTTAATTTGACTACTAATCTTTTGTGTTGGACTGTGTCAAATGCCTTGCTAAAGTCTAGGTAGGCCATGTCCACGGCCCCTCCCTGGTCTACTACTTTGGTCACCCAGTCAAAGAAATCAATTAGATTCATCTGACATGACCTTCCCACTGTGAATCCATACTGCCTTGGGTTCTGTGCCCCACTAGCCTCTAGGTACTCAACTATTCTATTTCCCCTAGGTGTGTGAAGTTTAAAACCGAGGAGCACTAAAATGCACTATAAAACATTAGGTGGGAGATTGGAACTTTTTTGGGGGGAAATTGGCAGAGAACCTACTGATGGTAAAATAATTTCTTACACTAACTGCCAGAGCTACCAATTTGGAACTGGAAATGATCTATGAACGTACTGTAGGAAACAAATTCTTGAACTTCTGAAAATGCGTTTTAAATATTTTAAAATATTACGTTTGCATATTCTCTGAGTTGTTTTATAATTAAGATACCATGTTAGAGGCTTCGAAATGGAGAGTATGACCTGTTAGATTATTAACATTGGAAAGAGCATAATCATTTTTTATGTGGTTACAAGTATACATGTTTATATAGATGTTTATATGTGCTTCTACGTAAGGTTGTGCAGAATTTTCTTTTAAAAATATTTTTAATTGTGTCCGATTGCTTTTATTTCCCTCTTCAAAGGAGCCTGTTGAGTGGACATTTGATTCTTTTTTTGTTTCTATAATTTAATTAATAGGCCCTTGGGCCCATTAAATAGGTAGTCAGATACTTTGATATGCTGTTATTAAGTTTGCTGTTTTGAAGGTAGTTAAGTGTACCTGGGAGGTCCTTTAATTTTGTTCAGGGCAGGTGAGGGAATTTTGATGAGCATTAAATTTACCAAACTGTGGTTTGATGAATCTAGAAATTTTGGGGTAATACATTGTAATTAAAACAAATTGTGCCATCTGGGACTGGACACACAATTGTTCTATGCCCATGACACCTGGGTACTTCAATGTCTGACTATCTAAAGTTGGTGCCCTAGGGCCATAAAGGGACCCAAACAAAAGCCTCTCTGGGAAGTCTACCCAAGAGAGAGACTAATAGGAGGTCCTTATTGGCATGCTCCAACCATGAATTTCAAGACATCATGGGAGTAACCCTATAAGCATAATTTGAGTTCTCAATATGGGGATTAAGATATTGCACTAAGTGTTTTAAACATGATAAGCCTCAAAAAAGTAATAGAAAAGCTAATGGCAGTGTGGTGATGTATGTTCTCTATGTTCCTTCTACTGTATTTGGGGCATTTATTTGTACAATTCCCTATGGTTCAGGATGACTCCTCTGCTTCGGCAGATTGATGTAGATATCAGAGTATATGAGTTATTAGCAGTATTACGTGACTAAAGATAATGTCTGTTTATTGTAGGAAGCTGCATTTTTTTAGAACTAGAAGTATCTTGAAGAGTTTGGATGGTTAAATCTAATTTTTAAGTAAGGACAATGGGAAGATTAATATAAGAATAATGGCTTATTTTTGTTTATTGATAGGAATATATATTCTATGTTATATTATTGTTTTTATAAGTTATCATGGGCCAGATATTCCCAGGTTTGCTCCACGCTAAACTTTGCCATATTCAAAAGTGACATACAAATGAACCTACTTAGATAGTCTGTGGGCAAATAGCCACATTAGCATCTCATCATGCCCTGATTTGCATGCAGTTTGCACAACGTTACTGCAGGGTCCCACAGCTCCACCTGTAGGTCAGTCTAGAGGTACAGGGGCTGGCCAGGTCCGACCGCAGCTCCACCTGTAGGTCAGTCAGGCAGTGCATGATGATAGCTGCAGGCTTCATGTAAACAGTACAGCATAGCATAGCATATCGTATCCCAGGGGACAACACAGCATAGGGACAGGTGGTGGTAGTGCTGCATGCAACCTTCACACTGTAAGTCATGCTACAGTGCACAGCAGACACTACAGTAGCAAGAGGGCTGGTAGTGTGAGGGACACGACACTGCCTGTGGTATGTAGGGCAGTGATGACCACTGCACTGTACACAGTGCCAGGCACAGCTTGCAGGTAATTACTGACAGTGGACAGTACTATCACGCTGTTGTGTGATCCACAGATGCTGCACCTGTGACATGGGATGCACACAGTGTCATGTACATGGCTGGCAGTGTGTGTGCTGTGACATCTGTACAGTTGCGTGGTAGGTGGATCGGGGGGCATGTAGGATCCAACAGGCACACAGGTGGTGGCGTAATCCCACTACTGGCCCATGTGCACTGAACAATGTGTCCCAGCCTTGTGGCCACATGTGGGCTGTGGTGAGGTCTGGCCACCCATACACCCTCCCCCTCACTGGACACCATGCCCACAGTGCTGCATGTGTGTGCTGGCATCTGTTACACACCACAGACGTATGGTCTGCAGGTGTGTGCTATATGGCCACACTACCATGCTGTCTCCTTTTGGGTCAGATCACCCATCACTGTCTGTGCTTGGCTCGGACTGGTGGCAGCTGATGGCATCATGGTGGTGCCATCAGTGAGTAGCATGTGTCCTCCATGTATGGCAGTTTCTAAGTGTCATACTGATATGTTAGAGCCGAGCAAGCTGTGCTAATGATGAGATAGCACCGCGCAAAGCTGTTTGCCCAGGGTTAAGACCAGCTTTTCCTGGGTGGTAATTTGTACCACGCTATGGGTCACGCTAAGTCGTGATAAACAACTTAGCGCAGCGCTAGTCGCTGAATATCTCATTGCACCTGTATTCATGTTCACTTTGCCCCTTGCATATAATTATTGTTTACCTTGCGCTAATGCAGTTTACCTGCACTATTTAGCCTTTTGAATATAGCAGACCCGTGCTAATTCCGCGTTAAACCCGTGCAAACGTTTTTTGCCCTGCACAAAGCTTTGAATATCTGGCCCCATATGTTTAAATTGCTGTATAGGTGCTTTTATTTGGATATTTCTTGTGAAATTTGTAATGACTTTAAAAAAGTCGAATAAATAAACCTGAACTGAACTGAAAGAACAGCACGCGCCATATTAACAAATCTATGAACCCTAAGTCGCAGCTTCATCAAAGGCAATTTACTCTTGAGTCTTTTACCTTGATGTCTCATGATAGTAGAAACATTCTGTTCAACTTTAGCTTTGGAAGCAAATGCTCTGAAAAATGTTAACTTGCTAAGATGGCCACATGTAGCCAAGCTTCCTTTTCATTTACGGCTGTGAATACCTGCATTCTAAGCATGCATACATGCTGCAGACCATGGTATGACAGAAGTTCACGTGGTATCCAAGCACGGTACAATTGTGTCAGTCAAAACAACAGACTGAGCATTATTAGTATTAGCATGCAACCCTTTCCTAGTAACACACTTCCTAGTCTCCTTTACTTTCTTTTGAATGTGTTTTCTGCCACCACTACTCTTCATTGATGTTACATAGGCATTATACCTAGCCCTTCTACATTTACTTTGCTGTGTAAACTTAGATGGCATTTTTGCAAGGTGAAGATTCACAGTTCTCAGTCAAAGTAAATATACTGGATCACACACCTATAAAAGAAAAGAAAAAAGAACATATTAGTTTCACATCATAAAAAATTGACAATAAGAATGGCACAATAGTGGCCATGCAGAGATGTTCATCCACCCCCTTTAGCCTGTAAATCCCATACCAATAATACCACTGCAAGGACAGTTCTCTGCCCACCCACACCCCTTAACGCTGTCTACCATATTTCAGCAGTACCACACACTGTACAACCACACTCCATTGTTTGTGGAGCGATAGTACCAGCCACCTAGAAGTACCAGTGACATTGTCTCATCTTTCCCAACCCAACTCCCACCTTGTGTGTAGGGAGTGCCTGGCACAGCCACATCTCACCACTATTGCCAACCTGCAGCTGTCTTCCATAGGAAACCATTATGTGATCGTGGTGAAATAATGTTTGTGTGAATGTTTTCAAGCTTCCCATTGTAATGAATAGAGATATAACCATGGTCAGAAAATGTTGTCATGAAAACATTTTTTGATCAAGCTTTCTTAACCTCCTACCTTTACTGCCATGATGCCAAGTAAACAGCAAGTGCTAGAAATGAGTGCCTAGAAAGAAGTGAGTGTGTGCAAGGGAGCTGATCCCCACCCCCACCCCCAACAGTCTCGAAGCATATGTACCTGTGATGCCACACAGTACTCAATGATAACCCCACCATGCAAAATCCTTGGTACTGCAGTGCACACCAAGCCAGCAATAGTATTCCTAGGCATATGTGTAGAAATTCAGAAAGTAACAAATGGCTATGAAAGTGACATACTGTAACAGCACAACTGTAATACTGAACTATACCAATAATACCACTGCAAGGGCAGTTCTGTGCCCCCCCCACCCTGACCACCATATATCTGCAGTATCACACACGTTATAGCCCCTGCCCCCAATTTCCATGGCACTGCAGTAGCAGCCACCTAGCAATGTCACTCATGTTCTCTCTCCCTCAGTAGCTCAACCAACCCCCACCTTGTGTCCAGGCAGCACATCATGCAGCCACATCTCACCACTATTGCCAACCACTGGCTGTCTTACATAGGAAACTGTCATGTGATCACGGTAAAACAATGTTTGCATGAATGTTTTCGAGCTTCCCATTAAAATGAATGGAGATACAACTGCAATCAGAAAGATGTTGTCAGGCAAACATTTTTGATCAAGCTTTCTTAACCTTCTACCTTTGTTCCCATGATGCAAAGTAACCAGCAAGTGCTAGAAATGCATGCCTAGAAAAAAGTTAGTGTGTGTAAGGGAGCTGACCACAGTCTCAAAGCGTATGTACCTGTGGCGTCACACAGTACTCAATGATAACCCCCCCCATGCAATATCCTTTGTACTGCTCTGGAACCCCAGCCAGCAGTAGTACTCCTAAGCATATGTGTAGAAACGCAGAAAGTTTAACAAATGGTGGAGAAAGCGACATACTGTAAGAGCAACACTGTAATACTGAACTATACCAGTAACACTGCTGCAAGGGCAGTTCTGTGCCCCCCCCCACTCCCCGACCACCATATATCTGTAGTACCACACACTGTACAGCCCCCACCCCCATCGTCCATAGCACTGCAGTACCAGCCACCTAGCAATATCACTCATGTTCTCTCTCCCTCAGTAGCTCAACCCACACCTTGTGTCCAGGCAGTACATGATGCAGCCACACCTCACCACTATTGCCAACCACTGGCTGTCTTACATAGGAAACCATCATGTGATTGCAGTAAAACAATGTTTGCATGAATGTTTTCGAGCTTCCCATTAAAATGAATAGAGATATAACTGCGATCAAAAAATGTTGTCAGGCAAACATTCTTGATCAAGCTTTCTTAACCTTCTACCTTTGCTCCCATGATGCAAAGTAACCAGCAAGTGCTAGAAATGTATGCACAGAAAAAAGTTAGTGTATGTAAGGGAGCTGACCACAGTCTCAAAGCGTATGTACCTGTGGTGCCACACAGTACTCAATGATAAGCCCCCCCCCATGCAATATCCTTTGTACTGCACTGGACCCCCAGCCAGCAGTAGTACTCCTAGGCATATGTGTAGAAATGCAGAAAGTAACAAATGGTGGTGAAAGTGACATACTGTAAGAGCAGAACTGTAATACTGAACTATACCAGTAATACTGCTGCAAGGGTGGTTCTGTGCCCCCCCCCACACCCCAACCACCATATATCTGCAGTACCACACACTGTACAGCCCCCACCCCAATTGTCCATGGCACTGCAGTACCAGCCACCTAGCAGTACCAGTCATGTTGTCTCTCCCTCCTCAGCCCAACCCCCATCTTGTGTACAGGCAGCATCTGGAACAGCCACATCTCACCACTATTGCCAGCGACTGGCTGCCTTAAATAGGAAACCATCGTATGATTGTGGTAAAGTAATGTTTGCGTGAATGTTTTCAAGCTTCCCATTATAATGAATAGAGATATAAACTGTGATCAAAAAATGTTGTCTAACAAACATTTTTTGATCTATCTTACTTAACCTTCTACCTTTGCTCTCATGATACCAAGTAACCAGCAAGTCCTAGAAAAGCATGCCTAGAAAGAAGTGAGTGTGTGCAAGGGAGCTGACCCTCACCCCCCCACAGTCTTAAACATATGTACCTGTGACACCACACAGTACTCAATGATAACCCCCCCCAAAGCAATATCCTTGGTACTGCAGTGGACCCCCAACAGCAGTAGTACTCCTAGGTGTATGTGTAGAAACACAGAAAGGAACAAATGACGGTGAAAGTGACATACTGTAACAGCACAACTGTAATACAGAGTCATACCAATAATACCACCGCAAGGGCAGTTCTGAGCCCCCCAACACCCCGACCACCATATATCTGCAGTACCACCCCACTGTACAGCCCCCACCTCTATTGTCTGTGGCAATGCAGTACCACCCACCTCTCAGTAACAGTGACATTGTCTGCCCCTCTGCACCTGAAGCACACCTTGTGGCCAGGCTGCACCTCGCACAGCCCCGTCTCATCACATTGCCACCCACAGACTGACTTCCATAGGAAAACTGAACCTTATCACATTAAAAAAATGTTTGTGCAATTGTTTTCAAGCTATATTGGCAGTTCCAATTAAAATACATGGTAACTGCTCAATAACAAAATGTTTGCACAAATGTTTTTGAGCTTCCCATTGTAATGAATAGAAATGTGACCATGATCAAAAAAATGTTGTTGTGCAAATATTTTTGATCAAGCTTTCCTGACCTTCTACCTTTGCTCCCATTATGCTCTGCAACCATGAAGTGCTAGAAATTCATGTCTAGAAATGCCAGCAACCAGCAAATAGTTCAAAAATGAATTCTTATATCACCACAACTGTAATATGCTGGGGAAAAAAAATCACACAAATACATTATGTGTATTACTGTAACACTGTTAATTAGGCAAACTGTGATACTTGCTCCACTAAGAGCAGCCATGTTTTTTTTTCTGGAAAAAACACCACATTTAGAGTAATGCTCCCAAGTATGGTCACTGCACAATAGGGAAGATGTTCTGAAGATTGAGAGCATACAGCGCAGGGCAACAAGACCTGTATTGGGACTAAAAAAACATGCCCTATGCTGACAGGCTGAAGGAATGAAATATTTACTCCTGGTATTATAGAAGGTATAGAGGAGACTTATATATGCTGTATAACATTATAGGAGATATTAAGCTGTGTGAAGAACTAGGAATTACCTTTAAAACATGTTGGACTAGCAGCAGGAGACGTGACAAGCAATTATTTTTGCCCAAATGGAATACTAATCTAAGGAAGTATTGGTTTACCCAAAGGGTTGTTTCCTTATGGAAGCTACAGTAGTAGATAGTAAAAACATGGATACATTCAAGGTTAGACTGGACAATTTCTGTAGCAAAAAAAAACAAAACACTAAGTATTAAATTAACAAGGTATGGATGAAAGTCTCTTCTGCTTGACTTTACCTATGATTCTTATGATAAGCAATGTAACCAAGCAGAACCAATTTAAACATAATTGACAGACCACATCAACAAATGATAGCATGATAGTAATTTATGCAAAAAAAAAAATTTTTATGCTAATATAAATCACAGGAAACAGTTTGAACCACCAATAAGGCTGCAGCAAAAGGCAAGAAGAAACAGGAAATTCCACCTTTTCTGGCAAACTGACTGAGAACTGAGAACACCCAATAAGCCCACAATTTTAACTTAATAAGAAATAACTGCTTTAAAATGCATGTAAATGTAAAATTTTGCTGTATCTTGATATCCAGATTTTTTTTGTCTGTAGTACTGTAAGAATCTAAAGGCTAAGCACTGATTATAGTATTACTTTTAACATTTTAAAGCACATCTTGAAACAGTACTCACCAACACACATGTCAGTTCAAAAGAGACTCCCAGATTGCAGGCACATGTGTATGAAGGTGTCTGCTAGCAAATCAGAATGCATCTAGTGATGTGTTCTTTCAAAGCTTCCAATCAGAGAGCCATAAATTCCCACCAAAACAAAAAATATGTTTAGTCTGCCCCACAGCCAATAAAAAATAACATCAGGTACTGAAGTGCTATCATTTTCCTATTGGATCCATGCAGCAGGCAGCAGCCAATAAACATTTAGTTTTGTACTATTGCTATATCTCTGAGGCAGAAAAAAAAATTAAGAAATTGACTGGCAGAACACTTCAGATACCACTGGCCAGCAACAAACTCAGACTGTCTTACTTGAGCTGTCTGTCTCTCAGTTTCAAAAGAAACTTAGATCATGGCAGAAAACTCAAGAATCATGGTGTGGATGGTAGGCAGCAGTTTAATTTGCAGAGCTGGTAAATATGCCAGGACAAGTCACTTTGGCAGTGACTTAAACCTACCAAACTGTAAGGTTTACTGGTTTGGCAAGGGAGGCATGAGATGGGAGCAGCTCATGCCCACCATGCAACACCTTTTGAGCAACCACTTTGTGCTAGACATACTGCTGATACATCTTAGATGTAATAATTTTGGCTCTAAAAGATGGGTAGATTTAGTTTCTGAAGCTAAATTGGTCCTAGCTTCACTTACATACATGTTGCCTGCCTGTAAAATCATGTATTCTAATATTACAGAGTGTATGGTCTGGTCTGGTGTGCAGACCAGCATATGTATATGCTCGACAGGGCAAGGAAAAAAGTTAACAGTCATCATCTCAGTATTTCTGCATGATCTGGGAATGTACACAGTCTGTCATCCTCAAATTAAGTATTTCAGAGATTGGCTGTATCTAAGAGAAGGTGTACACTTGTCAGACACAGGCAATTGCCTATTTTTGGGAGACCTCTGAGATGGCATTCGTGCTATGATCTGAAGAAAAGAATGTCTATATAAACAGCTACAACACACACAAAAGGCTCTTTTAAGAGCCAACTGTATTTGTCAAAAAATAGAACAAACATACAGAAACATGTTTTATCTAGGTAGAAATATTACACAACAGCCACTGTCTCACTGTGCTAACATAATATAACACTTAGCTAAGACAAAGGCATAGAACACAGAATGTTATTGCGGGGGGAGTATTGTTATGGATACCTCTATGCAAGCAATAATACCCAACAGGGTGGGTGGTATTGGGCAATACCGGACTGCCCAGGGGCGTAATGAGGCCCGACGCCACAGGCAGAGGGCTTATAGCCCCTGGAAGGTCCGGTATTGCCCATACCGCCTACCCTGGAGGGTATTATTGCGCTTAGAAAATGGTACAGAGTTAACATTTATACAAAATATTAAAAAAATAAATAAATAATAAAAAAGCAAATAAGAAGCAATGAAGTCACTTTTGCTGTAAAGTAGTTCATGTAGTAGTGCCAGCAGAGGGCACTGCTGTTGTTTACATTTGGTAATTTTGTCCCCACTTTTCTTTTCTTGTTTACTAGTTTGTTAATGGAAAGGACCTCTGCCCTCTGCCCCTGCCCCGACCCCCCACCCCACAAACACACACACACACCAGAAAGTAGGTTATGTATTTTAGGCCTTGTGGTCCTTGAATTAACTCAGCTATCAGTTTTCTACCCTCTCAATACCTCAGAGTTACTGTCAGACTATGTGGATTGCGAGCACAATTCTAAAACGAGTGGATGTTAAGGAGCTGTTGCCCATTTTCAATTTTAGCCCATCCACTACTAAGGTATGAAAATATATGCCCATTTGCCAATCGTGGTAAGTTGTATAGTGCGGTATTGTTGTGGCAGGATAGGAGAGGTGCGCGGTGTGCTTGACAGCCGTTTTGTGAAGCCAATTGGTTTGTCAGCTTTCTTGTTATATTTCAACTGCATAATATTTGTTTAAAATTATTTAAAAATAAGGGAGATTGAGGGGAGCACTTTTATGGACGTAGAGGCCAAGGGAGGTTTTGTCTAAGGGGAAGGAGAGGCTAGCTCACTCAGGCGTCTGTTACAAGCAGTTTTGTTTTGCTAGAGTGAGCGTGGTCGATGGGAGGAAGAATGAGAGAGCATGGTCAACAGGAAGAGGAATGAGCAAGTAAAGCAAGCAAGAAAGATGTCTGAGTTTACCGTTAGGTTGTAGTTTAATCCAGAGCATTGTGTGCCACAGTTTAGTGCCTTTGCTGTGGTCTTTTGAGTGGGGGTAATTATCCGGGTAGATGCAGTGACAGCACTCAAGCAATGTGGATCCCCTGGTGAAGTAGACGCACTGCTGGCTTACAGGATTTCTAGGTCAGCTGGCTTTCGTGAGAGTGAGGGGCTCCGGTACTGCATTTAAGAACAGTACTTTGGCGAGGGGTGGAAACATTTTATAGAAAATTTAGTTTGTTTGTTTAGTGGTAGTTTTGTACTGTTGTGATGCAGGGCAGGTGGGGGAGAGATTGCCTGGAGCGGAAAAAGAGCAGTTGAAATGGGAAATAATTTACCAGGTACTGGAAGTCGTGATTTAAAAAAAAAACAAAAAAACTGCTGCTTGCTGAAAACTTTTGAAATACAGCTGAACATGGTTTGTGCTTCTTTCTTGTATAGAGCAGCCTGGGAGATTTGACTGTTGATGTACTTCCCTGTCGCTAAGTGAGGGTAAAAGATTGCGGCAGTTTGAAATTGTGTGCCCAGCGCTTCAGCCATTGAGGAAGCAGGGTGCTGGGCACAAGGATACTTTGCTGGTTATCAGGTAGGTTTGAGCTGAGGCTTTTTATTTGGTGGGCATCTATTGTCTGATAGATGCCCACCTAAATAAGTGTCTCAGCCAATCAGAAGAGAGAATTGTCTTTGCCCATTTTCTAACTGCAATTAGAGAATGCAAACAGCAAGTTGCATTTTAAGAGTGGTCAGTAGTTATCAGGGCACTCATAGTAAACCAAAGTAACGCTGTAACACAGTGTTTATTTACTGTGATTGCAGTGGCTCTGTGTAACCCAGTACTGTTCACCCTAATAGAACATAGCCTTGTATTTCACTGTGTGGCAGTGCTTCATCGTGGCACAGTGATTATGTGGTTGAGCTGCACAGTGAATCAAGATACTGGTCCTGAACCCTGACAGGCCAAATTATGCCCTGAAAAGTACCATCTGTACTTTCGATAACAGCGCACACCCACCAATCTGTGGCTGTATGTCACATGCCCTCAACCCCACAATGCCCCCCCAAACCAAGGTTCCTGTCCCTAACTCAACCCAGAAAGGCCAAATTATGGCCTAAAATGTACTATCTGTACTCCCTGTCACAGCCCACACCCAACAATCTATGTCTGGCTGTCACACGCCCTCAACCTCGGTATGTAACCCCATCCCAAATACCTGTATCAAACCCAACTCTGAGAAACCAAATTATGCCTGAAAAGAACAGTCTGTACTCCCTTGTCACATCACACAGCCACCAATCCATGGGTGGATGTTACATGTTTACAACCCCGATATGCCCCCCCAACCCAGGAACCTGTCCCCAATCCAGAGACCTAAATAATGGCCAGAAACTACCATCTGTACTCCCTGACATGTCCCATACACAACAATCCATGGCTCAATGTTGCATGCCCTCAACCCCAGTACCCCCCCAACCCAGGTACCTGGCCCAAACAGAACTACAAGAGGCCAAATAATGGCATGAAAACTACCGTCTGTACTCCCTGTCATGCCCCACAACCAACAATCCATGGCTGGATGCTGCACAGCCTCAACCCCATTATGGTCCCCCCCCAAGCCAGGTAACTCTACCCAACCCGAACCTGAGAAGCAAAATGATGGCATGAAAGTACCGTCACTACTCCCTGACACACCCCATACCCAATAATACATTGCTCAATGTCACATGCCCTTAACCCAAGTATGCTCCCCCAAACCCAGGTACCTGCCCCACACGCAACCTCAAGAGGCCAAACATTGGCATGAAAATGAACTTCTGTACTTCCTGTCACAGCCCACACCCACTAATCTGTGGCTGTATGTCACATGCCCTCAACCCTGGAATTTCCCCCCCCCAAACCCAGTTACCTGGCCCCAACCCAACCCGGAAAGGCCAAATTATGTCCTGAAAAGTACAGTCTGTACTCCCTGTCACACCCCACACCCAACAAACGATGGCTGGATGTTGCACGCCCTCAACCCCGGTATGCCCCCCACCCAACCCAGGCACCTGTCCCCAACCCAGAGAGGCAAAATAATGGCCTGACACTACTGTTTCTTCTCCTTGTCACACCGACACCCAACAATCCATGGCTGGATGTTGCACAGCCTCAAATCCGGTATGCCCCCCTAACCCGGGTACCTGTACTCAACCCAACTCCAACAGACAAAATTATGCCCTGATACTACCATCTCTACTACCTGATGCTCCCCACACCCAACAATCCATTGCTTGATGTCACACGCCCTCAACCACAGCATACCCCCCCATACCCAGGTACCTCTCCCAAACGCAACTACGAGACACCAAATCATGGCCTAAAAGTACCATCTGCACTCCCTGTGAGTGGCCCACAGTCCAGCTATTGGATATCCTAAAAACCAACATTAATAATCCGCAAGATGGTGCATGTTGTAGAAGTGACATATTCCACAAAAATTGAATTACTAGAATGTGTTCAAGCCTTGCCAGCTATCTTACTGTTTTATTAAGGTGTGGTAGTGTAGTAGTGTAGGTGATAATCTGTAGCAGTCTTTTTCATGAGACATCCCAGATCAAGCTGTACAGTTCCATCACCCTAACAAAATATTCTGCTACCATAATATCCAGAGCCACATACCATCATACAGTGTTGTGCATTAATAAGTAGATCTTCAACTTATAACATTATACAATGATATACGTTGGTAGAAATATTACTAGCTAATAATTAAACTTATTTATATTTTCATAAAACAGAAATAAGCAAATACTGGACCACAGAGCAGCTGCCTATGTTGCTGGAGGCAATAATCAGTGTGGTGGACTCCAGGATTGTGATGAGGGCAACCAATATGCCACAAGAAGAGATGTGGAAGGGCATGGCCAGATACCTCCATCACAAAAATATCTTAAGTGACAAGAGATGGTGCAAATGCAGAGGGAAGTGAAAACTGCTGTACCAGAAGTTTTATAAATTTAAGGATGCGGGGAAGGTGCCCAAGAAGCACTGGGGCAGGTATGAACCAGCATTCCGTCTGTGGCTTCAGGCGGGAAAGCCAGGCTTTGGAGAGCGAGTCTTCTGCTGAAAGTACTGACATGAATGTTCAGAACAACAACACATGAATAGCCACACAAACAAGTATACTAGTAAATTGTCCCCCCTTGGAAATTCATCATGAGCTAACAACAATATTCCCTGTCACACTACATCTCTTTTTTTTTTTTACTGTAACTTATGAATGGGTACAACACATCTCTGATGTAATATGATCATGACCAAATAACATCAGACAGCATTTACAACACCCTATACTATGTTGCAATTCCTCCTGATGTTAGCCCAGCATAACCAAATAGTATTGCGCCCCATACTCCCACTTATGTACTTATGACATGATAATATCACACAACAAGTTGACCACCATTTAGTGTGTCTTAATGCCTCCTGATGTCACACCACCATAACAAAATTCTCTTTCACTTCAGCATCATGACCAGAAGTGTAAGGTTACTTCATAAACAGTTTAGTACTGCAGATGTCTGTCTTGTTGTGGCCGGTGGTTCAGATGATCAGACATCTGTTTTCCCCACATTAACAACCAACTTCACTATGTGATTATGACCGGATAACAGTGGACATCATTTACAGCACCCTACAGTGTCTCGTAATGCCTCCTGATGTTACCACAATACAACAAAATAGTGTTGGCCTGCATGTTCACACTTATGTAATTAAAAACAGACAATAACAGACAAAATTTTCACCACCCTTTATTGTATCTTAATGTCACTTCATGTTACTCCACATAAGCAAATCATGTTTCAGAATAGTATTATGAATAGATGTCTGCACTGATGTAATAAATGCTTAAACACTGCATATGTGTGTCCTCTTGCATTCAGTGGTCAAAATAACCACTCAATTGCTTTCACTCATTGAGAACAAAGATGAGTACAGTCAGACCTGATTAATCCATAAACATTTGAGTTAGCCCAAATGTTTACGTAATAAAAGTCTACATAGTAACCAGACATTGACCAAATGATGATTTTTTTTTTCAATGATTTATTACAATACTTTAAAAAAAATCACTTTTTTAAATACAGTGCAAAACATATGGGTAATGTAATCTGCTTCAGTCAGTTCAGTTAAGCAACAGTCAGACAATAATAAAATTAGCCTGATCTGAATTAAGCTTTGGCATTTAAAACAAAGACTGAGGTAGCCATTGTCAATTGCAGCACAGGAGAAATCTCAAAATGTCAATGTTTGTCATGAATACTGTAGATCGAGGGGCTCACATAGCTGACTGCTAGCTGGGTAGCTGAACGGTGGGGTCGGGCATATTCTATGAGAATAATCTGGGGAAAGTAAACATTTTTTTTTTCAAGGTATGCTTAGAGCTTAGAGAACATGGTCTGAATGGGACTTGGAGAAAATGTGAGAAATGGAGCTGTGACCACACTGGGGCAGGGAGCAGAGAAAAACAGAACAGATTGAGGGGCTCACTTCGCTGACTGCTAGATGCTTTCAGAATATGGTCAGAACGGGACATGTAAAGTAGTTTGAAGAGCAGAATGGGATTTTTTAAATTAATGGTTGAATGGTTTGTGTAGAAATTGTGAGAAAATGAACTGTCTGGTAGCCGGTATGCCGCTGTGGTGGTCCTTCTCAAAACTGCCTGCCGTTCCCAAGCTTCACTGCCCTTTTCCCTTCCAGGTGCTCTCATTAAACCCAGTAAAAGGTTAACTCATACAAACAGGTCATTGCTACCATTATTCTGAGACAAACAGAACTGCCATCGAGCAACTGGCAGGACGAGCAGCCGGTGGGGGGGGGGGTGGTTTAAATCTTTTTTTAGAATGGTTGGTTTGTGGGTCAGGGAGTGGAGAAAAACAGAACAGATTGAGGGAGGAGGAATCTCAAAATGTCAGTGCTTGTCATGAACAGATTGAGGGGCTCACATCGCTGATAGCCGTGTAGCCGAACAATGGGGTCGGGGATATTCTACAAGAACAATCGGGGGAATGTAAACATTTTGTTTTTCAAGGTATGCTTAGAGCTTAGAGAACAAGGTCAGAACGGGACTTGGGGAAAATGTGAGAAATGGAGCCATGACCACACTGGGGCAGGGAGCAGAGAAAAACAGAACAGATCGAGGGGCTCACTTCGCTGCTATCCGGGTAGCCGAACAATGGGGTCGGGCATATTCTACAAGAACAATAGGGGGACTGAAAATGAAAACAGAACTGCCTTCAATCAATTGGCAGTGCTAGCAGCTGTTTGGGGGTGGGTGTTTAAAATCTAATGTACTCACAAATTAAATTAATTAAAACATGTCTTTACTTAACCTAAAATGGCGGCAGCAGCAGAACGAGAGAATACACTCATGCAGTTATTGGAAGTGTTGGTCTCTGCTGAGGTAACACGCTGGAGGAGATTAAGAGGGGATTAAGAGAGTTTGCGATTAACAGTCTGTTACAAACCTGTTAGCACCTCCGCCAGAGCACAATAAAAGATGGATTAAGGAGGTCACAGTGAATAGGAATTAATTAGACTAGTTAAAGACAAATGCAAATGGATTCGGAGTCTCAGTTTTACGTATGAAAGAGGTAATTAACATGAGAAAAAATCCGTTTGCATTGTGTCTCGTTCGGAATGTCAGACATACGGACTAATGAGGCACGGATAAACCAGGTCTGACTGTATGTGATTATGACCGGGTAACATCACGCCAAGTGTACACCACACTTTAGTGTGTGTACATCCACCCTAATCTTACTGCACTATTACCAAATACTCATCACTTGACTGTCATAACCAGAGAGCTACAGTTACATAATAAGCAGTTCTGTACTCCATGGGTGGGATATTCAGAACTGTGCCAGGCAGGGGCACAAGCCAGGTGCAGCGCAACTGAGATGCACCAGGGCGTGGCCTGAGCGATATTCAATGGTGCTTCACCATGGCTCTGCACCATTGAATATGGCACTGTGGCCACCTGCATTGCGCATGATGCAGTGGCACTGCGCCAGCACAAGTGGCAAGAGAGGAGAAGGGGAATGCGCTAGCGCAAGTGCCGTTGCGCTAGGTGCAGCAACTGTGATATTCAGTGGTGGACATGCAAATGGGGCCATAATGCATGCAAGGCACAAATGGGGCCCTTAGCATGTCATTATGGCCCCATTTGCATACAGGTGCGCCGATCCCCGTCGACTTGCGCCTGGCGCCCTGCCAGGCAGCAGCCATTGGGGACCGACGCTCCCTGCCCCCACTGACAATGCGCTCCAATGCCCGATCGCAGACATGTGTATTAATATTAACTGTCCAATATCCCTGGTGGTCTGGTGGACCACTTCCATGTCGCAGGCATAAGTATGAAATGAAACATTCGAACCATCCCTGGTGGTCCAGCGGTACCCTCCCCACCCGCCCACTGAGCCCCATCACCTTGCCCCCTGGTCAGCGGTGGGGGTGGCAGCTCCCATTCACATGCCGCCCAGCCACCCTCTGAATGATCTGAGACAGTACAGCCGTACACCCTTTGGTCTACAGCGTGCCAATGGGCATGCAGACCGTACTGCACAGTCCAGATATGACCGGGGAGCGGGGTGGTGGGGCTCAGTGGCGGTGGGAGGGGGGCACCGCTGGACCACCAGGGATCGCTTGGATGTTTCATGTCATACTTATGTCCGCAATCAGGCTGGAAGCGGTCCACTTGACCACCAGAGATATTGGACGTTTCTAATTCAGCACCTATGCCTGCTATTGGGCATGGAGGGGCGGTTCCATGGCAGACAGTGTCGCTGGAACTCGGGTGGTCACCCACAGCTGGCAACTGCTGTGTTGCGCCCTGCAATATGGAAGCTCACCTGTGTGTGGCCAGCTGTTGCTCTAGTTTTCTTTGGCTCAACTGTGTGTGGTGCAGGTAGGGGTTGTGCCTGCATCTGCTCTGCACATCCCAGGCTGAATATCGGGATGTGCGGAATATGCATGGGCACGCCCCCCCACTTGTGCCACATACATTACTGATGCACCCCGGTGCATTGGGATTTGTGCCACTCACTTTCCCCTTTTGAATATCACGCCGGGGCGCATTAGTGGGTTTTGCATGGTGCAACAGTGTTGCGCCATGCTCAACCCTTCTGAATATACCACCCCATATGTGTAACCTGTTTTGAGCAGTACTTGACAGGAACAGAAAATTTATTCCACACATTAACAACCAAGATGCGTATGTGTTTATGGCTGGATACCATGAGATAGCATTGAAAGCTATGTACAATGTGTCATAATGCCTCCCGATGTTACCATGACATAAGCAAATAGTGTTGTGTCCCATGCTCCCACTTATGTAGTTATAACCACATAATACTAGACAGAATTGTTACCACCCTTTACTGTGTGTTAATGCCGTATGATGTTACCTTGCCATAGCAAAATCGTGTTTTTACCATACTATTATGAATAGAGGGCTACAATGATGTCATAAGTACTTGAACACTGCATATGTGTATACTGTTGTGGACAGTGGCAGAAACAGACAGACAAGTGTTGTTTTTTTTTTCAGACATTGCTAATTTTTATTAATTTTCTTTTCCATACAAAACCTAACTAGGGCATACAACTGAGCACAGGAACATTGTCAGCAGACAAAGTGCCAGACACAAATCAACCTTCCAGATCTAGACTAGGTAAAGAAGAAAGGATGACCTCACCTGTACCTATCCTAGTACAACATCATAGTAACCTACCTCATTCAGTGTGGTAATCTAAACAGAAGGAACAAATCCATGTACAGCCAGGAGGTCAAGCATTTACCCAAGAGGAATGAGAAGGTTATGGGAAAGACAAATATCGGTGATAAGTGAACCCCCCCCCCATCAGTAGAGGGGGATAGACTAGGTGGCTGGAAGAGGGAGAGCCAAGAAGATATACAGAGAGGTAGAATATGCAGAACATGCAGAAGAAGGGCAATATTCCAGACAGAAAGGTCCATATTCATGAGTTAGCAGCAGTTTAATCACACCAACAGCTCTTAGGGAATTGTTCATGCCAGGGGATTGCTTGGAGGGGTAGGGGAGATCATACACAAACCTGAGTGGAGATAAGCATCCCACTTCCTATGAAAAGCCAACATCTGATTAAGACTACCACAGGAGAGCCTGTCCAGGTTGGCCAAGCGGGCCAGTGATGCCCGCCATAGGAGTATGGAGGGGAGTAGGCTGTCTCCAATTCACTAGAATGGCATGTTTGGCCTCCATTAAAGCTACTAAGACCCATTGCCCGTGTGGGAGGGAAAGCTGGGGCACAGCATCAGGATCACCAAGTAGTAACATAGAATTGGATCGGTCCAGCGAATTGTTAACTGCACTCGAGCAGTTGGATAGCACTGGGGATCAGAAGGAAGATAAAGAGGGCCACTGCCATAAAATATGGATGATATCCACAGGGCTTTTCTGGTATTCCCAGCACCAGGCATGGTTGAGGAGACCTCTGGCATGGAGGGCTGTGGGCGTTCTATACCATCTCGATAAAATTTTGAGTTGAATGGATTGGCTCTTAACATCCCTATAGACCGTATGTGTGGCCCTGAGACAGCGGACCCAGGTCTCTTGGGAGACGGGTAAGCCAATGTCTAATTCCCATTGTGTATGACACCTGATCATGGGATACAGCTGAGCTCTGTCATGGTCTGACAGGTTCTGCCAGCCAGGCCTCTGTAGGATGCATGCTTGTGCAGTGAGGCCATCCAAAGCCATTTGGGGTCTACTTCCTATCTGGCTTGGAGGGGGCGAATGACACTTCGTATCTGGAGATATCGCCACAAGTTGTGAGCAGGAAGATAAAAATGGGCCTTTAATTGGTCAAAGGACATCAACACTTTGAAGTTGAGCATATAGAGATCACATACCCGGAGGATACCCCTGTCTCACACCCTAACCACATGATCAGCTTTTTATTCATCGTCACCCATTTGTTGTTCCACAGATCCATATAATCCAAGCGGGTAGTCAGTCGGGTTTGGGAGTATAAGCCATTGCTAAGGCTTTATGCCAGGCCCTGTGGGTTTCTATCATAGCTGGTGAGGTATGAAGGTCAAGTTTGTGACAGGAGAAGAGAGCTGAGGGGCTCCCCATTACTAAGGTAACCTTCTAATTGAACCCACAACGGGGGGAGGCAGAGGGGAAGGAATGAACCATTTAGTGGCCTGAGCAACCCAGAAAGCTAACTGATAGCCCTGAACCCAGGGGAGGCCCATCCCCCCAGCTGACCAGTGGGCCTGCAGTTTAGCCTTGCTCCATCATGGAGTCTTGCCTTCCCACAATAGGTGGGCCATCAGGGCATCTATGGTCAGGAGGGTCTTCAGAAAGAGTCGGATAGGGAGGTTGCTGAAGAGGTATGTAACCTTCAGTAGCAGGAACATCCAGATGGCCTCCACCTTACCCCAAGTGATAGCCATAGAGAGAGCCAGCGCTACATTTCTGCAGTAAGAGAGGGCAGGAGAGGGCAGAAGTTGGCCTTTTCGAGCTCTTTTAGACTCGAGGGAATGGCGATTCCAAGGTAGGAGAAGCCCTACAGCACCCATGTGATATCTGTGCCCCGCACACACTCAGCTGAGCAAGCCAGATTCAATGGGGCCAGAATTGTTTTCTTTTGATTTACCTGCAAGCCTGAGAGAGTTGCAAATTGTTGCAACACCTCCAGTACCTTAGACAGTGAACATGCAGCGTCCAACAGTGTGAGCAGTAAGTCTTCCGCATAGGAGTTTACCAGGTAAGAGTGTTCTCCCACCGGAATACCTTTGATTCCTGAGGTGGAAATGAATTTCCTTGCCAAGGCATCCAGTGCAATGAGGAACAGGAGAGGGGATAAAGGACAACCTTGTCTTGTGTCCCTGTGCAACTGGATTGGTGTAAAAATGTCCTTGTTAGTAAGGATATGAGCAGTGGGAGAATTATATAAAGTGGAGACACAACCCCTGAAGTATATCCCTAACCCATACATCTGGAGCACACTATGGAGGTATGGCCACTCAACTGAGTCAAAAGCTTTTGAGAAATCGACTGCAAGAGCCACCATTGATTTAGAGGAGTGTGTGACCCACTATTTGAGGTATAGTACTAACCTGAGATTGTCCACTCCGTTTTTCCCTTTAGTAAACCCGGCTTGAGATGGGTGAATGATTGATGGAAGGATATGGAGTGGCCTGTTAGAAAGAATTTTAGCCACTATCTTAGTGTCCACTGATATCAATGATATTGGGCAGTAGTTTGAGTAATCGAGCATGTCGGTGGCCTTCTTGGGGAGAAGAGTGACTAACGCTTCCCTCATGGTAGGAGGAAGGGATCCCGATGTATGCACTTCTTGAAGTGCCTGAAGGAGGGGGGTGGAAATCTCGTCCTGAAGGATGTGATATAGCTCAAATGTCATGCCATCCAGGCCAGAGGCTTTACCCTTGGTAAGTTGCTTCAAGGCTGCTCGGAGCTCAGTGATATTGAAGGGTGCCTCCAAGGTCTCAACCTGTTCAATGGTGAGTTTGGGTAATTCGGTTCCCTCACAGAATTTGTTAAGCCCCTGGAGAATATCTCTCTCATTTAAGGTGGTTTTGGACTGGTATAGCTGCTGGTAAAAGAGCCACATGCCCTCATTTATCTTAGCAGGGTCAGAGGTTACCCAGCCCACAGAGTCCCATAGGGCAAGGATGCGGGAAGAGGCTTGTTGTTTCCTTATTTGATAGGAAAGGAGTTTACCCCCTTTGTTCCCACCTTCCCAGTATCTGTGCTTGGTACGTAACAGATGCCATTCAGCTTTATGCTGCAGTAGGGTGTCAAGGCGGTACTTAAGACCAGTGATATCTCTAATGAGGGATGGGTCTACTCCGGCCTGGAGAGAGGACTTAAACCATTCCTCCAGTCCAGTCAACTCCTTCTGTAAAGTGTTCATTTCCTTCCTCCGGGCCTTGGTCTTGGCTGAGGAGAAAGAGATGATGCGCCCTCTTATCACAGTCTTTACGGCCTCCCAAACCATGCCAGTGGCAACCTGTCCATCTACATTGTATAGAAAGTAATTCCTCACCTCCAAAATCAGGGCTGCCTGAAGGGTGGGGTCTCTCGGCAGTAGTGAGCTGCATCACCACCAGGTGGATGAAGGGCTCTGCCCAGTTGGTGAAAAGCAAAAGGAGATGGGAGCATGATCAGAGATGAGAATGTTGCCTATGTTGGTATCCCCGATACCCTGTGCCACTTCTCGGTTGGCCAGGAAATAATCAATACGGCTATGGTTTGATGCACTGGAGAGTAAAAAGTGTAGTCCCTACCCGATGGGTTATCCTTTCTCCAGTGATCGATCAACCCTCATTCTTCCACCATTACCTGTAATACCTCCCTGGCTTTGGAGTGGGCTTTGGGGGTAGGGCTAGATTTGTCAAGGAAGATGTCTTTGGCCAGGTTGAAATCCACTCCAGTGAGGATAGGAATGCTCTCATCCCCCTCCACCAGGTAGGCTATGGCCTGAGTAACCTCTGCTAGGAATTCTCCCAAAGTGGTATTGGGCCCATAAACATTCACTATGACCACCCCCTCCTCCAGGGATGGGGAACCTGGTGGCTACCCACTGCCCAAGCTTGTCTGCCCATGTAGCTTCTACCACCCAGAGACAGGACTTGTGGAGAGGGATAGCAACCCCTTTAGATTTCATGGGGGCAGAGCTCTCTACCAGTTGGCCCACCCACCTTTTCTTTAGCCACTGCACTGTCTTTGTCATGAGGTGTGTCTCCTGGATCAGGGCTACATCTGCACGCAGACAGCGAAGGTGCTGAAGCACCTTGGTGCATTTAACCAGGTGATTAAGTCCCTTGACATTCCAGGATACACACCTCCACCCTTGCTGGGACATAGTTTGCCTGATCAGCAATAAGGTGATAGAAAAGAGTGCTTACCTCCTTGATGGTCAGATAGACCCAAGATATATAAGAGTGTTTTTAGCAGGAGGGAAGAGATAGAGAGGTAAATCGTTTAACCAGCTTCCTGGATAACGTTGGTGCAGGATTCAAGAACAGGACCAAACTGGAGGCCAATTAGTAGTCGTAAATTCTACAATCAAAGAGAAAAGAAACTCGCTTTTAACGAACCTTAGCTTTAAACGGTATATCAGAACAGTTATAAAGTGAAACACTAAGGGTGCAGAAGTAGACGCGTAAAGAGAGCCCAATATAGGGAGCCCAAAGCTACGCTGGTTCTTACACCCAAATGGGGAAACGTTAGGGTCAGCCAAAAGAACCCATCCCTTCCTGGACCTAAAGTCAAACTGAGACAGGCCAGGAGAAGAACAAATAACATTGTGAGTGGAGGGTAGGTGGGGGGTTCCACCCAGAATGGGGGTTATAGGAGGCATGGGGAGTCCTGCACCGCCTGCCTGAGTTCCACAAGGAACTACAATTGTCTGTAGTCAGAATGAGCCAGAAGACAATCAGTCCTAGCCAGTTGTAGTACTCAGTGCCGGAGGACCAATTACCAGATGCTGCTGATAAGTGGTCTCTCATGCCTTGTGTATTGGAGACGATGGGGAGCTTTCAACCACCCTGTCTAAGCTGCTATAGGGGTGGGATAAAGATGCATAGAAAAGGATATCCTACACCATCTAGCATAGTTTGTACGTATGTATGGAGCCGAGAGCAAAAGTATACCAGTCCACACGATCCTTAGTGATCCCAAGTGGCCTGTCCCCATCAGGGGGGGTGACAAGGTTCCCCGCCCCAACTTACCTTGATTCTCTCCCTGCTCATATACCCCACAATCCCACACTTGATCTAGTTGTGGGTAAGGATCGTGTACCATAACCATGCGGGGGGCACCCCAGGAGTTACACTCCAAAATCAGATCAGGGAAGTGGGTCTGGCCATGCAGAGGGGGGTGGTAAGATCACCCACCCCCTCGAGGCAGGCAGGGGGGTCCTGTAAAACAAAACATAGAAACACATGAAAAGAAGACTGAATATTTAGCCATTATCCATCTTGGAGTACTTCATGTGAGTTCGGCTGCCCAAAACATTCAGTCAGTTCATAGTCTGGGGGTGTGTGGGAGTGGGCCCCCATCGATTTTGCAACTCCGGGACACATAACAGAAATAGTCCCAAATCCACTTCAAGCTGAGTTACCCTCTGCAACAATTTCAGCATACAGTTTGTTTCCAGGCTTAACCGGGAGAGGTTCTGTGTCTTCATAGGGATCTGCGGCCTAATCCAGGGGAGTGCTGGTATCCATGTCATCGATCGGGGCCGGTGGAGAGCTCTCACCACTATCAGGCAAGGAGGGTTCATCCCTCGGTTGTTTGAACAGAAGAGAGGAGAGGAGGGATACATTCCAAGTGAGGGCTGTTGAGGACTTCGTGATCTGGGTCTAGGGTGGTTGAGAGCACTAGGATGGGTCGGGGCAATCCGGCTTTAACTTGTCTGGGTGCTGGCTCTGCATCCATAGCTGCAGCGGAACCAGGGATTGAAGATTCAGACCTTCCCCTCTGGATATGTTTGGGGGAAGAGAATGCAACTGGACTGGTCCTATGATTAGAGGGGTCAGGTGGAAACTGCAGTCAAGTTTTTTCATTCCTCCTGTCTTCTTTTTGCTTCCTAGGGACCCAGAGGTGCCTGGAATTTGTAGCGGGCCGGGGATAGTTCGGACACATTTTTATTATCCACTCTTCAATCTCCTGAAGATGCTGTGCCATCAGGACCCTGCCATCCTTAGATACATGCAGCAAAGTGAGCCCTCTGAACCTGTGGTAGAATCCATGCTGATTAAGGTACTGTGTAATATTAACAAATGATTTTCTATGGGCTGCAGCTTCCTGGGAAAAAATCTCAAAAACTGGAGATATGAGCTCCCTGCCATTTAATGTCTCCCACTTCTCTGGTGACCCGCAGCAGCTTTTCTTTTATAGAGTATCTAAGCAGATAGGTGACAATAGGGCAAGGTGCAGTGCTTGGGAGACCCTTCTTTGCTGCCATTAGGTGGGCCCTCTCCACTCCTAGAGGATCCCTCCATCTATCCCCCAGTATTTGGGGCATCCAGTCATTCAAGAAACCTTCCACATCGTGGCCCTCCACCCCTGCGGGGATGCCCATGATTCTGATGTTGTTGCGGCATCCCTGATTCTCTTGGTCCTCCACCCTGTCCCACAATCAGGTCAGTCTGGCCTCGTGCTCATGTAGTCACCTCCACACTTGGGCCTGCTTTTTCTCTAAATCCTCTACTCTCTGCTCCACAACATTGAGCCTGATCTCGAGCTTCCTGACATCAGCCACGTTTCCAGTGAGGGATGCATTTATGCCATCAACCCTCACTAGCAGGGCCTCCAGCATTTTTGTGATATAGTTTAGGGACTCAGCATTATGTACTGACTGGTCGGCGAATCCAAGAGGGCCATCGGAGGAGCTGCTTTCAGTGGAGGTCTAGATTCCATTGCTATTTATCTAGCCCTTAGTAGTCCAGTACTGGTTAGGAGGTGAAGAGCTTTGCTGGGGAACCAGAGCATGGAAAGCAGATTAGCCCAGAATGAAGCTTAGCAAATAAGGGGGTGGCCTCTTGTTTGGGAGTTAGACCATGCGAATGTGGCCCTTATACTCATGCAGCAGTGGAGCAACTGGAGCTCGAGTGAAAACTCACATAATGGTTGGCCCAGTGGGGAAACTAATTACGTCAGGCAGATGGCTGGCATTGGGGAATTCTCTCCCACTCGTTTAGGGTTAGATAAGTCGGTGGATCAAGCCATATACAGGCAGATTAGCCCAGAAGGGGATGGTGCAGTAGAATTATGCTGCCATCTTCACTGGCGCTCAAGCCATGCCCCCCGACAGACAAGTGTTTTAATACATTAACAACTAAAATGAGTATGTGGTTATGACCGGATAACATGAGACAGCATTCACACCACCCTTTAGTGTATGTTAATGTGTCCTAATGTTATTAGAGTACAACCACATACCGTATCACTGTACTATCATCACAGAGAACTACAGTTCCTTCATAAACAGTTCTGTACTGCATATGTATGTATACTGTTGTGGGAAGTGGTTGACAGGGACAAACAATTACTTCCAGACATTAACAACCAAAATGAGTTTGTCATTATGACCGTATAAAATGAGGCAGCATTAACAGCACCGTAAAGGGTGTGGTAATGCCTCCTGATGTTAGCCTGACATAACCAAGCAATGTTGAATCCCATTCTCCCAGTCATGTAGTTATGACCAGTTAACATCGGACAGAAATCTCACCACCCTTTACGTTATCTTAATGTCTCATTATATTATCCCACCATAACCAAATTGTGTTTCTCCATAGTATTATAAACAGAGGCCTTCAGTGATGTAACAAGAAGTTGAATACTGCATATGTATATCCTTTTGTGCACAGTTGTTTGAATGCATAGATAAGTGTTTTCACACATTGGCAACCAAGATAAGTACCTGGTTATGAAGAGCTAACATGAGAGAGCAATTACACCAGCCCTTAGTCTGTCTTAATGCATCCAAATATTACTCCACCATAACCAAATAGTCTATCACTTTAGTATCATGCCCAGAAGGCTACAGTGACATCATAAAAGTTCTGTAATGCACATGTATATACTGTTGTGGGCAGTGTCTGACAGGAACAGACAATTGCTTCCAGACATTGACAACCAAGATGAGTATGTGGCTCTGAATGGATAACATGAGGCAGCATTTACACCACTGCACACTGTGTGTTAAGGCCTCCTGATGTTACTCCAACATAAAGAAATAGTCTTGGGCCCCACGCTCCCACTTATATAGTTATAAACAGATGACATCAGACAACATTTGCAGCAGACTTTTCTCTGTATTAGTGTGTCCTGATCTTAACTGCCCACACCTTTAATGGCAGCAGAAGTGATACAGTTGGTGAAAATATAAATATAATCAAGCTGCATGCAGCATTAAATCACAGTAGTTTTTTTCTAATGGGTTTTTAACTCTTACATTTCTCAGCCACTGAAGACACAGCTGAGGAGCCACCAGCTGTACCAGTCCCAGTCCCTACAGAGGAGGGGGCAGAAGTAAAGTACAATGAACATGATGATGTCATCATTGCATCATCTGAACAGAAGTACCTGCACACATGTAAAGAGAATACTACAAGACTGCTGGCAGTATAATAATGTTTATTATGGAAATGCAGCAATTTCACAGATGGGACTTTGTAACGCAATAAACAAAAAATAGAAAATCGTACAATGCTTCAAAATCTAAATCGATGCAGCTCAGTGGTGTTGAGGGTTGAGGTGCTGGATGCCACACCTTGTGCCACACCAGTGACCCAGGTTCAGGAACAAGCCCAGGGCATCATGGGTCAGCAGGTCAAGGATGTGATCAAACATCTGGAGCACTGCTCTCACTTCCCAGGAGTGGGAGAGATGACAGCCCAATGTTCTAGTGGATATAGGGCATGGCAATTAGCGGCTGCAAGAAATGGGAGATGAGCTCTGGCAGAAGTCCAACGTGTGTGCACAGGTGCACATACATGACGTGCAGCATGTCATTGCATGACCAGAGCTCAGGAGAAAAGTGGAAAATCCCTGTTCCTAGCAGGCAAAGGTGTGTCCAGGAGCTACCCCACACACTCAACATCGAGTGCGCCAGCTGTTCCCCGATACTCCCTCCTTCCTCGGGACACATGCCCCGATGTCACAAAGGGTGCCAGGGAGTAATGCACCCCCACCCCAGGGGGCTTAATCCAGGGTAACAGGTGCCTGATGATTGGAGCTGGAGCTGCAGTTGTCAGGTGGCAAGACTGAGCTTACGACCGGGTGGGATAGGAGGTAAGCTGAAAGTCTCAGTGGAGAGAGTCTGGGGTCAGAGTTAAAGCAATGATAAATAAACTTTTGAAAAAATAAAAAAATATAACATTGAAATTGAAATCCTGCTATCCAGTCTTTAACTTATTAGGAATGTCCCAACTGTTACAAAGTCATATAACTATTATACAGTGATAAACATGCTTAAATCCAATTTTGTGTCCCCACGCACAAGTGACCCCCCATAAACCACAACCAAGAAGTAAAACATGGTGACAAAGGTGTCATATGCCAATGGCAATTACCTTCTAGCACCCTCTACAACTGTCATGTAACATACTTTCAGCAATAACATTAGTGAGTCAATGTAAAAAGTAGTATTAAGCTGACTAAAACATGTCGTACAAGTAAACAAGCTTTGTTTTGGGTGTTGTGCAAGGACCAGGAGAGGGATGGGCACACAGTAAGCAGGAGTATTCCACACAAAACTGTCCCTCCAAAATGTATAGTATGCAGTGTAAAGAAACCACATTACCTTGCTTTGCACAGCTGAAAGTATATGTATTCCACAATACATGCAATGCTAGAAAGTGAAGTCAAGTACATGTCACACATCTGTAATATCTTCTCATAACTTATAATTGCCACTACTACAATAATGACCAAAAAGCTGCTAATTTCCTAGAGACTGATGACCGTCTTGGGAGGGATGAAGGGTACCCTGAGGCACAGCCAAGGGTGACGCCCACCCAGCTAGTTGTTAATCAAAGCGAAATCATCAGGTCTCAGGTCATTATTCTGAATACAACCCTAATTACAATAATTACATTTTTTTCTTTCATGTTTTGAGCACCAAAAACAGATTTGCTTATTCACCAATGCTGTTGCCGGTCATTTGTAAGAGACTTCAAACTGGCACTGCAGACAATCAGTGATCTACTTCAGCACATTGAATAGCTAATTATACTTATAATATCACTTCTAATGTCTCATTGGATAAACAAATAACGTTTATAAAACTGCATTGCATCAAAGTAAAAAGTAAAACAGCACAGTGTTTTTTTTCACTCATTAATCATAAACAAGAATCCATGTTTATATATTTTCTATTCCACTTCAACAGAGCCAGTGGAGACCAGGGTCACAGTAACTCCTAAACAGGTGCAGGAAGAGAACCAGGAGGCACAGCCTGGACCATGTAACCGTATGTATACCACACTTCAAAACTGCTAACTATTAACCACTATAAAAAATTATATGAAGCACCAGTTGCAATATCTTACTCATTACTCCATAAGTGCTATATCATACTGTTACTTTGTTTCCTAGTGATCCCTTATTAATAGAAATACAAAAAAGTAAGTGAAGAAAAATGTAGCAGGTTTATTCAGAAAATGGTGTCCTTATTTACTTTGGACTTTGGCCACAATATGAAAGGACAAGGGGCATCAGAGGGCTGTAGATTCAGTTACCACAGCTGCCATTATAGTGTATATTGGAATGCTGTTATGCATGGAATTCCATAACTGGACTATGCTTGTTGTGCTGTAGTACTGACATCATTATGTTGTTCTGCTGCAGTAGTGATGTCACTACTGCAGCAGAACAACTTGGAATGCTGCAACAGTTGCTTTCCTCTATCCAGTAAAGGTTGAAGTTGTAAAAAAAAAAAAAGAAAATGTTAAGGTTTATATTCTCAGTTGTCTTCACTAGCTGGTTTTGTGTGATTTTCTATGCTGTGACTGCCCATACACTGTACAAAGATTGTGTATGAGCAGTCATACACAAACAAGGATATTCTTGTATCTTGAGGTTCCCTTTGTAACAGAGCACCTCTCGAGCTTCACTCTCGAGTTCATCTGTTACCAAGGAAACCTCTCGATACAAGAATATCCTTGTTGTGTATGACTACTCCTACACATTCCTCTGTTTTATTCATATCCCAGTACTGACACAATGGTGAAGGATTATGCAGGTAACACACTTCTGAGGTATCATCTTTAAAATCCAGTGTTAGATGAAGGTCACATCTGTCTCGATAGGTAATACTCATGTATATCTTTCAGCTCCCATGGCACTCATCAAAAGAGTTGAGTAATTATCCAGCTGTCCTGTCAAAATAGTGGCATTAATTGTATATAGTACTAACACCTTCATGTGCTATATTGGCACTAATCACTCATCTGTGCAAGGTGTGGGGGTGGGTGGTAGGAGGGGGGCATGGGGTTAAGGGGGTACACCAGCATCTACAAAGTAGATACCTGCCTGCACAATCAAGCAGACATGATAGACCACCTCACCTGTATCTTCTGCAACCAGTAAGTATGTAATGAGCTACTACAATCTATTATCTGCATAAAGTACAACAGTAATACATGCATTGTCATACAAATTGTTGACAGATAGATAATAGTAGATAAACTTGTATGAGTTTCTCCTAACCAACAAGCGGTAGAGTAATGTATACTTATGAAAATTGTAGGACAATAATAACCACAGTAACTCAATGTGCACACTCATTACCGAATATCTGATGTACCCTTTTTTCTTTCTCTTTTCTTTCTGCACAGAACCTCAGCAGTCACACACTGACACTATCTATCAGCAACTGGATAGTCTGATACAGGTCCAACAGTCAAATGAAAAAGAAAAGGGCACACTTATAAAAATATTTGACAGTAACAATACAAAATTGGACAACAACACAAAAAAATTCAAAATATAGAAACTGAAATTAAAGCAACAAACCATAAATTGGATTGCTTGTATCAGGCTGTCCAGTTGCTGACAGCAACAATTAAGAGCACCTTACCACCACCACTGCCACCAACAGAAGATGACAACCTTGGTCTCCACTGACAAGAACCTCTGCTCCCTCCTGTACTAAACTTGGACACCTTCTCACACCAGTAGCTTCCACTTCCCCCTGCATTCAGGAACCTGGCCATGCACTTCCACGTCAAGCCTCCAGCAACATAGACAGCTGTTTTTTCTATTTTTTTATTTTTTTTTTTTGCAAAATAATTTATTGTTATAAAATGAAAACCTTTGTTTGTATATAGATATTATCTTGCATAAAAAATATTTGAAAGAAGCATAAACAGCAAACAACAAAAAAAAATTGTTCAGTATGACAGTTGTTCTCTGTGTGTATTTATCATCATAAAGTAACAAATATTTGAAACTCACAACATAGTACATCAGATGTATTGTCTCACATTTATGGTATGAAACCAGTACAGGGCTCTGTTCATACTACTGAAGCTAAACACTGTATGTTAATGGCCAGTTACCATCAAGATGCAGCAACACACATAAAAAATAAGGGGTGTCCATTGACATCTTCAGCCTCTCACCTCATTTCATATGCAGATAAGCTATGCTGCTACAGCAGACTACAAAAGGTGACACTAATACATGGTCACCCATACAGAGACCACAATGCCTGTATCTGTGGAGGAGGGGAAATAGAGGTTATATCTCTCATTACCCTAACACTTAATTCTAACATTGTTTGTTGCTCCCACCAGCATATCAATTTGTACAGAAACAGACACGTATCTCTGAACAGAGAAACTGTCCCAAAAGAAATTGTACTGAACTAAGAGCATGTGATCCAAAGGGTTCCACGCTCCCACACAACCCTTCAGGCCCCATGCTCCCACCAACATATTATTTACTACAGAAACAGACACATCTCTTTCAGTTGAGAAACTCTTCCCAAGGCAATTATACTGAAGTGGGAGAATGGGACCCTACAGCTCCCACACACCCAGACAGCTGTTCATACCCCATGCTCACATGGTCCTATTACATAGTGTTATGTTAAAGTAGAACAGCACTGTGAATATTGTGCTAAAAGATGTGCAGTACTGGTATAGTGTTATACAATGTTACATATGTCTGTGTGTGTGTGTGTGTGTGTGTGTGTGTGAGAGGGTTTGGGAATGCACAGTGAGGGTTTTGAGGAGGGGGCGTGGTGTGTGAGGTGGTGGGCTGGTAAACCTAGTGTGGAATTTCTACACTTTTGTCAGTGTGGAAACAACCCCAACTGATGCATTTATGAACTTTTTGCAAAGAATTTCCTTTCTGTTTTAAAAAGTGTAATGTAAGTAGTAAATGGAATGCACAAATAGAATACTTGGTAGGAGTGTGGAGCCTGAACCAACCAGCCCATTTGTGCATAATGGTATGTGTGTTTGGGCACATGGGCCTTCTGGGCCCTGCACTACCACATACACATAGCTATGGATCCATAAGCTAAGGATCTCTATAAGGCAAGGAGCCATTGTAACAGTAAGTTATTCATATCATGGGAACCATAGGAGATTGGAAAAATGTTTAAATATGGTTATAATGGTGACAGTGAGTAGTTCTCGCAACATAACATCAATTGAAACTAGGGTTGCCACCTATCTGGTTTTTGACCGGATAATCCAGTTTTTAGGGTCTTTATCTGGTCATCCAGTTTTGGTTACATGCAGTCTAGTTTTTGGGCCATTTTGAGTGCTCATATACTCTTAAAACTGATGTATCAAATCATTCACTGTTTTGACTGCATTAAATGTCCATGTTACAAAGAAGTTCCGCTGTCACAGTCATTCAGACCTGCCTTTGGTTGTAAAACCAGACTGTCTGGGAGGTGTAAAGTATGGCCATTAAGATCATTAGCAGTAAATTAACCTATTCTTTTCAACTTTGAATTTTAAGTAGGATCTTTTACTGCTATGACAGGAAGTTTTTGCACCATTATGTGCTCTCATGTGTTTCTTTTTGTTTGTTCTATATTATGGTAAGTTTTAAACCCATTTTTGTTAAATTAATAGTCTAACTTTTATTGCTTTTATCACTACATTTGCTCTAATTTTTTGTATTACCTGAACATTCCATGATATTAGCTATACTTTGACAGGTCATTCAGATAAACAGCATGGAATGGTGTATCTGAAATTGTGGAATGTCTTAGATATATGAAAAGAAACAGCAGTAGCTGCTGAGGTAAAGGGGAACACAGTGCAGTATTAAGGGTACCACATGCACTGATAATTAAGTTATCACAAATTGGTCAAAGACTCAGAATACATGACTGATATGGAAAGGAAAATGGGAGAGTGTTTAACAGAGGGCTGAGCAATAAGCTGTGGCTGAGCTTGGCACATCCAACAGACCTGATTTTGATTCCCGCAACCTCCACTTAAATACTGTGTGACCCTGAGCAAGTCACTTAACCTTCCTGTGCTCCTGGGTCACTCCTGAAAAATGGGCTATGTGGCCTATGGGAGGTAACCTGGTTGCCAACGAATAAAAATAAATAACGGAATAAATAAATCAAATAAATAACAGTATAAAAATTATTTCCTATCACTAGTAATGTCTATTCCAAAATTACAAATGGCTTTGGAGGAGGAGTGATATACCCGCCAGTCATAAAAAAGGGGTGTAGCCAGAGGCAGAGCTTGGGGTGTGGTTTTAGATCTGGTTTTTGCCTCATCCAAAGGTGGTAACCCTAACTGAAACTGTGTGTTGCATCATCTCCAAGATACGGTCACTGAAACACAATGTGAGTTCTATGTCTGAGGGCATAATTGTAGGCTACAGCCATGAAAATGGGCATTTAGAACACTAAATCACAAATATCTCAGGAACCGTACAAGCTAGAAAAAAAATTCAAATTTCAGGAGTTTCATGGCTTTGTAAACTAGTTTTTTGCTAAGAAATTTTTTTATGAAAACTCTATATCTAGAACCGTTTTTGAGATACGGGCCCTGAAAGGTGCAACGGGCGGCACAATGTTATCCTATGGGAACATTTACAAACTTCACAATGTTGTAACTATGGCCATGTTCAATGGTTCAGTACCAAACCACTGAAAGGCACACCTGTAGGGCTAGGGGTTTCGCACCCCACAATCCATGTTGCCACAGTGAAAGGACAAAGAAAACAACCACCACAATGTTATCCTATGGGGAAATTTCTGAACTTTGCAATGCCGTAGGTCTTGGAATCTTTCATTTTTCCATTCCAAATGAGTGAGAGGCACATCCATGGCACTAGGGCTTCATACCCTGAAAATTCCAGGCCAATCACACAATCCAGCTTGCCACAATCAAGTGACAACGAAAAGGAACGCATAGGAAAATTCTCCTATCTCTATAATGGAAATGTGATCGCAATCAGAAAAATTTTACTACAATCATACATAAAGTTGTGGTGAATGTTTTTGCGGAACAAAAAATGTCATGTTTAAAAAAAATTAAAAAACATACTTGCAGGCTACCTGGCCACAAAGTAATGCCATGGGCATGTTCCTCAGGGCCCAATTAGGTAAACCCAATGATTTGTGTGCTCAGAAGTGCAGTGTTTTTTCAGTTATAATGTTTTTTCTCTCTTGCTAACTGACAACAAGACGGTGGCAGCACGACAACATTTTTGGCAAGCTCAATCAAAAAATGTGTTCACGATTGTTTTCGCAGTGCACATATAAATTTTCCTATAGGCTATAATGGGATACTAAAATGCTATCACTTTTGAACAGAGCAGAATTGTTCACAAAATCTTCAAAAGGCACCACTGCTAGCCAGAACCCATGCAGATAACCCAATCTGAAGCCACTCAAATGCATTCTTCAGTGCATTATGGGTGGACAAAGAAAACGCAACATTGGGGATTTTTCACTCTTTGAGTGTGCTATGATTCCACAATTGTACATCCAATCGAAACAACAATTTCCAGATTCAGAGATCTATGATAAACCTTTGTACATTCTAAATCTCAGGCAAAATGGACAAATGGTTCAAAAGTTATTAAAGTGCAAAATATAGAAACATAGAATTTGACAGCAGATAAGGACCGCTTGGCCCGCCTGGTCTACCCATTTCTCTACCTAACGAATAAGCTGCAGATCCTAGTTAACCAACATCCTACTTACCCCTACTCCCAACTAGAATTGCCTTATGTCTGTCCCATGCATTCTTGAATTCCCCCACTGTTTTTGACTCTATGACCCCCTCAGGAAGGCTGTTACATGCATCTACAGCCCTCTCTGTGAAGAAATACTTCCTCACATTACCTCTGAGCCATTTCCCTTCTATCTTCAAATTGTGCCCCCTTGTTCTTACACATCTCTTTTTCTGAAAGATGCTACTCTCTTGGACTTTGTTGATTCCCTTGAGGTATTTAAAAGTTTCTATCATGTCCCCCCTCTCCCTCCTTTCCTCGAGGCTATACATCTTAAGCTTCTTTATTCTTTCTTCATATGTCTTCTGGTGCAGACACTGCACCATTTTGGTTGCCCTCCTCTGGACAGCCTCCACCTTGTCTATGTTTATGTGGAGATGGGGTCTCCAGAACTGTACACAGTACTGCAGATGTGGTCTTACCAACTGTCTGTACAGAGGGCCAACAACTTCCTGTTTTCTACTGGTGATGCCTCTCCCTATGCATCCCAGTATCCCCCCAGCCCTCCTTGCTGCCTTCTCATATTGCTGGCCCACCTTTAGGTCATCTGATATAATTACCCCCCGGTCCCTTTCCATTTTTGTTGTTGTCAGTATCTCACACCCACTGTGTACTTTTCCCCTGGGTTTTTGTTTCCCAGGTGCATTACTTTGCACTTCTTTGCATTGAATCTAAGCTGTTATACATTTGACCATTCCTCCAACCTTGCCAAGTCCCTTTTCAGCCTTTCCACCCCACCTTGTGTATCAACCCTGTTGCAGATCTTTGTGTCATCTGCAAAGAGACATACTTTTCCTTCCAGTCCCTCTGCAATGTCACATATAAAAACATTAAAAAGTACCAGCTCCAGTACTGTACCCTATGGTACCCCACTAGTAACCCTCCTTTCTTCACTGTGGACTCCATTTACTATTACCCTCTGTGTCCTGTTGCCCAGCCAGTGTTTTACCCAGGCTACCACCCTCGGACCCACTACCAGTAAAAACAACAACAACAATAGTACTTTAAACACTACACTCCATAGTACTACTGAGGAACTCCACTGAGTCCCTCCTCCTCTTCTTGTCTTCTCTTCTATCTTCTTTAGGAACACCTGCAAGAAAAAAAGACAACACACACTTGTAATCTGCATACACAGTCTATCTAAACCCCTACCATCAAAACACTGAAGAATCCCAAGAAGATTTTCCTTTTTTTCAGAAAAGTAGAAAAAACAATATAAACATTAGAAAACAGTAGAAAACAATGACATTATTTATAATACACAACATTTAGGGGATGGAGTGCCCTAAAAGTCCCATCTAGTGACCACAGTGCCTGAAGGCAAGTCCATTAAAGAGTCTCTCCTAGTCCAGAGCCCGGTGAAGCACAGTTCTAGCAGGTTAAAGTCCCGAAGGGGAGAGTCTTTGAGGACAGTTCAAACATCTGGAGTCTGCTAGTGTAGGGTGTGTACTGCAATGTCATAAGAATAGAAAAGTCTGGACTTACCAGTCCCTTGTAGAATGAAAATGGTACCACACCAGGTCCTCAGCTGAAGACTCTCCCTGGCAGCATTCTTCCAATACAGCTGGGCGGACATCTTCTGGAAAATGACAGGAGGGCACATCTGGAAACTGCTGGGCTGATGTCATCTCTGGAGATGGAATCTTGGAACAGAAACAAAAAGGAAAACAGCTGGTCTGAAGTCACCTGATACCCAGGTGATGAATCAGAATACAGCTGGGCTGGTGTCCTCTCTGGATCTGAAGTCATCGGGTGGGCCAGTTGATGGATTCTGGAAAGTCAGTACACTGCAGAACTGATGAATGTGGGGCACCTGAGTCCTGGACATCCATACTGGCAGAACAACAATGATATGGCAATGGCTGGAGTAGCAGCACTGGCTACCACTGCTCTGCTTTCCATTTGGCAGGCATGGGCACATTCACAGGAAGGTTTTTGCACTGTGGCCAATAGCACAACGGGTCAGGCGCTTGAATTATTACCCCGTCTGGGAACTCATAATTCCCACTGTGAAAGGTTTCACATCCCTCTCCATCCACTATTTGAACAGTGTCCATAAACAGTGTCCTGCTTCTTTTCCACTGGTTGTATTTTTCGTGAAACATTCTGTTCTTGACATGCATGTTTGCACCAGGATGCACACATTTCATTGATTCTTCTCAAATCCAAAATTTCCTGCTTTTTTCAATCTCTTCCCAGACTCTCCAAGGAAAGGTAGGAAAGGACATCTCATAGATTTCATTCGCTTTCCTACGAACCAGTTTTTCCTCTTTACTAGCTTTGGTCAACCTGAGACCTCTGGCCTGGCTTGGGGGTGGCCAGTCCTGGTTCTGCAGCTATGCATTCTTAATGACACAATAAATGGATCCCTGGCTTCTTCTTGCACAGCCAGGGCAGTGGAATCACCACTCTCTTCCATGCGTTCCTCTGAGGCAAGAGCTTGAGGTTGTGTACCAGTTCCTTTTTCACAAGGCCACATAGGTTCCCCCCCTTCTTCTTCCTTACTGAAAATCTGTGCCCAGCAGTGAGCAGTTGTCCTCACTCCTGAGACTGTCCACTCTTTGGTGGGCACGGAGGTCGAAACCTCCCATTCAAAGGCCTCCCTCATCTCGTCTTCACCTATGAGACTTGGGCTAGGTGTCTCTCTCCAAGGGTCTACTGATGCTCTTCCTGAAATGTCTCTCTGCAACCCAGACTCTGAAACATCAGCATATTGTTCTATCTGTAAATCTGCATACTCTTGCTTTGCACCACACTCTGAGGGGCCTTCTCCAACAGGCTCCGCCTGGTGCTGTGTGCTGTCAACTGCAGATTCTTGAACTTTTGTCCATGTGGGAGCCAGATGAATCTTGGGTGCTTTGAACAGACCATATTTCTCTTGGCACCCAGAACAGTGAGGTACCATGACGACGTCCCTTCCAGCATTTTAGGACATCAAACATACTTGCACTGCATATCCAGGAATCACCACATGAGGAGGCAGTCATCCCCCTCAGTAAGATCTCTCAATGTCCATTAACTTGTTAACTTCTACTGCTATTACAGCCCAGGCATGATCTGGGTAGCGGGCTGGTCCTGAAGCCATGACTGCAGAGAAAACAAATGCTCACTGTTATTTCAAGTCCCACATCACTGAAAAATCTCTTTCTCTTTCAAAATGGCTCCTCTGCTGCTGTGTTTACATTACTATCCCACACTGTAATGGCGGCGGCAGCACTCCTACACATCAACGTTCTGTAATTGGGTCAAGCCACTGAGCATCCGAGTTACACACGCTACTGATAACTTTACTCAACCTGCTGACTATGGGTACCTAGTGGCTCCGGTAGAATTCTCCAGAGCATAGCCCTAATAGATCAGTACTGCAACCCCTACTGCAGGTCAGGGCTACAGCCTGTATATCCCCCCAGTCCTCTAGGGGAAATCTGTCTGCCTCTAACTTAGAATTCCCAAAACAAAACAAACAGGGAACCTCCCCGACCCTGGACATCATGCAACCACAGACTAGGAGCTAATACCATACACTATGCATTACTCCCATGCTCCCCCACAACCATACCTGTGGAAGAAAAAGTTACACACAGTAACAACAACAACAACAGTACTTTAAACACTACACTCTAAAGTACTACTAAAGAAGTCCACTGAGTCCCTCCTCCTCTTCTTGTCTTCTCTTCTATCTTCTTTAGGAACACCTGCAAGAAAAAGAAAGACAAAACACACTCCTAATCTGCATACACAGTCTATCTAAACACCTACCATCAAAACACTGGAGAATCCCAGAAAGATTTTCTTTTTTTTAGAAAAGTAGAAAAAACAGTATAAACATTAGAAAACAGTAGAAAACAATGACATTATTTATAATACACAATATTTGGGGGATGGAGTGCCCTTAAAGTCCCATCTAGTGACCACAGTGCCTGAAGGCAAGTCCATTAAAGAGTCTCTCTAGTCAGAGGCTGGTGAGCACAGTTCTAGCAGGTTAAAGTCCCGAAGGGGAGAGCCTTTGAGGACAGTTCAAACATCTGGAGTCTGCTAGTGTAGGGCATGTACTGCAATGTCATAAGAATAAAAAAGTCTGGACTTACCAGTCCCTTTTTGAATGAAAATGGTACCACACCAGGTCCTCAGCTGAAGACTCTCCCTGGCAGCATTCTTCTGATACAGCTGGGAAGACATCTTCTGGGAAATGACAGGAGGGCACATCTGGAAACTGCTGGACTGATGTCATCCTGGAGATGGAATCTTGGAACAGGAACAAAAAGGAAAACAGCTGGTCTGAAGTCACCTGATACCCAGGTGATGAATCAGAATACAGCTGGGCTGGTGTCCTCTCTGGATCTGAAGTCATCTGGTGGGCCAGTCGATGGATTCTGGAAAGTCAGTACACTGCAGAACTGCTGAAAGTGGGGCACCTGAGTCCTGGACATCCATACTGGCAGAACAACAATGATATGGCAATGGCTGAAGTAGCAGCACTGGCTACCACTGCTCTGCTTTCCATTTGATAGGCATGGACACATTCACAGGAAGGTTTTTGCACTGTGGCCAATAGCACAATGGGTCAGGCGCTTGAATTATTACCCCATCTGGGCACTCATAATTCACACTGTGAAAGGTTTCATGTCCCTCTCCATCCACTATTCGAACAGTGTCCATAAACAGTGTCCTGCTTCTTTTCCACTGGTTGTATTTTTCGTGAAACATTCTGTTCTTGACATGCTTGTTTGCACCAGGATGCACACATTTCATTGCTTCTTCTCAAATCCAAGATTTTCTGCTTTTTTCAATCTCCTCCCAGACTCTCCGAGGAAAGGTAGGAAAGGACATCTTGTAGATTTAATTCACTTTCCTAAGAATCAGTTTTTCCTCTTTACTAGCTTTGGTCAACCTGAGACCTCTGGCCTCGCTTGGGGGTGGCCAGTCCTGGTTCTGCCAGCTACGCATTCTTAATGACACAAAAAATGGATCCCTGGCTTCTTCTTGCACAGCCAGGGCAGTGGAATCACCACTCACTTCCATGTGTTCCTCTGAGGCAAGAGCTTGAGGATGTGTACCAGTTCCTTTTTCACAAGGCCATATAGGTTCCCCCTCTTCTTCTTCCTCACTGAGAATCTGTGCCCAGGAGTGAGCAGTCATCCTCACTCCTGAGACTGTCCACTCTTCGCTGGGTGCGGAGATTGAAATCTCCCATTCAAAGGCCACCCTCATCTCGTCTTCACCTATGAGACTTGGGCTAGGCACCTCTCTCTCTCCAAGGGTCTACTAATACTCTTCCTGAAATGTCTCTCTGCAACTCAGACTCTGAAACATCAGCACATTGTTCTGTCTGTAAATCTGCATCCTTTTGCTTTGTGCCACACTCTGAGGGGCCTTCTCCAACAGGCTTCGCCTGGTGCTGTGTGTGGCTAACTGCAGATTCTTGAACTTTTGTCCAGGTGGGAGCCAAACGAATCTTGGGCACTTTGAACAAACCATATTTCTCTTGGCACCCAGAACAGTGAGGTACCATGATGACGTCTCTTCCAGCATTTAAGGACATCAAACATACTTGCACTGCATATCCAGGAATCGCCACATGAGGAGGCAGTCATCCCCCATAGTAATATCTCTCAATGTCCCTTAACTTGTTAACTTCTACTGCTATCACAGCCCAGGCATGATCTGGGTAGGGGCTGGTCCTGAAGACATGACTGCAAAGAAAACCAACGCTCACTGTTATTTTAAGTCCCACATCACTGAACACTTTCTTTCTCTTTCAAAATGGCTCCTCTGCTGCTGTGTTTACATTACTACCCCACCCTGTAATAGCGGCGGCAGCACTCCTACACATCAACGTTGTGTAATTGGGTCAAGCCACTGCGCATCTGATTTACACACTCTACTGATAACTCCGCTCAAACTGCACAAACTTGCACTGTTCTTTTTGCTAGCACATTTATATGATTTACCACAGACTTTTTACTCACTGAAGACATTGTTCTAGCTTACAGTCCCTTAAAGCCTCAGTATTTCATAGCACAGGATTGCCTGTATTTCTTGCTGCATATCTGATACAACTCGCAGTCTCTCTCATGGCTTTGAAACTTATACTGATGCTGAACCTATAATTATGTTCACAGTCGATTGCTTAGAATGCTTGCTTTTGCTGATAAAACTTAACACAGTCCATATTTGCAAAGCGATAACACTGCTACACACAGATTCAGCTGGCTTTTGGCAAAATCACTTAGTTTGAGCAATTATTTCTGTTGGTACTCACTGTTATCAGTAGCTGTTTGCTGTGATGTAAAATGGCCTGCAGCCAGTCTTGGAGGCCTCTGAAAAGAAGCAGGTTGGTAGTCCTGCCAATTGTCCCTCTGAACACCGCACTCATAGTCCAGTCGATCGAGATGTGGGTTGAGCCTGAATTTAAACAGAAAAGTCAGTTTTTAAACTTTTTACAGTGCTTTCAGTCAACGCGACGTTCCTCCTGGTAAGCCAATTCGCACTCTCCACTCACTCTCGCTCTCAAATGCTGTGCAGTCGCTCTAGAGCTGGCTTGGGGGTGGGACTGATTGCAGTATCACCAATTACTCGATGCCATGCAAATGAGCCTCTTTTCCTCTCGTGCTCTTCTCCTCACAGCAAGCATCAAGTAGGCAAATTTAAACTGCAAAACCACACTTTTATTTTCTCAACTGACTCCATGGCGGGAGCCCATTTCAACCATTTTTCATGGTCATTAAGCACAACTAGTCTCTCAGTTCACTCAGAAAGCATTTCCCTTGTCTAGGGCAAAATTTTCCTTTTGCTACTCACAGTTTTCCACACTTTTCTTTGTCACAAACTCTTTTAAAAGCTGGCAAATGCTGTAATTTGATGCAGAACAAGGGCATACACTTTCAGGCTTTACTGCTCCTTGGTAAACAGTTGGCATTTTAATAGCAGCACATGGATAACAGCACACAGTGGCACATTAGTTAACATTGCTTCAGCTTTTTGGGCTACCCACTGCCACATAACCAAAACACTAACCATTGTCCGAGTGACCTTTCTTACATTCCTCCCTAAATTACAAACCCGAATCCTCAGCGGTGCCTCCATTTTTGTAACCCTCACCCAGGTATGCCATTTCTATCTGACAGCTCTACCTGGTGAGCTGGGTTCGGGGAGGAATATGTCACTTGGCACATTGGCTACTCTGCACAGGTGCACCCAAGTAACTCCAGACAAAAGAAGCAATAACTGTAATGTCCAATACCAGAAGTGGGATTCTAAAGTGTGGCTTTTACTCACATCCAACAGAGTAAATAAAGCATAGATGGACCCCCATGGGGCTACACTCCTGGTAATGCAGATTTAAGGAGACCAGAAGACATCCTCATCACTTTAGCCCTCAGGCTCTGAACCACACTGGGCATACAGCCCAAACTTGTATGCTGCTCTGGGTTTTCCCTGGCTCCGCTCCCTTGCCAGCCACTTGGACACTTTCCATATAGCATGAAAACATTTACTGGTGGCTCCCTAATCCACCTATGAGCACTTCTGCTCCTTAAAGGAATCTTCCTCATCAATCCCATGTCTGGGTACTTTTCCCAGGCACTGGCCAAGTACCTGAGAGAAAGCAACAGGTGTCCCAGAGCAAATATGTAGAGGTGAATTTGGTTACTACTGATGAGGGGTCTCCCACCTCTCACTCCCATAATTCATACCCGGCTATTTCTCTGGACTGTAACACCTCATCCTTTAAAACACTTTGCTGTGTATATTCTTTTTAATGTATTTCACATTCAGTCTACTGTCTTTACATCCCATTTGTTCTGGACTTGAACATACTTAATAAGTGGCTTTGTCCATTGCTCTAGACCCCCCCACAGAGTTAAGCAGTCCACTCCCCACATCTTCCAAACTGTACTTGGCTGCCTTTTCCTGACCCCACAGTAACAGTCCCATTAGTTTTATCTTGATGCAGGTGAAAACACATGGCACTTTAGCAGAGCGAACTCACCTTCTGGTTGCAGGTGCCCCACAGGCATTTCCTCCTCAAGGAACTCTCTTCCAGAGCTTCTGGTGCCTCAGCATGAACTTAAACAAGGCAGCTTCTTTTCCCCTAGCTGGATCAAGGGTGTTTGCCCCTGGAAGCAGGCTGATTCCTTCCCCCCATTCCTGCAAGGATGGGGCCCTGAACCATTGAAAGTGGTCTCCAGCACTTCAATATGCTCTGCTTTTGTTCCTCTTCAGGTGAGAACACACACCTAAAATAACAAAAAGTAGCTCTTTGACAGAGCTTAGAGCTCTGAGGGCCTGCTTACAGCAGAGCACCTCTTTCCGACTGCACACACTCTACTGGACTCTACAGACTCTACTTCAAAATCCCCAATGTTCTACCCTAACCTCCAGCTGCAGCATTCCAGTGTGGCTTATGCAGCTGCAACATTTCTAAATGATGTCATCTTTCAGGTTCAGCTGAGCCTGAGAACAGAGTGAGACATTGTGAAATCCATTATCCATTTAACTGGAGTTTCACAAGCTGCCTTCCCTGCCTACCACTAGGTCTTACTGGGATTCTAGTAACCCCAGGTAATGGGGGGGTTACATATATATATATATATTTGATGTTAGGGTTACCAACCTGCCTCCTCACCCTCCATAGGCCAATAGGCATCATGTTGTACCTTGGGGTCATTGGTCCTAACTCTCACCCCATTCCATGTGTAAACAAGCTGAGATTTTGCAGTACAGGGAAATGGGGTGAGAGTTAGGCCTGATAACCCCAAGGTACAATCTGATGCCTGTTGGCCTGTGGAGGCTGGGGGATGAGGGTTAGGGTTGGTAACCCTAACATCAAATGTTCAGACTTTTGTTGGTGTGGAATCAACCCTGATACATTAATGGAGTTTTTTGCAATGAATGTCCCTTCTTTTTGAAAAAGTGAAATGTTACTCATATGGTATCTACCCACCTATAAGTGTAGAGGCATAGAGCAAGAGGGCCCTGTGCTCCCAATTTTGCATAATGGGATCCATAGTTGGGAGCATGGTCCCACTGAGCCTTGTGCTCCCACCCATCCATAAGTGTAGAGACATAGCACAGGAGGGCCCAGTGCTCCCAGTATTACAAGATGGCATCCATGGGTGGGACTGTGGGCCCTCTGGGTCCTGAGCTCCCACCCACCTATAAGTATAGATACATAGTGCAGTAGGGCCCTGTGCTTTCAGTTTTGCTTAATTTGATCCATAGGTGAGAGCACGGTCCTCCTAGCCCTGCACTCCCACCCACCCAGAAGTGCACAAGCATAGCACAGGATGGTCCTGAACTCCCAGGTTTGCAAAATGGTATCCATACTTAGGTGGGCATGCAGGCCCTCCAGACCCTGCAGTATCTCACACTCATAATTGTGCAGCCATAGCACAGGAAGGCCCTGTGCTCCTAGTTTTGCACAATGTTATGCATTGGTGGAAGCATGGGCCCTTTGGGCCCTGCACTCTCACCCACTCATAAGTGTGCAACTATAGCACAGAAATGACCTGAGCTCATAGTTTTGCATAATTGTATCCACAGGTGGGAATGTGGGCCCTCTGGGCCGTGCACTTCCACATACTCATAAGTGAACAAGCATAGCTCAGGAAGGCCTTCTGCTCCCAAGTCTGAAAAATGGTAGCCATAGGTGGGAGCATAGGCCCACTCAATAACTCTACAAGCATACCACAGGAAGGCCTTGTGCTCCCAAGTTTGCAAAATGGTTGCCATAGGTGGGAACACAGGCTCTCCAGGCCCTGCACTCCCACTCTCATAAGTGTACAAGCATAGTGCAGGAAGACCCACTGCTTGCAAGTCTGCAAAATGGTAGCCATAGGAGGGAGCATGAGCCCTCTGGGCCCTGTACTCCCCCCTCAATCACATGTGTAGAGGCACATTGCAGTAGGGCCCTGTGCTCCCTCTTTAGCATAAATGATATGCACAGGTGGGAGTGTGGGCCATCTGGGCCCTCCGCTCCCACTTAACCATAAATACAGACACATACAACAGGCTTAGAGACATTCCAAGTAACCCTTGCGATGCTTATTTTGCAACATCTAGTTAACCATAGCAACTGTGGAAAAAATTATTTCACAGTTGTATTCATGACCTAGCCACTTCCACATGTACTAAGCTACGCTTAGCAAAAAATCTGTATCTCGAATCATTTTCAAGCTATAGTCACTGAAAGGCACCACAGTTACCACCATGTCATCCAATGGGAAGATTTGAAATTTTGGAGTGCTGTAACTCTGTAAGTGGCATAAATGTTTTCACCAAACCAACAAAATGCACATCTGTGGGGCAAGGGCTTACCACCCTGCAAATTTCAGTCCCAAAGTCCTAACCATTTTTTTTCTCTAAAGTGGCAAAGAAAACAGTTTTTTGGGGGCTCTTTACCTGCAAATCATTCGTATAAATTCTGTGGATATTTGGGAAAGTACCATAACTTTAGCTGGGAGTGCTTCTGTGAAAGATCCAGGGACTTCTGCAAAATCACTGCATAGTTTCAAGAAAGTGCTGCAGAACTTTTACAAAATCACGCTGAACTTTCGTGAATGTTCTGCAGCTAAAATGGAGGAAAATTTAGAAAATCATATTTCTGGGCATCCTATCAAAAAACTAATGGCAGGGTTGTGTTCCTAGGGCCCTGATTAGGTAAGAGTAAGCCGCCAACTGTAGCCAGAAGAGAGTGAGCACAGACAGAGTGAGTCAGCAGCTTTACAAGAGTATAGTAACCCTCACTCTGGGTTCCGTCTAGCTGACTCACTCGGTCTGTGCTCACTCTCTTCTGGCTACAGTCGGTGGCTTCATTCTATTACTGAAACATAAGAAAAGATACCATGAGAGACACACTTTTGTTCATTTCTAAACAGAGAGAGGCTTACTCTCAGCTTCTAACAGGTTGTGACTTTCTGCTATAGATACCGCTCGGTCACGGAACATTTTGGCCATGAAAGTGAAAGTGCCCCACGGTCACTCCTCTCTTCCTGTAAAAGAAAGGGAGCTTTCTTTTACAGAAGTGAAGTAAGCTCAAAAAATCTAAGTTCTCTTACTTTTTGTACACAGAGCAGTTAATGGACATCTGCAACCATATTATTTAATGGTATTGAGACTGTTCTGTCATGCTACTTCACAGTATAAAAGTAAAAGTGCTTGTGCTAAGAGACTGCGAAAATGGCAGGCAGGATTAGATTTTTACATGATGTTTTATTTAAAAATGAATGGCAGGATCAAGCACAACAGTGGGTACAGTGTGGAACTAGTGTATTTACTAATGCCTGTGGGTGGCAGCTTGAGTGTGCCAGTGGCAGCAGTTGTATGTCTATGTGGTGCCTATCTGTTTCAGGTGTGGATTGATCTCACTGCTGGTGAGAAGGTTGTGAGGGCTGGAAAGTAGCTCAGGTGTGCGGTCGTACTGGGAGGTGTGTGGTCATTGTGGAATAATGCACGGTCATGTGACATGTTTCAGTCAGTAAGGATATTGGATTTTCACTGATTTTCCTTACCCATTTTATAAATATATATGTGTGTGTGTATATATATATATATATATCTCTACAGTACACCAATGTCCACTGCGTGTCTGTGACCAGCCCTTCACTGCAAGCAGGGTTTGCTGTACCTCAAGCCTCCACTCGGGGTCAGGAAAGTAGCAGGCAATGGCCCTTTCCCTCCCCCCAGAGAAGGCAAGAAGTCATGGGACGCTCAAGCCTCTCTCCCCTGGCCAGCCCTATAGTGACCCGAGTTCACTCCCGAACCCGGGTTGCCAGCGTCGAAAGCGGAAACCCAACTGCTGTGCTGGCAGGCTGGCCTGTAATCATGTTTTAGTTATTATTATGATTACACTTTTAAGTTTTTCTGTGTGTTTACCCTTTAAATAAACATCAGATAAACATAGTTTGTTGAAACAGTGCACAAAACCTGCATTCATATGTAGTTACGCTTGTAAGAATACATTTAATAATGCCAAAAGTAATAACATAGTAGTTACACAATAAATTTGCTGTTACATTTTGCAACAGCTATTACATGTGTCATTGCTTTTGTAAGAACAAATTACATAATGCCAGAAGAGATACAGTGGTAGTTGCACAACAGATTTTCTGTTACACTTTGCAACAGCTATTAAATGTGTAGTTACACTTGTCAGAATTAACTGATTTGTGCCAAAAGGTAGACAGTAGTGGCTGCACATGTTACTATTATTTCATGCAAATTGGGTAAATACACAACATGCAAATGTGAAACAAGTTAACAGCTGCATAGTAGTTACAGTACAGTCACCGTGTAGTTACTTCATGCAAATTGTGTGTAACTGCACAGCTAGCAAATGTGAAACACAGAAATATTGAATTTGATGGCAGATAAGGACCACTTGGCCCACCTAGTCTACCCATTTCCCTTCCTAACGGATAGGCTGCAGATCCTAGTTAACCAACAGCCTACTTCCTCCTCCCCCCCCCACTAGAATTGCCTTATGTCTGTCTCATGCATTCTTGAATACCCCCACTGTTTTTGACTCTACAACCTCCTCAGGAAGGCTGTTACATGCATCTACAACCCTCTCTGTGAATAAATACTTCCTCACATTACCACTAAGATGTCCCCTCTCTATCTTTAAATTGTGCCCCCTTGTTCTTCCACACCTCTTTTTCTGAAAGATGCTACCCTCTTAGACTTTGCACTAAATGTGCCTCTTAGACTTTGTTGATTCCCTTGAGGTATTTTGAAAGTTTCTATCATGCCCCCCCCTTTCCTCAAGGCTATACATCTCAAGCTCCTTTAGTCTTTCTTTATATGTCTTCTGGTGCATACCCTACACCATTTTGGTTGCCCTCCTCTGGACAGTAACTAGTTAACAACTACATAGTAGTTACATGTAACTGCACAATAGTTAGTGTAGTTACAATATAGTCAGAAATATAGAAACACAGAAATTGACAGCAGATAAGGACCTCCAGGCCCATCCAGTCTTCCAATGTGTCCCACCTTTTCTTTTCTATACAGTAGTTACAGTGTAGTTAATGACCTTAAAGTGTTATAGCTAAATGTTAAAAAAAGACAAATATGAGAAATACAGTGTTTTTTTCACATGATTTTTTTCTCCACTGGAACTGTTCCTATCCTTGTAGCTCAGTTTCACCAAAATGCATTTGCCATTGATCTATGATGGACTGTAATCAGACAGAATGCAATCCAATCCAGTTATGCCTTGTAGAAACAGAGATTGGATGTGTCACAGGCTTTTGGGTATATGGGTGGCATTTATCAGTAATTTGTTTAAAGTCTTATTTGTCTACATGAATAGGCCTAAATAATGCCTTTTAGTGGGGAGGAATTAAAGAGGAGAGACTGAAAGGATATATATATATATATATATATATATATATATATATATATATATCTATATATATACTATATATATATATATATATATATATATATATATATATATATATATTACAGTGGCACAGGTAGTGCACTATAGTTAGGGTTGAGTACACCATTTAAAGTTAAAGTGTGAAATTTTGCATCTTAATAACTTTGCCTCAGTATGATGGATCTACCTGAAATTTGGCAAGCTCAGAGCAGTACTATACATAGAAACATAGAAACACAGAAGTTGATGGCAGATAAGGACTGCAAGGCCCATCCAGTCTGCCCATTTCATTTTCTACCTTATAAATGTGCCATCAGCCTTTGCTCTGTCAGTGGCCTATATATTCATACTCATCTGTATTGCTCCCTTATGCCTATCCCATGCCTGTTTGAAGCCTTGCTCTGTATTCATAGCTACCACTTCCTGAGGTAGGCAGTTCCATGCATCCACCACCCTTTCTGTGAAAAATAATTTCCTCACATTCCCCCTTAATCAGCCTCCCTCTAATCTCATGCTCTGTCCTCTTGTCCTGCTATTTTTCTTATATTTAAACATGTTAGACTCTTTCACCTTGTTAAAGCCCTTAAGGTGTTTGAATGTCTCGGTCATATCACCTCTCTCCCTCCTTTGCTCAAGAGTATACATATTGAGCTCCGTTAATCTGTCCTCATATCAGTCCCTGCACCATTTTGGTTGCCCTTCTCTGGACTGCCTCAATTTGGTTAATGTCCTTGTGAAGGTGTGGCCTCCAGTACTGTACGCAGTACTCCAGATGGGGCCTAATCAGTGTCTTGTAAAGAGGGATTATTACCTCCCTCTTACGACTTTTGATACCCCTACTAATACACCCTAACATCCCCCTAGCCTTAACTACTGCTTTAGAGGTCTGCTTGGATGATTTCAGGTCATCGGTGATGATGATGCCTAAGTCTATTTCTTCCTTTGTGACTGCCAGCAACTCCCCTCCCAGCCTATAGGTGGCTTCAGGGTTTCTCTTCCTTATGTGCATGATCTGGCGGGGTACCTCAGTGATCAGTCCTGGGGCCAGTCCTCTTCAATATCTTCATTAGTGACATTGCAGATGGACTAGAGGGTAAGGCTTGTCTGTTTGCAGATGACACCAAGATCTGCAACAGAGTAGATGATCCAGATGGGGTGGGCAGAATGAGAAGAGATCTGGATAAACTAGCAAAATGGTCAGAACAGTGGCAACTGGGATTTAATGCAAAGATGTGAACATGCCCCCTTTTCTCCTTTGAGCTTAGCAATACCCCCTCTGGACTTTCTCCTTTCACTAATGTATCTATAGAAAATCTTGTCACCTTCTTTTACTGTTCGTGCTAGAGTTTCCTCAGTTTGGGACTTTGCCTGCCTTACTGCCTTCCCTGCTTCCCTTAGGGCAGTTTGGCATACCTCTCAACTGTCCCTGATTTTGCCTCAAAATTTTACCTTGTCCCTCCTAAAAATTATGCTTCTGTGACCAAACAGAGGGGGTTGTAAGCAAAAAATAAAGTTAGCCATTAAAGTTACAGACTTGTTCTTCCTTAGAAATTGCATTTTACACTATGCCCCTTATTCTACCAGCTTTCTGAGTGGATATCACCAATTTTGAAGATGTGTCCCTGATTTTGGTCCTTTGTCCCTGATGTTTTTAAGCCTTGTCCCTGATTTATGAGGCAGGAGGTTGAGAGGTATGCAGTTTGGTATGCCTCCCTATCTTCATCCCGCTGTGTTCCCTTATATTTCCTGAAGGCCAGACTTTTGGCTCTGACCTTTTCTGCTACTGTATTTGAGAAACAAAGTGGTTTCCTTCTTCTTTTGCACTTCCTTTTCTGTCTAACACAATGGGATATTACTTCAAGTATTGCATCCTTAATGCTTGCACACGTTGCCTGTACCCTCTCCCCTGTGTTTCTTTTTGCCAGGGCTAGCTTAACTCTGTTGGCCATCTTATCAAAGTCAGCTCCTCTGAAGTCCCATATTCTTGCCTTGGAATGGGATGATTTAGATGTAGTGGCCAAATTGAACCATACCACGTGATGGTCACTGGCCCCCAGGTGACCTTCTACCTGGAGATCTGTGATCCCTTCCCTGTTAGTCAGTACTAGATCTAGGATAGCCCTGTCGCTTGTGGGTTGTTGTACCAGTTGTTTGAGGCCCTTCCCCTGCAGGGAATCCACCATGTGTCTAGTTCTGGCAGATGTTCCTGCTGGTATTGACCAATCTGTATCCAGCATGTTGAAGTCTCCCATTATCAGAACCTCCCCTTTGGCTGTCATGTTTTGTATATCTTCTAACAGTAATGTGTCTATGTCCTCCCCCTGGTCTGGGGGCCTGTAGACAACCCTATTTCTTATGGCTGTCCCATTTTCTGTTTCCAGGGTGACCCACAGTTCTTCTAGCTCTTATGTGTATTCTGAATTTCTGTAGCTTTGATATTTTCATTGACATAGAGGGCCACTCCACCCCACCCCCTTTTTGCACCTCTGTTACTTCTGAACAGTACATAGCCAGGTACTAATGTCTCCCAAGTGTGGTTACTGGTAAACCACATCTCACTAATTGCTACTGTGTCCAGTTTAGCCTCTGACATTATTACCTGCAGGTCTGGGATCTTACTTCCCATGCTGTGAGCAATTGTGTACATGATTTTCCATTGGCCAGATTTCAGTGTGTTAGTTGTTGGGTGAGGTTTGGCATTTCCCCTGTGCGTCATATAGGGAGACAGACCTTTTTTCTTACCTGGTGATGCAAATGAACTGCAAACATGCTGAATCCGTTTGACCACTAGCTAAGGGTGGAGGGGTGTTCTTCCCATTTGATGTATGGGGTGCTGCACCCCTCTCCCCATTTGCTAGTTTAAGTATTCTGCAAAGACGTCAAACTTCTGCCCCAATGCACTGACTCCCTCCTTAGTCAGATGCGGTCCATCAAATTTAAAGAACTTTCTCTCCCAGAACTGTTGCCAGTTCCCTACAGATCTGTGTCCTTTTTCCTAGCACCAGCCCTTGAGCAACATGTTTAACTCCCCTACCTCCCCTTCTCTGACCTTCCTTCCATCTGCCCCCCCTCACAGACTGGCAGGATTTCAGAGAAGTAGATATCGGATGAAATGGATGATAGTTTGTCACCCAGCCTGGTCAGGTGTTCCTTGATCTCCACAACTGACTGACTGGCAAGATCATTAGTCCCTATGTGTACCAGGACATCAATGTTTTCTCCTGCTTTGTGAACAATTTTAGCAATGCGGTCAGTGTCTCTCTATGCTGATGTACCTGGGAGACATCTGACCATTACCCCTGGCTGGAGATGGGTATCAACTCCCTGAATCATGGAGTCTCCTATGATTAGAAGTTTTTTTGATTTCCTTTTTGCTTTTTTGGCTTTGGTTCCTGCTTTGGGTGAGTTTTGCTGTGCTAGCTCCTGTGCTGCAGTGTCCTGCTCTGCAGTGTCCTCTGCCCCTTTGTTTGATTTCAGAGATAGAGGCAGATACCTGTTTGTAGTGTTTATATGGTTTTTGGAGGTAATATGTTGGAGAGCACAGCGTGATGGGGCACCTGATTTGCCCCTCCTAACCACCTGCCAACCTCCTGGACCAACTACCATATGCGGTTGAGGTTCTTCTGTTGGATGTTGGGGAAATGGCAGGTGGTTCTTATAATGTATTTCCTCTTGAATATGAAATCTGAGGCATGCAATCTCTGCCCATGCTGCCAGGAGCTGAGCCCTAAGATCTCTAAAGGCTCAGCATGTAGGACAGTGTCCTAAATGTTGTAAGACTGTCATTCTGAAAAGTGTTCCACAGTACCTGCAGTTAAAGATATCCATTCCAGATGAGTTGCTGGGTTTATAACCTGGTCAGAGTAATTAGAAGGAAGAAAATGCAAGTAATTGTTTGATTTTGTGTTTTGTTTCTCTGGATCTGCCAAGTTTTGTAATGGTCGGATATACAGTTGCAGAGTTATAATGTCAGTGGCTTAGTAGGTAGCACACTTGCCTCTGAGGCAGGGAGATCAGAGGGCTGTGGGTTCAGTTCCCACATCTGGCACTTGGGTTAATATCCCAGTACTGACACTGTAGTGCAGCATGAGGGGGTGCTGCACTTCTGAGGTGCCGTCTGTCGGATGAGTCATTAAACCGAGGTCCCATCTGCCTGGATTGGTGGTAGTTCAGGTGGATGTAAAAGATCCCATGGTACTTATCGAAAAGAGTAGGGGAAATTTTTATTTCAAAAAACAAAAGCAAAGCATAGCAAACAGTGTTACTTCACACAAAATGAAAACAGAAATTTGAACAAGATCAATGAAGTAATACAGTTGTATAAAAACTTGTCTACTACAAAAGAAAAAAAAACACATCAAATCACAACCTAGAAAGGGAAAAAAAACCTCCCCCCCAGAAAAGAAAGAAAAAAAATTCTTATTCAAATCTATAAAGTAGAAAAACATGCTAAATAGTGTCAGTTGCACCCCCTGTAATTAGATAACTTAAAGGACAAAACAATGTATTCCAAATTATTGTATCAAAAACAAAAACTCCAGTCTTAAGGAGAAAAAAAAACCTTCAGTAATTAGGACATTCATATATTTCTAACTAGAAACAAAGAGAGAAAAACACTGAAAAGAACATCATCTTTCAACCTACCCAAGGTACATTTTTCCAAAGAATCTCACCTACGGTAGTCCCCAGTGTGTTAATTTCATAAGCATATAATGCATCCAGGTCACCCTGTATATGGAAGAAAATTTATTGCATAGAGTAAATCTTATTTTGTAGAATTCTCAAACACCGTGCTTGCCAAATATGCCATTTAAGGCAAGCCAGAATAACATATACTGTACTTTTATGCCATTTACACCATACTCGTGGGAGTTAGCCTAATATCAAGATATTATATGTAATAGACTCAAACAATGGTTCTCCCCACCAATGTGCCAGTCCTGACCAAAAAGAGTTGGTGTGTGACCAATCGAAATATAAATGTTTTATTGTCTCCAACTGTCCCTGACAGGAAACTTCTGGACAAATCCTATCACATATTTGTTTGTGCTTCTGGTTAGCTTTTACATTTAGTTTCTGATGGGCACACAACCAAACCACATCTTGCATTTTCTCCGGTATTCTGGGCTCTATTATACTGGCTAGCAAAAAGGATGTATTTATATCAACAGAAACTAAAAAAAGGGGTTCCTCAAAATAACAAGTAGAAACTATATAATTATAAAAGGACTTTCTCTCATGTGACACAAACCAACTTAATTCTATTTTCCACAATCGAATATATTTAAGTGTGTATTGCACATATAAAGGAAACTGCCTTTCTACAGGGTGCCATTTTCCTCGACCCCAAGCTGCTAGAAAAGGGGCTCCCCACAGGGACATACACATAGTACCTACAGCAGTGTTTTCCAACAATAGAGGTCGAATAGAGGAATAGAAAAAATTCCCGGAAAAATGCACAATAGGGTGTAACATACCTAAGCCTCCCTCTTTCCAGGGTCTGTAGGTGTGTGCTTTCTTCACAGGATTCAAGCGACTACCCCACAATAACTGGAAAAAAAGACCCATAATTTTAGAATGCATTACAGAAGGCAAAGGAAAAATACGAGACAGAAAAAGAAAAATAGGGGCTATGTAGGATTTTAACAGAAAAACACGTTTCTTTCGTGTCATTTTCCATGATTGCCATTTTTTAAATTTAGAAAGAGCCGTATCATAAATTCCATCCCAATTACTATTTACTGAATCATGAGAACCAAAAAAACCCCAAGAAATTTCACTTTAGTAGTGATTACTGGTATGTCAAACAAGCTAACACTAGGAGCAGAACCTAAAGGCAACAAAAAACATTTAGACGTATTAATTGTAATACCAGTGCCCAATTGTACAGAACATAAAAATGTCAAAATGTGTATCCCAGAATCTACATCTGCAATAGAGCAAATACAATCATCTGCATATGCTAAAATCTTTGAAAAACAGAAACTCTCAGAGGACACAATAGCCTGAACCTGCATATCCCTGTCAATGTATCTCAATAAAGGGTCCAAACTGAATACAAATAAAAGCGGACTCAAAGGGCAGCCCTGTCTAACTCCTATCTGATAAGGGACCAGAACTCCCAAATGACCATTAACCAAGGGTGTTACCATTGCTGAGCTATACAGGGTTTTAAGTAGATTTAAAAAATAGACGGTATACCATAGTATGTTAAGACATCCCAAAGATAATCATGTCTTAAAGCATCAAAAGCTTTTTCTAAATCTAACACTAGAAGATAACCAGTTAGCTGTTTCTTTAAACCTTGCTCTATTAATTCCCTAATAAAAATTAAATTTTGGGAAATATTCCTACCCGAGACTGCACAGGTTTAAGTGGAAACCAACAATTTTTGTGAAACAGCTAATAGTCTGTTATTTAAAATGATAGCTAAAATGTTATAATCAGTGGTTAGGAGACTTAAAGGTCTCCAATTATGTAATTCCGTAGGGTCTCCCTTTTTATAAACAAAAAAAGGACCCCATTTCCCATACTAAGAGTAACTCTTTGTTCTTTCCATATAGCTTGGAAAACAACCAACAGCCATGGTGCAATAGTATCTCCATATTTTTATAAAACAGATTTGGCAAACCATCCCACCAGGTTTTGTATTAGTGGACAAATGACCAATTGCCTGTTTAATTTCAACTAAAGAAAAAGGAACCCTTAAGGCAGCAATTTCCCAATCTGTAAGTAACGGTATGTCTAAGGTGTGAAAAAAGGAAACAGGGGATGCTAAACCAGGTGTAGAAAAGGTCTTTTCAACATGCTCTTGCACCATGTTCCTGATCTGACGAGTATCATCAACCAAAGTTCCATCAGAAGTTTTTAAAGAGGTCATACATAAAGGTGGTAATTCTTGACTAGATAAATCAAGCGGATTCACTATCTCTCTAGTGTCCGTAATAAGATATTTCTGCTGCATCCTATATTGTTTTTCTCTGTCATGGAGAAAGGATATAATTTTTTCCTTGAGAGCCAAAACTTCTTGCCTCTGTACACCCTTTGAGGAAACTGCCTTCGATAAAAAAGCCATATACCGTGCTGAATACCCCAAATATGTGAGATAGGCATCTCTAGCTCTATGTCTTGAAAAGTGCAAAAAAAGACATTTTAAATCCTTTTTTGTGTCCTCCCACCAATCCAGAGGACTATCATATAGAAAAGAAATATCAGACCCTAAGGAAAAAAAAGAAATCTAACTGAGCGGCAAGAGTGACATCCTGTAAAAGGGACATATTTAACTTCCAAAAACCACGGCCTAGAACAAGTTTTTGATAAGTTCCGAGAGTGAATTTAACAAGTAAATGATCAGATGTTTCCAAGAGCAACGTCGAAACAGAACTACAAGAAATTCTCTGAGATACAAACCAAAAATCTATTCTAGTAGAGATCGATCCTTTATGAAAGGTGTGCTCTGGCTTTTGGTGAAGTGTGTCATGGGGTCCACCAAATTGTTTGTTCTTAAAACATACAACAAAGCATTTGTATCACAGAATAATTTTTTTGTCTTACGTCCCCAATCTCTATTTGTTAAACCACAGTTAAAGTCACCCCCCCCAAACCACCAATTTTGAGGTATATAAATATGGGGAAATCCGTTTAAATAAAGCAGCTCTATCAGCTTTGGACTGGGGGGCATAAATATTTAAAAGTCGGTAACTGCAATGAGAAACAACTATATCCATGAGCATAACTCTACCAGGTACTATATCTAAAAGTTGTAACACTTTAATAGATAAGCTGGAAAAAAATAAAATCCCTAAGCCATCACATACTGCTTCCCCTGGTGACCAAAAGGAAACACCCCAGCGCCAATCCTGACTTGCTTCTTTAATACAGGCCAGGGAATTTAACCTGGTGTCTTGTAAAAAAATAATTGAACCAGGATGAATACTGAGACTGGCAAAAGTAATTCATCTCCTTAAAGGAGACTTTATACTGTTAACATTAACAGTAAGAAAAGAAATATTCATTGCCAGAAAGGTTTAGATGAGAGGGAGAGAAAAAAAAAAAGAATTAACCCTAAATAAAAAAAGACAAAAAAATCACTTCCATTTTTTTCGCTTTTTTGGTTTGGGTTTATCCTTGACCTCAAAATCCTGGACATGTTCAGGGAGTGAGGAGGCAATAGACGAGAAATCAGAATCTGCCTCTTCTTCATCTCTGTCTGGATTTTGTATTGGAGCAAATGGGTTTGTTATTGAGGTGTATTCTGTTTCTGGAAAAAAAAGGTGGGACCCCAGAACTCATTCTAGATGCTTTTGATCTAGTGACATGTTGAAAGGGGGTATCGGATAATGCCCCAGAGGGAGGCATACAAAGGGGTTCCTGAGCAGTGTGAGGTACAGTAGTTAAATGAAAATCAGAAACTGTCGGCTCCAATCCAGGCTGCACACTAGTTTCTGTCAGGGGCAAAGGGTTAGAGACCAAAATTCCAATCTGTCCTATATCAATAGAAGATGGAGGAGCCAGTGCACTGGTATCCATTTCATCAGGGATCGGGATGTGAGATACCACTCTCTCAGTTAAGCTAGGAACAGGGTCCTGAACTACTTTCTGAGCTTCAGAGTGGTCTAGCAAATCTTGCAACCTTTGACGTTCTCTTTGTGCATTTGCGACAAAAATGACTTGTTCAGCTCTGCGGGCAGTGTCAGCTTGATTATGTGACGCCCAAGAACATGTACGGAAAGTGTGTCCCTTTTCCTCACACAAATTACATTTCATAGGGTTTCTACAGTGTGCACCTATGTGCCCCAAATCCCCACACAATCCACATTTTTGCTGGTCGCATATATTACTCAAATGACCTAAAGCCCCACACTTCTAACATGTTCTGGGCTGTCCTGGATAAAAAAGCACCCCTTTATCTCGGCCCAGAAAAAAACAATTCGGCAAGTGCTTAGTTAAACCATTCTCAATACGTAAGTCAATTTGATATCTCCAACCCCCTGTCCATAGATGCTCATCATCAAGAATGGGTTCCGGGGGACTTTTAATGGAACAATGCTGTTTCAACCAGTATGTAATGTTAGCGACATTCACCCCTTCATTTCGAAATAGAATAGTAACTTTCTTTGAAACTGGTTTAGTCAAAGGTATTGCCAGGTAAGGTTTCCACAAAGGTGTATGTTTCAAAGCTAGCTATTGCTTCCAAAATCTGTCCAGACCTGCCAGATGTTTAAAACTGACATCAAAAACTGTATCCCCTGGCATATGAATCAGTGCATAAATCTCATAGATGTAAAACCTCATACTGTTTTTTAACAAGTCCCGACCAATAAAAAGTCTATTTGGGATCTCCTCCTGTGACCCCCTAAATTTCAAACGAACAGCATTTCGTCTTGCAGCAGGTTCATTACCCCTTCCAAAAGTGACTCAAAAAAGGCATTCAGCAATGATACCTTGCCACTCAGAAGGACCTTCATCTTGACCAAGCTCAGTTGTTTGCCCTGGTAAAGGGGAAGCAATACTATCATGGGAAACCACATTGAGTGGGGGTCAGGAGGCTGGCTTAAAACACCCTCTTCCAGTTCCCTAATGTGATCCAACATATCAGGACTAGGAGCCTTAGAAAAAGGGACTGATGAAATTGCAGATGGTTGACCTAAAGGAATACTGGGAATACTGGGAATCATAGAAACTGATGAGGGCAAAGAAGCCTCTAAAGGCTTTACATTTGCATCTCAGGATTTCCCATCTGGGGATCTGATCCACCCTGCAGCCTCCAAAGCTGTGGCCACCCACGGAGGAGAAGCAGGAGCCTCAACAGACCCCGTTTGAATGAAGTTCAGATTTTGATGGGGGGGTTCTGATTCAGGCAAGATAGATAACTTTGTGTTTGAAACACAGGTTTTAATATTCGGGTCTTCAAAACAACCCATAGGAGTCTGAGAACCCAATGTCTTTGATACATCTGTATGAGAAAGTCTTTTAGGCGAGACCAAGGTTCCTGCAGTGGCTGCTGCAGACATCAAAACATTGATATCCATATCAGAAGTAGAAGAAGACTCACCCTTCGATTGTACAGGTGGAGAAACACAATTAGGTAGTTCCTTAGCATTCATTTCACTTTCCGAAGCTCCAGTATTCAACAAAGCACTTTCGGCTTCCAGCCGGGGCTCTCCCCACACAACTTCCATTTCCTGGTGATGCTCATCCATCAAAACTGACCGGTATTGTTCCAACTCTGTCAGTAATGCATTCCGCCTTGCACAATACTGCTGTTCCATGACAAAAAGCTGCTCCTGAATATTTTCCTCCTCACTTGTTGCATTGTTTCTGGAATCGGACTCAACGTCCATTGTCGGCAATGAAACCGCTGCCAGCACAGCACCTCCTTCTGAGGTAGGTTCCATCCTGTAAAGTTAGTGCAGCTGATAGCTGAGGAGGAGAGCAGCTCCTCAGTTCCCTGCATGTCCTTCTCCGTCAGTGTCTGCAAGTACTCTGACTGAAAATCCTACCAACAGCGCCCTCCAGAGTAGGGGAATTTCCCCGGTGTCCTGGCCAAATTTCCCTCAATTCACTAAAAAAATACCACCAACAGCTTAGCCTGATTCAAGGTCAGTTGGCATTCATCGTATCCCCCTTCCCCGGGTCGTGCCTGAAAATAGGCAGGATTTGTCTAGTGCACTTACCCGGTCAGCAAAAACTAAATAAATAAATAAAGTGACATTCTGTAGTGCATTTACGCTTTTTTGCACATTCTTTGCTCGCACCTGCAGGACACATGGTTTGTGAGACTAGTCCAAAAACTTTAGGGAACATGAAGCCAGTGTCCCTGATGTGCCTTTTGAAGATTTCGTGAAAAAATATTAAACGGTTCAAAAGTTTTTAAAAAAACTATTTTCCCATTATAGTCAATAGGGAAGTTAACAAAAAGTTCAACAGTGTTGCAAATGTAGTTTTTAGTGTCGCAAATGACCCCTGTAGTGCTATGAGTCAGCCATTTTTTTTCAGTTAGTGGTCACAGAAATGCTCGTCATTTAAATTTGAGACCCTCTAGGGACACATTTATTTTTATGTTCACCTAGTCGGACCCTGAGGATGCCAGCCATGTCTTATTTGGGGGGTTAAACACCACAGAAATATGTTCTTGAAATTTATGTAAACTGTAGTGTCACAAAGTACCTTTGCACTTGCAACACTTTCTTGATTTTTTTTTTTTGTGAAAGTGTCGTGATTTGCGACACTACTCTGCGGCAGTATGGCCAAAATAACAGGAATTCTTTGCCACCATGCTGCAAAAGAACGGTTTGGTCTATTGGGCTGAAATTTGGAGGGAAGAAAGTCAACATCTCACAGATGTGCTTTTTGGTGGTCTGCTGACAAAATATTATAGGGATGCAAAGATACGGCACTCCAAAGTTGACGCTTTTTCCCATAGACTAACATTATGGTGTCCTCCGGGCCTTTCGAGGGCCGTATCTCACAAACTCTTCGAGATATGGACTTTTCGTCTGAAAAATGCTTAGCCTCCCCACTAGTGGACTAAGTGCAAAACTAGCCAGGAAAGTCATAATTTATATGAAATTTTAATTTTTTTTCTATGTCGTACGGTTCCTGAGATATAAACAGTTTAGTATTCCAAGTGCTCAGTTTCTTCTCCGAGGCCCATTATTATGCATACATTATTTGTATTCACTGTGTTACTCTATGCAGCTGTTAGTAAAAAAAAAGGGTGTGCGCATTAATTACTGTCACAGTTTTTGTTCCCACTTGTGTTTCCGTAACCGTTTGAGTTAGCGTTCCCGTCTACGCCACCGTGTGCGTTACACTTTGCATTTTCGTTTGCACTTGCGTTTGTGTTACTGTTATCATTTGTGTTTCCATTACTATTTTTGTTTGCATTTTGTTTTGCATCACCATGTGCATTACCATTTGTGTTTGCCTACACTCTTCTATTTGCATTTGCCTTTCCTTTGGCATCATCATTGCTGTTACCGTTAGCATTTGCATTTCCTATTGTGGTGCCATAACCATACACATTACCATTTGCATTTCCATACGCACTTGCATTTGCATTTCCATTTGTGTTACCATTCCTGTGTACGCCACCATGTGCATTACCCTTTGCGCTTTTGTTTGCGCTTGTGTTTGTGTTAGCATTTACATTTCCATTACTGTTTCTGTTTGCATTTCATTTTGCATCACCGTGTGCATTACCATATGTGTTTGTAACGTGCTTATGTTTGCATTTCCTGTGGCGTCATTGTTGCTGTTACTGTTAGCATTTGTGTTTCCTATTGCGGTACCATGACTGTGCACTTTACCAGTTGCATTTCTGTACATGCTTGCATTTCCATTTGCGTTATCGGTCCCGTCTACGCCACCGTGTGCATTACCCTTTGTGTTTTCATTTGCGCATGCGTTACTGTTAACATTTGTGTTCCCATTACTGTTTTTGTTTGCATTTTGTTTTGCATCACCATGTGCATTACAATTTGCATATGCATACATGCTTCCATTTGCGTTTCTTTTGGTGTCATTGTTGCTGTTACCATTAGCATTTGTGTTTTCTATTGTGGTACCATGACCGTGCACATTGCCAGTTGTGTTTCTGTATGTGCTTGCATTTCCATGTCTGCTTGCATTACCATTCCTATCTACGCTACCATGTGCGTTACCCTTTGCATTTTCATTTGCACTTGCATTACTGTTAACATTTATGTTTCTATTACTGGTTTTGTTTGTGTTTCATTTTGCATCACCGTGTGCATTGCCATTTTCGTTTGCATACGTGCTTCCATTTGCATTTCTGTTTCTGTTTCTTTTGGTGTCATCATTGCTGTTACCGTAAGTGTCTGCATTTCCAATTATGTTACCATGCTCGTGTGTATTACGGTGTGTGTTTCCATGCGCACTTGCATTTGCGTTTCTGCTTTTATTACCATTTGTGCTTGTGTTTGTATTACAGTTTGCGTTATCATTTATGTTTGCGTCACCATGTGCATTAGCACTTGCGATTGTGTTTGTGTCACCGTTACTTCACTATTTATAGTGCACATTCTCAAAAAGAAGGGAAACTGATGGCAAAAAAACTCTGTTTAATGCATCAGTTAGGGTTGTTCCACAGTGAGAAAAGTGAGGAAATTCAATGTTAGGGTTCCCACTCCCTCTTGCACCCCACCCCACTCCCCCACCAACAGGCATCGGGGTGTGCGTTAGGGTCATCGGTCCTAACTCTCACCCCATTCTCCTATACTTTACCACCTCAGCTTGTTTGCACATGGGATAGTGTGAGAGTTAGGACCAATGACCCCAACGCACACCCCAATGCCTGTTGGTGGGGGAAATATTATAAACTGAGCCAGGAAAAAGTAAAGACTGAACAGATCCGAGCTGACATTAAAAAATGTGATGTTCCTAAGGTCTGTTGCATGCACTATGCTTTCATTTTTGTGGGAGGGGCATGAGGTGGATCTATCATGTTGGAACAACTATCAGAGCTGCCATCCCCCCTGGGCATGACATTTATTACTCATTTAAAATAACACAAATGTAGTTTCACATTTTTACTATGAGGGAAGCAAGAAGATGAACCAACATGGTTAACAAATACATTGAATGACACCTGTGAATGAGTGGGGAGGGGGAGTTTTTTCTAATGTTCCTGGTGGTTTTATACTCCCTGGAACCTGCTATTCATTTTTCTTTTTCTTATTGCATCTTGTCCCAGGCAATCTTCCCAGAGTGCAGTTTTCTCTATTGTTTAATAGCTCTGGGTGGAGGCCAATGTCTTGTTACACTGTCTTTTGTTTCAAATTAACCACAGACATCATGACAGCCAGAGGAGACACACTTTAAGTCTTAGGGTATATACAGCATAATTAAAAAGTTTTCATATGCATAATCTTTCCATTCATGTTATTGCTAGACATACTGTAGGTAGCTTGGCTTGAGGAAGGGTTAACATGATCAGGACCCCATAGCAATTGAGATGCATATAAAGCAAATAAGTCCAGATGCGCTAATTTACCCTACAACTGTTAAGTGTCACAGTCTGCATTTTCTCTTGAAATGGTTACTTTAGCATTTTTGTTTATTTCAAAATATTTAATATTCTGACTATGTGGTTATGTCATGTACCATAACCGATCTCCAGCCTTAACCCCCCATACCCCAACTTGCATAGAAGATAGTGCTTGTAAACAAATCTAATAATTTTGCCACTGTGTTCTGGTGTGTGTGTGTGTGTGTGTGTGTGTGTGTGTGTGCTTTTGATTCAATTGCTTGTGTCTTGAATGGAAAACAGTGCTTGTAGACAATCTAATAATTTCACAGCTGCGTTCTACGTGTGTGTGTGTGTGTGTGTGTGTGTGTGTGTGTGTATGTGTGTGTGTGTGTTTGCACACGCGTGTGTGTGTTCCTCTGAGACTGTTCTTGCCACCTAGGAAAGGTTGAAATGATGAGGTATCTCCTCTCTGTTCCTGGATGCAAGTTCCCTCCACCCTGGGAACACCTGCCTGCTGAATAAGGAAGGGTTGTAGGAACCCAGGGAATGATTATGGGGGGGTGGGGCTGATGGTCATCAAAATGGAAAGGGATTTGGGGGTAATCATATTGGATGACCAAAAGGTGGCTAAACAATGTACCAAAGCTGTGAGGAGAGCCACTGGAAGTCTGTGGTGCATAGGGAGAGGTATTAACAGCAGAAGGAAGTGAGTGGTGATGCCACTGTGTAGATCACTAGTGAGACTTCATTTGGAATATGGTGTCCAGTTCTGGAAGCTGCATTTCTGTCATGCAACTTTAAATCACAAAGGGATTAAATGGTTCTATTTTAGATTTCTCCTACTTCTCCCACTGGTTAGCCTTATGGAATGCAACCAAAACATATCTTGGCTAGCATGATGAATGTACCTACACAAGTTGCTTCTCAGCCTACAGCACTGTCTTTTCAAAATGCTAACTTCTTGTTGAAAATATGGTGTAATTTTTCCATCCATGTTATTCCTAGACATACTGTAGGTGGCTTGGCTTGAGGAAGGGTGAACACGGTCTGGACCCCTTAGCAATTGAGATGCATATGCAGGAAATAAGTCCAGATGTGCTAACTTACCCTATAACCGTTAAATATCATAGTTTGCATTTTCTTCTTGAAATGGTTACTTTTGCATTTATGTTTATTTTAAAATATTTAATATCCTGACCATGTGGTTATGTCATGGACCATAACTGACCTCCAGACTTAACCCCCCCCCGTGCTCCAACTTGCATAGAAAATAGTACTTGTAGACAAATCTAATCATTTTGCTGCTGTGTTCTGGTGTGTTTTGGTGTGTGTGTGTGTGTGTGTGTGTGTGATTGTATGTTTGTGTGTGCTTTTCATTCAGTTGCTTGTGTCTTGCATGGAAAACAGTGCTTGAAGACAATCTAATCATTTTGCAGCTGTATTCTGCTGTGTGTGTGTGTGTGTGTGTGTGTGTGTGTGTGTGTGTGTGTGTGTGTGTTCCTCTGAGGCTGTTCTTGCAACCTAGGAAAGGTACTTCCCCAGACATAGCAGCAGTACATTGCATAGCAGATATACAATGTCAATAAGCAGGTTATGCAACATATGTGCTGAGCAGTTACTGAAGCAAGAAATGCACAGCTGTAATTTTTTACATCCTGTTCACAATGTTTTTTGCACCTGTGGTGCCAAATGGCAGTCACTCTGCAAAATCTCCTTTTGTCTAATGAACTGATAGTGTCACTGTTCATGTGGTGGGGTCACAAAAAGCCCATGCTGAACACTAGGAGTAAAAATACCAAGGAATGTCCAGGGCATTAGGGTTTCTGACCATAACACCCTGCACTGCAGGGACAGACAGGCATCAGGGGTGTGACTTGGGATTGTCAACAGTAGTGCTCAAGCCATTCCACCCCCATCCCCACCATGCAGCCAGTGACAGATATCAAGGTGTGCCTTTGACTTTTCAGCCCCAAAGTTCACTTCTTTCTCTTATACTGTACCCATTTCAGCATATTTCCTTATGGAATGGGGTGAGGTAAAATTTGGAAACCCCAAGGCACAACTCAACCATTGTCTGTGTCTGCAGGGTAGGGTGAGGTGAAATGGCATGAGTGTTATGGGCAATGACCCAAAGGCACACCCCAATGCCTGTCCATGTCTATGGGGTGGGGATGGGGTTAGTGTCACTTCAATACTTCACTGCCATTCCTATTCTGCCTGTCTGTCTGTGTGTGTGTCTCTCTCTATCTATAAGTACTTATCTATCTTTCTATTAATTGCATGTATTGCTATTTTTACCTATTTCTAAAACAAAGCTGCATATCACATTTGCCTGCACTCTGAGCACATTCTTATGAAACTGAACATATTTGTACTCCACTTCTACGTAGACCTCATACTTTCCTAATATTCCCATCATCACAAGCATAACTTCCTTGCCCTTATCAAAAGTGACCCCCTCTGAAAGTTAATATCATATTTTCTCTATCAGTCCATCATCATCATCATCAGTGTCAGTGGCTCAGTAGGTAGCACACTCGCCTCTGAGGCCGGGAGATCAGAGGGCTGTGGGTTCAGTTGCCACATCTGGCACTAGGGTTAATATCCCAATATTGACACTGTAGTGCAGCATGAGAGGGGTGCTGCACTGCTGAGGTGCCATCTTTCGGATGAGATGTTAAACCAAGGTCCCATCTGCCTGGATTGGTGGTAGTTCAGGTGGATGTTAAAGATCCCATGGCACTTATCAAAAAGAGTAGGGATAATTTTATTATAATAAGAAGAATAACAAGAAATAACAAAACAAAATTATTCAGTGACATCAATCATTAGGGAAGCGCAAAAAAACAAACAATAAGTGAATGCATATACTTTTCAAATAACAATCAGAAAGGACAGTCCCGAACAACTACTGTCAGAACTTATACAAGCTAACAAAACTTCACTGTTTATATTTAATAATATGTGAGAACCCCTTCCACCACAACCTAACCGATTCTGCAGTATATATTTGTAATTCATTTAAATAAACTTTCAGTAATTTAGTGGTTACATAAAGAAAAAATGCTTTTTCCGAAGTCTTTCTTTGATACAATACCCATTGGCACCTAATTTGCCATAAGCAAAACCTTAAAACCGCCAATAAGAGCCACACCGTGTTTTTTTCATATTTTTGTAAATGAAAAGGGAGATCTCCAATAATGAAGTGGTTATAAGAAGGATTCAACAACCATGGTAATGACCAATGTTTTGCTAAATAGGCCCATAAAGGAACAGTATTTGAAGATTCAAAATAGAAATGTTCCATAGTTTCTTCAACATTTATACATTTCAAATGTGGGCAATTTTGTTCATCCTTTGCTTTGTATTTAGCCGTCCCTCTGACATTTATCCTACCATACATAATTAACCATTGCAATTCCCACATATAAGTTGGCAGTCTTGGGTTATTTAATTGGTCCAGCACTGTCTGATTTAAGGAAGAGGGGCAGTCCTTAAAAACTGGACTCACAGGATAGCATGAATCCATAATGGCTTTACATAATGTTTTAGCCGAACTGCAACAAATTTGAGTTTTTGTCAATTTCCATTTGTATAATTTTTGCACTGCCAGTTTAAAATAAACAGGAAGAGAATGGTGGTGGTTCCATTTTGGAGCATACTGCGTCCAAGACTTCAAATATCTGCCAATAACTGCCCTAAACCACTGCTCTTAGCTCCCATTAGAAGAACGAATTGAAGCTTTTAATGAGTTTACAAAAAACAATGAAAAACAAAATAGCACAGGGTCAATCATACCTACACCCCCTTTTTTTTTCTCTAAATAGTATAACATCTCTTAATTGGGTTAAGCCTATTTCCCCAGAAAAATTGAAAAAAAGACTATAAAGTTTAGTTTCAAACTGTGATGGTAGAGGAAAAATAACTGCAATATATTGTATACAAGGTAAAATAAATCGTTTCAAGATGTGCACTCTTTTGAGTTTACTAAATCGAAATATTTTCCAACAGGTTATTTTCCCCTCCACCTTATCCAAGACTGTTATCCAGTTCTCCGAGGGTAAGGTTTGGGAACCAAACAAAACTCCCAAAACAGTGATTGGACCTTTTGTTATGGTAATAGAGTGTTTACAGACTGACCGCTGAGAGCTACACCCCATCCATAGACCTTTAGATTTTACAAAATTCAATTTGGTATTAGAAAATTTAGCAAAGGTTTGAAACTCTGGAAAAACGAATCCAATTGATCCAAATTCTGAAAAAATAGACAAACATCATCAGCAAATGCTTGTATCGACAATCGCTGTGTCATACCTGGGATTAAAATACCTTCCCATAAAGGTTTTAAACTGACAGCTCTGATCAATGGCTCCAATGAAAAAATGTATAACAGAGGACTTAATGGGCACCCTTGCCTCACCCCTGTTGTAATCTCTAGGGGCTGACCCAAACTTCCCTGAATAATAGGGAATACCTTAGTTTTCACATACAAACCTTCAATGATACCCAAAATTTGAAATGGAATCCCAAAATATCTTAAAGTATGAAAAAGAAATCCATGATTTACCCTATCAAATGCTTTTTCAAAGTCTAGGGAAATCAAACACCCGCCAGTACCTAAGTCAGACATGTGTTCAATCACATCCCTGATTGTGGACAACATTGACTGAATTCTCTGATTGGGGATTCCACAGTGCTGTACCGGTGAAATTACTATCGTTGCCCAGCGTTTTAATCTGATATTAATCAGGGTTGCCAAAATTTTATAGTCGGAGTTTAATAGAGTGATTGGTCTCCAGTTTTCGAGCATCCCCTTATCCCCAGATTTGAAAAGATAAATTTGAACCTCTTGTGTAAAAGAGCTCGGAACTGAACTTCCCAATGAAAAAGAATTAAAGAGCCATAGTAAGCCCACACTCAATACAGTGCGAAATGCTTTATAAAATGAGTTTGACAACCCATCTATCCCTGGAGAGGTATTGTCTTTCAAATGACCTATAACATCTTCAATTTCCTGAACCGAAAAGGGTTTTATTATGTCAGCCATCATGCATTGATCTAACTGGGAAGGAGGAATAAAGCTTAAATAGTCCCTCATTTCTTGAACAGATGGCGATTCAGTAGGCCTCAAATTTTGAAAGTAATTATTAATAACAGTACTAATGCCCTTTACATCTGTCACCTTGCCAGACGTGTTCAGAAACTCTAAAGCAGTAGAGTCTTTCAGTTTTTTACACAATGAATAGGGGTCCCCAATAACTGATTTCTCCAAATGGTTATTCAAAAGCCCTTGCAAAGATTTAGCCCTATCGTATTGTTACCTTCTCATATCTTTCTGAATAATCGTGATTTGAGCAGATAAATCCTGATTGGTAACATTCGCTATTGAATACAAATTTTGTAAATGGGCTCTAAGTTTTAAATAAGCACCAAACTGAATTTCCTTTGATAGACTCCATAAGATTTAAACCATTCTTTACAGTCAGTCTTAGTCTCTTCCACCATCTGCCAAGATCAGTGTATAAAAACCTCACAGAAAGCCTAGCTTCCAAAATTAATTTAATTGAATTTTTAACCATTTGATCCTGAAGGCAGTGAGAATTTAATTTCCAATGAATAGTCCTCCGGCCTTGACAAGGTAATTCACCCACTTCTACTTGCACAAGCTGATGATCAGAAAATTCAATAGGTATTATAGTAAAATGATGTACCGAAAGGAATTTAGAAATTAGTAAATAATCAATAGTGGAGCCAGTCGACCCCTTATAAAAAGTATAACCAAATTTGTCTTTTAGTTTCTGATTGCAATTGATCAAGTCAGCTTTCAACATCAAAGTTTTCAAAAAATTAGAGTCACAATAGATTTTTTTTTGGGTCATCCCCTTAGTAAACAAGGTGCAATTAAAATCTCCACCCCATAGAATGGTTAAAGTTGTGACTAAATAAGGCTGTATTTCTTTAAAACATGCTATTCTGGCAGCTTTTGTTTGGGGGTTATATAGATTTATCAAACAAAATCTAATCCCCATCCAGGATCTGTCCAATATTAATACTCTTCCTGGGATCAGATCTATCAATTTATATAAGGAGAAGTGAGAACCGTTAAAAAGAATCCCAATGCCATCAGCCGTTGCTCTACCAAATGACCAAAACGACGGCCCCCATGGCCAGTCATTTTGAAAGAAGAGAATCTGAGCTTTAGAAAACATCCAAGTTTCCTGAATAAAACAGAGAGAAATCTTTTTGTCATGGAACAAATGAAAAAGAGCCTTACGTTTAACCGAATTCAGTAAACTATGTGTATTTAAGAATGCCCAAAGAAACCCCATTAGCCAAAACTACCAGTCAGGAAGCCACACTTTATGATTTTTTCCGACGTTTCTTTTTTTTATCTTTATACTCATTAAAGGGTTCATCTAAATTACCCTGTACTGACTTTTGAGAGTCAGAGTCCCCCGGGTCCATTTCTGAATCCCCCCAAACCGGAAAGAGCACAGCATACTTATTATGTGCATCACCCCCTACTTTTGCAGGGGCAGGAGTCGTTTTAAGGTTCCTACTAGACCGTCTAGGCGGCAAGGATAGAGGGGTCACTGAAACTTCAACTTTGTTTTCCTCAGGGTCTGTATAACAAACTGGTTGAAATAAACCAATCTCCTGAACTTGATTTTCTGGAATGCCAACTGCCAACTTCCTCTCAGATGGGGGGTTAATAGTGGGGGGAGCAACAGACATAACAGGTACTGGAATTCTTGGTGTTAAAGTTGTAACTGCCTGCTTCGGTTTAGAGGGGATGGTTACTAAGTCCTGCACCACGAACTCCGATTTAAGAGCAGCCTCCTGGGCCTGTTGCACCAACAGGTCTACACTACCACAGGAGGCCTTGTTCTTAACAGCCCATGTACAATCTTTAAAGGCATGTCCATATTCTTCACATAGATCACATTTTGTGGGGTTATCACATTGCATTATTCCATGTCCCAATTCCCCGCAATTGTCATATCTAGGGTGATCACATGAACTGGATAAATGGGTTCTTGAACCACATTTATAGTACGCCCGTGGTTGACCACTATAAAAACAAACACCCCTGTCCCTACCCAACTTGAAGGAGTTTGGAATATGCTCAATTCCTGTTTCTGATTGCCGCAATTTAACTTTGAATTACCAGCCCCCCATCCAAAATTGTTCAGAATCTAAAATTGGCTCAGGGTCACCTAGCAATTCACATTTTAGGGACAACCAGTGTGTGATGTCTTCCACATGGACCCCTTCATTTCGAAACATAACTGTGATGTATTTAATCAATGGTGTGGAAAGGGGAATAACCAGAAAGGGAGTCCACAAGGGGGAGAATTTTACCTGGGTATATCTCTCCCAGAATAGTTCTAATAAGTGTGCAGAACAAAAACTGATATCGAAATTGTCTTCACCTGAAATGTTAATGAAGGCAAAGACATCCCTTGCAGAAAATCCCAGAGAATCCTTAATCAACAATTTACCTACATGATATCTGTCTGGCCTATTAAGTAAATCCCCTTTATACCTAAGGCACACTGCATTACGCCTTGGCGCAGCCTCTCTTTTAGCATTAGAAAATAAAGACGACATTAACGGTTTTTCAGCAATCTGAACTGTATTAGGAGCTGACAAAACAGATTTAACATCAGCTATTTCCAAATCCCTTGTAACACCTATCAGATCATTACTAACAGGTTGTACTGAGTCCACTTCCTGCACTTTGAGAACCCCATCCCTCAAACCCTGGGGTTGCCACTCCGGGGAACATTTAGAAAAGTCAAAAGCTGGATCCCATGCTTGGGTAGGTGTCCATACCCCTTTACCAGACTGTCCCCATCCCGCAGCCTGTAACGCCCCCTTGGGAGACCAGGAATCGTCGTGGGCCAAAGGAACTTCAAACCGCTGAAGTCTATTCTTTACAACAAGCAATTTAGACTCCTTCTGGGCATCATGCCGATGCATCGTACCCTGATCAGCTTCTAAGTCCACTTGCTGAATCTTCTGCGATTGAAAATGAAAGTCAGTAACCCCATCTTGGTTACCTAAGTCCGTTTGATAACGGACTTCACTGGGAAAGTTAGCGAACCTATTGTCCCCTTCCAAGGGTTTGAAAACAAACCCTGAGTCTTTATTCAAACGTGAAGAGCTACTGACCGAAGATCTCATAGAACCACTCACCAACCGCTGTCCAGCAGCCTCCAATTCGGTGTCAACCATAACTGCTACCTTTGTTTTGGCCTGCAATACTCCTCTGTTTTGACCCTCCATACAATCTCCAGAACTAGGAACAATCCCCTCCACTGCCCCGGGTTGCACCTCTTGCGGTTCCGCCATATCCCTGTTCCGAAACACTTCCTCCTTCTGACGCACCTCCAGATTGTCTCGCGATACACCCAGCGCCAATCCTGCCGAAACCACAATATCTTCAGTCGCCAATGCTACGGGAGTCTCCGCTGAAGTCGCAAAAGAGGTATGACAGGTAGAATCCATTTCAGCCACGTTCATCTCCAGAGTCAGAAACCCTTCTGTTATAGACTTTGCCTCGTGAAAAATCTCCTCATTTTCCACCTCCGTGGGCATTAAACCTTGTGAGCACTTGCCAAACAGATATTCCAGGTCCTCGGTTGCCTTTTCCACAAATACCTCCTCTGGGCTCTCACGCACAGTGGCCATCTTGCCTCCAGCCAGTCGGCCCCCTACTGACAAACAGTAGGGGAATTTCCCCGGTGTCCTGGCCAAATTTTTCCCTCATTCACTAAAAATACCACCAACAGCTTAATCTGGTTCAAGATCAATTGGCATTCATCTGTATCCCCCTCCCCCGGGTCATGCCTGAAAATAGGCAGGATTTGTCTAGTGCACTTACCCGGTCAACAAAAACTCAATAAATAAAATAAATAAATCATTACACCTGACTTCCTGACATCAACACATTGCTTAAATATAACTAATATCACCTTATGGATAAAAAGCCTGCTCTCATAAAAAAAATAATTAAAAAACAACTGCAAATAATCCCAAGGCTGAACATATGCCAGCCATTACTTTTTCATGTACTGCCACCTTCTATACCATCATGTGGATTTGCATATGTTTCCCTTGATGCTTTGCATTTTTGGGATATGTTCAATTGTGTTTTCTTTAAAATTTCGCTGTCTGGCCAATATCATCCGGGATAACACATACATAAGTGGCATTTGCTCTGGGGTTCTTTTGTAAGCTTCCTATTCCTTCCATTAAAATGTGCACCTCCATATATTTTCCTAATGTGTATGCCTTCCATATAACAGAAACTAAAACAAATCTTACTACTTACAAATCATTGTGTTGTTTCTCCATACCTCCTTAACAACTCCACACAACTTCACTAACTTCATTATGCAGCTGTGGTGGATCTGACCAGATTTAGTTTTTCTCCTGTTGCCTGTATTCCTCTACCTTATTTCTTGCAACGAGCCCGGTCATATCTGTCCATGTTTCCCAGCCTGTCCCTCTTGTATGTTTACACTTGCCTTCTTGTCCCCCCTTTCCAACCACAGTTTCTTCCTTTTGCTGCCTCCCTTCCTCTGCCTTACCCCTTGTAATGAGCTCCGAAATATCTGTCCACAACATCTTCCTCATTTGAACTGTTTGTCCAAGAGATAAATGGCATAAACCAATTTAGTTGTTCATGAAACTAGCATATTGCACTTTAACTTTGCACATTCGGTCATAGATGGGAATCCTTTTCTATTTTAGGATTCAGTAATAATTCTGGATAAAGTCTTAGTTTTCTACACAACTAGAATGCTGTATTTTAACTGCACTAATTGGACATCAGTGGTAATACTGCTCTATTTTAGGACCTAATAATAGTTCAGGAAAAACTTTTGTATTTTTTTTTGTAGTTACTGTCTTGTATGTATATTGTGTATCATATCTGTTTAAAATACATACATGTATAGGTAACTTAGATTCAAACAGGGCTATCTTGAAAAATGGGTTGCATAACCTAAATGACATATTTTCCTGTACAAAAATAGTCTTTACTACTACTATTATTACTATGACTGCCCTCCCCCCTTTGCAAGTTTAAACACTTGGCAAGAGTCCAGCCCAGTGGCACTGAGGGTTGAGGTGCTGGATGCCACACCTCATGCTGCGCCGGCAACCTGGGTTCGGGAGCCAGCCAGGGCTGTCGGGGGTTGGCAGGGAAGAGAGAGGATTGAGCATCCAGAGGACTGCTCTCCTCTCTCAGGGGAGGGATCTGGGCTGCTCGGCATCCTTGCGACCCCCAGTGGAGACTGGGGTAATACAGGTACACCAGCAAAGAAGAGGGGCGGGAGTGTGGCAGACATCAGCAGGGAAGCCGTGCGCAGATGTCATTGCATGCTGCACTCCTGAGGGGACCAGAACATATAGAAATACCCCTTCTCACTTGTGGAGATGAAGGGGATGCCAGGGACACTGCCCACATCCCAACTGCTGGCCCGTTGGTTGGAGAACTCTAGGGTCTGACCCAATTCACACCAGGTACAATCTCCCTAATTGCAGATAGGTCATCGTTGGAGGATGGACCCGGCCATGGAGGGTGATCTAGGGGGTTAGGTTGACCTGGGTGATCGAGGGGAGTTCCTCCAACATGCCGGGATAGAGGCTGGGGTCGAGTGCATACCTTGGAAGGATGCCCAGGCTGGAAGGTGAACAAATAAGGGTAAAAAAAAAAAAACTTGGCAAGGAAGCATCTACATTTTTTCATTGAGGACCACAGTCCTCTCCCTGGATGGATGAAGGCTGCCCCTCCCTGTACAGGTCCCCATCTCTCCAGGTGGGTCCCCAGTCTCCAACAAAGAAAAAAACATTATCGCTGCACCAGCCCCTCAACCAACTATTGAACTTGCTGATGTGGAGATTTCGAGTCTCCCCATTACTGTGGAATGGCAGCACCTCTGAGAATGTTACTGAGCCTGTTACCTCTTCAAGGCAGCTACCCAACCCTCTGATGCCCCCCTGTGCTTGTTCTATGCTCACCTCCTCCTTGACTAGGTCATTTGTCCCCATATGTACCATGACCTCCACTGTATGGATACATTTGCATTTTCCTCTCAACATCACAAGAGGAAAACTGTATCACACTAACCCACAAGAATAGATTGTTGGTAATTTTAGGTAGTTTTTGTCCCATAGATTAAAACTGAATAAGATGGTTAAACTTAATTATATATTGAGGCATCTTCTATAACTGGACATGGGTTCAAAATTAATCCAATGGTTCATCTCAGCACTCTGGTAAGGTACCACCATAAAGCTGGGACTTAACTTTCCATATTTACAAAATGCAGTTGAAATTTGTTCTATTTCAAAAATAAATATCTTGGGTCTGCTGGCAGCTTTACCACTGCTGCAGCCATTGCCAATTGTTGTCTCAGGTCCCCTACAGCAGTTCAGAATGCCATGTGGTCTGACAGCAATTACCAGAGAAGGAGTATCTGCCAAGCAAGGAATGCCTACACAAGTGTTGTAAAAATCCCTAAAGGCATTATGACTAAAGGTTGCTGATTAAACACACTGCAATAGTGGAAGTGGAATCTGCATTTATATAGCGCTTTTCTTACATCCAAAGCACTTTACAAGCAATGCTAGACTGGTAGTGAAGTGACTGAATGTGTGGTGGCAGCCATATCGCACATCATCACCCACACACAGCCTGGATAATTGCATGAACCGGCTTATGGGAAGGGGAATGTTGGCCAGGACACCGGGAATGTTCCCTACTCTTTGTGAAGAGTGCCCTGGGTTCTTTTACTTCCACCTGGACACCCACCAGGATAACACCAGGATGGGTAGAAGGGACCTCAGTTTAACGTCTCATCCAAAGGACGGCACACCCCAGCAGTACAGCACCCCCCAATACTGCACTCGGATGCCAGCGATTTTTTAGGTGCAAGTCCAATCCTGGTGTGAGGCGAGAACCCACGACCTTCTGGTCCAGAGGCGGATGTGCTACCAACTGAGCCACGCTGACACCTAGTAAAGATGTAGCCCCTTAAATAGCATAATAAAATAGAATGCCAGAATAAAATATTCTGGGCCCCTGGTAAGGGGACATTTTTGGAGGAAGGTTTAGCATAACATTGATTCTCCTATATTTCAAAAGCAGTAAACATGAATGCAAGTAAGGTGCACACAACAGGAAAACTGTATCATGACTATACACATCAGTAGATTGTTGGGTAATTTCAGGTGACTTTTGTCCTAAGGTTTTAAATTGAATATGATTTTTAATTATGCTATTTAAAAGCTATTAAAATCTCTTGAAGATAATTATGCCAGTTATTGGCTACACCAATATTGCATACTGCACTGTACCCTTCACTTCTCTCTCTCTCTCTCAACTTGACTCCCTTTACTATGCCTTCTGTCTTTTTGCCTCCAACTTTAATTACAGGATTCATCACTGTTCTCTTACCTCCTGCCTTGACCTTCATCTGCTCAAACACAGGCATCTCACTCATTCTATAGCCTTCGACTCTAAATTCTGGTTCAACCTGCTCCCCTCCTGCATCTCTTCCCAACTCTCTCCATCCCCAGCCAAGACATATTCCCTTCGCTCTAGAGATTTACACTCCTCCTCACTCCCCACACATCATCCAACATGGGCAAATCTGCCTTTATCTATTGCCTCCCCTCTCTTTGGAACTCTCAAACTTCTCTCCTCTGCAACTCTCCCTCTCACTTCTCTGTCAAATCGCTGCTATGCCCTCTTCCTCTCCCTACTTATCCCCATAACATCACATAGCATTTAAATGTGTGTTAGAGTCATCTTACAATGTTCAATCAACATTTGTATAGCCTGAATTGAGTTGTATATTTATGTACATGATGCAAACTATTATACTAGTATATTTTGATCCCATTCTCCCTGTACCCAGGGTTGCACCTGGAAATGAGCCTTGGCTCAGCTTGTCGGTCCTGGTCAGCAAATGTTTAAATAAATAAAATAAAAGGATACACAATTATAATTTCCTGTGTATTTCATCAACAGTTCTTAGACCAGAGATAGTTTGATTCCCTCCTAACTGCCCTGTCTATCCACCTGGCCAATACCTCTACTCCCTCTGGGTGAATGTGAAGCCCATCCTGAGTGAAAACATGTCCCTTGCCACAAAAGGCCCTCCAATTGGCTGGAAAAATGAAAACATCCCTCTTATATATGACACTTAACCTATTGTTATGTTGGGTAATGGTCTTCTGCTGCTCCACACTAAACCCAAGGACTAGGAAGATCTCTAATATAATCTCCCTGAATACTGTTTCCTTTAGGAACATCCTTAGTTCAACGAATAATATCCATGTGTCCTCAGAATTTGTGCTTCCTCTGTAGTGATGTGTGAAGCTGCCAAAATTTGCTCTGTGAAAAAAATCTGTGAATTCTGGCAAATTTGTGAAGCTGAGGACCACAATTTGATTTGCTATTTGCCAGGCAAATTTGAAAAATTTGAATGATGAATGACCAAATTGTGGGTGAATAACAACACAAATTGCATACCACACTACCTTCTCCTACCTAAGAACAATATAAACCATGATACCCACCTCCCACCCCCCACTGGTACCTTCCTCCCTTTTCCACTTCACTGTAAGGTGTGGGTTTGTAAGGAGGATGCTGTTCCACAGTTGTAGATACTAAGAAGCAAAAAATTTATTGAAGTTGGACAATTACTGTGAACTTCAGACAAAAAAACAACATAATAACTTCTTTAAAATAAACATAAGTTACCAAGCTGCATCTCGGACAGTAGAAGGACTTAGTGAACATCATACTGGAGTCAGAGTACGTCTGTACCCCACCAGGCTATCTACAGAACTGAATAAAAACCAAGGCTTATATACTAAAAGGAGAACATGTGATTTGTTTAACTCCTCCCTATGCTTTTCAAAATTATCTTTAAAGAGCAAATAAATCTATTTTCATTTCTGAGCTCAGAATAACATTTCCTTTTAAGTTGTAATGTTGTCAACATCACTTTATAGAAACAACAACTGGTTAATAAAATTTTAGTTTCAAACACTGCAGAAGTAACTCCACCTCCTAGTACTGTGCCTTTAAATATGGGAGTTGACTGACTGGCCAGCTCTATAGTACAGAATAGGAAGTGAGACTCCACACAGAGAAGCAGGTAACCTTTTATGAGGGAAACATTTGTTTGTTTTATAAATTATTCCAATAGAATGAATTAAAGGCATTCAAGCCACTTTTTAGAAGCATTTTAACTAAAGTAAAAAGGCAAAAAGAAACACTTTTATTTAACCTTTGTTTAACAGAGAAAGGGGGGGGGTTAAGGCCAAACAAACCACAGTGTTGTACAAGTTGTTTTTACAGGCCTTCTTTTGTTTTTGTAGCTTGTTTAGGTCATGAATTAGTTGTTTTGTAGTTTCTACTGAATTAATTCCTTTTTGTATGCTGCAAATTGTGTCAAATGCAGGCTGTTCATTTAGAAGGAGTTTCAAACCAGAAAGACCCATTTTCTACAGCAAACAGGCTGAAAGGCACTTTAAAGGGGTTTTATATGCAAACATTTTGGGGCTGCATTTACATTATTTCCACAGAACAACTAGCCTGTAAAGCAGGTCTAGCTTACTCCATATATTTACAAGGAGGGGACAAGGGGGCTACCTAACGCTAAATGGGATGCAAACCAAGACCATATGAGGGTTTGCATACATAAAGGGGTCATTACAAGACCCACTCTATGGATATAACTAAGTGCTTACAATTCCCATATCCAAATGAAATGAAATACTCATTTTAAACAACTATTGTGTTTCTGCATACCTCACATTAGAAAGGTTCTGAAGGGGGGGGCAACCAAAGAAAGAGCTGTGCAGAACTTCATATACCAGGGCAAGAATACATAAGGGATAGAAAGAACGTTATACAGGTGGCCTGCCTATATAACATGGAAAGAAAGATGAGGAGTTACAGCAAGAAAGGAGGAGATTAAAAAGGGCTGTTGCAACAGATTTAAAAAAAAAAATTAGATTTGCCTGGTATATGGAGGTATCTGTCACATTCCTCCTCACTCAAGAAGAAACCAATGGAACCTTTCAATAAAATCATCATTGGTTTCTTTTACAGTTTCTGAAATGGAACAGATCTCCCATTTTTGAAAGGGGAGATGGAGCTTTAGCCCTCCCTCTCCCAAAGCCCCACTCCAGAGTCCCTTAAACAAAAATATTCTTTGAGAGATACCAAACTAACAGTATCTCTTACTCATTACTTTCATTACTTACTTTAACTCCGGAGTCTGTTATTACCAGATTATCATCTGCACCATAACGTGATAGATAATCAGCATTGAGGTGTTTCTTTCCTGCTCGATGTTGTATTTCAAAATTGTAGGGGTGCAGGGCCAAATACCAACGCATGATGTGAGGGTTTTTATCCTTCATTATGTGTAGCTAACATAATGGATTGTGATCAGTTATTACCAAAAATTTTCTGCCCCATAAGTAAATTTTAAGAGCATTTATGGCCCAACGAATAGCCAAACATTCCTTTTCTATCATGGAATATTTAGTCTCTCTTAAATGTAATTTTCTGCTGATAAAGATGATGGGGTGTTCTTCCTCATCGAGTTGGGACAAGACAGCCCCAATACCCTGATTGAACGCGCCTGTTTGTACTATGAATGGTTTCTGGAAATTTGGACTATGTAAAATGGGGTGAGAACACAAGTTTGCCTTTAAAAGGGTGAATGCTTGCTCACACTATACATTCCACTGAACCTTTTCTGGTTTATTCTTTTTTGTAAGTTCAATTAATGGACTGGCTATATCTGCGAAATTGGCCACAAAGCATCGATAGTAACCAGCTAGTCCTAGAAAGGCTATCACTTGTTTTTTTGTTTGAGGTTGGGGACTGTTGGCAATAGCGTTTACTTTACCTATTTCAGGCTTTACTTTGCCATTCCCAATAATAAAACCTAAGTATCTGGTCTCTTGCATGGCCAACGAACACTTAGTTGAATTTATAGTCAGTCCGGCCTTCAGTATAATTGATAATGCAGTTTGAAGGTGTATCATATGTTCCTCCCAAGATGGACTAAAAATAATGATGTCATCCAAATAGGCTGCTCTATAGTCCATGTGGGGATGTAACAGATGATCCATGCATCTCTGAAAAGTTGCCAGAGCACCATGCAAACCAAAAGGCATTTTTGTGAACTGAAATAAGCCTAAGGGGGTACTGAAAGCTGTTTTATCTTGTGAGACCGCATCTAAGGGTTTTTGCCAATATCCCTTTGATAGGTCCAGAGTGCTTATGTATTGAGCATTGCCCAGTCTATCAATAATATCATCGATTCGGGGACTAGGATACTCATCAAATTGAGATATTGCATTTAGTTTATGAAAATCTAGGCAAACCCTTACACCTCCCTCTTTTTTCTTTACCACCACCATAGGAAAACTCCATGGACTCATTGAAGGTGTAATTGCTCCCAAATGTTGCATTTTTCTGATTTCTTTAATAACTTCCTCCCTCAGACTTTCAGGGAACCTATAGGGTTTATGTCTAATAGGCTTATCAGTATTTACTTCTATGTGATGTTCAACTCCTTCAACTTTTCCAGGTGTTGAAGTAAAAATAGTCTGGAATGTACTAAGGATATTCTGTAGTTCCTTTCTTTGCTTAGGACTTAATCTGTTATTAATGGTCACATCCTTCATTTCTCCTAAACCATCTAGGTACTCATAAGCTAACTCCAATTCATTTTCATCCTTTCCCGAGTACACAAATAAAGATGTTGGCTTTCTGTCATGCCAGAGTTTTAAGAGATTAGCATGATAGATCTTACATTTTTGTCTTTTGTCTGGGCAGATAATTTCATAGTTCACCGGTCCAGTTTGTCTATGGACTGTATAGGGCTCTTGCCATTTCATTAATAATTCATTCTCCGTACATGGCAACAAAAGGAGTACTTTATCACCAGGCTGGAAAGTTTTAAACCCAACCCCTTTGTCATAGTACTGTTTTTGAGATATTTGATGGCCTATATTACTTTGTTGGGCCTTCCTAGCATACTTTGCTAGTTTGCAGCGCAATGAAGTAATATAGTCTAGTGTAGATATGGGTACAGTATCAGACTTTGTTCCTTCCCAGCTTTCTTTTATTATGTCCAACACTCCCCTGGAATTTTTACCAAAAAGTAGCTCAAAAGGAGAATACCCTGTGGAGGCCTGGGGTACCTCACAGTAGGCAAACATTAAGAATGGTAAATACCTATCCCAGGATTTGCCTTCCTCATCTGTGAATTTTCTTAGCATTTGTTTTAAAGTTTTATTAAAACATTCCACCAGTCCATCAGATTGAGGATGGTAGGGGGACGTAAAGATAGAGTGTACCCCCAAGGCCTGGTAAAGACTTTGTAATACTTGGGAACAGAAGTTGCTGCCCCTGTCTGTCAGTATTTCTCGAGGTATACCCATTCTAGAAAATACTTTTACCAACTCCTCAGCAACCTTTTCAGCTGTAACTGTACGCATAGATATAGCCTCTGGATATTTTGAAAAGTAGTCACAAATAACCAGAATAAAGTGGTTTTCTTTTGTGCTTTTAGGCAAAGGACCTACTATATCCATGGCTATACGGGTGAATGGGGAGTCTACAGAAGGTAAAGGTTGAAGGGGCACTTTATCATTTTTAAGGACGGGTCTTACTTTCTGACACTGTTCACATGATATACAGTACTCAGCTACATGATCGTGTATACCTGGCCAGTAAAATCTGTTAAATAATCTCTGTAATGTACGTTCCTTTCCTTGGTGGCCAGCTATAAGAATGTCATGTGCAAGCCCTAGCAGTTAATCCATATAAACAGTAGGCACCATTAATTGTAAAACATTCTCCTCAGTTTTTGGATTAATACACTTTCTATACAAAAGTTCCTTATGAAGCACCATACTGTGTTCTGCTTCTGGATCTTTGCCCACCTGTAAAAAAAAAAAAAAAAAAAGGTTTTAGTGTACTATCATTCAATTGGGCTAGTCCCAAATCTGCTTGTCTCTTTAAGTCCTTCAAATCAACAGTATCTTTAGAGTCTTTATGGGACTGCTGCTACATCTGTTTGTCTTGACGTCTTTCCATTTTTGGTTTTCTTGTCTTGCCAGGAAGCTCAAATAAATCTTCTTCAAAGGGAAATGAGTGTTTTAAGATTGTGTCTGTTTTTTCTTGAGCTCGGGTAGTCATTGCTCCTATATTTGTAGTAGTGGCAAGTAATTGGGAAAAGTCTGGATGATCATGCCCAATGATAACTGGCACAGGGAGATGGGAAACCACACCAACCTCCATTTTACGCGTAACAGATTGGACTTGAATCTCTACCTGTAGTATTGGATACTTATGTGTGTCACCATGAATGTAGGGTACTTGTGTTTGTGTTTGAAAATCAGGAACTGCAGGTAACATATTAGCTCTGATCAGGGTTTGTCTGCTACTGGAATCTAATAACACAACCATGTCCTTTCTATTGACTTTGACAGGTATAATATACTATCCCCAATTGTAGAGCACCAAATGAGTAGGGCTGGTTTTCTTCTTTGGGCAGAACCTTGCAATGTGCCCTTCCCCTTGACAGGAATGATATGTTATCTCAGCATTAGATGATGTGGCAACATTTACATTTTTAGCAGTTCCACTAGATACAGAAGTAATAGCCGAGGAGGGCCTTACTGTAGGATGGATTGTACTGGTTCCAGAATACCCCTTGTTCCTATTTGGTCTTGCAGTCAGGTAGTCTTCTGCTAACTGAACCGCCTTCTTAGCTGTCTCTGGTCGATGTTCTCAAACCCACATCTGAACGTCTTGGGGTAAGATATGTAAAAAGTGTTCCAAAACAACAGCCTCCAACATTTGTTCTTTAGTATTGGTGGAAGGTTGCAACCACTTAGTACACAAGTCCTTTAATCTGGTGAAGGCCTCCTGGGGGTTATCTGAGGACTGAAATCTTAAAGTCCAAAATCGTTGCCTATATGTCTCTAAACATATGTCATAACGCTTTAAAATTGCTTCCTTTACAGCATCATAGTCTTCACTCTTTGCACTCTCCACATTGCCATAGGCTAACTGAGCTTTTCCAGTAAGATAAGGTGCAAGACGTATCACCCACTGTCCTCTATGCCATTGACAGGCTCGTGCTATGCGTTCAAATGTAGTCAGATATGTTTCTATATCATCTGTTGCACTTAACTTAGTAAGTTTTATGTCCTTAGGATTATCACTTGGTGGGGGGGGTCTACCAACACCAATAGCTTGTATGGCTCTCAAAGTATCTGCCCACCTGGCCTCATTGCGCTGCATATCCCTTTCCCTCTGTTTCTCCAAGGCAAGTTGTTGGATGCATAGTCATTGCAGTAGATCTTGGGCATCTCCAGTAGGGGGTTCTCTCTCCAATTCCTCCCTCTTACCATCTTCCATGGGTACACCAACCACACCATTCTTTTCAGGCTTCACAGTTTTCCATCTAACATCTGGTATACCAGTCATCAAGGGCTGTCCCAACTTCTCTGCCAAGGTTCGAGTCAGCACACCCACTGGTATTTCCTCCAGGGACATCCACGTCCTCTTTCAATAGTCTGAGCAGTATTACTGGAAGGATCCCACTTTAAACACCATATGTGAGGTGTGGGTTTGTAAGGAGTACGCTGTTCCACAGTTGTAGATACTTAGAAGCAAAAATTTTTTTGAAGTTGGACAATTACTGCGAACTTCAGATGAAAAAAATAAATAACATAATAAATTCTTCAAAATAAACATAAGTTACCAAGCAGCATCTCAGACACTAGAAGGAGCTAGTGAACATCATACTGGGGTCAGAGTATGTCTGTACCCCCACCAGGCTATCTACAGAACTGAATAAAACCAAGGCTTATATACCAAAAGGAGAATATGCGACTTGTTTAACTCCTCCCTATGCTTTTCAAAATTATCTTTAAAGAGCAAAATAAATCTATTTTCATTTCTGAGCTCAGAATAACATTTCCTTTTAAGTTGTAATGTTGTCAACATCACTTTATAGAAACAACAACTGGTTAATAAAAGTTTAGTTTCAAACACTGCAGGAGTAACTCTACCTCCTAGTGTCGTGTATGGGAAGGACGTCACCACGTCATAGAGAAGGGGGAGGGGCACTTGACACAAACAGTGATGGAGTAAAGATGTCTGAAGCTTGCCTCGGAGTCCGTGTGCATTATTGACCTAGCTTAGCATGGTAGATGCAAGTCTAGAGCAGAACAATGGCAACGAGGAGGGGATGTGAAGATGATAGTTAAATCTTAAACACAGTAAGCTGTTAAAACAATGGAAAGCGCTGTACCAAAGTTCAACTGTTATTGTGAACCAGCCACGCTTGGACTGAGATGGACACGATGGCTCGCTTCCTTCGAACTGTTCGCCGATGGAAAAGGGTTGATACTAGCTGACAACGTGAGTGCGGCTATGAGACAACGGAGAAGAGCTTTGTTGCTGCACCTTGCTGGGACGGATGTATAAGACATTTTTTCAATGCTCGCGGACACCGGAGGGCCAATGGATTACGAAATGGTAGTAACAGCATTGAATGCCTACTTTGAGCCGCAAGTAAATACTGTGTTTGTGCGGCAAGCTTTTTATCAGCTAAAACAGAAGACTGGGGAGACAGTGCAGCAGTTTGTTACTCGTTTGAGACAATCGGCTAAAGACTGTGATTTTGCTGGCAATAAAGACAACCAGATCAGAGATGCAATACTGAGCAAATGTAATTCGGAATATGTGCACCGTAAGTTGCTAGAGGAGGGACCTAGGCTGACATTAGCTCAGTCACTCAAGCTATCTGCACAGTGTGAGAGAACTGAAGTGCAAACGTCCGCAATGCATGTAAGCTCAGAGGCACAGAAAAAAGAAACAGTTAACGTGTGTTCAAAAATGAGGGGAGACATCACAAAAGGAAGCAGAAAAATGAAGATGGAAAAGATAAAAATGAGAAGGTGTGTTACCGTTGCGGTCACGCAGACCATTTGCAAAAGACCCTGCTTGCCCAGCTGAGGCAGACTTGCAAGAAATGCAATGGCAGAAATCATTTTGCTAAAATGTGCAAAACTAAAGGTAATGTGAAGCATACAGTCAAATGAGTTGATTCAGAGAAACCAGACAGAGACTATGTGTTCGTGGTAAATGGAAAATGTAATTCAGACAGAATAATGTTCTCGGTGGGAGGAGCTGATTTATTGACGTTGATTGACTCTGGGGCTACTAGCAATATTGTTGACCAGCAGACCTGAGAAATGTTGAAGAGCAAACAGATCAAGTGTCAATCATCAAAGACTGACAAAAAACTGTACACATACTCATCAACAAAGCCACTGGCAGTAAAGGGAGTTTTCACATGCAAAGTAGCCATAGGCAAATGCAGCACACAGGCTGAGTTCACAGTGATATGTGGGCATGGTGAACCTTTACTAGGAAAAGAGACTGCTGTTAAGTTAGGTGTACTTAAATTAGGTGTCAACATAGCAGCAGTGACTGATGTTAAAGCACAGATAAAGCAGCAATACCCTAAATTGTTTAAAAGGGTGGGTAAGCTCAACACAAAGCAGATAAGCCTACACATTGATGAGAATGTGACGCCAGTAGCGCAGCCCCTTAGGCGGGTACCTTTTCACCTGAGAGGAGCTGTGGATACCAAGATCAAGGAACTATTAGACATAGACATACTTGAGAAGGTTGATGGTGCCACACCATGGGTGAATCCAGTAGTGATTGTGCCGAAACAACACAAAGAAATCAGGCTGTGTCTGGACATGAGACAAGCTAATACAGCAATCGTATGTGGCAGGTACCCAATTCCCACAGTGGATGAACTGTTGCAAGGCATGAATGGGTCTATCATGTTCAGTAAACTGGATCTTAAATGGGGCTATCATCAGTTGGAGCTAACGCCAGAATCGAGAGGCATAACAATGTTTGCAGTGCATAATGGGACATACAGATATAAGAGACTCATTTTTGGGGTTTCATCTGCAAGCGAGCAGTATCAACATGAAATCGCAACAGCACTGGCGGGCATTGAGGGGGTGGAGAACATTTCAGATGATATCATCGTGCACGCCCCAGACAAGAAGACCCATGACCAGCGACTGCATGCTGTCCTCAGCAGATTGGAGAATTGTGGTCTGACTCTCAACCCAGACAAATGTCAGTTCAACATGGACAAGTTGCTTTTTATGGACATGTTACTCTCACAAAAGGGCATAGGTCCCACAGCTGAAAGAGTGAGAGCAGTGGTCGAGGCCAGGGAGCCTGGGACAGCGTCAGAGGTTCGTAGTTTTCTCGGTTTAGTGGGCTACAGCAGTAGGTTCATTCCTCAGTTCTCTACACTCACAGAGCCCCTGCAGAAGTTGACAAAGAAGGACACAACATTTCAATTCAGGCCGGAACAGAAGGCAGCATTCCAGGCACTGAAGAACAGACTAGCTGAAGCAGTGACGCTTGCTTACTTTGACAAAGACGCTCCCACTAAAGTAATAGCAGATGCAGGACCAGTAGGCATAGGAGCGGTGCTGGTGCAGGAACAACATGGGGAAATGGTTCCAGTCTGTTACGTGAGCAGGAGCTTGTCAGAGTGTGAACGCAGATACTCACAGACTGAGCGCGAGGTCCTTGCATTGGTTTGGGCTTGTGAAAGACTTCACCCGTATGTGTACGGTAAGAGATTCGACTTAGTGACTGATCATAAGGCGCTTAAGGCTATCTACAGTCCTCACTCAAAGCCATGTGCTCGCATTGAACGGTGGGTGCTGAGACTCCAACCTTATGACTTTCGGGTTGTACACATACAGTGCCTTCAGAAAGTATTCATCCCCTTGGATTTTGTCACATTTTGTTGTGTTACTACCAGAATTTTTAATGCATTGAAATAGAAACATAGAATTTGATGGCAGATAAGGACCGCTTGGCCCACCCAGTCTGCCCATTTCCCTACCTACTGGATAAGCTGCAGATCCTAGTTAACCAGCAGCCTACTTCTTCCGACCCCCACCCCCCAGAATTGCTTTATGACTATCCCATGCATGCTTGAATTCCACCACTGATTTTGACTCCACAACCTCCTCCGGAAGGCCATTCCATGCATCCACAACCCTCTCTGTGAAAAAATACTTCCTTAAATTACCTCTGAGCTGCCCCCCCTCTATCTTCAAATTGTGCCCTCTTGTTCTTGCACACCTCTTTTTGAAAGATGCTACCCTCTTGGACTTTGTTGATTCCCTTGAGGTACTTGAAAGTTTCTATCATGTCCCCTCTCCCTCCTTTCCTCGAGGCTATACATATTAAGCTCCTTAAGTCTCTCTTCATATGTCCTCCGGTGCAGACCCTGCACCATTTTAGTTGCCCTCCTCTGGACAGCTTCCATCCTGTCTATGTCTTTGCGGAGATTGGGTCTCCAGATCTGCACACAATACTCCAGATGGGGTCTCACCAGCTGTCTGTACAGAGGGATAATAACTTCCTGTTTTCTACTGGTGATGCCTCTCCCTATGCATCCCAGTATCCCCCCAGCCCTCCTTGCTGCCTTCTCACATTGCTTGCCCACCTTTAGGTCATCTTATATGACTACCCCCAGGTCCCTTTCCATTTTTGTTGTTGTTAGTATCTCACCCCTCATTGTGTACTCTTCCCTTGGGTTTTTGTTTCCCAGGTGCATTACCTTGCACTTAGCATTGAATCTAAGCTGCCATACATTTGACCATTCCTCTAACCTTGCCAAGTCCCTTCTCATCCTTTCCACCCCACCCTGTGCATCAACTCTGTTGCAGATCTTAGTGTCATCTGCAAAGAGACATACTTTTCCTTCCAGTCCTTCTGCAATGTCACTTATAAAGACATTGAAGAGGACTGGTCCTAATACTGAACCCATGGTACCCCCGCTAGTAAACCTCCTTTCTTCTGGAGGACTCCATTTACTATTACTCTCTGTGTCCTATTCTCCAGCCAATTCTTTACCCAGGCTGTCATCTTGGACCCACTCCCAGGCTGGCTAACTTTTATATTAATCTTTGTGTGGGACTGTGTCAAATGCCTTGCTAAAGTCTAGGTAGGCCATGTCCACAGCCCTCCTGATCTACTACTTTGGTCACCCAGTCAAAGAAATCTATCAAATTCGTCTGGCATGACCTTCCCGCTGTGAATCCATGCTGCCTAGGGTCCTGTGCCCTCTGGCCTCTAGATACTGACAATCTTTTTCTTCAGAAGTGATTCCATCATTTTCCCTATCACTGAGGTTAAACTAACAGGTCTATAGTTTCCTGCTTCTGCCTTTCTCCCACTTTTGTGAAGGGGAATCACATCTGCCTCCTCCAGTCCTCGGTACCACCCCATCCTCCCATGATTTGTTAAAGAGGGTAGTCAGTGGTGTCACTAGTTCTACCCTTAGTTCTTTTAGAATTCTGGGATGAATCCATCAGGCCCATTGCTTTGTCCACTTAGTTTTAAGAGTTCTTTCAGAACCCTTTCTTCTGTAAATGGACTGGTATCAACTTCTGTATCCAGAGTGTTACTGCTGTTTGTTTTATGTACCTCCCTCTTCCTTTGTAAATACTGAGCAAAATATTTGTTTAGTATCTCTGCCTTTCACAGTCTCCCTCTGCCCACCCTCCTCCCCTTTATTAAGCCTCACTATCCTCCCTTGGTCTTCCTTTGCTCCTGATGTACCTATAAAAGGTCTTATCCCCCTTCTTAACTGAGTTAGCTATCTTTTCCTATGTTTGGGCCTTTGCTGTTCTGACTGCCTTCCCAGCCTCCTTTTGCTTTAACTGATACAGTTCTCTGTCCTGCTCCTGCTGCGATTCCTTGTACTTCCTGAATGCTTTCTTTTTCTCTTGAACCTTCACTGCCACTTCCTTTGAGAACCATAGTGGTTTCTTACATTGTCTTGTTTTGTTTATTTGCTTCACACAAAGGCTCATTACCTCTGTGATGGCAGTATTTATTATTCCCCATTGTTCTTCCACCCCTCCTTCCTGCCCATTTGCTAGTGCATTCCTTAGGCACTCACCCATTTTGGCAAAGTCAGCCCTCCTAAAGTCCAGTACTTTTGTCTTTGTATGGCTTGACTCTATTGCTGTGTTTATTATGAACCATACTGTTCGATGGTCGCTAGTTCCCAGATGGCTACCCACTTCTACATCTGTGATCCTTTCTCCATCTCCATTTGAGAGTATCAAGTCTAATATTGCTCCCTCTCGAGTGGGCTCCAGTACTAGTTGTCTAAGGCATGCCCCCTGTAGGGCATCTAGAATAACTGCACTCTTCGAAGTGGCAGCTGCAACTGCACTCCAGTTAACATCTGGCATATTCAGATCACCCATCAGCAATATCTCCCCTTTTTCTGCCATTCTAAGTATACTTTCTATCATTTTCTTGTCCATTTCCTCCCCCTGAGAAGGGGGTCTGTATACAACCCCTGTGCGGATTGTGGTGCCATTGCCTGTCTCCAAATTTACCCACAGTGCTTCTTCTCCTCCCTGTTTACCCTTTTGTTCTGTTGCTTTTATTCCTTCCCTTATGTAAAGAACTACTCCTCCCCTCTTTTACCCTCCTGTCCCTCCTGTAGATAGTGTATCCTGGTATGTTTACGTCCCAGTCATGGTTTTGTGTGTACCATGTTTCTGTGACTGCCGATATCCAGATGTTCCTCCTCCATCAAGGCCACTAATTCAGGAAGCTTGTTACCTAGACTACGGGCATTGGTACTCATTGCTCTCCATTTTTGATGGCCTTACCTTCTGTTGCAGCATCCCCACTGACCATTCTACCTTGGTCTTTTCTCATTTAGTACCCTGTTTTGTAGGAGAGGCTGGGATTTTTCTGCTGCTTGTCAGTGCTTCCCCATTGACTAGTTTAAAAGCTTGCCAATGAAGCATTTAAACCGATTGCTCAAAGACTTGTTCCCTTCCTGGACAGATGCAGACCATCCTGCCAGTATAGGCTGGTGTCCTCTCAGGTGGAACCCCAGTCCCCAATGAAGCTAAACCTCTGTGCTCCGCACCATTTTTTCAACCATTCATTAAACTGCATGGTGCCAATTACCTCACCTCCCCATGCCTTTGACAGGCAGCACCTCCGAGAAGGATACTGTGTGCTACTTGTCTTAGGCCCTCCCAACTCTGCAATGTCCTCCTGCACTGCTCTAACCTCATGATGAGCCAAGTCATTTGTCCCTAGGTGGACAATTACGTCCAACTCAGAATCCCTTGCAGCTGTTGCCGTGATCCTGAGGATGCTTCCTGTCCCTCCAGCCATGGCACCAGGCAGGCACCTTACTTCAGATTTCCCAGCTCCTCCCAGTTCTATCCCCCTAATAATTGAGTCCCCCACCAGGAGCTGCTTCCTTTCCTTGTGGTGTCCTCTGCCTCCTTTCTGTGGGCCTCCCTTGTGACAGTTGTCCTCAGCCTCCTTAGTCTCCTCTGCGGGTGTATCCCTAGGGGAGCTATGCTCCCCCAGAATGGCGTATGGATTGTGGTGTGTAACATCTGACTGGGTGTGGCTCTGTTCCACCATCCTCATCCTCCCTGAGCCCACTGTGGTCCAATGGCTGTGCTTTCTTTGCAACCTCTAAGGTAGTGGTGGTGGTTCTGGTGCTCCCTGGATGGGGAGGTTCCCTTCCTACTGTCCATTGTGGCCTGGGGGATGGTCCCCGTACTACTGTCCAGTGTGGCCTGAAGATGGGCAACTTCCTCCCTCAGGGCAAACAGTTGTCTGCAAATAGGGCAGCATCTCAGCCTCCAGAAAAACTCCCAGAAGACTGCTGCCCCACAGCCATTACATTGCACTACTCCCCACATTTTTTATTTTGTGTGTGTGATTGGTTTGTAATGTAGAAATATATATTTATATTATACAATGTTTATGCTTATATTGTCAGTGCAGTGTGCTAGAGAGGATATGACAGTGACATGCACCTTGCACTCTTGAGGAAATGATGTCAGAACCCCGGGTATAAAGGAACTATTTCCAGGGGTGAGGGGTGAAGGGGTTGGGCCCTAAACTGTGCCCTCAAAACAATCAGCTAGAAGCTCTGACCCACTGCTGCAATGAGTGCCTTCCTGTCAGCAAGATGCCCTACACAACAATTTGATAGAGAAATACCCTGCTAATCAATCAGAGAAAAATCCACACATCCAAGTCAGACACAGGTAAACCTTCCCAGCCCCAAAACAGGCCTGGTGGTTTGTGCTCTGAGAGCTGTCCGCCCCAAAATAAGTCAGCTGTGCTTTAAACTCTTCCTGCACTGAAAATCTTAAGAATTGTAACAAAGAAACGTAAACCTTAATCCACCACCCTCTGTTGCTTGAAAGACTGTCTTTTCCTGTTCCACACTGCAGGTTTTTCTGTGACCGCTCCTTAACCCCAGTAACTCTGTTTAAAAAGAGTTTAACTATCACAAACTCCTACGCACCAGTAAATTATTTAAAAATAGTTTCAGTCCCAAAAGCCTAGTAGTCAATCCAGCTACCCCCAAGGGACAACCAGGATGCAGTATTCAAACACTTATGAGGTTACTTCCAAGATAAGCAGAGTTTGCAAGTTTCTTTTTCAACTCCTCAGCCACCTGAAATTTAAAAATAGTTTAACTGTCAGCAAATCCTAGTAGACAATCTAGCTACCTTCAAGGACCTACCCAAATGCAGTATTTAAATCCTTCTGAAGTTACTAACAAGATAAACAGAGTTTACAAGCCCTTCTTGGTTAAACACTAAATAAATATGTGAATAAAAGCAATTACCAAGGGTAGTTAGTTTCACCTCCCACAGAATTAAGCAAAAGTGCACGTTTGTTGCAGATATCAAGTGCAATATAGAATTTCTCACACAGCTCGCAGTTGAAGAAAGCAGTATCCTTCCAGCTCCAGCAAATGTGCCTTGTGTCTTTGAAAATTGCAGCCTCTAGTGACTTATAGTAATCTGATCTAGAAATGATTTTTCCCCCTTGATTCACACAGCATACTCAACAATTGAAAGGGGCAAAAATATTTTTATTGTGTAACAAAAATTTATGAAACATTAAAAACTGAAATATCTTGTTTACTTAAGTATTCACCCCCGTGAGTCAATACTTTGTAGAAGCACCTTTGGCAGCAATTACAGCTTTGAGTCTTCTTGGGTGTGTCTGTATCAGCTTTGCACATCTGGATTTGGAGATTTTTGCCCATTCTTCCTTGCAGATTTACTCAAGCTCTGTCAAGTTGGATGGGGAGTGTCGGTGAACCGCAATCTTTAAGTCTTTCCACAGATTCTCAATGGGATTCAAGTCTGGGCTTTGGCTGGGCCACTCAAGGACATTCACCTTCTTGTTCTGAAGCCACTCCAGTGTTGCTTTGGCTGTATGCTTGGGGTTATTGTCCTGTTGGAATGTAAATCTTCGCCCCAGTCCAAGGTCTATTGCAGACTGATGCAGGTTCTCCTCAAGGATGTGCCTGTATTTGGCTCCATTCATTGTTCCCTCTATCCTGACAAGTGACCCAGTCCCTGCCACTGAAAAGCATCCTCATAACATGATGCTACCACCACCATGCTTCATGGTAGGGATGGTGTTACACAGGTGATGAGCTGTGTTTGGTTTGCGCCAGGCATAATGCTATGCATTCAGGCCAAAGAGTTCAATTTTTTTTTCATCAGACCAGAGAATATTTTGCCACATGGTCTCAGAGTCTGCCATGTGCCTTCTTGCAAACTCCAGGCATGCTATTATGTGGCCTTTTCTCAGGAGTGGCTTCTGTCTAGCCACTCTCCCATAGAGGCTACATCTGTGAAGTGCAGCAGATATTGTTGTCCTCTGGACAGGTTCTCCCATCTCAGCCATGGAACTTTGTAGTTCTGTCAGGGTGGACATTGGGTTCTTGGTCACTTCCCTGACCAAGGTCCTTCTTGCCCAGTTGCTCAATTTGGGAGGACAGCCTGCTCTAGGAAGAGTCTGGGTGGTTCCGTAATCTTTCCATTTCCTAATGATGGACTTGACTGTGCTCCTGGGAACTTTCAACACCCTAGAAATGTTTTTATACCCCTTCCCAGATCTATGCCTCCTCACAATTCTATCACAGAGTTCTACGGACAGCTCCTTGGTCTTCATGGTAGAGTTTCTGCTCTGACATGCACTGTCAACAGTGGGACCTTATATAGACAGGTGTATGTCCTCTGAAATCATGTCAACCATTTGAACTGACCCAGGTGGACTCCATTCAAGTTTTAGAGTGATCCCACAAGGAAATTGGATGCACCTGAGCTCAATTTGCAGTGTCATAGCAAAGGGGGTGAATACTTATCAAATCAAGACATTTCAGGTTTTTATTTTAAATTACATATACAAAAAATTACAGAAGTTTCATTCCACTTTGACCTTATAGAGTAATTTGTGTAGATACGTGACAAAAAAATCCCATATAAATGTATTTTAATTTGAGTTTGCAACATCACAAAATGTGACAAAATCCAAAGGGGGTGAATACTTTCTGAAGGCACTGTACCAGGGACACACAACATAGCTGACCCTTTGTCTCATCTACTGGGAGAGACAGCAATGAAAGAATCACACATACACGGAGCAGAAGAGTACGTAAGGTTTGTGGCCATTAACGCAACTCCAGGTGCACTGACCACAAGAGAAGTGGAGGAAGCATCGGCTGTCAATGACGAGCTGAGAGAGGTGAGAAATGCCATTCAGACGGGGTGCTATGAGAAATGCTGGGCATATGCACCGATAGCAAATGAATTGTGTGCAATTGGACAATTAGTTCTCAGGGGAACATGCATTGTTTTGCCACATGCACTTCACGTGAGGGCTCTAGCCTTAGCTCACGAGGGATATTTAGGCATTGTGGGCACAAAACAGCATCTCAGGAGTAAAGTATGGTGGCCGGGCATGGACAAGGCTGCAGAGAGACACATCAAATCATGTCATGGTTGCCAGATTGTAGCACGACCAGATGTGCCGGAACCGTTGAGACCAACGAGGTTACCTGAAGGACCATGGCAGGACCTCACCACTGACTTGCTGGGTCCGCTACCAACAGGACAGTCAATACTGGTAGTTGTAGATTACTACAGCAGGTATTATGAATACGACATTATACAGTCCACCAGTACAGAAAGGGTGATTGACAGTTTGGAGACTATTTTCAGTCATCATGGTCTTCCCATAATGATCAGGTCTGACTGTGGCCCGCAGTTCATGTCAACTCAGTTTCAGAATTTCTGCCAGCAAAATAGGATACAGCACGTGAAGACGACCCCGAAATGGGCACAAGCAAATGGTGAGGTGGAGCGGCAGAATGCCTCCCTCATGAAGAGGATTCGCATTGCACAGGCTGAGGGGCTGGCCTGGAAATGGGAGTTACGCAAGTACGTCACCTTCTACAGATCCACTGATCACTCTACTATGGGCAGGAGCCCGGCTGAGCTCCTTTTCAAAAGGAAATTGAGGGGGAAGCTTCCGGATGTAGCCACGCCGCAGAGTGATCTGGAGACACAGGACCGGGATGCTGAGCAGAAAGGGAAATACAAAGCCTATGCAGACAACCATCGCAGAGCCAAACACTCTGATGTGGACACTGGGGATCAGGTTCTCCTAAAACAAGATATAGTGGATAAGTTCACAACAACCTTTAATAAGGTACCACACACTGTGGTCAATAGAGAGGGGAACAACGCTGGTTGTTCAGTCACCTACAGGAGCTAGGTACTCTAGGAACACAACGTTTGTGAAAAAGTACACACCTGAGGAGCCTGCTCTACAAACAACTGAAACCACACAACCTGAAGAAACTGGAAAACAGAGTTCTACGGTGAAGCGGTCTATCGAGTCTACACAGGAGTCACCACAAAAGCCTCCAATACCAAAAACAGACAGGCCTCATAGGCAAACTAAACTGCCTCAGAGACTTAAAGACTTTATTTTTAAATAGCAGTACTATTGTAAATGGTTTGAATGTTTCAATATAGTTTGTAAGAAACAAAAAAGAAGAGTAAACCATAAAGATTAAGAGAACTAGTTATGTGAAATATAAACAAACAGTATTTCATTTGTTTATTATAACAGGTTCATACAAGTGAGGAGATCTGTTGTTAATGTCGGGGTGACATTGAAGTTTAAATCCAAGTAAAGGGGGGATGTCATGTATGGGAAGGACATCACCACGTCATAGAGAAGGGGGAGGGGCACTTGACATGAACAGTGATGGAGTAAAGATGTCTGAAGCTTGCCTCGGAGTGCGTGTGCATTATTGAACTAGCTCAGCACAGTAGATGCAAGTCTAGAGCAGAACACCTAGTACTGTGCCTTTAAATATGGGAGTTGAACAGCTGGCCAGCTCTATAGTACAGAATAGGAAGTGAGACTCCACACAGAGAAGCAGGTAACCTTTTATGAGGGAAACATTTGTTTGTTTTACAAATTATTCCAATAGAATGAATTAAAGGCATTCAAGCCACTTTTTAGAAGCATTTTAACTAAAGTAAAAACACAAAAAGAAACACTTTCATTTAACCTTTGTTTAACAGAGAAGGGGGGGTTAAGGCCAAACAAACCACAGCGTTGTACAAGTTGTTTTTACAGGCCTTCTTTTGTTTTTGTAGCTTGTTTAGGTCATGAATTAGTTGTTTTGTAGTTTCTACTGAATTAATTCCTTTTTGTATGCTGCAAATTGTGTCAAATGCAGGCTGTTCATTTAGAAGGAGTTTCAAACCAGAAAGACCCATTTTCTACAGCAAACAGGCTGAAAGGCACTTTAAAGGGGTTTTATATGCAAACATTTTGGGGCTGCATTTACATTATTTCCACAGAACAACTAGCCTGTAAAGCAGGTCTAGCTTACTCCATATATTTACAAGGAGGGACGGGGTACCTAACGCTAAATGGGATGCAAACCAAGACCATATGAGGGTTTGCATACATAAAGGTCATTACAAGACCTACTCTATGGATATAACTAAGCTCAATTCCATATCCAAATGAAATGAAATACTCATTTTAAACAACTATTGTGTTTCTGCATACCTCACATTAGAAAGCTTCTGAAATGGGGGGGGGGGTCAACCAAAGAAAGAGCTGTGCAGAACTTCATATACCAGGGGAACGTTATATAAGTGGCCTGCCTATATAACATGGAAAGAAAGATGAGGAGTTACAGCAAGAAAGGAGGAGAGTAAAATGGGCTGTTGCAACAGACTTAAAATAAAAAAATTAGATTTGCCTGGTATATGGCGGTATCTGTCACACTCATCCTGATGAATTGCATGATGCTGGCTGCTCTACTCCAAAAAGTAACACTGCCATCTACCTGCATGCCAGAAACACTCCAACCACTCCCTCACCCAAGTCCCACTGTCTTTATTAAGCACACTCAGTCCCCACCGGACCTCCCTCTGGTCCACCACCACCCTCTGCCCCTCACCAACACCCACATAATTAACTGGGACTAAAGAAAATGGTCACTTGGTGCAGAGTATCAGCTCTAATTAATGTTCATTTTGTTATGGATTGAATGAATAAATGGTAATGTCTTTGTTCCTAGTAATAACTAATTGGTTAAATTTCCAGCCAATCAGGTTTTACTAGGAGCAAAGATGTCACTGCTTATTCATTCCTGCCATTATGAGATGGACACTGAACAGAGCAGATGCTGTGCACTGGGGTCCATTTTCTTTATTCTACCAGGTTGATTTTATGAGTGCTGGGGGAGGGTAGAGTGTCAGAGAGTGGTTAGGTGATGAACAGGATGTGCAGAAAGACAGTAGTACAGGGGAGCTGGGGGAGAGTGTTTGCCATCTGGGTGGGGGAGATTATGTTTTGGGGCAGAGTAGTCAACATGCATGCCAACACCATGCAGTTTGAAGACACAGGGGGAAGACAGTGCCAGCTGAGTGTATCATGGTTTCTATTGTTTGTGTGGGGGAAGGGGGGTAGTTTTACTGCATAGTGAGTGGGGGTGTTAAAGATTTATCTTAAAAATTCTGCCAACAAAGTTAGTGTGTTTGCAGTGGAATTTGCAGATTTCACTAATTGCAGATTTCCATGGAGTCACACCAACTTCACCAGCAGATACATTTGAAACATCTCTATTCCAAAGTTGTTCATGCCAACATGGATGACTATGGTCTGCTCCTTCCAACCAGCTCTGTTGCTTTGCCATGGATAGCACTTAGTCAACCCACACACCAGGTAGGTACGTAGACTACCTCTCCTGAGCTACCACCTTAGTCCAGCATAATTGAAGGGTACCATGTTTTTTAACTTGAGTTGGAGACCTGATACTGTAGAGTTCATATTCTATATTTTTCTCCATAACTGTGTTAATCACCAGTTAGAGTAACTTAACACCACAAAAGTGGGGAAATGTTGTGTTAGGGTTTCCCACCCTAACACCCCCACCCCCCAAGCAGCAAAAGGAAAAAACATTAGGGTTTCAGGTCTCTGGAGTCTTGGCGCATCAGTGGTGGGGTCTTCCATGGGGTTGTCAACCCTAATGCTCACCCCATTCTGTAAGCAGACAACTTCACTCATGATTTCCATTCTTCATGCATTGAGATGTCGTGAAGTAAACTTTCGCCAGTGAAGTTCAAGAAAAGTGCTAGAAATTCACACTTCTTGGAGCTTCGCAAATCTTCCCTGTACCTGGGAAACTTTGACATCTCCCCAAATCAATAATTTTTTGCCATTAAATGCAGAACTCGTGCATGAAATTCTGCACTTTGCGGTGAATTTCTGCACTTCGCGATCTGTGAATTGACCAAATTTCCTGAATTTGTACTTCACAAATTCCTCAAAATTTGCAAATTAATTTGCAGAGTGAATTTTGCCAACTTTGCCCATCTCTATTTACATAGGGGCCACAGGGGGAGGAGTGAGCATTAGGGTTGACAACCCCAAGGAAGACTCCACTACTGATTCACCAAGACTCTGGAGGCTCAAAACCCTAATACGAACATACAAAGTCGCTGGTAGAAAAAGGCCCATAGGTCTATCAAGTCTGCCCAAGTGTGCAGCTCACAGTTTAATACTCCTGCAGCTACCCCCCCACCCATTCCCTTCGCATAATCTCCTGTCCTGGATTTTCCCCAATTTTGTTCTTTTCTGTACTTAATCTACCCTGACTCTATCCCATCCCTGCTTAAAACTGCCCACTGTCTTCAGTTCGATCAACTCCTCCCACAGTGTCTTCCACCTAGTCTCCACCATTTATGTGAATTAAGGCTTCCTTATCTCCCTCCTGAATCTTCTCCTTTCCAGCTTCAGACTGCACCCCCTCATGACACTTCTGCCCTTTAAGCAAAACAATCCTACCGTTCTGACCTTGTTTATGCCTTTTATGTATTTAATGGTCTTTATCATATTCCCACTTTCCTTTCTGTCCTCCATGGAGTACATGCGGAGCTCCCTCGATCTTTCCTCACATGACTTCTCCCCTATCCCCATGATCATCCTTGTTGCCCTACACTGCACCCCCTCCAGCAATCTCAAGTCCCTTTTGGTAAGGACACTAATACTAAACACAGCACTCCGTGTGCAGCTTTACTGGTGAACTATACAAGGGCAGGGTAACCTCCTCTTTCCTGAAGGTGATACCCCTAGCAGTGCACCTTAGAATCCAATTGGCCCTTGCTGCCACATTTCTGCACTGTGCTGATACCTTCATATCCCTGTGACTAATACCCTAGGTTCTTCTCCTCCTCTGAAGTTGATACTTGCACTCCCCCCAGCCAGTAGCTGGCCCTGGGGTTTCTGGCTCTTAAGGGCACGACCTTGCACTTCTTATTGTTAATCCCCAACTGTCACACATCTGGCCAGTGCTCGAGTATAGTTAGATCCTCCCAGAGTGCCTGCCTACCTTCCTCGCTGTTGACTTTTGCACATATATTTGTGTCATTGGTGAACAGGCTGATCATACTCTTGATCCCCTCTGCAATGTCTCCTATAAAGACATTGAATAAAACAGGGCCTAGCACTGAACCCTGCCATACTCCACTAGTCACTGATCTTGGCTTGGATGTCTCCCCCCTTACAACTACACTCTGTTGTCTGTTCTGAAGCCAGCTCCTAGCCCACTCCACTAGTTTCTCCCCTGCCCCCAGGTTGCTCAGCTTTCCCAGTAACCTTCCTTGTGGCACTGAGTAAAAAGCTTTGCTGAAGTCAAGATACAGGTGATCCACAGCATGGCCCTCATCAACTGCTCTAGTGACCCAATAAAAGAAGTCAATTAGGTTAGTCAGGCATGCTCTTCCCAAAACAACCCATGCAGTCTCTTGCCCTGGAGTCCATTACTATCCAGGAAGATTATCAATCTCTCCTTCAGAATGGTCTCCAACAGCTTTCCCACTATAGATATCAAGTTTACCAGTGTGTAATTGCCCAGTTCATCCTTGGGCCCACTCTTGTGGAGGGGTACCACTTAAGCCATCTTCTAGTCCCTGGGCACACTCCCTGTCTCCAATGAGGTGTTACACAGGTCTGCCAGAGGGCCTGCCGATACCCCTGCCAATTCCTTCAGGACTCTTGGATGTACACTGGATGTACACCGTCAGGTCCACCTGGAAGGCTTTAAGGCCTTTTAGAACCCTATCCTGCTGGATGACCCCATCTGTTACTTTTGCCCCTCCTGCCCCCTTTTCCCTTGTGTTATTGGCCCATTCTTTTCTTTCATGATTGCAGAGCAGAATTACTCATTGAGTGCCTAGTACTCATTGAGTGCCTCCACCTGGTCTTCCCCTTTTTCTGTCAATCCCCCATCCCTCTTGATTCTGTAATCTCATTCCTACAACTCCTCTTCTGCCTTATGTACTTGAAGAAATCCTTATCCCCCCTCTGAGCCACTGAGCCAATCTCAGCTCCCTTGCTGCTTTAGCTGGCCTGACTGCCCTGCTCACTTCCTTGGTTTTCTTCAAGTACACCTCCTTGTCTCCCTCTTGCCCAGATTTCTTGAACCTGTTGAAGACCACTCTCTTTTTCCTCAATTTTCTAACCACTTTCCTGCTGAGCCAGCTAGTTTTTTTTTTTTTTTTTTACCTGGACTGCTTACTATTAGACTTGGCACATATGTTTGTGGCCCCTGTCAGACCCTTCTTCATGATAGACCATTTCTGTTCAGCATCCATCCCTGGGCAAATTCCAGTAAGATGCCTCCTAGGATGCTGCCCATATTTGCAAAATCTGCCTTTCTGAAGTCTACCACTCTCATCCTGGTCTTAGCTGACTCCCTTCCTGTGTTGAGGAAGAACCACACTGAGTGGTGGTCATTTTCTACTAGTGGGTCTTGTACAACTACATCCTGGACTTGGTCCCCATTTGCTAACACAATGTCCAATATGTTCCAATCCCTGGTGGGCTGTGACACTCCCTGCTCTAGGTAGCGGTCTTGGATACACCCAAGCAGAATTTGTTCCCTGGTGTTTGTTGTAGTCTTGGTCCACCAGTCAATCCCAAGGTAGGTTGATGTCACCCACTATGACCATACTCCCTCTGCTGTTGACCTTCCTGATTTGCTTCCCCAACTCCCAGTCATTCTCTTTGTTTTAAACATTTGCTGCTTGGGGGGGTAGAGTGGGAAACCCTAATTCTACATTTCCCTACATATGTGGTGTTGTTACCCTAACTGATGCATTAACGCAGTTTTTTTGCAAAGAATTTATATGTATATATATGTATCTTATAGTTACGTGGTAGCACCACTATAGTTCGGTTCAATGGTCTATGTTAAACCCCAAATTTTGTACTTTAATAACTTTGCAACCATTCGACCAATTCCACATGAAATTTTGCAATCGCCATTGAGGACCAATGAAGTCCTAAGTTTTGTTCATGTCAGATGTGTGGTTGCGGAGATGCATGATGTCTAAAAAATTTTAAAATAACCATTTTTATATGAATCCTTTGTCATTCTGTTTCTTGGAAATGGCTTAGGGGTTTGGTCTGAAACTTTCTGGGTATATGGTGATTGGGTCACAGATGTGCCTTTTCAAGATTTGGTGAAACAATATTAATCCATTCAGAAGTTATTAAAATTCAAAGTTTCCCATTACTGCCTATGGCAAAAATTAGATGTGCCATGCAAAAGCATTATTTTGCTTTCGCGAAAGCGAGTTTTGCTGTCTCAAATGCTGGTAGTAGTGTCATGCTGCTGCCACCTTGTTTTCAGTTAGTGACACAGAAAAAATGATATAACTTAAAAAATACTGCCCCTTGGTAAACACCAACACTTGTGTTTACCTAATCGGTGCCCTAGGAACATGATTCTGTGGTTAGTTTTTGGAAATACTGCCCAGAACTATGTTAATTTTGATTGGCACATTTTAATGTTGAAAATTGCTACACTACTGCTGCAAATCACAGCACTACTTTTGCAAAAGTGCCGCAAATTGTGGCACTATTTCACAAAACACCTGCTGTAATGCCGCAGACTATGGCACTATTTTGCAAAACTACTGGGGTCGTGCGGCAAATTTGCAACACAACTTTTGTTAAACTCTCAATTTCTTTGTCACTGCATTGCAAATACACTGCTTGGTGCTTATGGACTGAAATTTTTAGGGTACAAAGGGGTTTGCTCCACAGATATACCTTTTGGTGGTTTGCTGAAAAAAATTAGGTCTGTTGCTGTTTTTGACAGAGAGCTTTGCTTTCACAGCAAATAACAGCAGTCTAGAACTTTACAGCTTTTTTACTGATAAAGCAATTCTATCTCAGCAGGATTTAGTACCTTTTTGGATTAAGCAAACAGATACTCTATTAGAAAAAGGAGGTCTCATTTAAGTAAAAAAAAAGAAGAAAGTCACTGTGTGTTTCTCTGAGGAAGGGAGCTGTATCAGCTTAATTTACATAGTCAGAGCAGAGGGTGAATCTAATTGGGGGTGTAGCTTAGTAGTACAAAAGCAGCTGTCTCCAGTTACAGCTTCCTGCTGTTTTTGACAGAGAGCTTTGCTTTCACTGCAAATAAAAGCAGTCTAGAACTTTACAGCTTTTTTTTCTAATTGCCCTCCTTCCCACCCAAAACCAGTTTTAGTTGTATAGCCACTGAACTTGACTGACAACAGGAACTTCCTGTTTGGCAGTAGGAAGGTAAGGATCACTGAGACACATTCATTTCAGCAACCTTGAAGGAACTTAAAAAAAAATAACTTTATCCCCCCTGGCTGCTGGAGGTCTGAATCCAAGCATGGAAGAAGGAGACTACTGATGACTACAGGAAGTTCTTGTCCCAGAACAGGAAGGGTGAGAGTTGTAAGAGCACATAGGCAGTAGGAAAGTAAGTGTAAAAATACATAGAGGGAAGAGACAGTAGACATACAAAGCAACAGGAGAAGAGACACAAAATAAGTCAAGATGGGAGTGGTGCAGTACAATGGTTGTGGGGCAGCAGTGTTCCGGGAGACATTCTGGAGGCTGTGATGCTGCTCTGCTTGAAGGCACCTCTCTGGTCTGAGGAAGGAGGTTGCCTGTCTCCAGGTTGACCTGGCTAGGATTCATGAAACCTCTTCCCCCACCCAGGGACCACCAGGGCCACCACTGTTACCTCAGAGGTTGTCAAGAAAGAGGAGCAATTGGACCAAGGTGGACTCAGAGAGGGAGAGGGTGGTGAAACAGAGGTGCATCCCTCCAACTGTACCTCTCCACAATTCATATGCTGTTCTGGCAAAGAGTGGTTCCTCTATGGAGGCTCCTGCAGTGGAGACCAAGGAGGATGCTGGGAAACTCCATGAAGGAGACCCACAGGAGGGTGGCATGATACCCCACAGGTGAAGGAAACAACTCCTGGTGGGGGACTTAGTCATTAGGGGGTAGAAGTGGGGGAGGAAGGGGATAGGGAGGTAAGGTGCCTGCCTGGCACCATGGCTCAGAGGGACTGGAAGCAAATCCTTAGGATTGTGGGAACAGCTGCACGAGAGAGGGAGATGGATGTCACTGTCCACCTAGTGACAAATGACCTGGCTGTGAATGGGATCAGAGCTGTGCAAGAGGAGTTTGTGGAGTTGTGGAGGGGCCTTATACAAGTAGCATGTACGGTAACCTTCTCGGAGGTGCTGCCTGTCTAGGGAAAGGATAATGCTAGGGTATTCTGCACCATGGGATTCAATGAATGGTTGAAAAACTGGTGTTGAGCTCAGGGTTTTGGCTTCATTGGGGACTGGGGAGCCACATAGAGGGATGCAGGCCTATACTGGCATGAGGGTCTGCATCTGTGCAGGGGAAGAACCAGGATCCTATGTGATAGGTTTAAATGCTTCATTGGCAAGTATTTAAACTAGCTCAGGGGGGAGGCACTGAAAAGGAGCAGGGAAATCCCAGCCTCCCTCTACAAAACTCAGTAGTTAGAGAAGTAAACACCAAGGTAGAGAAGTCAGTAGGGAGCAGGACAGGGATAAATGCAGAAAAAGGTGTTAAGGACCAGGGATGGGGCTAAAAGGGTAAGGCCATAAAAAATAAATGGAAGGTGATGAGTACCAATGCCCACAGTCTATGCAACAAGCTCTCTGAACTAGTGACCTTGATGGAAGAGGGTTGCCTGGATATTATGGCAGTCACTGAAACATGGCACACAGAAAACCATGAGTGGGATGTCAACATAACAGGATAAACAGTCTACAGGAGGGACAGGGTGGGTAAAAGAGGAGGAGGAGTAGCTCTCTATATAAGGGAAGGGATTAAAGCTACAGAACTAGAGAGTAAGCAGGAAGTTGATGAGTCACTATGGGTCACCCTGGAGACAGGAAATGGCACCACAATCCACATGGGGGTTGTGTACAGACCCACATCTCAGGGGGGGAAATGGACAAGGAAATTATAGAAGGCATCCTTAAATGGCAGAAAAAGGGGAGATATTGTTGAATGGGGACCTAAATATGCCAGATGTTAACTGGAGTACCTTTACTGCAGGCACATCCAAGAGCAGGGTAATTCTTGATGCCCTACAGGGGACATGCCTCAGACAGCTAGTGTTGGAACCCACTCAGGAGGGAGCAGTCTTAAACCTGGTACTCTCAAATGGGGAAAGAGAAAGGATCTCAGGCTTAGAAGTGGGTAGCCATCTGGGAACAAGTGACCACCAGTGTGGTTCAAAATAAACACAGCCATAGAGTCAAGCCATACAAAAACAAGAGTATTGGACTTTAGGAAGGCTGACTTTGGGAAAATGAGAGAGTGCCTCAGAAAAACACTAGCAAATGGGCAAGAAGGAGGGGTGGAAGAACAATAGGGAATAACCAAAACAGCCATCACAGAGGCAACAAGCTTTTGTGTGAAGCAAATCAATAAAACAAAAAGAAGGAAAAAAACACTATGGTTCTCCAAAGAGGTGGCAGGGACTGTTAAGGAGAAAAGGATAGCATTCAGCAAATATAAGGAAACACAGAAGGAGCAGGACAGAGAACTTTATCAGTTAAAGCAGAAGGAGGCAGGGAAGGTAGTCAGAATAGCAAAGGCACAAACTGAGGAAAAGATAGCCAACTCTGTTAAGAAGGGGGATAAAACCTTTTATAGGTACATTAGGGAGTGAAGAAAGATCAAGGGAGGAATACAGAGACTTAATAAAGGGGAGGGAATGTTGGCAGAGGGTGACAGTGAAAAGCAGGGATACTGAATGAATAGTTCTGCTCAGTATTCACAATGGATGAGGTGGGGAGAGGTACCTGAACCAAACAAGGGAGAAACTCTGAATGGGGGGTCAATACCAGTCCATTCACAGAAGAAAGGGTTTTGAAATAACTCTTGAAACTAAGAGTGGACAAAGCAATGGGGCCTGATGGGATTCACCCAAGAATACTAAAAGAACTAAGGGTAGAACTAGTAACACCACTGACTACTCTCTTTAACAATTCATGGGAGGATGGAGAGGTACCTGAGGACTGGAGGAGGGCAAATGTGATTCCACTTCACAAAAGTGGGAACAGGGCAGATGCAGAAAACTACAGACCAGTTAGTTTGACTTCAGTGGTAGGGAAAATGATGGAATCACTTCCGAAGGAAAGAATTGTTGAGTACCTAGAGGCCAGTGGAGCACAGGACCCAAGGCAGCATGGTTTCACAGCAGGAAGGTCATGTCAGATGAACTTAATAGATTTCTTTTACTGGGTGACCAAAGTAGTAGACCAGGGAGGGGCTGTGGATTTAAGCAAAGCATTTGACACAGTCTCACACAAAAGATTAATAAACAAGTTAGCCAGAGTTGGAGTGGGTCCCAAGGTGGTAGCCTGGATAAAAAACTGGCTGGACAACAGGATGCAAAGGGTAATAGTAAATGGAGTCCACAGTGAAGAAAGGAGAGTAACTAGCAGGGTACTGCAGGGTTCGATACTGGGACCGGTCCTCTTTAATTTTTTATAAGTGACATTGGAGAGCACCTGGAAGGAATGGTATGTCTCTTTGCAGATGAGACAAAAAATCTGCAACAGGGTTGATACACAAGGTGGGGTGGAAAGAATGAAAAGGGACTTTGCAAGGTTGGAGGAATGTTCAGATATGTGGCAGCTCAGATTCAATGCAAAGAAGTGCAAGGTAATGCATCTGGGAAACAAAAACCCAGGGGAAGAGTATACATTGGGGAGTGAGTTAATAACAAGAACAAAAATCGAAAGAGACCTAGGAGTAATTATATCAGATGACCTAAAGGTGGGCAAACAATGTGAGAAGGCAGTAAGAAGGGCTGGAGTGATACTGGGATGCATAGGGAAAGGCAACAACAGTAGAAAACAGGAAGTTGTTATCCCTCTGTACAGACAGTTAGTGAGACCCCATCTGGAGTACTGCGTGCAATTCTGGAGACCCCATCTCCGCAAAGATGTAGACAGAGTGGAGGCTGTTTAGAGGAGGGCAACCAAAATGGTGCAAGGTCTGCACCAGAAGACATATGAGGAGAGACTAAAGCAGCTTAATATGTATACCCTTGAGGAAAGGAGGGAGAGGGGAGACATTATAGAAACTTTCAAAATACCTCAAGGGAATCAATAAGAACAAGGGGGCACAATTTGAAGATAGAGGGGGGATGGCTCAGAGGTAATGTTAGTAAGTATTTTTTCACAGAGAGGGTTGTGGATGCATGGAACAGCTTTCCCGAGGAAGTTGTGGAGTAAGGAACAGTGGGAGAATTCAAGAATGCAAGGGACAGGCATAAGACAATTCTAGTGGGGGTAGGAGGAAGTAAGCTGTTAATTAACTAGAATCTGCAGCTTATCCATCAGGTAGGGAAATGGGCAGACTGGGTGGGCCAAGCAGTTATTAACTGCCATCAAATTCTATGTTAGTATGTTCCATACTTATAAGAGTTTGAAGTTTAGTTCTTTCCCATAGGATAACATTGTAATGATCAGGGTACCTGTTGGCAGCTATATCTTGAAAACACAACAAAATACGGACTCACTGTGTCAGGCTGTTTAGTACACCTTTAGGTGTGCTAAGCTTTTATGCATGTTTCCAGGCCTTGTTTAGAGCTGTGGAGAATTTTATTTAATGGATTAAGGTGACTGTGATACTGTGCCACTATGGACTACTAGGAGAATTGGACCCTGTGCTCCTACATATAAATGTGATATGGAAAACATTATGGACTGATGGCATTCAGGCTTTGTGCTCCCACAGGGAGATGGGGGTTAATTACTAAGTCTCTACACTTATAGATAGCTGGAAGCCCCAAACAGAACTGAGGGACAATTATAGTACACATGGATGGGAGCACAGGGCCCTCACACTATGGAGTGATGGTAGTGTAGGGTCCAGAGGGCCCTGTGCTCCCATATGGAGCTGAGGGACAATTACAATATGCATGGGTGGCAGCACATGGCCAGACTAATGGGAACACAGGGCCCAGAGAGCCCTGTGCTTCCATACAGAACTGAGGGACAATTGCAATACACATGAATGGGGCCCTGTGCTCCCATAACATGCTATGGACTGATCGGAGCACAGGGCCTGAAGGGCCTTGTGCTTCTACAACCAAATAAGGATAAGGTTAGACTTTCTCAAAAAGTAATGCAATTCATTGCAAAAACTTCATTAATGCATCAGTTAGGGTTCATATTAAAGTGACAAAAGTATGGAAATGTGGTGTTAGGGTTCCCAACCCTACCACCCATCCCACCCCCATCCAACCCTACCACCCACCTCCTCTCTCCACACACTAACAGGTGTTGGGGTGTGACTTGAGATCATTGACCCTAAAGCTCATCCCATTTTCCTATGCTGTACCATCTCAGCTTCCTTGCACAAGGAATAGGGTGAGCGTTAGGGCCAATGACCCCAAGGCAGACCCAACACCTGTTGGTGTATGGAGTGTGGTGGTGGGGTGGGATGGTAGGGTTGGAAGGTCAGGGTAGTGCTAGTGTTGGGAACCCTAACACCACATTTCCACACTTTTGTCACTTTAATATGAACCCTAATTGACACATTAACAAAGTTTTTTGCAAATGAATACATACACATACACACACACACACACATACACATACATATATATATATATATATATATATATATATATATATATATATATATTCATTACAAAAAGCTTCATTAATGCATCAGTTAGAGTTGTTACTACAGCAAGGAAAGCAGGAAAATGTGGTGTTAGGGTTTCCAACCCTAACACCCCACCCCCACCCTGGAGAGACTGACAGGCATTAGGGTACCATGGAGCTCAGCCCTATTTTCCCCACCCGACCCTGTAGAGAATGACAGGCTTTTAGGGGTGCCCTGGACTCCTCAGCCTAACTCTCACTCCATTCCATAAATAAATAAGCTGAGATGGGTGCAGTACAGTACAGGAGAAATGGGTGAGATTTAGGGCTGAGGACTCCAAGGCACCTCCGAAGCCTGTCATTCTCTACAGGGTGGGGGTGTTAGAGCTGACATCCAAGGCACCCCCAATGCCTGTCAGTCTCTGCAGGGTGGGGGTGGGTTGTTAGAGTTGGAAACTCTAACACCACATTTCCCTGCTTTTCTTGCTGTAGTAACAACCCTGACTGATGCATTAATGAAGTTTTTTGCAACAAATTTTATTACTTTTTGAGATAGATGTGTAGCAAAATTGCAACAAATAATCATAACTTTGTCATTTTTTTCACATTGTGACCCCAAATGTTCAACATAGTCTTCTTATCACCCCGCCTCATAACCCCCATAGGTGTACATTTCTTAATCCATGACAAAATGCCATTCTGTGCCACAGCTGTGGAAACACATTTTGAACAGGATGTGAGAAATGACAGCTGTAGTGTTCATGAGGTGCTGTGAAAAAAATGGCTATGTTCAAACTCTGGAGTGAAAATATAAAAATTGGCAGTTATCTGCATGCATAGAAAAATTTCAATGATCGCTTGTAACTCGAGCATTCTTTGTTACTTCTGCTCCAGAATTTCACCATTGGCTTTTTGGAACCTTACCTCATGAACACTGGCACTGTCATTTCATTACTGAATCCTGAAAGGTGATCTTGCACAGCCATCGCGACATTCCGTGCCACAGGTGCAAAAGCATATTTCGAGGAGGATGAGAAATGCAGCAGCACTATTCATGAGGTGGTGTGAAAAATGGCCATGTTGAAAACTTGGAGTAAAAATATAAATTGGAAAACTTTATTTTATTTATTTTTTATTTAGCTTTTGTTAACCGGGTAGGTGCACTAGTCATAGAGATGACTATTTTCAGGCATGACCCGGGAGGTTACAGGGTAAGAAAATCCTTACAGGTATTACAAACAGTAAGTAACATCAGGATACATTAATAAGGTTGTTCTAAAACATAGCAGGAATTACAAAATTTCATGCAGCATAACAAACAGCTGGTAACATCAGGATACATTAATTGGATGATATTAGAAGCTTTGCTGGAATGAAAAAATTTCTGACAGTATCAAGATATAAAACAAGGTGTGGATACATGGTTGTGTAGAGGTGGAAAAACACAGGGGCCCAGATATTCAAACTGTGCCCAAAAAGTGCGCAATAGCAGGAGCAAGCGCAAGTCTATTGCGCCCATGTGCAAGAGACGCGATATTCAAAAATGGAGCAGGCCAAATTGTGCCTACAGCCGACGACTGAATATCGCACCACCTGCACCATAGCGCAACTAGGGAGGGGAAGCTGAGCAGATGTGATCTGCCATAGCGTAACAAGGGATGTTCAGCTGAGCAGTCCAGGGGTGCCATAGTGCAACCAGGGAGCCCCCCAGCTGCAGAGCAATGTAACAGCACAATCAGGGAGGTAGGGGCCCACCACCTATGCCACAGATGGGCACAGGAACACACAGCAGAACGGACATCATCCCCCCCACACCCCAAGCACAGCACAACTGGGGGAGGGCAGGATTAACCACTGGCCCATGGAGACCAGCAACCAACCCAGAGCCTGGCCATGGTGCCCCATCACACCTACCGGCAAGCTGTGACTGGCACACAAGGAGGGCAGACCACCCTGTGCCACACCATCCCCCCCAGTGCAAAGCACACCCTACACCGTGACCCCCAGACACCCTCCTATGAGCATTAACCACCACTGCAGGAAACCCCATGCATGCCACCACCCCCACTGTGTCAATGCAACCCTGTGCACCACAGAACCATGCAAGCCAGCCCCACCACGAGCACCCATCAGTGGATTGCAGCACACGGCAATGCAACAATGGCAGACATGTTGCCACCATGCACAGTCCCCCCGGGGTACTGCTGAGAGACCGACCATGCGTAGGCGCAAGAGGTACCCCACATGGGACAGGGCGTGCCCTTGACACCACCACCAGTGGTACAGCGCCCTGTACAGTATTCCAGTGACACACCCCGACCCACCACTGGCCACAACAGCCAGCACAGACACCCACAGTGGTGCGTGGAAGCATGTTCCACACTGGATTCCACACAGTGTATGGACAGACACCCACCCATACCCAAGGGCACACCAACACAGGGACACAGTGGTGGGACAACCAAGCCCCCATTGTGGGCCCATGTAAGCCGTGTACACACAACCCACAGTCCTCCATGGCACTGGAGTGCCAGCCACCCTGCGCAGGTACTGTGGACCCGTACACCACCAGTAGTCACCCGGAGCACAAGCCACAGACAGTGGGGCACACACAAGGCACAGCATGGAGGTGGAGCAATGACTGTGGTGCCCACAGTGCCACCCGAGCAAGGTATGCACCACACCAGTGACAGGGGCAACCCAGCAAAGTGACGGGTACAGTGGCCGGCCTGCAGGGACTGCCACCACTGACATGCCAGCGGACCGTGCAGGTCACAGACATGCATGTGTGTCAGCTGCACAGGCCATGGACGGGCCGATGGGTGTGACATGGACACAGAGCACGCACCATGGACCACTGCACACAGTCATCCAGTGTGCAGGGAACAACACACACACCACAGACACTGACTGATAGCTACCCCCACACCATAGTCACCTCCACACGGACACACACATACCCATGACTGCACCACCCCTGATGCCATGCACACCACTGCAGCTGAGCACCTATAGCCCGCTGCAAATCAGAGACCACCACAGTATTCATATCAAAATCAAATGTATTGAAAAATATAACAGTCAACTATGTACAAGAATAAAAACTATATACAAGCTTGGAGGGCCACAAACAAGGTGGGGGTGGGGAAGGGGAAGGGGTGGACAAATGGGATGGGATAGGAGGGGTGTGACGGTGGGTCCAGGGGGGTAGGGGAAGTCAGGGACCGAGGGATTCCTATCAGGACTGCCATTCAGGACTTTGTGACCTCCGGCCTCTGTGCCTCCTCAGCACCCCCGTCATGTCCAGTCTCCTCAGTATGTCCAGGGATTCCCGGGCCAGCTGTAGGATCTCCCTCACAGCGTCCCGTATGTCCCTGAGATGGTGGGTACCTAGGACAAGGGAGCACAGTCAATAGGTGTGAATGCACAACCCCATACAGCCCGCCCACTGTGCATGGCATACGGCCATGGGACATACCACTGTGATGGTGTGTGACCACCCGCAGTGATCACGTCCACAGGACCTGCCCACCCAGGTGCATACAGCCATGCGGAACATTGCACACACCCACTGGCCAAGTCACGCACAGCAGCACCGTGGCCATTTAGTGACATGGCTATGTGGTGCAAAGGCAGTGGCACAGCCATGCACCTGGTGCATGCATGGACCACCAGTGACGCACACCCAGACATGCATTGCCACTGGACAGTGTTGACTGTAACAAGTTGCGTGCATGGCAGTGGTGTCGATGAATGGTGGCCATGCCCCTCTGCCCACCCTGTCACACAGCATGCAATAGTAATCATGGATGTATGGCACTCACCCTCATTGGGCTGGTCAGGTGGGCGGTGATGGCCCTTGCCCCGCCTGGCTGCACTGTCCTGCCCCCTCCGCCGCTCTTCCCACAATCTGCAGAGTTCATCCGGAAAAAAAGGAGAGAAGAACATCAGTACATTCCTGTAGCAAAGTCCCCCTGCCCCAAGGTGTGTGCCCTCCCACCCAGCCAGACCCACCCACCCCACACCGTGATCACCACCACGGCTGACCCCATACGGTCCCTCCCCTATGTGCTGGACACATACAACACTGTGACCCATATGGATGATAAAAGTGTGTTGACGGAACCCCTACCTGGACATGGCACCATGCCCCTCCTGGCACATGCCCGCAGTCGGGCCAGTAGCTCCAGCTCCCTCCTCCACAGGTCACCATAGCAGTTCCTGCACTGCTCCGCACTCTGCCCTCATCCGGTGGCCTCTTCTAGGGCAGTGTCCACCTCCTGCCACACCTGGGTCCTGGCCCTGTCCAGCGGAGCCTCCCCGAAGAGAGGCCCATGGTGTGGCTCCACAATTGCCACCAGATTGGTGAGCTCAATTGCTGTCCACTGTGCTGCCCATCTGCACGCCATCCTAGCAGCTATAGTAGGCAATATGGCATTCTGCAGCACGGCTCCCCATGTGCAGATGCTGCACGGTACAGCACTGCCATTCCTTATCACGCTGTTACCAAACAGCATGATAGAGGTGCACCCATGGTGCCTAGGGGGCAAAGGTCGGGCACACGGTCAAGGGTCTCTGGCGCATGGCCATGCACAGCACCATCAGAAGACAATGCATGTAGCACGATTGGCTGCCTGTGTGCCAGCACCATAGTGGACTACTGAGCAGTTGGGCCATTGCGCCTATGATGGCCCAGTGCCACAGCGCCATGTAGAGACCATAGTTATAGCGCCACTGGAACAATGGTGGTTGTGACCTGCATTGCTTACCATGCACAGCACATCCTCAGCACAGTAGATGCCTGGTTCAGCAACCCGGACATGCGCAGTGAGGTGTACTATGCATGTCACAGGACTGCGCCATTGGCTCAGCACGTTCAACACAATTGCGCAAAGCGCAACAGAGTGATATTCAGCTGTCATATGCAAATCATCTAATCAGCCATTCAGTGGTGCAGCACTGCAATTTGCATCTACTTAAAGTTGCTCCTCGCCTCATTTGCATGGATTGTGCTATAAACGTGCGACAATGTGCTGCAGTGGCCATAGTCGGTTACTGCAGTTTGTTGTTGAGTTGCATGCTGTTTGGGAGTGTGGACTGTGGATTCAGGGACATGCATGGGACTGCACATTCACAGGTAACAACTGCCATTCTTACAGGCTACATAATGACCGAGCAGATTGTTGGAGAGGAGGAAAACAGTGGTGGGAGGAGGAGGAGGCCGAACTTTACAAAGGCTGAAACTGAGGCCCTGTTCAAGGCCTACCTGGATCAGGAGCCACTCCTCAGTGGACAGCGGGGAACCCCACAAGCCCCTGCTGCTGCATGGGAGGAGGTGGCACATGCCATGAACCTGCATGGCAGCCACCAGTGCTCCATGCAGGAGTGTAAGAAGAAGAAGATGGGCACGGACAGGAAGAGGGTAAAGGAGAAGGTGGCTGCCATTAGGGAAGCACGTGCTGCAACAGGTGGGGGACAGCCGGAGGTGGTACAACTGACCCCAGCGGAGGAAAGGCTTGCTGGAAGCATGCAGCGCAGTGCCATTGAGGGTGTTCCGGGTGGTGGCTTCCAGATGGGTGGTGGCCGATCACTGCATGGTAAGTCATGGTCTGTCTATGGGGGGGCAGGGTAGGTCACATGCAGTAACATGACTTTGCTTTCCCTTACAGATCCTGAGCATCTGCATGGGTCAGCGGTGGTGGGCCTGTCCACTGTGGACAGTCAGATGGAGTCGGAGGTGAGACCATCCACCTCCACAGGTATATGTGGATCATTGTGACAGTGGGGCCGCCTGGCTGTCCACACTGATGTTGTAACAGGTTTGGATGAAGCCCTGCCTGTGTCCCAGCATGCTGGCATCCATGGATGCCAGTACGCTGTGGCTGTGGCTGTGGCTGGGGCACAGTCCGGCACCAGTGATGATGACATGACCATCATGGGCAGTGACATGTGTGTGCCATGGGATGGCCACACAGCAGGGCAATTCATGCCCATGGCTGTGGGTGGTGCCGCCGTGGAGCCCTGCGTGTCAGTACAGTCCCAGGCTGCACCTGTCAGCACCATTGGGGCAGCACTGGTGTCTGCTCAGGACAGTGGGACTGTTGCGGCCACTGCAGCAGCACCACTGAGCCCTGGGGTGTGGCAGCCGGAAGGGCAGCATCAGCAGTCACCCAATGGGCTTGGGGGTGCAGGGTTCAGTGGTGGCATCTGTGCACTGCCTGTGGACATGCCCAGACCTGGTCCTGGTGTGCAGCACCCACCCTCAAGGGGTGCTGAACATCAGGGCCTTGCACACCCTGAGGGACAGGATGCTGAGGAGGCTGATGACCTCTTGGATGAGCACACCCGCCTATTGTGAGCGTTGGTCCAGCAGCAGATGCGGCTTGTGATGTCTGTGGATGCACTGCATGTGGCTCTGGAGCAGGCAGAGGAGCGTCTCAGCAGGAACACTGCACTGATCCTAGCAGGGATGGACCATTTGTGGGAGGATGTGACCACTGCCATTGACAGGCATGCACAGGCATTCATTGCTGTCATGGCCACAATGGGCACACAGTCAGGTGCCCATGCATCGCAGACACCATGCAGTGCACTATCCACCCCCCATTCCCGGCATCATGTGACTCCCACCCTGTTGATGCCGGGTTCAGCTGTGGGCATCCCAAGCACTCCTGGTGCAGGCATGTTCAGTGTGCTGCAGACCCCTGCACGAGCATGGTTGCATTCACACAGTGGAACCCCTTGGGGACCATCGGTGCCACCCCATGAGGCCAGTGGTCAGCCTGCCAGTGCTGGCGGGTCTCGGCAGGGCCACCCACGCATCTGTGGTGGCCGTGGCACTGTGTCACATGACTGACCTGTCTCCCAGCGTGGCTACTGTCTGGTGCTGCCCTGTGTGCATTGTGTGTTTCAGTGGGCAGTGCATGGGTGGGTACTCGGCCCTGCACGCAGACACACAGTCCACCTGCACACCCTCCCGGCTGCTGTCCACAATTGTGTGTGCATGATGATGCCTGCATTGCGCTTTACACCAGTGTTCAATGGTGCTCAGCATCTGACACACGCACATGGACAGGCAGTGGGTGTGGTGGCCTGTGGACATAAGTGTTGCTAGGGTGTGCGTTCTGGGTCGGTGTGCCTTCTGCCCTCTGTGCACGTTTGTTGCATTGTATGTGAGTGTGTTTTTGTGTCCTTCGGTGTGGCATGTTAATCCTCACCCATCCCTGGTTGTGTGTGTGCTTCTGTGCCCTGCCACTTCCCTTGAGGCATGCACCCCTGGTGTGTGTCCATGTGTGTTTGTGGGTTGTGCCTTGGCCACTGGTGGTTGTGCATGGCCCCATGACTTACCTGGGTTGGCTGAAGTGCTCCTCCACGATGGTGTCCCGGTGCAGCTGTGCCAGGCGGAGCAGCCGGGGGTCCTGTTGGCCAAGGGGGGGGGCTGCCCATCACCATCATCACCGGCGTCCCCATCGTCCTCATCACTGTCCCCCTCTTCAACCTGTATGGCTATCCCACATTCGTTGGTCATGTTGTGCAGGATGCAACAGGCCATGAATATCCTGCAGGCCTTTGAGGGGCTGTACTGTAGGGCACCGCCAGAGGTGTCCAGGCAATGGAAATGTGCCTTCAGCATCCCAAACACCTGCTCGATGACATTACGTGTGGTGGCGTGTGCTTCATTGTAGCGTTGCTGCAATGGGGTCGCTGGCCAGCGGTAGGGTGTGAGCAGCCAGGGACGGAGTGGGTATCCACTGTCACCTATGTGTAGAGGGCAGAGGTTAGTTTTGTGATCAGCATCGCCCTGCCCCAGGCCATGTAGGCCACTACCCATGCCACCTCTGGCCATGCCCCCTCAGGCCCTATGATTGTCCATGTGGTTTGCATAATCACCCAGTAGGTATCCAGTGGGGATGTCCCCACTCTCAAATCTGTGGCACAGTGCCGACTGGTGCCAGATGAAAGAATCATGTGGTCCCCCAGGGTGCATGGCACAGACATTGATGATGCGCCCCCTGGCATCGCACACCACCTGGCAGTTGATGCTGGCATAGCCCTTGCGATTTATGTATGCGGCCCCCTCGGGGCCAGGTGGTGTGTGTATGGCCACATGGGTGCAGTCTATTGCCCCTAGCATGCCAGGCATATGTGCTACCCTGTGGAACTCCTGTATGTTTGCTGTGCACTCCGCTGCTATGCTGGGGAAATGGATGTACTCCGCAGCATGTGGCAGCAGTGCGCTGAGGAATTGGGTGAGGTGGCGTGATGTGGCTGACAGGGTTATGCCTGTGGTGTCCCCAGTTGGTCTCTGGAAGGTACCCGTGGTGAGCAAGCACATGTAGGCTGTTACCTTAGTCTCCACTGACAGGGCATGGCTCCGTCGTGTGGGTGCCTGCATCACATCACTGCACAACTCACAGAGCCACCTCAGAATTGCCCTATTCAGGTGGTACTGGCCCACAATCTTAGTATCAGTGTACAGCTCAAAGCTGGTGCGGGCTCGGTTCTGCCTGTTGGGGGCATACCGCCAATGGGCCCTTCCCCAGCCATGCCCCCCCTGCAGCCCGCCTTCTCACCCCCCCCTCATTATGGCCTCCATATGGAAGGTGGCACTGGCCATGTCTCTGGCTTGTGTTCACCCCCGCAGCTGTTGCTGTTTTCCCACTGCTGTCCTGGCTGCTACCTCCCCTGCACCGGGTACACCTGCCTGTGCTGGCCTCTGTGCTGTGTGGCTCCCCACACCTTCCCTGTGCCTGGCTGTTCAGACTGCCGTTTCCCTGGCCTGCCCTATTTGTGCCTCCTGCCCTGTCTGTCTGCCTCTGCTTCTGACACATGTGGCTTCCCTGTAGCGTTCTTGCGCCTCTCCCTTGCTCCTTTTTATTTTGGCTCATTTCCGCTATGGTGCAACTTCCACTTGCTCCACTATTGCGCATGGCACAACTCGTTGAATATCACACTGCGCCATTTATGCATGGTTCCTCCCCCTTCAGTTGCGCATACCTTCATTATCATTGCGCTGTTGCTCAGCATGTTTTCGGGGGTGCAACTGGCTCCTGCTGAATATCGCAGAATGGCGCAATTTCAGACTTGCGCAGGCGCAACCCTATTGCGCATGGCTCAACTCTTTTGAATATCTGGGCCAGGATGTTCAGAACAGGGACATAGGAGTATTTGCAGTATCAGCATCTAGACAGAGCATTTTGGCTGGCAAGTGGAACTGTGACTAATCAATTAACTTGCTTGGAGGCATACTAGAAACATTAAGCCAAGAAGTTCAAAAAATAGAAATACAACAGATAAAGCACTGTCAGGATAATACAGGTAGGAAACAGGGACAGTAATTGATAAGTGCAGGAGGGAGAGGATACAGGGGTTAGGAAGGAGAGGAATGCAGTGGTAGGGAGAGATAGGTTTAGAGACTAGGTTAGGAATGGGGATAAGAGATGGCATTGGGAGAGGTGGAATAGATCTGAGGGGCATGTGGCAAGAAATAGTCAATCTGTACTTCTGCAAGTACCATTAGTACCAGGGATTTTATTCATGGGTACAGGGAAGGAATCAGAAGGAGGGAGGAGACCACTAGCACCAGATATTTTCTTCATGAATACGGGGATGAAACTGGAGAAAGGGGACCACTGGCACCATGGATTTTATTCTTAAATATTGGGAATTGATTGGGAGGAGGGAAGGGATCACTAGCACCTGGGATTTTATGTATTGTTATACACAAAGGCATACTGGGCAATTGACAAACAAGTCAAATGGGGGGTTAGTTTTCATGCAAAAGACTAGATGGCTCAGGAGATCCCCATCTGCTGACTCATTCTATGTTTCTATGGCGATGGGATTGGAGGGAGGGAGGAATGGGTTATTTCATATAGAGAGGAAACTGAAAAAGTAGTCTGACCCATGAAGGTACTGCAACAAGGGGTAACAATGGTTCATAAATGAAAATAGCAGAGGAAGTAGGCTGGCCGGGGGGGGGGGGGTGTTACAATAAGCTGAATAATAATATTTGTTATTTTATTTATTTGTTATTCAGATAACCCCTTTGAGCACAAGAGCTCTTTTTCAAAGGTTCCATGTCAGTATAAGACAAAGAAATGAATGTGAGTGAGCCAAGTACTCAGAGGTATTTCAATTTATTCATCGTGTACTGTGCAAAGTACAGTATGTTATTTTTCTTTGGGGAAGCCCAAGATTATTTCAGTTTTTGGGGGCAGGCTCAAAATCTTTTCCACGGATTTGGGGAGGCTCACTGTGACAAAGTCTGAGAACTATTGAGCTACACTTTGCATCTATCTGAAGATCTGGCCCCTGATATTTGGCACATGCACTGTTTGGGAGAAACTCTAACAGGATGCAAAGTTTCACGACATTTGGATGAGGGGCAGGTATGTTATAAGGGATCACACTTTGACAATTTATGATTCATGTGAAAATGTCTGAAAGTATTTCTGTGCTTACAACATACCTATCTTTGGAGCAAAATAAGTGAAACTTTATATGCATACTTACTTGGGAGAGTCTCAGACACCAACTGATAAACAGAGGGGCAGTTTGTTAAATAACTAGTAAGTTACAGGAGTTCAAAATTTCAAAATGTAATTATTTCTTACAGTATGTGAAAATTTTCTAAATATTTGGATGTTTATAGCTCCATTGCTATTGCAGGTATACACTCAAGATTAGATATGCATACCAGAGTAAATATGTCCTGGAATCTAAATAGGCTGGATAAAAGTGGTTTAGTAGGTTAAAATTTATTGTGGCTAATTTTGAAGTTACTAATTATTTATTTATTCTTTGTTAATCAGGTAAGGCTCACTGGACACAATTGTCTGTTGTCAGGGGTGACCTAGGAGCTTTGGTCTGGTTAAGTGACTTGCTCAGAGTCACACAGTATGCAAGTGGAGGTTGGGGGAATCAAACCCAGATCTGCTGGATGTACAGTACCAAGCTCATTCACAGCTCATTACTCTAACTTCTAGGCTATACTGGCTATACATATTGGCAAAATATACTCACAAATTCATGGAAGCATAATAGGTAATGCCAGTAGAATTCCACTTGTGGAATTTAACTTTAAAAAGCACTTATCACCACTGAATCACCTTTCCTGCACTAGGATCATGGCCCTGCAATACTCCTGCAACACTCCTGTGACAGTGATGTCCAGCAGCTTGCTCCATCATGTCTGAAGATATTCAGATAGTGCTGTAACAATGGCTTAAGTCACAACTTGTTGAAAGGCTTCGTGGCACTGTTTTCAAATGATGAAAATGTATGTTTTATCTAAACAGTTATTAAAGAGTCAGCAAGTGGCATTGTACAGAAACAATGCTCCATGTGCTACAACACGTCACTAAGTCAGTGAGATCTAGTCATTATGAGCTGATACACTGCAAGAACACAGGCCATTGAACAGAGATGTCCATGATTATTCTCCATGGTTCATCACTTATGATAGTGACTGGACACTTGGTACCACTACACTTTTACTGTGAAATTGCCTATAAATATTACCTTATTGCTTCTTTACCCAGCCTTTACCTTTCCCTACAATGGCAACTCAGGTGCATGACTGAGCAAAATGTATTTACAAGGCTTTAATGAAAGTATCATATAATTCCGAAATTTCACAAAAGCTCATGAAATTTAACTTTAATTACAGAGGTTATTTTTAAATCTTTGGCTGCTTATAGCTTGGCCAGCCTTTGAGCAACAGAATATGGAGTTGACAAATACAGCCTCTTTTTTCCCCATATTGGTTTTTCTCCCAGTCAGCAGCACATCTCCTAGAGATATACCCTGTTCACAGGGATATACGCTAATCAGGCTGAACCCAGTCATCATTCAGTTGGCCACTGGATTTTTCTTTCACAATTTTTCCCTTCCACTTTTCCTTGAGGGGGTGGTGCCTCTGTCAGCCTTACAGAGTCACAGCTTCTCCCACAGCAAGAGTAAGCTCCCTGGTCCAACTGTAGGGATTGCTGTGTTGGTGTAACCCACCACCAACCCTCTCTGATCACCAGTACACTGCTGATCAGCAGCTGTTTTGGCCATGGCCTGTCTCCTGATGTGACTTTCCAGGGGCTCACTTCCGATCCTGAGTCATCAGCATGGTAGTGCAACATTCTGCTGCTGAGCCATGGTGTTGGACTCAAAACTTAATATTTAGGGTAATGAACCTAACAAAACTGGTGATATTTAGTTCTGTTGTTTTAAAGTTACAGTTCACATAACTTTGAAATGAAATTTAAAAATTTCTGAAAGTTTGGAGTTTATAACTCAGTAAGCTTATCTCCCCTCTCCCCTCTCCTCCCACTGGCATCTGCCCCAACCTCTCTCTTCTTGGGTCTCTGCACTTAACTTATCAGCATGCACTTTACCCCACTACTGAGGATTTGATGATGCCTCATGCAGCTTCATGTTTTTCCACTACTGGTGATTTGACAATGCCTTGGTAGGTTCATGTTTTCCCACTACTGGGGATGTGTCAATGCCTCAGACAGCTTCATGTATTTCTGACATGTAAATTCGTAACTCTTGCCCTAGTCTGCTTAGACTCAATGTTAGATGATGTTACTACTTTGTCAAAACTGTTCTGCTGCAACATAATGTATCTCTCCATGCTATTGACAAGGATCCTTTGTAAACGAGCTCTTAACTCAAAGGTTGTAACTCCGATTTCTCAATAAATAAATAAAAAAAATAACCATTCATGACAAAAATGAAAAACTTGATACGCTTCTTTATGAACCTTGGTAAAGTCATCATACTACATTTGGTGCAATTTGGACAAATACTGTTAAAATTATATTGATGTAACTGAAAGAATTTTTGTGAAATTTCAAAAAGTTTTCATGTAAAGCTCATGATATTTAGGAAGCAAAACTGAAATTTTGCAAGAATTTCAATGGGTGAAGATACATTTTACCCAGCCCTACTGGTAAACCTATGGAACAGCCTACCAGTGGAGAACATGGACATTAAAACTGTACAAGTCTTAAAGGTTTGCCAGACAAATGTCTGCTTATCAAGGGGATCACCACATTACCTAGGTATTAGATTGGGTAGTGAATATTTATACATTGGTGGGTGTCTGCAAAACCTACTTATCACATCCTTGATCGTGGGTGAACCATGATGGACTTAAAGTTCCTTCTAACCTTAAATTGCTGTTACTGTGCTATGTAACTGTCTTACATGGCTGCTATCAGGCTTTATTTTCTTTGCCTGATAAGTATCCTATTATATGAAATATAACGGTGTGCTTATTTATTTATTGATTGTTTGGTTGGTTAATTGATTTCAAAAGTGTTCCCAACAAAGACATATTGAACTGATAACAGCTCATTTTCAAATACATTCTGGGGGAAGAGGGATATTGAAGCTAGAACAAGAGGAGAAGAAATAAATAGTATTAATAGCATTACAAAAAAATAGCCTTATGCAGCAATACAGTATATCACCATGAGCATATTCATAAACACTGCAAGGCACAACATTACAATAGGCACATGAGATAGATAAAACTGAATTTAGATATGCAAGAGGAAATTACCCCTACAGGCACAGCAGAGGGAGGGGGAAAGGAATATGGCTAGAGAAATATGAGTAGGAGGAGGGAGGTCAAAGAGACAGGGGCCATGGACAGCTGCGAGTGGGAGTAAAAAAGTCAGAAAGAGGAGATTTAAGAGATAAAGGACAGAGGCTTAGTGGACTGACAGGGGAACATGGGGTCAACCACTCAGATACTATACCACTCAAATAATATGTGTATATACCATAATATATTACCTGCCCTTTCTTGCTGTGATATAGTGGAACATTGTGTATAGCCATATCAGTCATTCTACAGACATGAGAACAAAGTAGGCAACCTGATGACTTTTACTGGACCAACATTACATTTTTAGTACACAAACATCTAGAATGACAATGAGGCCTTTACCTGAAGATGGTTTTTGTGTAAGCTTGAAAGCTTGTGTACTACAAATGTCATACACATTGCATAGCACCTTACATCTTCTTCTATATTGTGCTGAAAACTACCAAAAACAAACAAGACAATGTGGCATGGAGTGTACTCTAGGGGTATGCAACTACCATCTATCAAATATCCAGTCAAATATTTATATTCTAAGCCCCACATATTTGGGTAGTCATTTTTAAGTTCGAGCATGCGTATCAAACTTCTTGGGATGAGTGACTTTTGAGGGGTGAAATACTGTCTGTCCAATGCAGAGTGCTCTTCAAGGGGCTTGACAGTCTCACACCAATCACCAGGATGATCATGACACTGTTTTGCCTGAAGTGGTCTGCTCTTGAAAAGAAAAAGCCACAACAATCACGTGGCAGCTTTTTCTTTTCATCTGCAAGTCACCACACAGCAAACAGCTGTTTGTGTCCTGATCAGCTTCGCTGACGTCTCAGCCCACCCCCTCGCCACCCTACCAGTCCCTTCCTGGAAGGTGGGAGGAGGTGCTTTCCTCCCCTGCCTCCTCCACTTCCCACTGACACCTTTTGCTCCTCTTCTCCCAACCATGCAGAATAGGCCACAGCCTAAGCTCCATACGGGCTGGGAGTATACAGTGCTGAAGGCGCTTTCACTTTAAGCGTGGTAACTAGAAGATCCCTCCCCATCTGCCGACATCGGGGTGCTCGGTCCCTGTGTCAGCATGTATCCCCCTCCTCCTTTAATGTGGCACACTGGGAGCCCACCCCAGTGTACCAAACAACTACCTCTGATGTTTCCAACACCAGGATGCCCACTCCCAGTGTCAGATGCACCGCTCCCCTATGCCTCTATATTCTCAGTTGACCTCAGGGTGCCCAATCCTTGGATTGGCATTGATCCCTTACAAGTACTCTGGCACACTGGGAGCCTACTCCAGTGTACCAAAATCTGTGTTATTAATATTTTACCTGTTAAAAAGAAAACAGTCCCAGGAGCTCTTTTTTTTTTTTTTTAAACATGAAAAAAAAGAAAACAGTCCCTCATTACTTCTGCCGGCCCCCTTCCCCCAACCTGCACCCTCCCTCTGCACACCCCACCTCCCCACACAGACCCCTCACCCATACTTACCTCTGGAGGTCAGGAGCAGAGATCCTCTGTGGACTGGGAACACATCTGCACTCTTCAAAAGCCGATCACAAAATGAAGAAAATCATGGTAAGCCCTATAATGGCAATCAACAGGGGGTTTTAACTGAGGTTGATATCTCAGTCACTTTTTGAAGTTTTGATCCCAAATTTTCAACTCAGGGTTCTTGGGACCCCACCTTGTAACCACTGTCACTGTCATCTCGTTTCTTGGTCCTGAAAGGTGATTTTGCGGTCACTGCATGGAATCACCTTTTGGGACCAATTAATGAAATGACAGTGCCACTGTTCATGAGGTCAGGTCTCAAAAAACCCTTGTTGCGAATTTGGTGAAAAAGCTCCCAAAAATGACTATGTTATGAGCGTCTATTGAACAGTTTCTACGCACGCTCATAACTTCATAAATTTTTAATATTTTCACTCCAAATTTCCAACATTGCCATTTTTTCACACCCCCTCATGAACCATACAACTGCCGTTTTTTGCATCCTTCGCGAAATGTGTTTTGGCACCTGTGGCACAGAATGGCATGGTTGCAATGTAAAATCAACTTTTGGGACTGATTAACATAATCCTAGTGCCACTGTTCATGAGGGGAGGTCCTAAAAATGCCATGTTGAACATTTGGTTAAAACATTCCAAAAAATGACTGCGTTGCAAGCATGCATTGCAGTTTTTACACACACTTGTAACTTTGCCACATTTTCATATTTTCACTCCAGATTTTCAACATTGCCATTCTCCTCATGAATAGTACTGCTGTAATTTTTCACATCCTGCCTGAAATGTGTTTTTGCACCTGTGGCACCGAATGGCACACTCACTGTGTGAAATCACCTTTTTAGGATTGCATAACTAAATGATACAGCTACTGTTCATGAGGTGGGGTCCCAAAAAGCTCATGTTGAAAATCTGGAGCAAAAATACCAACAAATGCCAGGGCATTAGGGTTTCCAGCCATAATGCCCACCCTGTACAGACTTGACAGGCATCAGGGTGTGACATGGGATCATCAGCCGTAATGCTAACCCCATTCCACCCCCACCCCAACCCTGCAGCCACTGACAGGCATTGAGGTGTACCATGGGGTCTTCGGCCCTAACATTCACCCCATTCTCCTATACTGACCCTATCTCAGCTTATTTCCTTATGGAATGGGGTGAGCGTAAGGGCTGAAGTCCTCAAGGCACACTGCGACATTGGTTGACATCTGCAGGGTGGGGTGAGGTGGAATGGTGTGCGTGTTATGGCCGACGACCCAAAGGCACACCCCCAATGTCTGTCAGGCTCTGCAGAGTGAGGGTGGGGCTCGGTGTTACTTCAATACTTCATTGCCATTCCTATTATACATCTCTCTAACTCCTGCACTACCAATGCCAATACCATCAAGCAAACATTCGGCATTGACAAATGCTTGTTTTTCTAATGAAGTGAACCAGTGCTGGAAGAACATAAGAAATTTGTGTTGAGAGTGATGCCTTAAAATGCAAGGCAGAGGAATGTACACAGAAAAATATGGGAGGGAGGCATGTACAACAGCATTGCCATCAATGAACTTTCAGCATTGACAAATGCTTGCTTATAAGTAAGGAAAGGTAAAGTAAAATGTATTTATATAGCACAAAATCCAGGAGGTTCTAGGCACCTTACACAGTCAACAGGCAGGGTAAAACAGTAACAACAAATAGATCAAAGCTCTAAATGGCTATAAATAAGTTTAAAATTACAAGAACAAATAAACATTTATAAGTAAGTAATAAATACACACTTAAAAACAACTGTAGTTAGTCCAGAAAAGCAAGTTTAATCATTATACCCAATAGCTCCGTATGAAGTCCAAACCATCCATTCATTCTTCTAATACAAAATGACTGCCCAGGGTATAATGAGTTAAAAGATGAGTCTTCAGACCCCTGTTAAATGCCTCCACTGATGGGGCCTCCCTTACAGAGTTGGGAAGCAAGTTCCAGAGGGTCAAGCCGGCCACCTTGAATGCTCCTTCACCAGAGGTTTTCAGTCTGGCCTTCAGAACCTCAAAGAGACCCCTGGTGGAGGAGCAGAGGGAGCAGACCAGAATGGCAGGAGTAAGGAGATCAGTCAGGCAGCTGTGGTCTGATCCATATAGGGCCTTAAAGGTGAGCAAGCCCACATCAAAGATGATCCTCCATCTGACAGGCAGCCAGTGAGATCTTACAGGACCAGTGTCACATGACATGACCTAGACAGGCCCGTCAGTAACCTGGCCACTGCATTCTGCACAAGATGCAGCTGACAGAGGGTTTCTTCACAGATCCTGAAGTACAATAGTCAAGCATAGATGTGACAAAGGCATGTACTAGTGATGGCAGATCTTCAGGCAGAGCTAGGAGTTTAATCCAGTCGACATTCCTTAAGTGGTGAAAAACAATTTGGACAACAGATGACACCTGAGCATCAGGTGTCAACCTGACATCCAGGAAGACACCCAGGTTTCTCACCCTAGAGGAAGCCATCAATGGTGTGGTTCCCAGGACCAATCCTGTTGCCACCCCAGAGGTACTCCCATCATGCCTGCAACCTGGCTCAATCACCAGGACCTCCATCTTGTTGGGATTCAGCCTCAACCAGTTGGAGGAAATCCAGTCCTGGATCTTGGCCAGGCAGTAGTTTAGCACTTCCATGGCATCATTTGTTCCAAGTGCAAAAGACATATACAGCTTGGTATCATCTGCATAGCAGTGAAAACCCAGACTGTAACATCTAATGAGCTCTCCCAGGGGTAGCATGTACACCATGAACAACATCGGTGATATGACTGAACCATGAAGAACACCACATGACAAGAGCTTTAGAGAGGAGGAGAAATTCCCAATCACCAGCCATTGCTTCCTGCATGACAGATAGGACTCAAACCAGTTGATGACAGTGCTGGTGAGTCCGCAATACTCTCTAAGGTGATCCAGAAGCACAGTGTGGTCCATGATGTCAAATGCTGAAGAGAGATTGAGGAGAATGAGAATTAACTTAGAAACACAGAAACATAGAATTTGACGGCAGATAAAGACCGCTTGGCCCACCCAGTCTGCCCATTTTCCTACCTAATGGATAAGCAGCAGATCCTAGTTAACCAGCAGTCTACTTCCTTCTACCCCCACCCCCCAGAATTGCCTTATGACTGTCCTATGCATGCTTGAATTCAACCACTGTTTTTGACTCCAAAACCTCCTCCGGAAGGCCGTTCCATGCATCCACAACCCTCTCTGTGAAAAAATACTTCCTTACATTACCGCTGAGCCGTCACCCCCGTGTTCAAATTGTGCCCCTTTGTTTTTGCATACCTCTTTTTTTGAAAGATGCTACCCTCTTGGACTTTGTTGATTCCCTTGAGGTACTTGAAAGTTTCTATCATGTCCCCCCTCCCTCCTTTCCTCAAGGCTATACATATTAAGCTCCTTTAGTCTGTCTTCATATGCCTTCCGGTGAAGACCCTGCACCATTTTAGTTGCCCTCCTCTGGACAGCTTCCATCCTGTCTATGTCCTTGTGGAGATTGGGTTTCCAGAACTACACACAGTACTCCAGATGGGGTCTCACCAGCTGTCTGTACAGAGGGATAACAACTTCTTGTTTTCTACTGGTGATGCCTCTCCCTATGCATCCCAGTATCTCCCCATCCCTCCTTACTGCCCTCTCACATTCCTTGCCCACCTTTAAGTCATCTGATATGACTACCCCCCAGGTCCCTTTCCATTTTTGTTGTTGTTAGTATCTGCCCCCCCATTGTGTACTCTTCCCCTGGGTTTTTGTTTCCCAGGTGCATTACCTTGCACTTCTTAGCATTGAATCTAAGCTGCCATACATTTGACCATTCCTCTAACCTTGCCAAGTCCCTTCTCATCCTTTCCACCCCACCTTGTGCATCAACTCTGTTGCAGATCTTTGTGTCATCTGCAAAGAGACATACTTTTCCTTCCAGTCCCTCTGCAATGTCGCTTATAAAGACATTGAAGAGGACCAGTCCTAATACTGAACCCTGCGGTACCCCACTAGTATCCCCTATTTCTTCAGAGTTGACTACATTTACTATTAACCTCTGTGTCTTATTCTCCAGCCAATTCTTTACCCAGGCTATCATCTTGGGACCCACTCCCAGGCTGGCTAACTTGTATATTAATCTTTTGTGTGGGACTGTGTCAAATGCCTTGCTAAAGTCTAGGTAGGCCATGTCCACAGCCCCTCCCTGATCTACTACTTTGGGCACCCAGTCAAAGAAATCTATTAGATTCATCTGGCATGACCTTCCCACTGTGAATCCATGCTGCCTTGGGTCCTGTGCCCCTCTGGCCTCTAGGTACTCGACAATTCTTTCCTTCAGAAATGATTCCATCATTTTCCCTATCACTGAGGTTAAACTAACAGTTCTGTAGTTCCCTTCCTCTGCCCTGCTCCCACTTTTGTGAAGGGGAATCACATCTGCTCTGCTCCAGTCCTCAGGTACCACCCCATCCTCCCATGATTTGTTAAAGAGGGTAGTCAGTGGTGCCACTAGTTCTACCCTTAGTTCTTTTAGAATTCTGGGATGAATCCCATCAGGCCCCATTGCTTTGTCCACCTTCAGTTTTAAGAGTTCTTTCAGAACCCTTTCTTCTGTAAATGGGCTGGTCTCAACTTCTGTATCCAGAGTGTTTCTATTGTTTGTTTTAGGTACCTCCCTCTCTTCATTTGTGAATACTGAGCAAAAATATTTGTTTAGTATCTCTGCCTTTTCACCGTCACCCTCTGCCCACCCCCTCCCCTTTATTAAGCCTCACTATCCCACCCTTGGTCTTCCTTCCTCCTGATGTACCTAAAAAGGTTTTATCCCCTTCTAACTGAGTTGGCTATCTTTTCCTTGGTTTGGGACTTTGCTGTTTTGACTGCCTTCCCAGCTTCCTTTTGCTTTAACTGATACAATTCTCTGTCCTGCTCCTTCTGTGATTCCTTGTACTTCCTGAATGCTTTCTTCTTCTCTTGAACCGTCACTGCCACCTCCTTTGAGAACCGTAGTGGTTTCTGACATCATTTTGTTTTGTTTATTTGCTTCACACAAAAGCTTGTTACCACTGTGATGGCAATTTTTATTATTCCCCATTGTTCTTCCACCCCTCCTTTCTGCCCATTTGCTAGTGAATTCCTTAGGCACTCACCCATTTTTGGCAAAGTCAGCCCTCCTGAAGTCCAGTACTTTTGCCTTTGTATGGCTTGATTCTATTGCTGTTTATTGTGAACCATACTGTTTGATGGTCGCTAGTTCCCAGATGGCTACCCACTTCTACATCTGTGTTCCTCTCTCCATCTCCATTTGAGAGAACCAGGTCTAAGATTGCTCCCTCTCTAGTGGGTTCCAATACTAGTTGTCTAAGGCATGCCCCATGTAGGGCATCTAGAATAACCCCACTCTTAGAAGTGGCTGCTGCAACTGCACTCCAGTTAACATCTGGCATATTCAGATCACACATCAGCAATATCTCCCCTTTTTCTGCCATTCTAAGTATGCTTTCTGTCATTTCCTTGTCCATTTCCTCCCCCTGAGAGGGGGGTCTGTATACAACCCCTGTGCGTATTGTGGTGCTATTGCCTGTTTCCAGATTGACCCACACTGCTTCTTCTCCTCCCTGTTTACCCTTTTGTTCTGTTGCTTTGATTCCTTCCCTTATGTACAGAGCTACTCCTCCTCTTCTTTTACCCCCCCGTCCCTCCTGTAGATAGTGTATCCTGGTATGTTTACATCCCAGTCATGGTTCTGTGTGTACCATATTTCTGTGACTGCCATGATCTCCAGATGTTCCTCCTCCATCAAGGCCACTAATTCAGGAAGCTTGTTACCCAGCCTATGGGCATTGGTACTCATTGCTCTCCATTTTTTGATGGCTTTACCTTCTGTAACAGCATCCCCTACTGACCTTTCTACCTTGGTCTTTTTCTCATTTAGTACCCTGTTTTGTAGGGGGAGGCTGGGATTTTCCTGCTGCTTATCCGTGCCTCCCCCCTTGACTAGTTTAAAAGCTTGCCAATGAAACATTTAAACCGATTGCCCGAAAGACTTGATCCCTTCCTGGACAGATGCTGACCATCCTGCCAGTATAGGCTGGTGTCCCTCCAGGTGGAACCCCAGTCCCTAGTGAAGCCAAACCCTGTGCTTCACACCATTTTTCAACCATTAGTTAAACTGCATGGTGCAAAGTACCTCACCTCACCCATGCCACTGACAGGCAACACCTCTGAGAAGGATACTGTGTGTGTTACTTGTCTTAGGCCCCTCCCCAACTCTACAAAGTCCTTCTGCACTGCTCTAATCTCATGATGATCCAAGTCATTTGTCCCTAGGTGGACAATGACATCCAGCTCAGACTCCCGTACAACTGTTCTTGTGATCCTAAGGATGTGCTTCCTGTCCCTCCAAGCCATGGTACCAGGCAGGCACCTTACTTCAGTTTTTCCTGCTCCCCCTAGTTCTATCCCCCTAATAATTGAGTTCCTAACCAAGAGCTGCTTCCTTTCCCTGTGGTGTCCTCTGTCTCCTTCCTGAGGGCCTCCCTTGTGACAGTTGTCTGCAACTTCCTTAGTCTCCTCTGCAGATGCATCCATAGGGGAACTATGCTCCCCCAGAATGGTGAATAGATTGTGGAGTGGAACAACTGACTGGGTGTGCCTCTGTTCCACCACCCTTACCCTCCCTGAGCCCACTTTGGTCCAACTGCTGTGCTTTCTTTGCAACCTCTGAGGTAGTGGTGGTGGCTCTGGTGCTCCCTGGATGGGGGAGGTTCCCTTACTACTGTCCAGTGAAGCCTGAAGATGGGCAACTTCCTCCCTCAGGACAGAAAGTTGTCTGCAAACAGGGCAGCATCTTTAACTGGTCTCCTCTACCTCTTGTTCTGAGGAGGTCGTTTTGGTGCTATTACCAGCCCTGAAACTGAATTGGAATGGCTCATAGATGTCAAAGACTGTGAGGGACTCCTCAAGCTGCAGCGCCATTATTTATTCAACAACCTTTCCTAAAAATGGGAGGTTGGAGATAGTTCAATAATTCACCAGGACATCAGGATCAAGTGATGGTTTCTATAGACAGGGTATCAAAAGGTGGGCTGCAGCTTTGAGATCACCCCAACAACCTCAGTCTCCTCCACTGGCCTACACTCTTCCCAGACAATAAGAGTGCCCATGTTCCTACCAGATTGACCACTGCAGGGTAGAACTTGTCCTACTGTGTAAATCCCGGACCGGATAGAGGACATTCTGTCAGAGAAGAACTAAGAAAACTCATTGTACAATATGATTTAAAAGGCCTTTTTCAACCACAGACAAACCAGATTAAGTAGGCTGTCCACAGTACAAAAAAGTTAATCTGGTCTGTTTCTCCCTGCAATAATCTCCCTGGACAGGAACTCATGATAGTGAGCTCACAAGGCCAGTTTGTCCTCCTCAAAATGGGTCCTCCACCAGCAATGCCCCAACTTTTGACCACTGATCTTCATCTCCTTGAGAGCCCCATCAAACCATGGAGATCTCAAGTCAGATCTTTGGAGATGGCCTTATGATAGGCAGCCACCACCTCATCTGTGTCAATTGCACATGCAGTACTCACACCAGACAAATCTACTACAGTCAAAGGTCCCTCTGGGGATGATCCCCTTAAAGGATGATAGCTGACCATCTTGACAGGGGAGGGACTATCGGGGGGGCCTCGAATGAGAACTCTATAGTGAAATGATTGGACCAAATGACCCAATTAGTCTTGAGGTTCATGACCTCAAGCCCCAGTGAGAACACCAAGTCCAAAGTATGGCCATTGTGATGGGTCACAGAAGTAACTGCTTGTGCTAGGACAATAATGTCATCAACTAGAGGAGGAGATGATCCAAAAGTGAGGATTCATCATTGACCCAGGCATTGACATCTCCCAGAATTAACTATCTGGGGACTCCAATACCCTGTCAACAACAAAATCTGCCATCTCCTGCAAGAAGTCTCCCCTCACCCCAGAGGGCAGTAAACAAGGAGAAGCCTGCAACCCTCACCTGGACCCCCACGTACCACCACACACTCAAAGGACAAGGTAGCACCCACTGGGTGCACAGTAAAGTTCAGGCTGGATCCCAAAACAGATAGCCACACCCCCACCCCTGCATTCTCTCATGGGGCAGTGCACCACAGAGTACCCGGTGGGGACAACCACCTCCAAAACTGTCCCAGCTTCATCTCCCAGCCAGGTCTCTCTAATGCAAGTCAGATCAACCGATTAAATCAAATCCACCATAATTGCGGTCTTGTTCCTCATTGATCTGGCATTACACAGTATGGCCCAAAGGGGAAGGATCATATTAAGAATCTATATTACAAATAGTTTAAACAAGTCCCCAGGTGGTCAGAGTTAGTCTCATAGTCATTCACCCACACATCACAGTAATCTCCCTCATTCTGCCACCACTCTATCCTCTCCCATACAATATAAGTAGCAGATATATATGTGTTTATATAAAAGTGGAGCTGGTACAGTGCCAGCTCCATTATGTATATTTTGAAGATACCCCTCTCCATAGCCTAACATCCCTAACCCCCAAAGGTCCTTATGTGTTATGTACCCCCCCACACACACACACTGATCCATGATTGAGAGGAAACAGTAGGATTAATAAGCTGAAGTTAGTCAGTGCCCCCCTCCCTAACCAGCAGCGTTTGACATCTCAGAATGCAGCATGCCAGGGGGTGGAGGGGGATCCTTATCAGTGGTGATGCTAGCCATAGACTAACCAATCAGCTTGCCTATCATCATCAGTGATCCTCCTCCCCCTTTTATTCTTCAGGATATCAACTGAGATGGTGGGATACTGATGGCAGCACACTGCTGGTAAGGGAGGGAGACTGCAGACTAGCCAGAATTATTCAGCCTGCTGTTATTCCCCTGCAAACATTGACTAAGGGTGGGGGACTACTTAAACATACAGTGTTTGGATCTTTGAGGATCGAGAGAAGTCAGGCTAGGAATGTTGAGGGGAGGTCAAAATACATGTACAAGAACTGCTGCTGTCCCAGCTCCACTTTTACATGGACACATATAGTGCATCTCTACATTGTGCAGGAGTTGACAGAGAGAAGTGGTGGACAGGAGACCTTGAGTGGGTAGTGTGGCCTCGGGCCTAGCTCTCACCAATTTTGAAGGAGTAGAGGTTTTTTTATATATGTTTGTTGATGTTTGTTTTTATTTTCAAGGAGGAATACCTTGAATAATGGATGGACTATTCAAAAGTCAGGTAAGAAATAGTTCATTTTGGGCTTCAAGGTGGGTAATACTATTTGTTAGTCACACTGTCCTACTGGAAAGAGGATGAGGATCAGCAAAGATGAAAGTTATATTATGGTATGTCACTTGAAGAACTGGGTGACTGTTATTGCAAATTGCATTTTTGTGACAGCAACATGAAACAAATACATGCCACACAAAAGGTTTGGGTTCACCACAACATAACCCAGATAGACCATCTTAGGGTAGCTGTTTCATTCCACTGGGGTGTCAAGCAGACGAAGCATACTGATGAGTCCTAGTAGGATGAAACACATGTCTATGTCTTCTGTTGGCACCCTTTGCAAACTGTGTGAGAGGCCTTTCAGCACCATGCATTTGTGCTTAAAGTTGAACCAGCATAATATTATGTGGTGATTTGCATATGCAAACCATGACGCTTTGCATTGTAGGAGCATGTGTGATTTTGTAATTCTTTGAAACGTGGCGTCCCGGCCAAATGCCCTTTGGGGTAACCATGGCCTCAGTGCTTGCGTACAGAGGTTCTTTGTCACACAAAAGGTAGGTGATTGAGTGGGTGGGATCTCAAATCAATTTCTTTCATGGCATTACTGATACTGTGTTGTTCCTCACTTAACCCCAACTTCATGCTTTTCAGACCTGTCATGAAAGGTCACCCACACCATGATACAGTAGCTGCTATTCTCATCCTACTGCTTGCTGTCTTCTCAGTAGTATACATGTATACTAACCATCAAAATTTGATTGCCAGAAATGACATATGATTAATTGCCAGATATGACTTATTGTCTTGCCCCTTTCGCTTCCTGTGTGTGCCGGAAATGATACAATGTCCCACCCCTTCTGTGTGAACCAGATATGATGCACACCCACCCTCTTTCCTCACCCATGTGTGCCGGATATGATGCAACCCCCCGGCCTGCCATATTGTGATGCTGCTATGGGTGGAGCGAAGGTAGGCATCTTTAGGCTTGCCCAGAACATGTCAGAGCAGTTAAAAATAGACTTGATGCTGATAAAAACATTTACCATTGTGCCTGCCTAGTGTATCTGGCTTATGTTCTGCTCCTGTGTGTGTGTATTGCCTGAGAAAAACAGCAAAATGGATGAACCTAGCCAATTTTGTTCTGCAAAATCTGCTAGTGCCACACCAGAGAATTCTGATATGACTGAATTGATCGACTCATTCTTGAAACTTGGTTTGCATGATAATCATGAGTGTATTAATACGGATGAACAGTGGGAAGAACCAGATGTTGAGAAATGCTCTGATGAAAAGTCTGATGTAGCCATGACAGCAATTCAAGTGCCATCTGACAAGACTATTATGTTGGACCTGATAAAGTGTATTCTAATACAGCTACTGCAAGACTTGGTGGTTCAGAACTTGAAGATAAACTGTGAGGGATATACCATAAAGCACCCCTTGCAGATAAGACATAGTTGCTTATATGAACCTGAGGAGGGGTACTGGGAGAGAACTTTTCCTGAAGTCTGTGAGAATTTGCACCCACGACAGATCAAGCTACTCATCAAATTGACAGCATGGAAACTTGGGTCCACAGCATCCTATTTTGATACAATACATGCTATAAATGACACTTTGTCAGAATTTAAAGAGATGTCATGTATTACTAAGGGACTTGACACATTGTAAGATCAGTTAAGTGTAACACTGCTGAGTGCTGTTGAAGAAGTGGTTTCCTTAGGAAGTCATAAAAAATATTTTAAAATCCCACTGCAGAAAGAAAGCTCTGTGACAAATTATATGTACTTGTATGATATTGGGAGTTCTGACAAGAAACACAGTGCTGCATAGTGAGAGCTATTAAGATGGGTACCCTGTGGGGAAATCCCCAAAGAATGTTTGAAAAGCAGAAAATAGAAGTTATTTTACAAACTTTGATAATCATTCAAATTTCAAACCATGCTGTTCAAACTCCATGTAACTCTATAAACTATGAAAAACTTCAGTTTATATAGATTTTAATGAGTAACATTAAAAAAAGATGTATGCCGATGGGAAATAATTAACATGAGCAGGTGCCTCAACAATGATGTGTTATAAACTTTTCAAAATGTGCTACCAATAATATTTGAAAAAATGGTTGTGGTTTCTTATGGCCGAGTATTGGTAGCTGTGACCTACACTGTTGATATTTGTTGTTATATTTTAAAATTTCAAAGACAGAAAGATGTTAGCAATGTGATTGGCTTTACATCCAATTTTCTTGTTACACAGCAAAACAAGGCCTGACTTTTCTTGTTGTAATATTTATGTTACAATATAGCATCACTTTATCCCAATGGCTAACACATGCTCTGAGTTGTTACATAATTAGATGTATACATTGTGTGGTCTTTCTTAATAACATTTTCACATCTGAAAAAACACTTGTGTCCTGCCCATATTATTAAACAGTGGTCATGGTTAAAAAATCATCGAAAAAATGTATTATGACCCTCATACACCTGGTAGCTTAGGAGGTGTTCAGAGACCGCATGATGCTGCTGCAAAACAGGGGAAAATAATTACTCACGGTGGCTATCTTTGCAAGTTACCTATATTATGCACAAACCTGTGAGGAAACAATTTCTTAGAAAGTGTTGTTAGCAACACTGATGCACAATGGCAGGCTGATTTGGTTGATATGTCTAGTATTTCCAAAGACATTGATGGCTTCCAGTTTATTCTAATAGTTATTGATGTCCTATCAAAATACACATGGACCAAAGTGCTAAACAAAAAAAATCTGGAAGAGATGTGACAGAGGCTTTCAAAATGATACTCAGAGAGGGCTACAAGCCTAAAAAATTACAAACAAATGAAGGGACTGAATTTCTTAATGCTAATTTTAAATTATTTTTACAAGAACAAAACATACATCATTTTATGACATCAAATGATGTTAAGGCTTGTATTGTGGAAAAACTTAACTATACATTGAAAACAAAAATGTGGAGGTATTTTACAGCATTTAACACATATAGGTACATATATCTATTACAAGCTTTAACAATGGCCTATAATCAGAGCTATCACCAGTCATTCAAAATGAGGCCCACCAATGTGACAGCAGCCAATTCTTTAGATGTCTAGAAAATTCTATATGGTGATCACACACTCAGAGAGTGAAAAGGCCTTTTAAATTTCATGTGGGTGATCATGTGCAGGTTTCTAGAGTAAAGAAAACATTTGAAGAAGATTATGAGCAAAACTTTACAAGTGAGGTATTTATTATTTCTGAATATATACCTAAGCCAATACCAGTTTACAAATTAAAAGATGATGATGGAGAAGAAATAAGAGGTACTTTTTATGAGTAAGAACTGGTAAAAGTCAAAGACACTGCAAACCATGCATACAGGGTTGAAAAAACAGTGTCACAGTCCTCTCCAATATCTTCATCAGTGACATTGCAGATGGACTGGAGGGTAAGGTTTGTCTGTTTGCAGATGACACCAAGATCTGCAACAGAGTAAATGATCCAAATGGGTGGGCAGAATGAGAAGTGACAAGGAATAACTGGCAAAATGGTCAGAAGAGTGGCAACTGGGGTTTAATGCAAAGAAGTACAAGATCATGCACGTAGGGAAGAGAAACCATGAAGCTACCTCTAGGTTGGGAGGGGAGTTGCTGGCAATCACAAGGGAAGAAAGAGACTTGGGCATCATCATCACAAATGACCAGAAATCATCCAAGCAGACCACTAAAGCAGTAGGTAAGGCTAGAGGGATATTTGGGTGTATTAGTAGGAGTATCACAAGTCGTAAGAGGGAAGTAATAATCCCTCTTTACAAGACACTGGTTAGGCCTCATCTGGAATACTGCATGCAGTACTGGAGGCCACATCTGGACAAGGACATTAACAAAAGGGAGGCAGTCCAGAGAAGGGCAACCAGAATGTTGCAGGGACTGCATCAGAAAACATATGAGGACAGATTAGCAGAGCTCAATATGTATACCCTAGAGCAAAGGAGGGAGAGAGGTGATATGATTGAAACATTCAAACATCTTAAGGGCATTAACAAGGTGAAAGAGACTAACATGTTTCACTATAAGGAAAATAGCAGGACAAGAGGACACAGTATGAGACTAGAGGGAGGCCAATTAAGGGGTAATGTGAGGAAGTTTTTTTCATAAAAAGTGTGATGGATGCATGGAACAGCCTACCCCAGGAAGTGGTGGATAGGAATGCAGTGCAGGGCTTCATACAGGCATGCGATATGCATAAGGGAGCAATAGAAATTAGTATGAATAGATAGGCCATTGACAGAGTAAAGGCTTATGGCACATTCATGAGATAGAAAAAAATGGGCAGACAGGATGGGCCTTGTGAGCCTTATCTGCCATCAACTTCTATGCTTCTATCTACAGAAAAGACAAGGGAAAATGGTTTTAGTGGATTGGTTAGGCTGGTGATCAAAATTTAACAGCTGGGTAGAATTCAAGCAGCTGAAAAATTTAAAATTATAAGGATGCTCCCATGTTTTGCATGACATCAGTTGAGAGAAGACATTATTGATTAAACAATGTCTGAGAATAGGTTTTACATTACATTGTCCAGCAATGCATCTTTTGAAATGTTTCCCAAAAATACTATTTCCAAATATACTGTGAAACTGGCAAAACCTATCAATTTAGTAGGGATGTGGGAAGGTGGCTTGTCAGAAATACAATACCCAAGGACTTGGGACAATTTTACACACCAAGATGGGATATTTCAAGCAGGTGAAACTTCTAAGCCATTACTACCATTATTAATTCCCAGAGGTTATTATCACAATGTTAGTGATGTCATGGCACCCATCAATGAGGCACTGGAACAAGTACCACTAGGCATGTGTTTAGAATGTGACAGTTGAGAACGGAAAACAAAATTCTACAACACTAGTGGTGGAGCATGTATTGCTTATAATCTGGCTCTTATTTTGGGGGTACCACATGATATACCACAAATAAAAGCAAGCACAGGACCATATTATGTTGTCATCAATGGGGGGTTTTACACACTGTATGTGTATACAGACATTGTTGAACACCAAAGAGTCAGTGATAGTCATGTGCCCCTACTCCGTTATGTGGAAATATCTGGTAAGAATAATGCAATCATACCCATCTGCTATGATAAGCCAGATTATATACCAATCAGCAAACAGCAGTTTGGCACCATAACTATTGTGATAAAGAATGATCAAGACAAAAATGTGTTATTCTTGTTTGGCAAGGTGATTGTGAAGCTTCATTTCTGGCCTGTTAAAATAGCCTTCTTAATGAGAACCATGTCGCAGAAGTTGGACAGTGACCCAAACCATTATGTAGCCTATTATAAAGCACAAGCCGGTCATGGCTTATCTGGTTTTCATGGTGCCCCTGTTATGTATAGTGCTGGTATAGGCGGTATATTTAGAACTTTATTTAGAAAAGCTGTACCACTATTACAAAAAGGCTTCCAGACTGTAAAACTACACATTAAAACATAGATACATAGATACATAGACAGTGTCAGCAGATAAGGGCCTATGGCCCACCCAGTCTGCCCATTTGAGCTTGTAAGTTCAGTTTGTTTTCCTAGAAGTCTGTTGCACCTTACCCCTGACCTCCAGAATTCCTTTATGTCTATCCCATGCATTCTTAAATCCCGTGATTGTTTCAGCTCCCACCACTTCCTCTGGCAGGGTGTTCCACTTGTCCACCACCCATTCTGTGAAGAAATTCTTTCTCATGTTTCCTCTGAATCGTCCTCCCTCCAACTTCATCCCATGCCCTCTAGTCCTGGAACACCTTTTTTTGCTTAAAAATAGTATTTTCCTGCACCCTGTTCCTCCCTGTAAGATACTTGTCTGTCTCTATCATATCCCCTCTCTCCCTCCTCTCCTCCAGGGAGTACATGTTCAGTTCCTTCAACCTGTCTTCATAGGACTTGTGATGCAATCCATGCACCATCTTTGTTGCCCTCCTTTGAACCTTCTTTACCCTGTCTATGTCCTTACGTAGGTATGGTCTCCAGAACTGTACACTGTACTCCAGGTGGGGCCTCACTAGTGTCTTGTATAGCGGAATTATGACCTCCCTTTTCCTGCTGGTAATGCCCCTGCCTATACATCCCAGCATCCTATTTGCTTTACCTGCTGCCTTGTCACACTGTTTCCCTACCTTGAGGTCATCAGAGATGACAGAGAAAACAGCTGCTAAAAATATTGTAAAAGATGTTGTGAGAAACATGAGTTCCTTCACGACTCCAGATCTGGGGCAACAGCAAGATGGGGCAGAAATGGTTGTTTACAAGAGGCCCAATAAGAAGAGGATAATGGTCATACTGGGGGTCCATGAAAGTGTTATTAAAAGGTGGCCTGTTCAAAAGAAAAGAACAGTTGTGAATCGTAAGTGCAAGGAGAGAAAACCTCGTACAACTAACAGTCAAAGAGACTTATTTTAAGCCATGGCTCTGGTATACTGCATGTCTCAAGAATGTGGAAAGTCAGAATTAGACTTTTTCATGTTACCACCATCCCAAACCAGTGTAGAGAAAAACCTGTATGTGAAAATCCCACCCTTATTAGCTATAAGTGGTAATGTACCCTTGGAATTTTATGTGGCTGGTAACAGTGAAGATTACATTGACCTAAACAACACCTTGTTAAACCTTTTGTGCAAGATCACTAAGGCTGATGGTAGCAACATTGATGATGTAGCTACAGTAAGTTTAATTATCTACCCCCTGGCAACCATCTTTAGCCAGGTGGATATAGTGGTGGGTGACTGGCTGATTAGCCAGAGTAATAACTTTTACTCTTACAGAGCTATCATTGAGTCACTGCTTAATTACAGTGATTACATCCTGTCTACACAATTTTCATCTGGATTATTTTATAAGGACACACCAGGGCAGTTTGAGAACACTGCTCTTAATGGTCCAATGAGGGTTTTAAAAAGCATGCAACTTTTAGAGCGGAGTCACAGTGCAGAACTGCTTGGACCAATTCATGCAGACCTCTTCTTTCATGAAAAGCTGCTCCTGAATGGCGTGGATGTTAAAATTAAACTTGTTCATAACAATATTGAATTTTGTTTAATTAGTGGTGATGCAGATACAGATTATAAACTACAAATTAAATATGTATCTATTTATGTAAAAAGGGTAAAAATGTCACCAGTTGTACATATTGGCCATGCTCAGACTTTACAAGCTGTTAATGCAAAGTACCCTATTGATTGTGTTAGCATGAAAGTGTTTAGCATATCTGGGGGAAGCCATGTGTGTGTAACCAGGATAATCTGTTTCTCAGGCAGATACCGAATTGTTGGTGCTAGGCTTTGTTGATAATGCTGCTTTCAGTGGTGTGTACAATAAAAATCCATTCAAGTCTAAAATTTTAACATTAACTTTATAGCCCTGTATGTGGATGGTGAACAATTCCTGCTAAACCACTGCAATCTAACTATACAAATGGTAATGCCATCAGAGAATATATCATTCTGTTCCACACTAGTGGAAAATATATGAAAGATAGCCCACTACTGATAGACCATATAGGTTTTTGTTAGAGGTATAGTACACATTATTTGCTTTTGACCTAAGCCCTGACCAAGGTTGTGGTAACCATTATTCACTAATCTGCTCTGGTAATTTGAGAGCAGAAATACATTTTACTGACTCTCTAACAGCTACTGTGAATATGTTGGTGTATGCAGTCTTTGATAATGTGGCAGAAATTATTCAAAGACAAAACATTGTTTAACTTCAATTAAATATGAACACTTAACAACTGGACACCTTTCTCCAGGCAAAGTATTTTACCAGAGACAGTTTTTTTTTTGGGGGGGGTTGCAAGTGTGCAACTACCTTCAGAGAGACTAACTTGTGTGCCAGCCTCTTTAGTGGTGAGTATACAGCCCCGGTCTATGCCTGGTGAACACTGGTTAGCTATTCATCTTCCTGACCATACTACTGGGGAGTTTTTTTGACTCTTATGGCTTTCCTCCAGACTTCATATTTTTTTCCACCAGCAATTGTTAAGTTTTTGTGGAAGAATGTGACAGAAACACTGTTTAATCCTAAACAGGTTCAAGATATGACAACTATGACCTGCGGCCATCACTGTATATTTCTTCTTTATCATAGATGCAAAGGTGCAACCTTTAATGATGTAGTTAGGTTGCATTCTGATCATTTAATGTCAAATTATCTAACTGTTTATGCATTTGTCAATCAAAGGAGAATTGTTCAAAGTGTAAAGCCTTCTTTTGCTTTTAGTCCATGGTCAGTAATTTCACGTTATGATTATAACCAGCGCTATTACTGCCAGTAGATATAGAAATAAGGCATGCTGTATATTACAGCTAACAAATGTAGTTTACTTTTATAGTGTATAATTGCTAAATGTTCTCATTGTAAGGAGACAATAAAACACAACCATTTGTACAATGCATCAGACTGTCTGTTTATTTTTACAATGTGACAGCAAAATCAAAGCCAACATGCACATAATTTATAAAGAAAATTACAAAAACATAACATTACCAGAAATGTGTGGTGCCCTATCCATGCCGTTACACTAAGAACCATGCCATTTTTTTAAAAGGGGTTTTCTTATTTTGGCCACAGGTGATGGTGTGTGGGTTTCAGGTATTGGTGCTGTAGAAACACCTGTCAGAACCTTTGAGACATTGTTCTTAACACTCTGAATCAAAGACCTGTTTTTGATGTTTGGTACCACTGATTCGGAAGCATTCATTTCTGCTAAAGCTCCAATAAAAAGTTCCCACCTGCTAGGTTTTTAAGCATCAGATGTGTGTCTTTGTGAAGTAGCAGCCTTGACTAAGTCATAGAGTATATTTGAGACCCTTCAACAGGCATGCCGTAATATATAAATTCACCATGATCATTCCAGTCAGTAACACCAACAGACCTTTTAAGTTTGTTTAATAATATTTCAGTGTGTTTTCTGGCATGCACAGAAACACCTTGTAATATGTCATTGAAAATATCATTGGTGCCAGGTGGCTGTGCTACCTTGTGGTTGCATTAGCTCATGTGGTGTCAAAGATAATGACAAGTTTGCTACATCTTTTTCACCTTGGTGTACAACTGTGAGGTAGCGTTGCAACACACTCCTATATACTTTAACCTTCTCATATTCAGACAGGTCAGTACTTTGAAGAACATCCCACATTTCAGCATGCAGCCATCATTCCACAACCTTTCTCGGTGGCTCTTCAAGGGATGGATGATCTCTTAGCAAGTCCAGCTGTTGTTGTGGTACTAAATATCTTTTGTACATAATCCATGTCTATTCACCAGCTTGTTAGAAGACTGATTAAAAAGGGTATAGCAATGCTAAGCAAGATGCCTATAAATCCCCCAGACTGTGTTACAAGTTGTTTTATGTTTTACAGACAGCTTTCTATTACTTAATTTTTTGATAATGCTGCATCTCCTCTTCAGCATCTTAATCTGGTAAACTGTGAGAGGTATAGTCCCTTTAATAGCATTGAGTGCCACCTCAGCAATTGTCGCTATTACATCATCAGCAACTGAACAGAGTATAGCTTTTCTTTGCTGTGGTGGCCTCTTCACAAGCAGCTTAAGCAATGCAAGGTTTCTTTTCAGATGTGCTAGCATGTCTCAGTACTATGAGCATCTGGCTACAATGAACAATTGTCACATTTCTTATTTTTGTGGGAATCTTTTTTTCATGGTGTATGCAACAGGTAAATCAGGGGAAAACAAGCTAGACCTTAAGTGGTAAGAATCAGGTGTTGATGCTTTTAAGTTGAACAAAATATAACAATAGGCTTTGTGAGTTGCATCCTCAAAGGCCTCTTCAAAAAATGTGATCTTTCCAGGATACATCTGGCAAGCCAATTTACTAACCTGTAGCTTATCTCTGGGATTCTTAAATAATACTACATAATTTTCATTTAAATTTATGGCCGGCTTTTTTTTACCCTGGACAAACAAATTTTGTGTGACATACATTATACTAACATTTCTATGATGGCAGTACTGAGTGAAACATTTTTGAATTTCACAATTTCCAGATGCTGTTTCCATTAAGTCATCTATAATTAAAAAAAAAGTACTTTTTGGGAAGGTAATAATTTGTCAACTTCTAGAGTGTTAGGAATACCCTCTATAAATTTCAACTGAAGAAATTTTGCCACATAAGTCTGTATACAAAGGTTGCCAGCAACTATAACACCAGATAATATTTTCAGGAAATTTGGTTAAAACATTGAGACCTGCATCCAGCATGCTTTTAATACAGTAACTTTTTCCAGAGTTTGATGGCCCCACCAAAATATAGGAAAATGGTGCTACAAGCATATATCCATACCACGGCCAGAAGCCATAAGACAGTGTTTTAAAATCCTCAGTTAAAACCATTCTGTTGTATAGAACCATGAAATATTTTTTTTCTGTCTTGTTTTCAATAGTGATGCTTTTTTTGTTCCGTGCAATTTGTTCAACTCTATACTGACTGACTGTACCCAATACCTTCATTCATGCCTCTGTCCTTGACAAAATGGTCAACTAGTGATTTGAGACAGCTGTAATTAACCTTTTCATTATTTGTCACATGAAGCGTAATTCCTTTACACTTCATACAAATTTGGCCATTGGTCAGTTTGTGACCGAAGATTTTAGGACCACCTGATACAAACTCCACAATGTGTTCATCAGGCGGTAGTTCACTGGTCAGATCACCCAAATAGTCACCCAGTGGTGGATCCCAGTCACCCAGCCTGCTAACAAATATGACAGAGTCTGTGTCATGGTACAGACAGCAATCCAGTAGGCTTTCAAGTAAACTGTACAGTTTAAGTCTGGAGTAGTCGGTGGTAAAGGCCGCTATAACAACATTAATATTGGTAGCATTAGCATAGTGTTTTTACAGACCAGATACATGGTAGCGATCTGTGAAAAGATACTGAAAGAGTTCTTCAGCATCCTTCAGTCTAAAACTGTGGGAGAATTCAAGAATACATGGGACAGATAAGGCAATTCTTGTGGGGGTAAGAAGAAATAGGCTGTTGGTTAACTAGGATCTGCAGCTTATTCTGTAGGTAGGGAAATGGGCAGACTAGGTGGGCCAATGGTCCTTATCTGCTGTCAAAGTCTATGTTTCTATGTTTCCTTGACAATGGCAGTGTTAATCAAATTGGGGCACTGACCAAATTTTCCCCACAATGAATTCAAAAACAGCTTTGAAATCTGTCTTTCTGCAGGATTGTATACTATATTCTCTGACTCTAAAACAACACCCTCCTTAGCATAATATTGATTGAAATATGCTTTACATTCTATATCAGTAGTACACCAAGTTGGATACCCTAAAGCTTCCTGTTTCCCTTTTAGGTGTAATTTAATATACTCTGTGAAAAGACTGTCAGATTTCTCTGAGTAGTGCCATACTTCATACACCTCTGCCACCTTGTACCCCCTCTCTAAAGCAAGATTTAATTCCTCAGAACACCATGTACCCTCCAGAGATTGCTGACCATCTAAATAGAGATAAGGCTGTGACTGTTGTGCTATCTCAGCACATGTGACACAGTGTAAACATTATTTTTACACCTATCCTGCTGTGCAGTATGGGCAAAAAAGGCCATGGGGCAGATACAGTTTAGCTTTAATAAGTCCAAAATAATGTCTGAGATCTCTAAAATTCTCAAATATGACCACAGGGTACCCTATGGGGTATGTCTTGGTCTTGTTCACATAGGGATACAAACTGATAAAATCATAATAATGGATTTTCTCATCAGGCTGTACATGGTAATGTAAACACAGAGCATTTGTGCTCCCCCCATGAATTGATTCACAGGGGTCCATCAGCTCTGGAAAATGGGTTGCTTTCAAAAAAGCATGCACCTGTGGACTGTCAGACACCAGCTGTTTCCATTCATGCTCCCACATAACCCTAGCGTGCATACCTTTTTCATTTCTGAAATAGTTTAATTTCTTGATGGTTAGGTAATATAAATATCTGTAGGTTGTGTTAAACACTAGGTACAACAGTTTTTCAATGTAACAGACCTGGCAGCCATCATAAAAGTAGCCTAAAAACTCAAAGGCTGTGGGGGCACCATCTATTATTGAATAACTATCAAGAAAATAAGGACCTACTGTACCTGTACTTCCCCACCATTCATTGCATGCTGTATGGAAATGTTTTCTTGTTTACTGATGTACATCAACCACTGTATGGCTGGTGTGGAGTAACACTTGCACTGGTGGTGATAGTTGTCAGTGGATATAATCCCTATGGTGTCTGACTCTGACTCTAAAAATTTAAACCGAAACATGGCCATGCAAACTGATGCTATAGTGATGTACTCAAAGGGATCAAGTTTGGTCCCTTTCATGTGCACCATCTTGAAACATCTGCTCAACACCATCTTAAACTATTTCACAGCCCGGCTTTAGAACCACCACATCTGACTTACAGTAATGATGTAATTCCTTTTTAAAGTCAAATGCATCATATTTATGCATTTCATACCACTCCAAAAACTTTTTTTTTCCAGCCATCATGTAGACTACACTGTAATCTTTGTGATGTGGCATAGGCCTGACATAATTCTGATTTTTCAGTTTGTTAAAAAAAGTGCAGAAAGCAGCCTTTTACTCCCTCAAAACCCATAGTCAGTGGCATTACTATGAGCTTCATTTGAAAGAAATTTAAGCTGTCTATAAATCAGACATTTAACCATTTTACAGTTATGGACATCAATTTACTTCCCTGAGTCAATAACTCCATTTCCATTTTTTTCTTTTACTAGCTGGTTTAAGCTGAAGTGGCCATCATACCCCTTTGAATTGTGAGCTATGAAACTGTACCCCTGAAACCCTTTTTTGGTAAACTTTTTCACAAATTGGGCATCCCACTTTCAGCCGCTTTCAAGGGCGTAGAAATAATTTGGACTATGTCTAGCGTCACTTGGGCTGACATTTTGCATGCATTCAAAATCATAAAATATATAACTAGCTGAACAGGGTGGTGACTTTAAGGGCTGGATGTAGCATACATGAGTTTCAAAAGGGTGTACATCTGTAAGACAGTTATGGCACTTTGGCTGAAAACAAATATGGTTCTCACCCTGAAGTTTTCTGCATGATCTGAACAATTTAGATAATTGACAATCAGGGTAAGCCAGTTTATGCCATCTATAGCAGACTGCCAAGCTACAGTATTTACGACAATCAGGGCACTGTACCACCTCACTTTGTACTTTACTACAGCCAAATGATCTGCATGCATAGCACATGTTGGAGCATGTGTGTGAACCTTTGACCTTTGTATATGAAAAGGGTGTTACAATGCTCACATACAGTTCTGGACCCCAAAAAACTTTGAGAGTTTTAATAAAAAAATAATGTTTTTTTTCATGTAACAGGATGAATACATATTTTGCCAGTTTATTAGGAGATGCAAGAAACCTCTGCCATGCACCAGCTTTGTTCATAAAAAAAAAAAGATTGTCACATCTAGCTCTGCCTCAAATAGATGTATTTGTCTCAAATCTACCATTATTTCACCATTATCTCCTGGTTAAACAATTGCAACAATTTGTTCTGACAGCCCTACCCTGCTGTGTAAATCTGTAGCTTTTGCTAATATCTGTTGGTCAACTAGCTGAGGGTTTAGCAAAGCCATTAAGCTCTTGGAGAATCATAATGCATTATTTTGATGCACCAAATTAACTAGATGCCTTGCTTTCTGTTTGGCAATATGTCTAGATAAAACACTTCTAACAGCTCTGGGAAACTCCCCCTCGCACATTTCTCACAACTGTGACTACCAACATTAATGTCTCATTAGCACACACCTCCACCTTGCTGTTTAATAAATTTGCAACATGTTCTAAAAATTAATCAGCATTTAACTCTTGGGGGTTACTATGTAATGAAAACACAGGGTTATTTAAACTATCACAATCCAGGTGTAGCGGTACAAAATCATTACTACCCAAAAGCAGACCTTATTCTGTCCAACAACTGCTGCACAGCTGTATGGATTCCAGAATAGTATTGATCTATGGATGTTATACTGTCTAGGTTGGCAAAGTAAAACTGCTGGTGATACTCAACACCATTGAAATTATTTATGGGTACTTTATATTCATTTATTCATTCTAAATAGACAGGTTCTGCTAGACCATCTTCCATTAATTGCTGACCCTCCTGACTACAAATGTCTTCTTCATTGCTTGGTGTGGCACCACCCCATATCTGCATGTCTTTAGGAGTGCTATTTTGTTCTCGATGCATAAACTATTCACTGTTTGTCAGATCTGTGTGTACATCAGAATGATCACATTGCCCTCACTCACATTGTTCACACATACAACACTCAGTTTCTCATTCGCTACTTTGACACTCAGGAGATTGCTAAAATGTGGAACTTACACAACAATCACACACACAGCATGATGTGGCAGACCCAGATACCACATTGTTATGTGGTGGTGCCTCATATTTTCACCAGGGTGCCTGATGCTGCTGCATTCTGTTATGGGTAGCCAATATTTTTTTAGCTTTTCTAATTCTACGCCTAATATACTGATTCACTATATTATGCCTGGTGCTTCTAATGACCCTTCCCCCACATGGTATCATTTTATCTATCATTTTGTCACAGTCATTTTGTATAGTAGAAATGTTTGCACCACTACAGGCTAATGTTTTAATTAGTTTTCTAGTGCTCACTATTTCTGGTATATAAACAACTGTCAAAATGTATATTTACACTTTTAAATCTCGTATTATGATGGCTTTGGTTTTGTGAAGCTGACCACCTTAAATGTGTTATTAAAATTTTCAAATGTTAGTTTGCAATCGGGGGCAGCATCACATGTGAAGAAATCACCACAGGTATGCAAAAATGATCTAAATTACATGCATAATTACAGAATCAGCTTTACTCACACATACAGCAGGTGATTTAATGTGTGACAGCTCTGCAGATACACTATCAGGGACACAGGTTAATGCTGCAGGTGTTTGCATTTGTTTATTGTTATGTTTGCAGCAACGCTTACCCCCAACACCTTTATGACAACAGTGTTCACGTTTTTCACTTGTGTTTGTGGGAGGTGGTTGGTCTGTCCATAAAGATTCATGGAGTAGGGCTAAAGAAATTTTCACTCTGCCCTCATCCCTTTTGTTTGCTGTTGGGGTGCAGGCACTGAAGGTAGCAGTGATTTAGTCTTATCGGGAAGACTTTCTTTCTGTCTGGATAACTTTGAATGTGTGTGGTGGTCTCTTGCATGCTTTGGAAATACTGCTTGTAGAGGCTTATAATCTATATCATCTAGGAAACATGAAATAAAAAGAAACATAAATATATAGTCCCTGCAATGCATACTGCTTTATAATAGTGCTGTCTTTTTACAGGCTGATTATTATATTAGGTGCATTTCATGTCAGATATACATTTCCTTTACTGTATTTTGAACTGTTTTAGTTGATTAGTACCCTCATTAAAACATGCTGCAAGTCAGCATATTAAATAATTTGCTGCATTAAACCACCCTGAATTTAAAACTATAAAAATAGGAAAGGGGGGGAGACATTGCCACACCAGAACTTCTTAATGTACACTAAATATATGGCTATATAGTATAATTTTTCTTACAACGAAGCATACCAAATTCACAAAAGAGAAAAACAGGGCAGCTAATTTACAGTCTTCAACACTTCTGCCCATTATTAACCTGCATTGTCCCCAGATCCCCTTCAATAAAGACAACTACAAGAATGTTTGTGATTGCTCAGTTCAGCAAATAGTTTACTGATACTCCAATTTCCATATTTACAGTAAAAGATCACTCTCATTCTCCTTTACACACAGTTCAACCATATTCATAATACTTATACATATATACATCATATCAATCACACTGTATCAATCACATTCTTGTGCTATTCCTCCTTCCCATTTTTTCCTTCTTTCCTTCTGCCCCCAGACATACATCATGGGGGGAACCTGTTGCTTCCTCTTTGTTGTCAAGGGGTACTAGCATACACACTGTGACCCTGCTTCTATCCTATCACCCTGAGTCCTTTGTTGTGTTTTTCTTTTTAAACTCCTCCCTTCTTTCCTGTCCTACTCTTCCTTTTTCCTTCCCTCCTTTTTCTGCTGTCCACCTTCGGCAGCCCCAATGTAGCACCCTACCACTGTGCTCTACCTACCACAGTGGTGCACTGTGTTCCACCTACCACCGTGTTCCTCCTGCTACTTCCTATAGGGAGGGTGGGTGGTAAATTCCTTTGGAGCAAATTTGTGACCTTCTGCTGCTGTGCAGCCCCTTTTCAAGCCCCCTTCTAGCCCAGCCCCTTGCCCAGCCCTACCAATCCTTGGCTGCCAAACTCTATCCCAACTCTCTCCTTCCCCTGCCCACCCTGTGACCTCACCACAGACACTCCCTCCCCCCCTCAGTGACCTCATCTCATCTTTCTCCATGCTCCTCCCCCTCCCCCGATCCTCCACTACTTCATGTCTGGGTCTTGAGACAATGTGGTCTGCCCTTTAAGTTGGGCAACCCTATTTGTAAAAACATGCAAATACATCTGGTAATGTAGTACCAAAATTTGGCTACTTTAACTGCAACACACCTGCTTTTTGGTTCTCATTCCTTATTGTTATAGTTTTGGATGAAGGTCCCAGTTGCTCCGGTTCTATTACAAAAATAAAATCAGTTTATAAGTCAGCACTAATTACCTGATATACTGTTGTAAATTTGTTTTTATAGTTTTACATACAGTATTAAAGAGTCAACTGTAGTAGCTTTTCTATGTTTTAGTAGCAACATTTTAAACATCTTTCTACAAAGTTCAGACCTTTAGTAAACCAGTTTATTAATGGTTTAAACCCCTTTCTCACAGTATACAGTGATAGTTATAAATGCACAAAAGGTAAAGCATAACATCTTATCTTATTGCTTGTCCTGTTCACACCTGTAAATCAGACTATGGTTCTCTGTATGATGGGCAGCAAAACATTTTAAAGTAAATACATTACCATACACACAATTATAACATTCAAATGCTAATAACATTTTTGATAACCTTAATTATTCATACCGTGTGACACTGTATCAGGCACTGTAGGATGATTGCTTGATATAGACAATGCCAGCAAACCTAAATTATAAAAAGTTAGGTTATAGTTTTATAAGCTTCATTTTACTGACTCAGAATAATAAAAACAATAAAATTAAGTGCACTTACCATCATCTCCCTGTGAGCCTTTTGATTCTAAAACAAGATCATGAAAGCCAATCTGTGAAAACTGTTTTGCAAAACAATTAGTCATTTCAAAGTCTAGGCCACAACTTTTTAAGAACTTGAAACAATTCAAAAGTCTTACCAACCACTGGTTCGCTGGCTGTAAATGGACTGTTGTGTGCTAATGCGATTTACTTTTATGAGGTACAAAGGGTCTGAACATGCCCCAAAGCATGGCAGAAACCAAGAACCAGTGTAACATAGACCAATGATGGCCTAGAAGACTCACTGATTATTAATCATTACATTTAAATACTTGGTGGTGATCTTGGCCAGTAGAAGCACAAATATATTTTAGATGGAAATGGTTTAAAGCAGTTATGACCTGAAATAAAACTATGATATGATACAACACATATTTACAAATGTTGAAGCACAAACTACGTGAAACAGAAGCAGATAAAATAATTCAAAATTCCTTTAATTGAAATAAATGGTGCCTTTGTTTTAAATGGGAAGAAACATTAGGAGGGGTTGTTCTAAAACTTAATTATTTAAGAACTTGAAATAAAACTATGATACAATACAACACTTCTAACACATATTTACACGTTAACACACAAACCTAAGTGTGTGTGTGTGTGTGTGTGTTTGTATTTATTTATACCATTAAAAACCTTTACAGTAGGGGTTCATTGTATAGACTAATTTTAAAATAACCATGCCTGCTGTTTAACAAGCAAGACAATCTCATTATAACATTTTATTGTTTATGATTGTAATAACTTTAGCTACAAAGCTAAAATAATTGGCATGTGCTAGAGATGGTCATAATTCAGCTGGTCACAGTATTCCAGACATACATGTCTGTGTGTGTGTGTGTGTGTGTGTTGCCTTTTCTATACTTGTGAGGACCAGGACCAGAATACACACCTTTCAAGTGAGGACATTTTTTCAATGAGGATCAAAACCATGGTCCTCACTAGTATTTCACCTTTTCTTCATTCCTGGCCCCTTAAACAACTTGCAGGAGCAAAATTAAGGAGGGCTTCAGTACCCTCAATATATATAAAATATTTACAAATGCATATTTACAACTTTGATTTCTTAGAAAAATTTTTACAGCAAAATTGAAAAGGTCCTCAGTACCCTATATAAACAAGAAATGTGTGTGAAGGTGTGTTTAGTGGTGGCTCTATACTGCCACTTTTACAGTCCTAGAGGATAACGCATATATTGCACCTACTGCATACAGTCACACACACACACACACACACACACACACACACACGGTACTCACAAATATAGCAAAAGTGAAGACGTAATACCTCTGATACACACATATGGTGGTCCCCAGAAATATAAAGTCAGCATCCCAATTCTGATTCACTAAAAGAAATCCACACATACACAGTGGTCCCCAGAAATATAGAAAACCCATATTTCAATTCAAATTTGCTGACAGTAACACATGTGCTGCAGTTCACTGTCCCAACTAAATCCAATGTTGGGTAAGTTACTTTTAAAAAGTAATCCATTACAGTTATTAGTTACTTTCAAATACATGTAATCAGTTACAGTTACTTATTATTTTTATATAAAAAGACATTAGCAACAGTAATAATAATGCATATTTCAGTACTTTTCATATCACTTTATATTGTTTTTGATAACATGTTTGTATTTACTCATTGAACATTGCTCTGTGTTCATGAAACTCCAGAAAGTGTATAAAAGAAATAAAATAGAGTCTAAAGACAATGAATATGTTAATTTACAGCACAGTACCCATCAGACTTTGCCAGTGACAGCAATCCTTTACATTTCCAAAACTAGGTTTATTAAAAAAACACTCACACATCCTGCATCTTCAACTGCCCTGTGAAATCTGCCCCACTACTGAATCTTGACTTTGCCAGCCACTGCTTTCCATTATCTTTGTCAGTTCCATAACACCCTACTCACCCTTCAACACACAAACACACCCTGCATCTACTACTAGTGCCCTTTGTGATCTTTCCCACACGTCTGTATATCCTGACAATTGCAGTCACAACTACCCCTTTACATCCTACTCATACTCTGCTGCCACACCCACCGTGCTGTATCTTCTGCACTTGGCAGTCTTTACCACATCTTGCCTTCATTCTCCTCCTGACTATGCAAGAGCCACAAGTACCCTTTTAAAGTTCCATAATGAACTCACCACAAATGCTGTAGCTCCCCCTACACTCACATACAAGAACCCTGCAAATCTACTACCCTTCTATGCTTTGATTATCTTTTCTCATTTCCCCACAACAGTCTGAATCCTATCTTTGCCATTTTAACCTCAGATTCACTCCATATCCACCCCACATCACATGCAATAAATTCCATTAGCTACACACCTGCTTATCCCAACTAAACTCTGGAGAGTGTTCTATAATATTGTCTGCAGAGTGGCTGTAAACCCCAAGGGGCATATAGTTAATGCAGTCTGCAGAGTGGCTTTAAACCCCATGAGACATTTAGCTAATGCAGTCTGCAGAGTGGCTCTTAGTCCCATGAGGCATTTAGTTAATGCAGTCTGTAGCGTGGCTCTTAACCCCATGGGATATTTGGTTAATACAGTCTGCAGTGTGGCTCTTAGCTCCATGGAGCACTCAGTTAATGCAATGTGCACAGTGACTTTTAGCCCTATGGGACATTTAGTTAGTGCATTCTACAGATTTGCTCTTCACTCTGTGAGGCATTTAGCTAATGCAGTCTGCAGAGTGGCTCTTTGCCCTATGGTGCATTTAGTTACTGCAGTCTGCAGAGTGCCTCTTATCCCCATGTGGCATTTAGTCAATGCAGTATGCAGAGTGACTCTTAGCCCCATGTGGCATTTAGTTAATACAGTCTGAACAGTGGCTCTTAGCCCCATGGGGCATCTAGTTACTGCAGCCTGCAGAATGGGTCTTATCCACATGAGTCATTCAGTTAATGCAGTCTGCAGAGTGACTCATAACCACATGGGGCATTTATTTAATGCAGTCTGCAGAGTGGCTGTTAACCCCATGAGACATTCAGCTAATGCAGTTTGCAGAGCTGCTCTTAGCCTCATGGGGTATTTAGTTAATACACTCTGCACAGTGGATCTTAGACCCATGGGGCATTTAGTTAATGCAGCTTGCAGAATGGCTCTTAACCCCATGGGACATTTAGTTAATACAGTCTGCAGAGTGACTCATAACTCCTTTGGGGCATTTATTTAATGCAATCAGCAGAGTGGCTCTTAGGCCCATGGGGCATTTAGTTAATGCAGTCTGCAGAGTGGCTTTAAACCACATGTGACATTTAACTAATGCAGTCTGCAGAGTAGCCTTTAGCCTCATGGGGCATTTAGTTAATACTTTCTTCAGAGTGGCTGCTTGCCCTATGGGGCATTTAGTATTACAGTCTGCAGAGGGCCTCTTACCCCATGGGACATTCAGTTAATGCAGTCTGCAGAGTGGCTCTTAGCCCCATGGGGCATTTAGTTAATGCAGTCTGTAGAGTGGCTCATAACCCCATGGGGCATTTATTTAATGCAGTCTGCAGAGTGGCTGTTAACCCCATGGGGCATTTATTTAAATCAGTCTGCAGAGTGGCTGTTAACCCCTTGGGGCATTTAGTTAATGCAGTCTGCAGAGTGGCTTTAAACCCCATGTGACATTTAGCTAATGTCATCTACAAAGTGGCTCTTAGCTCCATGGGGCATTTAGTTAATACAGTCTGCAGCGTGGATCTTAGCCCCATGGGACATTTGGTTAATGCAGCCTGTACAGTGGCTCTTAGCCCCATATGGCATTCAGTTAATGCAGTCTGCAGAGTAACTTGTAGCCCCATGGTTCATTTATTTAATGCAGTCAGCAGAGTGGCTCTTAACCCCACTTGGCATTTAGTTAATGCAGTCTGCAGAGTGGCTCTTAGCCCCATGGGGCATTTAGTTTCATTTTTTTTTTCATTTATTCTTTGGTAACCGGGTAAAGGCACTAGATCAAAGGTCCCTTTTCAGGCCCGACCTGGACAAAAAACATACAAAAATATAGAAATACAATCAACAACAATACAAAACCAAAAAATACAAATTACAAATTGCAGTTACAGACAAATTTATGTAATAAATAACTTTTTAACATTTGTTTAAAAGTTAAAACAGAGGGAGCAATCATAACATCAAGCGGGAGTGAATTCCAATACTAGAGTGCTGCTATTGAAAAAGCTCTAGAGCTTAATCTAAGCCGAGACCTGGGGACAAAATATAGGGGCCATCAGCCAACCTCAGGCTGGGAAGCACGTCTCTCATTACAACAAGATCAGAAAGAGGAAAAAGGGAGCCAAAGTAAAAACATTTGTACATCAGACAGCCAACAAAATATTTTATTCTGCAGCTAGAGGAAAACCACCCCAACCAAGAGTAAAGATTACACTGATGTGTCCTATTTGGGTCTCCTAAAATAAATCTACAAATATTATTATAGACCACAGTTAGAGCTTAAATTTCTTTTGTACCAATGTTATAATATAAATAAGAACTGTAATCAAAATATGGAAGAAGAGAACCAATAGCAATTGTTAATCTAGTTGCTTGTGAGAAGAATTACTTAAATTTGTATAACACCCCAATTCTTTGATGTATTTTCTTAACCATAGACTGAATCTGAGATGAAAATGGCAAACTGGGATCAAATAGTCTGTCCAAATACTTAAACTTGAGACACTTGTTCTAGCAGACCACCCCGAAAATCAGATATCCTCAGTTCTGGGGTGTCCACCAACATAAATTGTGTGCCAAATAACATAACTTTTGTTTTAGCTGAGTTCAAAACCATAGCATTTAAAGCAAGCCAAGAACTGACATCACCAAAATCCTTTCCTAGGGAACATGAAAGTTCAGACACAGAATTTGAATGAACACAAATTACAAGATCATCTGCATAAAGCAGTGATTCACTAAACTTACAAACTCCAGAAAGATGATTAATAAAAATAGAAAATAACAGGTGTTCCAAAATGGACCCCAGAGGCACACCACAACTAACTGCAAGACATCAGAAACCACAGAACTACTTGAACAAACTGACACCTGTTACTCAGATAATCATAGAACCAAGAAACAGCGACATCAGAAAACCCCAGATCTTTCAATTTTGTGGAAGCTAAACCATGATCGATCAAATCAAAAGCCTTGGTTAGGTCCACAGTCTGCAGAGTGGTTTTTAATCCCATGGAGCATTTAGTTAATACAGTCTGCAGCGTGGCTCATAGCCTCATGGGGCATTTGGTTAATACAGTCTGCAGCATGGCTCTTAGCCCCATGGAGTACTCAGTTAATGTAGACTGCACGGTGACTTTTAGTCCTAAGGGACATTTAGTTAGTGCATTCTACAGATTTGCTCTTCACCCCATGGGGCATTTAGCTATTGCAGTCTGCAGAGTGACTCTTTTCCCTATGGGACATTTAGATAATGCAGTCTGCAGAATGCCTCGTACCCCATGGGACATTTAGTTAATGCAGTCTACAAAGTGGCTCTTAGTCCCATAGGGCATTTAGTTAATGCAGTCTTCAGAGTGGCTTTAAACCCCATGTGACATTTAGCTAATGAAGTCTGCAGAGTGGCTCTTAGCCTCATGGGGCATTTAGTTAATACAGTCTTCAGCGTGGCTCTTAGCCCCATGGGGCACTCAGTTAATGCAATCTGCCCAGTGACTTTTAGCCCTATGGGACTTTTAGTTAGTGCATTCTACAGATTTGCTCTTCACCCCATGGGGCATTTAGCTAATGCAGTCTACAGAGTGGTTCTTTGCCCTATGGGGCATTTAGTTAATGCAGTCTGCAGACTGCCTTTTACCCCATGGGATATTCCGTTAATGCAGTCTGCAGAGTGGCTGTTAGCCCCATGTGGCATTTAGTTGATACAATCTGCAGATTGGCTCTTACCCCATAGGACATTCAGTTAATGCAGTCTACAGAGTGGCTCTTAGCCCTATGGGGCATTTAGTTAATACAGTCTGCAGAGTAGCTCTTTAGCCCATGGGGCATTTAGTTAATGCAGTCTTCAGAGTGGCTCCAGGAACCATTCTTATTAAAAGTTGCTGTGTATATAATATAAGATCCAATTAATGAAATAAAATATTTGGGGAGTACATTGTATTAGTATATCAGTTTAGAGCTCTGTCACTTAAGGGGTTTGTATTCTTTGTCCTGAAAAAGTTTTTGGTACGAGAGGAGATTATGAAAATTCAAAATGAAGTAGGAAAGACTGGTTTCAAGGTAGATACCACAATCAGACATTTTATTAGTACAGCTCATACCAAGGTGCAGAATAAATCATATCACCAGGGAGGGGAAAAAGATGAAAATGGCCAACAATAACAGGCCACAGTGAGACCTCTCCAGAAACTTGTAGTGGTTGAATATGAATTGAATGGATCCCCAGAATATGATAAAATAATTAGGTGGAGAAAGCAGAGAGGATGGAGAATTAGGAGTAGCATAGTTGTGGACGATTTATTGGAAAAACTACCAAAAAGGGGGAATGAGAAAAAAATATCTGAATGTCAGATAAATGTGTCACTCTGTAACAAATACAAATTATTGTCACATTCAACAATTGACTCAGCTATGGAAGATTCACTTACCTATTTGTCAGACTGAAATAAAAAAAAACATCAAGCCCCCTTTAAAAATGGCATGATTGTGTTATGTTGCCATCCATGACATGCCAGACATCACCTCTTGGGTTCCCAACCTACCTGATAGGGTAGTGATGCACATGTGACCCAGATCAAATTTCGCAGTACACCTTGGTCCCAGCAGTCACCTTTCTCCAGTTCAACCTTTGCATCTGAGATGCTACAAGCACGCCAGTAGTTCCTTGTTCATTTAATTAATTAAGGTAGGCTGAATCATTTGAATCACTGCATTTTTGAAGAGTTATTTGTAATGCATTCTACTAGAAAGAAAGTCTAATCCCTTGCTGCTGTTTAGGAAGGATTGCTGCAATTATTTCAATACTGACTAGTTAATAAGCTGGGCTACAGTCATTATCTTGGAATATTGCTGGAGTGAATGGAAAAACAAATGATGAAACTTGGTACTCTATGATTGGAAAGTATGATGTAATATTACTACAAGAAACATGGCTAGAGGCCTATTCTAAGATAGAATTTGAAGGTTATAATAAAGTTATAGTTCCTGTGAGAAAGACCAATCAGAGAGGGCAATATAAAGAAGGCCTGATGGTTTTGATTGATACCAACAATAAATGGACTATAAGGAAACAAAAACATTAGAGTTTTTGAATTGGTTGTCAGTGGAAACATTGGCAGAAGGAAATTTAATATTTACCTTAGTAAATGAGAATTCCCCCTTAATTGAGTAGTGCTGCTGAGTATGAAAGTCAACTGATGGAACTATTACATTTCCTGGCAGATCTTTGTTATCAAAAGGATCATCTGTAAACTATATTAATGAGGGATTGGAATGCTCATAAAGGTAACAGAAATGAAATGGATATGTTTTGAAATTTGAAGATATGGGTCATTATCAAAATATTCCTATCAGATGTTCTAAGGATTCGAGGAGAAATAAAAAAGGTGAACTAGTACTGGACTTTATTATACATCATCATTGCATTATGAATGGGAGGAATTAAAAAGATAGACTAGGGGAGTTTACTTTTCATGGTTTCATAGTTACGAATACAAGTCCAGTCAGCCACAGGGTCTTAAGTGGACTTGTCACCTGTTAGTAGACATATTCCCATTTTTTGTCCTGCATTAGCAGATCCAAAAGATTCCATGTTGGCTGCCTCCTCCACCTCAGATGTCAGCGAATTCCATCCATTCACCACTCTCTGACTGAACCACCTTTCCCCTTCAGGGTCCTGTATCTCTCCCCCATTAACTGTTGTGAGTGTAACCTAGTTGCCCTTTCTGGTGCTTTCTTTTTACTTATTCCAGCACATTCTCCCAGGACTTAATTAAGATGCCACCTGTAGGTAAAGAATAGATCTCCCCTTAATTGTCTATAAGACATGGCGTTCAGACCCAGATGACGTAATCTGTCTCCATATTCCATATTTCTTACCGCCCATATGTTTTTAGTGAATCTGCGCTGTATTCTTTCAATTTGCTTAACAGTACCGAAACTTTGTGGTGCAGTTAGGGGTGTTTCATACTCAAGGATTGGTCTTATCAGAGATTTATATAATGACAACACCTCTTTCCTTCTGCTATTGATGGGTGTCCAAATATTCCCCATTACTCTATTTGCTTTCTTTGTATTCTCTGCATTATGTTTATCAAAGGTTAGAGAGTCTGATATATTTACTCCTAAATCTTTTTCATATTCCATGCTGGCAATCAATTTATTGTTTAAGGTTTATTTCCATCTCTTATTGTTGTATCCAAAGTGCATAATTTAGCACTTACCCAACATGTATTTCTCTGCCCAGTATTCCAGCCTTTTCAGTTGTTCCTGGAAGTTTGCTATTGCTTCTAGAGTATTTACGACTACTCCAATCTTGGTGTCATCCACACACTTACATGGCCATGCTCCCTTTGACACTTGCATGGTAGCAACATACAGTTTGAATAGTAATGGTCCCAGGATAGAGCCCTGGGGCACACCACTAGCCACCCTACCCCACTCTGACAAGAAACCCCTTAGTTGAACCCTCTGTTACCTCTCACCAAGCCATGTATTTATCCATACCCTTAACTGCCAGTGAGTCCCAAGTTCATTCAATGCGTCCATAAGGAGGCCATGAGACACTGTATCAAATGCCTTTGCATAGTCCAAATAGACTACGTCAACTGGAAGACCCTGATCCAAAGCCTAACACTTTCAAAAAAGTGAAGTAAGTTACTGACACATGATTTACCTGCCTCAGATCCATGCTACAAAATGTCCATGAACCCTACCTTGTTTAAATCATGTTCCAACAAGTCCTTTATGCAACCCTCCATCACTTTTCCAATCACAGACGTTACACTTATTGGCCTGTAATTCTTAACCAATGCCTTATCTCCTGCTTTAAATATAGGTGTGATATAAGCCATTCTCCATATTTCTGGCACCCTTCCCTCTCTCAAGGAAACACTGGACTGTATTGACAGTGGCTCCCCAAGCACATCTGTGATATTCCTTAAAAGCAAAGGATGGTACCCATCAGGTCCACAGGATTTAGAAACTTTCAGTTTCTTCAGTTTCTTCAATTTTTGTGCTTCCACGATTCTAAGTCTGGATTGCTCATTAATACTTTTCTTTGGTGCCACAAGTGTATTGGTTGTACAGTCAGTTAACACATCCGTTACCCTGAACACACTCAAAAAGTATTTATTGAAGGCTATAACCATTTCTTGCTCCCTAACTAGTGTATCACCATCATCCTTATACTGGTTATTTGATTGCTACCTTTTTCAGACTCCCTACATATGTAAAGAATCCTATATAGTATCCTTATTACATTGTGCTAATCTTAATTCAGCATTAGCTCTAGCTCTTTTGATTGATTTTTTTACATTTCTTTGCTACCTGTATGAATTTCTGCTTCCTAGTTTCCATGGGGTTAGCCTTGTATTTCTTGTATGCTCTTTCTTTCTTTTTTACCAACTTATGTATACCTTTGCTGAACCATGCAGGGACTCTTCCTTTACTATCATATTTAATGATTTCAGCACATGTCTCTTCATGCAATCCTGCAGTTTTGTATCTTTCTTTCCCCAGATATTATCCATGTTCATTTCTATTTGTTCTTCCTTCCAGTCCCAGTCCTGCAGCAACTCCCTAATTCCTTGATAATCAGCTTTGGCATAGTTCAGTATTTTAGTCTTCCCTGATATTTTTTCAGATGTCCTACTCAGAGAGGTGGCTCACTACTGGATTTAGCACTTATTGATATTCCTCTTTATACAAGGGTTGTGCTATTTGAAGTATTATTAGAAAATATGTCAGATCACTTCTCAATTACCTTCTCAATGGATCTCAAATATGGTGATATATCGATACATGTGCTGACATATTCAAAGGGGTTGCGCCTGATGCAACTGAGTTGAACCAGCACAACTCCAGAACTGTGCCCCAGTGCAGTATTCAAAACTGGGAATTGCACATTGCAACTCCCAATGCACCAGGGTGCAAAGATAATGTATGTCACACATCTCTGAGGGGCGTGCGCATACATGCAGCACATCCCAATATTCAGCCCTGCATGTGGAGCACATCTGCTGGAACAACCCAGAGATGCGTTGTATACCTGTGCTCAAAGCTGAGCCCATAAAAGCTGGCTCAAGTGCTACCCTGCCATTGGCAGGACACTGTATTGCAGTGTGCAATGCAGCAGACACTGGCTGTTGGCGGAAACCCCCCAAACACCATGCAAAAGCACACATAATAGTGCCCGGTGGTCCAGTGATTCCTCCTTCCCCATCCTGACCTCTGATTGCCAAAAATGAATTGCATTTATATCCCTGGTAGTCCAGTGGTACCCCTCTTGCCCAATACGAGCACCGCCAATTACCAAAAAATGAATTCCAGTATTATCCCATGTAGTCCAGTGGTACCCCCCTCCCTACCCGAATCCTCAATCACCATCAAATTAATAAAATAAATGTTCCTGGTGGTCCAGACATTCATTCACAAAGTTGTAGATTATTACAATATGCACTGCAAGCCCATTAGTCCACCAAGCCTGGGGGTCCTTGGTTAGGATGTTGATGTCAGTTTTGCATGAGAGTTGGAGCTATGCAGGACACCAAAGCACTGAACCAGGGGGCTATGGCAGGAATTTGATTCTTAGCATTTCTGAAAAAAGTGGTAACACAAATGAATATCATGGTCAGTTTAAAAACAAAAAGTTAATGGCTAAGTCTCCATCTATTGCATAAAGTTTTTAGCAATGGGTGAGGCAAAGAACTTAAAACCAGAATGTCCAAGTCAATCTGCTGGATTAAAGTGATCACCTGATCCAGCGACAGGACCAGGAAGGAAGAGAACGGCAAGCATAACCCTACTGGAATTCAGAATGCAGAAGACCTGAACTTTCTTTCTCTCTCTCTCTCTCTCTCTAAATCTCCTGGACACAAGATTGATAATTGCATTACCCCCTTCCCTTTACCAGAGTCTCTGGTAAGTAAAAGAGATTTGTCTCAACTTGTAAAGATAACCCACTACTGTAAGCAAAATGAAGCTGAGTTAATTGGTGCTTCTACTACAGATATGCATTCTGACAATATGGTACTAGATCCAAATATCTCACATTCTGTATAGCAAAAAGTGGATGGTATGGAGCATGTAAATGCTAAAGTTTCTGAAGTGGCTGAAATAAGTGAGGTTACTGGGGGGACACCAGCTTATACTGGAGCAAACAAAAAAAGTATTGATAACCAGAGGCCCTCAGTAAATTAATATGTTTTAACCTCTGACATACAGGAAAGTCAAGAAAACTCACAAGATCAGTGTATGCAAACTGATACAAGGAATACCTCCCTAGATATCATAACAAAGCCACAGCAGCAGCAAACACTCCCCGTGACTGCTGAGCCTGAAACTAATGAAATAATGCTAGTGGTAACTTCCCTTTGAGTGGAAATGCTAACTGCTCTGACTGATATTAATACTTCCATAAAAGAGATATCTGATTCAGTTAATTCACTCTTGACAGAACTAGAAGGGTTTGCACGTCGAACACAGGACCTTGAGGAACAGATCTCAGAGACAGAGGACATTAAAGGCCCAATATTAAAGATCCAGACTACTCATGATAAACAGCTGCAACTTCTAATGCAAAAGGTCATGAAAATGGAAGACCACTTTAGGTGGGGTAATATTAGAATTTGCAATATCCATGAAGGGCTGGAGGGCAGTGGGGACCCTATCCTATTTTTGGAAAATCTGATTACTATCGCAATGGGTAGACAGTTTCCCCAGCAAAAAATTGTCTTAGACAGAGCACTAAGGGGTGGCTCACACTTTTCAAGTGCCCAGCAAAACTACCTCAGAACTATTTATCTTAAACCTCATAGATACCAAGATAAGGAGGCAATTTTGCAGAAAGGCTGAACTGATCATGGACTTCAGTTTCAAGATATCCAATTCAATGCTTACCCAGACTTATTGGAGGAGACTGTTAATAAGCGTAAATTGTTTAATCCCATTAAAAAGACATTGTATGAAATGGGAATAAGTGTCTCCCTTTTGTATCCAGCAAAGTTATGCTTCGTAGTAAATGTTAAATTACAGACATTCAATGACACAGAGGATATGGAGGAGGCATTCGAAAGGTCATATGGTAAACAACCAAATCAGTGGCCCTCTTCAGCTCCAGATCAGCATTGCCATCAACCCTATACTTAGTCATTTTACCCTGCTTTTTGGTTACAAGGTCTAGATCCTGACTACTGATTTGTTTCAGCAAGAAAATAAACTTGCAGCGGGGGACTCGAAAGACAAATGGAGTGAACAAAGGACTCAACATTGGGGGAAAAATTAAAGACTTGAAAGAGCAAATTTTGTTATGTTTACATCTATATGTCTGAAAGCCCTTTACTAAAGGAGACTATTTTTTATTTTTTAGCCTTATCTTGGTATACCACTGTAGTTAATGTAATAGATTAAATATTAGCCATGTTTTTAGTCCGTAACATATATCAGCCCAGGAAAGTGCAGTCGGGGTGCAGGGATGATGCAGAAGACTTTAGCAGTTTTCTGACAAAAGCTGTGTTCTAACCATTGTTTCCAACAGGAACTGGATGCAAATATGGGATTAACCTCTGGATTTATCTGGAGGCTCCCCGCCCTTCCAGTTTGGCTATGCTTATTCTTTACCACCATGTTTTGCTATACCAGTGGCACAGGGGCCCACAACTAGACTGTAGCATAACCCCCTGGGGAATGGGATTTCACTCTCCTAAAGGAGGCTTGTTTTGTGTCTCCCACCCTAGGAAGTCAGAACACTGGGCACTAAGACCCATGTTTTTGTATTGCTTGCTGTTTCTCAATATATTAGGCATCTTAGTATTTGTGTGCTGCTAGCTGCAGCTGAATCTTCTTTAGTTAATTGACTTCACAGACTATTGTGCTTCCCTACTAAAAATTCCAGAAATGTTTCTAAGAGACCTCTCCTTATCTTAGACAACTCAAGCAATTTGGGATGTATGCCACTACTGAGTAATACCTGTTTTTCTGAATGAAAGGAGACTATTACTGATGACCTTTCCCTGCCTGGAACCCTTGTCTCTATTTTGTTCCCCTTCAATGACCTCTATTTTGGTCACCTTCAGCTAGCAGGATGAGTTGGATTCCCATATAGTAAAGGCACTCAAGGGTCATGGGACTTTTATGGAGTTAGTCTCTCGATTGCTCTTTTTCAATTATTGTTTGAGGGTTATAGCTGGAACTTGCTTGCTTTTACAATGTATAATATGGAATTTTCCCTACTAACTATAGGTAAGAAGGCTATAAACTTTACTCTACTGTATAAATATTTTTCATCATCTCATGGTTTACATTATTTGTACTTATATGGAAACCTCTATTTGTTCTTGGGAAGAGGTAGCTGCTACATTTAGTTGAAGGTTCCCTTTGCATTATGGCTAGGACATCTTTGATCATGTCCCTTAATGTAAATGGGATCCATGTCCCCATTAAATGCTCTGACCTATTACAATTATTTCAGAGGGAGAAGCCAGAGATGATTGTTCTCTATGAGACTCATCTGTCCCCAATGAACAAGATAAATTTATCAAACTTGGATTTCAAAATGTGGTAGCCTGGCAGACTATATGAAGAACATGTTAGTTTGGTATCAGTGTACCTTTTCTCAGGATCCTCAAAGCTGATAGCTCAGAGATTCTTTAACCAACTGCTCCTGTTACTACAAAGACAGCTTATTATGGGAAGTGACCTGAATGCAACATCATATCCAAATGTAGATGCTTATAAAGCCCTTCCCCATAAAATTAATCTCCTACAAAAATACCTAAGGCACACAGTTTCCTCTCTTGGTATTGTCGATGTGTGGCACCATTGTTTTCCTACGGTCAGGGAGTACATCTATGTGGTGACATAAACCAGGCTAGCTTCCCACTTGAATTACTTATTTACCACAGTTGAGTACCTGGATACACTCCAGAATATTTGGCTTGGCAGGACTCTCCTACCTGACAATGCTTCAGTATATGCAAAATTATATTTGGGAGCTACACCACGAAGGTTACATTGGCATCTGAACTTAGTATATTTGCTCAATGCAGAATTCATGCAGTAGTGTGGGAAACCATACCTAGAATCCTTGCTGACAACTTTACCTCTCACGTTTCTCCTACTATACTCTGGGATACATTAAAAGTTGTTTTGTGAAATCTTATTATTGATTGTTCAACAAGAAATAGAAGGGAAAAAGAGACAGGCTATAGGGAGCTTCAGGATGAATTTCAGGCACTCCAGTTATTCTACAATCAGGAAGAAAAGATGGTAAAACCCCAGTTGTTGCAAGTAAAGCAAAATCTTCAAAAACTGATGGGCCAAAAAGTAGAGCAACAACTCTACTAACTGAAGCAAGCTTATCACAAGGGTGGACGGGGGGGGGGGCAGGAATTTAGCCTGCAGACTAAGTCAGTATAAGAGTAAGGCCTGTGTAACAAGCCTGTTTCAGCCCCAAACAGGGACCCTGCTGTTCCATCCTAACAAGATCAGAGCCATTATTGTACAGTACTACCAGGATTTGTAAACAGCAGAACAATGCCCTGATCTTTCCCTAATTGATGACTATCTTAATAAACTATATTTACCGAAGCTGGCTCCTGAGCAAGGGCAGACTCTCCTAGTCCTGATATCATCAGATGAAATAGAAGGCATTCTTAAAAGAGTGAAAACAGTTAATGCACCTGGTCCAGACAGATATCATTCGGAATTCTATGGGGAGCTTTAATCCCCATGTTATTAATAGCTTTCCATAAGGTTCAAAAAGCTACCCCCCTGTCATGGTGACCATATTAGGAGCACTCCTAAACCTCAAGAAAGATAAACTGTGCAATACCGTTCTTCCTGTAGGCCAGTCTCTATGCAGAATTTCAATTATAAACTGTACATGACTATTGTGGCTAATAGGTTGTAGTATTTCATTTCCTCTTTGATCGCTTTAGATCAAGTGGGATTTGTTAAAAGGAAACATACTGATGTGGTGGTCAGATGCACTTATTTGATATTAGATTATGCCATTTCTCAGGAAATTCATTTAGCATTATTAGAACTTGATGCAGAAAAAGCTTTTGACAGGCTTGCCTGGCCATTTCTCTAAGCAACCCTGTCACATTTTAACTTTCCACAGGCTCATACAACTTCAAAATATGCACCATCCCCCCCCAACTAACTTGAAATTAGATGCTTCACTTTCTGTTTCTTTTATCCTTACCCGGGTAAGGCTGTCACATTTCCCCATTATTATTTGTCTTGTACCTTGAACCCTTGGCTGAAACCATTAGGTAACACCTGGATATAAAGGGTATTTAACATGCCAGATACAGACTGGTCAGTATCAGCAGAAACATCCACCAAAACCAGACATATGGTGGATTCCCCACAGAGGGAGGATCTCAAAGAACAGTTACAACAACCCACAAGAGACAGGGCTATCCTAGATCTAGTACTGACTAATGTGGAAAGGATCATAGATTTCCAGACAGAAGGTTACCTGAGGGCCAGTGACCATCATATGGTATGGTTCAATTTGACCACTAGAACCAAATCATCCCATTCCAAGACAAAAATATTGGACTTCAAAGGAACAGACTTTGATAAGATGGCCAACAGAGTTAAGATAGCCCTGGTAAGAAAAAATACAGGTGAGGAGATACAGGCAAAGTGGGCAAGCATTAAGGATGCAATACTTGAAGCAACATCCCACTGTGTTACAGAGAAAAGCAAGAGCAAAAGAAGGATGAAACCACTTTGGTTCTCAAAAACAGTAGCAGAAAATATCAGAGCCAAAAGGCTGCCCTTCAGGAAATATCAGGGAACACAGTGGGAAAAAGATAGGGAGGCATATCAAACTTCCCTAAGGGAAGCAGGGAAGGCAGTAAGGCAGGCAAAGGGCCAAAACAGGGGAACGCTAGCATGAACAGTAAAAGAAGGGGCAAGACTTTCTATAGCTACATTAGTGAAAGGAGAAAGTCCAAAGGGGGGTATTGCTAAGATCAAATGGGATAAGGGGAAGTGTGTGGAGGAGGACCAAGGAAAAGCATTTATCCTAAATAGATTCTTCTGCTCAGTATTTACTGAGGAGAAGGTAGGCAGGGCCCACAGCTCAGCACCATTTACACAGGGTGGAGGGAAGGGTACACTAGTCCCTTCACACAAGAAAGGGTCCTACAAGAGCTTGCTAAGCTCAGGGTGCTCATGGCAATGGGACCTGATGGGTGATGGCATACATACCAGGGTACTAAAGTAGCTAAGGGTGGAACTAGCAGATCCATTTTTAGAACTGTTTAGTAAGTCTCTGAGCACAGGAGCGGTCACAGAAGGATGAAGAAGGGCTCATGTTATTCTGCTCCACAGGAGTGGTAGCAGAAAGGAGGCAGAGAACTACAAACCAGTCATTCTCACCTCAGTAGTGGGCAAGATGATGGAGGCACTCCTTAAGGAAAGGATTGTGCAACACCTGGAATCCATAGGAGCACAGGATCCAAGACAGCATGGGTTTACAACAGGAAGGTCTTGTCAAACTAATCTCATAGATTTATTTGACTGGGTAAGCAGAGTGGTGGACCAAGGGGGTGCAACTGATGTCACCTACCTTGACTTCAGCAAAGCTTTCTATATTGTTCCACGTAGAAGGTCGAGTCATAAGATGGGGAGGCTCATGGTGGGTCAGACGTTAGCCAAATGGGTGACAAACTGGTTGGCAGGCAGAAAACAGAGAGTGGTGGTAAATGGTATACAGTCAGAAGAGATGCAAGTCACAAGTGGAGTACTTCAGGGATCAAACCTGGGGCCAGTCCTCTTCAATATCTTCATCTGTGACATTGCAGATGGACTGGAGGGTCAGGTTTGTCTGTTTGCAGATGGCACCAAGATCTGAAACAGAGTAGATGATCTAGATGGGGATGGGCAGAATGAGAAGAGATCTGGATAAACTAGCAAAATGGTCAGAAGAGTGGAAACTGGGGTTTAATGCAAAAAAGTGCAAGATCATGTACATAGGGTAGAGAAACCCTGAAGCCACCTATAGGTTGGGAGGGGAGTTGCTGGCAATCACAAGGGAAGAAAGAGACTTGGGCGTCATCATCACAGATAACCTGAAATCATCCAAGCAGACCACTAAAGCAGTAGATAAGGCTAGAGGGATTCTGGGGTGTATTAGTAGGGGTATGGCGAGTCATTAAAGGGAGGTAATAATTCCTGTTTACAAGACACTGGTTAGTCCCCATCTGGAGTACTGTGTGCGGTGCTGGAGGACATTAACAAAATGGAGGCAGTTCAGAGAAGGCCAACCAAAATGGTGCAGGGACTGCATCAGAAAACATACAGTATGAGAACAGATTAACTAGCTCAATATGTATACCCTAGAGTAAAGGAGGGAGAGAGGTGATATGATCGAAACATTGAAACATCTTAAGGGCATTAACAAGGTGAAAGAGTCTAACATATTTCAATATAAGAAACATAACAGAATAAGAGGACACAGCATGAGATTAGAGGAAAGCCAATTAAGGGGTAATATGAGGAAGTTCTTTTTCACAGAAAGGGTGGTGGATGCATGGAATGGCCAACCTCATGAAGTGGTGAATATGAATACAGTGCAGGGCTTAAAACAGGCATGGGACAAGCGTAAGGGAGCAATACAGATGAGCATGAATAGATAGGCCATTGACACAGTGAAGGCCTATGGCACATTTATAAGGTAGAACAAATGGGCAGACTGGATGGGCCTTGCAGTCTTTATCTGCCTTCAACTTCTATATTTCTATGTTTCCTATGGGAGGGTGCTATCATAAGATTTCATTCTTCATAGATACATAGATACACAGATACATAGATAGACACACAGATACATAGACAGTGTCGGCAGATAAGGACCTATGGCCCACCCAGTCTGCTCATTTGAGCTTGTAAGTTCACTTTATGTTTTCCCAGAAGTCTGTTGTCCCTTACCCCGACCTCCAGAATTCCTTTATGTCTATCCCATGCATTCTTAAATTCCTTATTTGTTTCAGCCCCCAACACTTCCTCTGGCAGGGTGTTCCACTTGCCACCATCCATTCTGTGAAGAAAGTCTTCCTCACGTTTCCTCTGAATTGTCCTCCCTCCAACTTCATCGGATGCCCTCTAGTCCTGTAACATCTTTTTCACTTAAAAGTTGTGTATTCCTGCACCCTTTTCCTCCCTGTAAGATACTTGTATGTCTCTATCATATCCCTTCTCTCCCTCCTCTCCTCCAGGGAGTACATATTCAGTTCCTTCAACCTGTCCTCATAAGACTTGTGATGCAATCCATGTACCATCTTTGTTGCCCTCTTCTGAACCTTCTCCGCCCTGTCTATGTCCTTATGTAGGTAAGGTCTCCAGAACTGTACACTGTACTCCAGGTGGGGCCTCACTAGTGTCTTGTATAGTGGAATTATGAACTCCCTTTTCTTGCTGGTGATGCCCCTGCCTATGCATCCCAGCATCCTATTTGCTTTACCTGCTGCCTTGTCACACTGTTTCCCTACCTTGAGGTCATCAGAGATGATAACCCCAAGATCCTTTTCCTGCTGGGTGCATTCTATATCCTCATTCCCCAACTGATATATTGTGCCAGGGTTTTTGTGCCCCGTATGCATTATTTTGCACTTCTTTGCACTGAATTTCAACTGCCAAACCCCTGACCATTCTTCAGGTTTCTGCAGGTCCCTTCTCATTCTGTCTACACCCTCTGGTGTGTTTACTCTGTTACAGAGCTTTGTGTCATCAGTGAATGGGGAAATTCTGCCTTCTAGGTCCTGCGCAATGTCACTGATGAAGATGTTGAATAGGACTGGTCCCAGCACTGATCAGATGATATCCTGTTAACTTTACTTGTTCTGGAACAATCCATACCAGCCACCTGGGAGCCAATTCTACTATTTGGTGAACTGGCTGAGTATAGATTAAGTTGCAGAAAACTGCAGTTCTTTCATATAATCGTCCTTTCGACAGATTTAAAATGGACAAGTGTGCTGTAATTCATTTGGTGGTAAACAATCCAAATACCAACTATGTTCTTAATGGTACTCCAATAAAATCTGTGGATTCTGAAAGGGACCTGGGAGTTATTGTGAACAAATTATTTTCCTCCAATGAGCATTGCCGAAAGATAGCTCAGGTGGAAAATCGATTATTAACTGCTATCAAGAAATAATTTGTAACTTGAAATGAAGACTGTGTTGTTGCTCTGTATAAATCATGTATCCTTTCACACAGTGATTATGCTGTATCATTCTGGGGACTATATTTAAAAAGAGACAAAACTCTAATTGAAAGCATAAAAAGGAGGATTATTAAATTAATCTCTGGGGTTAAACATTTACCATATGCAGAAAGAACAGATGAATTGGGTCTGTATGACTTGCAGCTCAGAAGAGACCATGGATACCTATTATTACTTTTTTTGTGTTGCTACTTCTCCCCAGTTCCCACTGGCTATTTCATACTTCCCCCCCACGTCATCCCGAGCATCATATCCCCTCCCTATTGCCCCATAACTTACCCTTTGTGGCAGGGGGTTGGGAACTACTCGACCCACCGGCACAAATCCAGCTTGGGAGGTGTCCTCTCGGGGCTGTGCTGCAGGGGAACTATCATCATCCTGCTGCAACAGGAACCATTTTTTTCCTATTTTCCTTTGTTGCAGCAGTGAACCCTGCAATGCTGCCAATGAAACCCAGCACACATGTCCGCATCCTGCACATTGGGCAGCTGCTCCACCCCTTCTCCCACATTATGGGACCTGGCATGTTGGCTCCCCCAGCTGCTGGTAGGGGTCAGGCAAGTGCTAGTCCATGTCCCCACCCTCCCCCAGTAGAGGAGAGCTATCCTCTGTATGTTCAATCCTCTCTCTCCCCAGCCGACCCCTGGCGACCTGCTCACACCGTGAACGTGGGTTGCCGGCATGGCAGGAGGTAAGGCAGTGAGGCCTCAGCCCTCCATGCCAGTTGGCCAGCTCTAGTATTACTTTGTAATATTCTAGGTAATAATTACCTCCAAACTGAATCTGGTATTAAAGTTAAAGTTAATTTTACTGTATCAATCTAAGATGTCACAACAGACAAATTTACATCCCCAGATGCAACTCTATCAAATGAAAATTCTACTTCCCCTTCAGAGCTAGTATGTTATGGAATTTTTTACCCAATATTTGGTAGGTATTTCTGACTTTAATAAATTTAGGAAACAACTGGACACATTTTTATGGGTAACTTCATTTTAATTTGCCTTACTGGCTTGGGGAGAGTAGTCACGAGGGAACTTGTGCTTTCTTCCACTCTTACATACCAAGTAATATCGAGTAATATCTTTTTAGATGGAACAGGACAGTTATGCGCTAGGTCAGGATATTGTCTTACTAAATACCCAGTCCATGAAGAACTTCTCAGTTATAAACCTTTGACTCAGCAACTAATGGACAACTTCAGCTGCTGGTCACAAATTCCTCTAAGCTTTTTGGGTCGCCTCGAAGCAATCTATCAGAATATTTTTCCATGTATTTGATTTTTTTACAAGCTCTTCTTATAATCCCCAGCAATTTTTATTTCCAGGCATGGGATAAGATGGTCTCACATTTTATCTGGAGGGGGCAGTCACCTGGATTATGTTTGTCTCTTCTTCAGCTCCCATGAGAATGGGAAGGCTTAAATCTACCTAATCTCAGTCAGTATGCCATTGCTTCTCAACTAGTACCCTGTTACTTTTGTTAAACCCCTTATATACTGCACACTGGATAACAATTTGAACATAACTGGTGTGATATTTTTGACTAAACTGACTATCTCTTTGGATCTCCACCTAAATATACCCCTTTTATGAAATTTCCCTAGCACTCCAGGGAACCTCTTCATTCTTGACAATTGATACTAATCAAATACTTAACTCCAACAGAAGCTTTATATTTTAGGGCTTTTGCAGGAGATACCTGTTTTCCACCTGGTAAGAGTGATAGAGTATTTAGCATTTGGAGAAATCTGGGATTTCAATTTAATCACCAGATGGTAGGCCCATCTGGAATTTTTCCATTTGTCTCACTTCAATCAACACATCATCTTCCTGAGGCACATCTACATAGTTATCTACAGTTAAAATAATTGTTACAATCCCACAAGGAGGCTCTTTCTTCCATAGCTGAAAAACCCTCAACTTTGATTTCATTAATCAAATCAACTATTGCTGCCTTATCTTGTGATCATCTGATTAGTTTATTGTGTATGACCCTCCAGGACAGAAAGCCAGGTTTGTCTGACATGATTAGGCTCAGATGGTCCCGGGCGCCGGGAGTAGATATATCTATATCAGCTTGGGAAGGATCAGCTTTATCAGCTTACAGAGTGTCCAGCTCTCCTTCTTGGAGGGAATTTATTTAGAAACTTTGAGTCTGCTTTTTCAGTACCTGGGCTGTAGTGGCAAATGTATGGTGCCCTCCCTTGGGAATTGTTGGAGAGAATGTGGATTTTTAGAATGCAGATTAGACTTATATACAGTATATTTGGACTTGCCGACTTGGACACTCATTTTGGGATGGGACCATCCACAAAATTTGGACTATATTTATGTCTCCGGATTTTTTGACCCCCCCCTTCCCACCATATATATATTCACTGTGGTGTCCCCAGACGGAGTTAAGGAATAACTTACCTGCAGGTCACAATTCTTGTTTTGGCAGCTAAGAAGGTCATAGCACAGTTGTGGTTTTCAAAGTCGCCACCGATGCAAGAGACATGGGGCTTCTTGGCTAGGGAAATGTATGCTTTAGAGAGACCAACAGCATGATTAATAAACCAGGAGGCAATCTGCAATCTTCATTGGCATAAGTGGGTTTTATACCAACTGGAACATTTTCTTGATTTTGTTCCCTTGCTATTGGAGGCCCTCTTGGAATAGTAATTTTAGAGGTGGAGCATCAGATGGAGAAGTAAATGGCACTATTGACTCAGAGAAGTGTGGGTGGGTCCATGAACTGCCATATGAGGGGGATGTTTTCTAGACTTCTACATTTTTAAGTTCTTAGAAGTATTTGGATATCTGCCTCTTCCCAAGAAACTGGATTTTAGTTTATTTTTACGTAAGTTGTTTCTCCTTCCATTTAATGTAAGGCTAGTTTTCACTGGGATTGCATAACTTGACTGAAGAACATTGCTGCATACAACCCCAAATTGGCCTCACAATGATTTTTCAAGCTATCTTTATTTTATATTATGTATCCCTAAATTATTGACTTGGAGTGAATCTTAAATAAGCTATTCTTACCGCATACTTAATAATTGGTCTTTTGTTTGTGCCCCTTAAAAACCTTGCAGTGGGGTTAGTTGTCTATCACAGCTACAACTGATGCACTTCTGATTTTATAATGATTGTGATTTTAATATATATGTACATTTTCTCTGACTTCAAAATCTCTTATTATGTAGCACTAACTAGGATTTTTGCTTTGTGTATTTTAACTTTGTACCTATGATATTCTTAAATAAAAGTTGACATTTAAAAAAAAATGAAATGCTAATTATTAGTCAACGTAGAATACATAATGTTTTTGCTACTATATAAGACTATATTTTTCAATCAGGTGAGAAAAAAAATGAAACAATTATCTATGGTATTATGGTCCAATCTAAAGTCTGCCTGGAAATTACTTAATCCTCCCAAGTTCTCTAACTCCATTAGTAATTTGTCCAATATTATTTTATAAACAAATGTTAAGCTGGCATCAAGCAGACTAAAAGGTATATTCATTGCAGGGTCTTCCAAACTACCCTCTTTTATGGGTGGGAACAATAATGGCACCTTTTCAGGAAAGGGGTTACAGGTACAGCTTGTCAATCTAGTAAATGTTTGGTTGCTGGTATTGGCATTGATAATGCAGGAGTTAGATGCATGAAATGAATGGCAGTGAAGTATTGAAATGACCCAAACCTGCCCCCACCCTGCAGAGATGTACAGGCATTGGGGTGTGCCTTTGGGTCATCACCCATAACTCTCATGCCATTTCACCTCACCCTATCCTGCAGAGACTGACAAGTGTCGAGGTGTGCCTTGGGGTCTTCAGACTTAACACTCACCCCATTCCATAAGGAAATATGCTGAAATGGGTGCAGTATAGGAGAATGGGGAGAACTTTGGGGGCTGAAGAGTCCAAGGCACACCTCAATGTCAATCACTGGTTGCAGTGTTGGGGTGGGGTGGAATGGCATGAGCAATACTGTTGACAATCCCAAGTCACAACCCTGATGCCTGTGAGTCCCTACAGCATAGGACATTATGGTCAGAAACCCTAAAGCCCCAGGTGTTTCTTAGTATTTTCACTCTAAGTGTTCAACATGGGCTTCTTGTGACCCCACCTCATGAACAGTGACACTATCAGTTTGTTAGCCAAAAGGTGATTTTGCACAGTGATTGTGCCATTTAGTACTACAGGTGCAAAAACACATTTTGAACAGGATGTGAAAATGTCAGCTGCACTGTTCATGAGGAGGTGTAAAAAAATGGTAGTGCTGAAAACCTGGAGTGAAAATATGAAACAATTGGTAAAGTCATGAGCGTGCGTCGAAACAGTGCAATGCACACCCGTAATACAATTATTTTGAGGATTTTTTGTACCAAATTTTCAACATAGGCATTTTGGACCTCTGCTCACGAACAATGACACAATGATTTTGTTAATCAGTCCCAAACATTGATTTTGCACAGTGACTACACCCATTGTGCATCACAGGTGTGAAAATGTGTTTCGAGCAGGATGTGAAAAATGTCAGCTGTACTGTTCATAAGGTGGTGTGCAAAAATGACAATGTTGAAAATCTGGAGGGAAAATATGAAAAATTGGACAAGTTATGGGCGTCTGTAGAAACTGCACAATGCACACTGATAACACAGTCATTTGTCTGATATTTTTCACCAAATTTGCAACATAAGCTTTTTGGGACCTCTCCTCATGAACACTGTCACTGCGATGTTTTTAATCAGTCCCAAATGTTGATTTCCCACAGTGATTGCTCCACTGTGCACCAGATGTGTGAAAACACATTTTATGCAGGATGTGAAAAATGACAGCTGTACAGTTCATAAGGAGGTATGGAAAAATGGTAAGGCTGAACATCTGGAGTGAAAATATTAAAAATTCTCAAAGTTACGAGCATGAGTGGGAACTGCACAATGCACGCTCATAACAGTCATTTTTTTGAATTTTTTCACCAAATTTGCAACATATGCTTTTTGGGAGCCCACCTCATGAACAGTGACACTGTCATTTCATTAATTGGTCCCAAAAGGTGATTCCACGCAGTGAGTGTGAATTCACCTTTCAGGACCAAATAACAAAAGTTAGTGACTGAGTTCCTGAGGTGGGGTCCTAAGAACCACATGTTGAAAATTTGGAGCCAAAAGTCAGAAAAATGGCCAAGATATCCACCTAAGTTGACCCCCCAATGCAATTATACAGCTTTCTGTGATTTTCTTAAAGTTTGTGGTTGGCTTTTGAAGAGTTCAGATGTCTCCTGCTTCACTGAAGATCAGCGCACCAGACTCCGGAGGTGAGTATGGGGTGAGAGGGGTGCAGGAAGGTGGGGTACACAGAGGGTGGGTGTGGGTTGGGAAGGGGGCATCATGACCAGAAAGAACTGCTTTCTGTTTTACAAGGCAAAATAAAACGGAACATTGCCGGAAGTTTTTTTTTTACAGGTTTGCCAAATACATTTGGACACACTGGGATGTGCTCCCAGTGTGCCACCTGTATTTTTTGGGGAGGAGCTGAAGCTGATGGGGATTTGGCCCCCATCATCAAAGAAAGCATGTCTATGTTTTGGGGGGCAAGACACCGAGAGGGATTGGGCACCTCCCTTGACAGATAAGTAAAAAGGAGGACATCATGCTGATGGGGATTGGGCACCTCCATTGGCAAACGAACAACTTGGAGCAGGGGCATGCTGACAGGGGGATTGGGCACCCCCAACACTGGCTTTCTAGGGAATGTGAGAGGTGGATGGTAGGAGCCGCCACCATGTTTATTGAAATGTTTCACCAGGAACGGCCCAAAACAGAGGTGTGTCATATCTGCCTCTGCAATGATGAGCCTGTCTCCCATTGTAGCGACAAATTTCTTTCAAGTTGGTGGCACGCTACTCAACTGCTGTCATAGACATCATGCTTATTCATTGGTGCCACAAAGACGAGCCCAAAAAAGCAGTGATGGCATTGCTCACAACACTGCTGCACCTCCATAACCTGCTACTTCAGCAAGCGGCGACAAAATATTTCTTGCGCATGCATACAAGCAAAGATAAAAATGTAAAAAAGTCTGTCCAAAGAGTTGGACTAGCTACAGTAGATATACTTCTGTTGGGATGAGATCTGGTCCTGGAGTGTTATTCTTTTTCAAAAGCTTTATTGCAAAATAGACTTCTGGTCTGGTAAACAAGATAGTATCAGTAATATTATTCCTAAAAAACTCTTTAACTTTGAAGTTGTTGACCTGCTGGATTATTTTCCCTCCCTGGGTTTGGATGTTTAAAGTAAGATTATTTTCTGATTTTAGGGTTCTTCCTGATTTTGTTTTATTATCATTGAGTATTAACATGTGTTTATTAAAAATAAAGTCCTGAATCTGTACAAATACCTGCTGTAACTTACTGTTTATATACACTTCCATCAACATATATCATTGTATTGTCTGCACACAAGTAACATTTAATGTCAAAATCTTCGAATGTTAGTTCATTGATGCAGATATTAAATAAAAGTTGCCCCAGGATTGAACCCTGGGCTACACCAGATTTTATAAGAGCTAGCTGAGATTTATATGGGCCAGTTTCCACCAGCTGTTTCCATCCCCATACATACAGTATGAACTAAACCACCAAAGTGCAGCATGAGACAGGACGATTTACTTGAGTCTGGCCAGGAGAACTTCATGGTTCAGGATGCCGAACACTTCTGATACATCTATGAATAAGGTGCCCATCATCACATTCCTGTCCAGGCTCAGTTGTAAGTCACTCACAACCTGTGTTAAAACTGTTTGGGAGATACGAAGGGATGCAAACCCTGACTGAAATTCATTTAGTTTATTTTTAGATTCTAAATATTCTTTTAATTGCCTTGATACTAATCTTTCAAAAATGTTGGACACCTGCGGTAATACGGAAATTGGCCAATAAGTATAAATTGCTTGCCTCGAATCAGCCTTAAAATGGGTTCAGCCCTAGTAATTTTCCATTCTGCTAGGCATTCACCCATTTTATTGGCCAGATTGAATATAAGTGACAGAGGCTAGGCAATGCAGCAAGCAGCATATCTCAGTAGTCTAGAGAATCCAACCCTCCTGTTTTAGTGATAGCCAGTTTTAGCATTTCATCTATAATTTCAGCTACTATGTTGGTGTCAAAATTAAAATCATTGGAACTAACTAGTTCTTCTGTGCCTGCCTCAATCTGCATGTCATCCATTTCATTATCCAATAGATAGGGATTATTTAATGTTGATGTCATGGAGCTCATCTCATTGAAATACAGGTAGCTGTTCACAACCTCATTACCTGTCAGTACCATTTGTTCATTCATTTGAATCCTACTTGCTTATGTGTTTTCTTATTTTTGTCCATTAGATTCATCATAATACTCCAAAAACATTTTAGGATTTTGCTTAATATTATCATCTAGTTTGGATTTCAAGTAATTTTATTTGGCTACTGTCAGTGCTTGTGTATATTTATTTTGAGCCTGCTTATAAAGGTGCCATTAAAAAGGTGCAAAGTCATGCACGTTATGGTGAAGAAATCCTATGAAATGCTACAGAATTGGGAGGCAGGTGTTGAAAGTCACTAGGGAAGTGAGGGATTTAGGGATAGTCATCTCAAATTACCTAAGGGTGGCCAAACAGTGTATCAAGGTTGTGGGCCAGGCCAGTGGTATGTTAGGGTACATAGGATGGGGTATCTCTAGCAGAAGATGGGATGAGGTGATGCCATTGTGAAAAACACTGGCGAGGCCTCTTCTAGAATACTGTGTTCAGTTCTGGAGGCTGTATCTTCAGAAGGACATTGACAAGGTGGTGGCAGTTCAGAGAACAGTGATTGAGATGATGCAGTGCTTGCATCAGAAAACATATGAAGACAGATTAAAAGAAACAGAAACATAGAATTGGTTGGCAGAAAAGGACAGATAGTCCCAAAAGACCTCAATATGTATACATTTAATGAGAGAAAGGAATGGGGGATATAATAGAGACCTTCAAGTATCTTTAAGGCTTACACAAAATGCAGAGGGTGATATGTTTCAGAACAAGAGTTGTATAAGGATGAGGGGGCACAATATTAGATTTGAGGGGGCAGGATAACAGATTTCTTGTCTGTATCCTTTCTTTTTAAATTTGTAAAGTTCAGAATTATACAAATTGGCACCTGTATATCTAATCTTTCTCTTCCTTATGGGCACATATCAGTCACATACTTGCATGCATTCTTGATTGAAATAACTACAAGCCTCAGATGCAGTGGAAATGTGGTCTATTCTGATCCATGCAATTCATACCACATCTAACATAAATGCTAAATAGTACAAAATATTTGAAATTTCTCCAATAAACAATTGTCCCTGTATTGGGTTTATGTAATTTATGTCTCAACACAAAGGTGAGCTGATGGTCAGAAACGGCATTGGGTAAAACTCCACTAGTAGGATAAAACTGGGGGCAATTAGTGAAAATAAGTTTTGAAAGAACTGACTAATTGAAATGTTTTGGGTTGATTCTAGTTGACTCCTTAATTAATTGAGTAAATCCTACATTTTCTGGCAGGTCTAACAAACTATGATTTATATAAATTTTAAATCAATTAACATTAAAGTCCCTTAACATTAAGATTTCATGGGAGTTTTGCATTTATATAGAAAATCCTGTAAATCATTAAAGAACATTCATATTTATTTTCAGTGGTTTCTAAACATCTACTAGAACTGATGGTTTGAAGCACGATAGTTTAGCATCAACTAATATGGCTTCTAGACCTCTAGAATGAGTTATAGATGGTATTTCACAGATGTCCAATTCAGAGTTAACATACACCGGGGGATCATGTGATGTCTTTGACCTGAGAAGATGCTCACTAGCTCAGCTCTCCTCCCTAACCTCCAAAACTTCACTTTTATGATCTTTTGGGGAGAAATCGGCTATTTTCTTATAGCAATCCACTACTGCTGAATCTTGAGAACAGCTACCTAACCAGCATCAAGAGTGATTACGGGTAAACAACCCCGACAATGGAAGCTGAAATGTGCCAGGCCCTCCTGACCCGGACACCTCCTCAGATGCCAGACAAGTCTGCTAAGAGGACCAAAACAAAGGCTGCGACCTCCAACAAAACCACAACCACATCTACCAGCTCTGACCCACTGTCAGAAGACAAATTTTTCACTGAGATGGCCTCCATCAAAGAAGTCTTTGGGGAATTTGCTTCAGATCTTAAAAATATCCAGTTGGAATTAAAAGATATCAATAGGAACTTTTCCGATGACTCTGTATGCACTTCCTCCCTAGAAAACTGGCAGACTAGGGTAGAACCTGAAACTGTAGCCCTAAGACAGAAGCCAAACAAGCTTGAAATCAAAATGCAAGTTCTCAAAGGAAGGAATAGATGAAACAACATAACTTATTTTCAGCATATCGGAGGAAGCAGAAGGAACCTCCTCTGTTCTTTTTGTTCAGAAGCTCCTAGCAAAAATAGCTGGTGCTCCACTGCACACCACTGTTTACCAAGTGGAATGGGCCCACCACTTGATAAAGCCATGACCTCCTTCTGGTGCCAAGCCTAAACTGCTTATCATTCATCTCTTCAGTTATGTGGATCGGCAGCATGTCCTGACAAAAACTAAGGAGCTGCAGGAGATATGCTGGGAGGATGCCCAACTCCGATTCTCACAAGATTTACCAGTAGCCACCCAGCAGAAATGCACTGAGTACCATGCTTCAATTACCAAGTTGATTGCTGCTGGGATTTGGTTTCAAAAGAATTACCTGGCCAAACTATTTGTCCAGCATCACGGCAGTTGGCACGCTTTTGAAAATGCTAAGAAAGTGGCAGACAAGCTCCCTGTTATGTTCCCCAAATTGTTTGCGCATTGTTGAACCCAAATCAGTGGGCTAACTGGTATGGTAACTCCCTGCAAGACTGTCAAAGAAACTATTTGGTGATGTATAAATCGTTTATTTTCTGAAGTTCATTTCACTTCTTTTATCTTTGGTTTCCCAACATTGATACTTGCTACTTTAGCCCTTCTGTGGTACTGTCCCTGAGATGGTTCCTTATCACTGGCAAAACTGTCAGTCTGATCCCACAACTGCCATTTCATATCCCCTGATCAATGACTTGAATATTATCTCCCCAGGGATGTGCTTTGAGCTGCAAGAATGTAAATCCGCTGCTTCATCTCTCCGGCTCATAAAACTGTTTCCTTCCTTCTCAGATGTATGTAATATCTGCAACTCAAATGTGTGCAGCATCGCACGGGACTACCGCTCGGAAGTGCGAACCCTGAGCAGCACTTTTGTGAGATTTGTGTGCTGGGAATATCACTCATGGATTGGAGACCTTTCTACTTGACATTTTTTTCTTCTCCATGCCTCTTCAAGGTTCCCATCCCTTCTTTTTTGTTTTTCCTCTCCCCTTATGCTTTTCCCTTATTTTTTCTTATTTTTACATTACTGTATAAATCAGGCATGCTGGGGCCTGACTGATAGCTCCATCAGGTTACCAAATTGCACTTAAAACAATCATCTCATGGATACAGCCAGATCCCTATTAATGTAGTATCCCTTTCCACCCACCTCCCTCACTCGCCCCCTTTTTTTCTCTAGCAGCTTAAAAGACACGTCAATGTTTGGAAGAAACCTATGCTTCCCCTTGAATATCATCTGCTCTGTTATACAGTTAATAGTTTCATTGTTCTATTTCAGATCATTACATTATAGTTCAGACTTTGGGATAATTGTGGATTATAACTGGGATCCATTTCCTGTTTTTGGTTGTGGAATCTAACTTCTATGACCGGGATTATTTCCTGAGATAGTTGATAGTTTGAAATATGTGAATTTTGCTGGAAGGGTTTTTGGAGGGATGGGGGGAGGGTGGGCTTGGATGCTGTATTCTGGATAGAACAGTTATGTCATGGAAAGTGGGGATTGAGCCTCCACAATTCCTACCCCAGCATGGGGCCTTTGTCATATGGTTACTAATCTAGTTTATGTGAGGCTCAGGTTTATATTTTTTGGTAATTTCTTTGGGGGGTTGGGTTGGGAGGGCTGGTGGCATTTTCTGGATTATGGGGGGAGAGGGTACTGCCACAAATAATCGGGTGTCTGATCATAACTAAATTTTTCTGGGTTTTCCTTCCTTCATGGTTTTGGATTTTACTCCCCTGTTATATAAAAGAATATATCTTGTTATCACTTTTGCACATGGACTATTAAAGGGGCATAAACCCCGGCTAAAAGAATGAAGATTTTACTACATCTTCACAGTATACAGGCTGATGTAGTCTTTCTACAGGAGAGACACACCTTTTACCCACCCAGGTGCTTTACATCTGTAGGCTCTGGGTGAGGCAAGTGTATGGCTCAGGGTTCAATTCCCATAAAAGGAGAACTGCCATCCTAATTGCCTGGAGAATTCCTTTTCGTCTACTACAAGAAATATCTGACCCGGAAGGCCGTTATATTATTTTATGGGCTATTCTAAGTCACTCAGAGGTTATTCTTGGATCTATTTATGGACCTAACTCTGATAAACCAGACTTGTTTACTGGCCTAATGACCACATTAGCTGCCTGGTCCACTGTTCCAATAATCCTTGGAGGGGACTGGAACCAGGTTCTTTCCAATAATCTTGCTAGATCAGACCATTCTATGTTATCCCTGTCCCTGGGTCAGAAAGCCCTGCAGGAATTCATGCATTCAGTAGGCTTAGCAGACCCCTGGATAATTACTTATCCAAACAGAAAGGAATATTTATTTTGCTCCTTAATCCATCACTCATTTTCCTGAATTGATTACTTTTTGGTGACTGCAGACCTGCTTTCAGTGGTCACGTCTGTTTTTTATTTATTTATTTTTTTCACTTTATCTTTTTATTGAAATTCGAGTACATAAGAAAGCACACATCTAATACAGTAGAAGACTGTCCTCCATGTAAGATATAAAATATCACTTAACAAACACAGTATTTAGGGTAAACATATTGGAGAAGCCAATGTATTGGCTATGTCCATGTATTGATAATAAAACACAAACCTAGACAGGATGTAAGTGGAGAGCAGAAGGGTTACAATCAATAGGATATTATAGGATCAGAAATAGTAACCATGTAAAAAATATATGCTAGGGCAGGCAATGGCAAGGCATTCAGTAAATTGCAAAAAGTGATAAATGTGGTAATATGAACAATGTTCAGTAATGGAGAGGTGAAGATAAGAGAAAAGTGTGCAAGGAAAGAAAGAAGAGAGAAAAAAGCAAGGAAGAAGGGAAGGAGAGAGGGAGAAAACAGGGAAGAAGGAAAAAGGAGGAGAAATCTGTGCACAAAAGTTTTGAGAACCTAATCTGAGAGCAAAATAAGAAGGAGGGCTAAATATCCCTAAGAATCAGGGTCTAGAAGAATTAGATTTGATGTACTTGAAGTAATCCTGCCAACATCTGTCATATATAGTGAGTCGGATATGAGTAACATGAGATAATCGGTCTAGGGAGGTATACTGAGAGAGGCTTTGAAGAACATCTGAAAGAGAAGGCACCAGAGTTGATTTCCATTTCATAAGAATCAGACGTTTGACCAGAAGAGAAAGTATATTTAGCCATCTAAAATGTGCATTTGAGAGGAGAGAGCTATTGAGGATAAGGATGCCTAGAAGGAATAGCTTGCGGTCAAAAGGCAGTTTTTGCCCTGTTACTCTGGAGTCAAGTAAACAGACTTTATGCCAGAGCTTATTAATGGGAGCGCAAGACCACAAGATATGAAGTAGATCCCCGTTGGCCAAATTGCAGCACCAGCAATTATTATTATTTAATAAGCCCATTCATTGAAGCACAGAGGGGGTTCTATACCAAAGACATAAGATTTTAGTTTGTATTAAAAACTACAGGCATCTTTAAAGGTATTATGTGCAACACGCCAACAGTTACTCCATTGTGCATCTGAAATATTGTAGTTAAGAAGAGTACTCCATTTATTTTTGGTCTGTATAGACTGATCAGGTAGATTATCAATAATGTCTTCGTAAATGGAGCTATTTAATTTTACTGATAAATTAGTCCAGTGCAAGATGTCTGGGTTTAGAAGAGTATGCCTATACACTAAACAAGAGAGAGAGAGTTATAAGCTGCCCGAATTTGTAAAAACTTCCAGAAGTCCTGTTTAGGAAGTTTCCATCTGACCTGCAAGTCTGAGAATGATCTAAGAGTGAGTGAATTCTGGTCCAAGATATCTCAGAGAAAGAAAATGCCTTTGTTCCTCCATGTACGACAGAAAATTGGGTGATCTTCTAGAGTGAGCAGTGGATTGCCCTGTAAGGAGGCATAAAACCAGGGTATTGGATTGGATTTCAGGAATTTGTGGGTTAGTTTCCAATAAAGAACAGAGGATGATATAGTCAGGTGAGATTTTAGTTTAGAGGAAATGGGATTAAAAATGAAGGAAGTGGGAACTCCTCCCGGGCACATTGCGGATTCCATTGCAACCCATAGTGGTGAGTGAGGGGAGGGTTTCTGAAACCATTTAATGGTTTGGGCCATTCAGAAAGCCCAGAGGTAGCATTTGAACCAGAGGATTCTGAATCCCCCTTTTTTCCAATGTGATCGAAGTTTGTTGAGGTTAAATCTCAGTGGTTTCCCATCCCAAATAAAGTTACCTATTAATTTATCAGTTTCAGCAAAAAAGGAGGATGGTAAGACTAAAGAAATATTGGCAAAGAGGTGAACAACCTCGGGAGAAATGGACATCTTAATGGCTGCAACTTTCCCCATGAAAGAGACATTAAGAAGCTTCCATCTATCCAGAATTGTTTTGATGTTGCGCTGGCCCAGTGGCACTGAGGATTGAGGTGCTGGATGCCACACCTCGCACCACACCGTCGATCCAGGTATGGGAAGGGACTCGGGTCACTGGGGGCTGGCAGGGGGAAGGGAGGATTGAGCATCCTGTGACAGCTCTCCTTCCTTCAGGGTGGGTGAGGGATATGCTCCGCGCTGCACTGACACCCAGCGGAGGCTGGGTGTTTGGCAGAATGAGGGCATCTACATTGGGTGAAGAGTCATCGGACATCTGCACATCAGTGCACTGATGTCATTGCACGTCCAACTCTTTGGAATGACTAAAGAGGGGAAAAACTAGGGTACCTCCACCTCTATGAAGCCTTCCTCGGGGCTTCAATTAGCCACTGTCATTGGGGTCCCCCAACTAGTTACTGGTTCTGCGGGGGCTGGATAGGGGACCCCAGCTCTATTGCCCCACCCTCCATGGGGAAAGCCGGGGGTGACTGGGGGTCCCAGCAAGGGACAGCAGGTGGAAGACTGGGGCCATGACCAGGGTGGATACCTGGCGGAGGAACCCACAAAAAAAACAAGCATTTGTCAATGCCGAATGTTGATTGTGTTGGTCTGTTGAGCTTGCGCAGTGGGCCTCTGTCAGTGGCTCAGTCTGTTTGTCCCAGTGCTGCAGGCTGCTCTTTTGTACTGGGCTGGTGCGTGCATTGGCACCTTGTTCTGCCGAGGAAGGAATACGCAGCTGTCCCGAGAGAGCTCCATTGAGGTGGCTCACTCCCCCTGTGTCACTCAGTCATTCTGTGTCTCCTGGTACTGCAGGCTGCCTTTTTGTACTGGGTTCCTGCCTGTGTTGGTGGCTTTTTCTACCCATGAAGAAATCCACAGCTGTCCCGGCAGAAGTCCGTTGAGGTCGCTCAGTCCGCCTGTCTCACTCACTCATTCTGGTTCTCCTGGTGCTGCAGGCTGCCCTTTTGTACTGGGCTCTTGCCTCTGTTGGCGCCTTTTTCTGCGCACAAAGAAATCTGCAGCAGTCCCAACAAATCTCCGTTGAGCTCTCTCACTCCCCTTCTCTCACTTGCTCATTTTGTTCTGCCGGCGCTGAAGGCCGACCTTTTCTACTGGGTTCCTGCCTGCGTTGCTGCCTTCTTATGCCCATAAAGAAATTTGTAGCAGTTACAATACAGCTCTGTTGAGCTCATTCACTTGCTCATTCTGGTTTTCGTGCCACTCCAGGCTGCCCTTTTGTACTGGGCCCCTGCATGCATTGCTGCCTTTTTCTGCCCACAAACAAATCTGCAGCAGTCCCAATAAAGCCCCGTTGAGTTCGCTGACTCCCCCTTCCTCACTTGCTCATTCTGTGACTCCTGGCGCTGCAGGCTGCCCCTTTGTACTGGGCTCCTGCCTGCAGTGGTGACGTTTTCTGGCTGGAAAGAAATCTGAAGCAGTCCTGACACAGCTCCACTGAGCTCGCTCACTGCCTGTCTGTCACTCTTGCATTCCGTTTCTGCCGGTGCTGCAAGCTGGCCTTTTGTACTGGACTCCTGTCTGCGTTGCCGTATTTTCTGCCCACAAAGAAATCTGCAGCAGTCACACTACAGCTCTGTTGAGCTTGCTCAGTACTGCTCTGTCACTCGCTCGTTCTGTTTGTCTTGGCACCTCAGACTGCGGTTTTGTATGGAGTTCCTGGCTGTGTTGGCAACTTTGTCTGTCCACAAAGAAATCGGCAGCTGTCCCGACAGAGCTCTCATCACTCATTCTGTTTGTCCTGGTGCTGCAAGCTGCCCTTTTATACGGGGCTCCTGCCTGCATTGGCGCCTTTTTCTGCCCACAAAGAAATCCCAGCAGCTCTGACAGAGCTCCGTTGTGCTCACTAAGTCCCCTTGTCTCACTCGCTCGTACTGTTTCTCCCACTGCTGCAGGCTGACCTTTTGTACTGGGCCCTTATGCCTGTATCGACGCCTTTTTCTGCCCACAAAGAAATCTGCAGCAGTCCTGACAGTGCTTTGGTGAGTTCGCTCACGCTCCCTCTCTTTCCCTCACTTGCTCTCTCGTTCTGTTTCTCCCAGTGCTACAGGCTGCCCTTTTGTTCTGGGCTCTTGTGTTGGGGCCTTTGTCTGCCACAAACAAATCCGCAGCAGTCCCAACAGAGCTCAGTTGAGCTCGGTCACTCCCCCCTCTCACTCGGTCAATCTTAATCCGTCCCAAATACTGATTTCCCACAGTGACCGTGCTATTGTCCGCAGGAGAGCAAAAACATGTTTTAGCCAGGATGTGGAAAATGACAGCTGTAGAGTTCATAAGGAGTTGTGAAAAAAATGCCACTGTTGAAAATGTGGTGTGACAGTATTACAAATTTGTGAAGTTACAAGGGTGCATGGAAACAGTTCAACGCACGCTTGTAACACAGTCATACTATGGAGTTTCATCACCAAATTTTCAACATAGGGATTTTAGGACCTCTGCTCAGGAACAGTGCCACTGTCATTTTCTTAATCTGTCCCGACCACTGATTTCCCTCAGTGACCATGTTATTCTGCGCTGGAACTGTGAAAACACATTTCGGTCAGGATGTGAAAAATGACAGCTGTACTGCTTATAAGGAGGTGTGAAAAAAATGGCACTGTTGAAAATCTGGTGTGACAATATTACAAATCTGCAAAGTTACAAGGGTGCATGGAAAGTGCACAACATACACTTGTAACACAGTCAATTGATGGGCTATCATCACCAAATTTTCAACATAAGCATTTTAGGACCTCTGCTCATGAACACTATCATTGTCATTTTCTTAATCTGTCCCGAACAGTGATTTCCCACAGTGACCGCTCTATTCTGCGCCGGAAGTGCGAAAACTTATTTCGGCCAGGATAGGAAAAATGACAGCTGTACTGTTCATAAGTAGGTCTAGGAAAATGGCAATGTTGAACATCTGGAGTGAAAATATTAGAAATTCACTAACTTACGAGCATGCGTCCCAACTACACAATGCACACTCGTAACACAGACATTTTATGGAGGATCGTAACCAAATTTTCAACATAGGCTTTTTAGGACCTCTACTCATGAACAGTGTCACTGTCATTTTCTTAATCTGTCCTGAACACTGATTCCAACAGTGACCGTGCTATTCAGCTGTCCTGACAGAGCTCCATTGAGGTAGTTCAGTCTCCCTCTCTCATCCCTCATTCTGTTTGTCCTGGTGCTGCAAGCTGCCCATTTGTATGGGGCTCCTGCCTACATTGGTGCCTTTTCCTGCCCACAAAGAAATCCCAGCAGTCCTGACAGAACTCTGTTGAGCTCACTAAGTCCCCTTTTCTCACTTGCTCGAACTGTTTCTCCCACCGCTGCAGGCTGGCCTTTTGTACTGGGCCCCTGCCTGTACTGACACCTTTTTCTGCCCACAAAGAAATCCGCAGCAGTCCTGACAGCGCTTCAGTGGGTTCGCTCACTCCCGCTCCCTCACTCGCTCTCTCGTTCTGTTTCTCCCAGTGCTGCAGGCTGCCCTTTTGTACTGGGCTCTTGTGTTGGGGCCTTTGTCTGCCACAAACAAATCTGCAGCAGTCCTGACAAAGCTCAGTTGAGCTCAGTCACTCCCCCCTCTCACTCGGTCTATCTTAATCTGTCCCAAACACTGATTTCCCACAGTGACCATGCTATTGTCCACAGGAGTGTAAAAACATATTGTAGACAGGATGTGAAAAATGACAGCTGTAGTGTTCATAAGGAGTTGAAAAAATGCCACTGTTGAAAATGTGTCGTGACAGTATTACAAATTTGCGAGGTTACAAGGGTACATGGAAACAGTTCAATGCATGCTTGTAACACAGTCATACTATGGAGTTTCATCACCAAATTTTCAACATAGGGATTTTTGGACCTTTGCTCATGAACAGTGCCACTGTCATTTTCTTAATCTGTCCCGAACACTGATTTCCCACAGTGACCATGTTATTCTGCACCAGAACTGTGAAAACACATTTTGGTCAGGATGTGAAAAATGACAGCTGTACTGCTTATAAGGAGGTGTGAAAAAATGGCACTGTTGGAAATGTGGTGTGACAATATTACAAATCTGCGAAGTTACAAGGGTGCGTGGAAAGTGCGCAATGCACACTTGTAACACAGTCAATTAATGGGCTATCATCACCAAATTTTCAACATAGCCATTTTAGGACCTCTGCTTATGAACAGTACCATTGTAATTTTCTTTTTTTGCTGTTAATCTTCTTATTGAAACTGCATAATCATGACGTAGTACAGCACAAAGGACTGTGTATAGTAAAATATAAAATACAATGTATAATAATAAGAGAAAGGTGACATGATGGAAGCACATGTACTACCATGATAGAGATAATACAGAATATTATATTGACTTCCATATAATATATATAATGTTGACCGTACTACACAGAACAGAATAGAAATAGTAACATAAGAACAGGTATACAATAATGGTTACAGACTTAAAACAATGAAAGAGAAGGAGCTGCAAAAGAATATACCAGTTAAAAAAAAAAGGAAGTTATAGTATGTATATATATTTATAATTGGAGAAAATTCAGATAGCTCTGCCAGCAAAGATAATATTCATTGAGTCTATCAATAATTAAGTAAGAAATTCTCTCAAAAGAAGAGATACAAGTTAGATGTTTTAAAATATCCGTCAGAATAGGAATTAAGTGAGATTTCCAAAGAATTAAGATCAGTCTCTTAACTTGCATAAACAATATCTGAAGCCATTTGTGCTGATATTTTGTTAAACTTATGCTATTGTCAATAATACCAAGAATACAAAATTTGGGATCAAATGGAATAGAACTGCCAATGACTTTAGAAGCAAATTGATGGACTATTTGCCATAAATTGAAAATAGAATTACAAGACCATAATAATGTAAAAGATCCCCATTTGGGGATTGCATCACCAACAGTTATTATTAGGTAATAAAACCAATATTATACAGATGGGCTGGAGTATTATACCATAAATGCAAGATTTTAAATTGGATTAATCTGCTCTGTACGTCTTTGAACGAGTCATGACAGAGTTTCCAGCATTTATTCCAATGGAAGTCAGATATATCAGTATTAAGTATCTGGTTCCATTTATTTCAGTCAATGAGACTGATTGGGAGCTTGTCCCTGATTAATTTATAAATGGTACTGGTTAGGCCTTTTGGGGTATTAATCCACTTGTTGATGTATGGGTGAATTCTCAGTGGATTATTGGATTGAGGAATGAAATAAGAGATAGCAGATCTGATCTGTAAGTATTTCCAAAACTCTGTTTTAGGGATGTTCCATTTGGCCTGCAAATTACTGAAGGAATCAAGAGTATTACTGTTATCCATTAATATATCATTATGAAAAGGGCGCTTTATGAGCCCAAGATTTACAATATGGGTTTATTCTCCAATGTAAGTTTTGGATTTCCCAAATAGGCGTATATCGTGGGAGTAGGATCAATGTTTAGCCATTTGTGCATTTTGAACCAGTAATATATGGACAAATTGATAACAGGATTTTGTTTAAACTTAGATACTGAAGTGAAATAAATAAAACAGTTAGAGTTAAACCAGAAGATACTGATGTCTCCATATCATACCAAAGAGGATATTACAATTAGGTTTAAAAACCATTTAATCGTTTGTGAAGCTCTGAATACCCAGAAATAAGCAATAAACCAAGGTGGCAAGCTGCCCTGAGTCCAATGAGATCTTAATTTAGTGCAACTAAATCTAGGTATACGTCCTTCCCATAAGAAGTTACCCATCATTTTATCAATTTTATGCAAAAAATGGGAGGGAATTTTAAGTGGAATACAAGCAAATAAATATAGAATTTTTGGAGTGATGTTCATTTTAATTGCGGATATTTTACCAGGAAAAGATAGATTGAGATTTTTCCATCTGTTCAAGTTATTTTTAATGTCATTTAGTAATGGTAATAGATTTAGATCCCAGATCTTATTCAAATCAGATGAAATCTTGATACCAAGATAAGTGATATATTGTGAGGCCCATCGAAATTGAAAATGAACTTTGGTTAAAGGATCACAGTGATCATTTAATGGAAGGATTTCTGTTTTTGGTAATTGACACATGAGTCCTGAAAGAAGAAAAAGGGTGTTAAGTAAATTGTAAAGGGGTTGTTGGGATAATTTGAAATTTTCTAACAAAATAAGCATATCATCAGCATATGATAATGATGTGTAATGTGTATGGCCAATGGGAATACCTTTAATGTTTTTATTAAGTCTAAGGGAAATTGCAAGAGTTTTGAGAGCTAGAATAAAAAGAGAAGGAGATAGAGGGCAGCCTTGGCGCATGCCTCTTTCTAATGCAAAGGACTGAGATAATGTGAAGTTAGTAAGCATGCACGCATGAGGATTTATATAAATAAGTTGAATCCAAGAACAGAAATGTTCAGGAAGGCCAAAACACGATAGCACTTGATAAAGAAAGTTCCAACTTAATGAATCGAATGCTTTTTCGAAATCTATAGAAATAGCAACTGCTGGAGAAGAAAGAGATTTTGCTTTATGTATTAGGTTAATTAGAGAACGTAAGCGATCCGAACCCGTTCTCCCTTTAATGAAGCCAGTTTGGGATCTATGAATTAAATTAGGTATGAATGGTTCTAAACGGCTGGATAAAATTTTAGCAAAAATCTTGCCATCAGTGTTAAGGAGTGATATGGGACGATAGTTTGCTGGATTAGTAGTATCCTTATCTTTCTTTGGGATGACTGTTATAATAGCATCCGTCATTGTGTTAGGTAATTGCCCAATATTTGTAGATTCTTTAAAAACATTACATAACAAGGGGGCTAATTGTTCGACAAGAATCTTATAAAAATCAACAGGAAACCATCTCCACCTGAGAGCTTAATTGATTTAAGGGAAAGAATAGCATTCTTTACTTCTTCTGTAGTAAGTGGCGCTTCTAAAATATATATAGCTTCTTCTGATAAACGAGGAAAAACAAGCTCGTCTAAAAGTGAGGAGATATCAGAGGAATTTGCGATGGAGGGAGGAGAGGAATAAAGATTTTTATAAAAAGATGTCATAATATTATTGATAGAGTTGACACTGGTGCAAATTTTCCCTGAGTGGTCTTTTAAAGCAGCAATGTGGCATTCCGCTTGTTGCATTCTGAGTCTATAAGCAAGAATTTTGCTGCCTTTTTCTCCTCCTTCCCAAAATTTATGCTTTACTCTTAGTAATGCTAATTCTGTTTTCCTAGAAATAAGTTCGTTAATTTGCATATGAAGTTGTAGAATTTCATGATGAAGAGGTGAAGAGGGGTCGGGTTTGGAGCAGTTGAAATATTCGGTTTGTTTTTGTTTGAGTAATTTCTCAAGGTTATGAATTTGTTGCTCCCTAAGTTTTCTTCTATGGGTCGCAAACCCAATTATCTTACCACGTAATGTGGCTTTAAGTGCTTCCCAAGTGATACTCATAGATGTATCTTTGGGATCATTAAATGTCATATATTCATTTATTTGTTTTTTAATCCAAGGCAGAAACTCTGGGTCCTTTAGCAAGAGGGGATCTAAACGCCATAAGGGGGGTTTAGTGGGGGAGAAGCCCCAATTAAACAAAAGTTTGACAGGAGCATGATCCGATATAATTAACAGTAGAATCTCAGAGTCTATTGTATTGGCAGTAATAGAAGAGGATGTAAGTAAATAATCGATTCTGCTGTAAGTTTGGTGCCGAGAAGAATAGAAAGTATAGTCCCTGTCTCTAGGTGGAGAATTCTCCATATATCGGTTAAACTGAGATCTTGCATTATTTGTGAAACAGTCTCAAAGCTTTTGGGGTGACTGTCTGAGAATTATTACTCGATCCATATATTTATCCAAAGTGAGGTTAAAGTCTCCACCGATCAGTAAGGGGAATTCACTAGGTTTGTTGAGATTAAAGTATGTAGGAGGTTTTGAAAAAGAAGGATCATCAGAATTGGGAGCATAAATATTAACTATAGTTATGGGGCCCAGGGGTATCAACAGGTGATGATAAGCCATCTACCATCTGAATCTTTTAGAGTAGTAGTAGGCGTCAATTTCAGATTCTTATGAATAAGAATGGCAACACCTCTCTTTTTAGATGTGGCAGAGGCCGAGAATACTTGACCTACCCAGTGACATTTTAATCTAGGATTATCTACATCTAACAATTTAGTTTCTTGTAATAAAGCAATTTGAATTTTATGTTTTTTGAGATGGTTCAATACTTGTTTGCGTTTAATTGGTGTATTGAGTCCCCTGACATTCCAAGAACACAGTGATATATTAGCTGTCATATATAAATATATTAGTGGGAAATAAAATAGAAAGGATGTCAGGGAGCTCAAATACACAAGATAATAAGGTAAAATATAAATATCAATGAACAATGAATATGACCGAAAATGGATTGCTGGCAGAGCTATAAGTAAAATTACATAAAAAAAATAAACTTCTGTAAATTATATTTTTGCAGCTCACTTCTAATAGTGTAATAATAACATTACAGTATGTAAAGATTGTATAATAACAAGAACAGGTAGGAACCATCTAAGATGAACTGAGAAGTAAAGGTCAGTCAATGAAAGGAAAGAGGGAGGAAAGGAGGAAAGAGAGAAGAGAAAAAGAAATAGGAATTATCTGAAAAGACCAAGACCACTTCTCAGTTCTCTAGGACGTAGCTGAACAATAGAAGAGTTATATAAACTCAATGGGCTAAATTGCATGAAAGATATATAAAAAAAAAAAAATTTATTAGATAAATGCAAAGCCCAACAGTAGAGTATAATAAGGTTCTTTAACCTTGTTTGGTTGAGTCTGTTGTGATACTAGAATCATCATGAATCCAGCATCACAAATAATAAATTAGCATAACTGAGATCAATACAATGAAGAAATTAGATTGCTACCTTAAAAGAGGAAGGGAAGAAAAGGAACAAAATCAACAAACAAACAAAAAAAAAAGGGATTAACAATAGACCTTCATTCACATAAACAGCATAATGCATACTCATGTTGTTAACTGTATAGGAACAATACTATAAATGATCAGTAATCATGATATGCAGCAGCTGAGATTATTATTGCAGATGACCACAGTGAAGTGAGAACAGATACATGTAGATCTAGAGATCGGTATCCTCTCGGTGATATGGTAAGGCATGAGTGGTAGTATTTGCAAGGTGTGTCGCCTTTTTGTCTGTTCTTCCCTCGGCGTCTTTTTTTTTTTTTTTTGAGGCTCGGAATTTTTAATAGGGGAGTTGCCCACGCTGTAGGACCAGGAAGTGCCTTCCAATTCACGATCCTCTTCCACTTCTAACTGACCAGCAGGATCTCCATCAGCAAAATCGCCCGAAGTAGATAGATCTTGTAGGGGCGAATATCTATTGGACAGAACAACACCAGAGGCAGTAGGAGCACTATTTTGAGAGGTATTATAATTTATACAGTTAGAAGGTTGAATCGATTTAGAGAGAGGGTCATTATGCGTAGCGGAGGGTATATAAGTACTAGATGAAGGTTCAGGTAGAGTTGGCTTGGAAGAAGCAGGTATACCGCAGGCACTAGTAGAACGTACAGTATTGTTGTCAGTAGCAGTACTGGTAGTGCTATGAAAGTCACCACAACGCTGCACTTGATCTGAATCAGGGAGACTGTGGGCATTGGCTGGATGACATTTGAGAAAGGCTGAGAGGATTCAGGGTTACTAAAGTCTTGAAAGGAGTTGTCAAGATAGACTCTCATAGTGGCAGGATATCGGAGAGAAAATCGGAGACCTATTTGATGCAAGATGCGTCTGGCAGGAGTGTAAGCTTTACGTTTAGCTGAAACTTCCTTGGAGAAGTCACGGTAAATATAAATGTTAAATCCTTGCCAGGAGAGCTGACCAATTTCTTTTGCTTTCCACATGATAATTTCAATGGAGGCATAGTTTAGAAATTTAGCAATGATTGGTCTAGGTCGGTGATCTGCGGGAGGTTTTGGGCCTAGTGATCTGTGAGAGCGTTTGATAGTAAATTCAGTATCTGCCTGAAGACTGAGGATTTGCGGCAGCACTTGTTGTAAAAATACCGTGGTGTTTCTTGCTTCTATATCTTCCGGGAATCCAAAAATTCGGAGGTTGTTTCTGCGATTTCTATTTTCCAGGTCGTCGATTCTGGATTGTAGTTCTTTAATGGTGCGATCTTGAGATCTAATTGTAGATTTAAGATCTTGTATTGCATCTTCATTAAGACGGACTTTGTTCTCTGTAAAAGCCAGCCTGGTGTTAATAGCTTCCATGGTCTGAGTATTTAATTGAGTAGCAGATTTTAAATCTTGCATGTCCATCGATAATTTGCTGAACATATCCTCTATATTTTTAAAGGATCTTTTTGTTTAGTAGAATAGGCCATAGTTATTTTACAGCTGTCGCACTTCTGCTGTAAAGGTTCAAATTGTATGAAAAAGGGGCTATCCAAAGCAGAAAAAAGGCATCGATTAGGTAGCAGAGGTATTATTCTTCTTTATTTACCTCAGAGTCGTTATGAGACTGTTTTAGATGCAATGAGATGATGCTGGATATGAGATTTGTAGAGGAGCTCAAAATCTAAGCTGCCATCTTGCTTGGAGCCAGGCCACGCCCCCCCCATTGCAATTTTCTTAATCTGTCCTGAACAGTGATTTCCTACAGCGACCGCTCTATTCTGCGCCGGAAGCGAAAACACATTTCGGCCAGGATGGGAAAAATGGCAGCTGTACTGTTCATAAGAAGGTCTGGGAAAATGGCAATGTTGCAAATCTGGAGTGAAAATATTAGAAATTCGCGAAGTCACGAGCGTGCGTGCCCACTGTGCAATGCACACTAGTAACACAGTCATTTTATGGAGTATCATTACCAAATTTTCAACATAGGCATTTTAAGACCTCTACTCATGAACAGTTCGCTGTCATTTTCTTAATCTGTCCTGAGCACTGATTTCCCACAGTGACCGTGCTATTCTGCACCAGAAGTGCGAAAACACATTTCGGCCAGGATGTGAACAATGACAGCTGCACTGCTCACAAGGAGGTGTGACAAAATGCTAATGTTGAAAATCTGGAATGAAAATATTGTAAATTCGTGAAGTTACAAGCGTACGTAGCAACTGCGCAACGCACGCTCGTAAAGCAGTCCTTTTTTGGATTTTTTCCACCAAATTTGCAACATAGGCTTTTTGAGAGCCCACCTCATGAACACTGGCACTGTCGTTTCATTAATCGGCCCCAAAGGGTGATCCACACAGTGACCACGAAACCACCTTTCAGGGCTGATTAACACCATGACAGTGCAAGAATTCATGAGGAGGGGTCCCAAAAACCCCATGTTGAAAATTTGGTGAAAAAATTCCCAAAAATGCCCGAGATATGCACTAAAGTTGAAAAAACCCTATTCATTACATTATACAGCTTACCAGCATTTCCCCAGTTCGCGGTCGGCTTTGAAGAGTGCAGACGTGTTCCTGGTCCAGCAAAGATCATTGCGCCATGCTCCGGAGGTGAAAGTATGGAGTGAGGGGGGTATGGGGAGGCTGGGTGACAGTGGGTGGGTGCAGGTTGTGGGAGGAGGTACTGGGAGACTTCGAGGACCGCCTCTCTTCAGGTACAAGAAAATGTCACGGATGCTTTCCACATTTCAGGGTATGGGGCATGCTGGGGTGGGCTCCAGCATGCCACCAGAGTCTGGGGATAGCTGTAGCTGACGGGGATTAGCACCCCATCAGCAAACAAAAAGGGGGAATTTATTTCGCTGACGGGATTGGGCACCCCATCGGCAAACAACAAAAGTGGGGGATTCTTTCTGCTGACGGGACTGGGCACCCCCTCGGCAAACAACAAAAGGGATTCCTTTCTGCGACGGGGAGGGCTCCATCAGCAAATAAACATTGGGGAAGTATATATTGTTTAGGAACACGGCAAGCCGCCGCCATGTTCACAAACAATACCACAGATCCTACATCTCACCCTGCAATGACGGGTCACTCCCTCATTGCAGCGGATGGCTGATACTGCAATGATGAAGGGACCCCTGATTGCAGCAGCTAATTTGTTTGAAAGTTGTGGCATGCTGGCTGAACTAGTGTCAGCAGCAGCGTGCCACAGCATTGGGAGATGGGGGACAAGCCTTTGCAGGCTGTGGGGGCATTGGGCACAACAGTACTGCCCTCCACAACCTGCTTCTGCAGAAACCTGCCGCAACATGTTTCCTGCGCATGCACACAATCAACATAAAAAAGGAATTGTTCTGATGTTATCAAATAAGGGGTTAAAGTTAATGTCCCATATCTTCCCTAAGTTACTAGTAATTTTGATTCCTAGATATGTTATACCCTGTGGTGACCAGCAGAATCCAAGAGGTATGTTCATAAAGGCTTTACAGTGGTCATTAAGTGGCATAGTTTGTGATTTGCCATAATTCAAAGCAAGGCCAGAAATTTTAGTAAAATTATTAAGCAAATCAACCAACAGGGTCCCAGTCTCATTCAGGTTTTCAAGTAAGATTAAGAGGTCATCCACGTAGGAGAGAGAAACATATCTTCAGTTGCTGACAGGTATGCCCATAATGCCAGAAGATTGACGTAAACAAGCAGTTAGGGGTTCCATGGCTAAAATAACATGGAAAGTGACAGGGAACAGCCTTGTCTAGTTCCCCTTGCTAGATAAAAGTAAGAGGAAAGGGTGGAATTAGTAAGTACTTTAGCAACAATGGAGTTAAATAATAGCTTGATCCAGGAGCAAAAGGTATGAGAAAGACCGCAATAAAATAAAACTTGATGAAGGTAGTCCCAGTTTAAGGAATCAAAGGTCTTCTCAAAATCAATAGCTATGGCTGCAGCTGGTGTCTTGAGGGATTTGGCTTTGTGAATTAAATTAAGTAAGGAACGTAGGTGATCAGAACCATATCTATGTTTAATAAAACCAGCTTGCGAACAATAAGTTAGCTTGGGAATCAAGGATTCAAGTTGAGAAGTTAGTAGTTTAGCAAATATCTTCCCATCCATGTTTAATAAAGAGATAGGCCTGTAACTTATGGGGTGAGTAAGGTCTTTTTCTTTCTTAGGGATTAGGGTTATGATTGCTTTGGTGCAAGATGGGGGAAGCCTGCCAGTATTGGAAGCTTCTTGATAAACATTAAGAAGAAGGGGACATAAGGTGTTGGAAAACATTTTATAGAAATCGACAGGGAATCTGTCACCCCCAAGGGATTGGCTGGATTTCAAGGAAGACAAAGCTTTCTGGATTTCTTGAAGCGAGAAGGGTACATCTAAAGAATTTGTTTCAAGAGTAGAAAGATGAGGAAGATGTAATGATTTAAGGAACTGTTGAATTTGTAAAGTAGATGGAGGATTTGTGTTATAGTCTTTGATGAAAGGTTTTCATGATACGATTTATAGAGGGGTTGTCAGAGTGAATCATACCCTGTTCATCTTTTAGGCTTAGGATGTGTTGTTCCATTTGTTGTGCTTTAAGCTGGTAAGAGAGGAGTTTCCCATTTTTATCGCCGTGTTCCCAAAACTTATGTTTAAGCTTAAACAAGGCTAGTTTGGTTTTATGAGAAATTAATTCATTAATTTTAACTCTAAGTTGAAGAATTTCAAGATGAAGTTGAGAATCAGGGCAGTGCTTATTAGAAGAAAAGTATAAATTCTCTTTAGCCTTAAGAGATTTTTCCAAGTCAGCCAGCTGTTGTTCTCTTACTCCCTTACTCTTTTCCTATGTACAGCATAATTGATAATTTTACCTCGAAGCGTAGCTTTAAGAGCTTCCCATACAGAGGACGTAGAAGATTCAGTTGGGGAATTGTGAAAGAGGAAGTCCTGAATTTGTGCTTTGATCATGGGTAAGAAATTGGGATCCTTGAGAAGGAGAGGGTCCAGCTGCCAGTAAGAAGATTTAGGTGCTAATGGGTCCCACAAAAGTTACAGTTTGACAGGGGAATGGTCTGAGATTATGATGGGAGAGATGGATGAATCAATAGTATTTTCCATTATAACAGGAGAGGCTAACCAGTAGTCATTTCTACTGTATGTCTTATGTAGAGATGAGTAAAGTAAATTCTCGATCACAGGGGTGAAGGAGGTGCCATACATCAGCTAATCCAACATCTTGCATTAGTAATGAGAGGGCTTGAATACTTCTAGGGTGAGCCTCTGTAGTGAGGCTACTTCTGTCAATACTAGCTTCTAAAGTTAAGTTAAAATCCCCTCCAAGATTAACTGGTGTATTATCAGTGTTAAAGGATATAATCTGTTGAGCTAAATTATGAAAAAACTTTGGGGAATCAGAGTTGGGTGCATAGACATTAACAAGCAGAAGAGGACCAGAGTTGGTATTCAGTTTGACCATCATCCATCTGCCGTCAGTATCGGAAACGGAGTTAACAAGTGACCATGTGAGACTGTTATGAATAAGAATAGCAACTCCTCTTTTTTTTGAGGTATAGAATGATTCATAGATCTGACTGACCCAATCTTTTATAAGTCTATGAACATCCTCTGCTAATAATTTTGTTTCTTGAAGGAATGCAATTTGTGTTTTATGTTTTTGGAGATGTGAAAGAATTTGCTTCCGCTTACAAGGAGAATTAAGTCCCTTCACATTCCATGTATATAAAAGTATGTCATTCCTTATAAGGGGACTGGAAAGGAAATTCCATATAAGTTTGATTGCACTATCAATGAAGAAGCTGGTTCTCAGACACTGGCTTGATGAGGAGGTGGTATTCTACACAGAATGGCTTCAGGAGCTACCATTCAACCTATCAGTAGAAAGGATTATTGCTAGTGTAAATAACTGTCTGCCTAGATATGATAAACATTGGAGTAAACTGCATACCTTATGTTCTGTGTGAATATTACATATGGCTAATGAAGACAGGTAGTACATTGCTGTATGAAATTGTGGCCATTGCTGAGGGGGTAAGGGCGGAGGGGTGGAGGGCATGTGTAATTCTGTATATTGTATTGTATTGTGGTGTGTTGTCAAGTATCTTGGTAGTTTATTTTCTTGTTCTTTTCCTTTTTCTTTTCTCTTTTGTTGTGCCCATGTAATAAAAGCAAATAAAGCACTTTAAATATCAAAAAAAAAAGTATGTCACTCATATTGTTAGTGTTAAAGAAAGGGAATACTCACTGGAGTGTGAAGGGACAAATAAATGAGGCAGAGGATGATTAGAATACAATATAGAGAGCTTACTTATATGCATAGAGTGGCAGGAACATTCAAGCCAAAAAAAGTGAGATGTATGATACATAAGTAGCACAGATATCTTAAAGTTAGAATAGAGATGGGGAAGGACAAAAGTCATTAACGACAACAACAATACTAGTAAGCTAAATAACAAAGAAAACATTTTATGGGTGTGAGGAGATATGAGTCAGCCAACTGGCTAAGAGACTCTCTCACCACACTCCAGGGTGTCGATGTAGGAGGAGACTAGGGAGGACCGGTTATAAATATCGGCCCAAACCTAAGTATGATCCCAGTAATATAATAAAATAAGTATTCCTGATAAGCTAAACTGAAAGGGAATAATACCAAGAAAGGCAGGGGACTGTAATAACCTCAGCTTAATTCTAAGCTAACAGGACAAGGTATAAGGATAAAGCTAAACACCAGAACTTATGTATAAACATTAGTAGTAATAGTACAAGATATACCAACCTGAAATAACAGTAAATTAAAGAACCATATAAGAGATGCCAGTACAGCCTAGACATAGAGCAAGGAATTCAGGGAGCCAAGTGGAAAAACAAATGAATAAATATAAAAGGAAAAATAGATCATTACCACATTAGAGTGACTCTGAGTATACTTTGCAGTGCAACAGAATAAGTACACAATAAATACAATATTGAGGGGGAAAGAAGAAAGGGGAGGTCAATTTAAGCCCTTACACCCTGAGCCAAATACAAAACAGGATTATAATTGAGTTGATTTAAGTGAATTTGTCACTGCTATTATCTATTGTCTCTCATATGGTTTGGGCTTATATTTTATTGTAAGATCTGAGTGGGGGAAATATACCAATATATTAATTGGGAACAGCTGTATTTATATAATGATACATATTGCTAAGCTAGATGTTTAAAATTTTAAAACTTTTAGATTGTTCTGATTTAATAGCTTGATATATCAATGTTTGAAATAGTATGTTTTATAGTTTGAAATACTGATGTCTGAATAGGAGTTTTGTTTGTTTATAATTGTTGATTTTTTAATTTCATAGGTGTGTTTCAAGTATTAATCCCAGTGGTTAATCCTGACTGGAATTGTCCTTGAATAAGTTTTTTGCTTTAATTTTATAAATTCTAGAGTTTAGATGTAATAGTTTTGATATTCCAATTTGTTTGGAATTACCCCTATATTTAGAGGTTTGTTTTTGTTATTAATTGGGGCATTATTAATTATAGAGTTTAAATTGAAAGTTATTTTAAAAATTTAAAGGAACTAAAAATGTTAGTCTTATGGTGGGTAACTTTACTGGTGGGCTGCCAGTTTTGTTTAAATACAGATTCTACTTATGTAGATAAAGAAGTTGTAGTACAGCCATACATAATAACAGTGTATAAAAGTACCCTGCCTGGAAAGATAGAGGTATTAGTAGGATGGCATGGAGTAATTCAGGCTACTCTATTGGATAGTTATACAGAGACCACTTTGACTAAGTGGGTATGTATTTTTAGTAAAGTTTTAAGTGGATGGGGGACAAATACTTTCTTGGTTGGTTCTAATATAAATAAAAATATAAAAGGAAGAGAAATAAACCCCAAAATGTATAGATTAAGTAAATTGGTAGTAATTATGGGGTTAATGATGAGTGGGGATGTTCATTTAAATCCTGGGCCTGCACCTGAGTTGAAAAATGATTGTACTCAAAAAATGTTAAATGTTAAGGGATTAAAGATTGTGCATATTAACATCTGTAGTTTATTTAAAAAAATTGACAATTTGAGAGATTGGGTTATGTGCTATAAACCTGATATAGTAATAATTACTGAATCATGGTTGCATACAAGAATTCAAGATAATGATATAGCCTTGGAAAACTTTAATGTATGGAGAAAGGACAGATCCAAAAAGGGGGGTGGAGTAGTAATTTATGCTAGAAATTGGATTGACATTAAGGAGTTAGGTAGTCTAAATGATTGGACTGAAGCAGAAATTATATCATTGGAAGTAAAGTTACCATATTCTAAACCCATATTATTGTGTGGTATTTATAGACCACCTAAAAATTGTTTTGAGGTCTTTGATGAAATGCAAAATGTTCTGAAGAATTATTTGAATTCACATGAACTAATGGTAATAGGGGATTTAAATGTTGATTGGGGAACAATAGATGTTCATCATAGTTTAATTGATATGGCTACAACTTTAAACTTAATACAACTTATAAGAGAAGTTACTAGGTTAAATATAAAAAATCCTGATAATTCAACCATGTTGGACCTTATATTTACTTCAGATCCTAATAAATATGTCAGTAGTGGGGTGTTGCCAGATGCAATGTCTGATCATCAGATAGTTTTTTGTATAAGAAATCAAAAAGTAAGGAAAGTACCTAAGAATATTATACATACCAGGGCATACAAACATTTTGATTATGTTGCATTTATGCAGGATTTAGAAGGGTATAATTGGGAAAGATTAGATCTAATTCCAAATGTGGGGGATGCATGGGATATGTTTCAAAATGATTTTTTACAAATATGTGACAAATATGCCCCAATAAAAACTAGGTTGATCAAATCAAATAATGCACCATGGTATGATTCTGGATTATTTAAAATTAAAAGAGCTAGAGATAAAGCATGGAAAAAAGCTAAACTAATTAAAGGAGATCAGGAGTGGATTAAGTATAAGCAATTAAGGAATTTGTATACTAAAGAAATTAGGAAGGCTAGACAGGATTACTGTAATAAAAGATTATCTAAAGAAATGATGGAGAACCCAAGGGTATTCTGGAGTACAATAAATAAATTACATAAGGGTCCAAATATGGGTCACCCCAATCAATTTCTGATTAATGGGGTTAAATTAGAGTTAGGTGAGGATGTAGTAAATGAGTTTAATGCATTTTTTACTACTATGGGTACGGATGTATTAAGTGTTGGAGGAAATAATATGAATCAGGCCTCACAAAGTATTATTGAGTTAGATAAATCAGGTATAGAAAATGTACAATCTGATGAGAACGAGGAGTTTGTATTTACCCCTATTACATGTGGGGAAGTTAGGGAACTATTATTCAGAATTAGTATAAATAAAGCAGAAGGTATGGATGGGATCCCTAATATCTTATTAAAGTATGCAGCCCCCATTATAGATCAACCTTTAGCAAATTTATTTAATATATCTCTTCTTTCTGCGGAATTACCCTTAATATGGAAAACAACAAAAATTGTGCCAGTGTATAATTCGGGATCTAGGATGCTTTTGGAAAACTATAGGCCAATTTCCCTGTTGCCAACAATATCAAAAATCTTGGAAAAGATTGTAGCGAAACAATTACAGATATTTTTAAAAGATAATGGTGTACTTAATAAATATCAATCAGGTTTCAGATCAGAACATGGAACCACTACAGCTCTATTGAAGGTCACGGGTGACATTGTAGAGGATCTGGACAGGGGGATGCCAGTGGGGGACATTTTTGTTGACCTTTCAAAGGCATTTGATACTTTGGACCATGGCATCCTCCTGTCCAGATTAAAACTCTGTGGTATGTCTGAGCCAGTTGTGAGTTGGTTCAGAAATTATCTGGACTCAAGACAGCAACAGGTGACAATTAAGGAATGGTCATCAGGTTTAAAGACAATTGTCTCGGGTGTGCCGCAGGGATCTATATTGGGACCCATATTGTATAATCTTTATATGAATGATTTGAGGTTTAAGCAACAGGGGGTACAATATCATCTATATGCTGATGATGCAATTATATATCTGGCTGACTCATCTGTGGTACTTATTCAGACAGTATTACAGCAGGCTTTTGACTACTTACAGGATTTTTTATTGAGATCTAAATTAGTTTTAAATGAAAAAAAATCCCAGGTAGTGGTATTTCACAGGGGGAATGGTGTAAATTTGGAACAAGATGGGCTGCAGATTACAACCTATACTGGTGGTATCCTGCAACAAGTTGATAAATATAAATATTTGGGGGTTTATTTAGATAAAAAACTTGATTGGCATAGTCATTTTGAGTATGTTTTGATGAAAACAGAAAGTGTTTAGGATTCCTATATAGAATAAGGAATAGTATGTCTCTGGAAGTTAGAAAACTTGTGATTACTGTGGTGGTACTACCCATGTTAGAATATGGGAACTTGATTTATATGGATGCATCAAAAGAGCAGTTATATAAGCTTGATATTAGGTATAATAAATTGGCAAGATTCATATTAGGTGTACCAAGGATGACACATAGATTAGACATGTATAGGGATTTGGGTTGGTATACCTTATCTCAAAGGAGAGGTTTAAGTCTAATCTTATTTGTGACCAAATGTCTATCTGGGAAAGTACCAGAGTATTTGGCAGAGTGCATTGTAGTTAAGAATCCTATTACGGGATTGCGCTCTGCAAATAATTTGGAATGTTTGATACCAAAACGGAGAACGGTTTGGGGAAATAATCATTTTATAAGTGCTGGACCTTTACTGTGGAACTCCTTACCTGGGATATTAAGACCATTAGATAAAAAATTCCAGTTAAATGTAATAAAGAAATGGCTTATTAAGCACACAAGTAATGAGGGGGAACTAGTTTAGGAATAAATATAGAAAATTGTCTTTATTTATTTATGTGTTGAGTGTATCTGTTATTTTTAAGTTATTGTAAAGATATATGTATTTTTTTTTTGTTATCTTGTGCAATGTAGGAATATTATATTTATTATATTGCTATGATTAATTGTATAAATGACCTGAAGTGTAACTGGTTTTGACTTTCTGGACCTCACTGTAAATGAGCTTTGCTCAGTGGAGTAATCCACATTCATTATTTTATGAATAAAAATTTTACCTACCTTACCTACCTATATGGAGAGGTGTAGGCTTCGGTGATAACTGTAGACAGATGAGATAGTCATAGTAAAGATCAGCTCCGATTACTCGAATATCGCCTAAATAGGTGTTGTATGGGGTGACTAGGTCTAGAAAACTAGGCCCAGTGAGCCCCAAAACAGGAGTGACCACACAGCAGTGGATTTATATATCTGTAGGCTTCTAGTAAAATAAGGAGCATACGGAAGATGTAGATTGACATTCCTTTGCAACAGTACACCAAACATAGCCCACCTCTTTGAGTGCTAATGATAGTTCCATATTGTAAACAGGCAGTAGTAAGATTAATGGAGCATAGGGAAGGAGATAGATTAAATGTAGTTGCCAATAATACTTAAGAACCTCACATCAGGAGAGGGAAAGTGTAAGTTGCCTTGTAATATAATAATTCACATATGAAAAAAGAAAAGGCAATAATCAGGATGCATACCGATTGAAGATCTGCAACTGAACAACCAAAAGACTATAAACCTGATGCACTGCTAAATTGGAGAGTAAAAGGCTAGATACAGAGAGCCTGTTTAGTGAGGTAATGTATAAGATCTAACACTAAAATAAGGGGTTAGAAAAACATTGCTGATATACAAAAGTTCCCCTGAAGACCTTTAAGCTGCTCGTTTAAACACTGCAACAAAAAGTAAACTGATTGCTCTGTGATGTACAGCCTTTGCTTTCTGCACCCACTGGGAGCAAAAGCAACCAGGTAGCATAGACTGTTAAGCTGGCGGCTAGGCAGAAAAAGTGTACTAGCACTCCCTTTAAGTATCCTGGAAGCAAAACCTACTAAGATATAACAACTGTGACCATATTACTGACCATATAAGCTCATGACACCTTAGATTTATTAGCAGGATTGTGATTATTGATGTTCTTGCTTTTGGTCTTTGCCCTATGTTTCTTTTTGGGTGGCTCTACAGATTTGAGTGGGGAACTTGCAACAACTTCTGCCCATGAAGTATCAGCAGAAATACATCCCTGAGGCACAGGGCCCAAATTAGAGGGATGTTCATCTGAAATTTGCTGGGAAAGATCCTCCTGTGAGGAGTGCATGTCATCCTCCAAGACAGCAAACTTATTGGGAATAGAGGGGTTGATTTGAAGGTGAGAGGCTGCAGCTTGGGGTGTTTGGGGTGAAACCTTGCTAGAACAGCATGAAAGTCTTAAAGAATAATGCCCTGACAGAAGCTTCTCTTGCAGCCATGTTGATTGCCTTGGGGTCAAATCAGTTGCAGCATTACTGCTTGGGGCTGCGAGTTCTGCAACACTTTCCCCACGTCCCTGTACCTCATCGTCCACCCTCCGTGCGGATACCAAAGCTGTGTTCTGGTTGCCAATTGCTGCTGAACCTCTCAGGGTAAGACTGCAGAGAGAGACCTCCAGATAGTTGGTTAAGGCATCAAGGATTTCAAAATCCTTGAAGGAAGAGCCTGAGAAAAGGCGTAGTGTCACAGGGTAACGTAGAGCAAATTTAATGCTTCTTTGGTAGAGGATTTGTTTAAGTGGATTGTAAGCCTTCCTTCTGATGATTAAATCTTTTGAAAAGTCTCTGTAGATGGAAATATTAAGCTCTTGCCACTGCAGTTTCCCCATTTCTCTGGCTCGTTTCAGTATTAATTCTCTGTGGGAATAGTTCAAGAAGAGAGCACTGATAGACCTTGGTCACTGGTCTGATGTTGGCCTGGGACCCGGAGTGCGGTGAGACCACTCAGTGATTAATGTTAGGTCAGGAGGTAGTTTAAGCATTGCAGGCAGCACATGTAATAAAAGCACAGTAATATCTCCTAATTCTACACCTTAGGGAAGCCAAAAAATCATAAATTGTTGCGACAATTACGATTTTCAATACCGTCAATTTTGGCTTGTAGGGATTTAATAGTTCAATCTTGATTGAGGACAGTAGCCTGGAGGTCATGAATAGTAGTGGTGTTACAGGCTGTTGCTTTCTCATTAAATGCAATTTTCTGGCTAAAAGTTTCAAGGGTGGTTGCATTCTGTTGGGTGGAGGTTTTTAGATCATTAATCTCAGCCATCAGTTTAGAAAACATTACTTCCACTCTAGCAAGTGAGCTTTGTTGTACTTGGATATCTGCCATAGTGCTGAAGGATGAGGCCTAGTTTGATGCAGTACAGTGTAGAATAATTGAATATAAGTAGATGATGGATCAAAAATGACTTACAAACTGTGTCAGCCAGTAAGATTACAGGATGGTCACAGGAGTTGGTACCTAAGAAAGGTCTGGTGAAGGCTGGATGAGGTTAGATTGAAGTAATTCCTGCAGAGAGTCTGAAATATGCTGCCATCTTCTGCCTGGTCAGGTCATGCCCCCGTCTGTTTTTTATTCATTTAAAATTTTCTCTGATCACCATATTGTCCAATTATTTCTAGATATCAAGCTCAACATCCAAAGAGATAGGATTTGGAGGATTAATAATCAAATCCTAAACTTTGAAGAGCAGATACATTACCTACAAATCTTCATATCTAGTTTCATGTCTAAAGCTGACATTCTATGGGGCTCTTTAAAATGTGCCTTAAGGGGGGAATTAATACGCCTAGCATCAAAATGTGAAAAACACAGGGACGAGGCCCTTTCCTCCCTATTTGACCAAATCACAAAAGCTGAGACAAATCTGTCAGCCCTTTCTCCTGAGGAGGACTGGGAGGAAGCAGAATCCCTCTGGGCCTAATACAATCAGTTATTGGCTGAAAAAGCTGAATTTTTCATGCGTAGATCTCAGATATCTTATTTCGATCAAGGGGAAAGAGCAGGAAAACTGTTAACTCTTTGAATTAGGTCTCAAATCTCTGAATGGATTGTTACTTCCCTTCAGTCCTCCACAGGCATTATACTTGCCTCACCCAAGGACATTTGTGAAGCTTTTCAAGTTTTCTACAAGTCTTTATATACACCTACTTACTTTTTCTTCTCTCAACAGCAGGTTGACTCCTTACATAGAAACATAGACTTTGACAGCAGATAAGGACTGCTTGGCCCATCTAGTCTGCCCATTTCTCTACCTACAGGATAGGCCGCAGATCCTAGCTAACCAACAGCCTATTTCTTCCTACCCCCCACAAGAATTGCCTTATGTCTGTCCCATGCATTCTTGAATTCTCCCACAGTTTTAGACCCCCAACCTCCTCAGGAAGGCTGTTCCATGCATCCACTACCCTCTCTGTGAAATAATACTTCTCGGCATTGCCCTAGACACTTCCCGTCTATCTTTAAATTGTGTCCCCTTGTTCTTGCACATCTCTTTTTCTGAAAAATGCTACCCTCTTGGACTTTGTTGATTCCATTGAGGTACTTAAAGGTTTCTATCATGTCCCCCCTCTCCCTTCTTTCCTCAAGGGTATACATATTAAGCTCTTTTAGTCTCTCCTCATACAGCTTCTCTTGCAGACCCTGCACCATTTTAGTTGCCCTCCTCTGGACTGCCTCTATCCTATCTATGTCCTTGCAGAGATGGGGTCTCCAGAACTGGACACAGTACTCCAGATGGGGTCTCACCAACTGTCTGTACAGAGGGATAACAACTTCCCATTTTCTGCTGCTGATACCTCTCCCTATGCATCCCAGTATGCCCCCAGCCCTCCCTACTGCCTTCTCACATTGCTTGCTAACCTTAAGGTCATCTGATATGATTACCCCCAGGTCCCTTTCCTTTTTTGTTGTTGCTACTACCTCCCCCATTGTGTATTCTGCCCCTGGGTTCTTGTTTCCCAGGTGCATTATTTTGCACTTCTTTGCATTGAATCCTATCTGCCATACTTCTGACCATTCCTCCAACCTTGCCAAGTCCCTTCTCATCCTTTCTACGCCTCCTTGTGTATCAACCCTGTTGCAGATCTTTGAGTCATCTGCAAAGAGGCATACTTTTCCTTCCAGTCCCTCTGCAATGTCACTTATGAAGACATTAAAAAGGACTGGACCCAATACTGAACCCTGCAGTACCCCACTAGTAACCCCTCTTTCTTCAGAGTGGACTCCATTTACAATTACCTTCTGTGTCCTGTTGTCCAGCCAATGTTTTACCCAGGCTACAACCCTGGGACCCACTCCCAGGCTGGTTAATTTAACTATTAATCTTTTGTGTGGGACTGTGTCAAATGCCTTGCTAAAGTCTAGGTAGGCCAAGTCCACAGCCCCTCCCTGGTCTACTTCTTTGGTCACCCAGTCAAAGAAATCTATTAGATTCGTCTGACATGACCTTCCCGCTGTGAACCCATGCTGCCTTGGGTCCTGTGCCCCACTGGCCTCTAGGTACTCAACTATTCTTTCCTTCAGAAGTGACTCCATCACTCCTTCCTTCCTTAGTGATATTACTCTCCCTACGTTGTCTGACTGACAGTCCTCTAGTCTGAAAGCTCCCATCACCGTTGAAAAAGTAATGGAAGCTATTGACTCTCTTTCCCTGGACGAATCCCCAGGCTTGGATGGCTTTTCATTTAATTTTCATAAAATATTATCAAGGCCCCTGGAATTCTGCAGTTCTCTGGTTGCAGAATTTGCTGCAGAATTTGCATCATGACGCAGAATATATATAGTGCAGCAGAATTCATTGTTTTTGGTGAATTTTCATATAAATATACTGTTTTTTCGTTGTGTCAGGCTTTCTTTCCCACCTCGTTTATCCTGAAGCCCCTCCTCTATGCTCAGCATATGATGTCATCGATGATATCACATCATATTTATCCAATGACAGGACTGCATTCTGCCAGAGAAATGAATAAATCATGCCGCAGAAATCAGAAAATGCTGCAGCAGAACACCAGGGGCCCTGAACATTATGTAAACATACCATAGCACCTATTCTTCTGGATACTTTTCATTACCTCTATGAAAATGGCACCTCTGACATTTCCCTAACCCAGGCCATCATTTTGGTCCTACCTAAGCCTAGTAAGAACCCCTTTTTTGTACATAATTATTGACCCATTTCCCTTATTAGTGTAGACTTTAAAATTTTGGCCAAAATATTGGCCCTTTGTCTCGGCTGTATGAGATTCCCTGGTTAGTGCAGAACAGGTAGGTTTTGTTAAGGGGTGGCTCTCCTCTGATCATCTTAGAAAACTGGCACACCTCTTCTCTGCATCCAAGTATAGAAACATAGAAAAATAGAAGTTGATGGCAGATAAGGACCGAAAGGCCCATCCAGTCTGCCCATTTCTTTTTCTGCTTCGTAAATGTGCCTAAGGCCTTTGCTCTGTCAATGGCCTATCTATTCATACTCAACTGTATTGCTCCCTTATGCCTATCCCATGCCTGTTTGAAGCCCTGCACTGTATTCATATTCACCACTTCCTGAGGTAGGCAGTTCCATGCATCCACCACCCTTTCTGTGAAAAAGAGCTTCCTCACATTACCCCTTAATTGGCCTCCCTCTAATCTCATGCTGTGTCCTCTTGTCCTGCTATTTTTCTTATACCGAAACATGTTAGACTCTTTCACCTTGTTAATGCCCTTGAGATGTTTTGATCATATCACCTCTCTCCCTCCTTTGCTCTAGGGTATACATATTGAGCTCCGTTAATCTGTCCTCATATGTCTTCTGCTGCAGTCCTTGCACCATTTTGGTTGCCCTTCTCTGGACTGCCTCAATTTGGTTAATGTCCTTGTGAAGGTGTGGCATCCAGTGCTGCACACAGTACTCCAGATGGATCCTAGCCAGTGTCTTGTAAAGAGGGATTATTATCTCCCTCTTCTGACTTGTGATACCCCTACTAATACGCCCTAACATCCCCCTAGCCTTACCTACTGCTTTAGTGGTCTGCTTGGATGATTTCAGGTCATCTGTGATGATAATGTCCAAGTATTTTCTTGTGACTGCCAGCAACTCCCCTCCCAGCTTATAGGTGGCTTCAGGGTTTCCTCTTCCCTATGTGCATGATCTTGAACATCTTTAAATTAAACCCCAGTTGCCACTCTTCTGACCATTTTGCTAGTTTATCCAGATATCTTCTCATTCTGCCCACCCCATCTGGATCATCTACTCTGTTGCAGATCTTGGTGTCATCTGCAAACAGACAAACCTTACCCTCCAGTCCATCTGCAATGTCACTGATGAAGATACTGAAGAGGGCTGGTCCCAGGACTGATCCCTGACGTACCCCTCTTGTGACTTGCATCTCTTCTGACTGCATACCGTTTACCACCACTCTCTATTTTCTGCCCATCAACCAGTTTGCCACACAGCTGACCAACTTCTGACCCATCCCAAGCCTACCCAGCTTATTAATCAATCTTCTATGTGGAAACAATATCAAAAGCTTTGCTGAAGTCAAGGTAGGTGACATCAACTGCTCCCTCTTGGTCTGCCACTCTGGTTACCCAGTCAAAGAAATCTATGAGATTAGTTTGACAGGACCTTCCTTTTGTAAACCCATGCTATCTTGGATCCTGTGCTCCTATGGATTCCAGGTGTTGCACGATCCATTCCTTAAGGAGTGCATCCATAATCTTGCCCACTACTGAGGTAAGACTGACTGGTCTGCAGTTCCCTGCATCCTCCCTGCTACCACTCTTGTGATGTGGGATCACATGAGCCCTTCTCCAGTCTTCTGGGATCTCTCCTGTGCTCAGAGACTCACTAAACAGTACTGATAATGGCTCTGCTATTTCCACCCTTAGCTCCTTTAGTACCCTAGGATGTACACCATCAGATCACCCTGAGCTAATCAAGCTCCTGTAGGACTCTTTCATTTGTGAAGAGACTAGTGCTCACCTCCCTCCCTCTGTATCCACGGTGCTGAGCTGTGGGCCCTGCACTACCTTCTGTTCAGTATATACCGAGCAGAAGTATTTATTTAGGACAGATGCTTTTACATGGTCCTCCTCTTCACATGCCCCCTTATCTCATTTGATCTTAGCAATACCCCCTCTAGACTTTCTCCTTTCACTAATGTATCTATAGAAAGTCTTGTCACCTTCTTTTACTGTTTGTGCAAGTGTTTCCTCGGTTTGGCCTTTGCCTACCTTATTGCCTTCCCTGCTTCCCTTAGGGAAGTTTGGTATGCCTCCCTATGTTCATCCTGCTATGTTCCCTTATATTTCTTGAAGGCCAGCCTTTTGGCTTTGACCTTTTCTGTGACTGTTCTTGACCTTTTCTCTCTAACACAATGGGATGTTGCTTCAAGTATAGCATCCTTAATGCTTGCCCACTTTGCCTGTATCCCCACACCTGTATTTCTTTTTGCCAGAACTAGCTTAACTCTGTTGGCCATCTTATCAAAGTCAGTTCCTCAGAAGTCCCATATTAACGCCTTGGAATGGGATGATTTAGTTGTAGTGGCCAAATTGAACCATACCATGTGTTGGTCACTGGCCCCCAGGTGACCTTCTACCTGGAGATCTGTGATCCTTTCCCTGTTAGTCAGTGCTAGATCTAGGATAGCCCTGCCTCTTGTGGGTTGTTGTACCAGTTGTTTGAGGCCTTCCCCCTGCAGAGAATCCACCGTGTGTCTAGTTCTGGCAGATGTTCTTGCTGGTATTGACCAATCTGTATCTGGCATGTTGAAGTCTCCCATTATCAGAACCTCCCCTTTAGCTGTTATATTTTGTATATCTTCTAACAGTAATGTGTCTATGTCCTTCCCCTGGTCTAGAGGCCTGTAGACAACCCCAGTTCTTATGGCCGTTCCATTTCTTGTTTCCAGGGTGATGCACAGTTCTTCTGGCTCCTTATGTGTAGTCTGAATTTCTGTAGCTTTGATATTTTCATTGACATACAGGGCCCCTCCACCCCCCTTTTTGCACCTCGGTCTCTTCTGAACAATACATAGACAGGTACTGAAGTCTCCCAAGTGTGGTTACTGGTAAACCACATCTCACTAATTGCTACTATATCCAGGTTAGCCTCTGTCATTATTGCCTGCAGGTCTGGGATCTTGTTTTCCAGACTGCGAGCATTTGTGTACATGATTTTCCATTGGCCAGATTTCGGTGTCTTAGTTGTTGGGTGAGGTCTGGCATTTCCCATGTGCATTGTATGGGGAGCTGGACTTTTTTCCTTACCTGGTGATGCAAATGAACTACAAACATGCTGAACTCCTGTTTGACCACTAGCTGGGGGGATCTTCCCATTCGTAGTATGGGGTGCTGCACCCTTCTCCCAATTTACTAGTTTAAATATTCTGCAAAGACATCAAACTTCTGCCCCAATGCACTGACTCCCTCCTTAGTTAGATGCAGTCCATCAAATTTAAAGAATATTTGCTCCCAAAACAGTGGCCAGTTCCCTACAAATTTGTGTCCTTTTTCCTGGCACCAGCCCTTGAGCCACATGTTTAGCTCCCCATGTCCCCTTCTCTGACCTTCCGTCCATCTGCTCCCCTCTCCCAGACTGGCAGGATCTCACAGAAAGAGAAGCCAGATGAAATGGATGATAGTTTGCCACCCAGCCTGGTCAGGTGTTCCTTGGTCTCCACAACTGACTGGCTGGCGAGATCATTAGTCCTTATGTGTACCAGGACGTCAATGTTTTCACCTGCTTTCTGAACAATTTTAGCTGTGCAGTCAGTGTCTCTCCATCCTGATGTACCTGGGAGACATCTGACTATTACCTCTGGCTAGAGATAGGTATCAACTCCCCGAATCATGGAGTCTCCCATGATCAGAAGTTTTTTGGAGTTTCCTTTTTGATTTTTTTGTTTTGGTTCCTGTTTTAGGTGAGTTTTGTTGTGCTAGCTCCTGTGCTGCAGTGTCCTGCTCTGCAGTGTCCTCTGCCCCTTTGTTTGATTTCAGAGATAGAGGCAGATACCTGTTTATAGTTTTTATGTGGTTTGTGGAGGTAATATGTTGGAGAGCCCTGAGTGATGGGGCACCCGATTTGCCCCTCTTAACCACCTGCTAACCTCCTGGACCAACAACCCTTTGCAGTCGAGGTGCTTCTGTTGGATGTTGGAAAAATGGCAGGTGGTTCTTATAATGTATTTTCTCTTGGATATGAAATTTGAGGCGTGCAATCTCTGCCCATGCTGCCTGGAGCTGAGCCCTAAAATCTCCAATGGCCCAGCATGTAGGACACTGTCCTAAATCCTGTAAATCTGCCCTTCTGAAAAGTTTTCCACAGTACTTGCAGTTAATGATATCCATTCCAAATAAGTTGCTGGGTTTATAACCTGGTCAGAGTAATCAGAAGGAAGAAAATGAAAGCAAAAGTGTTATTACGTGTTTTGTTTGTTTGTTTTTTATATAACTTGTTATACGAAGTTAAATTACTAGTGCCCCTGTAAATGAGGTCACCGTGTGGATATTCCACTGATCCGCCCCTTCCTGTTTTGCCACAGGAAATGTCATGACTGTGCTACCCTATAAAAGGAGGGTAGTGTCGGGTGGTTGGGGATGGGGGTGGGTGGTTGGGCCCTTCCCCTGCTGAAAAAGAAGAACCATGGATGAAAGAAATGAGGAGGTAAGAGCAGAAACAATCAGTCAGCAACAAATGCAGTAATCCTGAAAGCTTATCCCTAATGATAGATAAAACTGTAAAACCTGTAAAGCACCACCTGTAATAATTTCACAGAAGATATACCCTGTAACAGAATTCTTCCCCCTTAACACAATTTCGACTGACTTGGTGTCCTTGTATGCAGAAAAAGCATTTGACAGTGTGTCCTGGGAATTTCTCTTTTCCATACTTCCTAAATGCAGTATCCCTCAGGAATTTTGAAATTGGGCTAAATTACTATATTCCTCCCCCTCAGCATGGGTGCAATGTAATGGGGTACTCTCCACACCCTTTCCCTTATAGCAGGGCACGCGTCAGGGCTGTCCCCTCTCACCTTACTTATTCAATCTCTTTCTAGAACCCCTTATAAAGGAGTTAAACTCCTCTTTGTTTGTATTCTGAGTTTTCTATGTTGGTGCCAGAAACTAACTTTCCACGTATGCAGATGACATACTACTGCACAACTCTTCTCCTTCTCAATCTCTACCTTCAGCACTAACAATAATCTTTCAATTTAGCACAATCTCTAATTGCAAACTGAATCTTGATAAAACAGAATTTTTCCCACTTAACAACTATTTCCAGAAACTAGAAGTAGTTAACATGGGACTACAGTGGTGATCAGATAAACTTAAATATTTGGGCATCTTCCTCCACTCTTTCCCTAAGATTATGAAAGCACTTAAAATTTTTTTTCTTCCCCCTCTGCCCTGCACTCACCCATTCTTTGGGAGTCACCAGTGGTCTGTTACACCCTCACTCACCTGACCACCATTCAGAGCAGTTCATCCCCCATGGAGCCGTGGTTGTACCTCCCAGGTGGGTATGGGGTGAGGGCCTTTTCATCCCAACATGTTTTTTACTTTGTCGGGATGCTCTCTCCAGAGGTGGCAGGGGTGTTAAGGTTTGGGACCTTGGCACTCCATCTACTGGGAGGCAGTGGGTGTTTTTCCAGTTTTCTGAGTGTGAGATGTGTCCAAGACATCAAGGTGCTATGAGTACCAACATCCAGCACTCCTACCCCCTTTAGTCCCCTGGTCTGCTGTACCTCCAGTCTCCACTCAGAGTCACCCAGACACTGGGTTGAGTACCTCCCTCCCCCTATAGAAGGCAAGTTGTCCATAGGATGCTGAGACTTCCTCCCACTGGCTGGCCCTCCAACTCCCTGGGCTCATTCCTGAACCTGGGTCACTGACATTGTAAGCAGAAATTTAACCGCGGTGCTGTTGGGCCGGCACCAAAACACTTAATCTTGATGCCATCATCACTCCTATAAAGGGTGATATCAAGTGTTGGTCCCTATTACTTCTTTCCTTATGGGGTCACATGAGCATAGTAAAAATGAACATCCTACCCTCCATACTTTATCCATTGCAAATGTATAACTGGGCCCTGCCAAGTTCCTGGTTTACTCAAGTTCATAAAGTCATCACCTCTTTATTATGGGAGGGGGGAAAAAATCGAGAAGTTATGGTAAACTCACTAATCAGAAAATTAATGGGGCCTACAAGTTCCTAGGTTTCACCTATATTATTTGGCCATTCACCTCACTAGAATGCGGTACTGGATACTTCCTTCAAGCTATTCTACTGCCTTCTCCTATTCTCCTCTCTAGCTGGAAATTGAAAAGTCCTTATGCCCCACACATGATTTGAACCTAAGAGCTCTTCCCTTCCTCTGTGGAAAGAAACTTCCCAATCAGTTTAAAACCTCTCCATTAGGCTCCCTTTTGTCAATACAATCCCAACTTAATACTCTTCTTAAGGTTTCCAGGTCCAGAGATGTAATACAACCCCTCTTCAACAATCCAAACATTCTAATTTTGGGTAAACCACTTAAGCCAAACCTTTTTTGGCCTAACATGGGACTTGAGAGGGTGGATGACCTAGATAATGATCACAAATTGATGTGTTTCCAGGAGGCCTGCCTCCTGTATAGCCAGTCTCCTGCTCACATATTTAAATATCTATAGCTCTTTCATATGCTGCTACAACACTTTGACACTGAATTATGGACCAAGACCTTATCAGTTACCCTGACCTCATACCTTCATTCTCTCCCGTCCTCTCACTTGATAACCCATGCCTATAAATTTCTACAAACCACAGTGGCTGGACTGGAAAGGCAAAGAAGTTACTGGTGGGACCAGTCCCTATTACCCTCCACCTCCCCCAGAAACTCGCCAAGAATTTGGAAACATGTCTACAGCTAGCTTAAATGGACCAAGTATACATATATGCAGTTTCAGATTAATCACAACTTGTACTACACCCTAGTCAGTCTCTACAGGATGGGGCTGCTACCCTCCAATCTCTGTTGCAAGTGCTTGCAGCTTCCTGGGGACCTGCTGCATATGTTCTGGTCATGTGACAAGGTTTCCCCATGCTGGAACTGCATCAAATCTCCTCTAGACCCATTGCTATCCTTTTCTGACAAGTTTATCCCTGAAATCTGCATTTTAGGGGATTATATGAATCTTCAAAGCCACACTCAAAGAGTCTACATGGCTTTAATCTTAGCCTGTGCCAAAAAAGTACTGCTCTGACAGTGGATTGATACATTGACACCTTCTCATACTGAATGGTTCCAGGAAATCATGTTTTCCCTACAGGCAGAATGGGATATAGCTGGGAGGACTAACAGATTTGAAAAATATAAACGAGTTTGGGATCCTCTCTTTAGTCTGTTGCTAACTCAATCCACTCCAACCCCTTCTGTTTCAGGTGTCCCTACATAATACAAACAACTCTCCTCCTAAGATACAATTCAGTCCATACATAGAAATTACCCTTGATTCAACATTTGTGGCAGCAGGGTGGGCAGGGAGGGTGTGGGGTTGGGGGTAGGCGAGATGAGTCGGGGGTAGGAGTGAGGTACAGGCACTGATTACTACTTTGTTCAATGATTGCTATATCTTCCTCCTGACTCATATTGTATTCAGTTAGGTATACTCAGCAGTTTGTATATGATCTGCTATATGGATGCCTGTACAAATACCAGGAAATAAAAAAAGTTTACTTAATAAAAAAAAAAAGAGCTAATATATACCAAAATCCCTCCTCCCTTTTTACTGACATCATACTAACATGCTAACATACTATTTGTCAGCAGATTAGGCCTTATGGTTTATAGAATCTGCTCGTACCTCAGAGCCCTAGTTGGGTACCGAGGCCTTCCCCCTTCATCACATTTCTGTTTCTCCTGTCATCCATACCAGCCACCCTGGGCCAGTACATCTCCTGCTTCATCCCCTTTCTGTATCTGTCCCACACTCTCTTGAATCCCTCCACTGTAGAAACTAGAACCAGCTCACCTGGCAGTGCATTCCAAGGTTATATCACCCTCTCAGTAAAACACATCCTCCTCTTTTCCCCCCTCATCCTTCCACCTTCCAACTTCAAACTATGCCCTCTGGTGATGCTCCACCCTTTAATCTAAAGATTCCCTCCTTATTTACTCTATATATTCCCTTGAGGTATTTGAAGACATCAATCATGTCCCCCTGGTCCCTCCTCTCCTCTCCTCCAGTGAGAACAGGCAGAGCTCCTCTAGTCTCTCCTCATACGGCAAATCCCCTAGACCCCGTATCATCTTGGTTGCCCTCCTCTAAACCCTTTCCAGGAGCTGTATGTCCCTCCTCAAGTGTGGTCTCCAGCACTGCACACAGTACACAAGATGTGGTCTAACCAGTCCATTGTACAGCGGCAGAATCACTTCCCTGCACCTTGAGGTGATTCCCCTTGTGATGCCGCCCAACATCCTCTTTGTCTTGACAGCCACCCTCTGGCACTGATCCAGGTTATTCATACTTGCATCCACCAGGACCCCTAGGTCTTTTCCCCCTGCCATGGCTTCCGGCACCTCCCCACCCAGGGTGTACACGTTGTTTTGGGTTCCCCCAACCAAGATGCAACACCTTGCACTTGGAGAAGTTAAAATATAATTTCCAGGTGTGAGCCCACCTAACCAGGGTCTCCAGGTTCCTTTGCAGGGTCAACATCCCTCCTCCTCCTCAACCACTGCACCCAGCTTGGAGTCATCAGCAAAGAGACTCATTTCACATCCCATACTCTCCTTGATATTGGATATGTATGCCTTAAAAAGTATCAGCCCCAGGACCGAGCCTTGTGGTACCCACTAATGACCCCTCTAGGGGTCAAGATCTCTCCACCAACCACTACTCTGAGTGCACCCAGCCAGCCAGTTTCCTATCCATCTGACCATCAATGGGCCTACTCCCATCCCCCTCAGATTCTCCAGAAGGCCATTGTGAGGGACCGAGTCAAATGCCTTGCTAAAGTCTAAGAATAGTACATCCACAGGTTTTTCCCTGTCCAGCTCTGATGTTACCCATGTATAGAACTCTAAAAGGTTAGTTTGACATGGTCTACCTGACACAAACCCATGTTGATGACTATCCAGTCCTCCCATCTCCTCCAAGAACCCCCCAACCAAATGTTCCTTCAGTATACTCTCCATTATTTTACCCACCACTGATGTCAAACTGACAGGTCTATAGTTACCTGGTACTTTCATCAACCTCCTTTTATGGATTGGCACCACATGTGCATCTCTCCAATCCCTAGGAACCCTCCCTGTCTCAAGTGACCTGCTGAAGCGCTCTACCAGAGGTGCAGCCAGTACATCTGCCAACTGCCATAGAACTCTCAGATTTATGCCATCCAGCCCAGGAGATTTTTCCTTTTCTAGGGCCTTAAGGGCTTTCCACACCAGTTCAGTGGAGATAGCATCATCTGCCCCGCCCCCCAAACTGGCTGATTTTATCCTGATGAGAAAGTCCTGGGGTATGTCTCCCTCCTGCCTGTTCCTTAACTTTTGCTCTGCAGCTTTTACCCACTGCCCCTTCTAACTCAATCCAAGCCCACTTTTTAAGTTTCCCTTCCCCTCCCTAGTGAACACGGAGGCAAAGTACTCATTTAATACATCCGCCTGGTCCCTCACCTTCCCCACCCACCTTCCTTCTATTTTCAATCTGCTGATCTGGCCTTTGGTTTTTTTCTGCTCCCCAATATTCCTAAAGAATCTCTTTTCACCTCCCCATATTCCCTGTACCAGCCATTGCTCTTTGCTGGACTTCTCCCCCCTCACCGATCTGGGTGACTGGTCTGAATGTAAGATGGTAGTTTCCTTTTCCCTTTTCCCTCTCATTATTTTGTATTCTCTGTAGGCAGCCTTCTTTTCCCTGACCACCTCCTGAACCTCCCTGGACCACCAGCATGGTTTACGTGACCTCGCACCCTTACGTTTCACTTTTGAACAGATCCTAACTGCCTCCTGTAGTCCCCGTTTAATGACCGCGCATCTCCCTTCAACATTCGTCCTTGATGTAATCCCCTTCAAATGATCTTTAAGAATCTTTCCCATGCCCATAAAATCTGCCCACCTGAAATCCACAGCCAGTGTCCTAGAACTATCCCCACTCCCCCCAAATTTATTCAAGACCAGACAGTATCATGGCCACTCCCAGCCAGGGTATCCTCTACTGCCAGATCCCTCACCAGACCCCCTTCTGCCAGAACCACATCCAGGACATGCCCATCTCTCATAGGCTCCAACATGTGCTGAGTGAAGAATTCATCCTGAATGCTGTCCAGCAGCCTCTGCTCCTTGGCCACCTTAGAAGTCATGGTTCCCCAGTTAGTAGCAGGCATATTAAGTCCCCCATCAACACCACTTCCTCCCATTTTGGTCCACACTGGCCTATAATGTTGTCCAGCAAACCATCCTCTAGAACATCCCCTAATCCTGGGGGCTTATACACAACTCCCAGCTTGACCTTTCCTCCTGCAGGGGTTCACAAGGTGACTCATGAGGCCTCCACATTTCCCTCTTCCTCTTCTACCATAGAAATTTCTAAGCTATCTCTAATGAACATATCCACTCCTCCCCCTCTGCCCTTCTTTCTATCCTTCCTAAGCATAGTGTACCCCCTCACATTTAGATCTCAATCATGGTTTGTGTTGGCCCAAGTTTCTGTGTTCGCTGCCGCATCCACCCCTCCTTCAAACAACATGGCCTAGAACTCTGCAAACTTATTTCCCAAGCTCCTGGCATTTACTAACATCACTCCCCACCTCTTGACCCTGTTCCCCTTTGCCATGCCCCTTCCCAGGCACCATATGCATCCATCTTCCCTCTGCCCCTCATGTATCATCCTCCCCTGGTCTATTGCCCACCCCCCCCCCAGCACTGATGTCTATTTATTTATTAGAATTTTGGATAAATGCCTTTGTGCCTATGGCTCTTTTACAAAGGTTCCACGTCAGTATCCAAAGACTAGAAGTACAGTTTGTGTGAGATTAACAGGCAAGCAGTTTGAATACAAAATTCAGTACAGGGTATACATGGTCTAAAGCTACAGGGGATATAAATAACAGTTAGAATAACATAATCAGGCATACATTTAAGAATGATGAGTCACAACAAATATTATTTACATGGATTAAAGCTACCAGAAGGGCATTGTCAAAGGGAAAGGTAGAGTATAAAAAACTGAGTTGCTGCCAATTGTGCCAGGCAGTGTAGGAAAGTGGAAGAGAGAGTGGGGGTAGAGGGGTAACTGGGAGGGAGGGAGGTAGAAGGAGAGGTGGGTGGGAGGCAAGGATTGGGGAACAAGTGCAATATTGTGTGGGGTGAGCAGATTAGAAAAGGGAGAGAGGAAGGGAGTTGAAGAAGGGTAAGAGAGGAAGGTGGTGGACCTGGGCTAGGGAAAGAGGCAGGGGTAGATATGGGGAGGGGGGAGGCTGGTGGCATGCAGAGGTGGTGATAATAGAGAGGTGCAAAGAACAGAAGTGACTACCTTGGAGGTTAGGAGAAACAGTCACAGGTGGCTCTGGACACAAGCGTTTGACGTAGCTTGTGTTTCAATGAGCAGAGGGTGCCTAAGTTGGTGAGTTGCTGCCCAGGGAGTTAAACATCTTAGGGGCTCTACCTGCAAAAGACCGCTGGCCTTGGGTGGTGCGACAGCGGGGAACAGCTAGAGAATAGCTGTCAGAGCTTCTTGTGTAACGGGGGTGGTTGGCTGGGCTTAAGAGAGACTGAACCCCAGGAGGCATGAGTCCCATCAATGACTTTTTTGCTAGTAGGCAGGTTTGGAAAGTAATCCTTCCCTGAAGTTGTAGCCAGTTTGACTGTTTATAGAGGTTGCAGGTATGCATGCAGTGGGCAGCACCAGTAAGCAGTCTGCAGGCTCTATTCAGCACTGTAAGAATTCGCCATAGTGCTGTAGCTATGGCTGCTCCATAGATAAGCCCATAATCAATAATGGAGACAATAGAGCTGTTTATTGCTAGCTTAAGGACTCAGGTGTCAGGCAGTGTCTATATTTATAGAGAAGGCCTATACGGTTATTTACAGATTTCACAACTGAATCTATAGTGCCGGAGAAGGACAGAGTAGGGTCCAGGGTTATCACCAAGGTATTTGAAAGTTCATGCCTGTCTGTGGGTCACACCCGGAAGCTGTTTTGATTGCCAAACTGTTGGTGTTTATGTTTGTTAGTGTGCCATGGAACAGCATAGTCTTTCTTTTCTTGTAATTTAGCACTAGTTTCTGTGAGACGAACCAGGCCTCAACTTGCTTGAAGCTTTCCTGCAGTTGTTTCTCCAAGACAGAGGGGTCAGAATTCTTAGAAAAAATCACTGCATCATCAGCATACAGAATAATGTTTTCATCACAGGTAGAAGGGAGATTGTTCAGGAAGATGCTGAAAAGAAGGGGTCCCAATATTGACGCTTGGGGAACACCAGCCTGGACAGGCAGTTTGGAGGAGAGGGAGTCACCAATCTTAACTTGTTGTGACTGGTTGGAGAGATAACTGTTGAACCATTGTAAAGTGTCATGAGAAAGCCCTAAGTTGCCAAGTTGTTCTAGTAGTAATGGATGGTTGACTGTATCGAAGGCCTTCGAGAGGTCTATAAAGGTGGCACCAGCAAGTTGTCCTTGGTCTAGTGCTAGATGAATGTGGCCTGTAAATTCAAGGAGGGCAGAGGTGGTGCTGTGTCCTTTGCAAAAGCCGTGTTGCTGTGGGCATTGCAAGTTGTATTTCTCCAAGTACTCCACCGATTGGCCTACGACAATTTTTTCAAGAGCTTTGGATAAAGGGGGTAGAATGGAGATGAGCCTGTAGTTACAGTGTAATGTCCTATCCCCAGACTTGTGTAAATGGGGTTACCAGGGCAGACTTCCACTTGAGCGGGAACTAGGAGAGCATGAGGGACCGGTTAATAATCTTGGTAAGAGGGTGCAGGACATCGTCATGGGTGAGGGCGATGAGCTTCAAGTCAAGTGTGTCCCCACTTGATCTGGATTTTCCGAGCAGCTTGAGGAGGTATTTTTTGGCATCCCTTTCAGTAACTGCCTTGAAATAGAAATGTGGATGATTTGTATCCTGAGTCTGTTGATATTGGGAGGCCGTGGTTCAGTTGGTATCAAAGAAGTTAGAGGAAAGCACATGACTGTGATCAGTGAATGTCAGATTGAAAGTATTGGCAATTATGGTGGGGTCCAGAGTGTTGCTGCCATCACCTTTAGCATATTAGGAGTTGCTTTGGACTTTTTCCCTATCACTTCTGAGAGACTTTGCCAGAATTTCCTCCCATCTGACCATGAGTTTGATAGGGTGCTCCTGTAGTAGCTGGCTTTTTCAGTGTGGATAGCTCTGGTACAGGCATTCTTGGTGGCCCTGTATGCCTGAAAGTCTGCTTGGTTGCCAGGGGCTGTAGCACAAGCCCATAGCAGGTCCCGAGCTTTTAGTTGGACTAGGAGTTTGTCTGTGATCCAAGGGTTGTCAATGCCTTTAATTTTTCATTTCTTAAAGGGGGCATGGATATCACACGCTGCATTGAACTTTGAGATGAAGTACCGAAGTGCAGCATCAACATCCAGAGTGGTATCAATCGGGGACCAGTCTTGTTGTCGCAGGAGTGCCTTAAGTTGTGCAAGGTGTCCCTTGATTAGCATCCAACTGTTGATAGTTTTCGCCGGGAGTTTATTGAATTTATTTGACCATATGCACTGGACTGGGGAATGGTCACTAATGGCATCAGGGAGAATTGTAGTGTGGCTAATATGGTCAGGGCAATTTTAGAGAACCCAGTCCAGTAAGGTGCTGGTCCCTGTTCTATAGTTGATCCTAGTGGGTGAGGTAACTAGCTGTGTAAAATGTGCAGCTGCCAAGGCATCCTTGTAGTTGCTTGCACTGGGGGCAAGTCAGTTGACATTAAAATCCCCTAACAATATAACTTCTGAGTTAAGCTTTAGACTACTGATTCAGGTAAGGAATGGGTTCAGGCTTGTTGTTGTAGGTTTGGGTGGAATATATATAGAGGCTATTGTCAGAGTTTTGTTATGGGCCCCAAGAATGACTTTAATAGCAAGGACCTGAAGCTCATCTCCATTAATGGGTAGGGTCAGGGCATGCCCTGTCATAGAATCTTTAAGATAAAGGTCACAGCTGCCCCCTTTTTTGGATAGTTGATCCTGCCGAAAGATAGTATACCCAGGTATTGCCACAGCAGTGTCAGGGATAGTTGGAGACAACCAAGTTTCAACTACAAATAGTACATCTGGGCTATGTTGTGCTGTCCATGCAGTGAGGGCATTTAATTTTTTGGTAAGGCTGCAGATGTTGATACTAGCTAGCGAGAGGGTTCCTGTTCTACGTTGCTCCCTGTTGGTAGCTAGGGGTGGTCCAGGTTTGGGGATGTCTAGGCCCCTCATTGAGAGGTGAGGACTTCCAGTCTGCCCCTTCCTTAACCACCCCTCATAAGTTTAAACCCCACCTAGCTTGAATATAGTCTGCCAACCCCCAGTTTATGGACTTCCTTCCCTATTGGCTTAAGGTAAAGCCTATCCCTAGCGTACAGTCCTTTATCCTCCCAACTCCCCCCCAGTCCCCCAACACCCCGACCCCTTTCTTCACCCCACTCTCTAAGCCAATCATTAACCTCAGTGATCTTCATTTTGTTCTCCACAGAGGCCTTTTATACTACCAATATTTCTGAGAAGGAAATGTTGCATCCCTTGTCCCAACAAACTCTGGCCAGTTCTCAGAATCTTGCTTGGATTTCTAGAATGCTATTTTCCTCTATATCATTTGTTCCCAGATGCACCAGGAAATCCAGTTTTCCTTCACAATCCTTTGCCAGTTTGTACACCATGAACTTTGCCCTGTGCATTGTCAGACCAGAGATACTCACTACCCTAACCTGGCTGGGGTGACCCCACATCCTTCCCAGTGTATACCCCTAATCATGGAGTCCCCCAGTAGTAGAATCTTAACGACCCCTTCATCTTTTTGATTTCCTCTATTTTGTGCTTCCGAGTTTCCCCCTTATCCGTTATCTCCTTTCCCTGGGAGTCTTCCTGCCTCCTTATGAGAAGACTCCTTGTCACCCTCCCCTTCCTGCCACCCTTTATATGCCCACTTACCACAGTTCCCCCCTGATTGGGTATCCTCTTTAACCCTGTCTTGTCCATGCCTTTCTCCCAAGCCCTGAGCGTTTCCCCTTCTCCCACTCCGCCATCCTCTCTCTCCTCATATTAATACCTGTACCTCCAGTGGCCCCCTGCTGGTCCCTTTTACCTAAGGTCCTTCTCTGGTACACTCCATTCTCCTTGAGTGGCTCCCCTTCCTCTCCCTCTTCTCCTTTTCTTCCACTTTCTCACCGGTCATACCCTCAACCCCCATGCCTGCTATATGTTGCCTCTCCCCCTTCTGCTTAACATTTAAGTTCCCTCTTCTCCCTCTGGAACTATTTCTAGCCTTACCATTCCCAGTCCATAACCCCCCTCTGGGTTTCCAACTCCCTCCCTCCTGCCTCAATTTCAGTTCCCTCATTTCCACCTACCCCTTCCTCCCCTTCTAGGTTGTGTAGTAGCTAAAATTTATTGTAGCACTCTATGCCAGCCTCCATTTTGTGACCCAAATTCCTCCTGACTGCCCCTCTAGTCTGCCCCATAACCACCCCTCCTACCCTGTCTTCCATTTAATCTACTTTCCTACTGTCTCCTCTTCTAGGCTACCCCATATCAGTCTCTCATGACCTGCCCCCTCCCCCCCTCTTTTGAATTGGCCCATTTACCCCATAAGTTTTCTCCCTAGCTTCAGCTTCTCTGGCTGAAGTCCACATTCCCTAAATTTTTCCCTCCTAATAGTTGAAATGTAGGCCCCCCATTTGCTGAGCTGTGCCCCGGCCTCACCTCTACCCTTCCCACCTGCCACCCATAACCCCAGCCCTTTTCCTTTGTTGCACCCCACAACTCCTCCAGTTTTCTCCTTAACCAATTTACTTCACTCCTGATCTGAAATAACTTCCTGCAGAGTGGACATCCTCCCTCCCTCCAGGCCCAGTTTAGAATTATTGCCACCCCACAGCCTGTGCAACCTACGACCCTTCCAAAGATGCCTGCCATGGTGGCTTGAGGCCTCCCTTATTTTCCTTCTCTAGTCATATTGGGACCCTCCCCCTTTGCCCGGTCTCTTCCCCCTTGAACACTACCCCACTCCAAGTGGCCATACTGGGGTGCTACTGGATCAGTCCTACAGCCCCTTATAGTACCAGCAGTCCAACCACAAACCCTTGAAACCAGCTTTTATTCAAAGCTAACAATATAGCAGCTAACAGTTCTATAATCATGTAAGACTAGTAAACAGTTCTAGTGGATTACCTCAGTTGTAGAAAAACAGCTCCTGCTCTAAGTAGACACTTAGGGCAGGATTCTGAATCCATTCAGGGACCAAGTCCCACTCCACAACTCCAGTGGTGGACTAAAATCCCCGCAGCAGTGGAGATAGCAATTCACAGCTGTTGCAGTTGTGGAGGGTGTTACGGCTGGTCCAGCCAGCCGTAAGATCTTTCTGCAGCTGCGGATATATCTCTGGTAACACCACACAAAAGCTGCAGTAATTTGTGGTGCTGTTCATAATCCGGCACCACCTTTGTGAATACTTGCAGCTGCAGGAATCCAGTGCATCCGCAATTGGCAACCCTCTTGCGCCGAGGTTTTCCTGCAGCTGCGGGACTTTCATAAGGTTTGTGAATCCAGCCCTTAGCCTCTAATTGTTCTAACAGTTTAAACTTGGTTAACATTGAAGAAGATAACAGCTCTAACAGATTTCTTTAGATTATCAATCATGTGATCAACCACCAATCAGTGCCTTATCCCCCACTAGGACATACCTCCTTTGCCAAATAAGCTCTCCCCCACTGTTCAATCTCAAGTCAACAAGACGCGGCTATGCCTGCCCTTATATGCCCAGCCATGAGTTATTCAGTTTTGGTGCCTGGCCTTTTGATAGGCTCAGACACCCTGACGCAGGCGCTCCTCCTCCTGATTGCCGATTGTGACCGAGATCTGTGCTGGGAATTCAGCAGCCCTTGCCCCCTTTAGCAGCCACTAATGCAGTTGTACTAATTTAACTGTAGTCCTGGACCTCCCACCACTAAATGTGGCTGAAAATAGCTCCCTTAGTCCCAAACCTCCTGCCACTGAATGCAGCTGAAAATGGCACTCTTTAGTCCCGTCAGCAACCGCTGACACGGTCGTTCACTCTTCACTGGGTGCTGGCAGAAATAAGTTAAATAAAGCAGCTGGGCCTGTTCTTTTATGTCCAGCTGTGAGTTATTCAATTTTGGTGCCTGGCCTTTTGATAGGCTCAGGCACCCTAATGCTGACATTCTTCCTCCTGGTAGTCAATTGTAACCAAGATCTGTCCAGGGCAAACAGTAGCCCTTGCCCCATTTAGCAGCCACTGATGCGGTCACACTAATTTAGCTGTAGTCCTGGACCTCCTACTGCTGAATGCAGCCAAAAATACTTCCCTTAGTCCCGGACCTCCCACCGCCAAATGCAGCTGAAAATAGCTCCTTTTGGTCCCCTTAGGACTGCCATGCAGTCACTCACTCCCCACCGGATGCTGGCAGACATAAGTCAATGAAGGCAGCTGGGCCTGCCCTTATATGCCCAGCAGTGAGTTATTCCATTTTGGTGCCTGGCCTTTTGATAGGCTCAGGCACCCTGACACTGGTTCTCCACCTCCTGGTCACCAATTGCGACCAAGATGTGTCCTGGGCAAACAGCAGTCCTTGCCCCCTTTATCAGCTGCTGATGCAGTCATGCTAATTTAACTGTAGTCCTGGCCCTCCCACTACTGAATGTGGCTGAAAATAGCTCCCATAGTCCTGGACATCCTGCTGCCAAATGCGACCGAAAATGGACCCCTATGGTTCCCTCAGCGACCGCCGACGCGGTCACTCACTCCCCACTGGATGCTGACAGAAATAAGAATGGTAAGAAATATATACTTTCTATACATTTGGTAACTGTCCATTTCAGTAGACATATCTGAAATTCTATTCAACCAGGTTTTAGTGATATCTACTTCAGGTTGGTACTCCTGAGTCAGTCACCCAATCCTATTTTGATCAGACTTCTTCCAGACACTTCTTGAATTAAAATGGACAATCCCAAAGTTGTCCCGCTTCAGAATGCCTGTGTTGTTTTGTACATTCCACACTAGGCCCAGTTTCAAAATCTCTGCATTGTTTTGTACTTCCCCTAATGGGCCTGGGTTCAGGTGTATAGCACCACACAGCAGTAGAAGAAGTACAAGGAAATAATTGTAAGTACTAAAACATAAATATTTCTTATTAGCTCATTTCTTAATAATATTTAACATTCTTTCTAATCTCAATTTGATAGTAACAGAAATTGCTGCTGTGGAGTGAAAATAATATTTTACAGATGCAATTCTATCAGATTTGTTTGACATGACCCCCCTCCCCCGCCCACAAGTGAATCCATGCTACCTTGGAGCCTGAAGACCACTGGATTCCTGATATCCACAGTCCTCTCCTTCTTTAGTGATTCATAACTTTCCCCAACACTGATGTCAGGCTGATTAGACTATAGTCACCAGCCTTTGTCTTTATTTCACTTGTGTGAAGTGGGACTAAATCTGCTTTCCTACAGCACTACAGAACTACTCCCTTCTCCAGTGAGTGGTTGAACAAGGCAGTCATAGGTGCAGACAGCACCTCTCTGAGCTCTGTCAATATCCAAGGATGCACCACTTCTGGCCCCATTGCCTAATCCTCTTTCAGATGTGTAAGTTTCTTTAGAAACATAGACTTTGATGGCAGATAAGGACTGCTTGGCCCACCTACTCTGCCCATTTCCCTACCTGCTGGATAAGCTGCAGATTCTAGTTAACCAACAGCCTATTTCTTCCTACCCCCCACAAGAATTACAGTATGTCTGCCCCATGCATTCTTGAATTCCTGCACTGTTATTGACCCCACGACTTCCTCAAGAAGGTGGTATGCATCCACCACCCTCTATGTGAAAAAAATACTTTCTCACTTTGGCCCTGAGCCATCCCACCTCTGTCTTCAAATTGTGTTCCCTTGTTCTTGTACGTCTCTTTTTCTGAAAGATGCTACCTTCTTGGACATTGTTTATTCCCCTGAAATACTTAAAAGTTTCTATCATGTCCCCCCCCCTCCATCCTTTCTCTCAAGGGTTTACATATTAAGCTCTTTTAGTCTCTCCTCATCATTTGTATGGCTTCTGTTGCAGACCCTGCACCATTCTAGTTGCCCTCATCTGGACTGCCTCCATCCTGTCTATGTCCTTGTGAAGATGGGGTCTCCATAACTGGATGTAGTACTCCAGGTGGGGTCTCACCAACTGTCTGTATAGACGGATAACAACTTCCTGTTTTCTGCTGATGATGCCTCTCCCTATACACCCCAGTATCCCCTGAGCCATCCCTACTGCCTTCTCACATTGCTTGCTAACCTTTAGGTCATCTGATATGATTACCCCCCCAGGTCTCTTTTAATTGTTGTTGTTACTAGCAACCCCCCATTGTGTACTTTTCCCCTGGGTTTTTGTTTCCCAGGTGCATTACTTTGCACTTCTTTGCACTGAATCTAAGCTGCCATATTTCTGACTATTCCTCCAACCTTGCCAAGTCCCTTCTCATCCTTTCCAACCCCCTTGTGTATCAACCCTGTTGCAGGTCTTTGCGTTGTCTGCAAAGAGGCATACTTTTCCTTCAACTCCCTCTGCAATGTCACTTATAAAGACATTAAAAAGGACCAGACCCGGTACTGAACCCTGTGGTACCCCACTAGTAACCACCCTTTCTTCAGAGTGGACTCCATTTACTATTATCTTCTGTGTCCTGTTGTCCAGCCAATGTTTTACCCAGGCTACCATTCTGGGACCCACTCATAGGCTGGCTAATATGTTTATTAATCTTTTATGTGAGACTGTGTCAAATGCCTTGCTAAAGTCTAGGTAGACCATGTCCATAGCCCCTCCCTGGTCTCCTACTTTGGTCACCCAGTCAAAGAAATCGATTAGACTCATCTGACATGACCTTCCCACTGTGAATCCATGTTGTCTTGGGTCCTGTTCTCCCCTGGCCTTTAGGTACTTATCAGTTCTTTCCTTCAAAAGTGATTCCTTCATTTTCCCTACCACTGCAGTCAAATGGACAGTTCTGCAGTTTCCTGCCTCTGTCTTGCTCCCACTTTTGAGAAAGGAGAATCACATCCATCTGGTTCTATGTAATAATGGCAAAAGCCTAAATGCGATCGCCGTTAGCTAAAGTCAGAGTGCAGAAAAAGTAGCAAAATGGCACTGAGGATTTAGGTTTTTAGTGATTTATGCTGGGGGCTGTGTCCCCTGTACCCCCCTACTTAAGAGTTCTCAGCTCCAGGTGGTGCATGTTGGGGCTGAAAAAAAGAATAAAAAAGATCAGGTCAGGCGCATAAAAAACACACCAGATCCCAGACCCAAACCCAGTACCCTGTGCACCAATGCTGCCAACCCACCCACCACCACTATGGGGTCACTTGGCAACTTTCCATGGCACCACCTCTCACAAGCCCTCCCGCCCCCACTGTGCATGCTCACTCCCCCCCCAGGCGCATAAGCATAGTGACATCCCATCGCTATATTCACCAACCCCCCCCCCAATCCAGTCGCCCACTCTTACACATAGCAGCAATGACAAGAACCGGGGATTGAGTCGCCATTATTATAGGTGCCCAATCATCAAAGCCCATGTCATGGGCTACCCATCCACCCTTCTGCAGTCCTCAGGTACCAAACCATCTTCCCTTGATTTGTTAAAAAGTGTAGTCAGTGGTGTCACTAGTTCTCCCCTTAATTCTTTTAGAATTCTGGAGTAAATCCTGTCAGGCCCCATTGTTTTGTCCACCTTCAGTTTTAGGAGTTTTTTCAGAAACCTTTCTTCTGTGAAAGGACTGGGATCAACCCCCCCCCCTTTCCAGAATGACTCCATTGATTGGATTATGTACCTCCCCTCCTCTTGTTTTGTAAATACTGAGCAGAAGTATTCATTCAGTATCCCTGCTTTTTCATTGTCCCTCTCTGCCCACCTACTTTCCCCTTTATTCAGCCTCTCTTTGTCTTTCTTTGCTCCCTAATGTACCTATAAAAGATTTTATCCCCCTTCCTAACCAAGTTGGCTATTTTTTCCTTGGTTTGAGCCTTTGATATACTGACTGCCTTCCTTGCTTCCTTCGACATTAACTGGTACAGTTCTCTGTCCTCCTCCTTCTGTATTTCCTTATACTTCCTAAATGCTATCTTTTTCTCCTTAACCTTCCCTGACACCTCTTTTGAGAACCATAGTGTTTTTTTCTTGTTACCTAAACTACGAGCATTGGTACTCATTGCCTCTATTTTTTGATGGCTTCACCCATATTTGCCTCATCCCTGTCTTTACTGCCTTTGCCTTTTTCTCCATTTACACCTGCCCTTCTCTGTATTGATGTCTCTAGCTTGGTGTTTACCTCACTAACTACCCTCATTTTTCTGGAGGGGGGCTAGGATTTCTCTGCTCCTTTTCAGTGCCTCCCCCCTTGGCTAGTTTAACTCACTCAGCTCCATAGTGCATATGTGTGTCGTCAGGTAAATTCCTTTAGTCCCCACAGCGCATATGTGCATCAGGTATTCACTTCATCTCATCCCCAGAGCGCATATGTGAGTCCTGCACTTCTTATGCACTTTTTGGATCAACCAATCAGGGATAAGGTTATTGGAATGTGCAGGTCAGTAGGAAACTTTCCTACCTACCAAGAATACCGACTTAAGATAGGGGTCACCATTGAGTCAAATAGAGTAAATAACTATTTTTTAGGTTTTAATTTGGGTTTAAAAGTGAAGAAAATGTTATTTTTTCCCCATTACTACAAACGTGTGATCCCTAATTTGAAAGCCCTTTTCACTGTGAAAAATTAGTATGCTGGTGTCTGGGAGCTAGGAGGTGTATTTTTTTGATTTATTTTTTGGGGGGGATAAAAAAAGTGTAAAAATTTGATTTTTCTCCATTTCTGGTACTGTAAAAAAAAACCTTTAAATGCTAGAAACATGTATGACCCATCATTTGAAAGGTCTCTTTAATGTGGACAATTAGCATGCTGGTGTCTCAGGTCTAGGAGGTGTACTTTTTAAGATGTAGGTTTTTATTTGGAAACAAAATGTGAAAAATGCTCTTTTTTATTATTTCAGGAACTGTAACAAAATATCTGCAAATGCCACTAACATGAGTGACCCATCATTTTAAAGCTCTTGTTATTGTGAACATTTTCCGAGCAAGTATCTAGGGGCTAGGAGGCATACTTTTTCAGTTATCGTGGTTTGTGCGTCATGTGAGCAGCTGTGCAGAGCATTTTTCTGAATTCAGTTGGTTTACTGGCATTATGTGTTGGCACATGCCTTAGTTTATGGTCTGTTTTATTATGTAAACCAGCTCAGAAATACTCTAAACTGTGGCAGTGTAATGCACAGATGTTGGTGTGATGGAAAACCATCATACAACAGACATTTGCCACTTTAATGGTTTTTTTTTAGTTTTTTTAAACAGAAAAAAAATTACATTGCCATGTTACATGCTCTGTAAAAAAAAGTTAATGCTACAAACATGTGACCCCTCATTTTAAAGATTTTTTTTTTCGAGCAAACTTCATACTGTAGGTTTTGTGATAGGAGTTATACTTTTTTAGTTATTTATACTCCAAGTTGGAGTGTTACCATTTTAGTTCTGAACATTCTAATTGCACAGGAAAACAGCCATTTTTACACAGGAATACAGCACTCACTTAAGATTCCATTCTAGAGCTGAGTGAGTGTTTGCCAGTGAAGCATTTAAACCTATCACCTAGGATCTTAGTTCCACTCCTGTATAGATGCAGACCATCACTCCAGTATAGGCCTGCATCCCTCCAGGTGGCAACCTCTGAGGTACCAGCAGTGGCCCTGGTGGTCCCTGGGTGGGATCGGAGGCCTCCCGAATCCTGGCCAACTCAGTCTGGAAAAGAGCAACCTCCTCCCTTAGCCCAGAGAGGTGCCTGCAGATGGGACAGCACCGCATTCTCCAGGACATCTCCCCCGTCCTCTGTAAATAGAGTACTGTCTACTCCCTTCTTTTGATGTTCCTGTCCCTTAGCTGTGGTCCCTCTCCTTTCCCTTCCTTTGTGAATACTAAACAAAAGTACTTGTTCACCTGGGAGTCAGAGGGCCAGCCAGGGGGAGAAGGGACTGCTCTCCTTCTCAGGGGGAAGGGAAGAGTGTTTGGAGCAATGCAGACCTCTGGTGGAGGCTGGGAGTACTGTCGTGGTCAGCACGACACATCGGGGGGAGCGGGCACTGGCATCATTGACATTCCCACTCCCGGCTGGCAGAAACTACCGGCCCACTCATAACAGCTTCCCAGCTCTGCTGTCACCACCACTGCAGACCAAGGTCTGCCGGGGGGTCCATATCCTGTGACCCCATTCTGGGGGGGAAGCCAGGGCTAGTGACCAAAGTTTCTTTGGGATGGGGTACCCAACCGGTGGCCCAGCCAGGGAGGGAAACCTGGGGTTAGGAGGGGGCAGAGCACGAGCAGGGAGTCCAGATCCTCTGGTTCCCAGAGAGAAGGAGCCACACATAAAGGAAAAGTACTTGTTCAAGATGACTACTTTTTTCTGGTCCCCCTCTACACACTCCCTTCTTCATTCCTAAGCCTAATTATCCATCCCCTGGTCTTTCTGTTTTCACTTAAGTGCAGTACCTGAAAAGTACCTTGTCCCCCTTCTGCGGTACATGGGCTATTTTCTCCTCTATATGTGCCTTTACACTAACTGCTTTCTCTGCCTCCACCTGTTTCTCCTGATACACCGCTCTATCTTCCTCTCTCTGTCTCCTTATACCTCCTGAATGCTAACTTGCTTGCCATTAACTTGTTGGACACAGCTATTGAGAACTTTAGTGGTCTTTTCCTCTTCCTGCTCTTGCTTACTTGTCTGATGCTGAGGTTTGTTGCCTTCTCTATCACTCTTTTATTTGCCCAAAGTTTCTCCTCTCCCATCATGTCCTTCCCTCTCCTAGGGCATCCCTAGGGAATTCCTCCATCTTTTGTAAATTGAATCTCCTAAAGTCCAGAACCCTAGAAACACAGAAACATAGGATTTGATGGCAGATTAGGTCCATCTAGACTGCCCCTTTCCCTATCTACCATATAACCTCCAGATCTTATTGATCTGCCTACCTCTCCCTTCCTACCTCTGTTGTTGCCTACTGACCCTAGTCTTTGTGTGTTTCAATTCTGCTGTGTATTTACATTGAACCACACTGTACAGTGATCACATGCCCCCAGGTGGCCACCCACTGTGATGCATGCAACACTGTTCCTGTTGATGAGTACAAGGTCCAGTACTGCTATCCCACGAGTGGGTGACTCCACTTGGGGAGGGTAGACTTTATCCTTTACATTCTTTGGCCTACCACTTTTCAGAGCATACCACCTCATGCTCTTATCAGACACTTGCAGCAGTTCATAGAATCAAGTGACTAGACTGCACCCTGCAGCTGCACAGAATGGGGGCTAGACTCTAGAGATTGTATAACTAATGAAGATAAATACCTATTGGATCAATATAAACTGAACTTGGCAGTGGCAGGGGATTGGGCAACTGGCTTCAGTAGATAGAAAGTGACTTGCAAGCCAGCCTGGTGGCACTGAGAGTTGAGGCGCTGGATGCCACATCTTGCACCATGCTGACGACCCAGGTTCTGGAATGAGCCTGGGCCATCAGGGGTTGGCAGGGGATGGAGAGGATCAAGCATCCGAAGCACAGCTCTCCTGTCCCTGGAGGGAGTGGGGTTCCTACTCGGCATTTGACTGGCCTCTGGGGGAAGCTGGAGGCACAGCAAGAGCATGAGCACACAAAGATGGTCAGGAGTGAGGATATCAGTGGAGACACCTTGATGTCAGGGTGTAGCCAGTCCCTTAGAACAGGGAAAATGACACCAGAGCACCGACAGGAAGGAGCACTGGGAGTGGACCCTAACGGCTGCTGCAGCAGCTGCCTGCCTGACCACCAGAGTGATCTGATGAAACAATGATTGATCGGGGTGTATGGGCCCCACCTTGTACCCACCTGTGGGGTATTGCCACGGCTCCATAGGGGTCTTCCTGGGATCCAGGTAAGAAAGCAGTGGAGTAATTCCCTTGGTGTCTCCCAGCTGAGTGGGGTCCTGGTGTAGGGAGGAGAGAAAACTATAATTTTAAAAAAAAAGCATTTGTCAATGCCGAATGTTGATTGCTTTGCTCTGTTGAGCTTGCTCACTCCCGCTGTGTCACTAGCTCATTCTGTTTCTCTTGGTGCTGCAGGCTGCGCTTTTGTATGGGGCTCCTGCCTGCATTGGCACCTTTGTCTGCCCACAAAGAAATCCGCAGCTGTCCCAACAGAGCTCCGTTGATGTCGCTCAGTCTCCCTCTCGCATGCACTCATTCTGTTTGCCCTGGCGCTGCAAGCTGCCCTTTTGTACTGGGCTCCTGCCTCTAGTGGCACCTTTTTCTGACCACAAAGAAATCTGCAGCAGTCCTGACAGAGCTCCGTTGAGCTCACTCACTCCCCCTCTCTCTCTCTCGCTCATTGCTTTTCTCCCAGGGCTGCAGGCTGCCCTTTTGTACTGGGTCCCTGCCTGCACTGATGCCTTTTTCTGCCCACAAAGAAATCTGCAGCAGTCCTCATAGAGCTCCGTTGAGCTCACTCAGTCCCCCTGTCTCACTCGCTCATACTGTTTCTCCCACCGCTGCAGGCTGCCCTTTTGTACTGGGTCCCTGCCTGCACTGATGCCTTTTTCTGCCCACAAAGAAATCTGCAGCAGTCTCGACAGTGCTCTGTTGAGTTCGCTCATTCCCCCTCCCTCACTCGCTTTCTCATTCTGTTTCTCCCAGTGCTGCAGACTGCCCTTTTGTGGTGGGCTCCTGCATTGGTACCTTTTTCTGCCCACAAGGAAATCCACAGCAGTCCCAACAGAGCTCAGCTGAGCTCGGTCACTCCCCCCTCTCACTCGCTCAATCTTAAATCTGTCCCAAACACTGATTTCCCACAGTGATTGTGCTATTCTGCGGCAGGAGTGCAAAAACATATTTTGGCCAGGATGTGAAAAATGACAGCTGTACTATTCATAAGGAGGTGTGAAAAAAATGCCAGTGTTGAAAATGTGGCATGCTGGGGTGGGCTCCCAGCTTGACAATGGAGTCTTTTTTTGGGGGGGCAGCTGTAGCAGATGGGAGATTGGGCACCCCCATTGGCACACAACAAAAGGGGGGGGTGACATTATGTTGACTGGGATTGGGCACCCTGTCGGCACACAACAAAAGTAGGGGGGTTAGATAATGCTGACAGGGAGTGGGCTCCTCCATCGGCAACATCAACTTTAGGGCACTGAAGCTGATGGGGACTGGGGCCCCTGTTGGCAAACAAACACATTGAGGGGGCACATGCTGCCGAGGGGGATTGGCACCCCCCTGGCAGGGGAGGGTTCTTAATATTGTTTGTGAACATGGTGGTAAGCCACCGCCATGTTCATAAACAATATCACAGTAACAAGGTTCCACCCAGCATTGACGGGTCACTCCCTCATTGCAGTAGAATGGCTTATGCTGCAATGATGAGGTGGCCCCTGATTGCAGCGGCTGAAACCTTACAAGATTGTAGCATGCTGGCTGAACTAGTGTCAGCAGCAGCGTGCCACCCCATTGGAAAAAGCAGGCCAAGTTTCCAAAAGTTGTGGGGGCATTGGTCACAACAGTCTCGCGCCTCCACAACTTGCTTCTGCAGCAAGCTGCCGCAATATGTTTCTTGTGTATGCACGCAATCGACATAAAAAGAAAGTGACTTGCTAATGGTCATAGGAAAATACATTGTAAGTCATGTTTGTTTACAATTAGGTCTACTGTTGGATGATTCCAGCCTGTAGACCAGTATGCTCACCCCTAGCAAAGCCCATAGTGTGTCAGGTAAGATGGCTGGTGCAGCACAGCAGCTTTATTGTAAATTCAGCAAGTAGGTATTTGCAGACCATTTGTTGAGTAGCTGGGGGGGGGCGATTGCATGGAATAGCTTTATGGTACAAACATCTGGAATGCCCACATTTTCAGTTGATTGGATGCGGGGCCGGGGTAGAGAATTGCTGCCAAAGAGTGAAGAGAAGAGCACAGACAGACAGATGAGAGGAATGACATTTTAGCTGGTCTGTGCAGTGACATGGTCAGACAGCGTGTTTGCCTGAAACAGGTTAAAACTCAAATCACGTGAGTCACACAGCATCCTTTATTAAAAACAAAGTTATTTAAAACAAAGAAAATAGAAAAACACAATTTTTTTTTTAAATCAGGTCACTGAAAAATCTAATTGTGATGTCAAACATGTCTATTAGTACCACCTCTCCAGTTTTAGACTGGATAGTCTGTTCTTTAAGGGTATTACCTGGAAATACAGGGCTGCTTACATTTAGTCCAGTATCAAATCATGCCCTGACTCATTGTGGTGGCTCCAAGTTGAGGTTACAAAGCAATTCTGATGTCATACAGATCTTTGTCTGTAAAACCAGTCAGTCTAGGACATGTTAAGTATGGCCATTAAGCCCACTAGCAGCAAATCGACCTACTCTTTTCCATTGTGATTTTTAAGTATGGTCATTTGCTACTGTGATAAGCAACTGTTTTTGTACCTTTATAATGCTCTCCTGGGTTCATTTGCATTTGTACTATATTCTGATAAGTTTTGCCCATTTTTGTTAAATTATATATCATTTTTCTTGCCTTTGTCATGACATGGACTCCCCCTCTTATTAATTTATATCCACAGCAGCCACTACTCGCATTTTTCATACTTCACAGATTCATAGATTCACAAAAATTGACATCAGAAAAGGACTGCACTGGCCCATCCAGTCTGCCCTTATATCCTGGACATTGCATGATATTAGTTACACCAGTACATGCCATTCAGATGAACAGCATGGAATGTTGTATCTAATATTGTGGAATGACTAAGAAATATGAACAAAATAATCCCTTTACAAATTCTTCTCCCTTCCTGATGTGCTGGGCAAGCTGCATCTTCTACCATGACTCCTAGCTGTGTAACCAGCTCCCCTCTTCCTTTCAACTATCTTCTTCCCTCCTTGACTTTAGACACATGATAGGCTCACCCCTTTCCCCCTTTTTCCTGTCACCCCCTATCATGAATTCCAACTCCACTCTCTCATCATAATATAGAAACATAGAAGTTAATGGCAAACAAGGACCGAAGGCCAATCCAGTCTTCCCATTTATTTTACCTTATGAACGTGCCATACGCCTTTACCCTGTCAATGGCCTATCTATTCATACTTATGTGTATTCCTCCCTTATGCCTATCAAATGTTTGTTTGAAGTTCTGCACTGTACTCATATCTACCACTTCCTGAAGAAGGCCATTCTATGTATCCACCACCCTTTCTGTGAAAAAGAACGTCCTCACATTACCCCTTCATCGGCCTCCCTCTAATCTCATGCTGTGTCCTCATGTCCTGCTATTTTTCTTATATTTATTTATTTATTTGCTTTTGTTTACCAGATTAGTACACTAGACAACCATGTGCCTATTTTTAGGTGTGACTTGGGAGATTACAGAAGTACATTCAAGAACATCAGGCAAAAACAAGTACAAGGTATAATCAAGAGAATCAAGGAGAACAAGGGCAATACAAGAACATCAGGTTTTACATAACAGCAATGGTCCAGGCAAGGAAGGCAGTAGTCAATATGTCAGGGCAAACAACGCCCCAGAAGGATAAGGTAAGCAGGTGAACACGATTAGTACAATTGGGGGATGGCGAGACCAAGTGAACACATAAGGCAAAACATGGGGATGGGGCAGTGAAACATATACATGTTAATGGGCAGGAGGGACAAAGTGGACCCAGCACAATCATATCTTCTAAATAGCTGTAAGCTCACTTATGAGTAAGGGGCAGATCCCCTCCACCTTAAGCAGAGGAGATTGGGTATCAACTCAGCCAATCATTAAGTGCAGAGGCAGGCGGAGACTGGTTTGAGGAAACCCCAGAGGGAGGCTTTAATGGAGGGATGGGAGGTGGAGGAGCGAGTGCTTGCTGGAAGGGGGTTCCATAGCTGGGGTGCCTATGTAGCGAAGGCCCGGTTCTCCCATTTGTGTGCGAATTTTTGGAGTCAGGAGAACATAAGAGTCACTGGATCTTAGATGGTAGGAAGGGGTGGCAGGTAAGATGGATACGGCGAGGGCAGAAGGGGTGGCCATTTGGACAACATTGTAGATGAAGTTGCCCAAGACAAAGGTGTGGTACTGTTCTGGTGGGAGCCACTCAAACCGGGAGTAGAGCTCACAGCAGTGAGTGAGGTTGGGGGCTGAGAGTGCAAAGCGACATACACTGTTGTACGCTGTATCCTATTTTGAGAGACTGGTTTTTGTGATGTGGGCAAAGGTGACAAAGTCCATAGCATAGCATGGGAAGGAGGACCCCACTAGCTGGGGCAGGATGGGCAGTCAGAGTGAGACAGATTTTAGCCCTGTAAGCAAGACCCAGCTTACAGTTTGAGACCTCACATGTGTTGCGTATATGTAAAGCGAAATCAAGTTGTGGGTCAGGTCAAGTGTCACCCCCAGGTACTTGACATGATCAACAGTTTGTAGAAGGGACCCGTCAGCACATATGATCTTTATAGGGGCAGGGTCAGCTTTTATCTTGGCTGTAGAGCCAAAGAGCATTTTCTGAGTCTTCTGCAGTTGAGAGTGAGCTTGTGTCCTTTAGCCAGATTTGGATTTGGTCAAAGTCAGATTTTAGCTGGGTGGTGATGACAGAGATGTCCTGGGAGCTGGTCAGGATGACGAGGTCATCTGCATACAGAGTAGATTGCCCGTGAGCTGGGGATGAGGGCAGATCATTTATGAACATGGAGAACAGGAGAGGCCCAAGGACAGAGCCCTGGGGGACCCCGCAGTTAACTGGAGAGGGCTCAGACAGGGCCTTCTTGAACTTGGTGTACTGCTGTCTGCCCTTGAGGTAGTTAGTGATCCAGGCAAGGGCTGGAGTGGAGAATCCAAGGGACAGGAGAGGAGCACAGGTGTGAGTGCTCGACCTGGTTGAAGGCTTTTGAGAGATCGATGAAGGTGGCACCAGTCAGTTTACTTCAATCTGCAGCCGATCTGATCTCAGAGATGAAAACGGCTTGGGCAGTGGAGGTGCTATACCCTTTTCTGAAGCCATGTTGTGCAGGGGAGAGTAGATCATGGGCCTACAGGTAGTGGGTGAGCTGTGAGGTAACCACCTTCTCAAGAAGCTTGCTGATCATTGACAGGATCGCTATAGGACAGTAGTTCTTGGGATCTTTAGGGTCGCCTTGTCTGTGAACAGGGATGACTTTGGCAACTTTCCAGATGTCCGGGATAATACCCAATGTTTGAGACTCGTTGAAGATGTGAGTGATGGGTCGGGCTAGGATAGAGGCCCCTAGACTGAGTAGTTTGGGTTCAAGGAGGTTGTGCCCAGCACCAGTGTGAGGGGAAAGACCAGCAAGAAGCTTCTGGGTCTCCAAGACAGAGATGGCCCTGAGGTAGAAGGGAGGTCAGGGGGTTACCCCATCGGGGGGGGCCAGATCCTTGGGATCATGGGGCTAGTGGGGGAGAGCTGGCAGGTCAGTGAACATGGAGTTAAAGGCAAGGGTGATTGTGAATGGATTGTTGCATTTAACCTCTCCAATGTTTATATCAGTGATCTGAGCTCTGGTGGACCCTCCAACCATGTTTTTGATGTTCTGCCAGAAGCTCCTATGGTTTCTGGCTGAGGAGAGTAGGGCATGTTGGCAGAGCTCGCTGTTGGGCAGTGCAAATGGTTCTCTCACAAGAGTTTCACAGCTGCCTGTACTCACAGAGGTCAGTGTTTGAGAGGGAGGCCTTGAACCTCACCCAGCACTTGTCCTTTTGCTTCATGAGGGAGAAAAAGCCACCATGGAACCACTTTGTGATAGTGCCCCTCACCCTCCTTTTTGTGAGGGAAGCATGGTTGTCTTGCAGGGAGTGAATACTGCAAGAAAGTTGTCAAGGGTCCCAGAGGGGTCCTTTGCTGCAGTGACCTGGGACCAGCTAGTTTGTCACAGGTCTGCAAGGTAGTCTCCAATGTTAAGCTTGGAGTAATTCCTCATCTGGATCACCCTGCAGGGAATTTGGGGAGAGGAAATGCCCCATATACAGTAGATGGGAGAGTGATCCAAGGTGACATCTGGGAGAATACCACAGGAGACAATTCTATCCGGTCTGTTGCTCAGCAGCCAATCAATGCTTGAACCCTTGTCCCCACACAGGAAGAGCCTTGTGGGTTCTGAAATGAGCTGGCTGAGGGCGAGACCAGCCCGCAGGAGGGCTCATATTGCTGGACGTTGTGGGCCTTCGAGTTGAGGCTGAAGTCACCTAGGACTAATATCTCATTTGAGCCAACCGTGGGGCTGAGACAGTCAAGAAGGGAGGACAGCCCTAGCACACCATCCTTTGGAGGATTGAAGGCATAGATTAGGTGTACCTTTTTGGTGTTGCCTAGCAGGAGAAGGGCATGCAAGAACTCACAGGTGTGGGATGGGTGTGTTGAATGCCTTATGACAGATACATTTAGGTAACTCTTATAGCAGAGGAGCACCCCACCCCCTCTCTTGTTCCCTACTCTGTCTAGCCTGACAAGGTTGTACCCCAGGAGGACACATGCAGAGTCAGGGATGTGGGGCTTCAGCCAGGTTTCCATGACCCCCATAATATCAGTGTTGTAATGTGCCACCCAGGCTGTGAGCTCTGCTAGGTTAGGTAGTAAGTATATTGAAACATGTTACTCTTTCACCTTGTTAATGCCCATATGATGTTTGAATGTTTCGATCATATCAGCTCTCTCCCTCCTTTGCTCTTTCTAAGGTATACATAATGAGCTCTGTTAATCTATCCTTAAATGTTTTCTGATGCAGTCCCTGCACCGTTTTGGTTGCCCTTTCTCAGGAATGCCTCCATTTTGTTAATGTCCTTGTGCAGGTGCGGCCTCCAGTGCTGCACGCAGTACTCCAGATGAGGCCTAACCATTATCGTGTAAAAAGGAGTTATTACCTTCCTCTTACAACTTGCGATACCCCTACTAATACACCCCAACATCCCTCTAGCCTTACCTACTGTGTTAGTGGTCTGCTTGGATGATTTCAGGTCATCTGTGATGATGATACTCAAGTCTCTTTCTTCCCTTGTGATTGCCAGCAACTCCCTTCCCAACCTATATATGGCTTTAGGGTTTCTCTTCCCTATGTGCATGATCTTGCACTTCTTTGCATTAAACCCCAGCTGCCACTCTTCCAACCATTTTGCCAGTTTATCCAGATCTCTTCTCATTCTGCCCATCCCATCTGTATCATCTACTCTGTTGCAGATCTTGGTGTCATCTGCTAGCAGACAAACCTTACTCTCCAGTATATCTACAATGTCACTGATGAAGATATTGAAGAGTACTGGCCTCAGGACTGATCCCTGAGGTATCTGACTTGTGACTTGCATCTCTTCTCACTGTATACCATTTACCACCACTCTCTGTTTTCTGCTCACCAACCAGTTTGCCACCCACTTGACCAACTTCTGACCCACCCTGAGCATCCCCAGCTTATTAATCAATCTTCTATATGGAAAAGTATAGAAAGCTTTGCTGAAGTCAAAGCAGGTGACATCAGCTGCACCCCCTTGGTCCACCACTCTGGTTACCTACTCAAGGAAATTTTTTATTTTTATTTTTTCCCACCTATCCCCAGCCTGCCACCCCCGACCCATCAAGGGAGACATTAGACATCCCACTGCCCGCAACCCTACCCAAATGGGCCCCCTGAACCCCATGGAGCCGCAGTTTTATTCCCCAGGTGGGGACAGGGTGGGGGCACAGATGCCCCGATACTTACATTTCATTGATCTAGGGTCCGTCGGGCAGGTGCAGGCAAATCGTGGGCACATCTCAGTTCCCCATCTTCCCGGTGGTGGCCGGTCACTACATAGAAACATATACATTGATGACAGATAAGGAACACTTGGCCCACCTAGTCTGTCAATTTCCCTACCTACAGAATAAGCTGCAGATCCTATTTAACCAACAGCCTATTTCTTCCTACCCCCCCACAAAAATTGCTTCATGTCTGTCCCATGCATTCTTGAATTCTCACACAGTTTTAGACTCCACAGCCGTCTCAGGAAGGCTGTTCCATGCGTCCACCACCCTGTCTGTGAAAAAACACTTCCTCACATTGCCCCTGAGCCGTCCCCCCTCTATCTTCAAATTGTGTCCCCTTGTTCTTGCACATCTCTTTTTCTGAAAGATGCTACCCTCTTGGACTTCGTTGATTCCACTGAGGTACTTAAAAGTTTCTATGATGCCCCCCGCCCTTTCCTCAAGGGTATGCATATTAAGCTCCTTTAGTCTCTCCTTGTATGGCTTCTCTTGCAGACCCTGCACCATTTTAGTTGCCCTCCTCTGGACTGCCTCCTTCCTGCCTATATCCTTGCAGAGATGGGGTCTCCAGAACTGGATGCAGTATTCCAGATGGGGTCTCACCAACTGTCTGTACAGAGGGATAACAACTTCCTGTTTTCTGCTGGTGATGCCTCTCCCTACACATCCCAGTATCCCCCCAGCCCTCCTAACTGCCTTCTCACATTGCTTGCTAACCTTAAGGTCATTCAAATGTATTACCCCCCAGGTCCCTTTCCATTTTTGTTGTTATTACTACCCCTCGTTGTGCACTCTTCCCCTGGGTTTTTGTTTCCCAGGTGCATTATTTTGCACTTCTTTGCATTCAGTCCAAGCTGCCTTACTTCTGACCATTCCTCCTACCTTGCCAAGTCCCTTCTAATCCTTTCTCTGCCTCTTTGTGTATCATCCCTGTTGCAGATCTTTGTGTCATCTGCAAAGAGGCATACTTTCCCTTCTGGTCCCTCTGCAATGTCACTTATAAAGACATTCACTGACCTACACAGCCAGTAGAGTGTTATGCTTGTGCAACTCTGTTAGTTTGGTTTTGGCCATTTGCAGTCTCTATTCCTGAGGAATTACCACCCTGTAGGGGTATGAAAACAAGGAACCCTCGGAGAGGGTTCCACCCCTAGAGGTGCCATGGGACGATTCCCGTGGCTAAAGGTACCTTAGGAATTCCTCTAAGGAGAGAGTGCTGCTGCTGCTGGAGGAGGAAGGGAGGATGGTGGGCAAAGAAAACATGCTTCACAATGAGGCTGAGAGGAACTGCTTATATAGCTCAGGAAGTGGGAGTGGCTGGCTGATTGGTCACTGAACTCCAGACAAAGCCTTTCCAATTCATTAACCTATGCAGCCAGTATAGTGGTATGCTTGTGCTACTGTGTTAGTTTGGTTTTGGATGTTCGCACTCTATTCCAAGAGGAATTACCACCCTGTAGAGGTATGAAGGCAAGGAACCCTAAGATAGGGTTCCACCCCTAAAGGTGCCATGGGACGATTCCCGTGGCTAAAGGTACCTTAGGAATCCCCAAAAGAAATGTAATATCATCCCCAAAAAGGATGCAACATGAAGCATTTAAGCAAGCAATAACTGTGACATTGGAGCAGTAACTGTAACATATGAACATATGAAGAAGCCAGCAGAAGAAGGCCATTTGGTCTATCAAGTCTGCTCGTATTGCAGGCTCCACAGCTTGAGCTAATGTCCCTGCCCTCCCTCCCCACTCCTCCCATCCTCCCTACCCATGATTCTTATCTTCCCCCTATGCCTATCATAGCTTCTCTTAAAGTTGCTCTCTGTCTTTAATGAGGTGACCTCTTCCGACAGTGCATTTCAAGTGTCCACCACCCTTTCCTATTTTTGCAAGCTTTTGGGGTATAATGCTGATTATTTGTTTGTTAAATTTTTAATTTATATATTTATGCGGTATGAAATGCTGTAAAGTTTTGTGCGGCGCCCAGAGCCTTGGGGATTGGGCATCTTTTTAAATGAACTTGCCTTTGCCTTTCTGTGAAGAAGTGCTTCCTAACATCCCTCCTAAACCTCCCACCCTCCAGCTTAAGACTGTGCCCCCTCATGAAATGATTGCCCCTCAGCTTAAAGAGACTTTCTTTATCAACATTATTTATCCCTTTCAAGTACCTGAATGTCCCAGTCATGTCCCTGCTCTCTCTCCTGTCTTCCAGGGAGTACATGTTCAGTGCCCTCAGCCTCTCCTCTTATACCTTGCCCTGCTGACCAGCTATCATCTTTGTAACCCTCCTCTGTACTTTCTCCAGCAGGTTAATGTCCTTTTTGAGTAACGCAGTAGTGGAGAAGCATAGGCAGTTTGATAATGCAATGAGATGCTCAGTTGGATAATGTAATGAATACCCAGGCTTGCATAGCATGATACAGATTGTTTGCATTGAGATTAGAGGATCCCCTAAGGAGAGAGGGAATGGCAGGTCATCCTCCACCTCCATCCAACAGTGGAACCTACCTAAAGAAACTAGAAGAAACAACTATGCTGACTAAGTGTTATGACCTGAGGCAATGGCAGAGAGAAAAACAACCCTATGAGGAGGAACTCTCTTGGGATCCAAGGCCTAGGTCGCCTTCCCTCCAGGCTTGAGATAGTTTAGTTAGTGACAGCTCTGCAGCTGTAATCTGGAAAACCCAATTAAAGGGAGGTGGAAAATATTCCAATTTGGAAGAAAGCTCTCACTCAAACCCTCTAGCGGGGACGCTGTGGAAGGTTGAGAGAAAACTCTGCAACAATACGTGCATCCAAGGCGCAGGAGGAGAGCAACAACTGCTGAGGCACTCACCTAGCCTACCCACCCTAAATCAAACCAGGTGAACCAGAGGCAATCATAGGGAGAATGCGGTGAAGGTACCTTGCTAGGGAAACCACTAAAGTCAATGGCTAACTGTTATAGTGGAACACTAGAGCCAAAGGAGATCATCGTAACCACCCTTCACAGCTTGTCTTAAATTCTACACTAGGAGTTGCTGTCACATAGCAGGCAGCTAAAGCCAAGCCCGGGGCAAGGACATTTCCAGCTATGGGCCAGGTGAGAAGAATTCCATCCCAAGTTGGACACGATTGAGATGCGGACTAAATGCAAAGCGAGACCGCCAGCTGCAGGAACTCTGCGCAGATAGAATGGCTGTCATGCCCCAGAAATTGACTGAGAGCTGAAAAGCTGGTGAGCTGAATGAGCATGGTGTGCTAAGATCATAATGAGCCTGGAGTGCTGAGACCTTGCAAGGTTGAATGCAGATTGAGTGCAGCAGAATCCCAGAACCTGAAGCCGAGGGGATGGCAGTAGGCATGAAGCAATGGTTTGCGTAAACAAGGAGCAACGGTTGCATAAGCAAATCTGGACCTGCACGTAGGTCAGTAAGCAGAAGTAGTGATAGGTGAACCTGCATGGAGTCTGCATAACATAGGGCTGGATATTCAGACTGCGCCCGGCTGTGGCGCAAGCCTGGGTGCAGTGCAACTGGGCTGCGCCAGGGCATGGACAGGGTGACATTCAATGATGCTGTGCCATGGCTCTGCACCATTGAATATAGTACTGAGGGCACACATACTGTGCACAGTGCAGTGGCACTGCACCAGTGCAAGTGGCAGAACGGGAGCAGAGGGATGCGCCAGCACAAGTGGGTTGCACTAGGTGCATCACCCGTGATATTCAGCGCTGGTCATGCAAATATGGCCATTATGCATGCAAGGCACAAACTGGGCCATTTGCATGTCATTATGGCCCCATCTACATGCAGTGCACCACTGACTTGCGCCTGGCACCCTGCCAGGCAGCAGCCATCAGGGAGCACCACCCTGCAGCCCCATGGCGGTTGCCACTCCCGTTCACCAAATTATGGGCATACGGACGTTTAACATCCCTGGTGGTCGAGTGGACCAGTCTCCATTGCCCAATCATGGGCATATGTTTATGTCAACCCTGGTGGTCCATTGGAACCCCCCCATCACCTGATCATAGGCATATGTCAGTTTCACTTCCCTGGTGGTCCAGTGGTACCCCCCTCCCCACTCACCCACTGTGGTCCCCCACCACCCTGCACCCTCCCATCAGCGGCAGGCGGCAGCTCCCCACCCGCATGCTGCCTGGCCGCCCGCCGACTGACTGCGTACAGTATGGTCTGTACACCTATTGGTCCACTGCGTGGACCAATGGGTGTGCAGTCCATGCAGTACTACACAGGCCCATTATGTGAATAAATGCATTCATTCCCATAACAGGCCTTTGTAGTACAGTATGGTCTGCACGCCCATTGGTCCCCACAGACCGTACTGTATGCAGTCAGTTGGCCGGCCGGCGGCATGCGGGTTGGGTGCTGCCACCTGCCGCTGATGGGGAGGGGTGGAGTGGAGGGTGGCGCGGGACAGCAGTAGGTGGGTTGGGAGGGGGTTACCACTGGACCACAAGGGAAGTGACACTGATGTATGCCCGCAATCGGGTGATGGGGGGGTTCCACTGGACCACCAGGTACTGTTCGCTTACATATGCCCGCAATCAGGTGATGGGGGGTCCACTGGACCACCAGGGCTGACATTAACATATGCCCATGATCTGGCGATGGAGAGCGGTCTACTGGACCACCAGGGATATTCTACACATATGCCCGCAATTGGGCAATCGGGAGCGGTCCACTGGACCACCTGGGAAATATTGTAATGATGCCCCCGATCAGGTGATGGGGCAGGGGAGAACAGTGCTCCCAGGGCAGGGAGCATATGGACAGTGTTCTGGGTAGGCGGGTGGCCACCCACAGCCGGTGGCTGCCGTGTTGCACCCTGCAATATGGCAGCTCACCTGTGGATGGACAGGACTTGCTCCTGGTTTTCCCAGTAACAACTTTATAGCCCCCCGAGCAGCGCAGGGCAGGTTTGTGTCAGCATATGCGCCACCCATCCCAGGCTGAATATCGGGATGTGCTGCACATGCATGGGCATGTTCCCCGCACTTGCGCTGCATACATTACCAATGTGCCCCGGTGCATCGGAAGTTGCACAGAGCAAATTGCCCCTGGTTGCACCATGTGCAACCCTTTTGAATATCCAGCCCATACTGTATAGCAATTAAACAGCACTGGATTGGGGGCAAGCCAGCCAGACCTGAATAGCCAAATCAAGGTGATAAATACTCTGAGGATTTTTCGGCTGCGAGGCAAGATTTAATATCAAAACAATATTAACAGCCTCAGCAGGAGCTTAGTTGTCTGACTTCAGAGTTGTAACTGCAATAAAAGGGAGAAGATGCTTTGAAAGCAGGTGTAGCCAGGCAGTGCAATGAAGCTGCAAGTAGAATGAGAGCAGGAAAAGCGAGGGTCAGAGTAAACTGTGTCAGGTGAAAAGAATTGAGCATGTAACATGGAGCAGCTATGGCTGAGCTGAAACACACAGATAATGATTGCAGTTGCATTGTAGTAGGTTGAGTGTGGTGAGCACAGTGTAAAAACACAAGCTCTGAGTACAATAGTAATGAAAGCAAACAGCAGCAGTAGTATGAGCTCTGAGTAGCAGTATGCTAGAAGCTCAGAAACAAAGCCCCCCCCCCTCAAAAAAGGAAGGAAGCACACACAGCCAAAGGCAAAATACAAACCAGAAGCAAGAAAAGAAACACAGAAGCCCAGCAGAGACAAGCAGGAGCAGCAAAGGCTGGGGGGCAGGCCCCAGCCAGCCAGGGAGGGAGGCCCAAGCAACTCAGAGGACAAACAGACAGAGCCTTTGGCTGAAAAGAAAAAATGCTTCACAATGAGGCTGAGAGAAACTGCTTATATAGCTCAGGAAGTGGGAGTGGCTGGCTACTTGGCCACTGCACTCCAGGCAAAGACTTTCCAATTAAAAAGGACTGGACCCGGTACTGAACCCTGCAGTACCTCACTAGTAAGCCCCCTTTCTTCAGAGTGGACTCCATTTACAATTACCTTCTGTGTCCTGTTGTCCAGCCAATGTTTTACCCAGACCACCACACTGGGACCCACTCCCAGGCTGGTGAATTTGACTATTAATCTTTTATGTGGGACTGTGTCAAATGCCTTGCTAAAGTCTAGGTAGGCTATGTTCACAGCCCCTCACTGGTCTACTACTTTGGTCACCCAGTCAAATAAATCAATTAGATTTGTCTGACATGGCTTTTCTGCTGTGAACCCATGCTGCCTTGGGTCCTGTGCCCCACTGGCCTCTAGGTACTCAACAATTCTTTCCTTCAGAAGTGATTTCATCACTTTCCCTAACACAGAGGTCAAACTGACAGGTCTGTAGTTTCCTGCCTCTGTCTTGCTGCCACTTTTGTGAAGGGGAATCATATCCACCTTCTGCTAGTCCTCAGGTACCATACCATCCTCCCATGATTTGTTAAAAAAAAGTAGTCAGTGGTCTCACTAGTTCTCTTCTTAATTCTTTTAGAATTCTGGGGTGAATTCCATCAGGCCCCATTGCTTTGTGCACCTTTAGTTTTAGGAGTTCCTTCAGAACCCTTTCTTCTGTGAAAGGACTGGGATCGACCTCCCTATCCAGAGTGCTTCTGTTAATTGGATTAGGCACCTCCTTCTTCTCCTTTTTTGTGAATACTGAGCAGAACTATTCATTCAGTATCCTTGCTTTTTCACTGTCCCTCTCTGCCCACCCACCATCCATTCTATTCAGCCTCACTATCCCTCCCTTTGTCTTTCTACGCTCCCTGATATACCTATAAAAGGTTGCATCCCCCTTCTTAACCGAGTTGGCTATCTTTTCTCAGTTTGGGCCTTTGCTATTCTGACTACCCTCCCTGCTTTCTTCTGCCTTAACTGGTACAGTTCTCTGTCCTGCTCCTTCTGTATTTCCTTACACTTCCTAAATGCTATCTTTTTCTCCCTAACCTTCCCCGCCACCTCTTTTGAGAACCATAGTGGCTTTTTCTTTCATTTTGATTTGTTTATTTGCATCACACAAAGGTTTGTTGCCTCTGTGATGGCAGTTTTGATGTTTACCCATTGTTGCTCCACCCCTCTTTCTAGCCTGTTTGCTAGAGCTTTTCTAAGGCACTCTCCCATCTTGCCAAAGTCAGCCTTCCTGAATCTCACTTTTGTATGGCTTGACTCTGTAGCTGAGTTTATCATGAACCACACTGTTTGGTGGTCACTTGTTCCCAGATGGCTACCCACTTCTAGATCTGAGATCCACTCACTGTCCCCATTTGAGAGTATGAGGTCTAAGATTGCTCCCTCACGAGTGGGTTCCAAAACTAGCTGTCTGAGGCATGTCACCTGAAGGGCATCAAGAATGGCCCTGCTTTTGGATGCGGCTGCAGCCAAGGTGCTCAAGTTTACATCTGGTATATTCAGGTCCATCAACATTATTTCCCCTTTCTCTGCCATCCTAAGGATGCCTTCTAACTTATTCTTGTCCAGTCCCTCCCACTGACATAGGGGTCTATATACAACCCCTGTGCAGATTGTGGTGTCATATCCATTCTCTAAGGTGACCCACAGTGCCTCCTCTCCTCCCTGTTTACTCTTTTGTTCAGTTGCTTTTATCCCTTCCCTTACATTGAAAGCTACTCAGCCCCCTCTTCTCCCCTCCCTGTCTCTTCTGTAGGTTGTGTTTTTCCATTTTTTCTACCCTCCCCAGACAGCATGTGACTCCCCTGACATCATGGCACAAGGCACCAACATCAACTCTGTACAATGACCGCCATCCCATTCTAATGGGGCTTACAGTACTCCAAACCACTGCTCGTAGTCATGCAAGTGTCAGACATCGGCCTTTTTCCTCCCCGGAGAAGGCAAGCTGTCATAGGATGCTCAAGCCTATCTGCCCCCTGCTGACCCTCCAGCGACCCAAGTCCACTCCCTAACCTGGGTCTCTGGCATGGTGTGAAGTGTGGCATCCAGCATCTCAACCCTCAGTGCCACCGGGTCTGCAACACTCAAGGAAATTTGTGAGATTAGTTTCACAGGACCTTCCTGTTGTAAACCCATGCTGTCTTAGATCATGTGCTCCTATAAATTTCAGGTGTTGAACTATCCTTTCCTTGAGGACTTCCTTCATAATCTTGATCACTACTTAGACTGACTGGTCTGTAGTTCCCTGCCTTCTCCCTGCTACCACTCTTGTGGAGTGGGATCACATGAGCCCTTCTCCAGTCTTCTGGGACCTCTCCTGTGCTCAGAGCCTCACTAAACAGTTCTGCTAATAGCTCTGCTAGTTCCACCCTTAGCTTCTTTAGTACCCTGGGATGTATGCCATCTGGTTCCATTGCCTTATCTACCCTGAGCTTGGTGAGCTCTTGTAGGACCCTTTCTTTTGTGAAAGGACTAATGCACACCTCCCTCCTCCCTTTGCCCATGGTGCTGAGCTCTGTGCCCTGCCCTGCCTTCTCCTCAGTAAATAGTGAGCAGAAATATTTATTTATGATAGATGCTTTTCCTTGGTCATCCTTCACATACTCCCCCTTATCCCTTTTGATATTAGCAATACCACCTCTGGACTTTCTCTTTTCACTAATGTATCTATTGAAAGTCTTGTCCCTTTCCTTTACAGTTTGTACTAGTGTTTCCTTGGTTTGGGCCTTTGCCTGCCTACTGCTTTCCCTGCTTCCCTTAGGGAAGTTTGGTATGCCTCCCTATCTTCGTCCCACTGTGTTCCCTTATATTTCCTGAAGGCCAGCCTCTTGGTTCTGACCTTTCCTGCTCCTGTTTCTCTTTCTTTTGCTCTTGCTTTTCTCTCTAACACAATGGGAAGTTGCAGGTTATGCAAGGGATGTCCCATGAGGAAAGGCATGATGAACTGAACTTGGGATCCCTTGAGGACAGGAGGAGAAGAAGGGAGGACTTGATTGAGATGTTTATTTAAATATATATAAAAGGGACTAGCAAGGCATAGGAGGAGAATCTATTTCAATGGATTGGAGTTACTAACACTAGGGGCCACTGTATGAAGTCATTGAGAGGCAAGGTCCTGGGTACTGTGTGGACCTTCTTCACTGAGAGGGTGATAAATGATGGAAATAGTTTGCTGGAGGAGGTGGTTGGGGTGGCAACAATCATAGAGTTTAAGTTTACATGGGATAAGAGTATGGGTATATGGAGTGTGGGAGAAACATAAAAACATAGAATTTGATGGCAGATAAGGACCATTTGGCCCACCCAGTCTGCCCATTCCCCTGCTTAATGGATAAGCTGCAGATCCTAGTTAGCCCACAGCCTACTTCCTCCTACCCCCCACTAGAATTGCCTTATGTTTCTCCCATGCAAGTCTTGAATTCCTCCACTGTTTTTGATGCCATGACTTCTTCAGGAAGGCTGTTCCATGCATCTACAACCATCTCCATGAAAAAATACTTCCTCACATTACCTCTGAGCCATCCCCCTGTCTTCAAGTTGCGCCCCTTGTTCTTGCACATCTCTTTTTCTTAATGATGCTACCTTCTTAGCCTTTGTTGATTCCCTTCAAGTATTTGAAAGTTTCTATCATGTCCCCCCCTCCTTTCCATGAGGGTATACATATTAAGCTTCTTTGGTCTTTCTTCATATGTCTTCTGTTGCAGACCCTGCACCATTTTGGCTGCCCGCCTCTGGACAGCCTCTACCCTGTCTATGTCTTTGTGGAGATGGGGTCTCCAGAACTGCATGCAGTACTCCAGATGGGGTCTCACCAATTGTCTGCACAGAGAGATTACAACTTCCTGTATTCTACTGTGATGCCTCTCCGCATGCATCCCAGTATCACACAGCCCTCCTTGCTCCCTTCTCACATTGCTTGCCTACCTTTAGGTCATCTGATATATCGATCCCCAGGTCCCTTTCCATTTTTGCTGTTGTCAGTATCTCACCCCCCCCCAATTGTGTGCTCTTCCCCTGGGTTTTTGTTTCCCAGGTGCATTACTTTGCACTTCATTGCATTGAATTCAAGCTGCCATACATTTGGCCATTCCTCCAACCTTCCCAGGTCCCTTTTCATCCTTTCCACACCACCTTGTATATCAACCCTGTTGCAGATCTTTGTGTCATCTGCAAAGAGACATGCATTTCCTTCCAGTCCCTCTGCAATATCACTTATAAAGACATTAAAAAGAGCCAGACCCAGTACTGAACCCTGTGGTACCCCACTAGTAACCCCCCTTTCAGCACTGTGGACTCTGTTTACTATTACCCTCTGCATCCTGTTGTCCAGTCGATGTTTTACCCATGCTACCACCCTGGAACTCACTCCCAGGCTGGCTAATTTGTTTATTAATCCTTCATGTGGGACTGTGTCAAATTCCTTGCTAAAGTCTAGGTAGACCATGTCCACAGCCCTTCCTTGATCTACTACTTTGGTCACCCAGTCAAAGAAATTGATTAGATTCGTCTGACATAACCTTCCCACTGTGAATCCATGCTGCATTGGGGCCTGTTCCATTTTCCCTATTACTGAGGTCAAACTGACAGGTCTGTAGCTTCCTGCCTCTGTCTTGCTCCCACTTTTGTGAAAGAGAATCACATTCACCCTCCTCCATTCATCAGGTATCACACCATCCTCCCATGATTTGTTAAAATGGGTAGTCAGTTGCATTACTAGTACTCCCCTTAGTTCTTTTAGAACTCTGGGGTGAATCCCATTAGTCCACATTACTTTATCCACCTTCAGTTTTAGGAATTCTTTCAGAACTCCTTTTGCTGTCTCCCCCATCAAGCAAGGCACCAGTGAGAACTGGTTATTGGGTCAGTGCTAGCAGGCCTGTCTCTCTAAGGTGTTGGTGGTGCTAATGTTTGAGCATGTGGCTGATGACCAAGCTGTTGATTGGAATGGGTGCTACTGCTGTTCCTCAGTTGTGTTCTGTCTAGAATGCCATGGTGCTCACAAACTGAAAAGAGTGAGACCCTGACATGTCAGCTGTCTGTAAAAAAGAGATCAGTGGCAGCCGTGGAGCCAGGGACTGTCGACCAAGCTGCCTGGGGCTTCTCTTCTCTCTCAGATGTTGGGGGGAGCATTTCCATGATGCCTGTGCTATAGGTCTTTTCCTCAAGGGCCAGTGAGGAAATCCAGTAATCACTGAGCCTCTATTAGTTTTTTGAGCTCGTTGACAGTTGCTTGCGGGTTGAGCACCATGAATGGAGGACAGTCTGCACAGTCCCCATTGCAGGGAGTGAACATTGGGGGGGTGGGGATGATCAGAAAGCCTGCGCTCTCATTACACTGGCCTCCCAGTGCTTGCTGGTAGGTGTGTGTGTGTGTGTGGGAAGACAGTACCCAAGAACTGCATAATTGAATGGATTCCAGCAATCATGCCGCATGCACCATGACCCAAAAAATTACAGTTGTTGAGTGTTTACCAACATTCTACTTCACTGTCTTTATTTTGTCATGGGCTGTGGTTATACCCATGGAATCGGAGGAGCTACATAGGAGCAGTTTGAATTTGATGGCAAACAAGGACTGCTAGGCTTACACAGTCTGCTCATTCCCCTACCTATTTGATTTGCAGCAGAACCTTGTTAATCACAGCTGAGCCCCCTCCCACCACTAGAATTACCTTATGCTTGGTGCATGCACTCTTGAATCCACCCTGGCAGAGAAGGGATCTCCAGAAGTACATGCACTACTGCAGACAGGGTCTCACCAACTAGCTGGACAGAGGGATAGCAACTTCTTATTTTCTACTGGTGATGGCTCTCCCTATGCATCCCAGTGTCCCCGAAGCCCTCCTTACTGCCTTGTCACATTGTGTGCCTACATCAGATAGGACTAACCCGGAACATTTTCAATTTTTGTACTCATTAGTAGCCCCCCGTGTACTCGTCACCTCATTTTTTGTTTCACAGGTGCATAACTTTGCACTTCTTTGCATTGAATTTAAGCTGCCTCACTTGTGACCATTCCTGTAACCATGCCAGGTTCACTGCCATCCTTTCCACACCACTCTTGTGTATCAACCGTGCTGTGGATCTTTGTATCGGCTGCAAACGGCAAGACTATTCCTTAAAGGCTGTCTGCAATGTCACTACAATCACATTCACAACTTGTGGACACCAGCAGTTGTGTATTGTTGTGTGGGCTTGCAACTTGAAGGGAGCTGGTGGAGCACAGCTTCAGATCTGGCGGTCAGGGAACTGCACCGTGGGAGGCAGGAGAGCTGTGTGCCCATTCAGGGGCTCTCAACTAACAACAAAACAGAACTTTAAATGATTATTTTGTACTTGATGTCCTTAAATGTTTGCAGTCTGTTAAGTTTAAAAAAATGTTATGCTGATTTTCAATATTTCCACGGTTTGCATTTTCCAGTTATTTTTTCTGGGAAACATGGAGGTAGTCTTTGGACAAGGTTAGATTATTTAAGTCAGAATGGGTCTGGTGTCCATCCTACTGGTCATTTGGCCTTGATAAAGCAGATGGGATTGGCATTCTTTTTTCAGGAGCATTCATTTCAGCTATCAAAACTGATAGATGTAATTCCCCGGAGACTTTTGATTCTGAATGGTTTATGGCTCAACACCCCTACTAGATTCGCTGTAGTTTATGGACTACAGTACAAAGCTGAAAGGGCTGGCCTTTTGATATCCCTCCAGCCTTACCTGGTTACCTCCCAGCAAATGTTTTCCAGGTGGTGATTTCAACGTGGGGTTTCATTGTGTACACATAACTAATCAAGGGGAATAAAAGTATTGTGATGTCCAAGCCCTTGAGAACTGCATCCAAAAGGGGAGTTTAGTAACTGGGCTAAAATTTCAGACCTCAGGCCCTTCATTTACTACACTTACAAAACAGGGATATATGTTTCCTCTAATGACCATATATTCACCTCGCCCAACATATGTATAATTTCTTTCACTACTTCACTTTCCAAATTTTCTGACCACTTAATTTTAACCCTACAAATCCAGGACCCCAAAAACCTTTGTATAAAACAAAACCATTGGAAGCAGGTAAAGTCTGCTAGGCACAAGAGCCTATATTCAGGGGTGACCTGGTAGCACTGGGTGGGTAAGTGCTAGAGGTTGTGAGACTCAAACCCAGGTCTGGTCTGCTGGAGGTACCAAGCTCATTCACAGCTCATTACTCTAACCTGAAGGCTATACTGCCAGCCCAATTAAAAGACACAGACTGAGAATGTATGGAAGGAAATGTGGGAAGTTCAGCTAACTTGAGCTGCCTCATTAGCAGCAGAACAAAAATATGGGACACAGAGTAAGAAGCAACAAGTTAATATGTCTGACACCTGTAAAGAACACATTGAGACAAAATATATGTCCCATCTGAAAAGACCAGATGGTTCTGTAACATCACATAATTTGGAAATGGCAAACATTGTATACAAGCATACCGAGAAACTGTTTCCTAAATCAGAAAGCGCTTTGGATGGAACATCAGATTTTCTATATGATCTTCTCATCCCAGAGGTGCCATAGGTGATCATGGATGGTTTGGTGATCCCTCTACCAGCAGGGGAAATTTACCAGACAGTGACATTGTGTACAGAGGTATAGCCCCTAGAACTGATAGGTTGCCTATCGAGCGTTATACAAAATTGTTGGATGACTTAGTTGACTATTTGGTTCCCCTTCTGAAAGACATAGTGCAGGGAAAATAAACATTCGGACAGAAAGGTCAGAAAGCTTTTTGATTTATTTATTTAAAAGGGGTGATAAAACTGATTTACACAACTGGAGGACAATTAATTTATTAAACATAGACTGGAAAATATTGTGAACAATCCTTGGTAACAGGTTACTAGATGTGGCTCATATATTAATTTCACCTACACAGGTATGTACGATCCCAAAGTGTACTGTGCAGACCAATTTATTTCTTCAGTGAGAAGTACAGTATGTGCAAAATCAGATGCTCATGGGTGCATCATCAGTTTAGACCAGGCAAAGGCCTACGATGTGGTGAACCATGAGATTCTGTTTTCTGTGCTTCTTCATTATGGTATACTTTCAATGTTTGTAGCCTGGATTAGATGGTTATAAAGGGGTATTACCATTAGACCAGTAGTGAATTGTCTCCCAGGAGCTGCAGTTTTGCCTGAGAAGGGTGTGAGATAGGGGTGCTCATTAAGCCCCCTGTTATATGTTTTTAGTATTGTTCCCCTCCTTAGAAAGATCAAGCAGTGTACAGAGATACAGCATGTGGGGGAAGGGGGCCATGCTGTATGTTTCCTTGTGTAATGGCCTGTGCTGATGATATCTGTCTTGTGGTGGCTAACAAATACTCTGCCACAGTGGCATTAGAAATCATTTCTGATTTCTTGCATATTTCAGGTGCAGCACTAAATAAAAAAAAGGTTGGGGTTTGGTATTAAAACATACCTTAGACCCTCCAAGTGGTGCAATTAAAGGGATTACTATTGAGCCAGGCCCAGTACAGGTGTTGGGAATATTATTTGGGGATGGCAGTTTGTCTGCACAGAATTGGGAAGATGCCTTGAGAACAGTGACATCCAAGGTAGAAAAATGGAAGAATTGGCCTATGACCAAAAAGAAAAGAGAGTATCTAGCAAAAACCTTAATTGTTTATATGTAAATTATGTTTTTTCTTTACCTACCAGATTGGAAACAAGGGCTTACAGTATTTTTTTAGGCTCTTGTGGGGCAGTGACTTAACCCTATTAAAAGAGAAGTTACATATAGTCCCATCAAATCATAGAAGCATAGAAACATAGAAGTTGACGGCAGATAAGGACTGCAAGTCCCATCCAGTCTGCCCATTTCTTTTTCTACCTTATAAATGTGCCAGGTGGCCTTAATATGATAAATCCAGTTGTGTTTTTCTTTTCCATTTATGTTTATGCAAATGTTGTGTCTATTTTGAAAAAGTGACAAAAAGCATGGATTCCATTGTTTCAGGACATACATATTTTTTTTCTTTTCATAATGGCATATGGGACATTGGGGAGTGTTTAGAAATTTACTGGGTTGGGAGAGGATGATTTGGTTTCACAATTCCAGAAACTAAAAACATGGAGACTCACAGTACAATGTGTTGTACTTATGAATAGGAAACGATTCTATAAATATATTGCATCTACACATTGTAACTGTGATCCATGTTTTAAATGTCAACCGTTAATATGAAAGAAATGTTTACTGGACCAGATTTTGGCACCTCGGGTACCACCTAATATGTGGGACATGGTATGGTTGGTTAAGTTACCATGAAAAATTAGATGTTCAATCATCACCACAAATCTGTTGAGTAACGATATTGTTTAAAGGAGGAATGTCTTCGGCAAGAGGAAACAATGATGCATTTTATTTTTAAAGTGTCTGTTTATTGACGAATTATGGCCAGAATTAGCAAAACTGTGGCAGGTCCCTAAATTTCTGCAGATGACTCATGATGTCAGTCAGAAGAAATGCAAGTCCCAAGTGGGGTACCTCAGGGATCAGTCCTGGGGCCAGTCATCTTCAACATCTTCATCAGTGACATTGCAGATGGACTGGAGTGTAAGGTTTGTGTGTTTGCAGATGGCACCAAGATCTGAAACAGAGTAGATGATCCAGATGGGGTGGGAAGAATGAGAAGAGATCTGGATAAACTGGCAAATGGTTGGATGAGAGGCAACTGAGATTTAATGCAAAGAAGTGCAAGATCATCCACATAGCGAAGAGAAACCTGAAGCCATCTATAGGTTGGGAGGGGAGTTGCTGTCAATCACAAGGGAAGAAAGAGACTTGGGCGTCATTATCACAGATGACCTGAAATCATCCAAGCAGACCACTAAAGCAGTAGGTATGGCTAAAGGAATGTTGGGGTGTATTAATAGGGATATTGCAAGTCTCAAGAGGGAGGTGATAATCGTATTTAACAAGACACTGGTTAGGCCTCATCTGGAGTACTGCGTGCAGCACTGGAGGGCACACCTGCACAAGGATATTAACAAAATGGAGGCAGTCCAGAGAAGGGCAACAAAAATAGTGCAGTGACTGCATCAGAAAACATATGAGGACAGATAACAGAGCTCAATATGTATACCCTAGAGCAAAGGAGGGAGAGAGGTGATATGATCAAAACATTCAAACATCTTAAGGGCATTAACAAGGTGAAAGAGTCTAACATGTTTCAATATAAGAAAAATAGCAGGACAAGATGACCCAGCATGAGATTAGAGGGAAGCCAATTAAAGGGTAATGTGACGAAGTTCTTTTTCACAGTAAAGGGTGGTTGATGCATGGAATGGCCTACCCCAGGAAGTGGTGGATATAAATACAGTGCAGGGCTTCAAACAGGCATGGGATAGGCATAAGGGAGCAATACAGATGAGTATGAATAGACAGGCCAGTGACAGAATAAATGCCTAGGGCACATTCAAAAGGTAGAAAGAATGGGCAGACTGGATGGCCCTTGTAGTCTGTATCTGCTGTCAACTTCTATGTTCCTATGTTTCTATGATGTACTAGTTCATGTTTTTTTTCAGGATGGGTGGTAAAAGTTTCATCCTGATACATTTAGAATAGTTCTCATATGTATTAAGTAGAGAATATGGCATGTTAGATGTCTTTATAGTTTACACCAAAAATACATTTCTGTTGCAGGTCTCATTAGTATGGTCAATATGGAAGTTCAAATAACTTTTCAAAAAGATAGTCAGAAATTATCTAACAAAGTATTGCAAACATAGTGAAGACACTTTCCATGGTTGACTCCTTAATGTACAGTATGTCATATGTATTTGTGAGTTTCAGCTGTTTTGGGTTACTATGTCAGTGGTTTTGATTTGGGTGAGTAGTATATAATAATGGTGAAGGGTTAAGTGAAATGTAGCATGTAATAGGATTAAGAGAGTGGAAGAGGAGTTATGCTTACTTATTGCATTTTTGTGTGTTTTTCCCCTTTCCCCTGAATAGTAACATTTCTTTTGAGTTTAATATGATTTGTATGTAAGGTTTTGCACTATAGTTTATGTTTAATTCAAATTCCCCTACTCTGTGGTGGGGGGGTGCTATGACTGGTGCTGCAATGGGCAGTCTCCCTTGTACTGTGATGTGAATGGATGTTTGTGAGGCCGAGGGGCAGATCTCCTCCTCCTTGGTCTCTCTTGTGTTAGAGACCAAAGCTAGGAAGGATGTTATGCTGGAAAAACATTTCATGATGGCACCAGAGGCTACTGTAATGCTGAACACACACCAGGGAGAGGAGGAGATGGACATGAGAGTAGGCATTGTGCAGTGAAGAACCATGGAGGAGATTAAGTGTGTCATCCAGGGAAGGAGCATAATTTCTCAGAAAGAAGGAACACCCCAGGAAAGGGCATTGCAACACTAAGGGAATGAAATTGAGACAGACAAGGTGGTCCCTCAGCAGGAAGAGTCTACCATGATGGAGAACAATAAAGGAGAAGAAAAGTAAGAATAGACAACTGAACCCTTGAAGAGCTACCCGGAAAGGCAAATGGAAAAATTAATGGAGCCTACTGTTCTGGGTGGGAGCTGGGAGGTACAGTGTCAGGAATGAGGACAGCATGGGAAAAACAGTCCAGTAAGAGCTGTAATTATGCAGGAGCAAGAGAAAAAGGGCACAGATAAAGATAGTGATATGTTATTATTGAAGCAGAAAAAGACAAATTTAATGATTGGAGTGAATACTGGGGGAGGGATCAGAAAGAATTAAAGAAACGCAAAATAAAGGTAAAAAGAAATGGGAAGTACTTGGAGAAGGTATTTAGCAGCAGGCAGATCAGGGTTGAGCTGATTTCATATGGCATGCTGCAGGTATATCTGTAAATGTTCAAGGATGGGTAGCAACAATCCTTCAAAATGTTGGCTGGGTTAAATGACTGGATTGTTTATTGTTTATTGTTGAGAGCTTGGGTTCATACCTTTGAGCAATAGCTCTCTGCATAGGTTTCACATCAGGACAAGTACATATGAAATAGAGCATACCAAGTACAGTACATACAGGTAAGTGATTGGTTACAGGCATATTACAACAATTATTTCCAGGTAACAAGACATACAAGGAGAAGAAATGGTACATAGCAAATAGGGAAAGTACAGGGAAGCAAATGGTATGTAAGGGCTGGGATGCACATATTCCCTTAGAATTAGGTGGGAAAAATAGTGGGACAGAGAAACAACTGAAATTCAATCAAATGTAGCAACAGAAAACATGGCAGCAACAACAATTACCCCAGTGCAAAATAGTCTGACAGAAATTGTAAAAGCTAATGCATGCCCTGTGGAAAATAATGTATTTGATACTATTATTTAGCTAGAAGGAGAAGAAAATAGCAGACATAAAGGGGGGCAGTATAGCACAATGGTTTAAGGCTCTGAGCTGCAAATCTGGAGACCTGGTTTGAATCCTACGGCCCCCACTTGCATATACTGTGTGACCCTGAGCAAGTCACTTAATTTCCCTGTGCTCCCAGGTTGCACCTATAAAAAAGCTTTCAGCTTAGTGTGTCTTGCCTGGTTAAACAATTGGGAAAAAAAAGGAATGGATTGAGCACTCACCTCCCCCTTCCCACTCTCCTCCCCTGCCTTCCCTCTAGGCAAAAGTAGCAGGCACCTTCTGCAGGTATAAGAAGGATGGCGCCTGTAATGGGTAATGCTGAAGCTAGCAAAAGGAATGGCAGCCCAAGAGAAGCATCTGATACTGTGTGGACTGCAAACATACGGTTGTTGGCAGAAAATGTGAGACTTGCCTCAAATTCTGCAGCAAGGTGCAATGTGGCAAGCTTGAAATACAGAGGGGACATGTCAGATATCCAAGATAGGTTGTTTGTGGAGAGTTCACTATTGAAAAATATCATGAAATATTATGCCTGTGAGATTTATGCACTAATACACATGCCAGGTAACACCATATATGATACAAGCTTCAAACACCCAGTTGGTTTAAAGAGATTCTCAAAACAATACCAGATGCCAAAAAACACTGCCATCTCGAAGCCTTTTCTGGCAATTCCACTAACAAAACTAATGTTTAACAGGGTAACAGTACTTCTTTGCAATGAGGGTATAAATGTTGCAGACTGGCTGAATTATTATTATTACTGTATTATTATTGGCTGAATTAGCATTGCAAAGTAAATGGTTACCCAGAGCCAATTCTGGATGATGAGCACCTCTGGATTTGTAGCTGGAGATATAAGGTGACCTTCAAGCAAGACAATGCAGTGATTAAAATCTCACTAATTGCTTCTTTTTGGGGAGAGACAGAGGCATGGTGTTCTATGTGGGGCAACCCCGCACCTGTTATAAATGTGGGGATATAGGACACTTGAGCAATGCCTGTCAAAAACAAAAATGTGGCCTACATGGGGTTATAGGTCATATTAGTGCACAGTATAAGCAACCAATAAGGTGTAACTTATGTGACAAAGAGAGGCACACATTTAATATATGTAAATGGACCTCACACAACAGCCGCAATCAGGCCCTGAGAGCCAAACAAGATATCTATTTGACCTCAGCACAAAGGAACATATGAGGTTCCAAGAACTTATGTTACTAATTAATGAGGCAGCCACAAAGAGTGGCTAGACAACAGTCAGAAAGGCAAAAAGATGAAGTGAAAACAAGTAACCGTATTAATGAGACCCCTTTAATCATAGACTCCACCACAGAATAAGTTCAAATTGCAGACCGGAAGGAAAATCCAATACTAGAAAATGATGGTGCAGCAAAAGCGAAGGGGCATCCTGTACCATTAAAATGCAAGAGCAACAGCATTTGGCAGCTACCTGTTCAGAGCCCATTCCAAATGCACTGGAGAAGGAAGTAGAACAGCAAGATACGTCACCACCAGGAAAAAAAGTGGACCCATCATTTCATCTGGTAACCTGCTCAAAAGCTTCCCAGAAAGTGAGGACAGGACAGAAACTAGTGGGGGAAACTGTGTGTATACCCCCACGGAATGTGTATGAAGTCTTAATCAAGTTGGATGGGAAGAATTTGAGAGGGAGTCAGTTGTATCCTCTATTTCTTCCTCTAAACAAGATACGCAAGGAGAGGTAGAACTTGGAAAAAAACCTAAGCCTAAGAAGAGGAGGAAAAAGAGGAAATGACATAACTGTTAAGAATGTGAACATTAACACAATTTAATTAATTAATTAATTAATTAAAAGTTTTACCAGAAAGGCATATGGAGCAGAGTGTTGCTCAATTCCAGATGTGTCCTGGAGGACAGGGTAAGGTAGCAGTACAATACGATGCAGGGTAGATACAAGTACAATAATTACAGGGGAGAGTACAATAAGAAAACAGAATATCAAATCAAATCAAATTAAACTTTATTTGTAAAAGGCACCTTTCCAAAACCAAGGCGCCTGTACATAACATAATAAAAATCAATAAATAATTAAAACAGTGTTAAAAATTTATCCAAGGTGGCAACATTAAAAATCAATATATGCATGGCTAAAAAGAAATGTTTTTAATGCCTCCTTAAAACTTTGGACAGTCGGGCAATCTTGCACCTAAAGAAGTAGAGAATTCCACAGGGTTGGGGCCATAAAACTAAAAGATCTGGCCCCAGATGTCTTTAAACAAACCCTGGGAATCTCCAGCAATCCCTCGTCTGTGGATCGGAGAGAGCAGGAGGGACAGTAGGGACAAAAGAGATCTTTCAGGTAACCAGATCCCTGATCGAGTAGGGCCTTATAGGTCAGCAAATCGACCTTGAAGGTGATTCACCAGCATACTGGCAGCCAGTGCAGTCCACGGAGCACAGGCGTTATATGACTGGCCCTAGAAGAACCAGTCAATAGCCTGGCTGCTGCATTCTGCACTAGCTGCAGGCGGCGAATATCAACCCCCGGTAGCCCAAGATAAAGAACATTGCAGTAGTCAAGGCGGGAGGTATCAAAGGTGTGAACCAAAGTAGGAAGATCATAAGGAGGAACCAGGTGCTTCACCCGGGCGATGTTCCTCAGATGGTAAAAAGGGGCTTTGACAAATGCAAACACCTGAGATTTAAGTGTCAAACAGTCATCAAACACAACGCCCAGGTTCCACACCCGGTCTGAGGTAGTTAGCTGAACGCGCCCAAGCCATAAACCCGAGGGTAATCCCGCCAACAAACCTGCCTCCCAGCGACCTGGGTCCACAACCCAATAGATACAAAATACAGTACAAAATACAATGCAGTAACAAGGACAATTAGTCAAATTACATATAGCTGCAGAAATATCATTTATCACCTCTAATGTTAATAGTATAAAATCTTGTGAGAAATGTCAAATTCTGTTTTCTAGTTTGGCAGGAGGTGGGGGTAATATATATATTTCCTGCAAGATACATGATTTCATTCTATACCTGAAATCATAAATGTGCAAAAAGAATGGAAGTGGGGACCCTCATTGTGGTCAATAGGAGAGGAGATGTATTCAGTGCTAGGGATTATGTTTGCCAACATAAAGAGAGAAGTATTACATGTTTTAGAAATTGCACCAGGTAGAACAATGCTACTAGATGTATTGTTAAATAATATTGCATATAGATTAATAAATACCTATGCCCCGCAATCCAAAGCTGAGAGTGTAGTATTATTCAAGAAAATATTTCTGTTTGCATGTATATACACATTTGTTTAGTACTAGGATTACAAATGCTTTTGAACAAGAGGTTCACTTACAAAGGGTCAGCATCAAATACAACCTTATCTACAAAGGAATAAAATGATTATGTGGGGAGGAGATTTTAATTGCAGATTAGCAAAAAGTGACTGGGACAGAAAGTTATTCTGTGATACTAATGCATTAAGTAAAATACTGCAGTACAATGCCGTTTGTGATTTATATGAAAAAATAGATAAGGTACAAGAACACACCTTTTATAAAGGTAGGCTATCTACCAGAATAGATTTCTGGGTTTATGACTAATAATTTGACAGATTTTAGCAGTAGAGCTATTGCCCTTAGAAACATCAGACCATTTAGCTATTAAGGCAGGACTAAGACACCGTAGGAATAGTGCAATAGGAATAAATTATTGGAAAATGAATGTTTTGGTTATACAAGAAGAAGGCTGTAGAGTTGAAATAATATAGTTGTTTGCAACTCGGCAAGGTATTAAGTTCTTATATGATAGTTGCATTGAAAGGTGGGACGATACTATACGAGATATCAATGATCTATTAATAAAGCTCACCATACACAGGGCAAAAACCAACTTTATGGCATATTTAGGCTGAAGAGCACAATATCTTAAAACTTTATTAAACATGAACCAGACATGGAAAAATAGAATGGATGAGTTAAATAAAATGAAAGAAAATATGTGCTCATATCATAAAGTAAAGGAGTACGATTTAGCTAAGAAGCAACAATTTTTAAAAAAAGGTACTAAATGGGGATGTAAATCTACATGATAGACACAGTAAGGATAAGAAAACAATATGATAACAGCACTTAAGAATGCAAATGGGCACATAATGACGGAACAACCAGAATGCAGCAGATAGTGCAGGACCATGTTATGAATACATTTCAAACAAGAAAAAAGCCCAGTGCCATCCATACTGGATGACATAGGTATTCCTGACCTGACAAAAAGGGAGGGGCAGCAGGGGGAGGAAGAGTTAATGGGAGGATGGGCAGCTGCAGTCTAATGGGCGGAAGTGCTGCACACTCCAGCAGACTAGATAGACCACATGGCCTGTATCTGCTGGCAATTTCATATGTTCATAAAAAAAGGAATTAATAGAGCCAATATCAGATGAAGAGATACAAAGGGCCATTGAGAAATTGTCACAGCACACTACACCAGGAAAATACAGTATCCCAAATGACTTCTATGACGAGTAGAGTGAGTATATAATACCTATGCTAAAAGAGGTTTTTATAGATCTCCAACAGGAAAATAGGTTAGCAGAAAGTATCACAGAAGGAGTTATGATACTGTTGTTTAAAAAAGGAGACCCACAAAATATTAAAAATTGGAGGTCTGTCGTTGACAGATTATAAAATGTTGGCTAAAATATTGACAGTAAGATTAGCAAAACTAGTAGAAAAAGTAATAAGAAAAACACAAACATGTGCAGTACTAAACTGAAACATACAGAAAAACGTAATGATGATTAGAGAAATAATAGAAAAGGAAAGGAAAATGGAAACAGAGGGCTATTTATTTCACAGAGAGGGTTGTGGATACATGGAACAGCCTTCCTGAGAAGGTAGTGGATTCAAGAATGCATGGGACAAACAAAAGGCAATTCTAGTGGGGGGTAGGAGGAAGTAGGCTGTTGGTTAACTAGGACCTGCAGCCTATGCATTAGGTAGGGAAATGGGAGACTAGGTGGGCCAAGCGGTCCTTATCTGCTGTCAAATTCTATGTTTCTATGTTTCTGTTAATGATAGACCAGGAAACAGCATTTGATGCTGTAAATCAGGAATAGATATGAAAAGTACTAGACCACTATCATATGCCAAGTAAACTAGTAGAATTAATAAAGCTAATATAGAACAAGCATTTGTCAATGCCGAATGTTTGCTTGCTGGCATTGGCATTGGTAGTGTAGAAGTTATAGAGCTGCATAATAGGAATGGCAGTGAAGTATTGAACTGAAGCCAACCCACCACCACCCTGCAGAGAGTGACAGGCATTGGGGTGTGCCTTTGGATCGTCAGGCATAACGACCACGCCATTTCACCACACCCTACCCTGCAGGCATTGACAAGTGTCACGGTGTGCCTTGGAGTCCTTGGCCCTTATGCGCACCCCATTCCATCAGGAAATATGGTGAGATGGGTGCGGTATAGGAGAATGGGGTGAAGTTTGGGGCCGAAGAGTCCGAGGCACACCTTGATGCCTCTCACTAGCTGCAGGGTGTGGGTGGGGGTGGAATGGTATGAGCATTACAGGCAAGAATCCCAAGTCACACCCCTGATGCCTGTCATTCTCTACAGGGCTGGGCGTTATGGTCGGAAACCCTAACGCGTCAGGCATTCATTGGTATTTTCACTCCAAATTTTCAACATGTTTTTTTTGTGACCCTCACCTCATGAACAGTGACAATATCAGTTTGTTAGCAGAAAACTACTTTTGCACAGCGACTACGGCATTTGGCACCACAGGTGCAAAAACACATTCCGAACAGGATGTGAAAAATGACAGCGGTACTGTTCATGGGGAGGTGTAAAAAATGGCAATGTTGAAAATCTGCTGTGAAAATCTTAAAAAAACCGGTGAAGTCACGAGCGTGCGTAGAAACTGTGTGACACACACCCATAATGTAACTAGTGTAGGGATATTTTTTACAGCAGATTGTTAACATAGGCATTTTGGGACCTCCGATCATGAACAGTGTCAGTGTGATTTTCTTTATCTGTCCTGAACAATGATTTCCCACAGCGACCACCGAGCTGAAAATGTGAAAACACATTTCAGCCATGTTGTGGAAAATGACAGCTGTACTGTTCATAAGGAGGTGTGGAAAAATGCCACTGGTGAAATTCTGGACTGAAAATATTACAAATTCATGAACTTACAAGGGTGCATGGAAACTGCTCAATGCTCACTCGTAACACAGTCATTTTATGGAGTTTTGTTACCAAATTTTCAACATAGCCATTCTAAGACCTCTGCTCATGACCAGTGTCACTGTGATTTTCTTAATCTGTCCCAAACATTGTTTTCACACACCGACTGTACCATTGTGTGCTACATGTGCAGAAAAACATTTTGGGCGAGATGTGAAAAATGGTAGCTGTACTGCTCATAAGGAAGTGCGGTAAAATGGCATTGTTGAAAATCTGGAGTGTAAATATTACAAATTGGCAACCTTGCCAGCGTGCGTAGGAACTGTGCAACGTGTGCTCCTAAAACAGTCATTTTGGGGAATTTTTTCACCAAATTTTCAACATAGCTATTTTAACACCTCTGCTCATGACCAATGTCACTGTGATTTTCTTAGTGTGTCCCATACATTGATTTCGCACACCAACTGCGCCACTGTGCACTACATGGGTGGAAACACGTGGGTGAGATGTGAAAAATGACAGCTGTACTGCTCATAGGAGGTGTGGTAAAATGGCAATGTTGAAAATCTGGAGTGAAAATATTGAAAATTTGCGAACTTACAAGCGTACGTAGGAACTGAGCAATGCACGCTCATAAAACAGTCATTTTTAGGAATTTTTCCAGCAAATTTTCAAAATAGGCCTTTTGAGAGCCCACCTTACGAACACTGGCAGTGTCATTTTGTTAATCAGTCCCAAAAGGTGATTTCGCACAGTGACTGCGAAATCACCCTTCAAGCAATTAATGCCATGGCAGTGACAGCATTCATGAGAAGAGGTCCCAAAAGCCCCATGTTGAAAATTTGGTGCAAAAATTCCAAAAAATGCCCGAGATATGCAGCAAAGTTGAAAAAACCCTGTCTATTACATTATACAGCTTACCGGCATTTCCTCAGTTCGCGGTCGGCTTTGAAGAGTGCAGACGTGTTCCCGGTCCAACGAAGATTGTCGCGCCGGACTCTGGAGGTAAGTATGGGGTGAGGGGGGTGGGGAGGCAGGGTGTGCAGTGGGTGGCGCGGTGGGCTGGGAGAACCAGGGAATGTTTTCTTTTACAGGTTTTTTTTTTTTTTTAAGGAAGACGAGGGGACGTTTGCACACTGGGGTGGGCTCCCAGCATGGCAGCTAGAAGGCTGTTTGGGGGGGCTGGAGATGACTGGGGATTGGGCACCCCCATCGGCCATATGGATGTGTGCCACGCTGGGGTGGGCTCTCAGCGTGGCACCTGGAAAGCTTTTTTGGGGGGACAGCGTGGAGCAGACGGGACATTGGGCACCCCCGTCAGCTATACAGTATGTGCATGAGGGGGGGGAGCGCGTGACCACGCAATATGCGTGCATGCGTGTTGGGGGGAGCTCTGCTCACTGAAGCAGAGCTCTCCCTTTCAACTGTATGCCACTGCATTTTCAACTGCTGTCATAGAGAGCTGGAGCAGTGATTGGAGCACTGCGACTGCGCCTGCAAACACACTGACTGAATTGGAAGAGGCTGACACACCTCTAGAAAACTCAGATGATGGCACTATGTTTCTTGCACATGTGTGCAAGCAAACATAAAAATGCAACAGTGATACCATTAGTGAATTCACATCTCTGAATACCCACATATCAAAACAAGCATTTGTCAATGCCGAATGTTTGCTTGCTGGTATTAGCATTGGAAATGCAGGAGTTAGATAGATGCAGAGTAGGAATGGCAGTGAAGTATTGAACTTCACTCCAACCCCAACTCCACCCTGCAGAGATGGACAGGCTTTGGGGTATGCGTTTGTGTTGTCACCCATAACGTTCATGTCATTTCACTTCACCCTATCCTGCAGACACTGACCAGTGTTAAGGTGTGCCTTGGGGTGTTTGGCTTTACAGTCTCCCCACTTCATAAGGACATATGTTGAAATGGGTGCAGTATAGGATAATGGGGTGAACTCTGGGGCCGAAGAGTCCAAGGCACACCTCGATGCCTGTCACTGGCTGCAGGGTGAGGGGGAGGGATGGAATGGCATGAGCATTGCAGTCAGCAATCCAAAGGCATACCCCTGATGCCTGTCAATCTATACAGGGTGAGACATTATGGTTAGAAACCCTAACACCCCTGGCATTTGTTGGTATTTGCACTACAAATTTTCAACATGGCCTTTTTGTGACTCCCCACCTCATGAAAGCATTATGGACCTCTTCTCATGAACAGTGGCACTGTGATTTTGTCAATGCGTCCTGAACTTTGAATTTCCACAGTGACCATGCCATTGTGAGCCAGATATACGAAAACACAGATTGAGCAGGATGTGAGGAATGACAGCTGTACCATTCATAGGGAGGTGAGAAGAGATGGCAATGTTGAAAATCTGTAGTGAAAATATTAAAAATGCTCAAACTTCCGGGCGTTTGTGGAAACTGCACAATGCATGTGCGTAACAGTCATTTAGTGGAATTATTTCACCAAATTTTCAGCATAGGCACTTTGTGACCTATGCTCATGAACACTGTTACAATAATTTTCTTAATCTGTCCTGAACATTGATTTCCCACAGCAACCACGCTATTCTGCGCCAGATGTGTAAACGCATATTTTGGGTAGGATGTGAAAATGACAGCTGTACTGTTCATAAGGAGGTCTGAAAAAAGGCCAGTCTTGAAAAGCTGGAATGAAAAAACTACAAACTTGTGAAGTTATGAGGATGCGTGGAAACTGCACAATGCACGTTTGTAACACAGTCATTTTATGGAGATTTATCACCAAAGGCATTTTAGCACCTCTGCTCATTAACAGAGTCACTGTGATTTTACATACGAAGATGTGAACATGCGAATCTGCTAGCAGAATGCACCAGTTGGTTTATCTAAGTCTGCCTGAGTGCCTTAGATTGCAGCTGCCCCAGCCTCCTTACCCTCAGTTCCTCCCCCGCTTGCCCAAGCCTCTGCCTCCCATGACTCTTCCTTTTGCTTTATCCCACTCCTTTTTAAAGCTATTGACTGTCCTACATGTTACCACTCCCTCTGGCAGCACATTCCAACTAGACACCACCCTCTCAGTGAAGTAGTGCCTCCTCATTTCTCTCTTGAAAAGTCCACCTTCCAACCTTAATCCATGCCCCCTTGTCTCTCTTTCACTTCTCAGTTTAAACACCCATTTGGTTCTAGGTTTATTTACCTACCTCAGGTATTTAAATGTTTCAATCATATCCCCCCTATCCCTCCTCTCCTCCAGTGTATACATGTCCAGCACCTTTAGCCTAACTTTATATTCCTTTCCCTCCATCCCTTTAACATTTTTGTTGCCCTCCTTTACACCCCCTCCAGTAACTTTATATATCTCATCAGGTATGGCCTCTAGTATTGCACACAGTACTCTAGGTGCGGTCTGAACAATGATCTGTAGAGAGATAGGATCACATCCCTGTGTCTGAATGAGAACCCCCTTGCAATGCACCCCATCATCCTGTTTGCTTTCGCTACTGCACTGTTGTTCATGCTCCCAGCTACCAACACCCTTAGGTCCTTCTCCTCCTCTGTGATCCCCAACCAATAATCCCTTTTCTGGTTCTCAGCCCCGAAGTGCATCGCCTTGCATTTCTTTGTGTTGAATCCTAGATGCCATTCCACCGACCATGTCTATAGTTTGGTTAGGTCCTCCTGCAGTTTTTCCCAGCTGTCCTCTTCATCCACTGCTGCCCATAATTTGGTATAATTTGTGAACAGACCAACCCTGCTCCCCACTCCGTGTGCTATATCAGAGATAAAGAGCCCAAATAGCACCGGGCCCAGTACTGACCCCCTGTGGCACCCTGCTTGTCCCTGTTCTGGGTTCTGAAAGCTCTCCCACCACCACCACCTTCTGCACCCTCCCCTGTAACCAGTTCTCTATCCATTTAGTCAGCTTTTTTACCACCCCCACTGTCATCAGCTCCCCCCCCCCCCAGTTTCCCATGAGGCAGTGTATCAAAGGCCTTACTGAAGTCCAAGTACAGGACATGTACTGCATGGACCCTGTCCAACTCCCTTGTCACCCAGTCATAAATACTCTATTAGGTTGGTTTGACAAGACCTCCCTGAGACATACCCATGTTGCCACCCATCTTGGAGGCCATTACTCTCTAGGAATGCCACCAGCCTCTCCTTCAGTAGTGCCTCCATAAACTTACCCACTACAGATGTGAGACTTACTAGCCGATAATTTTGTGGCTCCTCTCTAGGCCCACTCTTGTGTATGGGCACCATACGGGCCACCCTCCAGTCCTGGGGCACACACCCCGTTTCCAGGGAGGTGATGAACAGATCAGCCAGTGGCTCAGCCAACAGCTCTGCCATTTCCCTCAGCACCCTGGGGTGGATGCCATCGGGACTTGGTGCCTTGTCCACCCTTACTGCCCTCAGTTTCTCTAGCACCCTACTCCCTGTGATCACTTTGTCCGTCACCTCCTTCCACCTTTCCCCACTCCCCAGCCCATTCTGGTAGTGGACTATCTCTCTCCTTAGTGAAAATTGAGCAGAAGTACTCATTTAGAATTTCCACTTGCTCCTCCCCCTTTTCCACCCAATCCCCTCACCGCTTTATCACACAATATGTTCCTTGCACTTCCTCTTTTCCCTGACATACCTAAAAAAGTCCTTTTACCCTCCCTTTATGCCCTGTGCGTACCTTAATTCCCTGGAGGCCTTAGGTTTTTCACCCTCCTGGCCATCTCCCTTGACCAACTCCCAAAAGCCTTCTTATCCTCTCCCTTTCCTGTTCTCCTGTACTTCCAGTATGCAGCCCTCTTTACCCTCACCCCTAGTAGCACTTCCTTGTTCACCAAGCATGGTTTCTTGGCTCTGCTCCTCTTACTCCTGGCCCTAGTATAGGCTGCTGTGGCCTCTGTTAGCCCAGTCTTTATGACTCCCCACTTTTCTTCTGCATTCATCCGCGGCCATATATCCTGGAGTCTCCCTTGCAGTATTGCTCCCATCCCCCCAAAGTCCATCCTAATAAAGTCCACCACCTCAATGCCCGTGCCTCCTGTCTCCCTGCCCAGTGTGAGAACGAGACACATTGTTTGGTGATCGCTACCTGCTAGTGGGTACTCCACCCTTACCTCCCTCACCGCCTCCCTATTTGCCAGTACTAGGTCCAGAGCGCTACAAAGCCTTGTAGGCCCACTAACTAATTGTGTCAGAAGGCCATCCTGGAAATGGAATGCATCAAGGAGCACTTGCTCCCTGGTACTGCTAGTGGCCAGGGTGCTCCAGTCAACCTGTGGTAGGTTACAATCCCCCACTATCACCACACTCCCCCTTCTACACACCCTCCTTATCTGCTCTGCCAACTCCCCATCCAGTTCCCTGGATTGGGCTGGTGGTCTGCACACCTCTCCCAGCCTCAGCTTTCTGCCCTTGGAGTTCAGGAGCTGCACCCAAAGTGCCTTTGTCCTCTACTGTTCTCCCTCTACCCTTAAGCTTTAATCCCTCATATAGCGTGCAAACCACCCCCCTCTTTCCAACCCCTGGTCCCTAATGTATATTCTGTATCCTGGGATTGCCAAGTTCTAATCATGGTACTATGCGGCCCAAGTTTCTGTCATTCGCAAAATGTCCACCTTCCCCTCTGAAAGGAGTGCCTGAAGCTCTGCAGTTTTCTTCCCCAAGCTGCTTGCATTGAGAGAGACCACCTTCCACCCATACCCCTCCTTCTCCTCTCTCTTCTCCTCCTTCTTGGCCTGTGTCCCACCTCCCAGTAGTCCGCACCCTTTCTCCTCCTTATTCTTACTGGGTGGTGGTGCCTTCTGTATTACACTCAGACCACTCTGCCTGCCCCTTCCCAGGGTTACTATGCCTCCACCTTTACCTAAATCTAGGAGGGTAAGCTCATTAGGCTCCCCTGTCTGGACCTTTCTACTAACCTCAGTCTTTTGGCCACCCCCCCACTAGTTTTAATCCACCTTAGTAGAGTTATATCCCCCTAATCCTGCCTTTAATATGCCCCTCCCCTTCCTGTTCAAGTGTAGGGTGTAGTCTGTGCCCAGTGTACAAGTCACTATTCCTTCAGACCCTACCCCAGTTAGTCACTAATTCATAATTTTTGGTGTGGCACCAATCCCTCAGCCACTCATTGAACTCCTCAATCCTACCCTTTCTCCACATGCTTGCACATGGTACCAGGAGTACCTCCAAGAGTGCCACCAACTCCCCCAACCCCTCACACTGCCTGTCCAACTACTCGAACCTCCCCCTCACTACTTCCACAGTGTCCCCCACCAAGTTATTTGTACCCGCATACAACACTAAATGAGGTTTCTTCCTCTCCCTCACTGCACACTGGAGCAGTGCCTGCCCTGCCCCTCCTGCGGTCAACCTGGGGATAGATTCAACCCAAATACAACTGTGCCTTCCCCCCCTTCAGCCCCATCTCACCCCTTTCAGAATAGAATCCTCCAGGATGAGTACCTGCCATCCCTTATGCCCTTTTCCCTTCTAATGCCCCTTCTACCACCCCAGTATTCATTCTTTCCTGCCCCTTACCCCTGCCAGCTGTACCCTCTGTGACTTCTGAGTCTGTACCCCTACTTCTGCCTCACTCCTTTTCTCTGCCTTATTCCTCCCATCTCCCTTGAACTCCTCCCCAGCCTCACTACTTCCTACTGGGCTTTCCATGTCGACCTCCCCCACTGCCCTGCTGATTTCCAACCCCTCTCCTATCTCCGTTGTTGTTGATTTAGAGCCTCCATTCCCTTCTACCCCAATAGTGATGCCTCCCATCCCTCCCCCTTCCCGTAGCCTCCTCTCCTCTCCTCCAGTCACTACTCCCTCCTTCCTTACTAGACCCCTTCTACCCTTTCGTCTTTGTTATCTCTTCCCCTACCTGTTGCCATCCCTCTCATGCCCCGCTTGTCCCCCCTCTTCAGTATATTCCTACTCCCCCTCTCTCTCCCACAGCAGAGGCTCAAATCTATTCCTAGTTGATGCCCCTCCTACATCTGTTCCCCCTATCAGTTGCCCCCTCCCACTTGTTTCCCTCCATGCCACCCCTGGTACCACCCCTGGTCCCTCCCTACCCACAACCATTTGCTCTCTCCCCTGGTACTCCTCATGGACTCTTCCTCCCCCATCAGGAGCCCCGTCCTCACCACAGGCATCCCCTCCCTTCTCCTCTCTTTTCTGCTAGTGCCGCTGATACTGGGGTCAGTTTCACTCCCTAGTTGTTCTTCCTCCATCCCCCATTGCCATCTCCAACCCCCCAGCCAGGATGCCTACCATACTCATCTGCCCTGCCACTTAGACTCCTCCCTTACCTCCACAGTTCCTCCCTCAAACTAGCCAGTTGTCTACAGACCATACACCCCCCTCAGCCTCCAAGCCTAGCCCAAGATCACAGCAGACCCACACCCTGTACACCTTACCACCCTTCCAAGGATGCCTGCCCCCTTTTGACATGTGACACCTGCCCCATTTTGGTCCCCATCTTATGTTACGGGCTCTTACTCCTGTTTTCTGTACCATACTACAACTATTAGGCCCCATTTACTCAAATTTCTGTTCCCCCCCACACTAGTCCCCCAACTGCCTCCTTGTTGACTGGGTTAATTCAGTCTCAAATCTCATCTATTAGATACCGTATTACTGTAGCAATCCTAAAGCCTCCTTGTCCGTTTTTCACCCCTCAACTACCATACTTTTTGTTCTCAGCACTCATATAGTTTCACTTAGCCCAGTTATAAATCCTATTGCACTCCAAGTATTACTCAGCTCAGTTGGAGAAATAAACAGAACAAATAAGTATGTATTATTACAGCAATCCTAACAGTATAGCTCAGTACTTAGCTCAGTTAGAGAAATAAACAGAACTAAATCTGTATTATTACAGCAATCCTAAAAGTATCCAATCATTGCTTTGTCTCTACCCTGGAGACCCTGCTGTAATATAGGACCACAAAGGACCTTGGGCGGGAGGGTGGCAACTCTAATGTCCCGTCAGCACTCCATTGAACTCACTCACTCCCCTTCTCTCACTCACTCATTCTGTTTCTCCCAGCACTGCAGGCTGCCTTTTTGTACTGTGCTTTTGCCTGCTTTGGCACCTTTTTCTACCCACAAAGAAATCTGCAGCAGTCCCGACAGAGCTCTGTTGAGCTTGCTCACTCCCCCCTCTCACTCGCTCATTCTGTTTCTCCTGGCTTTGCAGGCTGCCCTTTTGTACTGGCCTCTTGCCTGCATTGGTGTCTTTTTCTGCCCACAAAGAAATCAGCAGCAGTCCTGACAGAGCTCTGTTGAGCTTACTTACTCCCCCCTCTCTCACACGCTCGTTCTGTTTCTCCCAGTGCTGTAGGCTGACCTTTTGTACTGGGCTCCTGCCTGCGTTGTTACTTTTTTATGCCCCCAAAGAAATCTGAAGCAGTCCCAACACAGCTCCATTGAGCTTGCTCACTCCCTCCCTCTCTCTCACTCGTCCGATCTTAATCTGTTCCAAATTCTGATTTCACACAGCGACCGTGCTATTTTGGCCTGAAGTGTGAAAATGCATTTTGGCCAGGATGTGAAAAATGACAGCTGTACTGTTCATAAGGAGGTGCTTTCAATATTGGCATTTTAGGACTTATGCTCATGAACAGTGTCACTGTAATTTTCTTATTCTATACAGAAAACTACTTTCTCACAGCGACCACGCTATTCTGAACTGGAAGTACGAAAACACATTTTGGCCAGGATCTGTAAAATGAGAGTTGTACTGTTCATAAGGAGGTGTGGAAAAATGCCAGTGCTGAAAATCTGGAGTAAAAACATTGCAAATTTGCAAAGTTACGAGCGTGCATGGAAACTGCACAATGCACGCTCATATAAGAGTATTTTTTTTTATTTTCTCACCAAATTTGCAACATAGGCTTTTGGAGAGCCCACCTCATGAACAGTGGCACTGTTGTTTCGTTACTCAGTCCAGAAAGGTGATTCTGCACAGTGACAGCAAAATAAAATTTCAGGACTGAATAACACCACGACAGTGACTGAATTCATGAGGAGGGGTCCCAATAACCTCATGTTGAAAATTTGGTGCCAAAATTCCCCAAAATGCCCGAGATATGCTACAAAGTTGAAAAAAAACTATTTATGCCATTATACAGCTTACCAGCATTTCTTCAGTTCACGGTCGGCTTTGAAAAGTGCAGGTGTATTCCTGGTCCACTGAAGATCATCAAGTCAGGCACCGGAGGTAAGTATAGGGTGAGGGGGTGTGGGGAGGTGGGGTACGCAGAGGGTGGGCATGGGTTGTGGGAGGGGCACAGGACATTTCAAGGGGCCGTTTTCTCATTTTACAGGTTTAAAAAATAAAAGACAATGCAGGTTGGCTTTTTACTTTTGCAGGTCTGTTTTCGGTACACTGGGGTAGGCTCCCTGTGTGCCATCGGCATTTGTGGGAAGGGAGACCAAAGCCATCAGGGATTGGGCCCTCCGTCAGCACAGAAATGAGTGCGGGGAAGCATGATGCTAAGGGGGATTGGGCACCCCCTCAGCACACAACTGAAACTGGGGGTTGGGATATTATGCCCATGGGGAGTGAGCTCCCCCATCGGCAAATGAAGTGAGTGAGGGGCATGCCAACAGGGGGATTGGACACCCCTGTTGGATTTCATGGGGCTCTGAGTTGGCAGCATAGATTTAGAACTGCTAATGGTCAGGCATTCTCTTAATTGATGAGGTAAAGAATTCTACAGGGTTGGTGCTGCAAATGAAAAGGCATGATCTCCAGATGTTTTAAGCTGAACACTAGGAATCTCTAGCATCAGTGGATCGGAGAGGGTGATTAGGGGAGTAGGGAGTCAGGAGAGATTTCAGGTAGTAGAATCCCATAAGGCACCATTGCTTTCTCCACCTTCAGTTTTAAGAGTTCTTTTAGGACCCTTTCATCTGTTAATGGACTGGTATCAACCCCCCTATCCAGAGTGCTTCTATTGTTTGGTTTAGGTACCTCCCCTTCCTTTTCTTATGTGAATACTGAGCAGAAGTATTCATTCAGCATCCTTGTGTTTTCACTGTCACAATCGGCCCCATCTCCCCTTTATTAAGCCTCACTAACTCTCCCTTGGTCTTCCTTTACTCCCTAATGTACCTATAAAAGGTTTTTATCCCCTTCTTAACTGAGTTAGCTATCTTTTCTTCAGTTAAGACCTTTGCTATTCTGGCTGTGTTCCCTACTTCCTTCTGCTTTAACTAGTACAGTTCTCTGTCCTGCTCCTTCTGTGTTTCCTTATACTTCCAGAATGCTATCCTTTGCTCCCTAACCTTCCTTGCCACCTCTTGAGAGCCATAGTGTTTTTTCCTTGGTTTAGTTTTATTTTCTTCACACAGAGGGTTGTTGCCTCTGTGATGGCAGTTTTGATTTTTCCCCATTGTACCTCAACCCATCTTACCCATTTTCTAGTGCCTTTCTGAGATACTTTCCTATTTCACCAGTCAGCTCTTCTAAAGTCCAATACCCTGTACATTTGTAAGTCATGTTTATTTACAGTCAGATCTACTGCTGAATTATTCTGGGCTGTTGTAGGCCAGTATGCCCAACCCTTCCAATGCCCATGGTGAGTGGGATAAGATACAGTATCTGGTGCAGCAAAACAGCTTTATTTTAAACTCGGCAATGGAGGTATTTGCACTTTGTGGATTGAGTAGGTGGGAGTGGGGGACTGATGCCACATAATAAATTAATGGTACAAATGCCTGCAATACCGATATTTACAGTTGGTTGAGTAGGGACTGAGAACCACTTCCAAGAGGGAGGAGAAGAGCACAGACAGACAGATGGAAGAGATGAATGACATTTTAGCTGATCTCTGGGGCATGGTCAGACAGCATGCTTGGGTGAAACATGTTAAAACTTAAACCATATAAGTCGTACATTGTCCTTTATTTAAAAAAAAAAAAAAACAATCACTCTTAAATTTTTACTCATGTCACTGAAAATTTAAAGATTCCTCCTTGTAAATTAGCTTGCTCAATGGAGCTTTTCCTGCTCATAAACCTGAACTTGAGCAAATGGGTCTATGATTGCCACCTCTCCAGTTTTAAACTGGGTAGTCAACTTTTTAGGGTCCTAATCTGGTCATCTAGTAAAGTTTGGTTTAATGTAGTCCAGTTTTTTCACCATTTTGAAAGCACATATAACCAAGGCCACTGATTCATGATGATTAAAACAATGAAATTCCATTTTCAAGACTTCAGATTCTGGAATTGCCCTGGTGATTGTAACTCTAATTTCCAGATTTTACCAGGATTTTGCTGTCATTCTTTTAGTATGTGTATACATAATCAGAATAAAAGAAGGCTTAATATACAGCGCATTAAATAAAGTCAATTGAAAATAGTACAGGAAGCAATTATAAGAAAAATACAAGTTTTGTAGAATTACTGATCTAGAATAAAATGGCAGATTCCATGAAATCTTTGTTTTTACCAGTGTTCAGGCAGACCTAATTACAGAATTTTTCTGGGTTTTCCGTTAAAAACCGAAAACCAGTGGCCTTGCATATAACTCTTAAAACTAATGGCATCAAGTCATTCCCTGGCTCATTGTGGTGGCTCCAAGTTCTGGTTACAACTTACAAAAAAGTCCTGACCTCATGCAGACCTGTGTCTGTAAAACCAGTCAATCTGGGAAGTGTTAAGTATGGCCATTAAGCCCACTAGTAGTAAATCAACCTAATGTTTTCCATTGTGATTTTTTAAGTTTGGCCATTTACTGCTGTAATAAGCAACTGTTTTATACCTTTATATGTTCTCATCTGTTCATTTGTGTTTGTCCTATATTCTGATATGATTTTTAAATAATTGTGTTAAATTATTTAATTTATATTGCCATTATTGCTACATGGACTCCCTCTCATCTGTGTCAACAGCAACTGCTGCTCTCATTTTTCACACTACTTGGGCATTCCATGATATTAGCTACACAGTTCCAGGCCATCAGATGAATAGGGTGGAACTATGTATCTGATATTGTGGAACATCTTAGAAATATTAAAAAATGTCTTCACCATTCTTCACCCTCACTTATGTGCTGGGCAAGCTGCCTCCTCCAACCTTCTCCCCTCCCTCTCAAAACAGCTCACCTCTTTCTTTCGTCACATCACTCCTTGCCTTCAGATGCATACTAGGATCTACTCCTGACCCAACCCCTTTCCTCTCACTCCCACTCATGAATTCCATCTCCACTCTGTCATCATAGCCACCCTGCTCCTCTGTCTCCATCCTGTTACCAACTACATGAGTCTGCTGTACTCTTGTCTCCCTTCCCTCTCTTCGCTAGCGCACATTTTTCACTGTAATGAAAGGGACAGAGGAAAATGTTTAACCAGAAAAGGCACGCTAAGCCAAAGTTGTTTTCCATGTGCGACCTGGGAGCACATGGAAGTTAGGTGACTTGCTCATGGTCACACAGTATACTAGTGGTGGCTGTGGGATTCATCGCCAGGTCTCCAGGACTGGAGCTCAGTTCCCTAAATCAAAATGCTAGACATAAAAACATAGACTTTGATGGCAAATAAGGACCTCTTGGCCCACCCAGTCTGCTCATTTCCCTACGTATTGAATAAGCTGCAGATTCTAGTTAACCAACAGCCTTTCTCCTACCCCCAGCAGAATTGCCTTATGTTTGTCCCTTGCATTCTTAAATTCCTACACTGTTTTTTAACCCTTCAACCTCTTCAGGAAGACCATTCCATGTATCCACCCCACCATCTCTGGGAAAAAATACTTCCTCACGTTTGCCCCTGAGCCATCCCCCTCTGCTTTCAAATTCTACCCACTTGGTCTTGCACATCTTTTTTTCTGAAAGATGCTACCCTCTTGGACTTTGTTGATTCTCTTGAGGTACTTGAAAGTTTCTATCATGTCTCCCCTCTGCCTCCTTTCTTCGAGGTTTTATATATATATATATATATATATATATATATATATATATATATATAATAAGGCCTTTAGCCTCTCTTCGTATAGCTTCAGGTGCAAACGCTGCACCTTTTTAGTTGCCCTCCTTCAAACTGCCTCCATCCTGTCTATGTCCTTGGGGAGATGGGGTCTCTAGAACTGCATGTAGTACACCACATGGAGTCTTACCAACTGTATGTAAAGAGGGATAATGACTTCCTGTTTTCTACTGGTGGCGACTCTCCCTATGCATCCCAATTTCCACCCCCAGTCCTCCCTACTGCTTTCTCACACTGCTTGCCTACCTTTAGGTTATGTGGTATGGCTACCCCCAGGTCCTTTTCCATTTTTGTTGTTGTTAGTACCTCCCCACTCGAGTGTGTACTCTTCCTCTGGGTTTTTGTTTCCCATGTGCAGTACTTTGCACTTCTTTGCATTGAATTTAAGCTGCCATACTTTTGACCATTCCTGCAACCTTGCTACATCTCTTCTCATCCTTTCCAGCATCCCTTGTGTATCAGCCCTATTGCAGGTCTTTGTCTCTTCTGCAAAGAGGCATACTTTTCTTTCCAGCTCTTCTGCAATGTCACTTGTAAAGACATTAAAGAGGATTTGTTTAGTACTGAAACATGCAGCACCCAACTAGTAACCCCCTGTCTTTGGAGTGTACTCTGTTTACTATTACCCCTGTGTCTTATTGTGCAGTCACTTTTTTACCCAGGCTTCCACCCTGGGACCCACTGCCATGCAGGCTAACTTGTTTATTAATCATTTGTGTGGGACTATGTCAAATGCCTTGTTAAAGTCTAGGTAGGCCATGTCCACATCGCCTCCCTGGTCTAATGCCGTGGTCACCCAAATAAATCTATTAGCTTCATCTGACACGACCTTCCCACCATGAATCCATGTTGCCTTGGGTCCTGTGCCTGCCCTCTAGGTACTCAACAATTCCTTCTTTCTGAAGTGATTCCATCACTTTTCCTATCACTGAAGTCAAAGTCAAACTAACAGGTCTGTAGTTTCCTGCATCTGCCTTGCTCCCACTTTTGTGAAGCAGAATCACACCCATGTTCCTCCAGTCCTCAGGCACCACACTATCCTCCCATGATTTGTTTAAAAGGGTAGTAAATTGTGTCACTAGATTTCTCTTTAGTTCTTTTAGAATTCTCAGGTGAATCCCTTCAGGCCCCATCGCTTTGTCCACCTTCAGTTTTAAGAGTTCTTTCAGGACACTTTCTTCTGTGAATGGACTGGTATTGACCTCCCCTATACAAAATGCTTCTATTGATTGGTTTAGGAACCTTCCCCTGTAGATCTGTCCATCTAAATTAAAGTCAACATAGGAAATGGAGAAACAACTATGGAGACAGAACTTTAAATTCTCAAGCTGTGTCTTTTTGGAATAAGTTACTTGCTATGGTACATGTAGAAACTCAGTATGGTATGTTTACCATGGCAATTAGGGGTCCATTTTCATTCACTTGCCAATGTACACAATAACCCCTCAAAAATGTTATGCTCCTTTTAGACTGCAGGAACTTGTAAATATTATACGTGTATGCCTCTTTGTCCTGTGCAGTTAGTCTCTGTATTTAAAAATATGTTATTTTATGTGAAACTAAATTGCAGGCACTTGTAAATATTGTATTTGTGTGCTCCTTTTGTGTTGTATGTTTATGTATTTATAAAACTGTTAGTTTATATGAAACAACTTCTAGATAAACACAGGGCTATCTTGTGAACTGGACTGTAACAGTCCAAATGACATGTATGTTCCTGTTGAAAAATAAAGTTTTACCTACCTACCTACCCTCCTCTTCTTTTGTGAATACTGAGCAGAATTAGTCATTCAGCATCCCTGCTTTTTCACTGTTATCCTCTTCCCTTTGTTAAACCTCACTGTCCCTTCCTTGGTCTTTTGTTGCTCCCTAATGTGCCTATAAAAGGTTTTATCTCCTTTCTTAAATGAGTTGACTATCTTTTCCTTGGTTTGTGCCTTTATTATTATTTTTTTTAGTTATTGGTAAGTGGGTAAGCCCACTAGGCACAAGTGCCTGATTTCAGGAGCAGCTTGGGTGCACTGGATGGTTAAGCAATTTGCTTAGAGTCACACATTAGAATGAAGGAGCCTTCAAGGTATCGCAGCAGGCAGGGCTTCATCTGGGAGCAGGGCCTGAGACACCTGAACTGTAGGGACCCAGGTAGGACTGCCCAGAAAGGGCTGGGGGGGAATAGGTTCCCAGGAGGGAGGGAGGGAGCTTGTGGCCAGGATAGGAAGGAGCCATACCCCTTAAGAGGGGCTACACAGGAGGAATTCTTCCTCATTCCTCTTTTCCCAGGGGGTGGAGCTAGCTGCAGCCGGTCATAGAGCCATCCCTTCTGCCCCAGAGGCTGTTGTACCTTGCGGCGTCTGGGTTGATGGTAAGGTGGTCCTCTCCTGGGAGGGAGGGTCGACAATCAATGGTCTAGTGCTCCATGGGGAGCTAGATTCCTTCCAAGGATACCTAGTTTCACACAGCACTCTAGCAATTGTATATATGGACAATTGGTTTTATCAATAAATAAGTGGCTGTGGCCATTTCTCCAAAGCCCGTTGTTCTGTCAGTTTGTTCAGGTGAAGAAGGCATATGCCCTCAACAGACAAGTGGAAGTCATAAGAATCAAACCCATGTCTCATTTGCTGGATGCACCAAGCTCATTTACAGCTCATTATTCTCACCTCTAGGCTAGCCACTTATTCATACTGCCTTCCCTGCTTCCTTGTGTTTTAACTGGTACAGTTCTCTGTTCTGCTCCCTTTGTGTTTCTTTATACTTCTTGAATGCTATCTTTTTCTCCCTAACCTTCCCTGCCACCTCTTTTGAGAACCATTGTGTTTTTTCTTCATTTTGATTTATGTGCTTCACATGAAGGCTTGTTTGCTGTTACCTCTGTGATGGCGGTTTTGATTTTTTCCCATTGCTCCTCCCCACCACTCCTTCTTTGTCCATTTGCTAGTGATTTTCAGAGGTACTCTCCCATTTTGCCAAAGTCAGCTCTCCAAAAGTCCAATACCTTGTACATAGGAAAATACTTTGTAAGTCATTTTTATTTACAGTTAGGTCTACTGCTGAATGATTCTGGGCTGTAGTCCAGTATGCCCACCCCTACCAATGTCCATGGTGAGTGGGATAAGATACCTGGTACAGCAAAGCAGCTTTATTGTAAACTTGGCAATGGAGGTATTTGCACTCTGTGGTGGGGATTGGGGCTGATGTCACAGAAGAAAAAATTACTTACCTTAGTAATTGTGTTTCTTCTAATTGAGTCTTGCTGTATTTTGACTATGCAGTTAGCCCCAGCACTTGAACTGCTCCGGAGATGAAAGAGTCAACTCTATACCAGAGCATTTAACGTTGGGCTCGAGCTCTGTTCAGATCTCTGTCTGCTGCACTTCAATGTCTAACCGTTAGATTCTTATGAGCTACACCTGCTATGCGGAAATTGAAAATAAACTAGCCAACAGGCAACTAATTTTTGTGGGTCCCCAAAAGACTCAAGTTGAGAAACCCAAAAAGATAACCAGGTAGTGAACAAACATAACTACAAAAAACAACATACATATAACCCACTCCCCCCCTTTCTAAAAATGGGGGTTTGCCAAGCACACCCCTGAGATGCAACACTGTACCTGCCAGCCCACTTCCCAAAAAAACAGGTTCTGAGAAGGGAGGCAGGGAGGGAGGTCAGAATGCAGCAAGACTGCATTAAAAGAAACACAATTACTAAGTCGAGTAATTTTTTCTTCAAACAACATGAAGTCTTGCTGTATTCTGACATATGCAGACTACCAAGCAGTACCTCCAAGGAGGAGGGTTAGCAAACCTATTTTGGAATTACGTTCTTAAGTACTGCTGTACCAAACCTAGCATCACTCCTAGCTTGGATATCCAGAGAGTAATGCTTGGTGAATGTATGGACTGTTTTCGAGGTGGCTGCTTTGCAAATTTCTAATAAGGGTATATCTCTGGCAGCAGCCAGAGAAGCAGCTGTACCTCAAGTTGAATGAGCCCTCAGGCCTGAGGGGGTATTTTGCCTAGTTTTTCATAGCAGAATTGCATACAAGAGACAATCCTCCTGGCAATAGATCTCTTAGTAGCAGGTTTACCCTCTCCCACTTCACCATAAATGAGAAAAAATTGGGAGCAGTCAAACCTAAGTACCTTAGTACTCTCAATGTAGTAGCTAAGTGCCCTCTTAACATCCAACCTGTGTAATCTTCTCTTACCTGAAGAAGAATGATCAGTGAAGAACATAGGAAGAGAGATGGACTGGTTCAGATGAAAATCTGAAACCACCTTGGGTAAGAACTTTCTGTTAGTTCTAAGGACCACCTTATCTCTATGGAATGAGATAAAATCAGGCTCCACTGACAGAGCTTGCAATTCACTAATATACCTGGCAGGAGTGATAGCTACCAGGAACACAGTTTTCCAAGTCAAGTACTTAAGTTCTGCTGAAGCCAAAGGCTCAAAAGGTGGTTGCATAAGCTGAGCAATGCAAACATTAAGATCCCAGCAAGAGGTAGAGTCCTTAAAGAGAGGGTTAGTATGGAGCAAACCTTTAAAGAACTTACAGAAAACAGGGTGAGATGCCAGGGAAGAAGCCTTCCCCACTGACAGGAATGCAGAGACAGCTGCTAAGTGTACTTTCAGAGTGGCTGGCCTGAAGCCCAAGCCATTGAGATGAACCATATAATCCAGAACTGTAGCCAGATCAGCAGTATCTTGTAAGACATCCTTACTGGAGCATCAAATGCTGAATCTCTTACATTTAGAATTATAAGTTTTTCTGGTGGAAGGTTTTTGAAAAGCTTTAAGAATATCCAGAACCCCCTGAGACAGATGCAGACTTGCATACTCTAACTCTTCAAGAGTCAAGCCTTGAGGTTGAGAAACTGGAGGTTGGGGTACCATATCCTCCCCTGAGAGAAGGATAGCAGGCTGTGTGTCTTGGGAAGAGATGGGGGAGATGGACTGCTAGGGACATCAATAGAGGATACCAAGGCTGCCTGGCACAGTCTGGCACAATCAGGATCACTTTGCATGATTGTGACCTTATCTTGATCAGAACATTGAACAACAGAGGAAAGGGAGGAAAGGCATACAGGAATTTCCCCTCCCAATACAATATCAGGGCATCCAGAGGGACTGAGCCTATGACTGGAGGTCTGCAAGAGAAGAGAGGGAGTTGATGGTTGTCTGGGGCTGCAAAGAGATCTATCTCTGGAGTGCCCTATCTTGAAAAAATTACTTTCAACACCAAGGGATTCAGAGACCATTCGTGATGGCCCTGAGATATCCTGCTCAGAGCATCTGCTAGCACATTGTCCTTGCCTGGAAGGTGGACTTATATCAGAGATGTCTTCAGGGAATAAGCCAGAGACCATAATTTCATGGCTTCTGTGCACTAGGCTGTAGACCGGGTGCCTTCCTGCTTGTTGATGTACCACATGGTGGTGGTGTTGTCTGTCCTGACCTGAACCACCTTGTCCTGTACTGAATCTAAGAAGGCTTGAAGAGTCAGGTAAACTGCCCTGGGCTCCAGAAGATTGATATGAAGTAGAGACTCCTGAGGGGACCTCATGCCTTGAGCTGTGAGGGTTCCCAAGTGAGCTCCCATCCCAGGAGAGAAGCATCTGTGGTTAACACCACTGAATGAGTCTGACTTATGAATGGGTCTCCTTGCCTGAGATTGCTCTGACCCAACCACCATTGGAGAGCTTGGATAAGAGTCTGAGTCACTGGAATCAGTTTGGATACAGGATTTTTTTTCTGAGACCAAAAGGCCCTAGATGGAACTGAATGTCCCTCGTCTGAAATCTGGCTCCCTGCACCACTGCAGTGGAAGTTGCCATGTGACCCAGGAGCTGAAGAAAATGTCTTGCTGGACGAGACACCAAAAGGTGGAAACAAGAAGCCAGGTCTGTAAGGGCCTTTGCCCTTGCCAGAGGAAGAAAAGCCTTTGTTTAGACAGTGTCCAGCTCTATACCTATGAAGGTCAGGAGTTGTACTGGCTCAAGAACTGACTTTGGAAGATTGAGGAGGGAATCCCAGAGAAGTGAGCAATTGCTGAGTCACTTGCAGGTTTGACTTGACTTGGTCTGGAGACTGTCCCACAATGAGCCAGTCATCCATATATGGAAAAATGGAGATGTTTTGTCTCCTTAGAAAGGCCATTACTACTGCTAGGCCTTTTGTGAACACCCTTGGAGCTGATGTTAGCCCAAAAGGCATTGCTCTGAACTGGTAATGGCCTGAAGGCAATTCAAACCTGAGGTACTTTCTGTAGGAGCACCCGATGGAAATGTGAAAGTAGGCATCCTTGAGGTCCAGAGAGGCTAACCAATCCACTGGCCTCAGAGAGGAGAGGAGATCATTACTCCCAGTGTCACCATTTTGAATCTTGGCTTGACTAGGTGCTTGTTTAAGTATCTTAGGTCTAGGATGGGCTGCCACTCCCCTGTCTTTTTTGGGGTAAGGAAGTATCTGGAGTACAGACCCTTGCCCCTGTGTGGAATAGGAACTCTATCTATGGCTCTGAGAGCCACCAGAGAGGAAACCTCTGACTCTAGGGCAATGTTTTCAGAGATGTTTGCAGGTGGAAAAGACCTGACCCTCAGATTTGGAAATTTTTTAAAGCTCAGGGCCAGTCCCTAGCTTACTACCTCCTAGACCCACTTGTCTGAGGTAACAGACTTCCAGGCTTGGAAGTAGTAAGCCAGCCTGCCTCCTACTGGGATTGGGGAGTCGACCCGGGCTGATACTTCAGGGTGTCTGCTTGGCAGGAGCCTTAGACTGGGAGGAGGATGCCACCCTGCTCATCCACCTTCTTCTTCTCCCTCTGAAGAACCCTCACTAAGAAAAAGGAGAGGAGGCCTGTGCCTGGTAGAAAGGCTTGTGAAATGGCCTGCCCTTGCCCCTAGACTGCTGCTTCTGGGGAGTTGCCTACCTTTCCTTGGCCTGTGCACTCATGTAGGTGGTCCTGTACTCATCCATCTTTTTCATGTAATTCTCTGTCTGCTCCCTAAACAGAGAATTACCCACCACAGGGAAATCCATGGCCTTAGCCTGGGTGTCCTGTGAGAGGCTAGTACATCTGAGCCAAGCAAATCTCTGAAGAGACACAGATGTAGCCATGACTCATAATGATACATCATTTAAGTACACAGCAGCATGAAATTGGATCTTAGATGCTTCAGTCCCGTCAGCAGCTACCTTCTCCAGCTCCTTGGCTAGCTGGGGGAAAGCCTGTTTAGCCAGTTCCAGGACAGTATCCCATCTGGACTTCTGGTATCTGGCTGTGTTGTCCATATAGTTTGCCTGCCTGAGTCCCAAGGAAGATGCCAAATACAGTTTTTTGGCCATAGCATTCACCTTTCTAGTCTTTATCTGAGGTATGTGAAGCCAAAGGTATATTAGTCCTGTCACAGGCTGCAGCCTGCATGACCCCCAAATGGCTGCATTGTTGGAACAAGTACTCTGTACCTGAGCCTGACAACATATACCTCCTGTCCATTCTCTTGTCCATAGGAGATAAAGAATTTGGTGTTTGGAGGATTTTTTGTGTCTGTTTCCCAAAAGATTTATGGAGGGGAATTGACAGTCTTTTGGACTCTGGGATATCCATCATTTCTACATAGTCAGGCTCCTCTTGTTCCTCAACAGCTTCAGCCAGGGGGAGCTGGAGGGTATCTGCCACTTTTTTGTTGAATAGATAGTGGGATGGGGACTCAGAAAGCCTAGGAGGGGAAACATTAGAAGTTCTGTCTGGGGAGATGTCCGGTTCAATAGGCTCATCCAGACCTACCATACCATCATCACCATTGTCGTTGTCATTGTAACCCCCCCTCCAAATCTGGCTCATAATATTCATCTGGACAATATTCCATAACAGGAGGAACTGAACGAACTGAGCGCCTACTGAGAGGTGCCGGATCAGTCAGAACCAGATGGAGCGATTCCGGAATACTTATCGCTCTGGCTATCTCTTTGGCAGTTGGACATTGTAGTTCTGAATCTGAACCGGCCGTTTGTTTCTATTTCTTTGTCGGAACCAACCCCTCAGTGTCAGCTTTCCTTTTGTGTGAGGAAATGTTGCCCAGGTCACTGGGCACTCCCTCAGGTTTGGTCGGAACCAAACTGGGCTGGCCATCCAGATCAGCGGACTTCTGGGCCTCCTTTTCCCTAAGTCTACCCAATCTCTTATCCAGGGTGGCCTTCAGGAAATTCTTGCAAATTTGGCAGTCTGAATTGAGGTGGTCAATCCCCAGACAATAAACACAGGTGATGTGAGGATCCCCCTTAGCAAAGTCTTCCCCACACTCACTACAGTGTTGAAACCCAGTGGGCCCGGTTTTTCTCTTGGTTTTATCAGATGTAGCCTTCCTAACACTTACCCTTTAGCAGCTTTAAAGCCAGGCAAGACTCCCCTATAGGTTACCAACCATGTTACGGGCTGTGGAAAAAAATGTCGAAAATAATGTTTTTTTGAAACCGATAGGGACCTGTACCTCACACTAAGAAAAAAATTAAGAAATAAGAGAAACTAACCCAATTGGATCCGAACCGGACTGATTAAAAGACTTACAATTCCCACACAGAAAACTAAAACACACAACAGTAATTAAACTAATGTCCACTACCTACAATGCTTACTGTACTGCAGACAGGGATCTGAACCATAAAAATAAAGAAAATTATGGTTTAAACCGGCATTTTACTAATACCGAACCGACAAGCGAAGGAGAGATCTCCGAAGCGACTGTTCAGTTAGGTGGAGTAAAGAATCTAACGGTTACACTTTGAAGTGCAGCAGACAGAGGTTTGAACCAAGCTTGAGCCCAACGTTCTATGCTCTGGCATAGAGTTAACTCTTTCATCTCCAGAGCAGTTCAAGTGCTGGGGCTAACTGCATATGTCAGAATACAGCAAGACTTCATGCTGTTTGAATAGCTTTGTTGTACAAACACCTGCAATGCCGATATTTTCAGTTGGTTGGGTGGGGGTTGAGAACTGCTGCCAAAGACTGAGGAAAAGGGCACAGACAGACAGACAGATGAGGGGAATGACATAGAAACATAGAATCTATTGGCAGATAAGGACCATACATCCCACCTAGTCTGCCAATTTCCCTACTTGGTTTGGCAGTCGCTACTCTAATCTCAACTGCCTTTTTCCCACTCTGCTGTATAGCAGGGTGCTTTTATGCTTACCCCATGTACCTTTGAATCCTTGTACTATTTTTGCTTCCACCACCTCCACTGGTAGGCCATATGGATCCACCATCCTCTCTGTGAAAAAAATACTTCCTAGCAATCCCCCTAAGCCTCCCTCCCTCCAACCTCATGTTATGTCCCCTTGTCCTCGTGCACTTTTGTTTCTGAAATATGCTGTCCTCTTGTACCCTGTTTATTCCTCTATGGTATTTGAAGATCTCCATCATATCCCATCTTTCCCTTCTCTCTTCCAGTGAATAGCTGTTTAGTTCCTTTAGTCTTTCCTCATAAGGCTTGTGGTGCAGTCCATGTATTATTTTTGTTGCTCTTCTCTAAACTGCTTCCATTCTGTCTATGTCCTTCCTGAGATGTGGTCTCCAGAATTGGACACAGTATTCCAAATGAGGCCTCACCAGTGATCTATACAGTGGAATCACCACTTCATGCCTCCTCTGCTTATGCCCTTTCCTATGCACCCCATCATTCTGTTTACCTTTTACATTGTTTGGCTGACTTCCGGTCATTGGATATGATAACCCCCAGGCCTCTCATCTGACGTGTCATGGCTAGAACCTGCCCCCATCCTGTATTCCTCTCTCTTGGGTTTCTGTGTCCCAGGTACATTATCTTGCACTTCTTAGCACTGAAACCCAATTGCCAAACCCTTAACCATTCCTCAAGTAGTCTTAGGCCATTTCTCATTTTATCTAGCCACTCCTGTTGCGACTCTATTACAGATCTTGGTGGCATCTGCAGAACAGGCATACTTTCCTCTCCAGTTCCTCTCTAATGTCTCTTATGAAGGCATTGAATAGAACTGGACACAGCACCGATCCCTGTTGAACCCCGCTGGTTACCTCTCCCTCTTCTGACTTTAATCCATTTACTGCCACCATTTATGTCCTGCCTTTTAGCCAGTTACCAACCTATTTTACCACTTTACAGCCCATACCCAGATTCCCCAGTTTGTTAAGCTACCTTCTATGAGGAACAGTGTCAAAGGCCTTACTGAAATCCAGGTAAGCCACATCAACCGGCCCTCACTGATCCACCACCTGAGTTACCCAATAAAAAAAATCGATAAGATTAGTCTGACAGGACCTACCCTCTCTACCTTCTTCTTAAGCAGGGACTCCATCAGCTACGCCACCATTGAGGGCAGGCTTACAGGTCTGTAATTGCCTGCCTCCTCTCTACTTCCAATCTTGTGCAGGGGGACCACATTTTCCCTCCTCCAGTCCCCAGGTACCTTCCCCATCACTAGTGATTTGTTGAAGAGGGTTGTCAGTGAACCTGCTAGGACTTCACTGAGTTCCTTCAACACTCTAGGGTGAATCCTGACAGAACCCATTGCCTTGTCTGTCTTTACTTTTCCTAGTTCCTTCAAGACTCTCTGCACCATAAATTGGCTAGTGTCCACCCCCCATACATCTTTCTGCATGGGTCTAGGCTCCTCCTATGCCTCTTTCTTGGTAAATACTGAGCAACAATATTTGTTCAGTATCTCAGCTTTTTCAAGGTCATCCATTGCCAACCCACCTACCCTTTCCCTTCTTTAGCCTAACAATACAATTTCACAGTGGGAAGGTCATGTCAGAAGAATCTAATTAATTTCTTTGACTGGGTGACCAAAGTAGTATATCAGGACGGGGCTGCGGACATGGCTTACCTTGACTTTAACAAGGCATTTGACACAGCCCCACACAAAAGATTAATATACAAGTTAACCAGCCTGGGAGTGGATCCCAAGATGGTAGCCTGGGTAAAAAATTGGCTGGGAAACAGAGGGTAATAGTAAACGGAGTCCACTCAGAAGAAAGGGGAGTTACTAGTGGGGTACTGCAGGGTTCAGTTCTAGGACCGCTCCACTTCAGTGTCTTTATAAGTGACATTGCAGAGGGACTGGAAAGAAAAGTATGCCTCTTTGCAGATGACACAAAGATCTGCAACAGGGTTGATACACAAGGTGGGATGGAAAGAATGAGAAGAGACTTGGCTAGGTTGGAGGAATGGTTACAGGTATGGCAGCTTAGATTTGATGCTAAGAAGTGCAAAGTAATGCACTTGGGAAACAAAAACCCAGAGGAAGAGAATACTATGGGGGGCGGGTGAGACACTAACAGCAACAAAAATGGAAAGGGACCTGGGGGTAGTCATATCAGATTACCTAAAGGTGGGCAAGCAATGTGAGAGGGCAGTAAGGAGGGCTGGGGGGATACTGGGATGTGTAGGAAGAGGCATCACCAGTAGAAAACAGGAAGTTGTTATCCCTCTGTACAGACAGCTGGTGAGACCCCATCTGGAGTACTGCATGCAGTTCTGGAAACCTAATCTCCGAAAGGACTTACACAGGATGGAGGCAGTCCAGAGGAGGACAACTAAAATGGTGCAAGGTCTGCACCAGAAGACATATGAAGAGAGACTTAGGGAGATTAATATGTATGCACTTGAGGAATGGAGGGACAGTGGGGACATGATAGAAACTTTCAAGTACCTCAAGGGAATCAACAAACTCCAAGAGGGTAGCATATTTCAAAAAAAGAGATGTGCAAGAACAAGGGGGCACAATTTGAAGATAGAAGGGGGACGGATCAGAAGTAATGTCAGGAAGTATTTTTTTCATGGAGAGGTTGTGGAGTCAAAAACAGTGGGGGAATTCAAAAATGCATGGGACAGGCATAAGGCAATTCTAGGGGATGGGGGTAGGAGGAAGTAGGCTGTTGGTTAATTAGGATGTGCATCCTATCCTTTAGGTAGGGAAATGGGCAGACTGGGTGGGCCAGGTGGTCCTTATCTGCTGTCAAATTCTATGTTTCATTTCAGGCCTTCCTCCTCACATTAATACAGCAATTGTCCCCTTCTTAATAACCAGTGCTGTTCCTTTCTCCATTATTGCCTTAGCCCCTGTGGCAGTTTTCCCATCTTCTGTCTGCTTCTCCAGATATTTCAGTCTGTCTTCATTCTGCGACTCTCTGTATTTCCTGAATGCCTTACTTTTTCCTCAAACTTTCCTGGCTACTGACTTAGAAAACCACAGTCGATGCTTCTTTCTTTTGCTTTTGCTAAGCAATCTGACATGCTGACTTATCACTTCTGCTATGGATCTCTTGAGCCTAAGCCACTGTTATTCTACCCCTCCCCCATATCTTCTGCTGATAGGGGAGTTTTGAGCTGTTCCCCCATCACCATGAAGCTGGTATCCCAAAAATCTAGGATTTTAATCTTTGAATGGCTTTCTTCTGCCAACGTGTTGACTCTAAACCACACAGTTCTGTGGACACTGGTACCAAGGGGACTGCCCACCTCAACTTCCATGATTCTGTCCCCATTTAACATAGAAACATACAATTTGATGGCAGATAAGGACCACTTGGCCCACTTAGTCTTCCCATTTCCCTACCTAACGGATAAGCTGCAAATCCTAGTTAACCAATGACCTACTTCCTCCTAGAGTTGCTCGCTATGTAAGGGAAGGGATAAAAGCAACTGAACAAAAGAGTAAACAGGGAGGAGAGGAAGCACTGTGGGTCACCTTAGAGACTGGAAATGGCACCACAATCAGCACAGGGGTTGTATACAGACCCCCATGTCAGGGGCAGAGAATGGACAAGGGTATGATAGAAGGCATTCTTAGGATGGCAGAGAAAGGGGAGATAATGTTGATGGGAAACATGAATATGCCAGATACTAACTGGAGCACATTTGCTACAGCCACATCAAAGTGCAGGGCCATTCTCGATGCCCTTCAGGTGGCATGCCTCAGACAGCTAGTTTTGGAACCCACTCGTGAGGGAGCAATATTAGACCTCGTACTCTCAAGTGGGGACAGTGAGAGGATCTCAGATCTAGAAGTGGGTAGCCATCTGGGAACATGTGACCACCAAACAGTGTGGTTCATGATGAACTCAGCTACAGAGTCGAGCCATACAAACGTGAGGGTACTAGACTTCAGGAGGGCAGACTTTGGCAAGATGGGAGAGTGCCTTAGAAAAGCACTAGCGAACAGGCTAGAAGGAGGGGTGGAGCAACAATGGGGAAACATTGAAACTGCCATCACAGAGGCAACAAGCCTCTGTGTGAGGCAAATAAACAAATCAAAATGAAAGAAAAAGCCACTATGGTACTCAAAAGAGGTGACAGGGAAGGTCAGGGAGAAAACGATAGCATTCAGAAAGTATAAGAAAACACAGAAGGAGCAGGACAGACAGCTGTACCCATTAAGGCAGAAGGAACCAGGGAGGGAAGTCAGAATAGTAAAGGCTCAAACTGAGGAAAAGATAGCCAACTCAGTTAAGAAGGGTGATAAAACCTTTTATACGTACATCAGGGAGTGTACAAAGACAAAGGGAGGAATAGTGAGGCTGAATAGAATGGATGGTGGGTGGGCAGAGAGGGACAGTGAAAAAGCAGGGATACTGAATGAATATTTCTGCTTAGTATTCACAAAAGAGGAGGACGGGAGGTGCTTAATCCAATTAACAGAAGCACTCTGGATAGGGAGGTCGATCCCAGTCCTTTCACAGAAGAAAGGGTTCTGAAAGAACTCTTAAAATTGAAGGTGGACAAAGCAATGGGGCCTGACGGACTTCACCCCAGAATTCTAAAAAAATTAAGGGGAGAACTAGTGAAACCATTGACTACCATTTTTAACAAATCATGGGAGGAAGGCATGGTACCTGAGGAATGGAGGAAGGTGGATGTGATTCCCCTTCATAAAAGTGGGACCAAGACAAAGGCAGGAAACTACAGACCTGTCAGTTTGACCTCTGTGGTAGGTAAAGTGATGGAATCACTTCTGAAGGAAAGAACTGTTGAGTACCTAGAGGCCAGTGGGTCACAGGGCCCAAGGCAGCATGGGTTCACAGCGGGAAGGTCATGTCAGACAAATCTAATTGATTTCTTTGACTGGGCGACCAAAGTAGTAGACCAGGTAGGGGCTGTGGACATGGCCTACCTAGACTTTAACAAAGCATTTGACACAGTCCCACACAAAAGATTAATAGTCAAATTAAACAGCCTAGAAGTGGGCCCCAGGGTAGTAGCCTGCATAAAACATTGGCTGGACAACAGAACACAGAAGGTAATTGTAAATGGAGTCCACTCTGAAGAAAGAGAGGTTACTAGTGGGGTACCGCAGGTTCAGTACTGGGTCCAGTCCTTTTTAATGTTTCTATAAGTGACAATGCAGAGGGACTGGAAGGAAAAGTATGCCTGTTTGCAGATGCCACAAAGATCTGCAACAGGGTTGATACACAAGGAGGCATGGAAAGGATGAGAAGGGACTTGGCAAGGTTGGAGAAATAGTCAGAAGTATGGCAGCTTGGATTCAATGCAAAGAAGTGCAAAATAATGCACCTGGGAAGCAAAAACCCAGGGGAAGATTACACAATGGGGGTGGTAGTAACAACAAAAATGTAAAGGGACATGGGGGTAATCATATCAGATGACCTTAAGGTTAGCAGGAAATTTGAGAAGACAGTAGGGATGGCTGGGGGGGACACTGGTATGTATAGGGAGAGGCATTACCAGTAGAAAACAAAAGTTGTTATCCCTCTGTACAGACAGTTGGTGAGACCCCATCTGGAGTACTGCATCCAGTTCTGGAGACCCCATCTCTGCAAGGACATAGACAGGATATAGGCAGTCCAGAGTAGGGCAACTAAAATGGTGCAGGGTCTGCAATAGAAGCCATACTAGGAGAGACTAAAGGAGCTTAATATGTATACCCTTGAGGAAAGGAGGGAGAGGGCGGACATGATAGAAACTATTAAGTACCTCAGTGGAATCAACAAAGTCCAAGAGGGTAGCATCTTTCAGAAAAAGAAATGTGCAAGAACAAGGGGACACAATTTGAAGATGGGGGTGGTTCAAGGGCAATGTGAGGAAGTATTTTTCACAGAGAGGGTGGTGGACGCATGGAACAGCCTTCCTGAGGAGGTTGTGGGGTCTAAAACTGTGGGAGAATTCAAGAATGCATGGGACAGACATAAGGCAATTTTTGTGGGGGGTAGGAAGAAATAGACTGTTGGTTTACTAGGATCTGCAGCTCATCTTGTAGGTAGGGAAATGGGCAGACTAGGTGGGCCAAGAGATCCTTATCTGCCATCAAAGTCTATGTTTCTATGCTTCTATCCCCCACTAGAATTGCCTTATGTCTGTCCCATGCATTCTTGAATTCCCCCACTGCTTTTGACTCCACTACCTCCTCAGGAAGGCTGTTTCAAGCATCCACAACCCTCGCCATGAAAAAATACTTCCCTACATTACCTCTGAGCTGTCCCCCCCTCTATCTTCAAATTGTGCTCCCTTGTTCATGCACATCTCTTTTTCTGAAAGATGCTACCCTCTTGGACTCTGTTGATTCCCTTGATGTACTTGAAAGTTTCTATCATGACCCCCTTTCCCTCCTCTCCTCAAGTGTATACACATTAAGCTTCTTTAATCTCTCTTTGTATATCATCTGGTGCAGATCCTGCATGATTTTAGTTGCCCTCCTCTGGACAGCCTCCAACCTGTCTATGTCCTTGCAGAGATGAGGTCTCCAGAACTAGATGCAGAACTCCAGATGGGGTCTCACCAACTGTCTGTACAGAGGGATAACAACTTCCTGTTTTCTACTGGTGATGCCTCTCTCTATGCATCCCAGTATACCATCAGCTTTCCTTACTACCTTCTCACATTGCTTGCCCACCTTAAGGTCATCTGATACGACTACCCCAAGGTCCCTTTCTATTTCTGTTGTCGTCATTATCTCATCCCGCCCCCCATTGTGTACTCTTCCCCAGGATTTTTGTTTCTCAGGTGCATTACTTTGCACTTCTTTGCATTATCTAAGCTGCCATACATTTGATCATTCCACCAACCTTGCCAAATCCCTTTGCATCCTCTCCACCCCATCTTCTATATCAACCCTGTTGCAGATCTTTGTGTCATCTGCAAAGAGACATACTTTTCCTTCCAGTAACTCTGCAGTGTCACTTATAAAGACATTAAAAAGGAACGGTCCCAGTACTGAACCCTGCAGTACCCACTAATACCCTCTTTATTCAGAGAAAACTCTGTTTACTATTACCCTCTGTATACTGTTGTCCAGCCAATTTTTACCCAGGCTACCAACCTGGGACCCACTCCAAGGCTAACTAACTTGTATATTAATCTTTTGTGTGGGACTGAGTCAAATGCCTTGCTAAATTATAGGTAGGCCATGTCCCCAGCCACTCCCTGGTCTACTACTTTGGTCACCCAGTCAAAGAAATTTATTAGATTCATCTGACATGATCTTCCCACTGTGAATCCATGCTGCCTTGGGTCCTGTGCCCCACTGGCCTCTAGGTACTCAACAATTATTTCCTTTAGAAGTGATTCCATCATTTTCCCTACCACTGAAGTCAAATGAACAGGTCTGTAGTTTCCTGCCTCTGTCAGCATTATGTCCAGTAAGCCCCATCCTTGGTATACTCAACCATCAGCTGCTTAGGTTTGCCCCATATATGGTAGACATGAGGCCCCTGCTCCCTGATGTACCTGCAGTCTGGGTATTCCAATCTGCATCCATTATGTTGAAGTCACCCATTAGTAGTACTTCCCCTTGGCTGCCATATTATGGATTGCTTCCACTAATACTAGATCTATGTCCTCCCCCTGTGCCTTAGGCCTATAAACTACTCTGGCATGGATAGTTGTTTTGTTCCCTGACTCCAGAATTACCCACAATGCCTCTGCTTCTTCACTGGATCCCTTAGCCACCATAGCTTTAACTCCTTCCTTGTCATATGTAGCAACCCCATCTCCCTTCTTCCCCTCCCTAGCCTTTCTAAACAGTGTATACCTTGGTTTGGCTGCATCCCAGTCATGGTTCACTGCATACCATGTCTCCGCAATAGCCACAGTGTCCAGGTGTGTGTCTGCCATCAGTGCCATTAGGTCTTTTGATTTTGTTTCCCAGACTGCGGGCATTTATGTGCATGACCTTCCACTCTCTGTACCCTCTTAATGTTCCTTGTTTGTTGGTCTTTGCCCTGTTCTGCATTAGGGTGATTTAAACTTTAAAGAAAGTGATTGTTTTTTTACGTTTGCGTGCGTGCATGTGCAAGGAACGTCTTGGAACAGTATGACTTTTGGAGGTGTTTAAAGTTTAAATCACGTCACTGAAAAATTAAATAGAGATTCCTCCGTGTAAATGAGCATGCCCAATGGAGTTTTTCCTGCTCAAGAACTTGAACTTGAACAAATGGGTCTATGATTGCCACCTCTCCAGTTTTAGACTGGGTAGTCTGCTTTTTAAGGCCCTTATCTGATTATATCTAGTTTGGGTAAATGTGTTCAGTTTTTGCCATTTTGAGAGCTCATATAACTCTTAAAACTAACTGTATCAAGTCATTCCCTGACTCACTGTGGTGGCTCCAAATTGAGGTTACAAAGCAGTTCTGATGTCGTGCAGACCTTTGTCTGTAAAACCAGTCAGTCTAGGAAGTGTTAAGTACGGCCATTATGCCCACTAGCAGCAAATCAGCCTAATCTTTTCCATTGTGATTTTAAAGTCTGGTCATGTGCTGCTTTGATAAGCAACTGTTTTTGTACTTTTTTATATGATCTCTTGTGTACCTCCGTGGTTGTCCTATATTCTGATATGCTTTTGACCCATATGTGTTAAACTGTCTAATTTATATTGCTATTGTCACTACATGGACTCCCTCTCATCTGTGTCAACAGCAACTGCAACTCTCATTTTTCCACACTACATGGACATTCAATGATATTAGTTACACAACTACAGGCCATCGGATGAATAGTATGTGTATCTAATATTGTAGAATGTCTTAAAAATATAACAAAAATGTATTTGCCTTTCTTCATCCTTACTCATGTGCTGGATAAGCTGCCTCCTTATACCATCTCCCCCTCCCTCTGGAAACATCTCAGGGGTGCCAAGGGCATGGATCTTTGACAGCAGTGGCTGGGCTTAAAAGCAGGACACCCAGCTGCATACAGTCGTGGAGGAGCTGTGTTGCTTTTGCTGCATATTTTCTCTCACCCACCCACCTTGCACCACCTCCATTTTAAATAGGTTGATTGAGTTAGCAGGTGGTGGGGCTACCTTGGATTGGCATTCTTGAGGGGAGTGGTTGCTGGACTAAAAACCAAAGAACTGGTAAGGGAAGAAGGAAAATTGGCTGCTGTTGTCAAGATGAGTGGATGTTGAACTGTCAAGGAGAAGGACTGTGGGGGGGGGGTGTCTTACACAGTACTACCTAAGGGCTAGCATTGTTATAAGTGAAGTTGTGTGCTGAGTTTATGCTTCATAAGGAATCTGTTAAGTGCATGCACATTATAGCTGCAGTCTAATAGGCTGAAGTGCTGCACACTTGAGCAGACTAGATAGACCCTATGGCCTGTATCTGCTGTCAATTTTGTATGTTCTTATGTTCGTATATGCTCTGCTAAGTATAGACTTTGACTCTGAGCAGGTGTTCTTGAGTTTGGGGGGGGGGAGAGTGCTACACCTGTAACTAAAACTGCCATGGGGCCTTCACAGGTTAGGGGCATGGGTGAGGCAGGGGCTGCATGCCACTAGGGCTGGCATTTTGGTAGGGTGGTGGGGTGTACAGGGTGTGGGTCCACCATGATACTGGACTGGGCTTGGAGTATGGGGGGGCTGCATGATCTGCTGCCAGTTGGCTAAACTTCGGTGGGAGTTATCACAGCTAAGGTAGTACTTAGGGGTGAAGGGAGGGGAGGACAGAGGCAGTCGTGAAAGCGGGGAAGGAAAGGGGACGGGGGAACGGAGGGACTGGTCCATTAGATCCTGTAGCTGCATCCTGGTTCATGGGCAGGAAGGGGGGAAGGGAACACCAGGGTTATCAAGGCAGGGGCGGTGGAGATAGGGGCCTGGGGGGAGAAATGTGGAAGACCATTTGGGACCAGTGAATACCCCTGGGTTCGGAGACTCGTGTAGCATCGAAAGCAGGGAGGATGGATCACAAGGAGTGAAGGAGGGCCGTGGTAGGGGTGGAGCAAAGGAGGGCACTGGTAGGGGTGGGGCTAAATGCAAGAAGAGAAGCAGCTGTTGGCAGATGGTTCAGACAAAGGTCCAGTGGGGGCATGATCAGGAGTTAGCGGGGAGGGGGTGTACCTTCAGGGGATAGGAAGAAATTAGGCACTGAGCTTAAAAACAGATTCACCCCACTACTTTTAGTGAATGACAAGGAGGAGGAAGTAACTGGGCTGGACGAGGAAAAGGTGGAGATGCATGGGCTGGTAAAGGGTAATGGCCAGGTTAGTGCAGAGGGCAACTAGGTAGGGGTAGCGGGATGTCCTCCACAGAGAGGGGAAGAAGGGGAGTCAGATAAGGAGGTTCATAGGATTGACGGGGGAGAGTGGGGGGCACCCCAGATCAGACCTAACCTGAGGGGGGCACAGGAGTTCAGGGACAGCAAGGGTTGGAGGGTGCAAAGGGGAAGTCACCCTTGGGGGTGACAGCATAGCTTCACAGTGGGGATTGGACTTGGCAACGGACATAACACAGGCGGTGTCCACGTAGGCCCAGGAGATGGTACTAGCTACTGACAGGGGGCAAGGGGAGCCAGAGGTCAAGGAAGGTGCTGAGACCACAGAGTCCAAAGCAGAGGGTCTGGGTGGCTACCACCAGGGGGGTCCTACTGAGGGAACAAATTGGAGTTGGCCAGTGGTTAGAAAGAAGGTTCCTGCGACTGAGAAAGCGGGTCACAGGAAGGGTGAGGATGCATAGGACAAGGCAGGGATTGGAGCCAATGAAGGCAAGGCTGAGGATAAGGTCAAATCGGTTGGGGAAGCAGGGGTACAGGTAGGAAGTGGGGCTGGAGGAAGCAAGCTTGAGAACAAGGTCATGCTTGTAGGGGACTCCATGGTTAGGGGCATCACCTGAAGGGGGGGAGCGTGGTAAGGGTAGCAAGGTGTGGGTCACTTGCTTGCCAGAAATGACAGCTGCAGAGGTCATTCAAAACATTCCAACATGGGGGAAGCTGCAGGATAAAAGAACTTACCTGGTGTTCCACTTGGAAACGGATAACATGGCTGGGCACAACCTGATGGAAGTGCAAGTGAGGCTTGAGGCCCTATAGTGGTTCTATAACAACCTGTGCTATTGTTCAGTGGTGTTCTCGGAAGTGCTTTCAGTCCTTAGAGCTAGCATGGATAGGCAGCAGAGGATAGTGGAGTTCAACAGCTGGCTCTTTGAATGGTGTGTACAGAAGGGCTATGGTGTGGTGGGCCACTGGGGGTCTGGATAGGGTAAGGAGATGCTCAAGTGTAAAATGGAGGAGTTCTTTAGTGAACAATAGAATTTAAACTGAAATGGGGTGAAGCTGCAAGTGGCACCTAACAGTGCATGTGTCAAGGGGGATATCTGTCAGCCCCCGCCCCCCCCACAAAAAGCAAGTAAACTGTATGGGGCCGGATTCGCTTTCACATGCAAAAGCAAAGACCATTAGGACAGGGAAGGTGGGGGTTAGGGAAAATGATTACTGGAGGGCCATGTGCACAAATGCCAGAAGCCTGGGCAACTAGGTCTCAGACCTGGCAGCAATCATGATGGAGGAGGAGTTGGACCTGATGGAAATTAGACCTGATTCCATGATGAACAGGAATGGGACATGAACATCCCTGGTTATACACTGTTTAGGAAGGATAGGGTTGACAAGGGAGAGGGCGGCATAGTGCTATACATGACGGAGGGGATCCAGGCATTGGAAACACAGGTAAGGTGGGGGGACACTGAGGCCCTATGGGTCTTGCTGGCCACAGGGAACGGTGAGTTGGTGCGCACAGGAGTTGTTTACAGGCCACCAGGGCAAAAAATAGAGGTGGATAACCAGATAGTCAAGGAGATACTAAGGATGATAGCCAAGGTGGAGGTGTTGCTGATGGGAGATCTTAACCTGTCAGATGTGACGTGTCAATCACTGTCTACGACCTCATCCAGAAGCAGAGTGATTGTTGACTCCCTACCGATAGCTCACCTAAGTCAGCTGGTCGAGGAGCCAACCGGGGAGGGAGCGGTGCTGGATCTGGTGCTTATGAATGGCGACAGGGTGGGTGAGGTAATGGTAGGGGATAACATTGGTAGTAGTGATGATGACACAGTGTGGTTCACGATACGTGCATCAGCCTTGCATCATCGGACCACGGTGAAGGTGCTGTATTTTGGATGGGCTGATTTTGGAAAGATGAGGGAGTATACTCATCAGGCATTGAGGGGGGTGGGAATGCAGAAGGGTGGAAGATCTGAGGGTGGACAAGGCAATGGGGCCGGCTGGGATTCACTCTAGGGTGTTGAGCAAGCTGGGTGAAGTGCTAACGGCTCCCTTGACCTATCTGTTAAATGAGTCCTTATGCACTGGGGTAGTCCTGAAGGACTGGAAGTGCATGGATGTGCTACCGTAGAACATAGAAATATAGACTTTGATGGCAGATAAGGAAAGCTTGGCCTATCTAGTCTGCCCATTTCCCTACCTACAGGATAAGCTGCAGATCCCAGTTAATCAACAGCCTATTTCTTCCTACCCCCCACAAAAATTGCCTTATGTCTATCTCATGCATTCTTGAATTCTCCCATAGTTTTAGACCCCACAACCTACTCATGAAGGCTGTTCCATGCGTCCACCACCCTCTCTGTGAAAAACTATTTCTCACATTTCCTAGAACCGCCCCATCTTCAAATTGTGTCCCTTGTTCTTGCATCTCTTTTCTGAAAGATGCTACCCTCTTGGACTTTGTTGATTCCACTGAGGTACTTAAAAGTTTCTATCATGTCCCCCCCTTTACCTCCTTTCCTCGAGCCAAGGGTATATAAGTTAAGCTCCTTTAGTCTCTCCTCGTATGGCTTCTCTTGCAGACCCTGCACTATTCTAGTTGCCCTCCTCTGGACTGCCTATATCCTGTCTATGTCCTTGCGGAGATGGGGTCTCCAGATCTGAACGCAGTACTCCAGATGGGGTCACACCAACTGTCTGTACAGAGGGATAACAACTTCCTGTTTTCTGCTGGTGATGCCTCTCCCTATACATCCCAGTATCCCCCAGCCCTCCCTACTGCCTTCTCACATTACTTGCTAACCTTAAGGTCATCTGATATGATTATCCCCAGGTCCCTTTCCATTTTTGTTGTTGTTACTACCTCCCCCCCCCCATTGTGTAATCTTCCCCTGGGTTTGTGTTTCCCAGGTGCATTATTTTGCACTTCTTTGCATTGAATCCAAGCTGCCATACTTCTGACCATTCCTCCAACCTTGCCAAGTCCCTTCTCATCCTTTTCTACCCCTGCATAAGGGAGGGGGAGGCAAGACTTGAGCAATTACAGGCTAGTGAGTCTGACATCAATGGTCGGCAAGCTCATGGAAAAGCTGCTCAAGGACAGAAACACCAATTGCCTGGAGGCAAGCGACCTGCTTGACCCAAGGCAGCACAGCTTTACCAAAGGTAGATCTTGTCAGACAAATATGGTTGGGTTTCTTGACTGGGTCACTAGGGTGGTGGATCGGGGGGTCAGTCGACATAACCTACCTGGATTTCAGGAGGGCCTTTGATATGTTACCACAAGGTAGGCTGGTGCACAAAATGGAGTGTCTGGGGTTAGGCATGGTGGTTATAGGATGGATGCAAAACTGGTTGGTTTGCAGAACGCAGAGGGTGTTAGTAAATGGGGTCCCCTCAGGTGAGTCAGGGGTCACAAGTGGTGATTCCCAAGGGTCAGTGCTGGAACCCCTGCTGTTCAACATCTATATAAGTGACATAGCAGAGGAGCTGGAGGGTAGAGTGAGTCTGTTTGTGGATGATGTCAAAATCTGTAATAGAGTGGACATACAGGATGGAGTGGGAAGGATGCAGAGGGACCTAGGAAAATTGGAGGAGTGGGTCAGGAAGTGGAAATTATCACTCAATATGGTGAAATGCAAAGTCATGCACCTGGGCAGAAGGAATGGGAGAATGGAATATAGACTGGGGGGGGGGGGGCAAATCGCTAACAGTTACCATGGAGGAGACAGACCTGGGCATCATCATCTCTCATGACTTGTAGGTGGCCAGCCAGTGTGGCAGGGCAGTGGCAAAAGCCAACAGTGTTGGGTTCTTTTGGGACGGGGATCACCAGCAGGAAGAAAGAGATCCTGATTCCCCTGTGCACCCAGCTGGTCAGGCCTCATTTGGAATATGGGGCCCAGTTCTGGAGGCCTTACCAAAAGAAGGATGTGGAGAGAGTGGTGTGGCTACAGCAACCAAGATGGTGAAGGGGGTTAGTCACCTGCCGTATGAGGGAAGGCTGGGAGCCATGGACACGTACCCTCTGGAGTTGAGGAGGGAGAGAGAGGGAACATGATAGAGACCTTCAAGTAACCTAAAAGGGATAAGCAAGGTGACTACTGAGAACCCCTTCCAAGTGAAGAGGTGTCCCAGAAAAAGGGGTTATGAACTCTAACTAGAGGGGGGCAGGTTAAGGGGCAACATCAGGAAGAACTTCTTTACTGGAAGGGTGGTGGACATCTGGAATGGCTGCCTAGGGAAGTGGTGGGCATGAATTCAGTGGGGGATTCAAGAGGGCATAGGACAGAAACAGAGGGCTGTTGAAAGGAGGGGGGGAGTCAGGGGCAGGCCTAGGGGATGTTAGGCAAATGGGCAGACTAGGTGGGCCCAGCGGTCCTTTTCTGCGGTCACTTTCCTATGTTCCTCTTTCATTCACCACATAACTCCATACCTTCAGATGCATGGTAGGCTCTACTCCTCCCCACTCCTCTCACCCCCTCTCGAGAATTAAGTCCCCACTCTGGGTCTGCTGTACTCTTCGCTTCCTGCCCTCTCTTCTCTAGCACACATTTTTCACTGTAATGAAAGGGAAAGAGGAAATTGTTTAACCAGAAAAGGCTCACTAAGCCAAAGATTTTTTAAATGTGCGACCTGGGAGCACATGGAAGTTAGATGACTTGCTCATGGTCACACAGTATACTAGTGGTAGCTGTGATATTCAACTCCAGTTCTCCCAGTTTGGAGCTCAGTTCCCTAAACCACAATGCTAGAAACAGAAACATAGACTTTGATGGCAGATAAGGACAGTTTGATCCACCCAGTCTGCTCATTTCCCTACCTAAGCTGCAAATCGCAGCTAACCAACTGCCTTTCTCCTACCCACTAGAAGAATTACCTTATGTTTGCCCCATGCATTCTTACATTTCTGCACTGTTTTTTAACCCCACAACCTCTTCAGAAGACTGTTCCATGTATCCACCAACATCTCCATGAAAAAATACTTTCTCACGTTGCCCAGAGCCATCCACCCTCTACCTTTAAATTGTGCCCCCTTATTCTTGCACATCTCTTTTTCTGAAAGATGCTACCTTCCTCGACTTTGTTGATTCCCTCTGCCTCCTTTCTTTGAGGTTATATATATTATGGTCCTTTAGCCTCTCTTCGGATGGCTTCTGGTGCAGACGTTGCACCATTTTAGTTGCCCTCCTTCAAACTGCCTTCATCCCAGGACCGGCCTTAATCATTCTGGGCCCCTGTGCTGCCCCCTGCCGGGCCGTACCACTCCATTCCCTGTGGCCCCCCCAATACATCCAACATTTACACCTAACTACCCCTCCTGTGCTGAATTAATAAAGCAATAGCAGGTCTACTAGTTTAACCAGCATCTTTTAATTAGTGCCTTGGACTACATTGAATTATTTGACTTCACCACTGGAAATGAATTTGACAGAGCCTGGAGACAGAACTTAAGTAAGCATGGTACTACTGTCGTATTCATTTCTATAAGGACAGGGACATCATCACTGGACAATCACTCCTTAGTTACTCTGATTTGCAAAAAAGTTAAACAACATAACTTTTCTGGAGGCGTGAGAGAGAACAGAGAGGATTATCATAGCAGACAGCATAGTGCAGTGGTTTAAGGCTCTGAGCTGCAAACCTGGAGACCTGGGTTTGAATCTTATGGCCCGTACTTGCTGTGTGGCCCTGAGCAAGTTACTTAACTACCTTGTGCTCCCAGGTTGCACCTGTAAACGAGCTTTCAGCTTGTTGTCTCTCCTGGTAAAAAAAACAAATAAAATCACAGGACAACTCGTAAGGTGGCCACCTGTCAGGTTTTTTACCTGTGATCAGGTTTTTAGGGTCCCTATCAGGAAATCCTATTTTGCTCTGTACTGGTCAGGTTTTTGAGCCATTGTGAGCAGGGGTCAACCGTAAAAAAAAAGTTTGCACTAGCCAGCAGGGCAAGTTGATTCAAAATTGCGCTAGTCCATAGGTGGTTGCACTAGCCCTCAATTATAATGGTACATTTTGATTACATATACAGGAAATAATGCAAGCCAAGAAATACTCTGATTGCACATTTATGTTGCTCCCCAGCAGTTTTGCACCATGGCCTCCTCTCTTCCTCTTCTTTCTGCACACACACACACACACCAAACCAGTGGGTAGCACAACAGCAAATGTTCAGTCAAGCAGTCCTAGCTCTGCACACACACACACACACACACACACACACACACACACACACACACACACACACACACACAATAGCTGATATCATGTACCTCACCACACTGTCACCACCACCCACAGGGCAATAAACAGAGTCAGGCAGAGAAAGACACTCTCAGCCCCCACCCTATAGACAACTGGGGACCTGCACTTCCGGAAGTTTTTGTACTGTCTCAAGTGAGCCAGGAGCACATCTAAGATTTCTTTGGGGTGAGGGCTACACAAACCTATGGGGCTTGGGAAATAGAAAACTATGACATTTTTATTTTTAAAAGCATTGATTTTAATATGCTCTGTACCAACAATAACAATTTTTTCTTTAACATTGTCCTTTCATCAGCCATGGGGAAATCGTACACAGGCATAATGCTATACTATCTCTATTTCTATACAGGATGATCTTTGTACCCCAGGAATGCCTATTTTAAGCTTTCAAATTATGTATTTTATTAAAGTTTATTTTTGTATCATACATGATCCAAAGCTTTGTTTTTAGGATGAAAGGACATGCTGGGTGGAATATGGATGGGATTGTATGGATATTGATGGCTGGCATGGTCCATTTAGAAGAGCTGGGGACCCCCCGCACTTGCCAGTAATGGCAGCTATGGATCTGTAGATGGTCATTTCAGAGTCTGGTCTGCAGTGGTGTCCAGAGAAAGAACAGAGTTAAGAGATTTGGAAGGGAGATGGAAGTTATGGTGAGGCTGGGATAAAACCCACCACCTGCAGAGCAGACCCTGTATACCTTCTTGCATTTTGTCACTGAAATATTGGATCCAGACACTCAAAATGTAAGGAAATGAGGGGCACTGGTCTAAATAATATGTGGCAATTTTTTTAGGCAGAGACACATTCAGAAAGCTGGAAGCTAGTGACTTAACAGCATGTTACCCTTGATCATACCCTGGACACTAGCTGAAAGTCCTAATAGTGGAGTGATAATGACTCACATTTCATCTTTTGTGGGATCCCCCTCTTGAACAGCCAGATAATTGCAACTGTTAATGGGCTGTTAAGCGTACCAGGCCATCCAGCACATTGAGAGAGATTAGCATGAGGACTAGAGCCTGCTACAGTTGAAACTTTTTTACTTCATTAACAGCCATGAAAACCTACACTAGTCAAGATGGACAAGTAGAGAGTTAGCTGCATTAGCCCTGGACAATTTGCACCAGTGTCTGGACTAGTAAACCAATGTTAAGATAGAGCCCTGATTTTGAGTGCTCACATACTTTTGAAACAGATTTTATCATATCATTCATTGTTTCAGCTACATGTCCAGGTTCCAATCAAGTTCTCTTGTCAATATAGCCCTTTGTTTGTGAAAGCAGTCAACCTGGGAGGTGTAAAGTATAGCCATTAACACCATTAGCACTTACTTAACCTAATATATTTCACTGGAGCAAAGCTGATCCCACCTTTTGTAGCAGTAGCAAAGTTGTCTTCCACTTTGATTTGCTGGTAAACACTTTCATTTATAGCAAAACGTAGGCATTTTTAAATGTGTTAAGTTACTTTTGCTTCCTCAAGATAAAAGTATGGGCCCCCAAGGTGCAGGGGAACCATTTGTACCTAGCTAAGACCATCCCTGCTCCATGCTGTCTATGTCCTTGCGAAGATGGGGTCTCTAGAACTGCATGCAGTACATCAGATGGAGTCTCACCAACTGTCTGTACAGAGGGTTAACAACTTCTTGTTTTCTAATAGTGGTGCCTCTCCCTATGCATCCCAGTTTCCCCCCAGTCCTCCCTACTGCCTTCTCACATTGATTGTCTACATTTAGGTCACGTGATATGACTACCCCTGGGTCCTTTTCCATTTTTGTTGTTGTTAGTATCCCCCTGGAGTGTGTACTCTTACCCTGGGTTTTTGTTTCCCATGTGCATTTGGAGCGCTGCTGGAGGAGATCCCGTCTGGACAAACTGGCCCTGCGTGCCCACTATGTTGGGTACCAGGAGGCAATCAACCGTAAGAAGACAGTGTTTCTGTCTGGGGAGATTGCTGCCGGAAGGAACCGACCAGCCTCACTCGTCCGGACCGTTGATAGACTTTTACATCCTGTCTGTCTATGGCCCGGGAGGGTTTTTTCCAACACTGATTGTGAGGATTTTGCTCGGTTCTTTTCGGATAGGGTGACTACGATCCGGCTGGTGGCTCCTTCAGCCAGAAATGATACAGCTGGCAGTGATCGCCTGATGTGTTCTGAGTGCACTCCGCCTGGTTGGGGAGAGTTTAGACCAGTGGAGGATAGTGAGGTTATTGAGGTAGCAACCAATGTGAGGCACACCTTCTGTGAACTGGACCTGGTGTCGACACATTTTTTAATGAGATGTGCCGACTCTGTTGGCCCAGTGTTTGCCATGATTGTACGGTGTTCCCTCTCTGAGGGTGTCTTTCCGGATGCCTTGAAGGAAGCTCTGGTGATACCCCTCTTAAAGAAGCCATCTTTGGACCCGGAGATCAAGGCAAATTACCGTCCAATCTCTAACCTTCCATTTTTAGGAAAGGTTATTGAGAAAGTGGTAGCGCTTCAGTTGGAAGAGCACCTCACATCTCACAAGTTGTACGAACCCTTCCAGTCGGCTTTTCGTGCCAGACATAGCACTGAAACTGCACTTGTTCGGGTGCAGAATGACCTTCTCAGGGCTAGAGACTGGGGAGACAAGACAATTCTTGTTCTCCTCGATGTCTCATCAGTATTTGACACTGTGGACCATTGTGTGCTGCTTGCTCGCCTTGGGGACCTATGCGGACTCACCAGTAATGTTATCAAATGGTTTGAGTCCTTTCTTACTAACAGGAGGCAGCGGGTTATGATGGGAAATTTCTCATCTACACCCAGTCTGCTTCTTTGTGGAGTTCCTCAGGGGTCAGTATTGGCTCCAATGTTATTCGCAGTGTATATGCTGCCTCTGGGTGGGATCATTAGGAAATATGGCTTGAGTTTTCATTGCTATGCTGATGATACTCAGCTATATTTTTCCTTTGCCCCAGGAACATCCAATGCAGTGGATGTGCTTAATATCTGTCTGACCGAGATTAACGACTGGATGGCCTCCAGCTGGTTGTGGCTGAACCCCGATAAGATGGAGGTATTAGTAGTGGAGTCGAACAGAGTTCATGATAGGATGGCATCTGACACAGAAACTGGGCTTGTCCTAGGGTCTGTGCCATTGAAGGCCTCCTCTTGGGTGCGAAATCTTGGCGTGATTCTGGACAGGGATTTAACCATTGAGGCTCAAATATCATCTGTGGTTCGGACCTGTTTTTACTATCTCAGAAACATTGCCAGAATTAAATCCCTTGTTCCGCCTCTGGACCTCCCTACTTTGATACATGCCTTAGTCACATCTAGGCTTGATTACTGTAACGCGCTCTATCTCGGGGTCACGGGAGGATCTCTCCGCAGATTGCAGCTGGTGCAAAATGCAGCTGCCCGATTGTTGACCGGGCAGCAAAAGTTCTGTCATATTACACCGGTTTTGCATGAATTGCACTGGCTGCCAGTCAGGTGGAGAGTCCTCTTTAAGGTGGGTCTTCTTACCTATAAGGCCCTCTACGGACAGGGCCCTGGTTACCTGTTAGACCTTCTGTCACCTGCCTTCTCCTCCACGCCCTCTTCGTTCCTCCAGTGAATGCCTCCTGACCATTCCCAGAACTAGGCTGAAATCAGCCGTCGACAGGAGCATTAGTCATGCCCCTGTTCTGTGGAACTCCTTACCAACTATGGTCAGAGAGGCTTCATCGGTGGATGTTTTTAAGGCCCAACTAAAGGCCTTTCTCTTCTCTAAGGCATTTAATTTAATTTAATTTAATGCTTAGATAAAGATTTATAGTTAATGTTTAGCTCTGTAATGATTTGTATTTATGTGTAAATTTATATATTTATTATGTTAAAATGCCTGTTTTAATGTTTTGTACGGCGCCCAGAGCCTCTGGGATTGGGCGTCTTTTAAATAAATTTTGCCTTGCCTTGCCTTGCATTAGTTTGCACTTCTTCACATTGAATTTAAGCTGGCATACTTTGGACCATTCCTGCAACCTTGACAAGTCTCTTCTCATCCTTTCCAACCATTTTGCAGGTCTCTGTGTCTTCTGCAAAGATCCATACTTTTCCTTCCAGTTCTTCTGCAATGTCTCTTGTAAAAACATTAACGAGAACTTGTTTCGGTACTGAACCATGCAGCACCCAGCTAGTAACCCTCTTTCTTTGGAATGTACTCTGTTTCATTACCCTCTGTGTCCTACTGAGCAATCCATTTTTTACCCAGGCTTCCACCCTGGGACTCACTGCCAAGCAGGCTAACCTGTTTATTATTCATTTGTGTGGGACTGTGTCAAATGCCTTGCTAAAGTCTAGGTAGTGACCAGCCCGGTGGTACAGAGGGTTGAGGTGCTGGATGCCACACCTCGCACCGCACCGGTGACCCGGATTGGGAATGGACTCTGGTCATTTGGGGGCTGGCAGGGGCGGCAAGGATTGAGCATCACAGCTCTCCTTCCACAGTGTGGGGGGGGGGTCTGTGCTGCGAATGGCACAGCTAGGAGGGCTCGCCCAAACCCAGGGTGCTTGGTTGCCTCCATGGAGGTGGAAACAGCTGCTGCACCCATTGCACAGTGCACAGGTGAAAAAGGGGCACAAAAAGGGGGAAACATCCCCAGTGGCAGGATGACACCTGACTCCTTGCAGGCACCGCTCCTGGGCTGGGCAAAAGGTAAGCCCTGGTAATTCTGGGGGATGGAGCTGGTGGGGGTTGGGCAGAAAGGGGCTGTCGGGGGGAATAGGTCTAGAAACAGCAGCTGTGATAAAAAAAAAATAAAGTCTAGGTAGGCCATATCCACAACTCCTCCCTGGTCTAATTCTGTGGTCACCCAACTACATCTATTAGATTCATCTGACACAACCTTCCCTCTGTGAATCCATGCTGCCTTGGGTCCTGTGCCTGCCATCTAGGTACTCAACAATTCTTTCTTTCAGAAGTGATTCCATCATTTTCCCTACCACTGAGGTCAAACTAACAGGACAGGTCTGCAGTTTCCTGCCTCTGCCTTACTCCCGCTTTTGTGAAGTGGAATCACACCCATCTTCCTCCAGTCCTCAGGGACCACACTATCCTCTCATGATTTGTTTAAACGGGTAGTAAATGGTGTCACTAGTTCTCTCATTAGTTATTTTAGAATTCTAGGGTGAATCCCTTCAGGACCCATCGCTTTGTCCACCTTCAGTTTTAAGAGTTCTTTCAGGACCCTTTTTTCTGTGAATGGATTGGTATTGATCCCCCCCCCATACAGAATGCTTTGAACATACAGAATTGATTGGTTTAGGAACCTCCCCCTGTAGATCTGTCCATCTAAATAAAATTCAACATGGGAAACAGAGAAACAACTATGGAGACAGAACTTCAAATTCTCAAACTGTGTCTTTTTGGAATAAGTTACCTGCTATGGTACATGTAGAAACTCTGTATCGGATGTTTACCATTGCAATTAGGGATCCATTTTCATTCACTTGCCAATCTACACAAAACCCCTTAAAAACTGTTATGCTCCTTTTAGACTGCAGGAACTTGTAACTATTATACTTGTATGCCCCTTTGCCCTATGCAGTAAGTCTATGTATTTAAAAATCTGTTATTTTATGTGAAACTAAATTGCAGGCACTTGTAAATATTGTATTTATGCGCTCCTTTTGTGTTGTAAGTTTATGTATTTATAAAACTGCTAGCCCTCACCCCTCATTCCTAACCTTGGATGGGGCAATCCTGGAGGAATGCACCTCCTTCGGATACCTAGGGGTCTGGCTAGACCAGCACCAAGACTTCTCCACACACATCGAATCAATTCACAAGAAACTACACCCAACACACACTTGGAGCCTTATACCACAACAAGGGCTGTATCCCAACACCAACCTAGAAGGAAATTGTTTAAAAAATGATTCTCCCATTACTTGACTATGGAGACGTAGTCTATGATTCTGCTCCCCCCTCCTTCCTTGCCAGCCTGGACACACTCTTCTATTCCTTCTGTCACTTCATCCTGGAATGCCCACAAATGACACAATTGTGACCTATAAAGCTCCTTAGCCTTGCTCTCACTCCAGGCCCGCAGACAGATCCACTGCACTAGGTCTATAGCCAAATACTGGATTCAGTTCCTTCCCCCATATCTCGAATCCGCCTTCTCAACACAGGCCCCACCTCCCTACTCCGTCAGAAGCGCGGACTCCAGGCTTCTCCATGTCCCTTTCATGGGCTCATCCAAAGGCCAAACTGTGTTCAGATACCGCTTGCCCAAACTCTGGAATGCTTTGCCCACCGACATTAGGCATACCACTAACTCTCAGCATCTTAACCTCCTCCTCAGTGCCCATTTCACCGTCAGCTGCTCATGCTCCTAGCTCTGGAAAAAACTAGCGTTCGCCTGCCACTAGTGGGGGTGAACGAACATAATACAGTACTTCTGCTAATCACTGTAAATATGTCATCCTGTATGTAATATTTTTGTTGATTTCACCTTCATCATTGTAATATGCCTACCTGCTTGCAATTTAATTCACTTGTTTTTTATGTTGCTGTATGTGCTATCCCTGTACACTCTCCCCAGGACGCATCTGGAATCAAGCTGATTCCGCATGCCTTCCTGGTTTAACTCTTAGATAAATAAATAAATATGAAACAACTTCTAGATAAACACAGGACTATCTTGTGAACTGGACTGTAACAGTCCAAACGACATGTATGTTCCTGTTGAAAAATAAAGTTTTAACTACCTACCTACCCTCCTCTTCTTTTGTGAATACTGAGCAGAAATAGTCATTCAGCATCCCTGCTTTTTCACTGTTACCCTCTTCCCTCCCCTTTATTAAACCTCACTATCCCTTTCGTGGTCTGTCATCGCTCCCTATCCCCCCCCCCTTTATTAAACCTCACTATCCCTTCCTTGGTCTTTTATCGCTCCCTAATGTGCCTATAAAAGTGTTATCTCCTTTCTTAACAGAGTTAACCATCTTTTCCTTGGTTTGTGCCTTTATTACTTTTTTTTTAGTTATTGGTTACTGGGTAAGCCCACTAGGCACAAGTGCCTGCTTTCAGGAGCAGCCTGGGAGCACTGGATGGTTAAGTAATTTGCTCAGAGTCACACATTATACACGTGGAGATTGTGAGAATCAAATCAATGTCTTGTTTGCTGGATGCACCAAGCTCATTTATAGTTTGTTACTCTCACATCTAGGCTATACTGCCAGCCACATATTCTTACTGCCTTCCCTACTTCCTTGTGCTTTAACTGGTACAGTTCTCTGTTCTGCTCCATCTGTTTCCTTATACTTCCTGAATGTTATCTTTTTCTCCCTAACCTTCCCTGCCACCTCTTTTGAGAACCATTGTGTTTTTTTCTTCATTTTGAATCACACAAAGGCTTGTTAGCTGTTGCCTCTGTGATGGCAGTTTTGATTTTTCCTCATTGTTCCTCCACTCCTTCTTCTTTCCCATTAGCTAGTGCTTTTCAGAGGTACTCTCCTATTTTGCCAAAGTTAGCTCCAGCTCTCCAAAAGTCCAATACCTTGTACATAGGAAAATACTTTGTAAGTCATTTTTATTTACAGTTAGGTCTACTGCTGAATGATTCTGGGCTGTAGGTCAATATGCCCACCCCTACCAATGTCCATGGTGAGTGGGACAAGATACCTGGTGCAGCAATGCAGCTTTATTTTAAACTCGGCAATGGAGGTATTTGCACTCTGTGGTGGGGGTGGGGGACTGATGTCACAGAATAGCTTTGTTGTACAAACACCAGTAATACTGATATTTTCACTTGGTTGGGTGGGGGTTGAGAATTGCTGCCAAAGACTGAGGAAAGGGTCACAGACAGACAGACAGATGAGGGGAATGACAGAAACATGGAAACATAGAATCTTTTGGCAGATAAGGGCCATACATCCCACCTAGTCTGCCCATTTCCCTACATGATTTGGCAATCACTACTCTTATCTCAACTGCCTTTCCCCCACTCTACTGTATAGCAGGGTGCTGTTATGCTTATCCCATGCACTTTTGAATCCCTGTACAGTTTTTGCTTCCACCACCTCCGCTAGTAGGTTATATGGATCCACCACCCTCTCTGTGAAAAAAATACTTCCTAGCATTCCCCCTAAGCCTCTCTCCCTCTTGTTATGTCCCCTTGTCCTCATGCACTTTCATCTCTGAAATATGTTCTCCTCCTGTACCTTGTTTATTCCTCTAAGGTATTTGAAGGTCTCTGTCATATCCCAACTCTCCCTTCTCTCTTCCAGTGAATAGATGTTTAGTTCCTCGAGTCTTTTCACATAAGACTTGTGGTGCAGTCCATGTATTATTTTTCCTGTTTCTCTTCTCTAGACTGCTTCCTTCTGTCTATGTCCTTTCTGACGGGTCTCCGAATTGGACACAGTATTCCAGATGAGGCTTCACCAGTGATCTATACAGTGACATCACCACTTCATTCCTCCTCTGCGTATGCCCTTTCCAATGCACCTCATCATTCTGTTTGCCTTTTACATTGTTTGGCTGACTTCTGGCCATCGGATATGATAACCTCCCGAGTCTCTCTCCTGACTTGTCATGGCTAGAACCTGCCCCTCCCCATCCTGTATTCCTGTCTTGGGTTTCTGTGTCCCATGTACATTATCCTGCACTTCTTAGCTTTGAAAACCAACTGCCAAACCCTTAACCATTCCTCAAGTAGTCTTAGCCCATTTCTCATTTTATCTAGCTCCTCCTATGTTGACTGTATTATAGACCTTGCTGTCATCTGTGGAAAAAGGCATCCTTTCCCCTCCAGTCCCTCTGTAATGTCTCTTATGAAGGCATTAAATAGAACTGGACATAGCACTGATCCCTGTGGAACCCCACTGGTCACCTCCCTGTCTTCTGATTTTAATCCATTTACTACCACCCTTTGTGTCCTGCCTTTTAGCCAGTTACCAACCCATTTTACCACTTTAGAGCCCATATCCAGATTCCCCAGTTTGGTAAGCAACTTTCTATGAGGAACAGTGTCCAAGACCTTAGTGAAATCCAGGTAAGCCACATCGACCGCCCCTCACTGATCCACCACCCTAGTCACCCAGTCAAAGAAATCGTTAAGATTAGTCTGACAGGACCAACCCTCAGTGAATTCATGCTGCCTTGGGTCTTTAGCACCACTTGACTCCAGGAACTTCTCTACCCTCTTCTTAAGCAGGGACTCCATTAGCTTCTCCACCACTGAAGGCAGGTTTACAGATCTCTAATCTCTTGCCTTCTCTCCAGTTCCAGTCTTGTGCAGAGGGACCGCCTTTTCCCTCCTCCAGTCCTCAGGTACCTTCCCTGTCTCTAGTGATTAGTTGAAGAGGGTTGTCAGTGGACTTGCTGGGACTTCCCTGAGTTCCTTTAACCCTAGGGAGAATTCCGTCAGGACTCATTGCCTTGTCTGTCTTTACTTTTCCTAGTTTCTTCAAGACTGTATCCAACATAAATAGACTAGTGTCTATTCCCCCCATATATCTTTCCTCTTGGGTCTATCCCCCATATATCTTTCCTCATGGGTCTAGCCCCTGACCTGCCTCTTTCTTGGTAAATACTGAGCAACAATATTTGTTTAGTACCTCAGTTTTTTCAAAGTCATCCTTCACCCACCCACTCTCTTCCTTCTTTAGCCCAACATTACCATTTCTGGCCTTCTTCCTCTGGCTAATATAACAAAATTGTCCCCCTTCTTAATAGCCTGTGCTATTCCTTCCTCTGTTCTTGCCTTAGCCTCTGTGGCAGTTTTCCCATCTTCTCTCTGCTTCTCCAGATATTTCAGTCTGTCTTCATTCTGTGTCTCTCTGTATTTCCCGAATGCCTTACCTTTTCCTCAAACGTTCTTGGCTACTCACTTAGAGAACCACAGTGGATGCTTCTTTCTTTTGCTTTTGCTAAGCAATCTGACACATTGATTTGTCACTTCTGCTTTGGATCTCTTGAGCCTAAGCCACTGTTCTACCCCTTCCCCATATCTTCTGCTGCCAGGGCAGTTTTGAGTTGTTCCCCCATCTCCTTGAAGCTGGCCTTCCAAAAATCTAGGATCTTAATCTTTGAATGGCTTTCTTCTGCCAATGTGTTGACTCTAAACCATACAGTTCTGTGGACACTGGTACCAAGGGGACTACCCACATCAGCTTCCATGATTCTGTCCCCATTTGTCAGCACTATGTCCAGTACAGCCCCCTCCATGGTGGGCTCAACCACCAGCTGTCTTAGGTTTGCCCCATACAGGGTAGACATGAGGTCCCTCCTCCCTGATGTACCTGCAGTCTGGATATTCCAATCTGCATCTGTTATGTTGAAGTCACCCATTAGTAGCACTTCCCCTTGGCTGACATATTAAATTATTTATTTATTTGTATGAGTCGGATTTACAACCTTTGAGTCAGGGACTCATTTACAAAGGCACCTCATTGCAGGGAAGGCGAGACAATAGAACATTGTGCAGATACAACATTGGACAACATTACAGATGAAGACATTGAACACAGAATACACTTAGTTACACGTTAGTATAAAATACAGGTTTACAATTAAAGATGTACAATTTCTCTGGCGTTGCAGTGGAAGACATCCTTGTATATACCAAAGGTGGTAGGTAAAAAGGGATAGGGGGAAAGATGGATCTGCAGTCTAGGGAACATTGTCAAAATTACAGGGGCCAGGCAATTAAAGGTTCTGCAGTAGGATTAGGAAGGGCAGGGTTAGTTGCACCTACAGTGGTGGACATTAAAGAGATGGTTCCGGAGAGCAGTTTTGAAGGGACCAAGTTTGGCAGTGTTGGTGATGCAGGTAGAGAAAGAGCTGAACCAGGTGGGGCTCAATAAAAGAAGGACTTCTGGATGAGGAAGGTCTTGGTTCTGGGCACTTTTAAGGTGGCTTTAACAGAGCTGTGGGTGGAAATGGATGAAGATTACCATGATAGGGAGGCAGAGACTCCAGAGGGGAGAGTCCAAGCAGAGATTTCTTAGCAAGAAGTCACGTCTGATACTGCAGACATTCCTCGAAGTTGAGCAGTTTGGCAGAGAAATAGAGCAGGCAGGTGTGGGTGCAGCTGGAGGCTCTGGTCAGAAGCCTACAGGCCTTATTGATGGAGAGCTGGATTTTAGAGAGAGCAGTGCTATCAGCTGCAGCATAGATGGGCAAGCTGTAGTCCACTAGGCTTCCACTAATACTAGATCTATATCCTCCGCCTGTGCCATAGGCCTGTAAACTACGCTGGTACAGCTAGTTATTTTGTTCCTTGACTCCAGAATGCCCCACAGTGCTTCTGCTTCTTCACTGAATCCCTTAGCTGCCATAGCTTTAACCCCTTCCTTTACATACATAGCAACCCCATCTCCCTTCTTCCCCTCCCTAGCCTCTCTAAACAGTGTATACCCTGGTTTGGTTGCATCCCAGTCATGGTTCACTGCATACCATGTCTCCGCAATAGCCTCAGTGTCCAGGTGTGTGTCTGCTATCAGTGCCATTAGGTCTTTTGATTTTGTTTCCCATACTGCGGCCATTTGTGTGCATGACCTTCCATTTTCTGTACCCTCTTAATGTTCCTTGTTTTTTGGTCTTTGCCCTGTGCTGCATTAGTATCAAAAATGTGCATGTGTTTGTTTATTTTAGCTTCAGAAATGTGTATATTAATAAAAGCACTAGTTTTATTTCCCCACAACAACACTTCCTATTTGACTGGATGGAAATCAAAGACTGGCCCATGTGGGGGCTGAACCCTTGACTCTGGCATTATTAGTAGTACCACAGTCAAACAAACTGAGCTCACCTCCCACTTAATAAGTAAGTAAGTACAATTTTATTTATATCGTGCCTTTCTGAAACCAAGGTGCTAAACAAATTTAAAACACAATCACAACATAAATTTACAATAAATAGGTTGAATTAAAAACAATGAGGGAAGGCTAAACTAAATAAATAGATTTTCAGCATGGACTTAAGGCTACTGACAGTCAGGCATTCTCTTAACTGACAAGGTAGAAAATTCCACAGGGTTGGTGCTACAAAAGAAAAAGTATGAGCACCAGAAGTCTTTAACTGAACCCTGGGACTCTCTATCAATCCCTTATCGGTGGTTTGGAGAGGACAAAGCGGGGGGAGTAGGGAGTCAGGAGATTTTTCAAGTAGCCAGGTCCCTGTTCATGTAGGGCTTTAAAGGTTAGTAAGCCAACCTTATAGGTGATTTACCAGTGAACAGGCAGCCAGTGCAGTCTATGCAACACAGGCATAATTGGACTGATCCTTGATATACCACTCAATAACTTGGCTACAGCATTCTGCACCAGCTGCAAGCAGTGGATATCAACCCCAGGAAGCCCTAAGTAGAGGACATTGCAGTTGTGAAGATAGGTGGTAATGAAGGCATGGACCAATGTTTGAAGGTCATCCGGGGAACCAGATGTTTCACCGGGGCAACATTCCTCAGATAGTAAAATGAGGATTTAATGATGACCGACACGTGAGATTTCAGAGTCAAGCCATCATCAAGAATAACACCCAAGTTACGCACCTGGTCTGAGGTACTGAGCTGAACACCATCAAGTCATAGGCTTGACACATGTCCAGCCCCCAAACCCACTTCTGGATGACCAGGATCCACCACCAGCACTTAAGTCTTGCCCAGATTAAGTGTCAGCCAGCTAGTGCTCATCCAGTCTTTGATTTTGGTAAGACAGCTGGTAATCACTGAAACTGCATCAACCTGTGCATGTAATAAGGACATATACAACAGAGAAATACAAAATCACACATGCCACCACAATGCAAAGCATCATGGACTGCAAATGCAAATCACCACAGAATATTATGCTGGTTTAACTTTAAGCAAAAATGCATGGTGCTGAAAGGCCTCTCACACCATTTGTAAAGGGCACCAACAGAAGACATAGACACGTGTTTTATCCTTCCAGGACTCATTAGTATGCCTCTTCTGTTTGACACCCCAGTGGAATGAACCAGCTACCCTAAGATGGTCTATCTGGGTTATGTTGTAGTGAACCCAATTAAAACAAGAAACAATCTAAAAGACAAATAACCTCTGTGCGCAAGCACTGAAGCAATGGTTACCCCAAAGGGCATTTTGTCAGGAAGCCAAGTTCCAAAGAAATACAAAATCACACATGCCACCACAATGTAAAGCATTATGGACTGCAAATGCAAATCATCACAGAATATTATGCTGGTTCAACTTTAAGCAGAAATGCATGGTGCCGAAATGCCTCTCACACAGTTTGCAAAGGGTGCCAACAGAAGACATAGACACGTGTTTCATTCAACCAGGACTCATCAGTATGCCTCTGTTTACACCCCAGTGGAATGAACCAGCTACCCTAAGATGGTCTATCTGGGTTATATTGTGGTGAATCCAATTAAAACAAAAAACAATTTAAAAGACAAAGAACCTCTGTGCTCAAGCACTGAGACACTGGTTACCCCAAGCCATTCACAAAGGAACCAAGTAAGAGAAGCAACTATAGGAGGTGGTAAACATGAACTGAGGTCTAGAGTGTGTGATTGTAGTACTGTATAGTAAGGGGTAAGCATGAAGTGAGGACCAGAGTGTGTGATTGTACTATAGCAATTACTAAAAATATACTGAGAACCACAGTGTGTGATGACACCACAGAAAGTGATAAACCTGAACTGATGATCAGGGTTTATGATTGCACTGTAGTTGGTACTAACAATATACAGAGTAGCAGAGGGTATGAGGTAACTATAAGATATGGTAAGCAGGAAGAGAGGACAAGAGTGTGTGATTGTACTTTAGCAGATACTGGCAATGTACTGAGGACCAAAGTCTGTGAAGGTACAATATGCAATTGAAATTTCGGAAATACTAGAAATGCACTAAGGAACAAAGTGTATGAAGATACCATTGGAGGTGGTAAACATGAACTGAGGACTACAGTGTGTGATTTTACTACTGTATGGGAAGAGGTAAGCATGAACTGAGGACCAGAGTGTGTGATTGTTCTAAATTAGGTCCTAACAATGTACTGAGAATCACAATGTGTGACAGTACCATAGGAGCTGGTAAAACTGAAGTGAGGTCCAGAGTGTGTGATTGCACTGTAGTAGGTACTAACAATGTACTGAAGACCAGAGTGTGTGAAGGTAATGTAGAATATGGAAAACATGAACTGTGCACCAGAATGTGTGACAGTACTAGAGGAGATACTTGCCAAGTACTGAAGACCAAAGTGTGTGAAGGTATTACAGGAGGTAGTAAGCATGAACTGTGAAGAGTCTGAAAATGTACTATAGAAAGTGGTAAGCATGAACTGAGCCCCAGAGTGTCTGATTTTAGTTTATGAGATACTATCCTTGTCCAGTGGACCAAAGTGTGTGAAGTTACTATAGGAGACAGAAAGCATGAACTGAGGACCATAGTGTGTGATTTTACTTTAGATGATACTTGCCAGATATTCAGCAATAAAATGTGTAAAGGTGCTAAAGAATGTGATAAGCATGAACTGAGGAGCAGAGAGTGTAAATGTTCTATAGGATGTGGTAAGCATGAACAGAGCATCAGAGTGTGTGACAGTACTTACAGTAAGGAGATACTAGCCAAGTACTGAAGACCAATGTGTGTGAAGGTATTACAGGAGGCAGTAAGCATGAACTGTGAAGAAGAGTCTGTAAATGTACTATAGAAAGTGGTAAGCATGAACTGAGCACCAACAGGTGTGATTGTACTTTAGGAGAAACTAGCCATGTCCAGTGGACCAAAGTGTGTTAAGTTACTATAGGAGACAATAAGCATGAACTGAGGATCACAGTGTGTGATTTTACTTTAGATATTCTTGTCAGATACTCAACAATAATTTGTGTAAAGGTGCTATAGAAAGTTAAAAGCATGAACTGAGGAGCGGAGTGTGTAAAGTTACTATATGACATGGTAAGCATAAGCTGGGGACCAGAGTGTGTAGAAACATAGAAACATAGACTTTGACGGCAGATAAGGACCACTTGGCCCACCTAGTCTGTCCATTTCCCTACCTAGAGGATAAGTTGCAGATCCTATTTAACCAACAGCCTATTTCTTCCTACCCCCCCACAAAAATTGCCTTATGTCAGTCCCATGCATTCTTGAATTCTCCCACAGTTTTAGACCCCACAACCTCCTCAGGAAGGCTGTTCCTTGCTTCCACCACCCTATCTGTGAAAAAATACTTCCTCACATTGCCCCTGAGCTGTCCTCCCTCTATCGTCAAATTGTGTCCCCTTGTTCTTGCCCATCTCTATTTCTGAAAGATGCTACCCTCTTGGACTTTGTTGATTCCACTGAGGTACTTAAACATTTCTATCATGTCCCCCATCTCCCTCCTTTCCTCAAGGGTCTACATATTAAGCTCCTTTAATCTCTCCTCGTATGGCTTCTCTTGCAGACCCTGCACCATTTTAGTTGCCCTCCTCTGAACTGCCTCCATCCTGTCTATGTCCTTGCAGAGATGGGGTCTCCAGAACTGGATGCAGTACTCCAGATGGGGTCTCACCAACTGTCTGTACAGGGGGATAACAACTTCCTGTTTTCTGCTGGTGATACCTCTCCCTCTACATCCCAGTATCCCCCAGCCCTCCCTACCACCTTCTCGCATTGCTTGCCAATCTTAAGGTCATCTGATATGATTACCCCTAGGTCTTTTTCCATTTTTGTTGTTGTTACTACCTCCCACCATTATGTAATCTTCCCCTGGGTTTTTGTTTCCCAGGTGCATTACTTTGCATTTCTTTGCATTGAATCCAAGCTGCCATACTTCTAACCATTCCTCCAACCTTGCAAAGTCCCTTCTCATCCTTTCCACGCCTCCTTGTGTATCAACCCTGTTGTAGATCTTTGTGTCATCTGCAAAGAGGCATACTTTTCCTTCCAGTCCCTCTGCAATGTCACTTATAAGGACATTAAAAAGGACTGGACCCAGTACTGACCCCTGTGGTACCCCACTAGTAACCCCTCTTTCTTCAGAGTGGACTCAGTGTGATTATACTTAAGGAGATACAAGCCATTGACTAAAGAACCAAGTGAGTGAAGCTACTATAGGAGGCGGTAAACATGATGTGAGGTCTACAGTGTGTGATTACAGTATGTATAGTAAGTGGTATGCATGAATTGATGACCAGAGTGTGTTATTGTGCTATAGCAGGTACTAACAATATACTGAGATCCGTGGTGTGTAACAGCACCATAGAAAGTGGTAAACCTGAACTGAGGATCAGAGTGTATGATTGCCCTATAGTAGGGACTAAGAATGTACTGATTAGCAGAGTGTATGAGGTTACTATAAGATGTGGTAAGCAAGAACAGAGGACAGGAGTGTGTGATTGTACTTTATGAGATACTGGCAATGTACTGAGGACCAAAGTGCATGAAGGTACAATATGACATGGTAAGTATGAACTGAGGAACAGAGCATGCAATTGAACTTTATGAGATACTAGTCATGCACTAAGGAACAATTTGTATGAAGATACCATAGGAGGTGATAAACATGAACTGAGGACTAGAGTGTGTGATTGTACTACTGAATGGCAAGAGGTAAGCATGAACTGAGGATCAGAGTGTGTGATTGTTCTAAATTAGGTACAAACAATGTACTGTGAATCAGAGTGTGTCAAAGTACCATAGGAGGTGGTAAAAATGAAGTGAGGACCAGAGTGTGTGATTGCACTGTATTAAGTACTAACAATGTACTGAGGACAAGAGTGTGTGAAGGTAATGTAGCATGTTGTATGCATGAACCGAGCACCAGGGTGTGAGACAGTACTTAAGGAGATACTTGCCAAGTACTGAAGACAAACGTGTGAAGGTATTGCAGGAGGTGGTAAGCATGAACTGTGAAGCAGAGTCTGTAAATGTACTATAGAAAGTGGCAAGCATCAACTGAGCCCCAGGGTGTGTGATTATACTTTAGGAGACACTAGCCATGACCAGTGAACCAAAGTGTGTGAAGTTATTACAGGAGACAGTAAGCATGAACTGAGGACCATAGTGTGTGACTTCACTAGAGATGATACTTGTCAGATATTCAGCGATAAAGTTTGTAATGGTGCTACAGAAGGTGATAAGCATGAACTGAGGAGCAGCGTGTGTAAATGTTCTATAGGATGTGGCAAGCATGACTTGAGAACCAAAGTGTGTTAAGTTACTACATGACAGGGTAAGCATGAACTGAGGACAAGAGTGTGTGAAGTTACTATATGACATGGTAAGTATGAACTGAGGTACAGAGTGTATGATTAAACTTTAGGAGTTACAAGCCATCTACTAAGGAACCAAGTGAATGAAGTTAGTATAGAAGGTGGTAAACATGAACTGAGGTCTAGAGTGTGTGATTCTAGTACTGTATAGTAAGTGGTAAGCATGAACTGAGGACCAGAGTGTGTGATTGTGCTATAGCAGGTACTGACAATATACTGAGAACCACAGTGTGTGACAACACCATCAAAAGTGGAAAGCCTGAACTGAGGATCAGAGTGTATGATTGCACTATAGTAGGTACTAACAATCTTCTGAGTAGCAGAGGGTATGAGGTTACTAAAAGGTATGGTGAGCAGGAAGAGAGGACAAGACTGTGTGATTGTACTATATCAGGTACTAACAATATACTGAGAACCAGAGTGTGTGACAGCACCATCGAAAGTGGTAAGCCTGAACTGAGGATCAGAGTGTATGATTGGACTATAGTAGATACTAACAGTGTTCTGACAAGCAGAGGGTATTAGGTGACTATAAGATATGGAAAGCAGGAATAGAGTTAAATAGTGATTGTACTCCAGGAGATACTTGCAATGTACTGAGGACAGAAGTGTTTGAAGGTACAATATGACATGGTAAGTATGAACTGAGAACCAGAGTGTGCAATTGAACTTTAGGAGATACTAGCCATGCACAAAGGAACAATGTGTATGAAGATACCATAGGGGGTGGTAAACATGAGCTGAGGACTAGAGTGTGTGATTCTACTACTGTATGGCAAGAGGTAACCATGAACTGAGGACTGGAGTGTGTGATTGTTCTAAATTAGGTACTAACAATGTACTGAGAATTAGAGTATGTGAAGATAAAATAGGAGGTGATAAAACTGAAGTGAGGACCAGAGCATGTGATTGCACTGTAGTAGGTATTAACAATGTACTGAGGACCAGAGCATTTGAAGGTAATGTAGAATGTGTTAAGCATGAACTGAGCACCAGAGTGTTTGAGGTTACTATCTTACATGGTAAGCATGAACTGAGGACCAGAGTGTGTGACATTACTATATGACATGGTAAGTATGAACTGAGGACCAGAGTGTGCGATTAAACTTCAGGAGATACAACCCATCCACTAAGGAACCAAGTGAGAGAACCTACTGTAGTAGGTGAGAAACATGAATTGAGGTTTAGAGTGTGTGATAGTAGTACTGTATGGTAAGTGGTAAGCATGAACTGAGGACCAGACTGTGTGATTGTTCTATAGCAGGTACTAACAATATACAGAGAACCAGAGTGTGTGACAGCACCATAGAAAGTGGTAAGCCTGAACTGAGAATCAGAGTGTGTAATTGCTCTATAGTAGGTACTTGAAATGTACTAAGTAACAGAGGGTATGAGGGTACTATACGATATGGTAAGCAGGAACAGAGGACAAGAGTGTGTGATTGTACTTTTGGACATACTGGCAATGTACAGAGGACCAATGTGTGTGAAGGTACAATATGACATTTTAAGTATGAACTGAGGACCAGAGTGTGCAATTGAACTTTAGGAGATACTAGCCATGCACTATGTAACAAAGTGTATGAAGATACCATAGTAGGTGGTTAAAATGAACCGAGGACTAGAGCGTGTGATTGTACTATTGTATGGCAAGGGGTAAGCATGAACTGAGGACCAGAGTGTGTGATTGTGCCAAATCAGGTACTAAAATGTACTAAGAATCAGAGTATGTGAAGGTATCATAGGAGGTGTTGAAACTGAAGTGAGGACCAGAGTGTGTGATTGCACTGCAGTAGGTACTAACAATGTACTGAGGACCAGAGTGTGTGAAGGTAATGTAGAATGTGGTAAGCATGAACTGTGCACCATAGTGTGTGATAGTACTCAAGGAGATACTTGCCAAGTACTGAAGACCAATGTGTTTGAAGGTATTACTGGAGGTGGTAAGCATGAACTGTGAAGAAGAGTCTGTAAATGTACTATAGAAAGTGATAAGCATGAACTGAGCACCAGAATGTGATTGTACTTTAGGAGATACTAGCCATGTTCAGTAGACCAAAGTGTGTGAAATTACTATAGGAGACGGAAAGCATGAACATAAGACCACAGTGTGTGATTTTACTGTAGATTATACTTGTCAGATATTCAGCAATAAAGTGTGTAAAGGTGCTATAGAAGGTGATAAGCATGAATTGAGGAGCGGAGTATGTAAATGTTCTATAGGATGTGGTAAGCATGAACTGAAAACCAGAGTGTATGAAGTTACTGTATGACATGGTAAGCATGAACTGAGGACCAGAGTGTGTGAAGTTACTCTATGACATGGTAAGTATGAACTGAGGACCAGAGTGTGCGATTAAACTTTAGAAGACACAAGGCATCCACTAAAGAACCCAAGTGAGTAATGCTACTATAGGAGGTGGTAAACATAAACTGAGTTCTGGAGTGTGTGATTGTAGTACTGTATAGTAAGTGGTAAGTATGAACTGTGGACCAGAGTGTGTGATTGTACTATAACAGGTACTAACAATATACTGAGAACCACAGTGTGTGACAGCATCATCAAAAGTGGTAATCCTGAACTGAGGATTAGAGTGTATGATTGCCCTATAGTAGGAACTAACAATGTTCTGAGTAGCAGATGGTATGAGGTTACTATAAAATATAGTAAGCAGGAAGAGAGGACATGAGCGTGTGATTGTACTTTAGGAGATACTTGCAATGCACTGAGGACCAAAGTGTGTGCAGGTAGAATATGACATGGTAAGTATGAAGTGAGGACCAGAATGTGTAATTGAACATTAGGAGATACTAGCCATGCACTAATGAACAAAGTGTATGAAGATACAATAATAGGTGGTAAACATGAACTGAGGACCAGAGTGTGTGATTGTTCTAAATTGGGTACTAACAATGTACTGAGCATCCGAGTATGAAGGTACCATAGGAGGTGGTAAAACTGAAGTGAGGACCAGGGTGTATGATTGTACTGTAGTAGGTACTAACAATATACTGAGGACCAGAGTGTGCAAAGGTAATGTAGAATGTTGTAAGCATGAACTGAGCACCAGAGTGTGTGAAGTTACTATATTACACGGTAAGCTCGAACTGAGGACCAGGGTGTGTGAAGTTACTATATGACATGGTAAGTATGAACTGAGGACCAGAGTGTGCGATTAAAGTTTAGGAGATACAAGCCATCCACTAAGGAACCAAGTGAGTGAACCTACTACAGGAGATGGTAAACATGAATTGCGGTATAAAGTGTGTGATTGTAGTACTATATAGTAAGTGGTAAGCATGAGGTAGAAGACTTGGTTTGCTGGCCAAGGCACCTAGCTTCACCTGAGCTCTTTCCTTCTAAGACTGCTTGAAAGGCAGAGTAGAGAAACTTACCAGAGCAAGGGAAAAAGATTAAGACTTAGTTTGGCTAAGCAGATTTATTGTGTGGTGGTGTTTTTATTTTTTACTCACAGGGATTGCTACTGTTTGTTGCTAACATTTCATTGCTTTATTTTTTTCTCTGATTCAAATTGTTGTTGCTGGTATACCTTCTTCTGCATTATTACAAGGTGTGCCTACAGGTGTGTGCTAACAGATTACTCCTGTAATCTTCTGATTCAAATTGTCTTTTGCAAGGTATATCTTCTGTTACTGCTTTATTTTTCTCTGGAGCAAAGTGTTTCTCACAGCGTATATCTTCTCTGAAATTACTGTATTACAGGTGGAGCCTACATTTTTGTGACTTTTTTATCATTGGGCAAAGCAAAATTATTGTTTGACACTGTGTTTTATTTTATTCTTGTTTGTTGAAAAGGTTTGTTGTCTCAGAGGTGTTTCAGTCTCCTTCTCACATTGAAGGAGCTAATTGCTTTTCCTCCCACAGCTCTTCCAAAGGATTAGGTGTGTATGTGGAGTGGAGCTGGCAAACTGTCAGTAATTTCCAACAGAAGAAGGGTTAAAAGTCAGGTTAGTTGATATCTTGGAGGTAGAAGACTTGGTTTGCTGGCCAAGGCACCTAGCTTCACCTGAGCTCTTTCCTTCTAAGACTGCTTGAAAGGCAGAGTAGAGAAACTTACCAGAGCAAGGGAAAAGGATTAAGACTTAGTTTGGCTAAGCAGATTTACTGTGTGGTGGTGTTTTATTTTTTACTCACAGGGATTGCTACTGTTTGTTGCTAACATTTCATTGCTTTATTTTTCTCTGATTCAAATTGTTGTTGCTGGTATACCTTCTTCTGCATTATTACAAGGTGTGCCTACAGGTGTGCTAACAGATTACTCCTGTAATCTTCTGATTCAAATGGTCTTTTGCAAGGTATATCTTCTGTTACTGCTTTATTTTCTCTGGAGCAAAGTGTTTCTTGCAGCGTATATCTTCTCTGAAATTATTACAGGTGGTGCTTTACAGGTTTTACAGTTTTATCTAACATTAGGATAAGCTTTCAGGGTTACTGCATTTGTTGTTGACTGATTGTTTCTGCTCTTACCTCCTTGTTCTTTCATCTGTGGTTCTTCTTTTTAGGCAGGGAAGGGCCCAGCCACCCACCCCATCCCCAACCACCCACGCTACACCTCCTTTTATAGGGTACCACAGTTGTGACATTTCCTGTGGCAGAGCAGGAAGGGCGGATCAGTGAGGCCTCACAAGGTGATCTCATTTACAGGGCACTAGTAATTTAACTTGTTATAACAAGTTAAACAAAGCACAATTAAACCATTACTTGCATTTTTTCCTTTTTTTCTCTTTCTAATTACTCTGACTAGGTTACAAACCCAGCAACTTATTTGGAATGGTTTCATTAACTGCAGGTACTGTGGAACAATTTTCAGAAGGACAGTCTTACAGATTTAGGACACTGTCTACATGCTGGGCCTTTGAAGATCTTAGGGCTCAGCTCCGGCAGCATGGGCAGAGATTGCACACCTCAAATTTCATATTGAAGAGGAAATACATTATAAGAACTACCGCCATTTCCCCAATCCAACAGAAAACCTCGACGCAGAGGGTAGTTGGTCCAGGAGGTTGGCAGGTGGTTAGGAGGAGCAAATCAGGTGCCCCATCACTCTCTGCTCTCCAACACATTACCTCCAAAAACCATATAAACACTACAAACAGGTATCTGCCTCTATCTCTGAAATCAAATAAAGAGGCAGAAGACATTGCAGAGCTGGACACTGCGGCAAAGGAGCTAGCACAACAAAACTCACCCAAATCACGAACCAAAACAAAACAAGCACAAAGGAAATCCAAAAAACTTCTGATCATAGGAGACTCCATGATTCGGGGAGTTGATACCCATCTCCAGCCAGGGGTGATGGTCAGATGTCTCCCAGGTACATCAGCATGGAGAGACACTGACCGCATTGCTAAAATTGTTCACAAAGCAGGAGAAAACATTGATGTCCTAGTACACATAGGGACTAATGATCTCGCCAGCCAGTCAGTTGTGGAGACCAAGGAACACCTGACTAGGCTGGGTGACAAACTATCATCTATTTCATCCGGCATCTCCTTCTCTGAGATCTTGCCAGTCTGGGAGAGGGGAGCAGATGGACGGAAGGTCAGAGAAGGGGAGATAGGGGAGCTAAACATGTGGCTCAAGGGCTGGTGCCAGGAAAAAGGACACAGATTTGTAGGGAACTGGCAACAGTTCTGGGAGCGAAAGTTCTTTAAATTTGATGGACTGCATCTGACTAAAGAGGAGTCAGTGCATTGGGGCAGAAGTTTGGCGTCTTTGCAGAATATTTAAACTAGCAAATGGGGAGGGTGCAGCACCCCATCGTCGAATGGAAGAACACCCCCCCTCAGCTAGTGGTCAAACAGGAATTCAGCATGTTTGCCGTTCATTTGCATCACCAGGTAAGAAAAAGGTTTGTCTTCACACGACGCACAGGGTAATGCCAAACTTCACCCAACAACTAACACACCAACATCTGGCCAATGGAAAATCATGTACACAAATGCTCACAGCCTGGGAAATAAGATCCCAGACCTGCAGGCAATAATGTCAGAGGCTAAACTGGACATAGTAGCAATTAGTGAGACATGGTTTACCAGTAACCACACTTGGGAGACTTCAGTACCTGGATATGTATTGTTCAGAAGAGACCGAGGTGCAAAAAGGGGGGGAGGAGTGGCCCTGTATGTTAATGAAAATATCAAAGCTACAGAAATTCAGAATACACATAAGGAGCCAGAAGAACTGTGGGTCACCCTGGAAACAGGAAATGGGACAGCCATAAGAACTGGGGTTGTCTACAGGCCCCCAGACCAGAGGGAGGACATAGACACATTACTGTTAGAAGATATACAAAACATGACAGCTAAAGGGGAGGTTCTGATAATGGGAGACTTCAACATGCCGGATACAGATTGGTCAATACCAGCAGGAACATCTGCCAGAACTAGACTCATAGTGGATTCTCTGCAGGGGGAGGGCCTCAAACAACTGGTACAGCAACCCACAAGAGACAGGGCTATCCTAGATCTAGTACTGACTAACAAAGAAGGGATCACAGATCTCCAGGTAGAAGGTCACCTGGGGCCAGTGACCATCACATGGTATGGTTCAATTTGGCTACTACATCTAAATCATCCATTCCAAGGCAAAATATGGGACTTCAGAGGAGCTGACTTTGATAAGATGGCCAACAGAGTTAAGCTAGCCCTGGCAAAAGAAACACAGGTGAGGGGTACAGGCAAAGTGGGCAAGCATTAAGGATGTAATACTTGAAGCAACATCCATTGTGTTAGACAGAAAAGGAAGTGCAAAAGAAGAAGGAAACAACTTTGGTTCTCAAATACAGTAGCAGAAAAGGTCAGAGCCAAAAGGCTGGCCTTCAGGAAATATAAGGAACACAGCGGGATGAAGATAGGAGGCATACCAAACTGCCCTAAGGGAAGCAGGTAAGGCAGTAAGGCAGGCAAAGTCCCAAACTGAGGAAACACTAGCACGAACAGTAAAGAAGGTGACAAGACTTTCTATAGATACATTAGTGAAAGGAGAGAAAGTCCAGAGGGGATTGCTAAGCTTAATGGAGAAAAGGGAGCATGTGAGGAGGAGGTCCTGAAAAGGCATCTATCCTAAATAGATACTTTTGCTCAGTATTTACTGAAGAGAAGGTAGTGCAAGGCCCACAGCTCAACATCATGGACACAGGGGGGAGGGAGGTGAGCACTACTCCCTTCACAAAAGAAAGGGTCCTACAAGAGCTTGCTAAGCTCAGGGTGGATAAGGCAATGGGACCTGATGGCATACATCCCAGGGTACTTAAGGAGCTAAAGGAGGAACTAGCAGAGCCATTAGCAGAATTGTTTAGTGAGTCTCTGAGCACAGGAGAGGTCCCAGAAGACTGGAGAAGGGCTCATGTGATCACGCTCCACAAGAGTGGTAGCAGGGAGGAGGTGGGGAACTACAGACTGGTCAGTCTTACCTCAGTAGTGGGCAAGATTATGGAGGCACACCTTAAGGAAAGGATAGTGCAACACCTGGAATCCATAGGGGCACAGGATCCAAGACAGCATGGGTTTACAAAAGGAAGGTCCTGTCAAACTAATCTCATAGATTTCTTTGATTGGGTAACCAGAGTGGCGGACCAAGGGGGAGCAGTTGATGTCGCCTACCTTGACTTCAGCAAAGCTTTTGACACTGTTCCACATAGAAGATTGATAAATAAGCTGGGTAGGCTCGGGGTGGGTCAGAAGTTGGTCAACTGGGTGGCAAACTGGTTGACAGGCAGAAAACAGAGAGTGGTGGTAAATGGTATACAGTCAGAAGAGATGCAAGTCACAAGTGGGTACCTCAGGGATCAGTCCTGGGGCCAGTCCTCTTCAACATCTTCATTAGTGACCTTGCAGATGGACTAGAGGTAAGGCTTGTCTGTTTGCAGATGACACCAAGATCTGCAACAGAGTAGATGATCCAGATGGGTGGGCAGAATGAGAAGAGATCTGGATAAACTAGCAGAATGGTCAGAAGAGTGGCAACTGGGATTTAATGCAAAGAAGTGCAAATTCATGCACATAGGAAGAAACCCTGAAGCCACCTATAGGCTGGGAGGAGTTGCTAGCAGTCACAAAGGAAGAAAGAGACTTGGGCATCATCATCACTGATGACCTAAAATCATCAAACAGACCTCTAAAGCAGTAGAGTAAGGCTGAGTGGGGTGTTAGAAGTGTATTAGTAGGGGTATCACAAGTCATAAGAGGGGTAATAATCCTCTGTACAAAGGCTGTTAGGCCCCATCTGGAGTACTGTGTGCAGTATTGAGGCCACACCTTCACAAGGACATTAACCAAATTGAGGCAGTCCAGAGAAGGGCAACCAAAATGTGCAGGGACTGCATCAGAAGACATATGAGGACAGATTAACGGAGCTCAATATGTATACCCTTGAGCAAAGGAGGGAGAGGTGATATGATCGAGGCATTCAAACACCTAAGGGCATAAACAAGGTGAAAGAGTCTAACATGTTTAAATATAAGAAAATAGCAGGACAAGAGGACACAGCATGAGATTAGAGGAGGCCGATTAAGGGGAATGTGAGGAAATTCTTTTTCACAGAAAGGGTGGTGGATGCATGGAATGGCTTACCACAAGAAGTGGTGGCTATGAATACAGTGCAGGGCTTCAAACAGGCATGGGATAGGCATAAGGGAGCAATACAAATGACTATGAATAGATAGGCCACTGATAGAGCAAAGGCCGATGGCACATTTATAAGGTAGAAAAAGAAATGGGCAGACTGGATGGGCCTTGCGGTCCTTATCTGCCGTCAGCTTCTATGTTTCTATGAACTGAGGACCAGAATGTGTGATTGTTCTATAGCAGGTACTGACAATATACTGAGAACCAAAGTGTGTGACAGCACCATAGAAAGGGGTAAGCCTGAACTGAGGATCAGAGTGTATGATTGCCCTATAGTACATACCAAAAACGCCTCCATTTTGTTAATGTCCTTGTGCAGGTGCGGCCTCCAGTACTGCATACAGTACTCCAGATGGGGCCTAACCATAGATACATAGATACATAGACAGTGTCGGCAGATAAGGGCCCATGGCCCACCCAGTCTGCCCATTTGAGCTTGTAAGTTCAGTTTATGTTTTCCTAGAAGTCTGTTGTCGCTTACCCATGACCTCCAGAATTCCTTTATGTCTATCTCATGCATTCTTAAATCCCATGATTGTTTCAGCCCCCACCACTTCCTCTGGCAGGGTGTTCCACTTGTCCACCACCCGCTCTGTGAAGAAATTCTTCCTCATGTTTCCTCTGAATCGTCCTCCCTCCAACTTCATCCCATGCCCTCTAGTCCTGGAACATCTTTTTCACTTAAAAATAGTGTATTCCTGCACCCTGTTCCTCCCTGTAAGATACTTGTATATTCCTATCATATCCCATCTCTCCCTCCTCTCCTCCAGGGAGTACATGTTCAGTTCCTTCAACCTGTCTTCATAGGACTTGTGATGCAATCCATGCACCATCTTTGTTGCCCTCCTCTGAACCTTCTCTACCCTGTCTATGTCCTTATGTAGGTATGGTCTCCAGAACTGTACACTGTACTCCAGGTGGGGCCTCACTAGTGTCTTGTATAGTGGAATTATGACCTCCCTTTTCCTGCTGGTGATGCCCCTGCCTATACATCCCATCATCCTATTTGCAGTGTCTTGTAAAGAGGGATTATTACCTCCCTCTTCTGACTTGTGATACCCCTACTAATACACCCTAGCATTCCCCTAGCCTTACCTACTGCTTTAGTGGTCTGCTTGGATGATTTCAGGTCATCGGTGATGATGACGCCCAAGTCTCTTTCTTCCCTAGTGACTGCCAGCAACTCTCCTCCCAGCCTATTGGTGGTTTCAGGGTTTCTCTTCCCTATGTGCATGATCTTGTACTTCTTTGCATTAAACCCCAGTTGCCACTCTTCTGACCATTTTGCTAGTTTATACAGATCTTTTCTCATTATGCCCACCCTATCTGGATCATCTACTCTGTTGCAGAACTTGGTGTCATCTGCAAACAGACAAACCTGTTAGGATATCAGATAGGCTTGATGTCATAGACATCTGACCAAGCATCTGATCACCCAGGATCTGCTGTAAGTATCTGAGGTATCCATGGATCTTACCTGGATCATGTATCTGACCATCTGATCCAACTAACTGAGATTGTAGCCAGGTGGATCCAACCTCAGTTCCAGTGGCCCAATTTTAGGTCGAATACTAGCACTATCTGAAGAAGGATAGTCAGATCCACAAAAGCACTACTGAAGCAACACTAAGAGGGGTCAAACTGAAGTGCTTGTTGCTTTTTGTTTGTTTAAACAATAATTCATTGTGAAAAGGACTTTAAAGCTAAAAACAATTATGGAATTTACTGTAATATCTCAAAGAGAGGGGGCGTTATTTTGTGTGCTGCTTTCTTTTTAAAGGAAAGCTATCATACAATGGATCTCCCCAACCAGAAAGCCTCACCCCAATTATGTTTTTTTCTTTTTTAACTCTATTACAGCTTTATTTTAAAATAGTGTCATTGTACAGTGCTGTAATGTGCAGTAGGTACAGAATCGCATTTGAGGAGACTGAGGATTGCTATACAGCACTGCAGAGAAAATGAATGACTCTTAAGAGCCAATGTGCTTAGTGCTCTGTGCTCTTTGGCCTATGGCTGTTTTGATTACAAATCAGAAAATTGTCCTGTCAGTGAAGCAGTTAGATTTCCGTTTGTGACGCTGACGACCTGGGTTCGGGAACGGATTCGGGTCACTGGACAGCCGGCTGGGGGAGGAGGAAAGGAGCATCCCTGGATGGCTCACCTTCTCATGGAGGAGGGTGGGGATGCAGCTCAGCATCTGCTGACTCCTGGCAGAGGCTGGGAGTACAGCATGGTAGCCTGAGCTGAAACATTGGATGAGTAGCGGATGTCAGCTCAAGCCTTGACGTCATGTGGCATGCCACTCCTCTGGAGAAAACCCAGGAAACTGCCCTGGCTAACCTGATGACAGTTCTGCTGGTCCCCTGCTGCTGTCAGGCCTCAGTTGCTGGCACTCCCTCAGTGGCACCCACGCTAATGTAAAAATACTGTGCTGGCTGTCCCCACCAGTGCCTTCCCTCTAGGAGGAGGGAACCCACCTGGCGAAAGGAGATGCTGGGATTCCCAGGGGCCACAATATGAGGCTAGTGGCTGGCATGAGGATGTGTGAGCAGATGGGAAGGACCATGAGGAGACCAGAAGGAGTGGCCAACCAGGGGTGTGGAGAAGGAGTAAAAAGCATAAATTCAACAAAAAAAAGTCAGAAAATGTAAAAATGGTGTACTGTGCAGTACTCTACATAGGGCTTAAAATAGGGACAAATAAAAAGCATTTCCCATTTTATATTTTATTGTTTTATTACTGTCTAGAGTCATTACTACATTATAGTATCACCATAAGGTCTTTACATACATTTTTAAATGTTTTTCTATTATTCCTGATCATCAGACAAATAATGATGTTGTTAACCATCTCTCTCAAATATCTGTCACATGACCTGAGAATGAAAATCAGTGTCACTGCTGACCGTATCACTGGTCCTCACTTCCCCCCCTTCCGACATTGCGGTCCTCAGTAGTAGGTCCTGTACACTGTGCACATTTTTATATAAAATCAGATATCTGTGGTGCCTATCATATTTACAGTGAAGCAATACATGCCTCTGCAATTCTTTTGTTAAAAAACCTATGGGAAGATATGGTCCTCAGTAGTCTGTGGCATGTCCTGGTCCTCACTTATACATAAAAGGCAGTATATGTGTGTGTTTGTGTATGTGAGTGTGTGTGTGTGTGTGTGCATGTCTGTGTGTGTGTGTGTGTGTGTTTGAGACCACTGTAACAGTCAAATAGGTCTAAGGATTATCTTAAGCCAGCACAGTTCTTATTCTTGTGAAGAGACACAGACTTTACAGTGTAGTTCTAGATAAAGTGGTAATGGTTTAAACTGGCCAGGAGTCCTCTCCTTTCAGTTTGGACACAGCAGGTTTCACCCAAACATAAGCCCAAGCAACAGTGGACAGCACTGTGTTTCACAGGGCATACCAGTTAACTTTAATTGATACATTTTGAACATCATGACATATGCACCCTAGACCACCATGATGTGAGTTTTAAATTCAGCTCTTGAGATAAAGTAATTCAGAAGACAATATTTCAAGACATGCACATTTAAGAAAAACATGTTGGCAGTTTTACATAAAAAAAATATTAGTATACACTAAACTGCATGTTATAAAGACATGTACTTTTTGATAACCTGCACAACAATGCCTGTCTTTTCTTGTAAAAAGAGAATAGCTAAAACAATGTTTGCAAATATTTTTAAAATGTAAAATAATGAAAGATAAATAGTATACTGGACACATCCTGCATTTGAGGGTGGGGAGACTGATGGTTCTAGAAAGAAGAACCTCTCAATTTATTAAAAAAGAAATAAAATGAGCAGGGGGAACATAACTGAATCACTATAAGCCGTTTAGGCTGTGACAAAATAAAAATATAAAAACTGTAAGGGAACAACAGCAGTAGGCATTCAATGTTGATATAACGCATACTAAAATGTGCAAAACAGCATTTTAGAAACAGATAACAATACTGCACGACATATTTTAAACATTGTGCACTTGATCAAAAGTTTTACCAGTGTATTCAAAAAATACAGAAGCACATCTTTTAACTGCTCTGACATGTCCTGGGCAAGCCTAAACATGCCAGCCTTCGCTCCACTCATAGCAGCGTCACAATGTGGTAGGGGGCTGCATCATATCAGATGCACATAGGTGAGGAAAGGGGTGGGGTGCGGCATATTCAGTACACATTGGAGGGGGTGGGACATGTATCATTTCCAGTGCACATGGGAAGCAGAAAGCGTGGGGCATTGCATCATTTGTGGTGCACGCAGGAAACAGAAGGGGCTGGACATTATGTCATATCTGGCAATCAATCATATGTAATTTCTAGCAATCAAATTTTGACAGTTAGTATACATGTATACTACTTTCCTTTGACACCTCTGTTGTGTTAGCTATGTTATGTGCTTAAATGTGACCTTTGTACATTGTACCTTTTGCCCCCTCTCTATGTGTGACCTCCAACATGAGGAAGAAATAAGTACCTTCTTTGGGTGATCAAGCAATAGTTTCTGAAGGCTGAGAGACCATTTCTCATGGAGATTAAGTAAGAAAATAACCAATTTAAGCAGAAACAAACTGTAACCTTTCCAAGAATCACCATGGGGTAGAGATAGGTGTGCATTGGATTCTGTTGTTACATGTTGCATAAGCAGCAGCACCCCTCTTGAAATGTGATTTTAACTATTTAAATTAAACAATGGAACATTGTGCTAGATCTGGAATTTAATAACATTTTATGTGCCCTTTACATTTGGGATTTTTTTTTCACTCCTTGGTCCATGATGTACTGAGCCATTACAATTAGGACACTAGGCCCTTGCCCTTAGGTAAAAATAAGGACTCTGACAACTGCTTGGCAATAGGCCTAGAAATATAATTAAAAATAAATGTCTGTGTTTCATACTACTACCCACCTCCTTTGAGCCTGTCAATACCTGTTGTTCTTATGCAATCTTATCCTCACTTGTGTGACACATTGGACCTGCCATCCAACTCCTTTTGGTACAAATTTGCAATCCAGTGCTGTACCTTCCTTCTATTTTTTTTTTTTTGCTAGCCTTCATTAAAGAGAATGGAGAAATGGGTGCCTTTGATGTCTTGGATGAACAGCGAGGCATTTATGTGCCTGACCCACACACAATGATACACATTTTGCAGGGCAGACAATTGCTTTGAAGATGAAGAATCTTATACAATTTCAGTGGACAGCTCTTATCGGATCCAGTGAAATTATCCAGATTGGAGCTAAATAAGATTCAGGCATGGACCACACAGTAATGGTATCTGTTGGATATTGCTTAGATTAGCTTTATCATTATCTAACACATATAGAGATATCATGTATGTCCTAAACTGATGCAAAACTTTGACTGAGCTGTTATAAATTATTTATTTTATCTTATCTTCTTTTTTATTTGTCTTAATCAGTTTATTCCCCAGTATGTTTCTATGGGGAAAAAGTATCTGATCCCAAATATATCCTTTTGAAAGTGATTCTCATTCACTCATGAGAGTGGCACAGAAGGAGCATTTGCACCTGCATTATTGTGCTGCCACCCAAAAACAAACCACTGACATATGGGTGCATACTATATGATTGGGAAGGGTAAGTTACACAATGCAAATTATGTTTGTTAGCACAAATGGGGTTTGCACCAGCCAACACCCAGGTTTTTGTCTGTCCCCGTGAATTATCATGATATTGTGACATGTGTAAGATACTAAAAGACACATTGGCTTCCTGGCTGGAAGTGCCCCTCTCTAATCCACCCAAGATTTATGAGTTCTGCTGGTCTAGTGGTTTCTCCCCTCCATGGCCCTACTTCATGATACCCTGATGGTCCAGTTGACATGCCACCTAATCCCCCACATGTCTGTCCTTATGGTGCAGTGGTTACACCTTCCCTTCCTCTGACATCCTCCTGTGAGTGGTGTTCTATTAGGTTTTCCCTCCAACTTGACCCCACATCTGGGCTGTCTTGCACACATTTTGCCCAGGCCCAGCACTGTGGCTTAGTAACCAGGTGGGTTGTGGCTGCATGTGCCCAGTACTGCCATCTGTTTGTGAATGGCACTGCAGGTCATTTGCATGTCATCCCTTTCCTAACCACTTGTAATGACCTCTGCTGGTGCTCAGGAAAGGGTTGTGGTCCCTTCTGAGCAAGGCTCAACAAGGGTAAATTGTCTATGCTGGCACTATGTGATTGCAAAGACCTCATGGCATCATTCCATACTGCAGCTGAAAGTAAGGGCCATAGTTTGTCAAAACAAAAGCAACTTGGAGCTGGCTTTAAAGCATATTTGTAAAACTCCAGCACCAGCACTAAATCTACACAGGCAGCTGACTCACAAGGAACACAAGTTCTCATTCTAGAAGTTTATCCATACAACCCTAAACACTTCAGCCAATGACTTAGTTTAACTCTTGGAATTTCTAACAGTTCTTAGACTAAGAGAGAACATTACAGCTGCAAGTCAGAGGGTTAGAACGTACATTTTTTTTTTACATGTGCAACATACCTTGCATGAGCTTCTAACACTAAAATATGTTGGCCTTACTGAAAGCAAGGGGTACTGCTTATGAATTTCTGGTACATGCATGACATGTACGTGACACAGAAATATAGAAGAATAATGAGAAAAAAATTCACGAGTCCATCAAGCCTGCCGTGATGCCCTACAATGTATTATTCTGAATTAGTTGTCCCTCAGGTGCTCCGTGTCTCCAACCATCCTCTTGTTCCTAATAACCCTCACCCCCTATAAATGTCCTATTGTGTCTGGAACCCAGCTATGGTTCCAGCACTGACCGCATTGCTTGCCAAACTAGTCCACCCATCCACTGCCTGCTCATTAAAAAAATACATGCTAATGTCCTTTTTCAATGTCCCTCAATCTAGTTCACCCAAGTTAATAAACTGTTTCTGAACTTATAAAATGGCTAGAGACAGTCTGTTAAACTGATTGGCTGACAGCCCTTGCCAGCTATGGTCCCTTTTTTAGCTTACAGCATGAAAAATAACCAATGCCTTTAGCTATGCCCATAGTACAGTACAGATCAGTCCGATGCCAGTGCAAGCACAATTTCACCAGCATTTTTGTCATTTAGCAAGCAAAATTGGAAGCTGCAAAAGTAAATTAAAACACTCACAACATTTAAAAAGTGTCTTTCCTAGTTCAGAAATCCTCCTGTTGTCCCTTCTGAGCCGATCCCTTCCCCTCTTGAGCCTCAGATATCGAAGAGTGTATGGTCTTCCCAACCCACAACCAGAGGAAGACCACTTGGAATTTGATAAAATGCACTAGTGCAGATTGTAGCATGCTGCTGGCAAGACATTCAGAAATCTGTGGTCTTGACAGCAGCCCAGGGCAGTGACCCACAGCACAGCACCCCTAGGGACACCAGCAAGTAGAACAGCACCCCAAGAGAAAGCGGATGGACTATGTTACATAAAATACGAGTTTTATTTTTTTATTTTACCAATTTTTTTAAAATACCACAGTTTTTCAACATATACCCCATATTATAAGTGCAATAGCATAGCCCAGGGTGTAGGATGTGCTCTGATAAATGCACATCCAGGGGCAGTAAGGTGCCCATGATCTGGTCTTGTGCCTCACTATGTCCCTAGGTGTGTCTTTATCAGAGCATAACCACCCACACTCTGTTGTGTGTTAGTGCTTGCATCACTTTGTGGAGCATACCCTATTGTACCACTACTTAACTTTGTGGATCTATATATATATATATATATATATATATATATATACATATGTATATACTGAATTGTGTCTGTCATATCCCCTCTTCCTACTGTCCTCCAGAGAATATACAATGAGCCCACTAAGACGGCAGCATAATACTATAACATTCCACAGTAGAGTTATCACTGGACAAAAAGGTAATTTCAGTGGCATCAAGTCTCTTTTGTCATGAAGTTATCGGCAAAACTGTATATGAGACTTTTCTGTCTTTCTGTATTGGACCTTCCCTGTGGATCCTGGCTCATTTTCATCGCTCTTCACTGTATACTGTAGTTCAACCGATCCCCGTACTTCCTAAGATGTCTCCAAAACTGCATACAATACTCGAAGTGTGGTTGAATAGCTGGATTGTGATACGTGTACCTCTAGTTGATAGAGTTCTTTGCTATTCATTAAACACTCAAGGTCTCCATCAAAGGTATGCAAATTAGTGGCCAATGAATACAGAAATGGGTTCAATATCCATCTCCTCAGAGAAAGGATCAAGAGTTACATCTCCAAATTCAATATTGATTACTACAAGGAAAGATATGAGTGCTACCTTACTAGTGAGTGCAAGTTTGTCGATGGTACCAGGTCTACTATGGATGACAGCTACCTTAGTCAGGATGGCACTCTCTACCATTTGTTTATTTTGTAATTTCAGCATAAGTTTTTTAACCTCTCCTGATCTAGTTATTACCACTGTACATTCATGAGGTCTGCTTCACTATTGCTGGGTCCAGTGAAGACTTCAGTTATATTCTGCAGATATAGTCTGTTCAGGCTTATAACATGGGTAGGGAAATTGCTGCATCCAGACTGGTTAGCAGACATTAATTGAGAGACCATTACCATTGGTTATAAAGAAAGTGCTGGTAATCAGGACATAGCATGCTAACATATCCATGCCTTTTGTAAAACAATTCTGACTCCCATTACAAACATGGGGATGCATTTTCAAAGGGTGATGCAAGGCTTGTGCCAAGCCTTACATCAAACCCTTTTATTGACACAGCTGCGCCAACATATTTGCCACAAACTGCATCCAGTTTTAGTAGGTCATATGCAGTTATGACACTTTCCATGAATTATAGCAGCTTGCACCAAATATTTGGTGCAGGCCCCATAAAGAGGGTACCAGGGATTGCTGCAAGCTAGACCAGAAAAAGTTGGTCTAACTTATGGCAGTTGGTGCACAGGATCAAAAATCCAAATTGCCAGCTGGGAGAATGCCACAAGTCCCATGTGCCATATGTTCTGTTCACCCGGGGCTTATGGCATTTTCAGCAATTTGAAAATCTGGCCCATGGCTGCCACCTCTGCTCTCACTAAAAAAATTAGGTACTAAAAATAAAACTCCCTCAACATAACAAAAAAAAAATTAAATGTTCTTTTCTGCTATAAATCCTTTCTGACACACACACTACACACCAATTCAAAAGAATAAAGTACTATTCATATGGTAGTTTCACTTTCTTGTACTTCTTTCCAGACCATCATAACCTCTTTTCCTATCCTTACAATCCTACCATGGAAATTTTGAAAATCTTTGCTGTTTATCTTCCCAAGATGAAATAGAATCCCTTTCTTTATTTATTCATTTTTTTAAATAGCTATTTGGCCTTACGGATCATCACCTATGCCTTCATCATTTATATCTGGTGTCCACAACCCCAACCACCACTCCCCCTGCTGTCCCACCAGCAGGGATCTACATAGAGATAGGTCCAACACCTCTGGGTCACCATCATGTATGGTGACAGGGGCACATTACTTTTCTCTTGGAGTGCTTGGAGTCACCAAAATCCAATCCTACTAAACAGTTTTGGATTTCAGATGTATCTAAATCTGAATCTATCCCTGATTCAAATCCAACGGGATGATCAGATTCAGTGTTGGAATCAAATTGTGAAATCCAAAAATCCTAGTCCTAAACCTGTACCAAAACACTGTAGTACCAGTACAACACCATAAGCAGCCAAATAAAGCCAGTAAAGCAATATATTAAACAAATGAAGAGTTAACCATTGAATATACAGTACAGCTATCCTGTAGCTCAGTGTTATAAACTTCAGACAGCACACCCTGCAAACAAACATTTAACACCTTTTAATAATTATTGTTTTTACACTTACCTTTATCCTCTGAGATTAGTGGCCTACCTTATCTTCATTCTCCAAGTTAGTCTATAAGTACCTCCGTATTGATGTGCTAATTCTGTAGCCAGGTGTCATTTTGTAATAATGCATATAGTTGAAATAACACCTATGCCTTATTTAGAAGCAGAGAGTGGCAGCAGACAAGGCACCAACATGATGTGTTTTTGGTTTGGTCTGTTTGCTGCAACCTCAAGTTTCTTCTATTGCGATTTTATCATAGACCTCAAAGTTGTCAAATGAATAGAACTGTCCTGTAGCTTCGTATATGAATGTGAACACTGCTTGTTTTTGTCTTCTTTCTTGAGCATAGAAACACAGAATTTGTCAGCAGATAAGGACTGCTTGGCCCACCCAGTCTGCCCATTTTGTCCCTGCCTATAGTGTCACTGCAGATCCTACCAGATTTCCTACTACTTCCCCTTCCCCTGCTTTCCTACTAAGATTCCTTTTGCCTATCCCATGCATGCTGGAAGCCTACCATTGTTTTCATGCCCACCACTTCTGCTAGACGACTGTTTCAGGTGTCCACCACTCATTCAGTGAAGAAGTAATTCCTCACATCTCTCCTAAATTTTCCCCCTACCAGCTTCATTGCATCCCGGCTTGCTCTTATGCATCTTTTCTTCTGAAAAATATTCCGCCCTTTACCTTATTCACCACCTTGAGGAAGTTAGAAGTCTCTGCCATGTCCTCTCCCCCCTCTTCTAGGACATACATATCAACATCTGTAAGTCTGTCCTCATAGGGCTTATGACAAACCCTAATACCATTTTAGTTGTCCTCTTCTGGACGGCATGTACTCTGTCTATGTCCTTCTTGAGATGTGGGACTCAATTTTCAAAGGACCAAGAATGACACAGGGTGCTTGCAAAAGAAAAGAAAGATGCAAAGAGCAAGCTATGTCACAACTTGCATCAATTCTGATTTTCTAACACTGCTTGTGACAAAATCAGAATTGCCTTTACCAAAGTGGCTTGCATAAAAAAATGGGTGTGCCACGTCACAATGGGGATTGCATCAAAAAAATTATGCACCATCTCCTTTTTTCAGATTTTCAAAGATGCATGTTGCTGTTCAACCAGTCAGAGCTGGTCTAACTAACACTGGAGCATGTAACGGAGAGGGTAGAGTACTGTATGTAGGGGGTTGGTTATAGAGCCAATATTACCTTGCAGGTCAAGTTGACCATGTTTTGGGGGCTTAACATGTCATTATCTTGGTCATTTCATCTGTGGCAATTTTTGATTCAGCTTACATCATTTTTGTTCCATGCACCATTTTTTTACTCAATTTGTTTCACTTTTTGACTCATCTTACTTCTTTTTTGCTCAACTTTCCTAATTATTAAGCTTGTCTTTGTGTCATTTTTCTCCGTGCATGTTTGACTCAATTTGCTTAATTTGTTTGACTCAACTTGCATCATTGTTAAACTTGGCTTTGTGTCACTTTTCTCTATGCATGCAGTTTGTGACTCAATTGACTTCATATTTTCTACTCGGTTTGCTTCATTGTTTGACTCAACTTGCACAATTGTTTAACTTAATTTTACTTAATTTTTCTCTGTGCCTGTGGTTTTTGACTTAATTTGCTTCATTTTTATGACTCAGTTTGGTTCATTTTTTGACTCAAATTGTGTTACTGTTAAACTCAATTTGGGGTCACTTTTCTCCATGAGGTTTTTGACTCAATTTGCTTAATTTTTATAATTCAATTTGCTTCATTTTTTTATTCAATCTGCTCCATGTTTTGGCTCAACTTGCATGATTTTCACGCTCCATCATATTTTTGACTCAACCTGCTGTCAGTTTTGCTCCTTCTCACTCCATGCATTGTATTTTTGCCTCAGCTTTGCTTCATTTTCAGCTTGCATCATTCTCACCCCATGGCATCATTTGTTTGATTCAGCAGACCTCTTGTGGTCATTTTCAGGGACTTCATCACAGAGAATACATTTCTTGCAAAACTGGGCACACAGTGTTTGGCACACCTGGAATAGATGCAAGGTGGATGTTTGACGCACCTTGTGTCATGCGAAGGGCTCTTTGAAAATCCAGCCCATGGTCACCAGAACAGGACAGAATACTACAAGTGGAGTCTCACCAATGATCGATACAGTGGTAACACCACCTCTCCCCTGCTAGTGATTCCCCTCCCTATGGACACCAGCATTCTGCTGGCACTGCCTATTGCCTTTTTGCACTGCCTCACCACCTTGAGGTAATCAGATTTGATAACCATGAAGTCCCTCTCCTGTTTAGTGACTGTCAATACCTCACCCCCCAGTTAATAAATCACCTCTGGTTCCTTTTGCCATAAGTGCATGATTTTACACTTTTTACATTGAAACTCAGCTGCAATATCCTCAACCATTCCTCAAGCTTCTGATGCTTGTTGATGATGCTGTGGCACTGGTGGTTTTGTCAAATTTAAAAGAACAAGATCATCAGCAGGATGGTGTGTCCAGGTTGGATATCATTCTGGTGCTGTAGTTCAGAACAAGCAGTGCACGTCACTGAAGTATGATGTCAACTGTTCCTGTTTAACCAAAGCCATGCTGCTTGAGGATGATAAGCAGATTTGTCCTTTATTCCACTGTTGCTAAAACCTTGCTGGCAGTGCTGGGACCTACAGTATGCTGGTGCAACAGAGCAGGTTGCAGTGCTGAAAAGAAGGCTTTGGTCACAGTGCTGGAGAAGAAAGCCTTGGTGCTGGATGAGGCTTTGCTGCTGGAGTAGTCTTTTGTGCTGGAAGATGCGCAGTGCTGGTGCTCCACCAGAGATGGATTTTTCTATGGAACAAGGAAACACAAGGGGAAATAAAAAGACAGTTTTAGTCAGGGGGCAATAACAGCATGGATGACTGCCATGAGATACCTGTGGAGGGACATTAGTAGCCAAGTGTGCTGGCTCACTCTCTGTGTCTCTTATCATCGCAGTGGATAAATGTGTCCTACATGATATGCCCTACCCTAGTGCTGGAGGAGGGTGACTGGCTGTGTCAGGAACTATGCAGACATAAGAGGTTAGGTTTACAGTTTTAGAGGAGGTGGCTCTGCCACTGGAGGAGGAAGCTTTGGTGCTGGAGGAGGCTTGGTGCTGGTGCCCAACTGCAGATGGCTATACCTGCAGGACAAGAAGATGTAAGGGGGACAGGAAAAGACAATTTTAGTCTGGGTGCATGAACAATATGGAGTACCGCCATAACATACCTGTGGAGGGAAATGGACACTAGTAGCCAAGTGTGCCAGTTCACTGATTAAGGCACTCACCATCACAGTAGATAAAGACTGCATCAGGTATTCTCTAGTGCTGGAGGAGGCTTTGGTGCCAAAGGATCCAAAAACAATAAATAGAGTTCAGGCATCAGTGGATGAAAAGAACCTAAGAATAATTAGGTGTCTGATTCAAAACACTTTATTGTTTAAAAACAGCTACTTCCTCAAAACGCCAAACATTTTCAAACACCACACCTGTGCTCTTTCTCAAGATGTATGCAAAGACAGTTTCAGTCTGGGTGTAGTAACAGCATGTAGTACTGTTTTCAATTAAAAAAATTGATCAGCCTGGGTAGGCCTGGTGGCCCTTATCTATCGTCACATTCTGTGTTTCTATGTTTCTGTGTTACTGCCATGACATACCTATGGAGGAAAATGGACATTAGCAGCCAATGGTGTTTGCTCAGTGTTTGAGACACTCACCATTGCAGCAGACAAAGACTGCCTCAGATATAACCTCGTAATTGAGGAGGCTTCAGTGCTGAACTATGTTGGCTGGTGTTGCCCTTGTCAGTTGTTAAACCTGCAGGACAGGGAGTCACAAGGGAACATAAAAAGAACATTTTAGTCTGGATGCAACAACAGCCTTGGAACCTGTGGAGAGAAACAGACTTTACTAATTTAATGTATGCTTGTAACGTAACTGTCACACTAATGTCACAATGGACAAATGAGGCCTTCAGGGTACACCCTACAGTGTTGTGGTTGGCTTTGCTGATTGCTGACTGGCTCTTCCAGTTGCTATGCTTGAACCACAAGCTAGATTACTTAGAACTTGTGGAGTACGATGATTTGGTGCTGGTCACTGAAGGCTTGGATGCTTCCTCTCTGTTTGCAATGGGTTTTATGCTGGCACGAGAGAGTGAGTTGCTAAATTCAAGGGAAGTTCATTTTTGATTTGGCTGACTATCTATTTGCAACAGGTCTTATACTAGAACAAAACACAGACTTACAGGAGGGAAGTTCTTTTTTGGCTTTGGCTGGTTGGCTAGTTGGTGGCTGACATTGGCTAGCTTTGGCTGGTTGTTGGTTGGGTTTGGCAGGCTGGTGGCTGCCATTAACTGTCTGCTACCTGGGTCAAAAGTCCAGGTTACAAGATGACTTTGACTGGCTGGTGGCTGGCTTTGGCTGCCTGGTGTCTGGCATTGACAGGCTGCTATGCTGGACCAAGAGTCCAGATCACAGGTTGACTTTAGTTGGCTTGTGGCTGGTTTTGGCTCAGTGGTGGCTAGCTTTGGCTAAGTGTTAGCTGGCTTTTTCTGGCTTGCTAGTGGCTGGCTGGTGGCCAGCATTGATTGGCCACAATGCTGGCCTAAGAGTCAAGGTCACAAGATGGCTTATGGCTGACTGGTGGTTGGCTTTGGTTGGCTGGAGGTTGGCTGGTGGCTGGCTGATGTTTGGCATTGACCCTTTGCTATGCTGGCCCAAGAGTCTGGGTTTTATGCTGTCTCTGTCTGACTTGTGGTTGGTTTTGGCTGGCTGATGGCTGGCATTGACTGGCTGCTACACTGGCAGCAGTGTCCAGGTTACAGAATGACTTTGGTTGACTGGTGGCTGGCTGGTGGCTGACTGATAGCAGGTTTTGGCTGGCTGATAGCTGACATTGACTGGCTGCTACACTGGCTCATAGATCAGAGTTACAAGATGACTTTGGCTAGCTGGTGGCTGGATTTGATTGGCTTTGGCTGACTGGCTGGTGGCTGGCTGGTGGCCAGCATTGACCAGCTGCTACCCTGGCCTAAGAGTTCAAGTTACAGAATTACTTTGGTTGGCTGGTGGCTGGCTTTAGCTTGCTGGTGGGCAGTATAACCAGCTACTACACTGGCCAAAGAGTCCAAGTTATAGGATTACTTTAGCTGGCTGGTGGCTGGTGTGGCTGGTTTTTGGCTGGCTTTATCTAGCGAGCTGGTGACTGGCTGGTGGCCAGCATTGATCAGTTACTATGCTGGTCCAAGAGTCTGAGTTACAAGATGGCTTTGGCTGGGTGGTGGCTGGCTTTGTCTGGCTTGTAGCTGGCTTTGCTGACAGGCTGGTGGCTGACATTGACCAGCCACTATGTTCGCCCAAATGTCCAGGTTACAGGATGACTTTGGCTGGTGTATGAATGCCTTTGGCTGGCAGGTGCCCAGCACTGACTTGCTGCTACACTGCTCAAGAGTCAAGGTAACATGATGACTTTGGCTGACTGGTGGCTGTCTGGCATTAACTAGCATTAGCTGGCTTGTGGCTGGCTCTGTCTGACTGGTTAGTGAATGGCAGGTGGCCAGCACTGAGCAGCTGCTATGCAGTCCCATGAGTTCTAGTTACAGGATGTCTTTGACTGGCTGGTGCTGGCTGGTGGCTGGCTTGTCTGGCTGACTGGTGGCTGGCTGCTGGCCAGTATTGACTGGCTGCAATACTTGCCCAAAATTCCAGGTTATAGGATTACTTCTGCTGAGTGGTGGCTGGCTTTGACTGGCTGGTGGCTGGCTGTGGCTGGCTTAGTGGTAACTAGCTAATGGCTAGCATTGACCTACTGTTATGCTGGCCCAAAAGTCCCTGTTGCAGGATGGCTTTAGTTGACTGGTATCTGGCTTGCAGTGGCTGGGCTGGCACTGATCAGCTGCTATGCTGGCCCAAGAGTCCAGGTTACAGGATGAATTTGGTTAGATAGTGGCTGGCTTTGGCTGGCTGGTGGTTGGCTTTGTCTGACTGGCTGGTGGCTGGCATTGACCAGCTTCTATGTTAGCCCAAAAGTTTGGGTTACAGTATGACTTTGGCTGGCTTGTGGCTGAATTTGGCTGGCACTGACCGGCTGCTTCACTGCCTAAGAGTCCGGGTTTCAGGATGTCTTTGGATGGCTGGTGGCTGGCTTTGTCTGTCTGTCTGGTGGCCAGCATTGAACAGCTGCTATACTGGCCTACGTGTCTGGGTTATAGGATGCATTTGCCTGGCTAGTAATGAGCTTTGGTTGGCTGGTGGCTGGCTAGTGGCTGGTTTTGTCTGGCTGGCTGGTGGCCGGCATTGGTTGAATGCCATGCTGGCCCAAGACTCCACAGGATGACTTTGTCTGGCAGGTGGCTGATTTTGGCTGTCTGGTGACTGGCTTTGTCTGGCTGTGGCAGGCATTGACCAGCTGCTACACTGGCCCAAGAGTCTGGCTTACAGGATGACTTTGGGTGCTAGCTGGCTGGTGGCTGGCTGGTGGCTGACATTGGCTGAATGGTATCTAGCATGGCTGGTAGATGGCTGGCATTGGCTGAATGGTGGCTGGTGGCTATTGGATGATAGATGGTGGCTGCTGGCTACTTGCTGCTGGATCCTTGGACATGTGTCCTATGCTGGTTCCAGAGACCAGATTGCATGAGGTGACTGACTGGTGGCTACAAGCTGGTGGCTGGTGGTTACTTGCTGCTGGCTTGTTTGATAAGGGTCCTATGCTAGCACCAAAGATGGGGTTTCTGGAGGTGGCTGGCTGATGGCTACTGGCTTGTGCCAGGTGGCTACTGGCTAGTGTCAGTCAGTTTGATTTTATTGTTCAGCTGAAAAGCCATTACAATACACTAAAAACAATTAAATACAATCATTCCATACAAATACATAAATAAGAAAAATGAAATATCACCAATAAACACAAACATATACATAACAATTAGTCATAGCAGCTGAATAATTTACCTATTCCAATTAAGACATACTAAACATTCCATACCTGGGACCAAGTAATAGTTAAAAAGCAGAGGATAAATATTAGGGTTTACCCAATTTCTTTGAAACTAAGGAAACAATGACTCAAAAAACCCAAGCATCCTATTGTGACATAATATCAAGGTCACCGGAATCATTTACATCAGCAAGTTATTTTCTGAACAGGACACCAGTGGTAATCAGGTCTACACAACAGATAGTGCCCACCTTAATGTGGAATAACAGGAAATATTTGCGATCCATTAATATTCGCTATATTCGCTATTTATAGTGAATGCGCCAACATTTACAGATAGCGAATATTTCTGATGTGTATCAAGTTGATTGTAGCTTTTTATGCCAGTCATAGTACAGTGTGGCTGTGGTCATGGATTGAGTGAGTGAGAGCATATGTGTTGTCCGTGCTCCCTGTGCTCTATCATTTGTACTTTGTGGCTTCATGTTATATTTTAAGAAACACATTTTTTTCCAGACAGCTGGTGCTTGGAAGAAGGAAACTCTGTAAAATGCTAAGAGGAGGAGTGGTTAGTGGCATCAGGAGCTAGCTCACGGGTATGCTAGTGGCTGTGAAAGGGGGCCGGGTAGAAGAGAGTAGTACTAAATGTTGATCTGGTGGGGTAATGCTATTGGGCAGATTTTTTTATGCACTGTTTTAAGCCAAGCAAAATTCACTTGATAACAGTCACAGACAGATAACAGAATTTATCACTAACTTTGGGGCTTTCTCTAAAAATGTACACTGGCAGGTATGACTCCTATATGGAGTAGGAGATCGAAGCTGGAGCTGTGAGCTGTGCTCTGCAGTATGTGCAAGTTACTGTAGGTCATGTATGCTAGCTGATTGCTGCAATTAAGAACTATGGCAACAGCTAGCTAGTTAGACAGACCTACAGTTAACAGATGCAGCAGCATACTACTAGATGCACTAATTGCTTGCACAGTCCGATCGCAAATATTATCGGGCGCTAATAAGTTTATGCAAGGCAGAGCGCCAATATTAACGGGTGCCAATATTTTCTGTTATACAGTACCTGGAGCCTAACCAAATAGCCCCTTCCACTACTTGGTCTGTTTACACCCTGCAATACATATTGCTCCGTGTCTTACAGAACGTTCGTCCTAGGAGCAAATATTTAGCGAGCTCTGAGGAAAACCACTCAGGTTACCCATTCCCATTAAATATACCATTATACCAGTTTGGTCTGCATACTTATAATCCAGGAGGGTACTTTGACCCATGTAACCACATAACATCATTGCTACAGTTTTGTAGAATCCAAAGAGAAATTAAATCCTGTCAGTGCTCCCAGGGTTTTATACCCAGAGGAATATGATTTTACTTCTGCATAAACTTGATCCTGGTTTTACATCCCTCAAACTTTCAGGTAACTCCACCATTAGAAGTCCAGACACATTTGTAGTATATGGGTCTACCAAAGGCAAAGCAGCTACACCCTTAGCAAACACTGTTACACTTACTACTACACTGGCTTAAACCACGCACTGCATAGTGCTCTATGTCATGCCTGTTTTTCGCCAAGTGAACAGATTATAACCAGTAGTGCAGAACAAAAACATTCAGAATGCCCATCCCCACTGACCAGCGTCAAGTACCAAAAGTGGGGGCCTTACTTATTTGCCCTTGATGATCCCAGTAAACCTGGAGCCTTAGCTCAACCAGAATCAAAATTTCATTTCCTCCATACCTATTTACAGTAACCATGTAATCTCCTTTTGTCTAAGTTTAATAATAGGTTTCCCTGTGTGTAATTCAGGAGCAATGTCACAGTGCTCAAAAATTAAAAAAAAACATTTTGGGATTAGTGAGAAGCAGGTGCTCAGTAATTTCAGTATTTGGTACATATTAAAAGCTTAACTAACGAAACATCTACAAATATAGAAGCTTAAGTTTTTAAAAATGTTATAATATCACACATTTCACAAGAATGAAATTAAATAACAGTTCTATAACTATAATTCAGTAATTACTATGTTATCCAGCATATGCTGAAATGACACTGTGTTCAAGAATTGTGGAAAACACAATATCTGTTAAGAGGACAGTCACTGAATTTCCAACTTCCCGAAGTTGTTAAAACAGCGTTCATATGAGTTCAGCATCCAAAATATTAGAAATTGTGTATTCATCAAATGGTTTAAATTCAAGCCATGATTCCTAAATGGGAGGGATGAACCTTATTCGGAACATTTCTTTTTCACTCAGACATGTACTTTAACCACACTCACTAGTGGCTGGATGGCCACTGGTGGTGGCTACATGCTTCTGGCTTTCTGGACATGGGTCTGGCTAAGCTGGTGCCAGAGACTGGGTTGTTGGTGGATGGAGGCTGGTGGCTGGAGGACAACTGGTGGTGGCAACTTGCTGCTGGCTTCCTGTACATGGGTTTTGCACTAGAGCCAGAGGTTGGGTTGCTGGAGGTGTCTGGTTGGATGGTGGCTGGCTGTCTTTATTTGATGGCATGACCCATTCTGGTGTTTAAGCTTCATGGCACAAAGTAACAGATATTAAAGATAGTGCATCTCATCTCAACAAATTGTATGTGTATATAATACAGCACAGTTACAGTACAGAAAAACAATATGTAGAGCAGAAATACCCACCTTAGTAGTGTTCATGGCCAACAGTGTGATCTTGGAAGAGAAGAGATATCCACCCAGTTGCATGAGTTGCATGAGTGACAACACCACTGTGTGTATGTAATGTTCTTCTTAGACAATCAGAGATGAGGAATTAACAGCAGTAGTACATAATTTGACTGTGCAAAAATATTTAAAATTATGCAATGGCAGAAAAGAATGCTAGCCTCTGAATGGTCAAAATGGGACTGGACCCATGATGTTATCCCAGTACAACATCACGGGTCTAGTCCCAGCACACAGAAGACTGCAGCAATAGTAAAAGAATCAGTGCATGCACCCTGATTTGGCACAGCAGCCCACTTCATTAACTCCAACTCAGCAGCCGCCACCAGTGACCCCTACTCACTTGCTGCCAAATACCAGAAGCACACACAGTGGCAAGAAGCTCCAACCCTTCACCCCATAACATGGCTCAAACAGAAAAATCCTTTAACTAAAAAAAAGCCATCATCTGAGATGGCATTTCAATTCCCACATGGCACTAGCACGAGAGCATTTAAACAGCCATGCTTGTCACTGGCAGGAGAAGCCGCTCACTTTTCACTATGTGTTTCTGGTTCAACAAAACACATTTTACTGCTCCCAGTGTAAAAAAAACAATGAAAGCAGGGTAGTCACTCCCATTAGCTTTACTATTGTGAGTCCCCAACTCTGCCCCTTACATTCGCCCTTTGCAGTCTCCTGCTCTACTCCTTACATATGCACATGAGCGAATCTTGTTCAGCACAACAGACGTGCAGATTGGTGCCAACAGTTTCAGTCTTTTACTTCTCCCAGTAGAAATCCTAGCACACTGACAGTACTGGGAAAAGCAGAATTGTCACAGATTGCAACCTTTGCTGACCCGGCGGGGGGGGGGAGTAACCATTTTGAACAGCACTAACCAGGACTGCATATCACAGAAGGGGGGGGTGTACAGACCTAAATGGAACCATCCAAAACAAAAGACAAATTTGGATTAAAAAAGACTAATGAGACAGTTGAAGTAGCCTGCAGCACCACATAGTGGCCATAGCATAAGCAATAAATCAAGAGTACAACACTATTTCTTTCCTAAGTGTTCCTACAAATTAAAAAATTGAGTAAAAGTCCAGTTTAAATTTAGTTTTTATATTCTTTTCCTTCCCTTCACAAATGAGCCATTGTATAATAGCAATAATACACTCCAGGGTGTGTGTTGTGCTGGGATAACGTCACACCTTGGGTGTTGGATGCACTTGGCTTGCAGCCTCGTGCCAAACCACCCAAGGCGTGACATTATCCCAGCAGAACACACACCCTATCATGCATTACTGCTTAGTTGTAACATAGCAGCACAGCATTCAATACACTAACACTGTGTCAGGCAAGCAATTCATCTTTAAAAAAAGCATCATAATAAAAATCATTCATCACTATGCAGTTACACAGTACAGCACTAGTCAACTGTAGCCAAAATTATCATCTTCATAAGACAGGAAATAGCTAAATCATTGTTTGTCATTCATAATGTGATTCTTCAGTAAAGGAACAAAAGCTTGTGATGCCAAAGGTGTCATGTGACAAATGGTCACATAACCAAAGTTAGAAATTCCCAGGTACACTGTAGAATCCTTTCCTACTTCCCAATAGCTGATCAGCCACCCCCCCCCATGCTTGGTGGCGTGAGGCCGTCTTCACGGGTACAGTGTGGGTGTGTGTTTTTGATTTATTGCTTATGCTATGGCCAAAGGTGTCATGTGACAAATGGTCGCATAACCAAAGTTAGAAATTCCCAGGTACACTGCAGAATCCCTTCCCACTTCCCAATAGCTGATCAGCCTCCCCTCCCATGTTTGATGGCGTGAGACCATCTTCATGGGAACAGTGTGGGGGTGTGCTCCATTCAGTTGAATGAAGTGTTTTTTTTCAAAGCTTATTTCACAGTCTTAAATTGGGTTTTGTGACAGATTGATACCAGGGGCCAACTAACAATGACCATGTTGTCTGAATCTTTAACCCAGGCATCAGTCAGTCCCATCTGATTTAAAAATCACAAAATTATCTTTGATAAAGTTGCTCCATTCAAGTGAATGGAGTTTGCTCCCACACTCTACTCATAAAGGTGCCCTCATGCAACAAAATGTCAGAGTGCTGGAGCTGATCTGGTTATCAAGAAGTGGAAAGGGATCATGTGGCCAGCCACCAGGGCAAATTATGATCCTTTCCCTTTACTTGAAGGAATACCAGAAAATGTGTTAATCAATGTGGAGGAGTTACTATTGAGGTAAGGGAGCTCCTAGTTTCTGTGTTTTAGTAACAAGAAACTGCAAGAAAGTTTCCCTTTAAGGTGATGTCCTGGGGACGCATACAAAGGGGCACAGCACTTACCTATCTGTGGTTCCATTAAATTTACAATTTATACAACTAGTGTACTACTATTCTATTACATTAACAAGACAATTCCTAATGCCCACCGGCATACACATCACTGTGATCTGTACGCCTTCTCTTTAGTGGCCAGACATCTTATCCACTCCCTAACCTGGCTCTATAAAGCTCTTCTGTGTTAACTCCCTCCATACATCTCTAATTTCATTTGGCGGTCTGCCTGCTTATATCACCTATGCAGTAATTCATATATTATGCTAGATGTACTAAGCTCTTGCTCCCATTTCGGAGATATGGCCCTAAGTCGTGCACTGCCGGCTGCATGAAACAAAGCCCAGGTTAAACTCAAGCTTCAGCATCTAATTCCCTGAATAGCTTCAAAAAATTAGCTACTAACAGTTTATCTGACACATGAGCTTGTCACTGATTAAGACCCAGTTACTCTAAACCAATAGTTCTCAGACTTTGTCACAGTGAGCCTCCCCAAATCCATGGAAAAGATTTTGAGCCTCCCCAAAAAACTGAAATAATCTTGGGCCTCCCCAAGGAAAAATAACGTACTGTACTTTGCGCAGTACACCACAAATAAATTTAAACCCCTATGAGTACTTGGCTCACATTTAGTTCTTCGTCTTATACTGACTTAGAACTTTTGAAAAAGTGCTCCTGTGCTCAAAGGTGTTATCTGAATAACAAATAAATATTATTATTCAGCTTATTGTAATCCCCACAGGCCAACCTACTTGCTCTGCTATTTTAGTTCTTGAACCATTGTTACCCCTTGTTGCAGTACCTTCATGTGTCAGACTACTTCCTCTGTTTCTTCTCTATATGAAATAACCTTCCTACATACTTTGCCTCTCCCTCTCCTCCTCTGCTCCTAAGTAACATCTTGGGGATTACGTTTCTCCTTTCTGCTATTGCTCTTAGTACTTCTATGCTCAACCCTTGTATTTGGGCTGTTCTGCCATAAGTTTACAAATTGATCAATTACCACCACTCATTATTAATTTATTGTTCATATTTGTTGCACTATTATTCATTGTATATTTCTTTATTGTTTTGCAGTTAACTTTTGAAATGTATTCACTCCCTACCCTTCCCCGGGTACACCTGAAATGAGCCTTGGCTCATTCTTACCTTCCCTTGTCACCTATTAGTAAATACACATAAAATTAACCTACTATTATCCTCTTTCAGTTTGCTTCATCTCTTCACACAAAATACATAAAACCCAAAATTTAAATACAGTGCCTTTTCAGACTTGCTTGAGTCTCCCCTGGAACAGGTTGGAGCCTCCCCAAGGAGGCTGGCCTCACTAGTTGAGAACCCCTGCTCTAAACCTTATACCTCTTTCCATTTCTGACCCTGCATCACCTTCCAATCCTCACCCATCCTCCTGCACAATCTCCATTCTCCGCATTCTATTTTCTTCCTGTCTCCCTTCTTACCTGCTTTCTACCTCATTGCCCTACTCTGTCTACTACTTCTCTATTTACAGTTGACTCTTGCTATATCCTGCAACCCAGTTTTGTGACTGGATTGTGTTCGACCATATAGTACTGCTTAATTCTATTGCATGGAAGTTCACTTGTTTATAATGTTGACTGTATATAGATGTACACAAATGCTGAGTGTTTCTTCATATATTCTGTGTAATGTTATCTATATTTACTACTGTATGTACAGTATATGCCTTCTTTACATGTTCTTATGTATATGACTTATCTGCTCAGGACCTCCTTGTAAATGAGCCTGCTCAGAGGAGTATTTACCTGCCAATAAACTGAAACTGAACTGAAACTGAAATAACAACAAAACATTTTCTTTATATATTTATTAATTGGGGTATTTTTAAAATGTTTTAGTTTTTTTTGTTTTTTTTGGGGGGGGTTACATTTCCTTCCTCTGTCTTCAAGAAACACACATATGCAAAACATGAATACATATAATATTTGCAATATTTACATACACAGTGATGCTGGGTCTGCTGTTGGAGGTGACAACTTGTTTTCCTGATCTCGCTACCATGCCATGTGGCTGTTTTATAGCTAATTACCTAATGGTACATAAAAAACATGTACCGTGATACAGTGGCTTCAAAATAAACATAACATTTACATGCATGTGACAAATTACACTGCACACCAACATGCATCCAGATTACAGATGCTGTATGCATATCTGGTAAAAAAAAAATTAAAAATAAATATTGAGATACCTATAGAACTATGTATAATGGCATACCACTGCATGTGGCAGGTAAACACAGAGAAGATGTGATTGAATGCCTGACCTTAACAACAGATAGATGTCACTGATAGGGACTGGCAGTGAGTGGATGCGCCTTGTACCTGTAGACTTGAAAAGCCCTATGGGGAGCACAATTGAGGTGACTTGGGATGAGTGGTCTGGTAGACAACAGGAGATAGTGTCTGTCTGCAACTGGTATGAAAGTGCATTTGTCATTTGTGTAATTTCTCAGATGGGAAACCATGACCTACATGTGACAAGGACAGATATAGATGGTGGATAAAGAACATGAGACATGGTCAGTGTGGTAATATGGCACTTCCACAGCCAAATGGTACCAACCTAGTACCACACTGTTTCATCTTCTTCATAGTCCCATCCTGTGTCTGCAGTACCAACTCCTCTTGAACTTATCTATGTGCAAAGTGTCAAAGGTCACATCCAAAGGATAAGGAGGCCAAAGGCCAAAGTCCTTATCCATCTTCAGGAATACGAGCATCTCCACATTCCCAATGTTCAGCCTTGTGATACTGTCACTCAGAATGGCTCCAGCAGTGCTGAAAACATGCTTTGAATACCCACTGGAGCATTGGCACGATAGAAAGTGCATAGTGAGTCAAAACAGCTCAGGCCACACATGTACCTTAGAGCTCCAGTAACTAAGTGGATCAGAACCAAGAGAGAAACGTAGGCTGTCCCTGAAATACTCTTCCAGCTCAGTATCAAGGTCCACAGATCTCTTGAAGCCCACTTCAGAGTTCTTCAAAGTCCTCACCATTAAGTTAAGTACAGACATGCTTTCCAACAGTGAAACCCCTGCTGCAGGTGACATCTCCTCTTCACTATCTGAAAACTATCCTGTATGCATCCAGGATGTTCTTCTTTGTCCACAGAATCTTCAAGTTCTGATGGTCTAGACTCAGTCATCTTGTCCAAGGTGTGACATCACTTGAAGACTGCTAAGTACTGCAACAATAACATGGACAGACAGGCACAAAGTACAGTATTCCATTTGCTGTTTAAGCTTCTGTGCAAAGTGCGAATTTCAGATTTGGATTTAAGATTCAGACTTCAAAATCCATATCCAGTTTTGAATTTTGATATTAGGATTTTTCTGTTTTAAATCAGAAATACCTAAATCTGAAAATCAGCTCGCAATCTGACAAATCTGATTCCATTCGATGGATTCTGAGCAACCCTACTTTTCCCTATTTTTTTCTTTCACCATTCCAAGGCTGGCAGGTGTACCATGGTGCAGGCATGTACTGTTAAAATGCACATCACACTGAGCACCCACCTCCAGTCAATCAGCTGTCGCTACTGTGCTATGCCACCTAAACTCTGCCAGGTGGCAACTGAGCAGTGACTCACATTGTCAGTGGACACTCATTCCTCCTTCCCCTGGCCAGCCCCTTAGTGACTGGTCCATTCTTGAACCCAGGTTACTGATGTGGTGGAAACTGAGTCACACAGTAGCTCAGTCCTCAACACCACTGGGATGACTGATTCCCTGGCTTTATTGAGGCCTTCCGTTGTATATGTTTGCACGTGGAGAGGGAAACCTTCTGCCAGTAGACTTCTGCAAAAGTTTGAATTCCTATATTCAATGATTAACAAGCATGCTTACCCATTTTATAAGTGCAATAAGATAAGTCAGGGTGTGGGTAGTTATGTGATAACCACACTTCCAGGATCTGAATGCATGGGTGTGTGTGTGTCTGTGTATTTTATTTATTTGTTTTTTTGGAAACCAGATAGGTACACTGGTCCCAGGGACAGTTTTCAGGTACAACATAGGCCATAAAGATGGCTCACACAGTACAGGGTAACAGAAAATTACTTGAACAATACAAACATACAGTGCTTGAGAGTACAATACTCAAGGTTCAGCAATACAGTACACAGGTGCTTAAAAGTAGAATATACAAGGTTGAGCAATACAATACACAGGTAAGGACATTTAAATAGTTGACAGTGGCAGCAAGAGCAGGTAGTAACACATCTAAGTCAGTACAAAAACAGTATGTAAGCAAAATGAGGGATACAGTTCAGCCAGTAGCTGAGGATTATTATCAGCGAGTGACAAGAGGAAAGGCACTCAACAGTCTAGCAGGGTGAGAAGCCAACCAAAGCATCCTCCCTTGCTAACATCAGGACGTGCACTTGCAGGCCAAGGCAGATAAAAGGGCATTTTTCAACTAAACTTTGAATACATTGGGGTGCCTAATGAGTGAAGTGGAGTTGGTAGGCTGTTCCAGAGCTTGGAGGCAGCTATGGAGAAGGCTCTCTGTCCCATGTCCGTAGTAGTTTGGGGATAGTCAAGCAGGTGTTGAGAGGAGGACCTCAGTTCCCATGTGCCATGTTTGATGTTGAGAAATTTAGTTAAGGGGAAAATAGATACTATCACAGAGGAATTTATAGATAAGAGTCCCCATAAATAAGTCCCAACTTGCCTGGGGGAAGTGCCACCCGAGCATTGAACATGGGGAGCAATGATGGGTATTGTATGGGGCTAGCAAGACAAATCTGAAAATGTTGTTGAGGGGTAGTGTTTAAATGTGGCAATTCGTGAGATGGGTTTTGAGAGATAATGGGAGAGCAATAGTTCAGAAGGGGTAGGAGCATGCCAAACCCATGTCAGGGGTCATTAAATGCCATAGGTGATAGCAGGCACCCAGCTGTTGGTTAATCCATTTTACCGCTAACTCAATATGATCTATAAGCATAAGGTAGGGGTCAAGGGTGAATCCCAAGTATTTGAAAGTGGAGACATGCTCAAGAGGGGATCCGTCTAGGGCCAGGATGCAGAGGGAGTTGGTATGGCTAACTGGATAGTTAGTGAGCCTATGCTTGGACCCAAGTAGCATAATCTTGGTTTTCTTTGAATTGACAAGTTGTCTGTCTAATGTGAGCCAGTTATGAATGGAATTAAAAACCTTGGAGAAGGAGAGGGATACGTTAAGTGGGTTGTTGTCACCCCTGTATATAAGATCATCTATGCACATGATTTTATGGCACCATGAACTGTCTCTAAGTAGGTGGATAACGAATTGAAGGAAAAGAATTGGTCCTAGTATGGACCCTTGTGGGACTCCACTATGCACCTAAAGAGGGCTGGATACTGCTCCCCCCCCCCCCCGTGCAGGCAGACACTTTGGGGTCTTTTAGAGAGGTAATTTCTAAACCAATCTGTGGTGCTCATTGAAAAGCCACAGGAAATGAGTTTCTGAAGGAGAATATCATGTTCTACCAGATTGAAAGCCTTAGAAAGACTGATAAATATTGCCCCAGTGAGTTTACCTTCATCTACACTCCTTAGGACCTGGTCTGTGAAACAAGCCAGCACAGTAGTACACATGAAAATTGCCAGCAGATACAGGCCCTAGGGTCTATTGAGTCTGCTCAATTCTGCGACTATCAGTGATCTATTTTGCAGCTGCCCTCTCCCCATTCCAGTTGTGACATTCCCCCGACTTTGTCTAACTCCTTCTTAAAACTGCCCACTATTTTTAACATTACCACGTACTCCAGTAGTGTGTTCCACCCATCCACTACCCTTTCCGTGAAGTAGTGTCTTCTCATCTCCCTCTTGAATCTCCCCCTTCCAATCTCTGTCTGTGCCATCTAGTATTTCTCCCACCCTTTAATCTAAAAATCCCCTCTGTACTATTCTTGTTTATGCCCCTCATATATCTGAATGTTTTGAACTTATCCCCTCTATTCCTTCTATCCTCCAGTACATGTTGATCTCCCTCAGTCTGTCCTCATAGGGTCTATCCTCCATTCCTGTGATCATCCTGGTGGCTCTGTGCTGGACCCCCTCCAGTAACTTTACATCCTTCTTTAGGTAGGGCTGCCAGAACTGCATGCATTACTCCAGGTTCAGTCTGACCAGTGACCTGTACAGAGATAGGATGACCTCTCTCCTCCATGAGGTGGTTCCTCTGGCAATAGACCCCAACATCTTGATGGCTTTAGCTGCTGCTCTCCTGCACTGCGCTGAGTGGCTCACTTGCCCTGGGATCATCACCCCAAGATCTTTCTCCTCTTCCATAGTGGATAACTGTACTCCTCCCAGCGTGTACCTGAACTTTTGTTTTCTAGCTCCCATGTGCATAACCTTGCACTTTTTTCCATTGAAACCCAGCTGCTAAGTGTCTCACCAGTGCTAGAGTTTATCCAGGTCCTCCTGCAACCCTAACCATCCCTTTGTGCTGTCCACCACTGCACCGATCTTTGATTTTTCTGCAAATAGGCTTATCTTATTGCTGACCCCATCTGCGATGTTAGCAATAAAGATGCAAAACAATACTGGACCCAGCACTGAGCCTTGTGGAACCCACAGGGATCTAAGACCTTCTAGCACTCTACTCTCTGGGATATCCTCCTTTGTAAGTTCTGCCCCCACTGATCCCACTGCTCCCCTCCTCTGTGTCAATGGCCCCTGCTTCTCCATGGTAAATACAGAACAGAAGTAGTCATTGAGCACTTCTGCCTGTTCCACCCCATTCTCCACCCACCCCTCACCCACCTTGATTCTAACAATTTGATCCTTACAGGTTCTTTTCTCTTTTATGTACCAGAAGAAATCCTTCTCCCCCTCTCCTATCCCTTCAGCAAGCCGAAGTTCTCTTGCTGACTTGTCTGCCCTTACCAATCTGCTCACCTCCCTTGATTTCTTTCTGTACTCCTCCCTATCCTCCTCCCTTTTTGATCTCATGTATTTCCTGAAGGTGGCCCTTTTTTCTTTAACTTTTCCTAACACCTATCTGCTTAACCAGTTTGGCTTCCTTGCCCTGGCCTTCTTGCATTGGATCTTTGAACATGAGTTTGTTGCAACTGCTAACCCAACTTTGATGATCCTCCATTTTTGATTGGCATCCATGTGTGGCTGAATTCTGGCAATCTGCCTCTCCAGTATGCCCCCCATTCTTTCAAAGTCTGCCTTTCTGAAATCTATCACATCAGTCTTTGTACTGGCTTTCTTTTTACCCATCCCAAGTGAGAACCACACTTTATCGTGGTCACTTCCTGCCAGGGGATCCCCCACTTCTAACCCCTGCATGTTCTTCCCATTCGTCAGCACAAAATCCAGTATGTTTTCCTCCCTGATTGGTTCCCCTATCAACTGTACCAAGAAGCATTCCTGGAAAGCTTCCAGGAGGACCCGCTCCCTGCTGTTTAAAGTAATAGGGGCAGTCCACTCCACTCCTGGAAGTTTAAAGTCCCCCATTATCACGGTGTGGCCCTTTGCACAGACCCTCCTTATCTGTTCCCCCAGCTCCCTATCAATTTCTTCACTTTGGGTGGGTGGCCTGTACACCATCCAAAGCCTCACCTTCCTTCCTTCCTTCCCTTTGGGTCCTATATCTGTACCCATAGGGCCTCTGGTCTGCCCTCCTCCCCCTCATCCCTGCTATACTTTATTGCTTCCTTCACATATACTGCCACTCCCCACCTTTCCCCCACCCCATATCCACATGGTACAATTTGTACCCTGGGATCACCAGATCCCAGTTATGGTACTGGGTGGCCCACATTTCAGTTATGGCAGCTATGTCCACTTCTCCTTCTGCCAACCCTGCCTCTAACTCTGCAACCTCATTTCCCAGGCTTCTTGCATTCAAGGAGACCACCACCCAATTTGTTCCCCTTCCTTCTCTGGCTCAGTCTTACTGCTCCCCTTTCTTGAGTTTGAGCTCCCCCTTTTCCCTTCCATGCTCATTTGGAGGGGAAGGCCTGTTGACCACCCTGTCTTGGAGATTTGCTGTGTCATCCAACCTTCTGCCCCCTTCCCCTTAGTTTCATGGAACCTTAGTAGCAATATGCTCTCCCAGCTTCTGCTTCAGGGTGCCTGTGCCTTCTCTACTCAGCTGCAGCCTGTCTGTCAAGGGAATACATGTACTTGTTCTCCCATGTAGTGCCCCAGTCTCCAACCAACCTCTACCCCCTGGACTGACACCATGCCCCTAACCATGTGTTGAACTCCTCAATCTGCTGCATCCTGGCTGTGCTGGCCCTGGGTACTGGGAGAACTTCTGAGAAAGCAACAGATTTCCCTAGCTCCTCGCATAGTTTCCCCACCTCTCTTCTGTCTCCCCAACTGTGCCACCTGCCAGGTCATTTGTGCCCAGGTATGTCACTATGTGTGGTTCTCCCTTCCTCTCTCCACACACTTTAGAAGAAACAGTTTTACCTTCCCTGCTGTCATGCCTGGCAAGCATTCCACCCATATGCGTCCCTTCCTGGTGTTCTTGCCTCCCCATCTCACTCCCCTAAGAATAGAGATCCCCCAAAACTTTGACCCTTCCATTTCCCTTGTGGTTCCCCCCATTATGCTTCCTACTAACCTGGCTGCTGCCCTCTCCCCATCCTTGCTACCCAATCCACATTCTGTATTACTGCCCTTGTTCCATTTTTGCTTCTCTCTTTACCCATCTCCAATCCCTCCATCCCCAGTAGTCGGCTAAACCACATCCCTCCTCAGCCTATTGCCCTTCTGTCTACCCATCCCCCTTTCCCTAATGTCGGAATCATCCTCCCTTCCCTTCCACCTCTGCCTGTCCCCCTTTCTTTTCTTGTTCTGTTCTCCTTACCAACCCCTCTTGTATCCACCCTCCTGCATGTTCCACCCCTTCCCTATTGCCTCCTTCCTTCAGACTGCTAGTTCCACTTCTATCTCTTCCCCCCTTCTCTTATTCCTTCTCTGAGCTCTCCCCACTTCTGGTCATTTAGGCCTGCCAGCACTGAGAATCTGTTTCCTCCTCCTTGGTCATGCCCTGAGCCATCCCCCTCTCCTCATTTGCTACTTTCCCTTTCTGCCCTGACTGTGGCTCTGTTTTCCTCTTAGTCCCAACCACCATCCAGTTCCCTGCTTCAGCCTCATTTGGAATCTACACATATGGTAGTTTTGTCTCATTTTGTCCCCTCCTGTTCCCTCCCTTAGGCAGGCCGTTTGAGTAAACTCCTTTCCATGCCCCTGGCTCCAAGTTGTCCCCCCCTCCACAGTTTCCTCTCAGCCATCCAATCTCCTCTTTTAGCTGCCAACTCTGTCTGCATAGCAAGCACTCCCCAGCCCTACATGCTATCCTTAGGAAGATGGCTGCCCTGCAGCCATTATATTCCACTACCCTTCCTCCATCCCTTCCTGTTCCACCCCTATTCATCTTCCCCCTCCCCACTCTGCCTGTTCCTTCACCCTGGTCCCTCTATTTCAATAGGTTCATCCCTCTACTATCCCATCCCCGTACTGGCTTGCCTCTAATTAGACAATTATTTTGTTTTTTTCTTCTCTATCTCATTTATTCTCTTTTCCTCCCCTCCTTTTGCCTTCTGCTGCCTGTCCTTGACTCTGTAGACCTGGATGAGTAAGTCAGAATATTGTCTGGAAGGGGTTGGGATATGCACTCCACCCTATAATTCAGATGAGCTCATGGAGGGTGGGTTGAGTGAGAGCGGGATTATCCGCATCACCCACGAGAAACAATCAGCCTGTTCTCCAACTCACCCCTTCCTCATCTGACACTCTCCTCTGAAACCCCACTTCCTCACCCATTTAAACACACAGCACAACCCCATGTTAAATGCTCTATACCCAGCCAACAGATCCATATCTCGCTCCCAAACAGAACCCTAATTGAAATGGCTCAGCCAAATATATTCCCCAAACACACACTGAAATAGAAAAAAGTACTGCCCTGTTTATTTATTTTGCTGTGGCTGTTCCCCACTCCTCAGAGAGCTCTGGTGCATTCTCCTTGCAGCTTCTCCTCAAACTGTGCTGTTTGCAGTTCATCTGTGGCTGCTCCCCGCTCCTCTGAGAGCTCTGGCGTTTACTCTTTGCAGTCACTTCTCTAATTCCAGTCACCCTTTTCCCCCCAACGCCTCTTGTGGCTCCACTGGCACTGTGATAGTGCTGTTGTAGTGCTGAAGCCCCATGTTGGTTGTGAGATGGCAAATCATATTTTGAAATGTGGTCAGAGATTTGCAAGAAGATGATTTTTTTCAAGGATCTTGTTTAGGTGTGAGAGAAAGGATACAGACCTGTAATTATCCATGAGTTTAGGATTGCCTGACTTATTTATTTGTTTGAATTTTGGTAACCATGTGAGCCCACTGAGACATTATTGTCCCTTTTTCAGGGGCAACCCGGAAAGTACAGAACATAGATAGTGACATGGTAGTAGCAGTGGATGCATTTACTTAAATAGAGGAACTACTCTAGCCTGTTTCCAAAGCAGAAGGATGTATAAGGTAGAAAGGGAAAGGTTAAATAGTAATGCAAGGGGTTTGGCAATAAGGTTGGTGGACAATTTTAAGAACTGAGGGCAGAGACCATCAATCCCTCACTGCCAGTGGTGGGGAAGGCCCTGAGGAGACGTTGGACTTTGGCTGTAGAAGTGACTTTAATGTGGAAAGGAGGACAGTCAATAACCTTATTTCCCTCATTCCCAAGGACATGGGAAGTAACCTTGGGTAGGAGTTTATCACAGTAAGTGTGTAGATTAGAAAATTTGATGTTCAAGGCTTCCATGACTTTTGATGGCTCAGTTATGAGTCTAGGGTCCACGAACTGGTTGATGTTCTTGTGCTTGGGGTTGGATTTGGTAAGGGAGTTAACTGAGAATCAGAACCTATGACAGACACCCATGCTATGGGTCTGCTGGCTTTTAAGGAAGGAGGCTTTGTAAAGTTACACTCCTACTTACATAAGTTCCACAGTCAGATCCATGACACAATGGCGACAACTTTTTTCCAACGCGACACTGCAGTGACGGGTTTATGTTGACTGCATGTTGTGGTTGGCATAAATCCATAGAGAAACTGTCTGTTTGTTTTCAGGGATTTTCACCCCTGAAACCCCCATGTGGGGGGCTCTGCCTCCCACACTCCCTGTAACTAAGGATATCAATTCCAGGTCAGAGTTGATTTGGGGAGGGGGCAGACCCTGGAGAAAGCAGTGCCAGGGTCCTGTGGGCACATTACAGTGGCAACAGCGACTTGCCGATGTAATGTGCTTCACTATCAAAATGTCTCTGCGGTGTCAGCATACTTCCACAGCCTATGATAATTATTCCAGTTTTCTGGGAATGGAAAGGATTTGAAAGTTACCAAGAAGGCATCCTGCTGTTTCATTTTGGTCAGAAGCTCTTTGGTGAGCCATCCTGTGTTCCCTCCCCTGTTCGATGGGTAGTAACTGGAAAGTGCTTGTCTTGTATATATGACAAGGTGGCAGTGAGGAAGACAAGGGTTGACTCTAAATCTGTTAGCAAGTGGAGAGTGGACCAGTTAATTTTCATAATATCAGAATTACATTTGTCAATGTTACATCCCTGAAGGATTTAAGTTTAGGTGGAAGAGGAGGACTATGACAAGACCATGCACATAATGTGGGGGAGTGGTTGCTGATGGAGTCTGACAGCACCCCAGCCAATAGGACCTTGTCCTTTCAGTTTGTTAGGATCCAGTACAGTGAGTGATTTGATGACTTATGGTTGAGCTGCACTGGGGAGAAGATAATCTGGGTGAGGTTTAGTTGCTTGAGTAGCTCAGTGTATTCCAATTTTTAGTCATTGAGCCAGCTGAGGTTAAAATCACCAACCATTATAAGGTCCCCCAAAAGAGAGAGGCTGCCAGAACTGTTTGTAATTTGAGCAAGTTCACTCAAACCCCCCTTGGGAGGATTATAAACACATACCTTGCACAGCTTCTTGGTGGCTCTGAGGTCAGTTCAGCTATAATCCATTCCAGAGAGGAGTCAACACAGTCGCCAACTGAAATAGTAGAAACAGTTAGATGATCTCTGAAAATCAGCAGCACCTCGACCCCTTTTTTTATCCTAGGTCTGTCATGCTTGAAAAGTTTATAGCTCCTGATTTCACAGTGTGACTCAGTGACGGAAGGTTGTATTTAAGCTTCAGTTATGCGTAGAACATAGAGAATACTGGATGGGGAATGGTGAACAACCAGTGTGTTCTGCCACAGAGGGGTTCTGATTCCCTCTGCCCTCGAGAGCGAAGCTCAAGAGGTCCATGGGAATCAGAACCCCGAGGTGGCAAAACACACTGGTTGTGCACAGAGTTGCTCATCCTGTATTTTTTATAGTGTATAGTACTGTGTAAAATATGTGTTTGTGAGTTCTTTTGCTTTCAAAATGAAACTGGCTCATGCAGTCTTTAGAGGTTCTAGAATGTTGTTCTACTACAGTAGGGTAGAATCACATTCCATGACCTTGGAACTGTGGTAGAACAGCATTTTGAAAGAGATGGAATTCTATACAGAACAACATTCCACTATACACTATATTAGGATTGTAGTGGGCTATCCAGACTTCTAATTCATGCTTTTTGGAGAGGAGGCTACAAACATCACTACCTAGTAAAAGTAGTAGTAGGGGAGCCAGAGAATTATTTTTGAGTGACCCAGAAAGCAGCCAATGTGTGAGGCCCAGGGAGAACATGTAGGCTCCCCGAAGGCAACACTGCCTTGTCTCCAGGCAAGCAAAGGAGGATAAGAGGTGAGATAGTACAGAATAAGGAGTGGAGGTAGGGTAATTCAACAGGATTCTGGAAGAGTAGATAAGTTGAGTTGCTAGGTCTCTGGCCAGGATGAAGACACAAGAGTCACATAGAAATGTGAGACCCAGAGGAAGAGAGCACATAACTGATACAGGCACTGCTGGATGCATTGTTGGGTGTAGTCAGTGCTACTGGTATAGGGACAACAATAAATAGTACTTGTGGAGGGCAGTGGGGGCCTAGGAGATAGGTGTAGATGACTGGGTCAATAAGCCACAGGCATTTGATACAGCAAACAACAAAACAAGTAAGAATAACCCTGGTTATAAAATGTGAACTTGTTGCTGGGCTCAGTGGTAGTTAGGTAAGCAATATCAGCAATCAGTGAGAGAGAGACAAAATAAGCTGAAGTCCAAAGGACTAAGTCCACAGATTCTGTCTAATAGTAGCTCTGTGGCTGTCCTAGCAAAAAATACTGCAGCAGCAATAAGCAGGGGATAAGTAGCGCAATGGGTCTACCCTAGACAGGGTGTCTAAGACCAGTGGGACTAGCAGTTCCTACTTAACAGGCTTTACCTATGCAGCAGGCAGTAGTAGCATACATAGGTGATTAGCAAATCAAAACAAAGGCCTACTGTACATAGGATGATTTGCAAAACCACTAATCTTGGTAAAATTCTAAAAAATATCTAACTACCCTAGTGTGGATGGACAACAATCATGCAGGTAAGTTAATTGAAATTCATAAGCAGTACCCTAGATAGGCTGTAAAGCTAGGTTCTATTCACTGGCTGAGTTCTGAGTCTCAGGTAACATTAACAAACACGGCAGCAACAGTAATATTCAACAGTTTTAAGAAATGCAGAAACCAAGTGTACTTTAGAATAGGGTGATTGTCAAGACAGGTAACTGTTGTGACTTTAAATGTCCTAATACACCAGCATATTATATCAGTAAAGGCTTTACAAGTGCATTAGAAGTCAACAAAATGCATATTTTAGATTGGGTGAAATGACTACAACCGTCTGAACAATGGTGAAAAAAGAAACACAACCGATTGAACATTGGTGAAACACGAAACTGTTTGACTCCTTTAAATATTATGGTAGGAACAGGACAGAGGTTATTTATCTTTAGCGTCAACAGTTTATATGTTCTACAGCCCAGGTGGGGATCTTGAGGAGGAAATGAGCAGAGCGGCTGGGCAGCTGGCATACTACTGGTGGACTCTAGCAGACTCGAGGCAGACAATTGTGCTAATCCTTGACACATGATCCTTCTTGTGGGGCCACTAGCTAAATCCCATTAAAATACATTGGGAGAGTATCTCTCTGGTTCAAACTCCAGCTTTCTGATTAGCTGATGGGGGATAGAGAGCCCCAAGTTCAATCTCTGCCAGCAGAAAAGAAATCCATTGTGACAGGGCTCTGATGGTTTTTTTTTGGGGTGGGGACTGAAGAAAAAGCTTGAGCCCTCATGACTTCTTGCTGCGGCTGCTTCTGCTGGCTTGGTAGTAGGCATTTGGAAATTTACCCCAGACAAACAGAAATTCAAGGGTTTGTTCTTTGTTGCAGCACTCTCTCTCTCTCTCTGGTGCAAACTCCAGCCTTCTGATTTGCTGAGGGGAGAGACAGGGAGTGCCAAGTTCAAACTCTGCCCGCAGAAAATAAATCTGTTTTGGCAGGGATCCGGTGGCCATAGGGAGGAGGGCTGAAGGAAAGGTTAGAGCCTCATGACCTATTGTTGCTGCTGCTTCTGCTTCCTGGGTAGTTGGCATTTGGAAATGTAAGCCCCAGACAAAAAGACATTTGTTGGCTTTTTCTGTGTTGCAGCACTCTTTCTCTGGTGCATTTATCACATAATTACCCACACCCCATTGTGTCTTTTGCTTACATAGCTAGTGGGCTTCTTGTAGCGGTTTGATATATTTGCAAATTTGTAACACTGTGTAGATTAGGGGTTAATTCATAATATACCACTATTTGAAGTATTTTAATTTTCATGGCAGTATCTCCTTTCTAAGTACCTACATTAAGTAAGGACTTAACTCAGTAAACATTTTGTTGTTCCTGTAATGGGACATTTAAGAGAAATTATACTGTCATTTTGATTGGGACATTCCAGCTGCCAAGAGCTCCAGGAGTTAAGCACTGCTAGATACATTGCAGGACTGCTGCTGGTCCAGCTGGTAAAGGAACTCACTTAGCAGTCTGCCATTTACAGTGTGGTACTCACTAACTCAGAAGTGATAGGAGGAGTGGGAGTATATATGGTTTGACCTGGCCTTGGGACCAGTAAGCCCTTATCAAAGGATGAAGTCCAGGATTTCAGAAGGCAAACTTCAAATGGACGAGGGAGCTGGTCTGGGGCACTGTGGTCAGAATGGACAGCATCAGGGATGTGGATTAAAGATGGGGGGTAATCAAGGTGGTCATTTCTGAGGCAACATAGTCTTGCATGAGAACAATAATCAAACAATAATCAAAAGTAACAGGTACAAGAAACTAATATTTTTCTCCAGAAGGGTCAGGGAAGCAGTAAGAGCCAAAAAGAAGGTGTTCACCAGACACAAGTTAAAACAAGGGCAGCATGGGAAGAATACCAAACTAGAACAAGGGAAACCAAGATAGTGGTCAGAGACACAAAGGCAGACACAGAGCTATGTACTGCAGAGGGGTCATGGGAGCAGAAAAATACTTTTTTAGATACTGTATATAGGAGGGGAAAAAAGAATGTAAGAGAAGAAGAATTGTAAGGCTAACAGAGGGAGGGAGGCAGTGTAACTAAGGAGAACGGGCAGAAAGCAGTCATCTTAATTAGTACTTTCTGCTCTGTACTCACAAGAGAAGACAGAGGGCCTCTACTAGACAGTGACATTAAGGCAGCTGCAAGGAAAATCCTGAAGATGTTCAGCAAGTATTTACCAGTGAAAGGTTCAGAAAGGGCTAGCAGCCATGAAGATAGATAAGGCGCCAGGGCTAGTTGGAATGCATCTGAGGATGCTGCAGGAATTGGCAGTGGAATTAACTAAACCCATGGTAGGGCTATTCAGTAGCTGAATTCATACAGGAGCAGTTCCAAAAGACTGGGAGTAGTGGACATAGTTCTGATCCATTGATCCATGGTGGGGGGGACAAGGAGTAACCCGGTAACTACAGACTTGTCAGTTTTACTTCTATTGGGCCCTAAGCACTAATGTGTGGTGTGGCTACGTACTGCAGATCTGCGATGTGTAGCCACTCCACACACGTTGCACCCCCCCGTGTGGGTTGCATGACCCATGGTGCGCAGTCCCCTATGCATCCGATCCCCCTGGCCCGTCATGGCAGTAACATGCTGGGGGTGGGCAGGGGGGCATGCCAGCCCTTCACAACATGTACTAAGGCACATAGTTCTGCCCACAGAGATGCAGAGGAGGGTGCAGGTTGTGGCAAGAGGGACCCTGCAATAACTCCTATATGTGCCAGTGTGCACTCATAACCCACCTGGTCCAGGATGGCAGTGGCAGCGCCACCCCCAACATCAACATCCCGCATGCCTCCAGTGGCAACTCTCCTCCCATGCCACACATTGATACCATGTCCCCATCTGTGTAATGCCCCCTCTCATCACAGCCCTGCCCCATAGGCATGAACCCACCCACACCTCCACGGCACCAATGGCACCCCTGTTCCTTCACTGGCTGGTTAGGGCCATGGCTTGGGATGGCCAGTGGCACTGTCCTCCACACACCTGCACATCCACCAGCCATCCAACATCTGCAGGGGCATGCAGCCAATGTGCGTTCTGCCACATAAGGGTTCCACTATTGGACCCAGGATGGGCATCTGAATGGATGCCCACCCAGGTCTGCAGCTCAGCCCTGTCTGCCCCACGTGAACCTGTGCACCGAGGGGTTGGGGTTTCAGACAGGTGGCTGATGGTCGTGAATGCCACCAGGTGCACACTTGTCTGCAGGTTTGGAGTTCTGCGGGCAGAATACACCCCTCTGGCATGTAATTCCCACCCATATGTGCATAAGGCACATTGTGAATAAACTGATGAACATACTAGTCAAAAAGGGTCTCATGGACTACCTGGAGAGCAATATACTCTAGGATAGTAAACATTATGGGTCTGTGGCAAGGAGGTTGTTTCAGCCAACCTGATAGTATTCTTTGACTAGATAATGAGGGTTGTGGATAAAGGCCATGGTGTGGATTTACTCAGTTCAGTTTCAGAAAGGTTTTTGACTTGGTGCCACACAGAAAGTTACTGAAGAAGCAAGAGGATCTGGAAGCAGCTAAGGCCACAGTTAGAAAGGGGAGAAACTGGTAAGATGGGAGACAGCAGAGGGCAGTGGTTAATGGAGTCAAATCAAAAGAGAGGGTGGTCACCAGTGGGGTGCCCCAAGGATTGGTCCTGGGTCCAGTCCCTTTCAATATGCCCATCAGCAACATGGGAGAATAAATCCAGGACATGAGCTCTGAGGCAGGGTAGACAGCAAGGAGAGGTTTAGGGAGATGCTGAGAGACTTGCAAAGGACAACGTTGTAAATAGGTCCTTGGGAGTAAAGTTCTTATCCTGTCAAAAAATAGTTTTAACAAAGGCTGGAGATGTGGTCAATGGTTTTGCAGTTAAAATTCAACAACAAAAAAATGCAAGGTGATGCACACAGTGGAAAAGAACCCCAGGACAAAGTACCAGGTGTGGATAGTAAAGCTGTGCATGATCTCTGAGGATAGAGACTTAGAGGTCATTATCATCTATGCTTTTATGTTTCTATTTATATCAACATGAATGGAACTATCACTTCCTAGATTGTAAGTAATGCTCATGTAAAGTATATTTTTTTTCTCTTTAATGGCTTCAGTCAATTCTTGCATTAGTTATGGATGAACTAAGTATCAAGTTATTCTTCCTGCTATTAAATCATCTATTCCATTAACTTTGCTTAACAATGCCTGAGTTATCAATCTTATCTGCTGAATTGTGGTGTAGTCTTCACCAAGTGCATGGGTCAATTTTGTGTTGTAGTATGCAAATTGGTGAAGTAGAAAGTGTGTCTTCTAGGGTTTTACCCACATCAATTAACTGTTGTTGTTGTTTTTGAGAGAGCTATGGTCTAATCTTTCCCATATCTTTCTAAAGTTCTGTTTCTTTAACCATGATCTTTGAAATGCAAATGGAGTTAAACATTCTAAAAGGTTCTGGGAATTAAAATGGTGGCTTTTAACTGTGTATGGAAGTGTCTCATAACCTTTTTAGCATACTGTACAACATATATTCAAGAGGCCACTGAGAGAATTGGTTGGACAACTATAGTGTTTTCACATGCTTTAAGATTACATAGTAAGGATGAAGGCATACATATACAGTATCTTCTTTGTCATTACTCTACATTTGATGGCCAGAGTCCCATTCCATTTCACAGCTTGATGCCTGATGGCAGGCCAAGGTCGATTATCACTTTATGCAATACTGTACATAAGAGTGGTGATAGGGAGGAGTCTGGTAACTACAGGCCAGTCAGCCTCACATCAATAGCAGGCAAGCTGATGGAGACACTAATTAAACAAGATCTGGTGGAATACCTCGAGGATAATCACCTACAGAATAAACAAATCATGGGTTTGTAGCAGGAAGGTCATGAACCTTATTATTTTCTTCGAACAAGTGTTCAGGGAGCTAGATAGGGGCCATGCAGTGGATCTGCTTTACTTTGACTTTAGTAAGGCATTTGACACAGTCCCACATAGGCACCTGTTAAAGAAGTTGGAGGACCTGAGTGTAGCAGGACAGATAGTCAAGTGGGTGCAACATTGACTGGAAGACAGGAAACAGAGGGTGGTAGTAAATGGGGTGGGATCTACTGAAAAACATGTCACTAGTGGGGTGCCTCAGGGTCAGTCCTAGGGCTGATCCTTTTCAACATTTTCATCAGTGACATCAGCAAGAGTATAAAGGGTAATGTTGCCATGTTTGCTGATGACACAAAACTTAACAGTAGAGTGGACAGTATGGAGGGCATCAGAGAACTTCAGGAGGATCATAAAAAATTAGAGAGGTGGGTGCACATATGGCAGTTGCAATTCAATGTTAAGAAGTGCAAGGTGATGCACCTGTGTAGAGCTAACCCCAAGACTGAATACTGGCTAAATGGGGTCAATCTCAGCCCCTCAGCTGAGGAACAAGACCTAAGGGTCATCATAAGGGATGACCTTAAGCAGCAAAGCCAGTGTAATAAGGTTTACAGTAAGGCTACCAGGGTACTGTGATGTACCGGAAGAGGCATAGATAGCAGAGGCATGGAGGTGATGCTGCCCCTGTACCAGACCTTGGTGAGACCTCACCTGGAGTACTGTGTCCAGTTCTGGAGGCCTCACTTTAGAAAGGATATTGATAGATTAGAGGTGGTTCAGAGATGGGCAACAAAGATGATACATGGCCTTAAGGGTGTCACCTAAGAGGAAAGGCTGATGGTGTTGAATATGTACTCACTGGAAACTAGGAGGGACAGGAAACCTTCAAGTTCCTTAGAGGCATAAATAAAGTGCCTCACACTGAGCATTTCACCAGGAACACCAGTTCTATAACACAGGGGGCATGAATGGAATTTAAAAGGAAAGAATTTCAGGAGGGCCACCAGAAAGTATTACTTCTCAGAGAGAGCGGTGGAGCCATGGAATAGACTGCCACCTGAAGTTGTGGCTGCAGAGTCAGTGTCATATTCTAAGCGCAGGTGGGACTAGGCTTGGGCACAATCAAACAGCAAAAGAAATGCCTAGGATGGACATCTAGAGGGACAGGCTCCCAATATAATAGTAAGCACTGGGTAACCATTTAGGGCAGACTCGATGGACCTCAGGTCCCCTTCTGCCTTCATTTTCTATGTTTCTATGTTTTGTACACATTTCAGGCATGGCACCAGTGAGGTGAATACAGCTGTTCATTGAAGTCTCATCTTCAAGAGACAGAGTGAAAAATGCTTTTAGGCATCTTGTGTAATGCCCAGTTTATCTTACCCATGCACTGTGTTTGCTCTAACTTAATATCTCCCTATACTTCTATTCCATTCATCATTTACACTGCTAATCTCGGATTATTTTTCTAGTTGTAGGCTACTTATTAAGTATAGTCTTGTAAATTGCCTTCTTTTTCTGGTCTATAATTTCCTTGTAAAGGCAATAGGATCTAAGTTGATTGATGTGAACCCATTTGTGTATTATATTTCCATGGCCTTCACAGATTCTAAGCTGGTGCGGTACTGGTGAGCTTTTTCCAGTAATCCCATGGAGATCTATCCAATTCAAAGTGAATTTCTTAACATTCGTTTTCCTTTTTCCATAGTTGAAGTATAAAAAAAACCTTGTCTCCTACATAATGCTCCTCACAGGTAGCTTGTGGGTTATAATCAGCTCCTGTACCTTCTGCACTACCCCAAAGCATCTCTTGAGCAAAAACAAAAACTTCTTAAATGCTCTGCTTCAAATTGAACAAGTATTCATGTGTGGTGATGGTGCAAAGTTGATGTGAACAACTTGATAGAGGATTTATGCAGGAAGTACTATCTTCCTACTGGTCATAATCTAAAATGGGATGACATCAGTTGAATGTCTCAATGGTGCACAAATAGCCATGAGCACAAGGTTGAATTTCATATCCCAAACTTTTCCAGAACTAGAGGTGTAGTGTAAGAGAATGTCCATAATGGTTCAGTTAGTTCTTTTTACCTGTCCTGACAATTAAGGGTGCTATGCCACTTGGAGTTTCCCATGCACTCCTTGAGTTTTCAGTACTTTGCTTATTACTTGATCTGAGAAGTGAGTTCATTACTAAGATTCCATTGTTTTGGGTAGACACCACATAGTGAAAATCTCCCCCCAATAATAATCTCCCTCAGCTCATCATGCCTCTGGGCAGCATTAGGCTTCTACTCCCTGTGGCTCTGGGTGGTGCCATACTCTTGCTTGAAAAGTTGGGCATGGATACAGCACAGCTGCCATCAGGATGCACTGGTCCTCTATGACTGGATTACCCTGTCATTCCTCTTGGAGTGACTGCATGCACTGTGGTCATTAGCCTGTGTTGGTGGTGTGGCATTCTGGGGGTGTGGGTGATGATGTTAGTAGGTATATCCTGCTGCCTCTGCCTACTGGAAGACCTAAATGCACTGCACTCTGTCTTTGCCCTGTGACATGATAACAAATGTATCAGGAAGATATGTATTCTGACTGTCTACCTCATCATCATTGTCATCCTGTGAGAGTAGGGCCTCATGCAGGGTAACATCCAGCTTCGCCAGAAAGTGGAGCATTGTCTTTAGCTGCACCACTGCAGTCACTTTGGGTCCCCCCTTCATGCTGCCACCCTCTATGGCCCATGCTAGATGGCCCTGACCAGCCCTCCCTTTTCTGTGAAGTGCCTACCAAAAAATGCAGAACAATACACAATATGTAGCAAACAGATAAACTGTTGTGTACTGCTGTCCCAGAGTTGTACCCTTGTGTATTGTGCCCAGTAGATTACCTTCACAATGAAAGGTGTACATGTGCAGTAACACATGTGTGCAGAGTCACATGCCTTTGTCACAGAGGTAGACACATGCGTACTGTGACAAATCATGACAAACACCACACTAGCACTGCACACAGCCCAGACACAGCTACATCCAACACACAACCACTTAAACATGGGATGCAGACAGGGACAGGACAACAACAATGTGCAGTGCACAGTACAGTGAAATACATTATTATATAAAAATCAAAGAACCTTAGCAGAAATGCAGTGAGGCAAGAGTTATCCAGAAAAAGAATTATTTAATAAAGTCAGGTTTCAAAGAAATATAAAATTACACATATCCTCATAGCATAAAGCATCATGGGAAGTATATGCAGATGAGTGCAAAAGTGTTTGACCGCCTCTGCTTTAAACAAGAGTGAATGGTTCAAAATGGCCTCTCACACACAATGCAATGGCTAAAAACATAAGATACAAACAAGCATGTGTGTATCATCCTCCATAAAACTCATCAGTGTGCCTCACCTGTAACAACCAAGTCAAAGTATGAATCAGTCATAGTTTTGTCTTACCGGTTTGGGTCATGATGGAGCCAAAACAGACAAGTAATCTAAAAGTCAAAGATCTTCAGCAGAACAGCACTGAGGCAGGAGTTACTCTGAAAAGAGTATTGGCAATAAAACCAGGTTTCAAAGAAATGTAAAATTACACATACCCCATTATGCAAAGCATCGTGGGAAGTATTTGCAAATCACCACAAAAAATGTTTAGACTGGTTCTGCTTTAAGCAAGGGTACATGGTGCCAAATCACTTCTCACACACACTGCAATGGCTAAAAACAGAAGACACAGATGCTTGTTTCATCCCACACAGGACACATCAGTGTGCTTCATCTGTAACAGTCCCGAGGAAGTATGAACCAGACATAGTTTGATCTTAATGGTTTGGGTCATGGTAGAATCCAAAACAGGAAAGCAATATAAAAATCAAAGAACCTCAGCACAAAAGCGCTGAGACAAGAGTTATCCTAAAAAAAAAGAAAAAAAAAAAGAGTACTTGCAATAAAGCAAGGTTTCAAAGAAATGTAAATATTAAGGTTCTTTGACTTGCAATATTTTACATTTGTCTATAAAATCAATATTTTTAAACTCAGACAGTATGGGTGGGACAAGACCTGCAGAGCTGGAGGTGAGGGTATTAAATCTTCAACAACAGTTAGTAACTCCAATGAGAACAATATTGAAAACATCTAAGACCTTGACATAATTAACACAAGGGAGGATGAAACTTGTCAAGAGCTAATTAGGCTGGGTCTGAAACAGTGTTAAAACAAATGTAGTTAAAATACAATTGAAAACAAAATTGACATTCAATTTCAGCAACATATCAAGTCCTGAAATTATGATGTTTCTGCGAACAGTAAAAAGGATGTATCTGTCATTTTGGACAGTTCTGAAAAGACAACACATTATCCAATTTTAACAGAAGAGGAAAGATAAGTATTACAGGAACAATCACCTATGGAAGGTATCATCATCAAATCTTCATGTAAAAGTGGAAAATTCATTGTTATGAATAAAAGTGACTGTTGCAGTGAAGCATTATGCTAGCTGACAGTGAGAACTATCATGTGCTACCATGTAACCCTACAGAATTTTCAAAAAATAGTTTTATCAATTTTTATTGAAGTCTAAAATAAGGGTTACATTACAGAGAAATAATTTAACACACTCTTTGTTGAGTTACCTGTGATTCTTGTGTTTTATCTTCTTCCAAAAATACATAAGTACTACAATCAACCACCAAGATGTCCTGTTGTATCTAGCAAAGGCTCCCTGTCTGAGGGTCTTTCTCAATTTGTAGATTGATCTTTTCAGCAGAAAGTTTGCAAGTTATCATCATTTACTAAAGACAAATGGACATACTGTGTAAAGACTGTCTGGGGGACAGGCACTACAGGTGGTTAACTACAGTTGTTGTCCAATTTATACATCTATCAGACATGATTTAATATCCAAACAGAAAAGAATGCACTTGAGAAAGCCACTCTAGAATTTCCATTTGCATTCATTGCTGAAGGTCTTGATTTAATATTAAATATTAACAACAGTACTACATGTTTGATAGATTGTTCTACCTGCAGATCCTGGGTACTGCAATGGGCATGACGATGGTGCCGTCTTATGCCAATCTCTTTAAAGGCAGGTGGGAGGAGGACTTTATCTATGACCCTATAGACCAGTGATGATCATACAATGTTGTTCAAAATAAGGAGAGCTGTGGACTCCAACCACACAAAGGCGAGGGTCCTGGACTTCAGAAGGACTGATTATACAAAAATGGGTGAATGCTTCAGGAATGACCTTGCAGAGGGAGAGGACCAAGGGGGTGGAGAAAAAGTGGGACCAAATAAAAGAGGGCAGATTAAGCGCAACAAACATCTACATCAAACTAGTAAGCAAAAGCAAAAGGAAGAGGAGAATGCCATGGGTCTTGAAAGAGGTGACAGAAATGGTAAAGGCTAAAGGAACAGCAATCAGAAGATATAAGGAGACTCAGAGAGCTGAGGAGAGGGAAGTGTATCAGGGGAAAGAAGGGGATGCAAGGAAAGTGGTAAGGAGCACAAAGGCACAGACAGCGGAAGGAATAGCTCAGGCAGTATCAAAAGGGGATGAAACAATTTTTAGGTATGTGAACAAGAAAAGGAAGACAAATGGAGGGATTGTATGGTTAAAGAAGAGGGAGGAATATACATAGATACATAGATACATAGATACATAGATACATAGACAGTGTTGGCAGATAAGGGCCTATGGCCCACCCAGTGTGCCCATTTGAGCTTGTAAGTTCAGTTTATGTTTTCCTAGAAGTCTGTTGCCCCTTACCCCTGACCTCCAGAATTCCTTTATGTCTATCCCATGTATTCTTAAATCCCGTGATTGTTTCAGCCCCCACCACTTCCTCTGACAGGGTGTTCTACTTGTCCACCACTTGTTCTGTGAAGAAATTCTTCCTCATGTTTCCTCTGAATCGTCCTCCCTCCAACTTCATCCCATGCCCTCTAGTCCTGGAACATCTTTTTCACTTAAAAATAGTGTATTCCTGCACCCTGTTCCTCCCTGTAAGATACTTGTATGTCTCTATCATATCCCCTCTCTCCCTTCTCTCCTCCAGGGAGTACATGTTCAGTTCCTTCAATCTGTCTTCATAGGACTTGTGATGCAATCCATGCACCATCTTTGTTGCCCTCCTCTGAACCTTATCTACCCTGTGTACTTACGTAGGTATGGTCTCAAGAACTGTACACTGTACTTCAGGTGGGGCCTCACTAGTGTCTTGTATAGTGGAATTATGACCTCCCTTTTCCTGCTTGTGATGCCCCTGCCTATACATCCCAGCATCCTATTTGCTTTTACCTGCTGCCTTGTCACACTGTTTCCCTACCTTGAGGTCATCAGAGATGATAACCGCAAGATCCTTTCCTGCTTGGTGCATGCTATATCCTCACCCCCAACTGATATATTGTGCCAAGGTTTTGTGTCCCATATGCATTATCTTGCACTTCTTTGCATTGAATTTAAACTGCCAAACCCCCTGACTGTTCTTCAAGTTTCTGCAGGTCCCTTCTCATTCTGTCTACACTCTCTGGTGTGTCTACTCTGTTACAGAGCTTTGTGTCATCAGCGAACAGTGAAATTCTGCCTTCTAGGTCCTGTGCAATGTCACTGATGAAGATGTTGAAAAGGACCGGTCCCAGCACTGATCCCTGTGGTACCCCACTGGTCACTCTTCCCTCTGTGGAGTGACAGCCATTTACCATCACCCCTGTGTCCTGCCACCCAGCCAGTTACCTACCCACCACACTACTGTCCTGCCCACACCCATATTCCCCAGTTTGTGTAATAGTCTTCTATGTGGCACAGTGTCAAAGGCCTTGCTGAAGTCCAGATAGGCCATTTCCACTGCCCTCCCCTGATCCACCTCTCTAGTCACCCAGTCAAAAAATTCAACAAGGTTGGTCTGACATGACCTCCCCCTGGTGAAATCATGCTGCCTTGGGTCCTGTAGTCCATTGACAACCAGATGTTCCACCAATCTCTCCTTCAGTAGTGCTTCCATGATCTTCCCCACTACCGAGGTGAAGCTGACTGGTCTGTAGTTCCTGCTTCCTCTTTGTTCCCGCTTTTGTATAAGGGGACTACATCTGCTGTCCTCCAGTCTTTGGGTACCTCCCTGTTTCCAGTGATTGGCTAAACATGATAGCCAGAGGGTTCAGCCACCACCTCTCTTAGTTCTTTAGGACCCTGGGTTGCACCCCTATCTGGCCCCATTGCTTTATCAACTCTTATTACTTCCAGTTCTTCTGGACTCTTTTCGTGTAAAGGACTTGTGTCCATTTCTGCACCATTCTCACCCCTTGTACTCCCTTCAGACCCATTACCCTCCTCTTCCTCAGTAAAGACTGAGCAGAAATACCTGTTCAATATGTCAGCTTTACTGTTGTCATCCTCCACGGACCCCATCCTCCCCTTCAGTCTCACTATCCCTCCCTTTGTCTTATTTTTTCACTTATGTACCTGTAAAAGGTTTTGTCCCCTCTACCCACTGATTTTGCAATATGTTCTTCTGTCTGAGCTTTGGCTTCCCTTAGTGACCTCCCTGTCTCCCTTTGTTTCTCCTGGTACTTCTCCCTATCCCCTTCTGCCAGTATCTTTTTGTATTGCCTGAATGCAATCTTTTTGGCTTTCACTTTCTTTGCTACCTCTTTGGAAAACCATAATGGTCTCCTCTTCCTTTTGCTAACCTGCTTAATGCATAATACGTAGCTGTATCAAGAAAAAGCAAACAACTTAAATACTTCTGCTCAGTGTTCACAGTAGAAAAGAAAGAAGAGGGACCACAAAAAGGTACCAGGAGCTTTGATGGTAGGGAAATGACACTAGTCCCTTTTCTGAGGAGAGTCTAGAAAGCACTCACTAATCTGAAGGTGGAAAAAGCTATGGAGCCAGATGGGGTGCATGCAAGGGTGCTGAGGGAGCCCTGCGAGATCCTAGCGGCACCTCTGATGGTACTATTTAACAGATTTCTGGAGACTGGCATGGTCCTAGAGGACTGGAGAAGGGCAGATGTAATCTCACTTCACAAACAAGGTAGCAGGGAAGAGGTGGGCAACTACAGGCCTGTCATCCTCCCATAAGTGATGAGTAAGTTAATGGAAACACTGCTAAAGCAAAGGATTGTGGAATATCTGGAATCTAATGGATTACAGGATCCAAGGCAGCATGGTCTCACAAGGGGAAGGTCATGCAAAACTAATCTGATAGATTTCTTTCACTGGGTGGCCAAGGACAAGGATCAAGGATATGCTATAGACATGACCTACCTGGATTTCAGTAAGGCCTTCAACATCATTCCACATAGAAGACTGGTAAGTAAATTGGGTAGCTTAAGGGTGGAAAATAGAGTAGTAAACTGGGAAACAAACTAGTTAAGAGATAGGAGACAAAGGGTAGTGGTAAATTGAGTTCACTCTGAGAAAGGGAGAGTGACAAGCGAGGTGTTTCAGGGCTCAGTGCTGGGACCAGTCCTCTTTAAAGCCTTTATAAACAGCATGGTGGAGGACCTAGAAGGGTAGATACTGTATACTTCTTTGTAGATGACATCAAAATCTGCAACAGAGTGGAAACTTTGGGGCTCAGGGGGGTGGAAAGTTTGGGCAGAGATCTAAAAAAACTGGAGGCAAGGTCAAGGGAATGGCAGCTGAATCTTAATGCGATAAAAGTGCAAAATAATACAGTTCAGCTATAGAAACTGAGGAGCAGAGTACAAAAGAAGAGGACCATTACTGACAATGACCAAGCAGGAAAGGGATTGGGGATGATCATACCAGATGACCTGAAGGTCGCCAAGCAGTGTAACAAGGCAGTTGGTAGGACTAGTGGGGTGCTGGGGAGTATAAGAAGGGGTATCACCAGCAGAAAGAGAGAAGTGGTGTTGTCCCTATTTAAATAACTGGTAAGAGCCCTCCTTGAGTACTCTGTCCAGTTCTAGATACATGGGGCCTAATTTTCAAACAGCCCTTAGAGCGATGCGCTGTGGCAAACTCTGGGTGCATCAAGGACCCTGCACCCGATTTAAAAAAAATCAGTGTCCCTGTGACAAACTCTCCAGGTTTTCCATACATCAACTGTCATGCCAAACAGTTGGCACACCTGCAAGAACTGCCGCAGGGATCAGCCCCCCACCCCACCCAGCATAACACTATAGGGGCTGGGATGGTGGGAGGGTGAAGCTGCTGAACAAGAGGGTGCTGGGTGCAGAAAGGGCATTGGAGATGACATAGGGGAAGTTTGGGCGTACAGCTGGGCATCAGTGGGAGTGATGTGGCACCCAGTGGGGTGCAATTGGATAGTAATGTATTATATACGTACCGGTGCAGTGTACTTATCTTGCCTGCTGGTCTAGTGGCCCCCCAAAATCCCTGATGTCCCCCATAAATATTGATATTTATTTTCTTTTATATCTTCTCTGGTGGTCAAGCAGACCCCACTGACCCCAGAAGTGCTCCACAATTGTTGATATATCTTCTCTGGTTGTGCAGTGGACCCCAATCCTTGATCTTTCCCAAAACCATTTATATAATGTTCCCTGGTGGTCTAGTGGATTCCTGATGCCCCACTCTGACAGGCAGTGCCAAAACCTACCACCCACCCATTCCTTCTATGAGCCAGTGACTGGAATATCTCTCTGCTGTCCATCACAGCTGGCTGCCGACTAAGCTGTCAAGGAGTACATACTGTATATAGTACATGATCCTTGACACCTCTGCCAGCAGTTGCCATGCTCTCACGAGACTGCCAGGAAATGTTACATAAATAGTTTGGGGGGAGATCGGGAATTGAGGGGTCCACTACACCACCAGGGAAGATATATCAATATTTATGGGAGACATCAGCAAATGGGGGGGCTACACCACCAGGGAAGATAGGTTTATTGTAAACGTACATATACAGCATAATACATTGCAATGTGCACATACCCCGCCAGGTGCCACATCACTCCTGCTGATGTCCAGCTGTCCCCAGACTGCTCCATGCTACTTCCTGTGCCACTTGTGCACCTGGCACTCTCCTGTCCAGCAGCTTCACCACCCACCATTCCCAACTCCTCTATTATTGTACTAGGTGGGGGGGTCCGGATCCCTGCAGCAATTTCTGCAGATGTGCTAAATGTTTGGCACAGCAGTTGACTTGCAGTAGAACCCCGAAGTTTGGTGCCAGGACCCTGATTTTTATAAAATTGGGCACAGGGTCCCTGGCACAGCCAGAGTTTACTGCAGCCCTTGAGTGACACAACTTGTGTCACTCTAAGGGCACTTTTAAAATCAGGACCCACATCTCAGAAAGGACAGAGATAAAGAGTAGGTGGTCCAGAGGAGGGCTACAAAAATGGTGCAGAGCTACATCAAAAACCTTAGAATGAGAGGCTAAAGGAGCTCAAATTTACACTCTGGAGGAGAGGAGGGAGAGGGAGGATATGATAAAGACCTTTAAATACCTCATGGGGTTAATAAGGTACATGAGGTGAGTATTTTACAGAAACAGAGGTGCTCTAAAACAAGGGGCATGATATGAAGCTGGAGGGGGTAGATTCAGAAGAGATGTGTAGAAGTATTTCTTCACAGAAAGTGTGGTGGATTTCTGGAACAGCCTTCCAATAGAAACAGTGGGAGTGAAAACAGGGGGTAGGAGTTCAAAAATGCCTAGGATAGGCAGAAGTGAATTGTAGGGATATGGAAAGGAGGGAAAGAGATAGCACCATAGATCAAGTTGGGTCTACAGCAAAAATAAAACTAAAATGGACAGACTGGGTGGACCAAGTGGCCCTTATTTGCCATCCATTAAGTAATAAATGTCTAGAATGCATTCAGGTATGGATGCACTATATAGATGACATCCTGTGTGTTTGAAGAGGGTCAGAAGAGGAACTGAGGGAGTTTCTGGAAATTATTAATAATAATGAAGTGGTTTTGAAATTGTCAGCAACTAGTGAAACTAAAACAATCAAAACTTTAGATATCCCACTATGTGGGGAGCCTGAAAGGAAAGTAACCACTACAGTTTTCTGAAAATCCACCACAGGGGACACCCTCTTGCATACACAACATGCACAACACCATATCCTGATTGACAATACACTCCATGGTCATCTAGTTAGGCTACACTGCAACTGCACTGAAATTGTACAATTTGAAATACAGGAAGCAGATTTGTTGAACAGATTCAGATTTAGAGAATATAAGGACAATCATTTACAAAACTCACTTCATCATGCCTGTGCCCTATACCCTTGAAAAAAAGCAGCTTTTGTAACCAAAATTTGTAGTTGAAATTGAACTCAAAAAAATTCCCTTTTTTATCCAATATACAGTAACCCCATTGCTATGAGCCTGAAAGGTAACATTAAGCAGCACTGGTATTTGCTCACATTAGAGCTTCATTTGGAAGTGATAGCAAATAACAGTCCAACAGGAACTTGTATCAAGGGCCCTAGTATAGGAGACCAACTAGTATACAGTCAATGTAGAAATGACAGAAATATAATCCCATGGTGGCCCAGAAAACCAAAGGAATTCTTTATCTGTAAAAACTGTAGCATGTGCAGATATAGGATCACCTGCAGTACCTTCCAACATCCATCACTTGAAGAAGAAACCACAGTGGAAATAAAGCAATTCAGCACATGCAGATCTTGTTTTGTAATACAAGTACTTTTTTGTTCCTATGATTTAATCTATTTCAGATTTTCTGTCGGGCTTCTAAAGCTTCACATTTAGAAACACTTTAGAGCACTGAGAAATGAAAAATTAGAATACCTTATTAAGGAGAAGATGAATGAAATATATGGGGAAATCTGACAGTTGTGAGGTTCATGGGCATATAAGCAATTCCAACAAGCCCCATAGAGTGGGTATAACTCCTTTTAGAGATAGAGACACATAGAGAAAAACTAACCCTAACAAAACAGCTTGGTTCCCAACACTGAGTTAGTGTGGTGACATCAATGGCATGAGAGTGAAGATTGAGTGCCTAATTATGTCACCATACTAATAGGGTTTTGAGAACCTGGGAGTTCTTAACACTTAGAATTATTAGGACTGCAGTGGGCAAAGCCCTGCAGACCTCTTGCTATGAGAAAAGGAACATGTTGGAGTGACAACACAGTTGCCTCCACATCTGTGGAGAACTCCGGTCACACTGCACTATTTTAAAATTGTAAAAAGAAATCGGACTGTCCTGATTGGGACACTGGGGGACTGGACATCCCCAGTGTCACTGTTTTGTTTTGGGGGTGCTGGGGTCTGAGAGGGAGGGTTGGGTGGGGGCATATTCCTAAATTTTAAAGAAAAAAAGGCAGTCAGGGTGGCACACAGAACACTCTGCCATTTCCAACATGGCCACCACACTCTACTACACATGCGCTAGCACTAGTGCATGTGCATTGCAGTGTGGTGCCCGTCTTGGTCAAGATGAAATGTCCTGCACTATACCGTGATCACTGTTTGTTTTTTTCTTTAAAATTATGCATATCCCCTCTACCCAATCCTCCCTCTCAGCACCCACCACCCCACATCCTCCCACATCCCCACATAAACATAACAGTGACACTTGGAATGCCCACTCCCCCAGTGTAGCGCTTGCCAATTTATTTTTTATGTTTACCCCCTACCTGATCCTCCCTCCCAACAACCATCACCCCACACACCCCTACCCAGAAGCATAACAATGACACTGGGGTGCCCATTTTTGCATAATGATATGTGTCTGTGGGAGTGCAGACCCTCTGGGCCCTGTGCTCTCACTTACATATAACAACAAAGCCATACAATAGCCCTATAGGCTTGAAAAGGAACCCTTGTAACACTGATTTGCCAATATCTCAGTAACCGTACAACCTATGAAAAAATTTCCACTGCAGGTGTAATCTATGACTTTGAAACTCTAAGCTGTAGGTAGCAAAAAATCCATATCTCACATCATTTCCAAGATATGGGTAGTGAAAGTTGCTGTGGGCACTGCAGTATTATCCTATGGGAAAAATCTGAACTTCGTGATGCTGTATCTATGGAACCGATTAACTTTTTTACACCTAAACAGCATAACATCCTCCTATACGCAGACGATGCAGTACTAATAGCCTCACACCCTGACCCCTCCTCCCTTCAGCTCTCCCTACAAGACTCCTTCAAACAGATTGAAAACTGGTTTATAGTCCACAGACTAGTTGTCAACATTAAGAAAACAAAATCTATGCGCTTTGTACACCATCAACACAGGGCCAGAGACCACCCCCTCACAATTCTATCCAATTCACTTGTCCCCCGGAACAAGTCTCTACCTACAAGTACCTGGGAGTTACTTTTGACTCCTCAGTTACCTTCCATGAACACACAAAAACTCTCACCTCAGCCATTAATATCCGCTTAGGCCTCCTATATCGACACAAAGATTGCCTTCCATTAGAAGCTCTACACTTGGCAGTCTCATCCTCAGCCTTGTTCCTAGTTGACTATGGCCTCGTAATCTTTTCAGCGACTGACCCCACAGCAATACAGAAAATTCAACTTGTCATCAACAAAGCCTGACGGCTCATCTCAGGTGCAGACAAACGCATGCACACCTGCGCCCTCTATGCTCTCGCAAATATTCTCTCACTAGAGGAGTACCTGCAGTACCAGACCTGCCTACTTACAAAAAAGATACACCTGGGGATAACCCTGCTAGGTGTAGTGGCCACCCCACTTATTACTGCTCGGGCAGCCTCCAAATCTATCTGGAAGGTACCCAAGGTCAGAACATCCGTAGCACAAATATCCTTTTTGTACAGAGCCCCACTATGGTACAATGCCCTCCTCCAGCTATCTCATCCATTAACAAACTAGGCCCTTTTAAGGCAGTGCTAAAATCACATATAATAGCCTCACATAGCTGCCATTGTGCCCACTAACTTCCCCAATGACCTACATAGCCTCAGGACCCTCTCTGGCACTGACAAAGCCTCTCTGAGGCTGCCCTCTGTCATGTTTTGCTGAGGCGCAAGTTTGAAGGTCCATCCAGCCTAACTAAAAGATCTCAAGACCTGTTTAAAATCTGACAATGCCTTTCAGAGGTAGCAACTGTCTCCATTTGTTATATAGTACCTAGCTAAACTCTTGTATATGCAACTTTGACTGTATGTACCATGACGATATGTATGGAGCTGCTTAGGCTACTATCTTGAAATTTTAATGACTCAAATCTAGTACATGTAACATGTATAATACTCCAATGTACCCATCTTCTACTGTTATTGCTGTCAATGTACCAATAAGTCTTGTGCTTCCTGTGATGTGGAGCCTTTGAAAATGAGTCCATGACTCAAAGGGTTGTAATTCATATGTACTAACATAAATAAATTTAATTAATAAATAATTCACATCTCTGAGACACTCCCTTTATACCCTGGCAGTTTCAAGCCAAAAGACCAAACCTTTCACTTACCTTGCACTGACAAAGTTTTTAAATTCCTAGTTCATGAGGTAGCAAAATCCCTATTTGTGAGGTCAATCCCTGTTCATGAACTGTCAAAATCACCATCTGTGAGAAATCCTTGACTGTCAGATTTTGGCCATCTGGTCCCTAACTCACGGTCAAGGATTTTGCTCCCTCACGAAAGGGGATCTACTTGCGGACGGGGATTTTGACAGCTCGTGAATGGGGATTTTGTCAACTCACAAAAAGGGATTCAAAAACCCAATCCTCTTTCACAAGCTAACAAAATCCCCATCCACGAGTTGATCCCATTTCGTGAGGCAGCAAAATCATTGACAGTGAGTCAATCCTCATCCACAAGAATGGCCATCTGGTCCCTAACTCATGGTCAAGGATTTTGTTACCTCATGAAAGGGGATTGCTCATCGATGGGGATTTTGTCAGCTCACAAAAGGAGATTTTGTCAGCTCACAAAAGGGGATTCAAAAACCCAATCCCCTTTCGTGAGCTGACAAAATCCCCATCCACGAGCCAATCCCCTTTCATGAGGTAGTAAAATCCTTGACCGTGAGTCAGTCCTCATCCATGAGAATGGGCATCTGGTTCCTAACTACAGTATTGGATTTTGCTACATCTGGAAAGGGGATCGGCTTGCAGACAAAGATTTTGTCAGCTCGTGAAAGGGGATAGGAAGCATTTCGTGGATGAAGAATTTCAATATTTAAAATACCCATTTTTTGGCCAAAACAAAGCAAACCAAAGGTATAGGTTTGTAGAGGGCATCATCCTGAACAAAACATATGCCTTATCACAACAAAAAGTCACCCGTGGAGGAAGCTACAACATTTTGTTTGGGAGAAAAAATGAAAACAAGATGGCTTGCAAAAGGGGAATTTTTCCTCACGGATGGGGATTTTTTAAATTTCCATTTGCAAGCTGACAAAATCCTTGACTGTGAGCTGAAGCCTGTTGCACAAAAAAATACATATAAATCTTGGAGTGAACTGAACATGCTAAGAACCCAAAAATTAAAAATTAAATAAATTTGGAACGGATTAATATTTTTTCACTGCACCAATGCTGGATTATTCTTTGATGCAAATTCTTTCTACCCTGCAATTGTCAGACCAAAAGACCAAACAGTGTGGTAGCAGTGCAATGGACAAAAAAAGTGCACAAAAGCCACATGCCCGACCAAAATGATACTTGGAAAATCAATAGATCTACCATACCAGACCATGAATAATAAATTTTGTGCAAATCCATTGAACGGTTGCAAAGCTATTAACATGCAAAATTTGGGTTTAATATTAAACTGCTTACTGAACCCTAACTATACTGGCACGACAGCACTAGTACAATATACATATTTATGCAATAGGAGTGGGCTCAAAACTCATTGAATAAATCTGTTTATCTTCATAGCCATTGAATAAATAAAATTTTGCCATATAATAGCTATGCCACAATCACTCCTGAACTCATTTAGAATGTTCAGCCTCAGTAGCAGTACTACTCATATTCAAATGTGAATAAATTTAAAATGAAAAAAGATAACATGGTATAATGAGCATGAAAGTTGTTCAGCACAAAATTATCTACAAACTGAGTTGTATTTCATTTATAGGTACCTTAGAGATTTTTTTATAATTATCAGAAAAGATCAGAAAATGCTATTTTTTTCACTTTTTTGACCAACAAATGCAAAAAAAAGATAAGCAATCAAAAGCAAATGTCCCTGCACTGACAGAAAGCATCACTATTGCATAAATGAAATATACAATGGTGAGCTGTCAAATAAATTAATTTAAACTTGTACTGTTTGACCTTGGACACCTCACTCATGGCATACGCCACTTGTGAGGTTACCCAAGGTCAAACAGCACATGAGTAGATAAATCATTTATCTGACAGCTCTCCATTGTATATCCTATATATATATATATATATATATGTCTGCTGTGTGTGTATCTATATATATATTTATGCAATAGGAGTGCGCTCAAAACTCATTGATTAAATCCATTTATCTTCACAACCATTGAATAAAATTTATCCATGTAGTAACTATGTTACAGTCACTCTGGAACTCATTTTGAGTGTTCTGCCTCAGTAGCAGTACTACCCATATGCAAATGTGAATAACTTAAAAATGAAAAAATATAGCATGGTACTGTGAGCATGAAAATTGTTCAGCACAAAATTATCTACAAAACAAGTGGTGTCTCATTCATAGATACCATGTAAATGTTTTTATAATTAGCAAAAAAAGCAGAAAATGCAATTTTGTGTTCACTTTTTTGACAAACATTTGCAAAAAAAGATAAACAATCAAAAGCAAATGTCCCTTGCACTGACAGAAAACATGCCTGTTGCATAAATGAAATATACAATGGTGAGCTGCCAGATACAGGTAAATGATTTATCTTCACTTGTGCTGTTTGACCTCTGATACCTCACTCGTGGCATACACCATTTCATGAGGTTACCCGAGATTAAACAGCACTTGTGTAGATAAATCATTTATCTGACTGCTCTCCATTGTATATCCTGTATATATATATATATATACACACTAGATACTATTTAAAAGACAAAGAACATTTGTGCGCAAACATTGAGGCAAGGGTTACCCCAAAGGGCATTTGGCTGGGAAGCCAAGTTTCAAGAAAATACAAAATCACACATTCCCACACAATGCAAAGCATCATGGGTTGCATATGCAAATCACCACAGAATGTTATGCTGGTTCAACTTTAAGCAGAATTGCATCGTGCTGAAAGGCCTCTCACACAGTTTGCAAAGTGTGCTAACAGATGACATAGACACGTGTTTCGTCTTGCCAGGACTCATCAGTATACCTCATCTGTTTGACACCCCAGTGGAATGAACCAGCTACCCTAAGATGGTCTGTCTGGGTTATGTTGCGGTGAACCCATTAAAATGAAAAACTATTTAAAAGACAAAGAACCTCTGTGCGCAAACACTGACGCAAGGGTTACCCCAAAGGGCATTTGGCTGGGAAGCCAAGTTTCAAGAAGATACAAAATCACACTTGCCCACACAATGCAAAGCATCATGGGATACATATGCAAATCACCACAGAATGTTATGCTGGTTCAACTTTAAGCAGAATTGCATGGTGCCAAAAGGCCTCTCACACAGTTTGCAAAGGGTGCTAACAGATGATACTATTTTTCTCTCTTTTTTCCCCTGACCCTCCCTCTCAGTGCCCACCACCCCACACCTTCCATAAAAACATAACAATGACACTGGGGGTGTCCAATCCCTCAGTGCCGCGTTTGGGAATCCTGTGTCCTGTTTTGTTTTTCACCTGTTAAAAAAAAAACCTCCATCAATGTCTTTTGCAGCCATTCATTACCCACCACCCGACACTCCCACTCAGCACCCACCACCCCGCACCCCCTCATGATCTTACTTACCCATCGGGGTTTAATGCCATAATCACCTCTTGACCACAGACATGTCTTCACTCTTCAATAACTGATCGTGAACTAAGAAAATCAGGCATGCATTTAATGTATGTCAAAGTTTGAACTTAGTAGCATAACTTGGCCATTTTTCAATATTAATGCCCCAAATTTTCAGCATACCTTTTTTGAGACACCACCTCATGCACAATGCAAGTGATGGTAGGTACATCTGTCCAAAAACATGATTTTTCAGTTGCTGCATGAAATCACCTTTTAGGCAGGAGTTGAAAATTTTCTCCACCATTGTCCATGAGCTGGGGTCATAAGACTGTTATGTTGAAAATTTGGTGTGAAAATATTAGAAAATAACAAAGTTATGAGCCTACATTGAATTTTGCAAATGCAGGCTCGTAACTTTGATAATTGTCAATACTTTTACCCCAAATTTACAATTAGTCATATTTTTACAGCACCTCATGAATGTGATAGCTGTAATTTTTTAAATCCTGGCCAAAATGTTTTTTTACATCCTGGAAGGTGATTTTACAGTCCCTGCGTGAAATCACCTTTCAGGAAGGAGTTGAAAATTGTATCTGCCATTGTTCAAGAGTTGGGGTCATAAGAAGGCTATGTTCTCAATTTGGAGTAAAAATACATAAAAACCAAAAAGTGAAGAGTCTTGTAACTGTAGTAATATACAATATTTTTACCCCATATTTCAACATAGCCATTTCTTTACAGCACTTCGTGAATCTGACAGCTGTCATTTTTCAACTCCTGCCCAATATGTGTTTTTGCTTTCCAAAAGTTGATTTTGCAGTCCCTGAATGAAATCAACTTTCGGGAAGGAGTTGAAAATTTACTCTACATTTGTTCATGAGGTGGGGTCATAAGAAGGTTATGTTGAAAAGTTTGTGTACAAATGTTAAAAAAACAACAAAGTTATTAGCCTACCTTGAATTCTGCAGAAATGCAGGCTAGTAACTTTGGTAATTTTCAATATTTTTACCACACATTTACAACATAGCCATATCGATACAGCACCTCATGAATGTGACAGCTTTCATTTTTTAAGTCCTGGTCATTTTTTTGTTTTTGTACATCCCGGAAGGTGATTTCATGGTCTGTGCACAAAATCACCTTTTGGGCAGGAGTTGAACATTTTCTCTGCCATTGTTCATGAGGTGGGGTCATAAGAAGGCCATGTTCTAAATTTGGTGTAAAAATATAAAATAATTATGAGATTATGTTAAATTTTGCAAATGCAGGCTTATAAGTTTGGTAATATTCAATACTTTTACCCAAAATTTTCAGCATAGCTATTTCTTTACAGCACCTCATGAATGTGACAGCTGTAATTTTTCAACTCCTGTTCAAAATGTGCTTTTGCATTGCACAAGTTGATTTTGCAGTCCCTGCACAAAATTACCTTTCAGGTAGGAGTTGAACATTTTCTCTGCCCTTCTTAATGAGGGAGGGTCATAACAAGACTATTTTGAAAATTTGGTGCTGAAATATTACAAAAACAACAAATACATGAGCCTACATTACATTTTGCTAACACCGGCTTGTAACTTTGGTAATATTAATATTTTTTACCCCAAATTCTGTGCCTGCCTATTGACTCTGGCCAAAGTTTGTTTATTATGCATACTACAACAGTAAGTATGTTTTCCAATCAGAAATTATGTATCTTATTTATGTAAAATGCTCTCTGTGTTACTGTTTTGTTTTTGTTTTTTTGTGAGGCATTTTGAAAGAGAATTACTGTTTTTAGGCAGTTTGTGCAAGTTTATTTACAGCAGCTGAGTATTGGGGTAGTTCAATTCATGCTTCATTGTTTTTATGTTTGATGCACCTGCACACCAAACGTTTTGGCCCCGTCCACACTACACCACTCTGGCCCAGTAACGGATGCAATCCGTTACGGCCAGGGAGCGGTGTAGTGCATCCACACCTCGGTGGTGTCCGTTACAGGACCGGCACTGCCAGTCCACACGTCGGGAGCCGGGCGACCATTACGGTGGCACCCGATCCCACAATGCAGCTCGCGCTACACTTCGGTCCCTGCAGGGGACCGTTACCGCCCGTCCACACTACCGCCGGTAACATTACCATGGTGGATACCGGTTTCATAACCATTGTTGAAACCACCTCATATGTGGTTTCAACAGCGGTTATGAAACCACCTCCTGTAACGTTACAGGTGTAAACACAAACCGTTGTGGTAACGGTTTGGGCACTCTGTAACGTTACAGAGGTGTAGGGTGGACAGAGCCTTTGTTTCAGTAAGAGGAGATTATGGGGGGAGTGTCACCACTGAGCCCACTGCAGTTGAAAATAGCAGGGGCTCAGCAGTGTGAACTAATGACCATGTACTGTGGTCTTTACATCACTTGATGCTTGATGGACTAGAACTTCTTGTGTTTCACAGGACTGAGCTGCCCCAATCAGATGGCTTCAGTCCTTTGATTTGCATGAGGCCAGCCAGTCAATAAGCAGTAGATCAGCTGTCAACACCAACAGCCTGTCACTGCAGCCCACAGACCAAGTCTGTACCCGAGTCCAGCTAAATATGTTTTTAGGTACCAAAAAGAAAGCTGACATTGGGAACCTAGATAGGTCTTTAAAAGAAGGGCTAGAATGTACTTTGATCACTCTCAGACAGTGGAGTCATTATACTGGGTATGGACATAAGCATATGCATACGCAAAATGCCCAGTGTCAGGGCTTCACTTTCAGAGCATGATTAAAGTACTTTATAGCCCTCATTTAAAAAAAGGAACTAGTTCCCCAAGTTCAGCTTTCTTTGTTGTACATAAAAACATATATTGTAGTTGAACTAAGGCATAAATAGTTTTTTCTTTTGTGATGTGTAAGTAGAGTAGGATTCCCACACCACTACTGCTTCTTCTCCCCATCCCCTACAGGTAGCTATCCACCAACCCACCCTTTCCCATCTTTATATATATGTACTTGTAAGTGGAGCAGGGTGCCTACCCCCACTACTGCATCTTTCTCCCTATCCCCTGCAAATGGCTTGCCCACCCAATACTGTGGTTCCCAATCTCTTACTTACCCATTGGGGTCCACTGCCATAATCCTCTCTGGACTGCAGATACAGCTTCACTCTTCAAAGCTGGGCTGCGAACTGAGGAAATCAGGTATGCAATTCAATGTTTTTCAATGGGGTTTTGATGTTAGTGGTATAACCTGGCTATTTTTTGATATTTTTGCCCCAGATTTTCAACATGCCTTTTTCGGGACCCCACATGAACAATGACAGTGATGTTAGGCAAATCTGACTCAAATCATAATTTTATGGTCGCTGCATGGAAATCACCTTTCAGGCAGGAGCTGAAATTTTTCTCCACTATTGTTCATGATGTGGGGTCATAAGAAGGCTATGTTGAAAATCTGGTGTAAAAATATTAAAACACAATAAAGTTTTGAGCCTACATTGAAGTCTGCAAACACAGGCTCGCAACTTTGGTAATTTTAATATTTTGCCCCCAAAGTTTCAGCATAACCATTTCTTTATAGCACCTCATGAATGTGGCAGCTGTCATTTTTTAAATCCTGGCCAAAATGCTTTTTCACATCCCAAAAGATGATTTCACAGTCACTGGGTGAAATCATCTTTGGGGCAGGAGTTGAAAATTGTCCCCACTGTTGTTCAGGGAGTGGAATCATAAGAAGGCTATGTTGAAAATTTGGTATGTATGCTGAGCAAAATCACCTTTCAGGCAGGAGTTGAACATTTTCTCTGCACTTGTTCATGAGGTGGTGTCATAAGAGAAAATGTGGGGCAAAAATAAAAAAAAAAACAATGAAGTTATGCGCCTATGTTGACATTTATGAATGCTGGCGTGTAACTTTGGTCATTTTCAATATTTTGACCCCAAAATTTCAACTTAGAAATTGTTGTACATCACCTCATAAACGTGACATGTGTCATTTTTAAAATCCTGCACAAGATGTGTTTTCACCCTCTGGTGAGAAATGACATTTCGGCCAATAAATAAATAGCACTTGTCATGCCTATAAGACAATTCCTAAAACAAGTCTCTTCAAAAGTTGGAGTCAAAACATTAAAAACAAATTTTTTTTTAACAAGTATCAAATGTTCGGCCTTGACAAATGCTTCTTTAGTATTGCTGGAACATAAGACTGATGATGGCACCTGATAAAGGTTGTCATCACATTATAAAGTTCTAAGAGCAAATAATTCTGATTGCTTCTGCTGAGGAAAGCTGTTTCTAACATTCTAACCCATAAAGAATAACTTTGAAAACTACTCGAGAAACATGCTTACTGTGTCTTATAATGGATTTTTAAACTGAAAGCATTGAGTCCAGTGGTATGCAATGATGAAATAGATTGGATGCCCTTTATCTAAAATCTGATGTTGTCATCCTGGGTTGAATGTTTTACTGAGGGTTACTACCAGTGTACAGACAGGAGACCAGTAAGGGTCCAACAAGACTGCTTGACCTAAATGTAGTACTTTGTAATTCTATACCATCCAATAGTATTCTGTTGATGTTAGACTTTTTTATTTAGTATATTTTATTAATATTTTCAACAATTAGAACCAGCAATAACAATAATAATAAGCCATTAGATGTTAGACTTAAAAATATTCTTACTTATACTGTCTATAATTGCCTAAGGGAGGTTATTGCATAAGTTGATGACTAAAGCCTCATTAGTTGAGCTGAGGCTTTGAGTTCACCCCAGTGGCCCTCTAAAATGCTAAATAATACAGTATATTGACAATTCCACTCCCATTCTAATCAAAGCAGCATGCCTTCACACTCTACAAACTCCTACATCATAAATCATGGGAGCATAGTGCTGGCATGGGGAAGAGCTGGCTATGATCTGCGCCAGGAAGGGATCGGACTGCCCAGGGAAATTTATAATCCCTTCCCCTAAAGAAGTTTGGCAAGTGAAAAGTCTGGAAAGTGAATCACTTCAGTCCAGAGTAGGTAAGGTTGACTATGGGGTTTATAGAGTTGTTAAGTAATGAGCACAGTTGTTGTTCTTTAATGTAATAGTTGTATCCCACATTGTTTCTACCCAGATGAATATCCTTGCATTTCATGACATTTAGTTCTATACCCCAGGTGTCAGTCAATGTCAATGTCCTCAAGATTGGATTAGGTAGTTGTATAATCTGATTCAGAGATGACCACAGATCCTATTTTTAGTATCTGCAAATTTATTGTACCATGAATTATGTCCTAGTATACACATATCCATAACAAAGTTGTTAAAACAGAATTGGACCCAGGACAAATACATAGGAAATATTGCTTAGCACTGGTCCTTCTGATGACAAGTGACCACATATTTTTACTTTCTGTTTTCTTTCATTAAGCCAATTTTTTATCCATGTCACTATCATAGGATCAACAACTAACCAATTAAACAACTTCAATCCACTAATTGCAATGCACACTCACTCCTCTCTGGAAAGAATACCAGTAGGCTTATGTCAGATCAAGTTTGTTTAATTCTCCATACTCATCAAGTAAAGCAGCATACAGCACACAGAAGTGAGGTAATGCAGCAGCACTACCTTTTACATTTCAACCCCCATTGGGCTTCATCAGAGATCTGATTAATTACTGGAGTATGCTCTGCAATTACTGGATTGATATTGTATTACTTCTGAGCTGCATCGCCATTCCTAGTGCTTTAACCAACTTTTCCACAATTAAACAACTTGTTTATGATTGCTTTATGTGGGATCCTTTCAAAGGCCTTTGCATAATCTTCAAAAATAATATTAAAATAGATTTTCTCATCATCTAAATTCTTACTGACTTTATTGTAAAAACTGATATTGTTAGTGGAACATGAACATTCAGCTGTGAACCTATGTTGGGTTAAGTCTAAGCTGCCATTTGAATTTAAATGTTCAGTTAAAGAACCATTATGAAATGGGCCAAGAAAATATTGTAACCTCATTGGTCAAAACATTTCACAGTAAAGTTGACTGTTATGACAACTGCACACCTCACTTGAACTGTATATTTTTTAACATATAAATGTACAGTACATTTTACAAATGGAATAACACACTCCAGGATGTGCTTTCATGTAAGCAATAAGACACGACAGGGTGTGCATTAGACACTTCTAACACATGGTGAGTGGAGTAGTAATGCACAAGACTGCAGGCTGAGTGCCTTCAGCACATGGCCAAACAGTAGAAGTATCCAATGCTCATCCCTGGAGTATCTTATTGCACTTGTAAAATGGGTCTCTGTGTTTTACATTATTGGAAAAGTTAACATTGTGAGGTTTACATATTTCAAAATAAGTTCTTACACAGTAGTCCCTCTGCCTATAGAATCTTTGTGCATTTTTACTTTAACTTAAGACATGTGTCTAACAAGGCCTCCATAGTTGTAGTTTCTTTTATTATTTTTTTTCTCCAGCCTTATAGTTTTATATATATATATATATATATATTATTATTATTATTATAAGCTGTTGATTTATTGGGAGGATGGAAGCTTGGTAAAACCAATAGTGAAACTGGAAAGAAATCATGATTAAACTCATCATTACAGAACACAGCCTCGAGCAGCACAACCTCAGGGACTTTCACCATTTTCCAATTGTAACTCCTACACAGCCTGACAGTGGCAGGATTTTGCCCTGCTTCCCCTGGATAGCAACACAGAAAATTTAAAAACCTTGATAAAACAGATGTGAACAAATATGAGGGGCATTCACGATGAGTAAGAAGTAAAATTATTTACTGTAAATTTTTTTAAGTACCGTGACTTTTGAAAGGCAGGTGTTACCAAGCAAGCGGACTGTAACAAGACAGAACAGAGACAGATACGAGGGGGAGACTGTGTCAGAAAAGTAAGAAATAAAATGATTTAGTTTTAATGCTGTTATTCTCAAACTGCAGACACTTTTAGTGTGATTGAAGTGGAAAGCTCAAATTAGCAGTTGGCCGCAAGTGAGCAGGCAGGTGGGATGAACTGGAACAAAGATCAAGCACAGGCAGACTACTTATAAATATTTTGAATATTTTCCAACAAAAGAGAGATGTATGAAGAGATGCTGGCAGTTACTATGTATGTCTGTACTAAGTATGTGCATGTCTGTTAAGCTGTTCATTTTTTTTAAATCACAGTAAACATGGTGGCCTTGAACATTCTAAAAAAACAAACATTCAAAATTGGGCACATTGGTTTTAGGTGTGCTGCATGTGTTCTGTCCATGTTTGCAGTACCTGTTTTTACCTGTGCATTAGACAGATCTAACGCACAGGTAACAACCAATCAGGATACAGGATTCTCCCTACTCATTTTATAAAAGGGTATAATGCACTTCCTAGGTGGTAGTAGCATTTGGCTGTGCCTTGTGCCTAACAACCACCCAAGGTGTACCTTATTCCTTTATGACCACACACCCTGTCATGTATTATTCCTTACTTTAAAATCCCTTCAAAGTTCTTATATATAATAGAAGTCAGATTTATTGTTTGGTAATTGGAACATTCAGATTTTATGACCTTCTTAAAGACTGGGACCAAAGTTGCTGAGCACAATTTATTCCATTGCTAGTAAATTGTTAACAGTATGCACTAAGGGATCTAACAGATCAGGTTCTAAGAATTTAATCATAGGGGCTGCTACTGTACATCACCTTGTCCTGTGGTAGTATAGTATTTATGAAGTAAATACCAGCCAAAACTATTGATGTAGTTTTAGTAGTAGTAGTAGTTCTATAAGAGCCAACTCCCTGGGGCTTTGAGTGCTTTGCATACTGACACAAGACCAAATCAGAAAGATAAAACAGCAGTAAATAAATACATATAATTTAAAATATAAATTAAACAGAATAGATAGCTAAAACAATAAGAACCAGTGGGAACTAACTCAGGTCAAAAGCCTGTCTGAACAAGTAGGTCTTTAGGCCCCTCTTAAAGGCCTACATGGAGACAGCCTCCTCAGAGAACTGGGCAGCAAGTTCCACAGGGCTAGAATAGCCACTTCAAAAGTGTGGTCCCTTGATGTCTTTAGTCTGGCTCTGGGAATTGCTAGGAGGCTTATCTTTGAAGAGAGGAGAGGGTGAGCAGGGCAGTAAGGGGACAAGAGATCATTAAGATAGCCTGGGGCCAGTAGGGCAATTTAGCAGTGTCAGTGGCTTAGTATGTAGAACACTCACCTCTGAGGCCAGGAGATCAGAGGGCTGTGGGTTCAGTTCCCACATCTGGCACTTGGGCTAATATTCCAGTACTGACACTGTAGTGCAGCATGAGAGGGGTGCTGCACTTCTGAGGTGCAGTCTTTCAGATGAGACATTAAACCAATGTCACATCTGCCTGGATTGGTGGTAGTTCAGGTGAATGTTAAAGATCTCATGGCACTTATCGAAAAGAGTAGGGACATTTTTATCACAATAATAAACATAGAAAACAACACAGTAAATCAAAACAAACATTGAAAAGAAAGAAAAAATAAGGTTAAGTTAACAAAGGAATAAATCACAATATCATACAAAATGGATCAGAAGAACAAACCAAATTACTTAAACTTTATAAAGTGAAGAAAACCTTTCCACCACTTCTGAAGTTTAGAGGGAGCAAGCCTCTGTGCATCCTGTGAATATATTTTTAAGAGCTCATTTGAAACCAATACACTAAAACAGATACAGGGCATTTTTTTCTGATATATAGCCCATTGGCACCTAGCTTGCCATAAAAAATATCTTAAACAACAAAAAAAAAATAAAAACAATGTCCCATCATGAAAGTGAGAAAGGTTTGCTGGGTAAAGTCCTAGAATCAAAATATCATATGAGATAAAAGTAAGCCATTTGAAGTTCCATAAGTTCGCCAGATAAGCCCACAAACCCTTTGAATAGCAACACTGGAAGAAGAAATGCTCCATTGTCTCTTCAACATTTATGCAATCTAAATAGGGGCAATTCCTTTCCTCTATGACTTCATATTTTGCATTACCCTGAACATTCAGACGACCATAAAAAATTAACCATTGCATTTCCCATTGTAACTGAGGCAATCTAATATTATTCAACTGGGCTAATATCTTAGAATTTAAAACTGACGGGCAATTTTTGAAGCACAGATCTTGAGGGTATAAAGTTGTCATTATCAACGGGTTAAAAACCTGCATACTATTCTTCAAAATTATTTCCTTGGTAACTTTCCATCTGTACAACTTTTGAACAGCAGGCCGAAAATACTGTGGAATATGAATGTGAGGATTCAATTTAGGAGCCAAATTATGCCAGTTCATAAAATATTTGCCCAGAGCCCTATTAACCCCTTCTTTTTCCAATCCCTTCTATTGGAGCTAAACCACATTTGATAGAATTCATAATAAACAAGGAATGCAAAAACACAACAGGGTCTACCATCCCAAGTCCACCTGATTTTGTACTTAAATAAGTATAGCATCTCTTTACTAGATTTAAGCGGTTGCCCCAAAGCATTTGAAAAAATTAACTATAAGCCCTGGTTTCTAAATGAACCAGGAGAGGGAAAATCATGGCCACATACTACAAACAGGGTAGAAGGAATTGTTTAATAATGTGTATGTGTTTCAATTTTGAGAATTTCCACTGCTTCTATCTTTTAACTTTATTTTTCACAAACTCAAGAACTGATTCCCAATTTTCAACTGGTAAGTTTTGGGGACCGAAGAGAATACCCAAAATTTTGAGAGGAGTCCAGGAAATGTGGATACCCTCCTGTATCACAGCAGCAGGACCCATTGCCCCAATAAACAACCCTTTAGTTTTATGTAAATTCAATTTGGCATTGGAAACTTTTGCAAAAGAATCAAAGGCTTTCAAAAATATATGGACATGGGACTGATCATAAAAATATAGTATTAAATCATCTGCATAGGCCTGCAATAAAAGATGATGATCCTCAAATAAATTATCTGGAATTCCAATCCACTGCTGAAAAATAACTAAATTCTGCAAAAGAGGATCCAGTGAGAAGATATAAAGAAGAGGACAAAGGGGACAACCTTGGTGCACCCCAGTCGATAAGTGGAAACCTTTAGCTGTGCAACCTTTTAAAAAGGGAAAAACTATATTATGTTGGTATACCATCCTAATTAAATTAACCATTTGAATCGGGACCCCATAATGTTCTAAAGTTAAAAAAAGAAAGGGTAAATGTACCCTATCAAATGCTTTCTCAAAATCCACTATAACCATACAGCCTAAAATACCTGATATGGATAGGTGTTCGATGACATCACGTATAACCATTACAGCAGACTGAATTCTTCTATCTGGTCTCCCACAAAATTGGTAGGGAGAAATCACCAACATAGCATAACATTTTAACCTATTATTCAAAATGCTGGTAAAAATGTTATAATCAGAATTTAGCAGGGTAATGGGCCGTAAACTCTTAATATTATTTCTATCCCCTGATTTAAATAAATTAATTAATAATCCTTCTGAAAATGAAGGAAAAATGACAGTGTTGTTAATAAAATATTGAAACAAAATAAAAAGACATTGACTTAGTTCAACTGAAAAGGTTTTATATAATTTATTGGAAAGGCCATCCGTTCCTGGAGAAATATTTGGTTTTAGCTTCCGAATTACATTGTCAATTTCCTCTTGAGTAATAGGCTCCAATAATTTTGAAGCTTCTGCTAACACAGAAGGAAATTTAACTAAACTTAAATATGAAATCATTGATTCATCTGACATCGGGAAGGAAGGTTCCAAGGACCGGTAATGACCTATAATTAATTCCCTTAATTGTGCAATTGCTGTGGCCTTAGAATCATCAGACTGTTTTAGAAAATCAATATTGGAAGAATCCCTCAAGGTTTTACAAACCTCAAAAGGATCCCCTATAGGGGATTTTTTTATCCCATTAATAAGTATAGCTTGCAGGGTCTTAGCTCTGTCATACTGAAATTCCTTCATACTGTGCTTCAGTTTGGTAATTTGCTCAGAATAATCATACCGAGAAGTATATGCCAGTGTTGTAAGCCTCTGAAGCTGCTGCCAAAGAGACAGTACTTGAAGAAATTATGATTTTTTGCCCTAACCCCTTGTTTTTTAAACCAGTTACACAAATCAGATTTAGTCTCCATCCACCAGTCACCTATATTCAGGGCCACAAATTTTCCAAAATTCCACAGGTGTGGCAAACTGCAGAAATATCTGCAGAATTTGCCGTCACCTGCGGAATTCATGGCTGACTGCGGAACAAATGTCCTTTGCTGACGGGGGTGCCCAATCTCCCGTCTGCTTCACTGCTCCCTCTCAAATGTGTGTATACCATGCTGGGAGTCCACCCCAGCATGGCAAAAGCTTCCTTTGCTGACGGGGTGCCCAATCCCCCGTTGGCTTCACTGTCCCCCCCAAATGTTTGTATACCATGCTGGAAGCCCACCCCAGTGTAGCAAAAACTTCCTTTGCTGATGGGTGTGCCCAGTTCCCCTTTGGCTTCACTGTCCCCCCCATGCTGCCTGGTGCCATGCTGGGAGCCCACCCCAGCATGGCAAAAGCTTCATTTGCTGATGGGGGTGCCCAATCCCCTGTCAGCTTCACTGTCCCCCCCAAATGTTTGTATACCATGCTGGAAGCCCACCCCAGTGTGGCAAAAACTTCCTTTGCTGATGGGGGTGCCCAGTTCCCCTTTGGCTTCACTGTCCCCCCCAAGCTGCCTGGTGCCATGCTGGGAGCCCACCCCAGTGTGGCAAAAGTCCATCCTTGCATGTGAATAAAAAAAAAAACCTGAAACAAAAAAACCTTCCATTGTTGATTCTTTTGCCCCCCTCCCCAACCCGCACCCACCCTCTGCATACCCACAACCCCACCTCACCCCCACCTCAACCCATACTTACTCCAGAGCCCAGCGGTGATTTTTGGTTGACTGGGAACACATCTGCACTCTTCAAAGCCAACCGTGAACTGAAGAAATGCTGGTAAGCTGTATAATGGCATAAATGGATTTTTTTCAACTTTAGTGCATATCTCAGCCATTTCTGGGAATTTGTTCACCAAATTTTCAACATGGGGTTTTTGGGACCCCACCTCATGAACTGTGACACTGTTATTTCATTAATCAGTCCCAAAAGGTGGTTCCACAGTCACTGTGCAGAACCACCTTTCTGGAATGATTAACAAAATGACAGTGTCACAGTTCATGAGGTAGGCTCAAAAACCCTATTCTGAAAATTTGGTGAAAATATTCCCCAAAATGACTGTTTTACGAATGTGCATTGTGCAGTTGCTACACACGCTCGTAACTTTGAGCATTTTTAATATTTTCATTCTAGATTTTCAGTATTGCCATTTTACCACACCTCCTTATGAACAGTACAACTGTCGTTTTTCACATCTCACCTGAAATGTGTTTTCGCACATGTAGCACACAATGGCACAGTCGGTGTGCAAAATCAATGTTCCAGATAGATTGATAAAATCACAGTGATACTGTTCATGAGCAGAGGTCTTGAACTGACTATGTTGAAAATTTGGTGATAAACACCCATAAAATGACTGTGTAACGAGTGTGCATTGAGCAGTTCCTAAGCACGCTCGTAACTTTCAGCATTTTTAATATTTTCACTCCAGATTTTCAATATTGCCATTTTACCACACCTCCTTATGAACAGTACAACTGCCATTTTTCACATCTCACCCAAAATGTGTTTTCACACATGTAGCGCACAATGGCGTGGTCAGTGTGCGAAATCAATGTTCTGGACAGATTAACAAAATCACAGTGATACTGTTCATGAGGTCTTAAACTGGCTATGTTGAAAATTTGGGGACAAACGCACATAAAATGACTGTGTTATGAGTGTGCATTGTGTCAGATATGGCAAAAAAAAAACAAAAAAAGGAAAAAAGTTAAGGGTAAAAATGTGCTGCAGAATTGCCACAGAAATCGGAGTTGAGTGTCGCAGAAGTTCTGCGGCAAATGAGAACTCTGCCGCAGAACTTTGCTCCGATGTGCCGCAGAAAAATCGGGGCCCTGCCTATATTAGAATAAAGAAAGGCTACCAATAATCTAGCTTTTAAAATATATTTAACCCCCAACTGGATGTGAGGGAGGTCTAAAATGGAAGTATTATGTTTCCACCTAACCTGCCTGTGTTCGAGGAGACCTGAAAAATTAAGAGAACATAACAAAAAAGAATGATCAGAGAACTCACTAGGTATCATCTCAAAGGAGTTCACCTGCACAGAAGGGGAAACTAGCATATAGTCTATTAAGGAACAAACGTTACCTTTCACAAAGGAATATTGGGGTCTAGGAAAGAACAAGCAATGCAATTGAGATCAGCCAGCTTAATAATATGGGCCAGTGCATGCGAGTCACAATAATTTTTTTTATTCTGTTTGGGCAAGTTAATGATTGTGCAATTAAAATCTCCACCCCATAGCACCTTAACTGAGGTTACCAGGAAGGGTTGGACAGCCACTCTGTCTGCCTTAGTTTCTGGATTATAGATATTAATAAATCAATAGCATATATCATGCCATTTCCCATCTAAAATCATAACTCTGCCAGGTATAAAGTCTATTAAATTATGCAATGTAAATGAATAAGAAGTAAACACAATGCCTATGCCATCCACCCTATCCATTCTAAAAGACCAATAGGAAGGTACCCAAGTCCAATTCCTTTTGAAAGAGGTCAATTGTTCAACAGAGTGCATCCAAGTTTCCTGAAAAAAACAAACTGAAACATGTCAGTCATGAATGTAATGAAACAGAGCTTGCCTTCTAATGGTATTCAGCAAGCTATGAGTATTTATAGAGCCCCAGGACAACCACCTTACAAATCATAGTATTACAACAGACCCTCTATTTCTTCCTTTTTTTCTTTTTTTCTCTTTATAATTATCCACTGGTTGAAAAAGGGAAGATAAAGAGGATTTTTGAGAGTCCAAGTCTCCCAACTCCATTTCTGTGCCACCCCCCAATAGGGTGAACAGGGCCACATAGGAATTACTAGTTTCTATAGCAGGAGCAGAAGGTGGAGTTTTGGGATGTAAATTCCTAGAAGATCTGCGCTGAGGCAGAGGTGACCCAGGGACCGGATTCTTAGATTCTTTTCCAGAAATAACTGAATCAGCATCAGTATAACATACTGGAGGGAATTCCAAAGGGTCAGGAGGACCCATGCATGGTTTTTTTATCCTCAAGAGAACCTGAACCAGCAGATAGTACTACTTCATCAGGCCCAGAGGAAGAAATCTTGACAAGAAGTTCAGGGTGAATGGCATCTGTCTTTATCTTAGAGAGGGGAGGTGAACATACTTCTCAACCTTCTGCCTCATAAATCAGTGACAAGGTTTAAAATAATCAGGGACAAAGGACCAAAATCAGGGACACTTCTTCAAAATTTAAGATATCCACTCAGGAAGCTGGTAGAATAAACGGCTTAGTGTAAAATGCATTTTCTAAGGGAGAACAAGTCTATAATGTTTGGCATTATTTTGTGCTTATAACCGCTGCTGTTTGGTCACGGAAACACAATTTTTAGGAGTGACAGAGTAAAATTTTGAGGCAAAATCAGGGATGTCCCTGAAAATCAGGGACAGTCAAGAGGTATGTAGGTGAAGGGGAGAGGAAGGGAGAGGGGAAGAAAGAGGGGGAGGAGGGGAGGGGAGGGGATCCTGCAGCATCTTGAGCCTTCTGGATTAAAAGGTCTGGACTTATACAAGATGCTTTGTTTTTAGCTGCCCAGGGACACTCTCGGAAAACATGACCATAATCTTCACAAAGATCACACCTAGAGTGATTGGCACATTGCATAGCAACATGCCTCACTTCCCCACAATTATCACTGTGTGGCTGGTCACAGATGCTGGAAGATGTGTCCTGGAACCACACTTGTAGCAAGCTCTTGGTTGTCGTCCGTAAAAGCAAACCCCCTATCCCTACCTAATAAAAAGGAATTAGGTATATGCTCTACCCCTGAATTAGATTGCCTCAATTTAATTTTATACTTCCAACCCCCCAGTCCAAAACTGTTCAGAATCTAAAATGGGTTATGGGGCACTCATTACCTTACATTTTTGTGATAGCCTAAAGGTGATATCTTCCACATGGACCCCCTCATTCCTAAACATTACCATCACATATTTTATTAGAGGCTTAGTTAGGGGAATAACCAAAAAGGGTGTCCATGTGGGAGAAAACTTAACTTGCCCATAATGATCCCAAAATAAGTCCAGCGCATGTGATGTCCTGAAGTTTATGTCAAAATTGTCCTCTCCAGAAATATTAATGAAGGCAAATACATCTTTGGGAGTGAAATGAAGGGGATCTTTAAACAGTATTTTCCCCACATAGTATCTGTCCAGCCTATTCTCTAAGCCCCCTTTGTAACATATACGGACAGCATTCCATCGTGGCACTGCTTCCCTTTTCACAGTTGAAAATAACTCTGACATAAGGGGCTTCTGTTGAGGGGGTTTGAGCAAGGAAGAATCCTGCAAAGATGAAATATTGTCCAGAAGTGGGAGATCGGAATCCAGATTTGGAGAGGAGGGTGGGAAGATTTGTACAGCAGGAGCACTATAGTAGGAGGGATAGGCTGTAGTGTCTCTGCCAGATCATTTTTATTATTAGAACTGTCAGTAGAAACCAGTAGCTTCAAGTCAGGTTTCCATGCTGGGGAGTGCTGTGACAAAGAGAAATCCATATCCCAGGCTGGATCAGGCATCCAGATTCCTGTCGGGACCTGCTTCCAACCGGCTCCCGCAAGAGCTTTACCTGGAGACCAGGTCTTCTGAGTCATTTCTAAAGCAGAGGAAGAAGAAGAATCTGCTACAGCAGGTTTCATAGGCATAGTACTTTGCTGCTTAGGTACATTTTTGGAGAAGAAAAATTCAGTAGCCCCAGCTTGGGACACTGCAGTAGACTGGTACACAATGTCAGACTAAGCTTGCACCTCCATGTTTGCAGGATTTTTTAAAACAAAACCCGCTGATTTACTCAGCGGGGCAGTCCCATTTTGAATAAATTGAGGAGTGGACAACCCTTGAGGAACCTCCCGTTGATTCATCGAAATAGCAGGGGAAACAATTGATTTCGTCAAATGAAGCAAATTAGCAGGCTTTAGGCACTCGCTAGGGCTTGCAATATTACTGCCAGCCTGTAGTGAAGCAGGTGAGGAGTTTGATTCGCTTGGTATGGGAGTGAAGCTATGTGGTACTTTGCCGCACCCCACGGGGCCTTCAGAGGCTTTTGAAACAGTTGCAGGTTTGACAGAAGTAGCTGTACTGCTGTCAGCAAGTAACTCCGTGTGCTGCAATTCATCTGTCGAAGTTGTTGTGACCGCTCGTTGCTCCAACATACTCACAGGTGAATGGGGCCCTTGTATTTCAACTGCACTAGAGACTTGTTTAACTGAAGTTAATAAACCTGAAGGATTTAGGCACTCGCAAATATTTGCGGAATCACTGCCAGCCTGGATAGGAGCAGAAATACAATGCAATAAACAAGTAGTGTCCTTAGAAGTAGGTAATGACTCACCACGCTCCACGGGGTCTTCTGAAGCTTGAGACACAGCTGTGATTTAGACAGAAGCAGCCACACTGCTGACAGGGGATAATTGAGAAGGCAGGGAGTGTGTAACGAGATTTACTGTTGCCGCTTGGTGCACTGACCATCTCACAGGAGAGCATTGACCTTGCATCATTTTAGTTCCAAACAAGTAAGAATTCTGTACCTGTTCCTCTGGGTTGTGAGAAAGGGTGCCCATATCATCCAAAAAACTGGTGCATCATGAAATTCCATATCTGAATCCACATGCTCGATGTGTAAAGAAGTAGCCTCAATGTTGAAAACAGTGGGAGAAGCGGCAAGCTCTCCCACCAAGCAGACGTCTTCCTTCTTCGGCGTCTCACACAGAGTCACCATCCTGACAATGGCCTGTCCCCCTACTGACGAGTAGGGGAATTTTTATTGGAATCATAACAAATCGAAAACAAATCATATACAAGTCAGTATTACATCATGCAAAGCAAAAAAAAGGGTAAACAAGAACATAAATAAGTATTCCATACAGTAACCCGAAACATAAGAAAAACAATCAAAACAATCCCCTTCCACCACCCCACTAAAAGAGTAGGAGAATTTTTAATTTTATAACATCAAAAAACAAATAATGGTAATCAATGTTTAAATTACACCAAATAATATACAAGTCATATGGCAAACAAAGCAAAAATAAAAAAATATTTCAGTCATACATTACCAAATCAGTGTGTAAAGAACTATACATAAAACACCTCCCCCCCCCCACTAAAAGAGTAGGGGAAGCTTTTATTGTTATTATTTATATAAAAAACAATAAACTAATTGGTTTTACTTCCTTTGAAACAAAAATAAAATCCAGTACAGTATTACTTCATACTTAATACAAAGGATATAGATTGGAAAATTAGGAAAATCATAATACCGAAACCCTAATAAATACCACATTGAAAACCCTCCACTGGTCCCTCTCCCCCTTTTTTTAAAGGAAAGGGTAAAAAAGAAATTCAATGAAAATAAATATTTGAAAACTGATTAAATAGTGCTTCATACAATTCCCTAAATCTAAAGCAAAATTACTCCTCAATAAATGAAACCGTCTTAGTAACCTGGAGAATTCCCAGTTATTCTATATACCTAAGTTCCCAATAATTCAAGATTGTTCCACAATCTTTTCCACTGAACAGAATTATAATTCTCTCTTTCTTCCAATTTCCATTTATTTAAATCAGCATTAATAATAAAAAAGTTCTAAAGCTGAAATAAACTGTTGTTGCAAAGCCAATCTACAATGACCTATCCAGATCCAATAAAGAAAATGAGCATGAATAATATGAAATGTTCCATGGTGTATTGAAAAGGGTAAGATAGGAACTATTCCAAAATGCAATCAATTTGGGTCCAGGGGAACTGGACCTAGCCACTTCCATCTGTTTTTAACTATATCCCAAAATTGAATTACATATGGACATTTAAAATATAAATGATCCATTGTTTCTATTTTTAAAATACATGTCTCCCTAGGACAATAATGTTCCATTAAAGCCTTATGCTTATGGTTACCTTTTACATTAATTCGACCATGTAAACCCAACCATATAGTGTCCCACATGAGGACCAGAAGTCTTTCATCTGAAATATATTCCAAAAGTTGTTTTTGCTCTGAGTTAAATCTGTAAACACTGGCTCATTGAACATTTCATAATAATGTGCTCATAAAGTAATTTCCTAGAGAAATGGAGAGTATCATCCATCTGTACTCCCCATATTTTTATTGCATCAGTAACTCCATCCCACCTCTTTGGTAGGCGAGGACTACGTTTATTTTTATGCAAAAATGTTTTTGTTGCCCTCTCCTTTAATACCCCATCTAATGCTTCTTCCCCCATTTATCCCATAATTGAACCGTTCCCTTCACTAAAGGAATAATATTGTCGCAAAGGAAAATTGTGACGAAAAACACACCAGGATGCACCATATTTAAACCCTCAAATTTAATTAGTTTATATAAAATATTCCGTTTTACCGGATTCAACCTACTTCCCCACACACAAGAAAAAAAACAACTCATCAAAGAGGTTTCTATAGAAGATGGCAGAAAAAAATAGAACTAATAAATAAAAATCCAGGTATTAAAAAGGTTTTTAATAGTAAGATCAGTCTTTTTTTTGACAACTTCCACCTATTCCACAACTTAACTTTTGTATGACCTATTTCTAAAACTCTCTCCCAATTTATGCGTGCCATGTCTTCTCCACCAAAATATATTCCTAAAATACGACAGGGTTTCCTAGAAACTGTAATATCACATACATAATTATCTGAGTCTCTAAAACCTGCCAGATCCAAACAACATGATTTGGTTACATTTAGCTGAGCACCTGTAATTTTACCAATTTCCTGTAACAAATCACAAGCCAACCGGACCGAACTATCATCATTTATCAATAGACAAATGTCATCCGCGTAAGCTAGCACTTTATGCTCTAACACTATGCCCACACCTAAACCATATATATTTGGCGAATATTGAATTAACTGAAGCAATGGATCTATCATAAATACATATAAAATTGGACTTAACGGGCAACCTTGTCATACCCCCTTCTGGATTGCAATTTTCTGTCCCATCCAACCATTCTCGTACGGTTTAACATATGCCAAAGCATAGCATAGTTTAATCCTTTGTATAAATAAATATGGAATACAATATGCAGCTAAACAATCCCAAAGAAAGGAGTGAGAAACTTCATCAAAGGCTTTCGCCTGATCTAAACTTACTATGTAACCTGCACCTACTGACCCTTTTGGGGAATTTTTACTTTCCATTATTTCCCGTAATAATAATAAAGTTTCTGTCATTCTTCAACCAGGAACTGAACAAAATTGTGTAGAAATAATTAGTTTTGCCATTATTGATGCCAATCTATTACCTAGTAGTTTAGTAAATATTTTAAAATCAACATTTAATAATGTAATTGGTCACCAATTTTAAATCTCATCTTGCACTCCAGATTTATACAAAAATACATAAGTCCTTCATACATTGAGGAAGGTAAAGAAAAATCATGCCAAAAGAAATTAAAAACCGCAAAACATTCCTGCGGAATAAACTTCCAAACAATATTATAAAGTTCTCCAGTCAATCCATCTGATGCTGGTGCTGTATTCCCCTTTAAAGACTTGATAACTTTATCTATTTCTAAATAGGAAAAAGGTAAAAGCAAAGAAGCATGCAAATCTGGAGATAGCTGAGGTAAAGATGCTGATTTCAATATTTGATCATGAAAGCCTACATCTGGAGCTGAAATCCCAAACACAGATTTTATATATTCTTCTAAAGTTAACATAATACCCACATTATTAGTAACATATTTCCCATTCGATGTATTCAAGCCATTAAACAATCTTTTCTCTGTTCTTTTTTGACAATTAAGGAAAGGATTCCCTTGTTCCAACTTCCCATGCGTTCCAAAAATTTGTTCCTGATTCAATGACAACGTTCTATCATACTGATAAAATTCCATACTAGTCTTTACATTTTGGATTTCTATGGATGCATCTTCTTGTCCCAAATGGTGTTTTGTTAATAATTCACCCAGTTGTTCTCTTAACTGTAAGTATTTAGAATATTTCAAAATCTGTTGACCCCTCCCTACTTCCTTAAAATAACTTTTTAAACACTTTTTGAAATCTTCCCACCATTCTCCCATGTCATCATACAAAAACTGGGTAGAAGGTTTATCCTGAATTATCTCAGACAAATTCTACACAACTAAAGGATTCTTTAAAAGCAAAGAATTCAACCGCCAATATCCTGGGCCTGCCATTCTGTGAGGAAGAGATTCAATATGCACCCCTACCAAAACATGGTCAGAAGATTCAATCGGTACTAGAAACATTTTACCCTGCGGTAATGACTACTTCATAAAAGTCATATCTATACATGAAGAAATTCGCCCTCTATAATAAGTAGGTTTTACCGACTGAGTGTTTCCTTTAGAAACCATTTTTAAACCCGCATGGTTTACCATGGTTCATAAAAATGCTCTATCACAATACACTTTGTCTGATGGACCCTCTTTTGACAAATTAATATTAAAATCCCCAGCAAAGAAAACAGTTCTGCTAGTATGCAGATATGGTTGTATTTTTTTTTAGTAATTCAATTCTAAGGTCCTTTGACTGATAACCATAAATATTAAACAGTCTGCAATGAACTGCTTTCATTTCTATATCTAACAAAAAGGCTCGTCCTGGTTCAATATCAACCATACGAAAACATCAAATTTCCGGTGAGGTGAAACAAAACCCGGCTCCACTACAAGTGTCTACTCCTAAAAACCAGAAAGACAAACACCCTTTCCATTCTTTAGTAATCTGGTTTATATCACTAAGGGATTGTATCCTAGTATCTTGTAAGAAAAAAACATCATATGGTAACTGTTGAAGTATCCCAAAAGTAACATAACGTTTTCTCATTGATAAAACACTATTCACTTTTAAACTTGCAATCCTCAAACAAAATGGATCAAGGAGGAAGAGCAACCAGTTTTCCACTAGATCTGGTCACCCATTTTTGTGGAATTTTAGGTTGACTTGAATTTTGTACCATTGAAGATCTGGGTTCCAGAGGGGGAAAAGGATCTGGGTCCGTTCCCTCCATAGGCAAATCTGAATCCACCTGTTCACCCCATGAGGTGAAAACTGAAAATCTATTTGTTAAGAGTAATGGTGAAAGAGAAATGTCTCCCTTTTTCTGAGACTGGGTCTTTAGAGGAAGCATGAACCCATCCTCCATTTCGGATATAACAGACTCATCCCTTAGGTGTAAAGAGGGAGAGGCCACAATATCAGTACCTACTATCACAGAGGTATCTGGAATGGGGAAGGCTGGTGTATTTGCTCATTGACTTAAAAGAAAGGAGTCTAATGTCACAGTTCTCACAGGAGAACTCTGTGGAGTAACATAAGGGGTCACATTTTCATTTTGTCTGAGTTGTGGCTGTGGTTGCCTTATTAAAGGCTTCGGTGAAAGTACAACTGTGTTATTTAACTCCATGGCCCTTGCAGAAATTGGCTGGTGTCCACCCCTGACCCCAGACCCTAACCCTCAGCCACGGCCTTTGCCATGGTTGGGAAAAGGACCCTCATGATCATGTTCAGTAGTTTGTCCAAAACATTGTTTGGCTTTATTTAGAAAATAATCATGATCAGACTCCCCCTCTGTATTATGAACGGCCCAAGGGCAGTCCTGAAATGAATGTTCTTCTTCCCTACACAAATTACAAAAAGGGGCATTACACTGGGGAGCAGTATGACCCAACATTCCACAATGAAAATATCTAATCTGCTCACAATCTATATTTAGATGATCCAGAGCTTCATATCTATAACAACTTTTGGCTGTCCTGCATAAAACAGGACTCCCCGATCTCAGCCCAAAAAAAAGGAACTGGGTAAATGGGAAATTCCAGCCTCAGTTTGATTCAATTGGTCCTGAAACAACCAGCCACCATTCCAAAATCCATTTTCATCTATAATTGGTTTTGGATGTTCCATAACAGTACTTTTTTTCTCCAATCAAAGCATAATATCATTAATACAAACCCCTCATTTCTAAATAGTATTGTAACAGTCTTAATGGTTGGTTTTGTGACTGGAATAGCCAAAAAGTCAATCCAATTTCCAAAATCCTTAAGTGTGTAATACAATTTCCAAAATGTATCCAACAACTGCATATTGCAAAAGCTTAAATCATATGTTCGATCTCCAGGGGCATGTATAAATGCATACACCTCAGAAGGTGCAAAGCCCATAGAATCCTTAATTAAAGTCTTTCCTACCCATATCCTATCCGGGACTATGGGTGCATTCCCCTTATATTTAAGATGAACCAAAAAACATCTTTTCGCCGCTTCTGCAGGTTTACAAAATAATCCTGCAAATGTTTTAGGTGGCGCTACATTTATAGAATCCCTCTCGTGTCCCTCCATCCCGTTAGGTACAGAATTGGAAGTAATCCTACCGTGTGTCCCCAAAGAAACTTCTTTTTCAGTTACAAGACTGGACTCTGGGCCTTCCACACTAATAGGCCCAGACGGGTCTAAAACCGCTTGGCCCCTTACCGTATCCTGAGAACTAGGAAGCACTGCTGCAGCCTCAGCAGCCCCACCTGTCGCCTTCATTACAACCATCGGCTGTGTTAATATTTTGTGGGCTTCTTGGGGGGAGACAACTCCATTTTTTGGAGAACCCGGTAAAGGGATAATCAGGTCAGGAATCCATTGGTCTCCATTATGAGTCCACCCAGCGTTCTGCAAAGACGACCCAGGGGTCCATTCAGTATCCGGGTGTAATGACTCAGAAGTGACGTCAACTACTCGGTTTTGTATCCTTGAAGAATTTAACCGCAATGGGGAAAGAGACTGTTCCAAGACTGCTTCTAGTGGTACCCGTTTACTCCCCCCAGGTAAAGGGCTCACTGCTGATCCTTTCCTTTTCTTTTCTTCTAAATTTAACTTACTTGCCAGAAATTCTTGTTCTGCCACCGAAATTAGCTCCAACTGTTTTTTCTTTAAAGCTAAATCTCGCTGAAGATTCTCTTCGTCCCAATCTTGTATTTCATTCAAATGATCCATTGAAATAGAGGGCTCCTCAATTTGAATATCTGCCCCCAAAATTTGGCTCTCCATACCGGTAGCGTCCTGTATTTCTATAACCTCCTCCATCTTCTCCACACCACGTCCTTCCTCCTCCATGTCCAAATTCACACTGAACGCAGTCAGACTCTCCTGCAGCACTTCAGTGCCCTCTGCTGCAAGAGTAGGGGAATTTCCCCGGTGTCCTGGCCAAATTTCCCTCATTCACTAAAAATACCACCAACAGCTTAATCTGGTTCAAGGTCAGTTGGCATTCATCTGTATCCCCCTCCCCCGGGTCGTGCCTGAAAATAGGCAGGATTTGTGTAGTGCACTTATCCGGTCAACAAAAACTAAATAAATAAAATAAAATAAAAAATACTGTAGGTCAGCAAACCTTTCTTGAAGGTGATTCTCCACTTCACTGGCAGCCAGTGCTGGTCACACAGGACTGGGGTCACATGGCATTATCATAGGAAGCTGTCAGGAACCTGGCAATTACATTGTGCACTAGCTGCAGGCATCATAGGACCCTAACTCTAACCCTGAGCTATAAAGCATTATAGTAGTTGAATCTGGAAGTCACAAACACATGTACCAATGAGAGCAGAACCTCTGGTGGGAACAAAGCTTTACTCTGGGAAATGTTTCTAAGGTAGTAAAGCCACTCTGTGCTACAAACAACGCCTGCACCTCAAGTATCAGTTTTCAATCCAGAATGAAGCCCAGATACTTTGCCTTACTGGATGCCACAAGACTAGAGAAAAACCAATTACTAGGCTGATCCACTCCACTGTGACCCCTCACACCATGTTGTCATCTAGGCTTGATTGCCAATACCTCCATCTTGTCCACGTTGAGTCTCAGCCAGCTAGAGGACAACCAGTCCTGGATCTTGATCTGGCATAAATTCAGTACCTCAACCTTATCAGGTGTCCCAGTTGCGAATGACAGACACAGCAGAGTATCATCTGCTAGCAGAGAAAACTGAAGCAGTCATGTCTGAAGTTGTCACGCAGGGGCTGCATGAACACTATGAACAACATGGGTGAGAGAATCAAGCCTTGGAGTACACCACAGAATAGGGGCTTTGGGAGTGAGGAGAAATTCCTGTCACCACCCTCTGCAACCTGTGGCTCAGGGAGGACTCAAAGCAGCCAATGACCATACCAGTGAGCCCACAGCACTTCCGAAGACAATCCAACAACAACCCGTGGTCCACCATACCTAATGCTGAGGAGAGACCAAGTAAAATGATGACTGACCATTTCCCCTGTATCTCTAACCCTGATGAGGGCGCATTGCACCATGATAGATGCAGTATCTGTTACTATGCCTAGATCTAATTCTGGACTGGAGTGGCTCATAGATATTAAAGGCCATGAGGTGTGCCTCAAGCTGAAGAGCAACTATCTTCTCAAAGCCTTTTCCTAAAAATGAGAGACCAGTCAAAACTTTGCCAAGCAGTCTAGGTCCTGAAATGTCTTTTTCAGAAGGGGTCTCACCAGAGCATCCTTCAAAGCACTCGTAAACGATCCATCCAAAAGGGAGCACCAGACTATTATGGCAAACACTGGACCCAGAAATCCCACTCAACTCACCAGGAGACACTCTGTACTTGGGTACAGTTCAGAATAAGTGAGCTGCAGCTCAGAGATCACCTCACATACCTCTTCCACTGATACCAGACTAAACTCACCCCAAACAGGAGGAGTGCTTCTTATGACAACCTGCTCCTCATTGCTGGACCACAACAACCCATTTGTTGTTATCCTGGACCTGATCAATGACACCCTGTTACAGAAGAACTAAGTGAACTCTTAGCACCTGGGGCATGAAAATGCTTTTACCAGCTGGAGACAGGCAGGATGTAACACCCTGTTCTCTGTCTTGAGAAGCTAAGCCAGTCTGTTCCTTTTCGCTGCAATCTCCCTGGACAGAAATGCTGCCTTCTTACTTGAGATTGCTCTCTGATACTCACTGTAATGAGTTCTCAGAGTCAGTCTGTCCTCATTGGCCCAGGACTTCAGCCAACAATGCTTCAAACTCTGATGGATAGCCTTCATATTCCTAAGCTCCCTGTCAACAGGGATCCTAAGCAAAAAGTCCTGGGTCATATACAAACTGGTGCAACAGTATCAAGGGTCAATGTAACAACCCTGTTGTAGGCAACCACCACCACCTCTTAGTCTGCTACACAAGCAGCCATTACACATGAGATGTCCATCATCACCTGGATTCCTGTTGGGGACAACCCCTTTGAAAGGTGGCAGTGGAACATCTCCACTGGGGCTGGACAACAAGGGAGGGCCCTGAACATGAACTTCACTGTTCAGTGATCTGACCAACAGACCAGATCAAGTTTGAGGTTGTTAATCTCAAGCTCCAGTCAGAATACTAAGTCCAAGCATATCCATTTTGATGGGTCACAGCAGTAACCATTTGTGCAAGACCCAGTGATTCCACCACCTGGAGAAAATTCTGTCCAAATTACAAGAGTTCATCATCAGCTCGGGCATTAAAGTCACCCAGAAACAACCATCTGTGTGACTCCAATACCATTTCAACAACGAAGTCTACAATTTCCTGCAGGAAATCCCTCTTATACCCCAGAGGCCAGTATACACAAAGAATCATGCAGCATGCACCTGGACCCCCATGCATAGCCATACATTCAAACAACAAAGTAACTCCAATTGCATGCACAATGAAGTTCAAATCAGCTCTAAAACAGATGCCACCCATACCTCATCAAGCAGTTGACCACAGAGAATCCAGCCAGGACTGACACCTCCAGAACAGACCCTGCTTTGTCACCCAGCCAGATCTCCATGCTGCAAACTAGATCAACCATAGATTTCCCATTGATCTTGCATTGCACAAGACTGCTCAAAGGGGATGAGTAGAGACTGCTGGTCTACAGGCAACCTGCCTGCTTGGTCTAATGGGAACCCTGGATATGAAACTCAAACACGTCTGGCCTCTCCCTAGGTCCCATTTCACCCCATGGCATTTCCTGGTCCTCACCACCCTGAAAATGCCCCCTGTTGGAACCCCCCTCCCTGCTGCCTACCATCCCACCTCCTCACAATGCCCACCTCCCATCAGCACCTATATTGCTGGCAAAGGGGGGTAATCAAAGGGTGAAGATCCAGCAGCTGGGACAGGGAGTATCTAAGACTGAAGGGCCCAAGACCTACAAATATTATCCTATTGGTCACACAAAACCCCAACCCAACAATTCCCAGCTTAAAAGCAAGAACTCTAGGGGACATGGGTTAGCCCTGAAAAAGATGGCAGCATAAATCTGTAACTCTGCAACCCTTGAGGCAGCAAATCCACCACCATCCATCAGAATCAGCAGCTATTTGGATGTCTTACTGAACATTGGGTAGCTCACACATCAGCTGTAAGAGCAGTGGATTTATTTTTTGCGCCTGGAAATGGAATGGGCTATCACTGAATGAACTGTCTGGCATGTCCTTGTGGATCTGGGCAGCATGGTCACAACAAATACCTCATCATGGGACTCAACAATGATTGAAACTATGTTTGACCCGTTGATGCAACAAATGGCCCAAGTCACTGTGGCATCTAACCAGACCATACAAGCTATACACAATGTGGAAGTCTGGCTATTTCAGACAAAATGCAAGGTGATCTTTCATGAGGTGGCCATACAGGATTTAACTGCAGTCATTCACAAGCAAAGCTTAGAGTTTCAATCATTACAGGACAAAGTAGATGATCTAGAGAACCAGAGCCATTGCAACAACCTCAGGTTCCTATCTTTTCCTGAAGGGGTCAAACTCCAGGATGCACTCAGATTTTTCAACAAGCCCTACCAGCAATGCTTAAAATGAATGGTCAACATCCACAGCAAACTGAGGGAGCCCATCACTCTCTAACCCCGTCACCCAAAGCCTAGACAAACCATGGCCTATGCTAGCTCATTGTTTGGACTTCAGACAGAAATAAATGGTCATGATTAGTGCCAGAAACATGGGCCAGGTGTACTGGCAAGATCACAGGATCTCTGTCTACCAGGATTACTCATGGGATCTGTCTGACAAACAACGGACTTATACGGAGGGCCACCAACTCATGCATCGCATTGGAGTTCCATTTTCCCTGCAATATCTGGCCACCATGCAGGTGGCCCATAATGGGAGTTACCCTTTCTTTACCATGCCAGAGAACCTCATGGACTTTCTGCACCACACATGGCCACAGGAAACTGAGGGCCTCAAGTCAACCAGTTGCTGTTTCAAATCACACAGCCACAGAAAAGATGGGCTTATGGGAAGCACCAAACCATGAGGCTGCTGAGGGATGACAGATCAACTCGGAGAAGCCATGGTCCCCCCGTAGCCATAAAAGGCACACATCCAGAAAGCATGGCAGGAGGGATTACCTATCCAATAGAACCTACTCTGGGGGTCCTGGTGGAGGAGCTGTGGACCAAGCATTGCCAGAGAATATGGAGCCCTTTTCTTCCACCAACATATTTGCTGCACTCAGGCTTACCACCCTGGTACCCAAACATCAGAATCCAGATGTCTCCAACCATACCCCACTTGCATACTGTGTGACCCTGAGCAAGTCACTTAACTTCCTTGAGCTCTCAGGGCACACCTGTAAACAAGCTTTCAGCTTAGTGTGTCTCTCCTGGTTAAAAAAAAATACGCAACATATATACCTATATCGAGGGGCCCAGTGTACATTCCTATATCCAGTATTCCTGTTTCCTGGACCACTATGGTAGCTGCCAGTCCTACACACCCGGCCACTGGTTCCTCTTACTTGAATCCCACCACACTGCAACCACCATCAGAGGCCCAACAGAAGGACTCCCTGTACAGCACCATTGACTGTCTTGCTCCAGATCAAGGCTGACATTGACAACAGATAAGTGCAACTTGTTTTGTTTTGTGGAAGGGAGGATGATGTTAGACAGGGTGGGGGCATTACTCTAATGATATATACGCATACACACCCCAATAGGTAATGCTGATGAGGGGTAAGATGCAGGGTTTCAGTGCCCCCACCGTGTTCCACTCATGTCTAACAAGATCCTCACACTACCCCATCCACCTCTCTGAGTAGGATTCTGGACCCCTACTTTAACAGCAAATAACAATGTGCATCTCAAGATTGTCTCCAGGATGTAAACACTCCTACAATTAAAGTGAACATTTTAACCACTGTCCCTGGGCTTTATCTACATCGATAGGGAAGCCTTGTACTCTGTGAAGAGCGAGGCCCTCTGTCCCCCACGCCCCCACCTCTGCTGAAACTTTGGACACAACCCAGAAATGAGCGGGGGTGATGGAGGCAAACTTGTGCAGTCATTGACAACCCTGCTATTCCTTCTAGAACTTATTGGCTTAGAGATGTTATACAGCTGTTACCCTGTTTTCGTGTCAATGTTAAGGTATTTTGTTGTGTTACAAGGGTAAGCTGGTTAAGTGCCCCCTCACCGATTCAATGACGACCTGTATGGTGGTAATCCTATTGCTCTGATGCCCAGATTACACCATTATCCATAGTCTAGGGTGAAGGGACACTCAGGAAACACCATGATGTTGCCACCCTAGGACTAGGCATGCAAGGGCACAACTCAATCCCCATCACCCTTGGGTCTTCCCCTACCTATTCGCCATTGCTACTCAACCTTAAGCTGGATGTCCTGGGAAGATACATGTAGGCGGTCACTGGTAAGTAAGTGATGGGCATGGCCAGCACACTTACATAGCTGCAAATGGCTTGTCTATCAGTACTAAAGTAAGACATACAGTCTCAGCTCAGACATAGGGTATAGGCATAAGACTCCATACACCACAGTATGTAATAATTTGATCTTTTAGCATACCCATCATGACTGTTGATGGCCTTATGGGCCAGGGGACCATGTTGGCAAAGTTCCCTTCTCTTTATGGTACCCCAGCTGATGAACCCAACATCATGAACCCATGGCAGCATGGAGAGCTGATGCAATAATTTAATGTACCCCAGAGTGCAAAGGTGGGCCTTATGCAGTGGTCTGTTATTGGCCTTAAATCTTATCCACTCCTGGATGTGTAATGTGCTTGCTTCTATATATAGTTTATTATTACAGTTTGTTTATGATATTGCAGTTAGTTATAGTGTGATTCATGCTCTTGTGAAATGTGAGATAACATACAGAACTGTTAGCTATACAGTATCTCCTCCATGTCACCAGCCTGTGCTTTGGTTTCCTATACCAAATTAGTACCACAAGAGTTGCTCAGTCTGATTTCAGCTTCTTGTTTACACATCCTTAATGTTTGAACCCCCTAAATGGGACCATGGGTAAGATCCCTTGTCACATATAGGAATGTGTGTGGGCTTAACACCCCAGTGAAGCATAAACAGGTGATCTCCCACTAAAGAAACTCAAATCAAACCTAGCCTTCTTGCAGAAAACTAAGTGAAACCCAGTGGACCACTCAAAACTAGCTAGGGACTGGGTAGGGCAAGAATTTCACTCGTCAGCCCCCACCCATAAGAGAGGGGTAGCAATCCTCGTACACAAAGCTCTCAGGTGAACCCCCATCAATACAGTGAGTGATTTGCAAGGCAGATGGGTCTTTGCCCTAATGGATATCCCAGTAGGGCCCATACTACTAGGCAATTATACCCCCACAATGAAAATGACTGGTCTTCTGTCGCACTGTTTCTCATATAATAGGGCAACTGGCCTCTGCAACTACACCAATTCTGTTGGGAGGGGACTTCAGTCTTACACTAGTAACATCATTGGACAGAAGCTTCACAAGCACAGAACACGATGCAAGGTGAGTTCTGGCCTTGTCTAAGCTAATCAAGGATGCAGGCCTGGTAGAAATTTGGAGGACATTCCACCCCTCAGACCGGGACTACTCTTACTGCTCCCATTTACATGGCTCTCACAGCCACTTAGACTATTGACTCACCTCCCCACAAATCACAGAATACGAATATCCCCATGATGATATCTGACAATGCCCCAGCATAGTTACATTTCTTATGGGGCCCTTCCACATCCACATCACCAATCTGGTGGCTAGATCCACTCCTGTTAAGGGACCCAGACCTTGTGACATGGATACAAAGGTAGGCCACCTTAACTTTTCAGGACAACCCTATAGCTGACACCTCAGCTGGAAACACCTTGGAGTTTTTTTTTTTTCCTCCTGTAGCTGCCTCTCTACACTCCAGCTGTACTTCTCGCAGCCCATCAGCTGGGATCCGGCCACCATCCATCTCGCCCGGGTCCGCTGGCACCCCTAAAGCCCTTGCGGCTTACCCCCCCACAGCGGGGTGGCAGGGAGCCCCCTAACTCCCCACCCAGATGGATCCAGCTCGGGGTGCCAGCATCCCGATGAACACTCATGAACGGCCATCAAGCCGTAGGAGGCGCCACTCTTTTCCCTGTTCCAGGATTCCCCGAGTAGGTGGGCGTGCAATGACATTGACGGTCGGGAGCGCGCATGCGTCTGCACATGCCCACATCCAGGCATCTTCCCCCCAACTCCATCCCTAAGTACGGTGTGTGCCTCTACCTCCCAGCTTCCTCCAGGTGGCAGTCGGGCACCGACCGTCATGGACCTCCCTCCCCGGAGAGGGAGAGCAGTCTTTCAGATGCTCAATCCCTCTCCTCCCCTGCCAGCCCCCGGTGATCCAAGCTCACTCCCGAACCCGGGTCGCTGGCGTGGTGCAAGGTGTGGCGTCCAGCGCCTCAACCCTCGGCGCCACTGAGCTGGCCTCCTGGGAGGTTTTTAAAGCCACACTGAAATGGAAAATTATTGGGTATTCTGCTGCTCAGAGGAAAAAGACAGAGCAGCACCTCCTCAAATTGGAGACAAAGTTACAAGTAGCAGAATCAACATTTAAAGCAACCCTCAATGCAAATCAACACTCCCCTCTAGGGCTCACCATCATGGGACTCCTTATGGAGATTAACATGTTATTATCTATGAAAGCCGAGATCTCCATCATACGCTTACGGCATAAATACTGGGAAGTGGGAGGAAAAAGGAGGGAAGGTATTAGCATACAGACTAATAAAACAGCAATCCGAAAGATTTATTTCAGGCCTCGTAGATATTAATGATCAGATTCAAACCAAGGCACGGCAGATAAACCAGATCATGAAATGTTTTTATGCCAAACTATACTCCACCTCTCAATACCCAAACCTCTCAGGGGTGCAGACATTTCTAGCTTCCTTTGATATCCCTGGTTAACAGAACAGCAAGCTTCACTGTTTGACTTCCCACTGACAAAGATAGAGCTTACACAGGCGTTGAGCTCTTTCAAAGCAGGAAAGCTCCAAGCAGGGATGGTTTCCCAGCAAAATTGTGTAAGTCCTTAACCCCATAATCTCCCTGGTTTTGTGCTCTGTTTACATGGAGGCACTAACATCTGGCATCTCCCAACCCCAGCACCATTAGGGAAGCAGTAGTGACTGTGCTCCCTTAAAAAGGGAAGGACCCCACCATAGCTGCAAGCTATAGGCTTATCTCCCTCATAAATAGTGCTAGCAAGGCATTCACAAAACTCTTGGCCACTAGACTTAATCCCATACTCCCACATCTCATACACCCCTCCCAACTGGGGTTTGTACCAGTCCGGTACAGCACTGACCATATTTGATCCCTCCTGAATATTATCCCTGTAGTTAAGACCATCCCTACCCCAGCTGTGGCATTAGCTGTAGTCTTCAAGAAGGCATTTGATTTTCTGGAATGGGATTATCTGCTTCCAGTCCTTGTGCATATGGGATTTGGGAACCATTTCCTATCCTGAGTTTGCTCCCAATAGCAAGAATACTCACTAACTCCATGCTGTCTGACCCCTTTCCATTAGAAAGGGATACGCGGCAAGGTGACCTTTTTCACCACGTCTTTTCATTCTGGCAGCAGAGCCCTTAGTGGCAGCCATCAGACAACACCCCAAGATTCTCAGGATAACTGTTGGCGAGCAGAAATATTCAATGCTTATGTATGCAGATGACCTGCTAGTTCCATTAGCAGATGTTGACACATCCCTTAAGCCTGTGTTATCCATCCTTACCAACGTCATGCAATATTCAGGCATAAAACTAAACCAAACCAAAACCGAAGTCCTATCATCAAACATAAACTGCAACCCTAGCCAGGTCATGTCTAATGGCCTCAGATGAACACCAACAGATATCGCATATCTAGAAATCAAGATAGCCCCCATCATTCCAAAACTCTGAGATCTGAATCTAAAGCCCTTACTTACTGAAATACAAACATAGTTTGAAAGATGAAAGCTACTCCAGTTTACGATGACTGGAAAGATTACTGCAATTAAAATGATCACTGCCCCAAACTCTTCTATGTAATTTCCCATCTGTTCCTAGAACTGAGCTCCAGCTGGTACACCAAAATAGATTCCACTATTGGCAACTTCATCTGGGAAGGCAAGAAGCCAAGGTACAGCTTGAATAAACTCTGAGCTCACTGGAAGGAGGGAGGGTGGTGTCCCCTATGGAGGGAGGGGTATAAATGGGCCTTCCAGACAATGCAAACCATAAAATGGTTTATGCCGCACTCAACCAGTTTGCCTCAGTTGCTCAGCATGGAAGAAGTTCAATTTAAAATGCAGTACCTTTTATTGCTTTTATATAATGCACCTTCAAAAGGACTAGCTTCCTACCCCACTACAGGACCAACCATTAAATAATAGACTAAACTCCATAAGAAATTTTTAAAAAACAGCCACACTCCTATTGATCTTACCACCGTATGGGGCAATGCAGATAATACAGTCGACCGCAAACCCCTTTTCTGAAGCAACAGGGACGCCAAAGGACTTTCTCATTTCTAGGACATACTGGATCATAGGGACCGAAAATTGGCCACCTTCCAAGATTTAATGTCACACTGGAACCTTCCCTAAACGGATTTCTGATGGTGCCTCCAGCTTCAGGGTGTGATGCAGGCTTACCTGCACAACCCATCTGAAACAACCTGCCACATCTCCTGACACAGTGGCTATCTCACGCGAAAGGTCTAGCCAGCATAATATACTCCAAAATTAGAGAAAAAATACCAACAATTTAATGAATCCGAGGTTAAATGGGAACTGGCACTACCAGCTGCTGGAAATTTGCACACCAGGCTTACCCGGATGCCAGAAGTAGACTTATACAAAACAAAATATTGCCCTCCTGGAATAGGACTCCAGCAATCCTGCATACTGCCAAACTACTCAATAATAACCTCTACTGGAGGTGCCAGGTACAAAGAGGGTCTCTACACCATATATTATGGGAATGTGCTCTAATACAACCCATTTAATGCCATGTTTGTGCTCTGGGCTATGAAATCCTCCACAAACAGGTACCCTGATGTTGTTAGGAATAGCATCAGACTTCCCCCATCTGAACACCCCTGAATGTAACCGGCTTACCCTATTAAGTATGCAAGTTAAAAAACTCCTCTTATGCAGAAGGAGAACAACTGAAGTCCCTACCATTCTTGAGCAGCTAAACTCCTTAACACAAACTGCTACTTTAGATTATTTAACACAGGCGATCGCAAATACTCTTTCAATTTACTACCACTGCTGGAAACCATTTATAGCATACACTAAGGAAAGTAAAGGTATAGGATAGAATATCTCCTCACCTACTGCCTTTATCTTCTATCATGCTATTTGTAGTAACAACAATACTTTGATATGTAATCAGATTATATATATATATATATATATATATATATATATATATATAGCATCCATCTGTTATACAGTTTGTGTTTTAGTTTCTTTGTGGTTTTATGTTCTTCTTTCAGGGCAGGATGCTTTATTCCACCTACAATATAAATAGTGTATTCACTCCTGGGATGTCACCTCTTGGAGTTGACAAGTTAAGATAACTGCTGGTCGGTGACTCCTTACCTTTTCAGCATTGACTCTTGTTAAGTGAATATGTGATAAAATGTAAAGGTATGCACTGCTTCATTTCTTGTATCTGACCCCATTGTTAATTGAAAAATGAATAAAAAGTTTGACTGAAAAAAAGTAAGAACTCCACCCTAACAGGGAGTTCCAACATCGCACCAACCTTCCATTAATTCTAACCTTAAAAAAATTGCAACCCACAATCACACAAATTGTAATACAATTACATGTCTACTCACCCATGCCAACAGGCATACACTAATCTACACTATGACCCTTTACCAAATATCCCTTCTGACCCTATCAACTATTTCAAATAAACTATTAAATGCAAGTTAACACAGAAAGTTGAGGAGAATCCAACAAAATAATAAGCAGTCCAGTGATTTTTGAGTTATGTGTATGTCTCTCATAAAATATTATAGTTGTACACTCAAGTATCTGCTCCCACCAGAGGAAGTCCAGTAAATCTCTTTCCAGAGAAGACAGTATGTTTTGTTCCCTCAGACAGTTCTCTTGCTGCTTCTAAGGAGTACAGATGATTAATTCCAAGGAAGCAACAGAAGTTCAGGATAAATGGGAACTGCCACTGCCTGCAGCACTTCCTGTAGTGTCTACAGAATATAGTTTAAGTCCCAATGCAGGGCTCACCATTATTGTCCATCATACCTTCTTGAGTGGGTTGATTTACTCAATCAGTTTCAGCAATTCCCATTGCCACAGCCATGTAGTAGTGGCTATGAAACTATACCTGCTCCAGTTCATTCTTCATTCTGCTGCTGTTTAACAGCAGAATCACAAAGAACCTATCAGTTCCACACTATACACACTGCCCCACACCACTGGACATATCCGACCTCTAACATGGGGTCGAACCAAGTTCACCATGTGTCTCTGTTCTAGCCAGTCCAGGGACATACCTGACAAATTAGATGCTGCAGTCTTAAAGCTGGGCTCATCAGACTCACTACTGGTTCAGTCCTCTGATACTCATCGACACAGGATACCCTGATGCCCTCAGAAACCTGGACTCACTGGCCCTGCCATTGCAGAGTGATAAGTCCCCAACAATTTTACTTGCAAGTGTAATAGTTACAGAAAATGCCAGTCCACTCAGATGCAGGCACACTGTTTAGCTTATTACTGGATTCCATCTCATAATAAAACTTAACTCCTAAAATTGGCTCACAAACCCTATCTAGCACTTGGTCCCTACTCCTACTTTTAACTAGGATGTGACTACTGTCTGTTAAATGGTTAAATAGTTAAAAACTACAGTAGAACTTAAACCAAATACAGGGTTAAGTTCTTAGGATCTCCTCAATGCTCTTTGCAAATTAAGCAAAACTGTTAGCATAACAGAAGGGAAACTAAAGCTTTGAAGATCACAACAGGAGCTCCAAACTGATTGCTAGCATAACAAAATTCAAAAGGACAGGTGCAGAGCTTTGCTCCTTGGCTCCGCTCCTCACCCCTAACTAAATCTATTTTTCTGCTCTTTCAACATCTCTGCTAGAGACTCCTGTTACATTTACTATATTCTAATAACACAGAGGCTCCACTGGGTACAGAATTTCTACAAATATTGATGCAGAAATGAAGATGGCAACAGTGTGTCATACCCCACCACTGACATCCTAGAAGGACAATGTCTCAAAGTGATCCAAAGCTCAGGGTCCGACTACTGCCAAGTCTGGGGCTTCAAGCCAGGCCTTAACTGAAGCACACTTCATCCTGGAATTTACACCCCTAAAAGAAGCACTTCAGAACATAACTGAGGAGCTTAAAACAATGAGGTCATCAATCAATAAATATTTAAGGAGAGTGGCTGACACAGAAGTGTGAATTAGTTCCATGGAAGACTGGTGAAATCATACACAGCCTAAAACAACAACCCTCCAAAAGAGATTGCATTGTTTGGAGGAGAAGACTGAAGAGCTTGAGGGCCGATGCTGCAGGAATAATCTGATAATAATTGAATTGCCAGAAAAGGCTCGGAGGGCCATAGTATTATTGCCTTTGTACAAAAATTCTGTGAAAAAGTTGCCGGCCCCTCTCCCAATGGCCTGACTTATGTTGTGGAACGGGCTCGTAGAGTGCTTCTACCCACTCCTCAGCAGGGTGCTCCAGTGTGACCTTTGATTTTTAAGTTTCTTAACTTCCTTAACAAAATGCATACTCGCTCCAAAATCACAGCTGTCAAAAACATCAGAATGGGAGTGTCATAAAGAGAGGATAGCACAAGACTTGTCCCATTCCATTTCCTCTTAAGAGAGCGGCTTATTCCCTAGTAATTTCCAAGTTGTTGGCTGCTCAAATTTGCTCATAGAGTGCTTCTACCCACTCCTCAGCAGGGTGCTCCAGTGCGACCTTTGATTTTTAAGTTTCTTAACTTCCTTAACAAAATGCATACTCTCTCCAAAATCAAAGATATCAAAAACATCGGAATGGGAGTGTCATAAAGAGAGGATAGCACAAGACTTGTCCCATTCTGTTTCCTCTTAAGAGAGTGGCTTATTCCCCAGTAATTTCCAAGTTGTTGGCTGCTCAAATTCACTTTAGGATGCTGTATCCTGCAAAACTTCAGTTGAACCATAAAGGCATCCCCAAAACTTTTGAATCCATTGAGCAGGCTAATTCTGAGCAGCCTGCTCTTTACCCTGAGCTCTTCAAGCCCTTCACTTGAAGTGTTCATGCTTTAGATTAAAGCAATGGACTGCAATACTCCCCGAGCTAACTATTGACTTTATATATCCCCAGGGCGCATCTGAAATTAAGCAGTACCTTGCTCAGCATGCCTTTGTGGTAAATCTCTTAAATAAATAAATAAATAAATAAATAAATAAATAAATATGGTAGGATTCTACATCTGAATTACCTCTTCCTAGACCTGGCCATCCAGTGTTCAATGCTTCTAAGGAGCAACTTTTGGAGTAGCAGTGTGCACACCATCCCTATTTGTGCATCCATTTATATAAAGTGACGGGATATGCAAACATTTGTTTATGTCTTCCACGATTTGATCCTGCACTTTTTTGTCCTTTCCAGTATTGAACAGCTACAGGAGTACATGTCATGATACCCTGGATGCTGTCCGTCTCCTTGGAAATTTAAGAATAGCACCCTGGTTCTTGAGCACTTCATTTTAACTTTATATCTTTCCTGCTTTGAAAGAGAATTCCTGCATTGATTCAGGTTCCTACATTGGACTTTTCCTCTCCCTGCAATTTTTTTACCCACAGTCTTATTTCCCTGAATAATACTGTCTGAGAGACCACCGAAGGACTGTCTTCAAGTCACACTAATCAGGCCTCCAATCTAGCCTTGGATAACTCCGTTATGAGTTTTGACCAGTTAAGGGGTATCTCCTTCTTTGGTAAGCAAATGCTATGCAATGCGGAGGCTTCTGCGTTTTTGGATCGGACTTCCTTCAGCAGCAATGTACAATTCTCTGCAGTAGTGCCTATCCCGAACAGTGCAGGTATAAAAGTTGTGCTAGTCACATTACTTCTTGACTTTGGTTCCTTCTTTACCTTGAATTCTGTGGAGATAATGGTCTGTATATTAATCAGAGGCCGATCAGCCTGCTCAGTCTTATTTATGGGCTTCCAATGGGATTTTCTGCTTTGGTTTAGGTTTCTTCATTGATGCTCCTTCCATCATAGCAACACAGCTTTCTTCAGTCCTGGATCATTCAGGTTTTTTTCCTTTTCCTCCATCAAGCTGCTGGTTTGCATCCAAGTACTAACTGTTTATCAGCCAACTCTTTCTACTTGGCCTGATATCAACCAATGACTTATCCTGGACATTTTTTCTACAGTATACTCTGGCAATTTTATCATAACGCCTTGCTATCTAAATGGTATTCGGTTCTTTATTGGGAAGCACTGTTAGATCAGATTTGATGTGTGGAGAGGGGTTGGGGGGATGATCATGAACCACTATGTACCACCACCTGGTTTCCTAATTTTCTCTAATGACTATACTAATTAGTGGGGTTGGGAGCCTTTACTCAAGGGCTGTGCAACAAAATGAGATTTTTTTTTACCAGTGACTGGGCAAGGGTTCAATCCACCAATCTTATAATTTGACAACACACCCTCCCTTAATTCCACAATAGGGTGGAGGGGACAGTGGACCCTTTTCTATCCTCCAGTGACCCCATTTTATTTCCAGTTGCTTCCTATATTAGTCTGCCTTCTCTCACCCCCCTTCCTATTTACATGCTATAGAGAGTGTTAGTGTGGGTAGCAGTCTAACTTGCTCAGTGTTTGTCTATGCCATCTTGGTTGTTCTATGCTATGTAGTTAAATGGGTCTGCCTTTGCCTCCTTGACCTGTTCTGGAATACAACAGATGGAGCTCAGTGTTAGTGTGGAGGGTCCTGAACTCTCCCTCCGAGGAAGCTCTTGAAATATAACTTGAAGCTGAACATCTGCTGTCCCCTGAGCTGTCTTCTCTTGCTGAGGCTCTGTATGGTGTGAATTGGTGCGAGTGAGGTGAAGGGCAATTGTGGCTTTATCCTTATGCTTGTGCTGTTGAGAGGGCATACTGGTTTGCTGGTGGTGTTCACTGGAGGTGGTAAGGAGTTCACCCCTTCAGGATATGATTCTGTGCTCCTGGTGGAGTTTCGGAATGGTGGGTCAAACTGGCAGGGCCCCATTAATCCAGTTACTCCATTTCTATCCCTGATTTGCTCTGCATGTTCTACTAATATTCAGATCTATTAGTGTGTCACTTGCTCCCCACTACTAATTGTTTTTTTACATGTTTAAATGCTTCAGGAAAATCCTTTCTCACTCTTTTCATCCTCTCTAGTCATATTTATTGCTATTGATGGAAAATACATGTTTTAATTTTACAAGTTTATATAGGGCTGGAAATATTCTACAGTATTTTTAGCAGGATTGTGGTCCTGTGGTTTGTGGTGGTCCCTTTTCTCTTTGCCATTCTTGATTTTTTAGAAGCGGAATTAGTCATGATCTCCTGGATTACCATGGTACTTATTGTTATAGACATTGTTCTTATACTGAATCACAGTTTAAGGGTATTGGTTTATATTTAAGTATAATTAGTGTTAGATTTGATGTATTGTTGCCTTGGGTGTTTTTCTCATCGGAGTTGGAGAAGGGGGGGTTAGATGTCTTATACTGTACTATAAGAGTGAGAGTGGGCAATTGGGAGCTGAGTATGGTGAGTGGTACTCATCATTGACCTGTTACCTTGATGGCAATGGTCTCAGTGGGTCTTTATACTCTAGTTGGGTGTTTTGTTTTGGTGATTGTAGTGAGTTGTTATGAGAGGACTGGGGTTTGGTATATTCTTAGGATTGTTGCTGTTACTCCATGGGGAGGGTTGTGCAGTGTTGGTTTGGGGCTTGTGGGAGGGGTGGTTTGGGGTTCCCCCTTGGGATATCGTATATCCATCACCTTGTTTTTGTCAAGATAAGGGGGTTGGGGGAGGGTTCAGCAGCTCAGCTCCTCTTCTGGGCACCTATCCCGCATTACTGGAATTTTCCAACAGATAACTACTATGTTGTAAACTACCTTTAGTATGGAAGGGCCATATAACCTAGTGACTTGGAATGTGAAGGGGGCCAGAGATAGATGCAAATGGCAGATAATCTTGCATCACTTAAGGCAGATGCAGGTCAATATCACTTGCCTCCAGGAGACACATGCACTCCATGAGGATATCCACTACTTTCATAGACATTGGGTGGGGCAGGCTTATGGTTTGGGTGTCAGTACAAGAAAGGATGGGGTGGCAATCCTGATTTCCCACTCTGTCCCATTCAGACTGATTCAGGAATTCTGGAATCCTGAGGGTCATTATATTCTGCTCCAATGTGTCATCAGCATGTGCAGAGTCATTTTTAGTTCCATTTAAGGTCCCAGCATGAATTCACCTGCATTTTTTATGCAGATAGCCTCCCTCCTTGCACCCCTAACTGATGGTAGTATTTTACTGGGAGGCGACTGTAATATAGTGTATCAGACTGAGTGGGACAGATCTGACTCCCGCTGTAGGACCCTTTCCCCAAGACAAAAAGGACTTCGGGAACATATGGATGATCTTGGACTTGTTGATCCCTGGTGTCTTCTGCACCCACAAGATAGACAATACATTTATTTATTTCCTCCACATGGCACCTCTTCCAGAATCAATTATTTTCTTGTTACCCAAGAGCATCTGAATGGTCTTATGTCTTCTGATATACATGCAACAGTTATTTCTGATCATGCCCTGGTCACCATTCTCTTAATGGATCTAGGGAGCATGATGCTTTATGGCAGCTTAATGCACAGTTATTGCAGAATTCAGACATGTTTAAGATTATTAAAGATTTTCTTATAAACTTCTTTTTGCAAAATGAGGGATTGGTCACCACTGTTGATAATCTCTGGATGACTGCCAAGTGTGCTGTCCGTGGAGAAATTATTAGGCTCGCAACTACATGGACAAGGAGGTTTAAGGCCAGGTTAGCACATCTCCTCTATGACATTTGGCAGCTTGAATATGACCTCACCATATCGCACTCTAAGGAGACATCGGTCAGGCTGAATAACCTGATGGCCCAGTATACAGACTTGCTTTCCCAAAAGGCAGAACTGGCATTGTAGCATACCAAAATCAAGTATTTACAATTAGGAGATAGAGCCGGGAAGTTGCTGGCCCTCAGGTTATGGCAGCTGGACTCAGTTGAAAATATTGCTGGTATTCGTGATGAAAATATGGACTCAATTGAAACACAATTGAGGAAAATTGCAACAATTTTTTGTGCCTACTACTCCCATCTTTATGCTAGTGAATTTTCAGATTTGCCTACTGAGGCTGATATTGCCTCTTACCTGGACTCACTTCCACTCCCAGTTATAGACCCAGCCAGGAAGAACTAATTAGATCAACTAATCTGTCTCTTCTTGAGGTCCAGAGTGCTATCCACCAGTTACCTCATGATAAGGCTCCTGGGCCAGATGACTTCAGCAACAATTTTTAAATTGCTTGTCTTTCTGAATTAGCACCATTCCTAGTAAGATTATGTAATTTTTGGTATGAATCTGGCCTCATGGATTTCTCCTTTGCGGAGGATTTAATCATACTTGTCAAGAGGCCAGATAGGGATGAGTCCCTGCCCAGTAGCTACCGACCTATATCTTTATTAAATACTGATATTCAACTACTCATTAAAATTTTAGCTAATTAACTGACTATGGTCTTTGACTCCCTCATCAGTCCAGTCCAGGTAGGTTTCATGAAAGTTCCAAGGCAAACAATCCCCAGCAAAACTGAGGAAATCCTTGGTAATGGTATTTCTTTCTTCTGCGTTCGTTGTAGTGTCTCAGTGTTGCAAAGAAAATAGTTGTGGGGTCACTTTAAACCTTCACACAATTCACACAATATTCATTATAAATGTCTTTCTTTTATTATTATAATTAATACCCCCTGATGTTTTGCACCTGTATTGTGGTGCTTTTTCAAAGGTCTTTAATAATCTAAAAAAGTTTTTCAAAAACATTTTTAGTACATTTCATTTGGTCTCATACATATCAAATATTTAGCTTTTTTATGAAGCTTTTAAACACTTTGGTTTGTTAAAACATCCATACACATCTGTTTATAGTGGGTTTTTTTCATTATTTCCACCCCCCCTATCTTCTTGTTTTATGATGATTGATTGATCTTTAGATAATGCATATAAGGCTTCAAATAACTTGAGACGTGGAGCAATAAACAAATGGTTAAAAGCTGTCCTAGATAGTTTTTCATTTACTTTTTCAGGACAGCACATGTTGAGGAGAAACAAGTAAAGAGCTTAAAAGTAAACATACAGAGTGAGTCTTTGCAGTGGACCTCCAGATAAGGGGTTAGTCAAGCATTTTGCGGTGGTTACTAGTAGTTATTGTTGGTGGCACATAATAGGCAGAGTGAAGAAATATGAAATGAACACTACAGAATTCTTTACGCATATTTATGTTTATGAAGGAAGTAAAGGGAAACACTTAAAATACCAGTACCATGAAGCTAATTTGTATGCAACTGATATAAGGTTTAAAAAAATCCATTGTTAACTTCATTAATTGATTGCTGGTGGTGGTGCAAATCTGACACAAGTGTTTGCTGTGGAATTAAGAGATTTAAAGTTGTCTATATATAAAAAAAATAACTGAGTTTTATGCTCTCAATCACAGAGAAGCTCTTAAAGAAACAGTACCTATATAAGGCCAGTGTGTGTTGAATCAAAATAAAATAAGGTAAAAGACTATTTTCATCACTGCTAGAATTAAATTGTTGGAGGTGTTGTTCGGCTTCATAAGGAAGTGGCACTAAAAAGTAATATTTAATGTATAATTATAGGTGAATAAAAATGAAAAGAAGTTACAGATTAAGTAATGTGTTGAAAAAGAAGCATTATTATTGATATACGTAATGTGGAAATAACAGATACAATTTAACTTATAGTTACCAAAGAGCTTAAAAGCGTCATAAAAAGCTAAATATTTGCTATTTATGAGACCAAATGAAACGTACAAAAAATGTTTTTGAAAAACTTTTTCAGATTATTGAAGCCCTTTGAAAAAGCACCACAATACAGGTGTGAAATGTCAAGGCATATTAATTATATGAATAAAAGAAAGAAATCTGAAATAACATTGTGTGAATCATGTGAATACTTAAATTGACACTACAACTATTTTCTTTACAGGTTTCATGAAAGGCAGGATGTCTAGTGACCGTCTGTAAAAATTATATAATTTAATTGCTTTGTCTGGGGAGAGCAGGATCCCTGCATCCTTGGTATCCCTGGATGCAGAAGTGGCCTTCAATCCGGTGTCATGGCCATAACTCTTCTCAGTCCTTCTTAAATTTGGCATCCGGGGAGAATTTGTTCGTTGGGTCAAAATTCTATACATAAATCCCATCTCTCAAATCTGGTATAATGGCATTCTTTCAGACCCATTTCCTGTGTTCCATGGCACTTACCAGGGGTGCCCTCTTTTACCATTACTCTTTAATTTCTATCTAGAGCCTTTGCTTTATAAGTTACAGCTTAATCCTTCCATTCAGGGAATTTCAGTTGGGGATAGTAGGTATCTTTTGTTGGCTTATGCTAATGACCTTCTGTTACATCTGGAAGATTCGTTCGTTACTCTCCCTCATGTCATCATGGAAATCAACAGTTTTTTGTGGGTCTCAGTTTACAGGCTTAAGGTTAATAAAACCAAAGCGTTACCTTTGAATAACTTGGTGGTCAAAAAGGACATCACTGATATTAGTCTGGCTTGGGAATCATGTAATTTGATTTATCTTGGCATCCATCTGTCCCACTCCATCCCTATGCTGATGAAGGAAAATCTTACCTGGTTGCTCCATGTACTTAAGCTTGACCTGCATAGGTGGTCCTTGCTTCCCCTCTCTTTATGGGGGACAGTAAATGTAATTAAAATGAACGCCTTAACTCATCTGCTGTACTCCCTTGGAATGCTCAGTGTTTTCCTTCCTAAATCCTAGTTCACCAGGTTGTAATCACTTCTCAATTATTTTCTCTGGAAAGGGAAGGTGGTTCACCGTGCTTACCTTAAACTGAGGGCTCCCAGACTAAAGAAAGGTTTATCCCTCCTTAATGTTTTAATTTTATTATGGTGCACTCTAAGTTAAAAAACTATTTCAATGGGGAATGAAGTATCTTGATTCTAATCTCTCATATAGGCCATTATGGCTGAAAATCGAGGCCTCACTGGAACATCATTTTGATGCCCAATTGTGCAGTCTGGTTTGCTGTAGGCTCTCCATGCTTCCTGCTCCTCTATGCTCTACACCACTTGGTTAGTCTTTGAAGGCCCACTCCCAGTGTGAGCGATACTTTAACATAGAATGGGCTAGGGCATTGAAGCAACCAGTGCTAGGTAACCCAAATATTAAAATTGCTGACCGACCAAACTCACCCACTTTTTGTTCTCAGCTGAAAGATGTCTTGATTTCCCAACTTTTTGAAGGAGATAAAATCTTGCCATTCCATTCTGCTAAAGAGCAGTTCTTGCTCCCCGCATCTCACCACTTTAAATATTTACAAATTATACAATCAATTTGTTCCTTTCTATGCTCTCAACCATTGAGAATAATGGACTCTTCATTAGATGGAACTTTCCATCAAATTGTAATGCAACCACACATGGTATCTCTTTACTAAAAGCTGTTCCAGTCTCTAGACTCTACCTCTCCCTCTGGAATCTGTTATTATTGGACTCAGACCCTTGATATACTGGAGGATCCAACCATATGCCACTCAAGTTGGAGGCAATTGTACAAATACATCAAGCAAGATAGGCTTCGGTTGACCCAGGTTCAGATTCTGCATAACATTTATTACTCTCCTTCCAGGTTGCATAAAATGGGTAAATATGGATCCCTCACCTGTAGCCAATGCCATTAGGAATAAGGACATCTTTTCAGTATACTATGGGGCTGTATGAATGTGGTGCCTTTTTGGACTGCCGCTAAGGAGTCACTTGACCCCTTCCTGGAACTTCAAGTCATTTTACCCCTGCTATCTGCCTCATTGATCTCTTTCCATGAGACCTGATAGGATCCCTAAAGCTCATATATCTCTTATATCAGAGGTTGCTAAGCTTATAATTGTGTGCCACTGGTCAGACAATGCAGTTCCATCTCTTCAGGAGTGGCACCAAGAGATTCTAACAGCTTTTATATTATAGAAACATATTGCCAACCATGTGAAACATCCACAGCTATTTCATGCAAGATGGGAGACTCACTATACCCTATTGTCTCTTGCACCAGGAGTGCAGTAGTCTCAACTATCTGCTGTCCTCTTCCCTTTTTACTGAAGCTACTTACACAGATCTCCATACCCCAATTGCCTTCATATTTTCTGTCGGGTATCTCAATTGAGCCACTCCACTGGTTTCATAAACTACATGAGCCAAGTTGGTTGGAAGGGTGAGGGTGGGGGAGGGTTTCATTGGCTATTTCTCTCTTACTGTTTTTTTCTTGGTATTGTTTGTCCTCATCATCTGAGTGTGACTGTTGTGCACCTTTTTCCTTTGTATTTTGCTGTTTATATATCTAGAATATTCAATAAAGCATATTGAATTACAAAAAAAGACAGGTGTGCAAAAAAAAAAAATCATACACCAAGAAATGTGGATGCTTAAAGTGCTTTTAATGAAATCGGGTGCCAACAGAGTACAGAAAAACCACACTCAATTCCTGATGCTTCAGAGCATACTGATCCTTCCTCAAGGGGGCCCCCTTCGGAACCTTGTCAGATTCTAATTTCCACCAGAGCATTGTGACCCAGAACTTCACAGCCTAGTCAGATTCTAGATTCCACCCAAGCATTGTGACACTTTGCTGTTTCTGTAATAATTTCGTTTGTAATAACTACATCTAGTTTACAAATCAGGGAACCCAGTTTCATATATATTTCTTATAACTATATATAAGCAAAGGAGAGACAGCAAAAAGGGAAAAGAAAAGAACAGCAAGTAAAGGCAAGAGTTGACTGCTCAATGCAATAGAAAAGACAAAGATAGTAGGCAGAATTTTTGCTTCAAACTTTCTCTCCACATCACAAATATGACTGGGCCCAGCCAACCCTGTTAGGTATCTTTTCTTTCTGTTGTGTGACTTCCTGCTGACATATATAATGGGTTGCTCCTTCCCATCTATATTCTGGCTAGGGACTGCACATAGGCCTACCTCTGATGGATCTGTTTGCAACAGAAATTGTTCTTCAAAGTCTGGGCTTATTAAAACAGGTGCTGAACATAATGCAGCCTTGATGGCCCTAAAAGCTTCATCACTCTCTGGGGTCCATTTTACATTATTCGGATATCTTTTTTTTGTAATTTCAGTGAAGAGATTGACTAGTTGGGCAAAGCTGAGGACGAATCTCCAGTTTTTAACCAGCCTGCCTTAAAAATGACCTGATATGTTTATTTACATTTAGGGATAGGGCTGTTAGCTACAGCTTCTATCTTAGAACTGTCTGGATTTACCTATCCATTTTCCAAAATATACCCCAAATATCTGGTTTCCTACATGCCCATTGCACATTTGGTAGGATTAATGGTCAGACCTGCATTTTTGATGGCTTGGATAACTGCTCATAAGTGATCCAGATGGCTTTTCCAGTTTGGACTGTACACCACAACGTCATCCAGCTAAGCCGCACAATAACCTGAGTGAGGTGCTAGGACTATGTCCATGTGCCGCTGAAATTTGGTGGGTGCACCATGTAACACAAATGACATGGTGGTGAACTGATAGAATCCAGCAGATGTAGCAAATGCAGTTTTGTCTTTGGATTCTTTAGCTAGGGGAATTTGACAGTAATCCTTGGTAAGATCAAGGGTACTGATGTACTTGGCACTTTACAATCTGTCCACCAAATCATCTGTTCTGGGCAATGGATAGCTGTCAAAATCAGACACTTATTTTCTAAAATCAAGGAAAATTCTTACCTGCCCCCTTCCTTCTTATATACAATCACCATTGATGATGCCCAAGCATTTCTCCACTCCTCTGTGATACCCAATTCTTTCATTTTTTTTTATATTTCCTTAACCACATTTGCTCTTAACCTCTCTGGAATTCTGTATGCCTTTTGTCTAACAGGGCAAGCATTTCCTGTCCTTATTAAATGTGTGACACATTTTGCATGGCTGGGTACCATGGTAAAAGTGCTGTTAAATCTTTTTAGCAAGTTACATGTTTCTGCAGTTTGTGCTCAGGTTAAGGACACATTTATCTTTACAGCATCAGAAGTTACAGTTTGTTCTAGCCTGTTACAAGCTATGTTCATATCATCCTTTTCAAACAAAGTAACTCATGGTGTTTATTTCAACCTATTATTTTAGGAGATTAGCAAGGTATATCTTAGCAGGATCTTTCCGGTCAGGGGTCTCAATCTCATAACTAACTGCCCCAGTACATATTTCTTATAACTATATATAAGCAAGGTAGAGACAGTAAAAAGGGAAAAGGAAAGAACAGCAAGTAAAGGCAAGAGTTGACTGTGCAGTCCAATAGAAAAGACAGAGATAGTTAGCAGTATCTTTTCTTCAAACTCTTTCTACACATCACAAATGGAAAAGGGTCCAAACAGAACTGTCACAGTCATCTGACTGTCAGAGCAGTTCTAAAGACTCAGGCATAAGCTTTGAACCATGGCAGCCCCCAACCTCTCTTGTTCTAGTGCATGCTAAGCTTAGTCCTACTGAAACAAAGGGTTTTCCCCTTCCATAAGAATCTTCCTATGAGTTTGTCAATCTGTTTGAACCATTTACTTGGAATTTTGATTGGCAGGTGGTCTACTAGGTGGAATAGTTTACAGACAGTTACCATTTTGAGGGCCTCAATTTTTCCAGCCAAGGAGAGATGTAGGGGTTTCCATCTGTCACATTTTGCTTTAAGCTCCATTAAGAGGGAAGTGAAATTTAAGTCACATACTTTATTTACATGTAATGAGATCTTAATGCCCAAATAAATCAGGGTATTCCCCTCACCCCTTAGGCCTAGTGGTTTTATTGTAGTTTTTGTACATATGTGGTTAAGGGAAAGGACTTCTGTCTTCGCTCTATTTATCCTAAGACCAGAGATGGCTGTAAAGGTGGACAAAATATCTAGGAGTTGGCATGTAGATTTGGGTGCTTGAGAAGTTAGGACAAGCAGATTGTCTGCATAATGCAAGGTTTTATATTGTTGCTTTGCAGCTTGGATCCTCTGTATCCCCTGATGAGCTCTGATGGCCAAAACCAAAGGTTCAATTGTTATAACAAATAAAGTGGGGAAAGTGGACAACTCTGTTAGGTCCCTTTGGTTAAGGGAAAAGGGTTAGAAAGGGTGGAGTTGGTGAGTTCTCTCGCTAGTGGTTGGAGTAGATGGTTCATTCCTTATTGATGAAATTAGTCCTGAATCCCATGTGTTGGAGCACCTTGTATAGGTACTCCACTCCACGGAGTTGAAGGCCTTTTCAAGGCCAATTGCAATGGCCACAATGGGTGAGGGGATATTTTTAGCTATGTACATGAGGTTGAACAGGGTGCACATATGATCTGAGCTGATCCTACCTTTAATGAAACCCACTTGAAAGGGGTGGATAAGGCTGGGCAGCATACTCTCTAGTCTTGAAGCTAAGTCTTTTGCAAATATTTTACTATCTACTGTAATGAGGGAAATGGGCCTATAACCAGCAGGGTCAGTGAACTCTTTCCCTTTTTTTTAAAGGCTTGTTATGTTAGCCATCCTCATGTTAGGGTGAAAGGTACCAGTGGATGTGGCTTCCAAATATAATCTCTGCAAAACAGGGGAAATCTTCTGGGTTGAATGTTGTAGGAATTCTGTTGGGAATCCATCCCCTTCAGTGTAAGAGATTTAAGAGAGGCTTCAATTTCTGCAACCAATAACAGATCCTCCTGAGTATATCTCTTTGCAGATGACACAAAGATCTGCAACAGAGCTGATGCACAAGGTGGGGTGGAAAGGATGAGAAGGGACTTGGCAAGGTTAGAGAAATGGTCAAATGTATGGCAGCTTAGATTCAATGCTAAGAAATGCAAGGTAATGCACCTGGGAAACAAAAACCCAGGGGAAGAGTACACAATGGGGCTAGATACTAACAACAACAAAAATGGAAAGGGACCTGGGGTAGTCATGTCAGATGACTTAAAGGTGGGCAAGCAATGTGAGAGGGCAGTAAGGAGGGCTGGGGGGATACTGGGATGCATAGGGAGAGGCATCACCAGTAGAAAACAGGATGTTGTTATCCCTCCTTTACAGACAGCTGGTGAGACCCCATCTGGAGTACAGTGTGCAGTTCTGGAGACCCAATCTCTGCAAGGACATAGACAAGATGGAAGCTGTCCAGAGGAGGGCAACTAAAATGGTGCAGGGTCTGCACCAGAAGACATATGCAGAGAGACTAAAGGAGCTTAATATGTATAGCCTCCAGGAAAGGAGGGAGAGGGGGGACATGATAGAAACTTTCAAGTACCTCAAGGGAATCAACAAAGTCCAAGAGGGTAGCATCTTTCAAAAAAAGAGGTGTGCAAGAACAAGGGGGCACAATTTGAAGATGGGGGTGGCTCAGAGGTAATGTAAGGAAGTATTTTTCACAGAGAAGGTTGTGGATGCATGGAATGGCCTTCCAGAGGAGGTTGTGGAGTCAAAAACAGTGGTTGAATTCAAGCATGCATGGGACAGTCATAAGGCAATTCTGGGGGTGGGGGTAGAAAGAAGTAGGCTGCTGATTAACTAGGATCTGCAGCTTATCCATTAGGTAGGGAAATGGGCAGACTGGGTGGGCCAAGCAGTCCTTATCTGCCATCAAATTCTATGTTTCTATGAACTTAATCAGGTGTGGACTTGAGGAGCTGTACAGGTTGTAAGAAGGCTGCAAAGAGCTGGTGGTCAAGAGAACATTTGAAGCTGTAAAGTGAATTGTAATTGTCTTGCACAATGTGGTTGGTCCGTGAGTCTTTATTGCAGACTTGACTAGCTGTATTTTGAAGGCCTGCAATGTATCTCTCTGATTGCTGTTTTTAAAGGTAGTAGGCAAGTACTTTGCTGCACTTCTGTCCTCCTTCCCAGTATCTTTGTTGAAGCCTAAAGATGGCCAGTTTGGCTTTTCTGACCTATATGGTCTCAATTTCAAGCCAAATACCCAGTACCTCTTGTGAAGGGGCTGAGCTTTTTGTGCCTTTATGGACAGCTTTGAGGGAAGTCTCTTTTTGTTGGAGCTTCTCTTCCAAATTCTTGAGGTGCGCTTTCTTCTCCTTCTTGCGCTTAGCAGCATAGCCTATGATAAGTCTCCTCATGGTGGCCTTAAAGGCCTTTCATAGGTTACTTACAGAAGTATGGTCATCATCATTTATCTGAATATAAGCTACAGCTTCACCTTTCTTTATCCAAGTTTTAAAGTGTGGGTCTAACATCAGTAAGAGATCAAGAATCCAGAAGGGGGAACTGTGGATTACTGGGCCTCAAAGAATCATCACTTATATTGGAGCATGGTCTGATGGAACTCTGGGGTTGATCATGACATCTACTATCATTGAGATTAGGGGTTAAGATGCCAAACAAAAATTGAATCTGCTATAAGATTGGTGGGAGCTGAGCAGCATGTATAATCATAGGTTCTTTGAAGGAATAGTCTCCAGACATCTGTTAGTGCCTTGTCCATCATCCACATCTTAACCGCTTGTGCGGCTTTCATATGTGGATCAGAAACCTTGTGCCTATGATCGATAAGATAGTCAAGTACAAGGTTAAAATCACTGCCAAAGAGGAGGTGAGCATTTTGATCATTAAATAGTGTGATTTGGTTAGCCAGGTGGTGAAAAAAGGTTGGGCATCTTCATTAGGCATATAGAGGTTTCCCAGTGCCAGTGGTCCAGAGGGGGTGTTAAAGAGGGCCAGGACTTATCTCCCATCCATGTCTTTGACTGTTGGTAGCAATTACCATTGAAGGAAGCTGTGTTTGAGGATAGAAACCCCAATTTTTATGTAGTTGGCTGAACTATGGACATCAGTGCCCACTCATTCCTTTTTAAACTTTTGTGCATCTGCTGTGAGCAGCTTAGCTTCCTGCAAGAAGGCAACCTGGTTGTGGAGCCTTTCAAGGTTTGTGAAGACATGTTTCCTTTTCAACGGTGAGTTCAAACCTCTGATATTCCAACTAAGGAACTGTATGTCAGCCATTAGGAATCTTGAGGTATATGATCCTGTTCAGATGGGCACTGGGTGAAAAGGGTGCAGGTTTAAGAGATGACACCAAGGACATTATGCTATCCCTGTTCCAATACCCAGCACTCCAATAACTCCAGACTTCAGTGATACAGTGGTACATACTTGAGTCAAGACAAATATGAGGGCTTTCATAGAACATATTGAAACAACAATAGTAACCAGAACTACATACATAGACAACTCAGTCGGATGTGAGAGGAAATTACCTTGGCCCTTGGTATTAGGCTGAAGATTCCTGTTCGCAATCCTGGGCTCAGGTCCAGCGGGGAAGGTGGGTAACATTGATCAGCAGTAGATCACCTGGCTACTCCTGATCAGATTGCAATGGGCTTACCTACTCAGGACTACAGTATACTTAGTACCAGGAAGTGGTGCATATGGGGAATTAAGGCTGGGTGAGGACCAGACTTGATGACTTTGAAGTGATAGTCCATGGGGCATATGATTGGGATTCTGGGTTCAGGGCAGTGGTCCCTCCCTGGGGTATAAGAGGAGGTGGAGACATTTCCTAGCAATAACCATAATCTGGTATGGGGAAGGAGAAATCAACAATATACGGACATCTGAGGAAGAAGTTGGTAAAATGCCCATTCAGGTAAGTCGAGCTGATCCCTTCGGAGAAAATTTAGAGGTTTCCTATTAGGTAGTGGGTGGGGTAGCGTTCAGTTATGCTGGTGCAGTGGGAGTTATTTCTCATCAATTTCTGTACTGTATATATGATACCTGATGTTCATGTGCTGAGAGGCTGAATCATCGCAATCCAGAAGTGAGGGATGCTAATATGTCTGAACTCTCATAATTGAAGAGCAAGTGGATCACTTCAGGATTGGGGGGAGGGTAAACTTAAGGAATTATAGGTGTGGGATGTGAGTTTGACTCTAAATTTCTCATGAAATATGCTTTGCAGTAAGTAATTCTTTTAACTGTAATAGGAGTTTTAGACATACAACAGCCATATGTGCATTTAACAATTAATATACCAGGTGAGCAAGCACTGTCCATTGACTTTTGTTCCCTTTGTCCACACTACTCTCTGCAGAACATGAACCATAGTTGGGGGGCAGGGGTGAAAATGTATCTTCCTCTTGTGATTAAAGCCATGGTAAATACTCAGATCTAAAGCATTCAGCCGATCACAACAGGAGTTTGTGCTCGATATTTTTAGGACTAGAGGATCAGCCTGGGATTTATTGCTCAAGCCTCATTCCCAAGGTGATGTTTGGATTGCTATCTGTAGTATTTGCCAGTGTTGGGGTCCTAGAATCCATTTACTTGCAGGCATTTGTATAGGAAATCTGTTGCTGGGTCCTAGAATTGCCAGCGGCCATGCCTGGAGCCAAATAAGGACATAGGGCCCTTTCAGTCAGGTTCATGGGGCCCCACCAAAACCCCTGGTTGGCAATAATAAAAGAAAAATCACAAGCCTTCAGTTACTCATGGGTCAGCGCCAAAGAGGCCTATCACCATGAGCCCAACTCAAAAACGTATTGTCCATCCAGAGACTGGGAGGTGCAAACGGCTGCCACAAAGTCTCTGCTCTACTTTTGAGAATAGAAAAACAGGACACAGTCCCCCCATCTCTAAACCCAAACTAGATCAATATGGAGAGGAAGAGGTGGGTGAAAGTTGCCAATTCCACTTCCGCTGAACTTTTGCAAAAATTTGAACATTTTGTGGACTTTTCCAAACTTCCACTATTGGTGAGATTGGAACCTTCTGTATGTGTTTGGTGGATTTTTGGCCCTGTTCCACAGAACATTTTGGCAGAATTGTGGAAAAATACACACGAACTGTGGACAAACAATGTTGAGGATTTTTTTTTCCTGCAGTTTAATGAATTATTACTCAGTACATGTAATTATTCTGCAGTTCAGTGATCAGTTCTGTGGACTTTTTTTCTCCTCAGTTTAATAAAATAATCTGTAATTTATACATTTATTCTGCCGTTCTAGGTCAGAATTGCCAAAAAAGTTGCTAATTTGATTTCTGCACTTTCGCGGATACAAAAATCTGACTTTTGCAGAAATTCCACCGGTGTAAGTTTTTTTTTGCACACCTCTACAGAGGAATGATGGCATCTCCACCATCAAGAAGGTCACATTTGGAGATATGCCCATGTATCGCGGCCACCTGACAATTCACTTCAGCACCCAGGGATGAGTTCTGGAACTGCAACAGAGGTAAAGGGGTAACTATGTGACCTGACCAGAGACCCAATGCTATTGGTAGAGTTAGTGGGGATTGTTTAACGTATATGTCTTTTAGGATCATGGAATGAGTAATACACCAGAACACAGGGTGCTTGGGGGGGGTCACTTGATTATGGGTGGGCAGTCTCCTTGTTCTGTGGCACCGGTCCCTGTTGGGGAGGTAGAGCAGAGATATCAGATGTCAAAAAGGGATGCAGTTAAGGTCTGAGATGAATTAAAAGAAAAAGACCAGCTTCAGCCACAGTTTAACACGATGCCCTGCAGCCACCACCATTCATCTTATTCCCTCACCTTTTCTATGCACGAGCACACAGGTAGGATCAGGGAAGAGGACAAATGGGAGAGCGGCACAAGGAAAAGCTGTCAGTGCTGTGTATGAGGCAGCATGGCCAAGATGGTGCAAAGAAATGACAGGGTGAAGGGAGAGACTTGGGGGGTTCTTAGTGTTGGAACCCACTCAAGAGGGAGCAGTCGTAGACCTGGTACTCTCAAACAGGGACAGAGAGACTTGGGGGTTCTTAGTCTTGGAACCCACTCTGGAGGGAACAATCTTAGTACTCTCAAATGGGGATGTAGAGAGGATTGCAGATTTAGAAGTGTGTAGCCATTTGGGAACAAGTGACAACAAAACAATGTGGTTCATGATAAACAAGCTGTAGAGTCAAGCCAAACAAAAGTGAGGGTATTGGACTTTATGAAGGATGACTTTGGCAAAATGGGAGAGTGCCTCAGAAAAGCACTAGCAAACAGGGAAGAAGGAGGGGTGGAGGAACAATGGGGAAAAATGAAAACTGCCATCACAGAGGCAACAAGCCTTTGAGTGAAGCAAATAAACAAAACTAAATGAAGGAAAAAAACACTATGGTTCTCAAAAGAGGTGGTGGGGAAGGTTAGGGAGAAGACGATAGCATTCAGGATGTACAGTATAAGGAAACACAGAAGGAGCAGGACAGAGAACTGTATCAGTTAAAGCAGAAGGAAGTGAAGAAGCAAATCAGAATAGCAAAGGCCCAAACCGAGGAAAAGATAGCCAACTAATTTAAGAAGGGGGATAAAACCTTTAATAGGTACAGTACATTAGGGAGAGAAGAAAGACCAGGGGAAGGAGAGTGAGGCTTAATAAAGGGAAAAGGAGTGGACAGAGGGTGACAGTGAAAAAGCAGGGATATGGAACAAATACTTCTGTTCAGTATTCACAGAAGAAAAGGAGGGGGAGGTATCTAAACCAAACAACAGAAGCACCCTGGATGGGATGTTGATACCAGTCCATTCACAGAAGAAAGGGTCCAGAAAGAACTCCTAAAACTCAAGGTCGACAAAGCAATGAGGCCTGATGGAATTCACCACAGATTTCTAAAAGAACAAATGAGAGAACTAGTGACACCACTGACTACCCTTTTTAACAAATCATGAGAGAATGGTATGGTACCTGAGGACTGGAGGAGGGTGGATGTGATTCCCCTTCACTAAAGTGGTAGCAAGGCAGAGGCAGGAAACTACAGGCCTATTAGTTTGACCTCAGTGGTAGGGAAAATTATGGAATTACTTCTGAAAGAAAGAACTGTTGACTACATAGAGGCCAGCAGGGCACAGGACCCAAGACAGCTTGGATTATCAGAGGAAAGATCATGCCAGATGAATCTAATAGATTTCTTTGACAGAGTGACCAAAGTAGTAGACTATGAAGGGGCTGTGGGGACCTTGTGGGTGATATTCCTGCTGCAGTTCTGGCTGCTCCAGTTCATGCTGCTGTATTGCAGCAACAGAAATCCCTTCCTTATTTGGGGGGGGGGGGGGGGGAGGCGGCAGCAGTTTCTCAGTTTAAAGCACACCTGTAAATGTGAATAACTGCTGCCCAGCCCCACTGTTTATGGACTCCTAATGCTGCCCCTCCATAACCACAAAAATGTAAAATAAAGAAAAAGAGAGAAACAAAGTCAGAAGAACTCATAAACACACTCACACACACACACAACTAGAGAAACTGCAAAAAACCAAAAGATACATGAACAAAATTTAGTAATGCAGAAAATAAAGAAAGATAAGGATTAGAACTCAGAAAAGTGGAAAATATTAAACTCTAAAGATACATTGCTATTGTAGATGCTCTCTCACTGTTTATGAGACTGTCTCCTTCAGCTACAACTGCCAAAATGAAAGTGAAACATTCACTTCCTACATGCCTGGAGTCTCCCATGTGACCTGCAGTAAGTGAATCATGTGACAACCCATGTTTTTCATTAACTTTGTAGTTACTAACAAAAGTCAAAATTAACTTCTAAGTTTTTGAAATTTACTGGTGAAGTTCCATAGCCAGAAGCCAGTTTTACAAAATGTTTTATGGCACTAGGTTGGTGACTTTGCAGGGAATTCGTAGGCAGCATAAAACTTCACAACATCTCTAATTCATAACATAGCTTTAAATTATACCCACATGGAAAAGTCCTACACTGTATTTTGTTAATATGTAGACTGTATCAGAATATGCTTAAATATATCACATATTTCAAATATCTGTGCATTTCCCACTTACATTTTAGATACTTGCAGAATTCAATTAGATATGTCTTATGCTTGATATTGATATACTAAATGTATTATTATAGTTTTATGCAAGCATAATTTTGCTCTGTAATTTCTACAATAAGTTTGTTATCAAACATGTGTTTTCAATATATTAGAGATGTATTTTATGGGATAGATTTCATATATATTAAGATGGGTTTAGCCTGACATACATCTGGAAAGTATCTGTAATAAACTGTATGTATTATTTATCATACCTCTCTCTCTCTCTCTCTCTCTCTCTCTTCTCTCTCTCTCTCTCTATATATATATATATATATATATATATATATATATATATATATATATACTGATAATACATTTTAAATATGTTTTATACAGAAAATAAAATATGTTTTATAGTTTATAAATGTGACTGGAATATATACTACATATGCCTAAATAATATATATATAAACTACATTCTGTAAATATTTATTAAATACACTGTTTCTACATATCTTATAGTGTTAACAGTACTCATGGTAAAAGTTAGGCACACACACACACACACACACACTCACGCTCACACACACACACACACACACACACACACACACACACATGATCAGGAACTCCAGAAGACAATTCTTACATTTTCCACCTCAAAGTTTATTTGTACAATAAATAAAATGTTGTAAAACCAAAGACAAAAGTAGAAATAGTAAAAAACAGACCTCCCCACAGGACTGAGATTTTAGCACAGGATCATAATGTTGTGGTTAAAAACCAAGCACATCAAGAATGCCACATGCAAATCAGCATGTGGTATAGTAATGTCAGCACAACACACCGACCAGAATGAATAAGGCGCACATCTGTGCACTGTCTTTATTTTTGCAGTGGGCTATGCCTGCACCCCTGATGTGGAGAGGCTTTGCCTCCCACACCCCCTGGACTAAATATAATTAACTCCAGGGGGCATGTACTCTGGGGAAACAAAAAAGCAGAGCAGGGAATATTTTTTGGTTCTGCAAACAAAAGCTGCATCATAGTGGGACCTGGGGAGAACCAAAATGCAGCCCCTTATCACTGATGCCACCTGATGCAGGTGCTCTAACCACTCCACCAATGGAGCGGCTCAACCAGGCACCACCCCAGCAGTGTCCTTCATCTTCCCAAGTGGCAGCCTACTGTGACAGGGGTATCGGTTCTTACTGCATGCTGACAGGACCCCTGTTGCTGTAGAACCATATGCAATTCTTACAGCATGGTATTGCATGTGTGGTTTTGCATCACAGGTATTGTCAGTCAATAGTTTTTGTGTGGCATTTTTCAGAACTGTTCTGACTTGTATAAGCCACAGTTGTGTAAGCAGATTCAAACAGAAAGGCCTTATCTTTTGAAGGTAAAGGTTGCGTTTGTGAAACTGAACTTGGAGCTGGGAAGAACACACAATCTTGAACTAGGAACTAGAAAACTGGAGGACTAAGGCACAGTCTTGCTCAAATTCAGAGGGAAGTGGGCCCTACTTTTAATTTTACATTGATTTTTGCTTGTTTGAATCAAGAAGGGGTTTGCAATACTGCTGATCTTTTTGTAGATTGCTACTTTACTTACACAGGGATTAAAATACTGCTGATTGTTTTTTTTTTTCCTTTTCTGTGAATCTGGTGCCTTATTTGTAGCTTGATAGTATTTTGGTGACTTTTTGCAACAAACATTTAAGTTTTCGCTGGTGTGTTCTTTTTAATTCCTGAAGTCAGTTGAGTTGTGTATTAGAGCCACACAAAACCTCAGAAGGTTCAAACTGGATTGCTCTGATTGTCCTCACAGCAAAGAACAGGTGAATTGCCCAAACTCTCCCCTCCCCCATTCCCATCCTCCCCAGTTGATGTACCTTTATGGGGTAAGTCAGGAAGGTGTGGCAACTTCCTGCTCAGGCACAAAACAGGGTGGAGTGTGCACAGAAGGCAGCCAGGCAGCATTGCATAAGCTGGGAGGATATCTTCTTGTGATTGCTATTGTAAAAAAAAAAACTTGGGGGTTCCTAGTACATAGTCCCTAGAAAAAGGGTTACACTTCTATGGGGAAGTGAGGTTCCCTAACTGCGAAAAAGAACCACACAATTTCAACAGGGAGGGAGTAAGACATGTGGAGAGTGATACAATGCACTGGCTTTGGGGTGGCAGTCTTCTGGGAGACATTCTGGAGGCTGTGATGCTGCCCTATTTTCAGACACCTCTCTGCTCTGAGGGAGGAGGTTGCCCATTTTCAGGCCATCCTGGCAAGGAGTAGGGAAACCTCCCCCACCCTGGACCTGGTAAGGGATTGGGAAATATCCTCCCCCACTCAGTGACCACCAGGGCTGCTGCCACTACCTCAGAGATTGCCAATAATAAGGACTGGATGGACTACCGTGGGCTAAGGGAGGGTGAGGGTGGTGGAACAGATATGCATCCCTCCAGTTGTACCTCTCCACAATACATATATGTTTCTGGTGGAGAGTTGTTCCTCTATGGATGCACCCACAGTGGAGACCAAGGAGGATGTTGTGAATCTTCACAAAGGAGACCCACAGGAGGGTGGCATAGGATCTCACTGGGTAAGGAAACAACTACTGGTGGGGTACACAATTGTTAGGGGGTTAGAACTGGGGGAGGGAGGGGGAAAGAGAGGTAAGATGCCTGCTGGGAGCCATGGCATGGAGGGGCAGGAAGCTGATCCTCAACATCCCAGTAGCAGATGCACAGGGAAAGGGAGCTGGATGTCATTGTCCACCTAGGGATAAATGACCTAGCTGGGAATAGGATGAGAGCTGTGCAGGATGAGTTTGTGGAATTGGGGAGGAGCCATAGACAAGAAGAATGCATGGTAATCTTCTTGAGGTGCAGCCTGTCTATGGCATGGGTGAGGCTAGGGTACTCCACACCCTGAGATTCAATGAATGGTTGAAAAATTGGTGCAGCGCACAGGGATTTGGCTTCATTGGGGACTGGGAGTCCACCTGGAGGGATACAGGCCTATACTGGCATGATGGTCTGTATCTGTCCAGGATGGGAACCAGGATCCTAGGTGATAGGTTTAAATGCTTCATTGGCAAGCTTTTAAACTATCCAAGGGGGGAGGCACTGAAAAGGAGCAGGGAATCCCCAACCTTCCCCCACAAAACAGGGTCATTAGCAAGGTTAACACCAAAGTGGAGAGGTCAATAGGGGGCAGGGGTAAATGGAGTAAAAAGCAACTGCAGTAAGTACTGGGAAAGGTCTACAAGGGGTAAGGCCATCACATAATGGAGGGCAATGAGTAACAATGCCCATAGTCTGGATAACAAGCTTCCTGGCCTTAATGGAAGAAGGATGCCTGGATATTGTGGCAGTCACAGAAGCCTGGTTCACAGAGAACCATGATTGGGATGTCAACATTCCAGAGTACACAATCTATAGGAGGGAGAGGGAGGGTAAAAGAGGAAGAGGAGTAGCTCTCTACATAAGGAAAGGGATCAGAGCAATGGAACTAAAAGGTAAACAGGGAGGACAGGGGACACTGTGGGTCTCCTTGGAGACAGGAAATGGCACCACAATCCACACAGGGGTTGTATATACAGACAGCCATCTCAGGGAGAGGAAATGGACAAGAAATTGATAAGAGGCATCCTTAGAATGTCAGAAAAAGGGGAGATATTGTTGATGGGGGACCTGAATATGCCAGATGCTAACTGGAGCACATTTTCTGCAGTCACATCCAAGAGCTGAGTCATTCTTGATGCCCTACAGGGGGCATGCCTCAGGCAACTAGTGTTGGAACCCACTCAGGACGGAGCAGTCTTAGACCTGGTACTCTCAAATGGGGATGGTGAGAATATCTTGGATTTAGAAGTGTGTAGCCAACAGGGAACAAGCGACCACCAGACAGTGTGATTCACAATAAACAGAGCTATAGAGTCAAGCCATACAAAAGCAAGGGTACTGGACTTTCGGAGGGCTGACTTTGGCAGAATTGCAGATTACCTAAGGAATGCACTAGCAAAAGGGCAGGAAGAAGGGGTGGAGGAACAATGGAGAAAATCAAAACTGCCATCACAGAGGCAAAAAGCCTTTGTGTGAATCAAAAAGAAAACAAAACAAAACAAAGGAAAAAAACACTATGGTTCTCAAAAAAGGTGTCGGGAAAGGTTAGGGAGAAAAAGATAGCTTTCAGAAAGTATAAGGAATCACAGAAGGAGCATGACAGAGAACTGTACCAGTTAAAGCAGAAGGAAGCAGGGAAGGCAGTCAGAATAACAAAGGCCCAAACCAAGGAAAAGATAGCCAACTCAGTTAAAAAGGGAGCTAAAACCTTTTATAAGTACTGTACATTAGTGAGTGAAGAAAGACCAAGGAAGGGATAGCGAGGCTTGATAAAGGGGAGTGGATGTGGGCAGAGGGTGACAGTGAAAAGGCAGACATACTGAACAAATACTTTTGTTCAGTATTCACAAAAGAAGAGTAGGGGGACATACCTAAACCAAACAATAGACACACTCTGAATAGAGGGCTCAATACCATTCCATTCACAGAAGAAAGGGTCCTGAAATAACTTCTAAAACTCAAAGTGGACAATGCAAAGGGGTCTGATGGGATTCACTCCAGAATTCTAAAAGAACTAAGGAGAGAACTAGTGACACCATTGACTACCCTTTTTAACAAATCATGGGAGGAGGGTGTCATACCTGAGGACTGGAGAAGGGCAGATGTGAGTCCCCTTCACAAAAACAGGAGCAAATTAGAGGCAGGAAACTACAGACCTGTTAGTTTGACCTCAGTGGTAGGGAAAATTATGGAATCATTTCTGAAAGAAAGAATAGTTGAGTATCTAGAGGCCAGCAGGGCACAGGACCCAAGGCAGCATGGAGTCATAGCAGGAAGGTCATGTCAGATGAATCTAATAGATTCCTGTTACTGAGTGACCAAAGTAGTTGACCTGGGAGGGGCTGTGGACATTGCCTATCTAGAATTTAGCAAGGCATTTGATACAGTCCCACACAAAAGTCTAATAAACAAGTTAGTCAGTCTGGGGGTGGGTCCCAGGGTGGTAGCCTGGGTAAAAAATTGGCTGAACAACAGGATGCAGATGGTAATAGTAAATGGAGTCCACTCTGAAGAAAGGGGGGTTACTAGTGGGTACCGCAGGGTTCAGTACTGGGTCCGGTCCTCTTTAATGTCCTTGTAAGTGACATTGCAGAGGGACTGGAAGGAATAGTATGTCTCTTTGTAGATGACACAAAGATCTGTAATAGGATTGATGCACAAAGTGGGGGTTGAACGGATGAGAAGGGACTTGGCAAGGTTGGAGGAATGGTCAAAAGTATGGCAGCTTAGATTAAGTGCAAAGACATGCAAAGTAATGCACCTGGGAAACAAAAACCTAGAGGAAGAGTACACAATGGGAAGGAGATACTAACAAAAACAAAAATGGAAAGGGACCTGGTGGTAGTCATATCAGATGATCTAAAGGTAGGCAGGCAATGTAAGAAGGCAGTAAGGAGGGCTGGAGGATACTGGGATGCATAGGGAGAGGCATCACCAGTAGAAAAGAGGAAGTTGTCATCCCTCTGTACAGACAGTTGGTGAGACCTCATCTGGAGTACTGCATGCAGTTCTGGAGAACCCATCTCCTCAAGGACATAGACAGGCTGGAGGCAGCCCAGAGGAGGGCAACTAAAATGGTGCAGGGTCTGCACCAGAAACCATATGAAGAGCAACTAAAGAAGCTTAACATATATACCCTTGAGGAAAGGAGGGAGAGGGGGAGACATGATAGAAACTTTCAAGTACCTCAAGGGAATCAATAGAGTCCAAGAGGGTAGCATCTCTCAGAAAAATAGATGTGCAAGAACAAGGGGACACAATTTGAAGATAATGGGGGGATGGTGCAGGAGCAAAGTGAAGAAGTATTTTTTTTCACAGAGAGGGTGGTGGACGCATGGAATAGCCTCACTGAGGAGGTTGTGGGGTCAAAAACAGTGGGTGAATTCAAGAATGCATGGGACAGACATAAGGCAATTATGGTTGGGGGTGGTTGGAAGTAGGCTGTTGGTTAACAAGATCCGCAGCTTATTCAATAGGTAGGGAAATGGGCAGACTGAGAGGGCCAAGCGGTCCTTATCTGCCATCAAATTCTATGTTTCTATGTTTCTATGGTGGTATACAGCATTCATTCAAATGATGGGATATTGATCAGTGGGGTGCCACAGGGCTCAGTACTAGTATTGATGCTCTTCAATGTCTTCATAAGTGACATTGCTGAGGACCTGGAAGGGAAAGTTTGCTTTTTTTTTCAGATAACTCCATAATCTGCAGTAAGGTGGATACTCGAGAGAGGGTGTAGAGAATGCACAGGGATTTGAGGAAATTCAAGATGTGGTCAAGAACATGGCAGTTGAGGTTTAATGCCAATAGATGAAAAAGCATGCACCTGAGACTTAGGAACACAGGAACTGAGCATAGGATGGGGGAGGTACCGATGGTCACTAAACAGCAAGCTACCGTAGGGTTACCATATCCTATTACCACAAAGTGGAAGGCAGTGTGACAAAGTAGTGGGTAGGGCTAATGTGATGCTGGGGTGCTTATGGAGGGTTATCTCAAGCAAGAGGAGGGAGGTGGTGTTGCCAAGGTGTCACTCACTGGTAAGACCCCTCCTAGAGTACTGTGTCCACCTTTGGAGGATGCACCATAGAAAGGACATAGATAGGGTGGAGGCAGTCCAGAGGAAGGCATTGAAAATGGTACCAGGGATGCATGAGAAGCCACATGAGGAGAGATCTCAACAAGCACACCTAGGAAGAGAGAACAACAAGAGGTGATATGCTAGGGACCTGCAAGTAACTCACAGGGTGAAAAGGGTGCAGAAGAGGAGTCTCTTTCAAATGAGAAAGAGCACCAGGACAAACGGACATGGGTTGAAGATGGGGAGAGGAACTTAAGAGAGATGTGAGGAAATATTTATTCACTGAAAGGGTAATAGATGCCTGGAACAGACTGCCAGCAGAAGTAGTGGAGATGAAAACAGTGGAGTACTTCAAACATGCATGGGATAGACCTATGGGTGTATTACAAAACAGACAGGAAGAATCATTCTGTAACTTCATTTATAGGTTGTATTGCACACTTCTAATAGTCCATAAATTCAACCCTGCATTTTTCCCAATGTGTGGAAGTGCACAGAATTAGGCTCATACTTTCACTATTTTTGATCATGCCCTATCTTGCAGTCCTTTTGGTCTAACATAGCACCTGAGCTCTCAGCCTTAATGGGGAGTCAGATTCCATTGACGCCTCATCTGATGCTCTTTGGCATATAAGATCTATGAGTGGAGGGATGGGTCTTGTTGTCTAGATGAACCCAAGTGCTGCTGATATTGGTGTGGAATTGTATCTTAAGCACTTGGGTTTCAGAGACCACGCCTACAGTTCAACAGTGGCGCAATTTAGCCATCCAGACATTGACATTGGAACGTGTCTCATTTATGGTTAAAGGGAGAAGTGAGCAATTATTTACTACCTGGGACCCTTCCCTATAGAAGCCCAAATATTACAAGAAGAGTTGCAATAAGTTTGTTTAGTGTGAGGAATGAGATTGTAGGGCCATGATATGAGACTGGAGGGAGGAAGGTTCAGGAAGGAGATGAGGAGACACTTTTTTACGGAGAGGTTGGTAGCTGGGTGGAATGCATTACCAGTGGAAGTGGTATCCAGTAGAACAGTGGACTGATTCAAAAGGGTCTGGGACAGGGCAAGAGGGAGGGTCAAGGGAGTGGAAGGGTGGGAGGGAGGTGGCTGCAGAATAACGGTGCTAGCTGCACATTCAGATTTGGTAGACCACTAGGTCTTTATCTGCTGGCAAATTTTGTATGTTTGTATGTTCGTAGGAAAGCTGGGAATGAGTTTGGGAAGTCTGCAATGAAGTGGCACACCTCCCACCAGCTGGGCAAATCAGCGTCATCAGTTTGGTATTGGCCCCTTCTAGGTAAATAGACAACTGTGGAATATATGGAATATATAGCTTTGTTTTGTTTTTTAATATAAGTTATAGTCTAGATAATAGATGTTATACATATTTTGATAATGAAGACAAGGACATAATGAACTGGATCCTTATGTATGTAGTTATGATGAGTTAATTTATTGTTGGTTGTGTGAATGTAATTTTTGTTTTTTATTAATTGGTTGAAAACATCAATAAACAAATTATGGCAAAGAAAAATAATAAAAATAAAGACAGAGAAGAGTCACCAGAGACTAGTTCAGGTCTGTGTAGATAGATTAGGAAGGGAACATCTGGGCAGACTGGATTGACCAACGGTCCTTTTCTGCTGACAATGCCTATGTTTCTATGTTTCTAAATGGTTTATAACTGTGTGGAGGATATTTACTCCCAGGTAACTTGTTCTTTTTCTATTAAGTTGTAATCCGTCTCTATGGTACCAGATATTTTTGGCCCAAAAGGTATCCCTGGGATGGATAAATTGCAATCCCTGTTGTTTGCACCATCCCTTCATCCAGGTGTTCACTTTCATGACTGTTGGCTGGTGGCCTATTGAAAACCTAAGAACTGGCAGGATTTCACTGACCTAAATATTTGTGCTTTTTGTTTTGAGAATTTCTTCCAATTTTTTTGTAATCTTCTTTAATATTCTCAGCAGGTTTTCTACCAATGTTGCTTGTCCCTATACGGACAACTACCATGTCATCTTTCAAGCTGCCTAGTATTCTAGTGGCCATTTTGTTGACATTTTCTGTCTCGAGTCCTAGTAAACAATTAACCATGATCAGCTTCTTATTTCCTTCACAAATAATTGAATCAGTTAAATACAGGAGGGAATCATCGAATATGGCTATGTCCTTAGTGGTAGTTTAATCTGGAGGAGGGCAAAGGTAGTGGGAAGGATGTATCCCTTAATGGATCATATCTATTATTAAGTTGTACTCCTGGGGAGTTAAAACTTCATGTCTACTTCTTTTTACATCTTCTACACTGGACCAACATCCAGATTTCATAATCAGTGTCAACTTCCCTTCTCTTTATTTCCATATATTGATTAGATCCTTTAAAATCTTTTACTTCAGAATACAGATTGAGGGGCAGAGGAAAGAGGAGTTGTGCTTGTTGTATGTAGAACTGGTTGATAAATTCTTCTAAATTCCTGATATCTTTTGGCATTTTTCATTCACCCTTAAATGTGCATAATTCCATAACTAATTCAGTGGTACACAAATATCTACTGCAGCAAAAGTTTGAAATACAGGGGTTTTCATTTAGTACTGTATATCAAAACATTTGCTTTGGTTGCACTGGGCCAGCTTTTGACTGTTACTTGCCAATGACGTTAAAATGTTGCCTGTAGAGGTTGGTCCATGCTTATTAGTTTTTGGTTTATTTCTTTTTCTCAAAGCAGACAGATAGTATGAGAATGGGACAAGAGACAGATTGCACCAAAAACAAGGCACTATATTCTGATCAATAAGCCACAGCAAATGATTGAGGGAAAAGATACAATACCTTCAGTTTAGAGTCTGACAGAATTTTGTGGCCTCCCATGCCTCCCAGGTAGACACACTGGCGCTTTCCTTAGCTGAACAGCACTGGTACTATAAGGATGATTATATGCTGAATATGAGTTTTACAATTACTTTATGCATAAAGGCATGTAGGTGGCTGTGTGTCATCACAGGGCTGTTCATGGGGGACTCTGGGTAAAGTATGGCTGGCAGAGGTGGCAGGATCAACCAGTTAAATGCAAGGATTTTTAACAAGTACAGAAGATCCAGTCACAATGCAATGCAGTAACTTGTAGTAAATGTCATGTCACAAAATACTGCAGAATAAAATGCCTTAATTGCCATTTAATTACTCAGGTCCTTGTAGCATGCTGTAGCATTTTGTAATAGACTGCAGCCTTACTGCATTGCATCCTGGCTGGTGACACTGTAGGTAAAGTAAAAATTACACTTGTTCTACAGATTTATAAGTTGTGACATATAGGTCCAGTACTTTTGTTATAGGGAGCTGAGACTTCCCTTTTAATAAAGTCTAAGGAATGGACAAAGTACAGCTGATAAATTCTATAATTCAAATGACTTCGCATAGTGGAACCACAGATAAATCCTCTAAATGTGGCTCCATGCCTATATCAATACCCTTGTAAGTTACCCTATACATGGAGTTGCTCCTATCATTTAGAAGGAGAGGGAATCTAATTCCATGCTGCATTACAGAAAATGCTTTAGGTCCTCATTGAGCCCACTGGTTAGGGTAAAAATCCATTTATATTACATCTGTAGGAGTCTTTTTGTTATGCTCCACATATTTTATTCAGTGTTACCAATTCAATTCTAGTAAATAAACCCCCATCTATTTTACCTTCATGCATATGTTGAAACTTGTCACCTAATGGGGAATCCATTCTGTTGTGAACAGTGTCTGTTATGGGCTCCAGTATCTATCCTTAACCTGTCGTATAGTACTCCCAATATAGATCTTATTGTACAGACACTTAATGAAATATATCACAAAGCATGTGGTGCATAGGGTAAGTTCATGAATTTCAACAGTGAAGCCTGTTACTGGGTGGGTGAACCTACTCCTCTGTGTTGTTATACAAACACTACATCTACTGTAGTAATAAAAAACCCTTAGGGTGTTGTGGCAATCATGGGAAAGGTCACTAAAGAGGTCACTTAATTTGACTGTGCACTAATTTGTCCATAAGATTAGTGCATTTTCTAAAAGTAACTCTTGGCACTCCCACAGTCATGCTGCAAGATCAAGTTCACTTTTCAAGACTGGACCATTTTTCCAAATCACATTACCAATCTACCCCACAAGATGGTTATGCTCAGAGATAAATGTGAGCATTTGGTCTGCCAATGTGTCTTCATGCTTAGGAGTTAATAAAAATTTCCTGTTCAATTCTCTAGTTTTTCTAAAGGCATTTTCTAACTCTTGGGGCTAGTCTCTCTCAGAAATCTGCAGCTGAACTCCTCCCAGTGTGTGTCAAACCCTTAATATTAGTGGAAATTCTGCAAATATGCAGAAATTGGTGGTAGAACATGAAGTCCTAAAGCCATTGGTGATGTTCTACTCTGCCATGAGTAATTTACTTATTGTTGTGCTATTCCTACACCCCACAGTGCTAATCTTCTTAATGGTGTCCCTACAGAGGGTAAGATCCAAGAAATACAATATTTCTCTATACAGTGTGTGAGTAAATCATAAACTATAAAATGGGCAACAAACATCCAAAGATCACTTTGGTCAATAGCTGTTCAGACCTGTGCGGTAATTGACCAATAACCACATGGGTCTGGAAATTGCCTTGAAAGTCTTGGAACTACACTGCTTCAGAATTCTCAGTAAATGTGACAGAAAGATAAGGTTCGGCTAACAACTTGAGTGACTAACCGGCCAACCAGTTTGGCCTCATCGATGGGGCAAACCTAGTTGTTTTATATGAAAACAGACTTTCCAGTGATGATGATTTATTTGTTTATTCCCAAGTTAATGATTTGTTTAGCCTTGAGTTTGTTTATTATTTTGGTGGCATTTTAGAAATGCAATAACACACTTGATGGCGTGCAGTTATTGGGGTAATTGCCACACTTCACCCCTTGCCCAAGGTTGAAGAGCACTCAGCTAATGCCTTGTTCCTCCAACCATGGAGTGGGGGTGAATGTGGTAATTACCCAGTAAGCATGTACCCGATCATGTGTTATTGCTTACTTAAGATCATTGTGATTCACCCATTGCACAAACCCTTGGGCTTCACTCATGAAACCACCCCATATGCAAACAAAATCATCTGTGTGAAAACCTAAAGAAAGGCAATGCCCATACAAGGTCTTGTGTTCTTAATTTTATTGAACATGTAACCCCACTCCTAAAAGTGTATTTAAATGTGGCTGTCCTGGGGCACTGCTGCTGCCTTCCTGTACAACTGCTCCTTAGTGCCAGTCCTAGTCCAGACTACAGCTGTGGGACTCGGGGCTGGACTGGACACTGTCATTTGTTCTGTAGGCTTGTTCAGCACCCTTCTCATTGCGGTTGTCATGCTACCACCTCTCTTCACTCAGCTATCCCCTGGTCTGCCTACATGGAGCCCACAGCAAGGAGTTTGCTCAGTTTCAAGCAGCTCTCAAAGCTATACAAAGTACAAAACTAGTCATCCCCTGGGAGCACAAACATTGGGGACACTCAGCAATGCACCCCTACCACCAATTCACTCTCCATCCCCACCAGATGGAAGCAGAGTCTGGGAGGTATTGCTCCTGATAGCCAGAAGCCACAAAAGGGACAAAAACATGCCAAAATAGAAGATAAAGTAAAAGACTACAAAAGCAGCCATACTGTAATTTCTTTAGCCCTAGGACTATTGAAAAGGGGTCAGAGTACATATAACCTGGGTGGGAATGTTGGGTGCTCCTGTGTTTAGCTTTGTGGATACGTCCAACACCATTCTAGCTCAGCTCTGCAAAACAGCTAAATGAATACTTCTTGTACCTGTAAATCTAGCATCAATTTGGAGGCTAGTTCAGTTCTGCAAAAAACAGCTACATTAGTACATTCTGTTCATGTGAAACTGATGTCAATTTGGAGACTTGCCCAGCTCAGCAAACAGCTAAACTGAAAGCTGTCTCAGGACTTGTATGCATACTTTCTCCAGGAACTGACAGCCAGTGAGATCTAGGGATTTAGCATAATGAATAATCCATGGGATGCTAGCCAATGATATTTGATCTCTGGATTTCTGCATAAGGGAAAGACATGTGCAACAGAGCAGATTTATCTGGGAGTCACAAGAAGAAAGAGCTGTGAGAAAAGTCAGCAGTCAGCCACAAGGTTGGAAGAAAGCTGTTTAAAGAATTTTTGAAAAATTATTTCGATTTCATCAAGGAATAACATCAACGTTCCTACTCTGGGCTTTAACACCTATTGGGATTTGTGCTGACAGAGGGTCTAAGTCACCTGTTGCCCTGAGTGAATGCCTACTTCTTGAGGGTGAGTGAAAGCAAGTCCCATGTGGGGTGAAGGGACACTGGAGACAACATATCCCATACCCATCGCCACCCGGAAGCGGCACTGGATCTGCAGTTCCTGTACCATCACCTGCATCTGCAACACTGCTGAGGACATACAAACAGAGCCAACTTGCAGAGTCAACTGGATCAGTGCCCCTCTAATTCTGCTAGTCAGGAACATATAAGTATAGCTGCTATGAATTTCTACACAATTATTATTCAGTGTCCATTTATAGAACTTAAACAGCCAGGAACAACTAGTATTTGTGTTGAATAATTTGTTTCAGATCCCTAACCACCAGCCTTCAATTACTACTGCACTGTGGTCCAATATCAGGCCTGCAACTGCCCACAGTGTGTACACAGTTAATGGACTAAGGGACTTGGGTTACTGGTGCACCAGTAGAAGGAAACTGTAAATACCGTGGGGGTACTGATTAGAGGGTGGTGGGATTTGGGGAGTGATCACAGAACTGTTTCACTGCATTTAATCCATTCCATTCTCCCATCCAGAGCTTGTTCCTGTCTCCCTAGTATATATCCTTTGTGTTTATATTGTAATTCATTGTGTTTTTTCATATTTTTGTGTTTGCAACAATAGCAGATAAGTTGGGAGTTGTGTATATTCCTAAAAGTTCTCTGTCATGAGGGTGGGAGTTGTGTATTATTTCTTGTGGGGTACTATCCTGGCAACCCTCTGTTAATAATATCCCCATAGGTGGTGGCACCATACCATTTCTTTATTGCCAATACCAACTGAGCACAGGCACTATTCACCTAAAGGCCTTACAGGCTGTGCTCAGGTATTATTGGACAGGCATAGTCTCACACCTTTGGACAGGAAAGGATGTGCTCTCCTGTGCAGGACCCAGGGTGCAGGCTGTAAGGAGTAGTACTCCTTAGGACAAATGTTGCTGGACAGAGAAACAGTTACACTCCATTGCTGCTTATGTACTCTCACCAAGACAACACCAGGGTCATATTAGTAGAAAATGTTTTTAATAATTTTATTTAATAATAGTACAGTTTTTTTTTATTCTTGTTTTGATATACACCGTATATATTGTATTTATGTGTGTCACTGTTTTCACTATTGATTTAATCATACCACTGGAGCACTAGTCTATGGCTATTGAATTCATTTTTCAACCACCATTAATGAACCATAATCTGATTAGTTACTTTGCTCTAGAACAGGTACTTAAGGGGTGCAGTACAGTTTTTTCATTCTTGTTTTGATATACGCCTTATATATTGTATTTATGTGTGTCACTGTTTTCACTATTGATTTAATCACACCACTGGAGTACTAGCCTATGGCTATTGAATTCATTTTTCAACCACCATTAATGAACTATAATCTGATTAGTTATTTTGCTCTAGAACAGGTACTTACTTAACAGGTCATTTGCACTGTGGTGGTCTGCATTTGCTCATGTTGTAATCTCACAAAACGCTGCTAGAACAGGTACTTAGGGGGTACCTTGTTACTTACATTTGGTGGTTTAGATTTGCACATGTTGTAATCTCTGTTAATCTTTTTTAAAATAAAATATTCTACTGATGTGAACATGTTATTGCCCTGGTGAGAGTGACTGTTTCCCTGTCCAGTAGTCTCACATCTTGGTGGTGGGGGTGGTTACAAACTTTAAGTGCAAAAATGCAAAACATAACAACAGAAGTTGCGCTGTCATAGCCAAGTCATGATGGTGCCCAGGCAAAACTGCCTATGTACAGGATTACAAAGACCCTTCCTCAGGGAGTACCTGTGCAATTTAATAATGTTATTCATATACTACATGGGTTGAATCATGGATCAAAGATAATATCCTTCTCCCACAGTTGCAAAAATTGATTAACAAATTAGGGTGTCATGCAAGCCCTCAGTTCTGTATCACACAGTTATAAATAATGGTTTCTGTCAAATATGAAATAACTGTGCATTAGAATGAAGTCTAGTCCCTGTAAAATGAGCTGTATGTTGATTGCATCAACGTTAGTGATTTGGTTGAGGAAGTATTCACAAGCTTTAATTTCATGTGTATCTCTTACAGATGTGTAAAGTGCTTGAATATCAATATCCAGCCAAATTTATTCATTCTCCCTTAAAAATGTTTTCAGACTTGGACAGTATATATATCATGTCTCAGACTTGGACAGTATATATATCATGTCTCTGGTATAGGATCTCAAACTCAGTACTGATTTAAGATACCCTTCACTGGGAACAATAGACTGCCTAGGGGGATTTGTGAGGTGCTTGTAAATTTGGAGAAACAGTAAAATGTGGGGACTACTTGGTTTTACATCCACAGGTATTTGTAATAATTTTCAGAGATGAGCCCCACAAACCTGGCAGATACCTGCAGTCATATGAACTCTTTCCATAAGGCAGCCATAGTATCTCCAGTTGAACACCTGTAGTTGGACACCTGAGAAAGATGTATTCCCATCCTATAGTACCTGACCATATGCATTATACAAGTTACCCTCTTGTCCACATCTTTAATAATAAGCTGTTTATCACTTCAAGTGTTGTAGGTGCATCTTTTTCATTAACTGATAAATTGGGGATAACAGAAATGTTTTTTTCTTAGTGGCAAGTCTGAGTTTCGGTGGAGAAGCTGATTTGAGATGGGCACACAGCTACGTGCTCCCTTTTTTGAGGAGAAAATTAGAGAAGCAGGGAGACAACACTTGAAAATAATTTATAACAGGAATGCCACCGTTACCTGTATAGTTTGTCTCCTTTCCAGAAGTTCTTATTGCTTGCTCCCTGTCATGCATTCTCCTGTCCTGTTTTCTCTCTCCCTGCAGGTAGTGGCCTCTGTGTTGCCAGTGGCCACATGCTTTCCTGGCAGCATCAGAGTTTGGTGGTGCCTGTACCTGAAATTAAGTGGTGGAGTGAAGAGTGAAGAGTGTCCTGTGTGGAGTAGGGGTAGGCCTTCCGAACAGCCTTTGGAACAGGAAAGGGAACACTAGTGGTGCAGTGTCTCCACTGATTTGATGTGGAGGTCTCACCTCTGCCTGAGGCTCCTGACTTTGGACAGTTTTGGACAGTTCGGTGCTGGATGGAGTGGATGCATGTATAAGGGCTATTCTCTTTCTATGCTTGGCTCTGTATATTGTTATTTTGAGTCTCCTTACCCCATGTATTTCTGTGTTGTTGTACTATGTATTATTTCTGACTGTTTGTTCCCCTTCTGATGACTGCAGTACTGAGGGGTTTCACAGTGCTAAGGCCCTTAGTTAGCGGTGGTGTGAATGAGCAAGGGATGAAAGTGTGACAGTACAGATGTAGGAGTATAAAGAATTTTTGAGAATGACTGGGTTTTGAGAATGACTGAGAAAGGAAAAGTGTTTTATTACACTATATTGCAGTCTGATTGATAGATTTTCAGTTTAAATGGATGTTTTATAATTTTGAATACATTTCATATTTTGTGCCTTATGGTAATCTGGTAATCACATGTGCACTTTGGATTTAGGATATAAAAGGCACATGTGCAAGTGCCTAACACACTCTCACACAGATCAGGTTGTGGGTCGTTGCTGTTACATGCTCCGTATTTTATGCTAAGCTGAGTAGTCTTTTTATCTTAAAACCAAGCTTTGTCCTTTTATAGGGTCTATGGTCTGCTTTTAAATGCTGTAAGTAGATGACCGAAGAGTGAGTTCGGAGCATTTGGTATGTTTTTAGTGACACATATTTAATTTCCTTTTGGCTGCAGCCACTTTTTTTGAATTTGTACATACTGTCGCTCAGAAACGCTTTTGGCAGCAAAACCTCCTTGAAGTTCATCGGTTTTGGAGACTGTTCTGCAAACCTGCATTTAACTTATCAACTACATAGAAGTAAGTTATCATTCTAAGAGTGGCTTGGAACACATGGTAACTAAGTTTTTTTCTACGGGGCAGGTTTTGTGAATATTTCTATGTTACTGTTGATATAGGATAGTAATTAACCACATACTTAGCCATTTATAAATCATGTGATTTTAAAACTCTGCATACTCGAGTCAAATTGATTTTGATTGTTGGGGTTTTGCTGGGATTATTGTGCATCGGAGTTTTAAACAGTTTCAGTGCATTCACAATCTCTCTGCTCTTTTCTTTCTAGTGCACTTTTTATGGGGACCAGAGAATTTAAGAGAGCAGAGGAGTGCAGGGGACTATGTTAATGACTCAGAGACATGGATGCTTAAAACCCTTTGTGGTAGTCAGACCTCCTCTTGCAAATTTCTCTTTATCATCATCTACCATTCTGAAACACATTGTGAGATAAGAACTTATATGTATAATTGAATCTTTGAAGCCCATTTAAAGGAAAACTCCATGTGCTGGATGTATAAGCAACAGTCGTCAATCTATAATTTGGAACTGATGTGAAGTATACTCTGTTATGAGATATACATTTTAGAGGCTGCTTCTGGACTGTATTGGTGAAGTATTGGGACTCCATTATTCTTAGAATATTGATAATTTTCCTGGTCATTGTTCCATATTTTTAGGGGGGGTCTCCACTGTTTTAAAGAACTTATTTCATCGGACATTTAATTGTTGAATTTTAACAAGTTTATTATTAATAAAGAGAATGATACAAACAAGACTGTCACAGAAGAAGCTGGGAATAAACCCGGAAACCTATACAAATAAAAATAAGAAAGTAAAGGACATAATGAATGAAAAGACAGACATGAATAAAATGTTAATTGATAAAAAAAATCACAAGTTATGTCTTAGCACCTGGTAGTCAGCTTAATTTGGTGGGTAGAAAAGAGGTTCTGAGAATACAGGGCTCCACTGCTCCTATCCTCAGTTCCTCTCCTATACAAGAGGGGAAAGAAGTGAGTTTACAGAAAATCACAGACTAACATACATTGTTGAAAACTATAAAAATGTTAGAGAAGTGGAGGGCAGAATATTTAATGGGTGAAAAAGAAACCTTGGTTGACAGAATGACTTTAAAAGAAGCGGATGACTCTGACTCAGAAGGAATTGCATTAAGGGATGAAAAAAGTAATGTACAGAGTAAAGATGGGAGAGAGTTGATAGACAAATCCCATAAATGCTACAGTGCTTCTTTTCTGGGAGATTTTTAGGCCTTTTTAACCCCATATATATTGAGACCAATATTGGACCCTCCACATATGCAGGCCCTGGATATTTCACATATAATAGATTATCAAGAAAAACTTGGATCAGTAAGTGAAGCTCCTGAGCAAGTTCAAAATAATGAGGGAATAAAAAATCTGTTGGTGGAAATTAGAGATGGCATTTTGTTAAATAATGAATTACTTGTAAATTTCTTCTCCCTATTAGGGTCTCGTTTAGGGGAGATAATGATTTCAGGAGCTACAAAAGGAGGAAGAGCAGGTAATAGTCCAACAGAGGAAAAAACACATAAAACAATTAAACAAGTGATAGAGGAAATAGGGGAAAGAGAACTAAGAGAGACCCACCAGTTAGTGAAGGGTCTAAAGAAAAACAAAATGAAAAATAAGGAGGGAACTAAAAAAAAAGGTGGGGATGCTGGTAATAGAGAGAAGGAACTTGAAAGAAGAACTGAAAAATCCAATACCTGGTTGAATGCTGTTGAGGAGTTATTGGATGACAGGACAATCAGTAGTACCCCAGTAAAAAGAAAGACAAATGAAAATAAGGATAGGAATAGTAGAAAATATAAAGGTTTAACTAAGGAGAATGTTGAATTTATAGAGAAAAAGGATGATAGGGATACTAAAGAAGATCGCATAGAAAGAGGTGAAATCCTGCCGTGTGTTTTTTTTAAAAGGAATCCCTAAGAATGGGAATGAAAATACTATGACCCTTAAACTTTGTGTTTGTAACATATGTAAGGGGATTATGGGTAAAAAATTTGCCTGGAATGATATTGGGTCAACTTATAGATATCAAGGAGAAAGGAAAAAGGTTGGATCTGTATGGTATTAAAGAACAAGAATATCAGATGATCCATCTTAGATTATAGAGAGTCATTTAAGGATATCGGGGTGAAGGCAGAAACAACAATTTTAGTTGAGAACATGGCAAGGAAAATTCTACAGAAAATAAGAGAGGAAAGAACTAGAAGTAGTGGAAAAGTAACCAAAGCAGAAAAGAAGAATAATAAGGTACAAAAGAAAATATCCCACTATATGAAACAGGTACATTCTCTGCTCTCAGATGATAAGGTGGGAAACGGAGAAATATATACAGAAATCAGAGGTCAAAAGAGAAGGGGTCAGAGAATAAATAACAGCTATGTTCTAGAATCCTCAGAATCCTCAGATTCCTGTGGGTCACTTTTAACTTATCATACAGTTGAAAGAAATCCCCTTGTGCATGAGTTCAATTTAGATGATAGCTCTGTTTTTGTTTTAGATTAGACAGGGGATGAGAATGGACAGCTCACAGATGATAAAAGGATAATATTACAGAACGTTGAAATCCTTTGCTGGAATATAGTAGGCCTTAATGGGAAATTGAAAGATGCTGGGGTATTAACATTTTTAGAGACCTTCTCTATTATATTAGTTCAAGAAACTTGGACCGTGGATATAGAGAAAAATTATGTAGAAGGTTATCAGGGGTGGAGTATCCCAGCAAAAAAGAGGAAATTATATGGAAGAGCATTCAGAGGGATAGCAACGTTCTTGAAATTTACCCCGGATTTGTTTGCAGAATGTATATGGCGTGATGAAAAATATTATATTTTGGCCATAGAGGGATCTTATAAATGCAGTGTTATCTGTATAGTGGTAAATGTATATCTTCCACCAGATACCAAAGAGTTTCCAATTAAGAAGGCCCTTGAACATTTTGGGGAGGTAATTCAGAATATTGAAATGGAGTGCCCAGGAAAAATGTTAATTATTGCAAGAGATTTTAATGTTAAAATAGGAGAAAGAAATAAAGAATGTGCCCAGAAATGGAGCTTGGATGGTATGCCTGGAATCCCATTAAGAGTTTCTAGGGATAAGAAAGTAACCAAAAACGTTCTGGGGGTTCCTCGATATACATCAAATGCCTTGGTAAGAGCGGAAACTGGTACGGTATCCTTGTATGCAACCACTGTAAAAAAATGTATTGTCTATTGGAAAAAAAAAATAGATCTGCCCCTGAGGATAGTTTGTTGCTTAATTGTTGGATAGCTATAATTCAAAAACCAGAAAAGTCATTATTAAACTGGGGAGGAAGATTACATATGGTTTTGAATAAATACGGGCTTGAGCATAATGCAATTTTGAATTGGGCAACTGATTCAGTTAGATTTGCACAAGAAGCAACTGAAAGAGTATTGGATATAATAAAACAAAACGATCTGGAAAATATTAGATTAGCTTGGAATACTGAAAACTTGAAAAATATTAAATCTTTGTTTGATGTTGAAAGGTACTTAATAGTATGTGAAAATGTAAAATATAGAAAGCTTTGACTCTATTAAGAATGGGATTGTATACCAAATGGGTAAATCTAAGATATAATGGAAGTACTTCTGAAATCTATACTTTGTGTACAAATGCAAAACTGTGCTTGTCCCATTTAATCTTAGATTGTCCTGAGCTTCAGAAGGAGAGAAGTGATACTATTGGGAATGTGTTTCAAAAGCTAGGAGGATATTCGAAAGTAGAGCAGTTGAATTGTATATGCAATACAAAAGATGAAATTAAGATTGTTGCACTTGCTAGTTTTGCCTATATGATTGCTAATGTAATGTAAATGGAGACTTTAAAGTATGGATGTTTGTAAGAAGAAATTTCTGAGCGACAGTCAGTATGTTTAAATATGTATATGTACATATATATATATGTATGCTACATTTAAATATATACATTGTAATGGAATGATGCGTTTTTAGCATATTACATGTAATAAATGTGTTTTTATACATGATAACAAATAACATTTGATGATGACGATGATAACAGAAATGTGACTTCTCTGAAGGACAGTGTCTGTCTCTTTTTCTTACTACATCCTGAAACACAGAAACTGCTGGAAGGGTGTCTTGGGGTAAAACAATTATTTGGACCTAAATAAAGTCCTTCTCTGTATAGTCATCTGCCTACTTGCATCAAAACAGTTTGAATAAACCCTTTAGAGTTTCAATTACACTTTCAACTTCATTATCAATAGATACTAAAGTACCATCTGCAATTTGTCTCATTAGTAGCATTTTGGTGTTCTCGGTTTGCACATCTGCAGATTATCACTACCCATAATGTTGAAAAAGCTAAAGCATAAGATTTGATGGTTGCAAGCCCCTCCAGGGCTATATAAACCAGCTTCTTCAGCCTAATTTGGAAGCTCCTTTTGGTTGCTGCATCTGGATGCTCTACTCCCACCTCACTCCCATGGTTGCTGCTTTCCTCTTGGTTGTTTGTGCCATTCTTTTGGAATTTTGCCTTTGGCCTCTGTTTGGTCTGTTTTTTCTGCAACTTTTTGGTTAGTATGTGTTGCTTTCTCTGGCTGTGGCTTGTTGCTTTCTGTCTTTTTCTAGGGCAGCCACTCTTACTGTTTCATATCCCTTTTTACCCTGATGCTTACCTGCAGTGTACGTTCAGTGTGCAAATTTGATTCTATACCCTGCCTCTGCCATGCTGTTGTATTTCATTTCTGTTTTTCTCAGAATGCTGTTCATAACCAGCACAAGCAACCTTTACACTGCAGTTCTGCTACATGCCTTACATTACAGCAAGCAATTAAAACCACTTAATCCCAACTATTTTGACCTGCCTTTCTTAGTCATTCAGCCATCACTCAGTCAGTCTGTTTCAATATTTTCATGACAGTCCTGGTTGTTCCACAGCTTTCTGCAACTCCTTCTTTTGGAAGGCCACAAAATACACATTTTTAATGGCTACTCAATTGAGCTGGTGGCAGAGCAGATGGAATTCACCACGGGCTGAAGCTCCTTTCAGGACCTAGGGATTTCTTACCAACTGCAGTATCCTGCCAGGGTCTGAGTCATCTGCAGTGGGTAGCTAACACCTTTGAGTCTCCTGACGAAGCTGTCTACTACATCAGGAAACACTGGCCAGACAGGGTCAGAGAGCACAATGTGAAACCTCAAGCTCTCAGCCCCATGAAGCAACAGCATATAGGCCACACTGCCCCAGCAGCGACTTCTCATTAGATCTCTCAAAAACTCCTGGACACATATGAAATGGAATGGCTGATGACTCGATCCAAGTGGTTGAGGGACAGGGAGCAGGCATGAGTTCAACAACTGAAAATGTACTAATGACCAGGAGAAAGGAGCAGTGACTTTGGAACATCCTCCTATGGACTGGACTCACTGAGTGAGCCTGCCTTGAAACATATGGGACAAGACTGATTTTCTTAGCCTGCCCCTCTGCCACCTCACACTCTTACCCAGCCAGCAGTGTCTGAACCTGCCTCCACTAGCCCTGTACAACCCATGTCTTGGGATGATGCCATGAACCAACACTGGACTAAGGGGGATTCTCTTCCAGATGCTGCTGCTGACTGCTCCAGACTGGGCCCTCCCACCACCTCTATCCGCAGGCAGAACACAAAAAACTGGGATGCTCTAGTGGTGCAGTAAGAGCAGGATTAACTTTCCATGGACTCTGAGTTTTCTTTCTTTTTTCTTTAATACGCTTTCATTATTTCCATAACAACTGTTGTTCAGCTTAGTAGGCAGGTGGGTGTTTTGAAACAAGGGGATTGATGATCTTCTCAGTCCAGGCCCCTCCTTTTGGTTAATGGGTCATCTAACCCTCTCTCTTTCACATTGTCCCTTGTACCATTAGAAAGTCACTGCCTATCCTGCAAAATATATCAATTGATTTGCTTGTAATGTACTTCAGTCATAACCCCAGATCCCCCTGCCTGCGTTGTGTTACCTGACCACTGTCACTGACTCTCTGAGTCCCAGTTGTGCCAGGAGTCAGAGTACAGTGCCGCCCTTCCCAGTGACAGCAGTATGTTCAGACAGTGGGGAGACAGAGGTGATGGCATAGTAGCACAGCTGAGGTAATTTACTTGGCCTGTCATGCTCACCCAGTAGTCAATATCTGGCATGATTGCCTAGCACTGAAGAGCAATTGCCTCCCTCCATTGGCAGATTGCCTAAACCAAAATAGATTTTTTCCTCCATGCCTCCCTGCCTCTTGTAAGTGAGCAGGAACACTTGTAGTAGTACTAGTATTGGAGAGTAGCAACAACTAAATTGACTTGAAAGTCTTTCTTATCAGTAACCAGGTGGCGAACAATGACTCAGCCGCAAGTAACTAATTGGGTTATATTAGGCTGTGTCACAACTGGTTGCTTTATATGTCCTCAAATACATCACTCCACTCTCCCTGGTACAATATAAACAGAACCCATTGTTGACTGCAGCTCCCATCCTCTTGCAGATATACAGGGTGCTAATCTCTTCATAGTCACTGGGGCAAGCATGCAAAACAGCTCATAGAGCTTGTATAGGGTCATCAAGACCTCACCTACAGGCAGTTGATCTCAAACCATCTGGAGAGGTAGGAGATTGAATGAAGTTAAATGTCCTAGAGGGCAAACCCACCCAATCTAAAGTGCCAAAACATGGATTCTCAATCCTCCTTCAGCCTGCTAGTATAGTTTATTGTTTCCAGGCAGTACAATTCACCCACCCAGGTTTGACCCCCGACCCCACTGGTTCAACCCAATTACCAGCTCATGGCAGAGTGGTCTGTAATGGGATAGTTGTTTTATGCTCAGAGTAGGTGCTCAGTCCTTAGAAGATCAAGTTCAAGGTTTTACCCCTCTCCCCAACTGATCACTTCCCCCGAGGACAACACAAAAAATTGTTGTTTCAATCACCTAACATAATTGTTTTTATTACTTTTTTTCTGTTGCTACTGTTTGGCAATATTTCACATGATGTGGCTGGCATACCTGCTTGGTGCATACTGTCTCTGATTCATTTGGACTTGTTTATTTAGGAAAGATGAGATGTATTCATTGAGTCCATACACTCATATTATGGGCACAGTTATATTGGTCAGTTCTAAAGTGGCAGCACACTTACCCAAGGTCACTGCCCTGCTCTTCACCAGCTACTGTATCACTAAGGGCAGGCAATCCATTACAATTTGTGTCATGGAATATAAAATGAACTCAATCCCCCATTAAACAACATAAGAGTTTAGATCACCTATGTTGTCTAGGGAACACAGCCGGATGAAGATAGGGAGGCATACCAAACTGCCCTAAGGGAAGCAGGTAAGGCAGTAAGGCAGGCAAAGTCCCAAACTGAGGAAACACTAGCACGAACAGTAAAAGAAGGTGACAAGACTTTCTATAGATACATTAGTGAAAGGAGAAAGTCCAGAGGGGTATTGCTAAGCTTAGTGGAGAAAGGGAGCATGTGAGGAGGAGGACCCTGTAAGGCATCTATCCTAAATAGATACGTTTGCTCAGTATTTACTGAAGAGAAGGTAGGGCAGGGCCCACAGCTCAACATCATGGACACAGGGGAGGAGGTGAGCACTACTCCCTTCACAAAAGAAGGTCCTACAAAAGCTTGCTAAGCTCAGGGTGGATAAGGCAATGGGACCTGATGGCATACATCCCAGGGTACTTAAGGAGCTAAAGGAGGAACTAGCAGAGCCATTAGCAGAATTGTTTAGTGAGTCTCTGAGCACAGGAGAGTCCCAGAAGACTGGAGAAGGGCTCATGTGATCCCGCCTCCACAAGAGTGGTAGCAGGGAGGAGGTGGGGAACTACAGACCAGTCAGTCTTACCTCAGTAGTGGGCAAGATTATGGAGGCACTCCTTAAGGAAAGGATAGTGCAACACCTGGAATCCATAGGGCACAGGATCCAAGACAGCATGGGTTTACAAAGGAAGGTCCTGTCAAACTAATCTCATAGATTTCTTTGACTGGGTAACCAGAGTGGTGGACCAAGGGGAGCAGTTGATGTAGCCTACCTTGACTTCAGCAAAGCTTTTGACACTGTTCCACATAGAGATTGATAAATAAGCTAGGTAGGCTCGGGTGGGTCAGAAGTTGGTCAACTGGGTGGCAAACTGGTTGACTGGCAGAAAACAGAGAGTGGTGGTAAATGGTATACAGTCAGAAGAGATGCAAGTCACAAGTGGGGTACCTCAGGGATCAGTCCTGGGGCCAGTCCTATTCAACATCTTCATTAGTGACCTTGCAGATGGACTAGAGGGTAAGGCTTGTCTGTTTGCAGATGACACCAAGATCTGCAACAGAGTAGATGATCCAGATGGGGTGGGCAGAATGAGAAGAGATCTGGATAAACTAGCAAAATGGTCAGAAGAGTGGCAACTGGGATTTAATGCAAAGAGTGCAAAATCATGCACATAAGGAAGAAACCTAGAAGCCACTTATAGGCTGGGAGGAGTTGCTAGCAGTCACAAAGGAAGAAAGAGACTTGGGCATCATCATCACTGATGACCTAAAATCATCAAGCAGACCTCTAAAGCAGTAGGTAAGGCTAGGGGTGTTAGGGTGTATTAGTAGGGGTATCACAAGTCGTAAGAGGGAGGTAATAATCCTCTGTACAAGACATTGGTTAGGCCCCATCTGGAGTACTGTGTGCAGTATTGGAGGCCACACCTTCACAAGGACATTAACCAAATTGAGGCAGTCCAGAGAAGGGCACCAAAATGGTGCAGGAACTGCATCAGAAGACATATGAGGACAGATTAACGGAGCTCAATATGTATACCCTTGAGCAAAGGAGGGAGAGGTGATATGATCAAGACATTTAAACACCTTAAGGGCATAAACAAGGTGAAAGAGTCTAACATGTTTAAATATAAGAAAAATAGCAGGACAAGAGGACACAGCATGAGATTAGAGGGAGGCCGATTAAGGGGGAATGTGAGGAAATTCTTTTTCACAGAAAGGGTGGTAGATGCATGGAATAGCTTGCCGCAAGAAGTGGTGGCTATGAATACAGTGCAGGGCTTCAAACAGGCATGGGATAGGCATAAGGGAGCAATACAAATGACTATGAATAGATAGGTCACTGACAGAGCAAAGGCCGATGGCACATTTATAAGGTAGAAAAAGAAATGGGCAGACTGGATGGGCCTTGCGGTCCTTATCTGCCGTCAACTTCTATGTTTCTATGTTTCTATGTCTAGGTACTAGGGTAGCATTCTTACAGAAGACACACTTCCTCACCACAAAAATAGCAAAACTTAAAACAAGGTGGGTGCCTCAAGTTTTCTGCTTCTCCTATCACAACAAGAGCGGGGGGCTGGCCATCCTAATTAAAAAAAATAAAAGAGTCTGTAGTTATGCACAAACAAACACACACACACACACACACACAAAAACACTGACTCCAAAGGGTGGTACCTAATTGCAGTAGATAAACTACATGGGACTGAGACAACCCTTTGTAACATATAGGGACCCAACTTCACGAACGTCAAATTGTTGGTGTCACTAGCTCAAAAGCTTTCAGAGGTGGGAAAAAGCAAACTCCTGATGGGATGGGGGCAACATGAACACTGTCATGAACAAGTTCCTGGACATGAGTAAGCCCCCTGCTAGTCCAATCTCACTGGCATTCTAGGATCTCCAGGACCTAGCTAAAGAGATAGAATCAACTGACATCTAGAGACTGATCCAGCCTTGTTGATGTGACCTTATCTTCCTCTCAATCCCATACATCACCTTCTCTAGGACTGACCTCTGGCTAGCCTTGGCAGACTGGGTGCAGAATGAGATGGACACTGAGATTGGGCCAGTGGTAATCTCAAACTACAGCACAGTGTCTTTCACATTGCTTCCCCCTGATTCTCACATACTAAGTCATGGGAGGTGGAGGCCCAACACCTCCCTCCTTAATGACCACATAGTCTGTGTGCAACTGTCTGCGAACATTGAAGAGTTTATGAAATTCAGTCACTCTGAGGATACCTCTGTTGCCATGACATGGGAGGCACCATAAGCCTTTATCAGAGGCAAAGGCAAAGCCCATGCCTTTAAGCAAAAGCAGGCCAAGGAAAATAACTTACAGGATCTACAAACTCAGCTCAAAGACTTAGTATTCAATTACAGCAGGGCGCAGGCGAGGGACCACTCATTACTAACCCAGATCACTGGAACAAGATTTAAAATAAATATGTACTTGAGCCAAAAAGTCAAATGCTCCCTCTTGCGACTAAAGCAGACCTTCTTGGAAGTCAATGAAAAGCCAGGCTGGCTGCTAGCCCACTAACTGAAGAAACATCAAGAGAGATCCAAAATCCACATCATTCTCAAGCTGATGGCACTACCACATGAGACCAAAAGATCATCAATAATGCCTTTAGAGCCTTCTATAAAGCCCTATACACATAAGAATCTACACCTCAGAAAATCAGAAGGGGAAATTGACTCCTTCCCAGGCTACTAAGTCCTACCTTCACTCTCCATGGCAGAGAGAGCTAATCTGGACCACCCCTTTATGCCAACAGAACAAGCCTCAGCTCAGGCCATCATGCCTGCCAGGAAATCACTATGGGGAGATGATCTCCCAGAAGAATATTACAACACCTTCCAAAATGTGCTCTAGGTCCCTTAATAGGTAGGCTGGCAAAAGCCTTCCAAAAAGGCTCCCTACCACCTTCAATAAGAACTGCCCAGATCACAATTTCACCCAGATTGGGCAAGGTCCCCCTAAAGTGTGCCCACTACCATCCTTTCTCCTTGATCACATCAGATTACAAAATCTGTGCTTAAATGATCACAAAAAGAGTCAAAAAGGTGATTCCCCTCCTTAAAAGATAAGGACCAGGTGGGCTTTGTCCCTGGTTGGAAAGGTTCAGACAACACTCAGAGACTAATTAACCTCTTATGGAAAACTTCCAAACCCCATCTCCAAGCAGCTCTGACATCCCTCAATGTGGAGAAGGTGCTTGACCAGGTGGAGTGCGGCTACCTCTTCCACACCTTCCAACACATGGAATTTCATCACATGATCCTAAGCTATGTTGCCACTATCTACAGGGATGCATCAGCATAAGTCTCCACCAATGACATCTCCTGCCAAAGCCTTCCCACTTTGTAGGGGTATTAGATAGGGGTGTCCTCTCTCTCCATTTTTTATTTTAGCCCTGGAACCTCTGCATTCAAGCCATTCAGCAGCACCCACACATCCATAGCATAACTCTCAAGGGACAGCACAAAATCTTGGCTTATGCAGATGCTATCGTGATGACACTGACCAAGCCAAAGGAGTTGGTTTGCCAAGTTCTGGCTCTCATAGAGGTGTATGGGAAATTGTTAAGCTACAATGTCATGTCAATGTGACCAAGTCCCTTCTTCTCTCCTCTGATTCAGGGCTGCACACACTTCCTGGATTTCCATGGGGCACTCCAGGGTGCCAGGCCATGTCAGATATCTAGGCATTCACTTTGTGTGGGAACTCGAGAGGCTAGAGAAGATAAGCCTGGGACCTCTGCAAGCTGAGCTAGAAAGAGATATGGCCAGGTGGAGCCACTTGCACTGATGTCAGTTAGGGAAGGCACATTTTTATAGAATGATGGCCTCTCCAAGATCCAATATGTCCTAGACAACTAATCCATTTCCCTGGGTCAAAAACCCATAAAGACTATCCATAAACACATTTATTTATTTATTTAAAAGTTTTACCAGGAGGGCACACTGAGCAGACTACTTCTCAATTCCAGGTGCATCCTGGGGGAGGAGGACAGAGAGAAATAGACGATATAAACAGTGTATACTAGTGCAAGAATGAACATACAGGGTAGCTGATTCAAGCAACATAGCAAATTTAGAAGTGCATAGCACATAGCACTGATTTGTTTTGTTTATTATTGGCTTATTTGCTTTGTATAGTGCCCTGAGCCTCCAGGATTGTGCATCCTTTTAAATAAAAAAAATGCCTTGCCTTGCCATTGCCTTGCCTAGCAACACATGCGGAACAGTAGCATAGCAAAAACAGCAAACATCAAAAATCAGGTTGGTACCAGTTCGGGGATAAATGGACTAAGCCATTTGATCATTTGCAGACACATTTTAGCAATGTGTTAGTCACATGCACAGATTGAGGAGAAATGTGCATTGAAGAGGGAGCTGAAGTGCTGAGATGGAGGGGGGTGCCAAATGCCTGCAGGGAGAGAGTTCCATAATTTGGGCATGCGATGTCTGAATGCTTCTTAGCCAGCTGAGGAGGACATGTGCAGTATGGCCAGAATGTGTGTGTCTGAGTTCCTAAGGGAGTATACAGGTGGGGAAGGGGCAGCTAACACAGTGGTGAGATACAGAGGCAGGGACTGGGACCAGTACTTGGCTGTGAGCTTGGCACAGTGAGACTGTCAATGGTCCTGGAGCGAGGGAAGATTGAGAGTCCAGTAGAGCTCACAATGATGGGTGGAGGGTGGGCAATCCAGGGTGAATTGGCAGAAAGAGTGGAAAAGGGGGTCCAATCTGGCTAGGATGGATTTGGGAGCAACACTGTAGACTACACCTCTATAGTCAAATCTAGGGAGAATCATTTTCTGTACTAGTGCTCAGTGGACTGGCAGTGGGATGCATCCACGGATTGCGATAGAGGGCACCCAGGTTTGGGTGGAGCTTTTTGTGGATGGCATCGACATGTACAGAAAAGCCGAGGTGCTGGTCAATCCAAACCCCAAGATATCTAAAGGAGGTGCAAGCCTCCAGAGTGGTCCCATCCATGTAGTGGAAGGATGGGGTGATGGGGAGCTGAGACAGTCTCTGCCATGCACTAAAGCTGATGGAGACTGTCTTCTTGGCATTCATAAAAAGCTGGTTTGCACAAAACCAGAGCTAGACATCATTGAAGTTCTGCTGTAGTCTGGTCGCAGCAACAGCAGTTAAAGGGTCTGAGGCATACGGAACCATGTCATCTGCATACATGTATGGATATGTGTGAGCAGGCTGTGGGCAGGTCATTTAGGAAGATGGAGAATAGAAGTGGCCTGAGGACCAAGCCTTTGGGACTCCTGAGGTAACTGGAAGGGAAGAAGAGATGGAACCTCTGATTCTAACAGATTGGGATCAGCCTACCAGGTAGGAAAGGAACCAGCTGTGACCATGATAGAGAGTCCTGCAAGTGAGAGCTTGTCAAGGAGAAAAGCATGAGAGACTGCATCGAATGCCTTAGCCAGGCTGACAAAAATAGCAGCGGCAATATGGCCTTTGTCCATGCCATCAAGGATGGAGTCTGTGAGCCTTAGAAGTGAGGTGGTGGTGGAGTGTGACTTCCTGAAGCCAGACTGGTAGGGTCAGAAGAAGAAGGAGGAGGAGGAGTTGAGAAAGGAGGAAAGTTGTGAGAGGGCAAAGTGCTCTTGACATTTTGCCAGAATAGGTAGGAGGGAAATAGGATGGTAATTACCGGGAGCAGAGGTGTCACCAACCTTTGGGAGTGGGAAAACAGTTGCATGCTTCCATTCCATGGGGATTAATGCTAGGGAGAAAGAGAGATTGAATTGTGCAGCCAGAGGGAAGGCAATGGCAGAAGCAGCCAGGTGGAGCATCTTGGAGTCCAGTCAGGACAGGCATTGCCTTTGTTTGGGTTTAGGGAGAACAAGACATTGTAAACTTCCAAAAGGGTGACCTGATGGAGGGAAAAGGAAGGAGCAGAAGAAGGTGCCTGAGAAGAGGGGGCAGAGGGGGAGGGATTGGGCTGGAGAGCAGAGAGCAGTGCCAAGGTACAACTTATAAAAAAGTAGTTGAATGAAGTGTGCTTTGAGGGAGGGATGCATCTGTGGTGGAGTAAGATTCATATGAGAAAGGCAGTCTTTCTAACTGCTTTGTACTAGCAGTGTGTGTTAGTATTTGTGTGTTTATGTACACACAGTAATACTTGAAGTAATTTTTGAAAATAATTTTCTGTTTGTTGTGGTGCAGTGCATATTTTCATTCTGTTTAAAAGATGTGTTTATATAACGTGCTGCACTGTTAAATTTTCTGCTCATCACCACCCTCCCCCGCCCAGGCTATATAAACCAGATTCCTCCAGCCTCACTCGAGAGCTCCTTTTCCTTGCTCCCACCATGCACCCTTCCTCTTCCAGTGACTCACCTCTGTCATTGAACTCCTTCCCAAGGTACTTTTAGCCAAAGGAACCACATTCATGTGGCAACTATGGGGTTGAAACCCTCCTTCCCAGTGCCCTGATAGGGTGGTAGTCCCTCAGGAGTCAGAGTATGAATGGTCAAAGTAACTACAAATGACAGTCAGCATCCTACTATACAGCTTTCCTTTGGCTACTGACATGTTGTACAAGCATTGCTCCACACTGTGGTTATGTATGCCCATTAAACTAGGAGAATATTGAGATCACCTTAGTTTCCACTTCAAAATAAGAGGCAGATTGAGTAACACTCCATTTCTACCATATGTTCATTAGTAGTCCATCTAGAAAAAAAAAGTTGCTACCATGTAACTTTCCTACAAACTTAAGTGGGTCTACTGTACCTTCAAATTGAGCTTGCTTGATTTTAGAGTGGGGATAAAAGTCAGTCCACTTGCAAGCAGTCTGAGTTGTGTTATGGGTTGTGGGTGCAGAAGAAGCTCGGACATGGAACTTAAGGTAAGACACATCTTAGTGTGGTTCACTTTGTCAGGAGTAAAGTAAATGAAATGAAATAAAATACAATGAAATGAAAAGAAGCATAAAAAATGTTCAGAACACCTGTTGCAGTTTTCTAGATGGCCAGTTCTTTTTTGATGGATTAGATAACAACTGAAAAGTCCCTCTATCTATTTTCAAGGTGTTGTCCCCGGCTAGGTCCACAACACCACATCACACAAGCTCCACTTCTTCTCAGTGCAGGATTGGAGTGAGATCATTTCTTTACCAAGACCAGGAAGTAGCTGATTGACTCTTTTGGGCCTTTTATAGAGCTCCAACCTGCTTACCTGATCCACCTATTTTTTTTTAAGATGTGTAGAGGTTTTACAGAAAGGAAAGTGTTAAGTGAACAGTAGTAAGTATTGCAGTATAGCACATATAGCTTTAAATAGGGCACACACCTCAGTAAGGCTGCTTTAAGGCATTTTTAGTATAAGTTGTAAATATGCAAATATGAGGATTGGCCTCACCTCTGAGACTGCCCTTGCAGCTTTGAACAGTTCCAGTAGAAAACTGGCCACGATGAGCCTGGTCCTGCATTATAGTACCAGGAAGATCCAGTGTTCTAATACAATCCAATGAAGAAAGACCTACACCACTTTGATGAACTTCATTTAGTTATAGGACAACATAAATAATTGAGATGATATAGAGAGCTGTGAGCTTAAACCTTTCTGGGCTCACCCTCTGCAGAGTCATTTCTGATGCTTGTCAATTTCGACTGACATTTCTGACACTGCATGTCACTATCTGAACCCCTTTTAATGATTCCTGCATTCAGACAGCCTGCTTGGCTTCATGCTGTAGTTGATGCTTTCTTTTATTTAACTGAACAATGTTTCGGGGCAATACTTTAAAGATTTTTAGGCTCTGGTGCTAGTTTTATGAAGTGCATTGTGAGGCTTATGTTAAAATAACTGCAGATTGAGAACAGTTGTTGCTTACAACTGTCCTTCTGTGTTGAAAGAGAACAGTCAACATTAAAGGGACACTGTCAACCCCCTTAGGTCTCAAAGTGTTCCTAGTTTGAAAAACACATTTTATGATTGCCAAATTCTGTAAAGATTGTTGATGTAGCTGGTAGTTTGATTCTGACTCTTATTTTCTTTAAAAAAGTAAAAAAACAGACTGCCCAACATACTGGTGTTATCACACCAAAACAGGTTTGTTTACATTCCTTGATCAACTCCAAATGCATCTTTCCTGGACTTGGGAACACCCACATAACAGTCTAGCTCCTGATGATGCATTGGGAGATTTGGAGGCTAATGTCTTATGAGTGACTGCACTGTTTGTGTGTGTTTCTAATGCTCAGGACATATGTAGAAGAACAGAACCAGAATTGTAAACAAAGACAAGGTTGTTTATAAATATACATTGTCATGCATTTCAGTTCTACTAAACTAGGAGACAGACAAAGCAAACAGCAACATCAGTGAATTTTAGAGAGGGTAAGCAATCATAAAATGTGGAGTTTCAACTAGAAATAATATGATGAAAAACAGGTTGACAGTGTCCCTTTAAGAGCCTCATGCCCAACTGTGGTGTTGGTGCAAATTTGCACTGTCTGGCCTATGCATTATTGCTGGGCTGGGTATGTGTGATTTGTAAATACGTGGCCCACGTAGGTCCAACACCCCCTGACAGGCATGTGGTGGCCAGCAGGCATGAATGCTGGCCACTGTTGTGTACTTGTCCATGGCCCACCCCCTGTGTGCAGCTGCATGGGATGGATTGGAGGACAAAGGCTGGCATCCAGTTGGATGCCCATCCTAGTCCCCAAGTGGAGTCCTTACTCTGTGTGGAACAAGGTATTCTGGGATGGTGCAGGATGGGCAAATTTAAAAAAAACAGGCAAGTGCTCAAATTACTACCCCCAGCCATCCCTGTCTTCTCAGAGGGGTGAGGCAGCATGGTTGGGGGTGATTTGTCCTGCTACACCCAGTGGATGAAATCTAGGGGGGCATACAACAGATAGAGCAGGGTCCCTGCTGCCATATCCTGTGCCCTTCAGCCAGCAATCCATGCCTCCACGAATGGTGTGGATTGTGGGCACACACCCCCACACACCCCAGACCATCCACTTGAGTTGCTGCGTGACCAGCTGGTTGATCCAGTTTGGGAGAGATGTGCATCCCTTCTGTGAATGTCAGAAGGGGTCTGCCAGACCACTGGTGCTTAGCATTCTGCCATAGGGTTGCCTTCATACCGTGGATCCGTGGCATGTAGGAAACTCATTCTTTGGTGCATATACCCCTTTGTAAGCAAAACAAAAATAAAAAATGTTATTTATCGTTTATTGCAGTATAGTAGATTGCACCAGGTTGATTCTACTGACTCTCAAGCTGACGTTTTCTGAAATCAGAAATCTCAGAATCCCCTACAGCTGATGTCAGAGCTGGGCTGCTGCAATTGGAGATTCAATAGCCTTCAGTGCATGCTAGAGTTTTTATAAGCTCAGGTCATATATTTGCTGGTGCCTTTGTTCTCCCTGCACTGAGTACAGTACTCTTTGACTGTACTCAGCTCCAGGAAGACTGCAAGACTAGCAAACAATACATCTGAGCTTATAAAAACTCTAAAATGCACTGTAGGCAATTGAATCTTGCACTGCTATAGTCCAGCACTGACACAAGCAGCAGGGAATTCTGGCATTTCTGATTACAGCAAATGTCAGCTGGGAGTCAATAGTTGTTAGTGCTGACTGTTCTCCTTTAAGAAGAGGAAAACCATACAGCTGTTTATGTCAAATGTTGAGGCTTCTATCTAACCCTCCAGTTAGCCCAAGTCAGTTTTTGCTTTCTCTGCCTACTGCCTCTTTGGGCTAACCAGGGTCAGAGTCTTGCTTTCCTCTCGCTGTCCACCCAACATGCTACACCTGCATGTTGGCAGTCATAGTGAGAAAGTAGACACACTCTGTGGGTGGTTTGTAGTGCAGATTGGCTTTCTTTCTATTGCACATCCACTTGCGTTCAAATATTATGTGCACTTGGACTTCACTGGTATTCTTTCAGAAGTAAAGTATGCTTGTATTTCACTGGCATGTAGCCAGAATTATATTTAGAAACTAAAACAAATGAAAGCCACACATGGGTGGCAGAGACGTACCTCCACCCCTCAGTCCATCTGAAGCTTGCTTTAGTTGTGAGGGAACACTTCAGCTGAGGGCATCAGAAGACAGGAGAGTGCTCTAGCAAATTACTAGTTTGCAATACTGGCAGGTATTCTGAAAAATAAAATCAGTCATATGAGTTAAGAAAACAAGAACTATTGCTAATGGTATGGGTTCCTATTCTGCAGGATATTTTCCTACAATCGTGGTTCCCTGTCAGTCTAAGTTTGTGAGTTTGTGAGCACACCTAGACCTAGCATCTCTAGTGAAAGAAATAGAAATGAGCACAGTAACATGCAGGAAAGAAAATATTTTGTCTGTGGGTTACCCACAGTCAAAGAGGAAAGGTATGGCAAAGGGAAGAAGGGGATCTGTTCCAGTAGACTTTATGGAGATCCATAATTGTATTTGTGTTCCACAATGTGCATATACAAAGTTGTGTTATTGACTTTTTCAGGACATCCTGCTGTATCTAATTCTGTAGCAATGATGAGGCACCTTGTTGTGGTACTGCAGCTTTTTAACTAATACCCCCTTTACATCTACAGAGCCAAACCCTGTCACTAGCTGATCTTTGAAAGTCCTGGCTCTGGAAGGTTGACTGCTTTTAGTTTGTCTTGTTACATTGTGACGATTGTGGCTCCTCCACTTTATCATTTTTCAAGACTCCCTTCCTCTTCATCTTTTTTCTTTTTTTCCTTTTGACTCACTGCTTCTTGACTAAGGGATTAGATGTTTTCCTCTGTTCTGTATTCCTGATTTAAATCTCTGTTGTCATCCTCAGAGGTTTGAACATCACAGACTGGATTTTCACCTGTATTCCTCCTACATCATCTGAACCACTTCCAGAACAGTAACATTCCCCTGCTCAGTGACCTGGAACCACTGCTACAATGGAAAACTCTGCCCTCTGTATCAGGGGTCAACTTTAACCTTTCTTTGCACTAGCCAGCAGGGCAAGTTGATTCAAAATTGCACTAGCCAGTAGATGGTTGCACAAGCCCTTAATTATAATGATAAAGTGTGATCACTTATACAGGAAACAATGCAAGCAAAGGCAAGAAATACTTTGATTATTGCACATTTATCCTGCTCCCACATTGCTTCCAGCTCCCCAGCAGAAAAAAAAAGACTGCAATTCCATCCATCACAGACAGTGAGCACCACCACCCCCCCCCATTGTTTTGTACCATGGCCTCCTCTCTTCCTCTTTCTGCCCCCCCCACACCAAACAGAGAGAGAATATCACAACAGCAAATGTTCAATCAAGCAGTCCTAGCTCTGTGCACACAATAGCTGGCATCATCATGCACCTCACCACACTGTCACCACCACCCACAGGGCAATGAACAAAGTCAGGCAGAGAAAGACACTTGCGGTCCCCACCATATAGTCAACTGGAGACCTGTACTTTTGAAAGTTTTTGTACAGTCTCAAGTGAGCCAGGAGCACATCTAAGATTTCTTTGGGGTGGGGGCTAGACAAACCTAAGGGGCTTGGAAAATACAAAACTATGACATTTTTATTTGTAAAAGCATTGATTTTAATATGCTCTGCCCCAACAATAACATATTTTAATTTAACATTGTCCTTTCATCAGCCCAGGGGAAACAGTACACAGGCATAACACTATACTATTTCTATTTCCATATAGGATGATCTATGCACCCTAGGAATGCTTATTTCAAGGTTTCAAATTATGTATTTTATCAAGGTTTATTTTTGTACCATACATGATCCAAAGCTTTGTTTTTAGGCTGAAAGGACATGCTGAGTGGGATAAAGGTGGAACTGTATGGATGGTGATGGCTGACATGGTCTATTTAGAAAAGCTGAGGACCCTCTACACTTGCCAGTAATGGCAGCTATGGATCTATGGATGGTCACTTCAGAGTCTGGTCTGCAGTGGTGTCCAGGGAAAGAACAGAGTGAACAGATTTTGGAGAGGGAAATTATGGTGAGGCTGGGATAAAACCCACCACCTGCAGGGTCGATCCTGTATACCTCTTTGCATTTTGTCACTGAAATGTTGGATACAAACACTTAAAATGTGGAGAAATGAGGGACACTGGTCTTAATTATATTGGACAAATTGTTAGATTTAGACACATTCAGAAACTGGAACCTAGTGACTTAACAGCACTCTACCCTTGATCACACCCTGGACAGTAGCTGAAAGTCTTAAGAGTAGAGTGATAATGACTCACATTGAGTCATTTGTGGGATCCCTCTCTTGAACTGCCAGATAATTGCAGCTGTTAATGAGCTGTTAATCACACCTGGCCATCTGGAACATTGAGAGAGATTAGCATGAGGACTAGAGAATGCTAAAGTAGAGACTTTTTTTAACTTCATTAACAGCCATGAAAATCTGCACTAGTCAAGCCGGGGAAGTAGAGAGTTAGCTGCACTAGGCCTGGTCAATTTGCACTAGTGTTTGGGCTAGTAAAACTAGATCAACCCCTGCTCTGTATAATAAAAGTCATTCCAATCCCGCTTTCTCTGCTTTCTTTGGATTTACTCCATCTCATATTTTCCTCTTTTTGTTTTTACTGCTTTATCTCTCTATCTTTGAATTCTGTTAATTTTTTTTGTACTTTTGCAGAACCTCTCTAGTTTGATTTATGTCATTGGTATTTTCACTTACTTTGTTGAGTCTGCTTTAATGAGTGTTTTGGGCTTTGGCAGCAAAATTCCCTGACCAGTTCCATCCAGAAGCTTTACCTTTCTTGGCTCGTTCCATTTATATTTACAGGTTTATTAGAATGAAAGTTGGTCAACTCAAGACAAGAGAGCAGAGTGGAGGATATCATGAACATGGAGTGGAAGTCACTCCAGGCTAGGTATGCGTTTCAACCTCAGGACAGGAAGGATTAAGAATAGCATGGAAAGTTGGAGACTGAGAGAATGTGGTAGTGGTGTTGATTTTAATTCTGTAAGGCAATCTGGAAATCTTTGCTGTGCCCTGTGTCATCTTTGTGTACTGTGAATGCAACGTCAGTGCTTTGGGGTAGGGGTGGCAAAGGCTAATGGAAGTGTGATGTGGGGAGGGGAATTGTCATTTAGTAAGGGCAATAAAGACTTGGACACAAGATTAGCAGGCAGGCATAACACTTTGCAAAGTACACTGAAGTACTACACTCAATATGTGAGGGGAAGTGGGCAAATTTGCATCTACTTTGTAGATGTTAAAAAAATTGCATAGCTTTGCTAGGAAGAAACTGGTGTCAACCAACTGACAGATGAATTAGCAAAGAAAGATGAACAAACAGTGGGCACAATAAATTAAGTTTAAAAAATAAATCAACTAGAACTGGAGTACCTCACAAGTAAACGAATGCATATATGACATTAAACAGAGGTAAGATCTGTTTTTTCCTTTGCTAAGTTGCACTGCTGCTGTTTAATACTGCTCATCTAGGGTCCCATCTACCAACATTGGTATTTACTCACCTAGTAATGTTGATTATACCTGTAACCTTTATGGTGCTCAGATTATTTTTCACAAGTGGGTAATCCTCCATCCATCCTATCAGACGATGCATGATCATAAATTGTTTTGGACTGCCAGAGACTTAGTCCCACAGCAATGACAATAGAGTCCAGTGAGAAAAGTCCCTAGCAGAGAAAATGAAAAAACAAATACCAAAAACAAACAGGAAAACCAAATAAGGGAAACCAAACTAGGGACCAGCCAAACAACAGACTTTCCACTGAATTTTTTTTTTTACTAAACAATAGCAGAAAATACCTTGTGATACAAAGGTATAGATCATAGAAAAACTGCTAACTACATTAATGCTGATAATATTGAGTACATATAAGTGGTAGTCACTAAAATATACAATAGAAAATATAATGCAGAATCATGCAGTGACACTACTGATCTACACTGTGAAAACTCATGTGGCTCTTGTTGTCCCGATTCATTGTTCATCTGTAATTGGGAGGGACTCTAAACACTATAAAGGTTGAAGGTATAATCTCCTTTACCAGGTGAGTAAATACCATTATCTCCTGCAATCTTTCCAGTGCTCAGATAATTCCTCACAAGTGGGACTTTTGTAGCATTACCCAGAAAAATCCTCAGGTGGGAGGCAAACTTTAAGTTACACTGTACCAGAAGCAGCCTGAAGCACAGCTCTTCAGAACTTACCTCTACCCTGCTGATACTACTGTATGCCTAGTCTGTAATGGCAGACAAATGTATGAACAAAGTACCAAGCAGCCATAGTACAGATATCCTATATTGAGGCCTGTCTGTTTATGCCCAAGATGCTGACATTGCTCTAGTTGAATGTGCCCTAATACCCACAAGAGGATCCTGACCCACCCCTGGTAGGTGGCTACAATAGCTGCCCATATCCACCTAGCAATGGCTTCTTTAGAGGCTGTCTGACCCACCTTCTTTCCAGAAAAGAAGACAAACAATCTGTCAGACTTGCAGAAGCTTTCAGACATAGCCAGATAATCATTAACCAGGGAAACCATGTCTAGTGGATGAGGTGCCACCTCTAGGATACCATGATCCACCAGCACGGCCAGCAAATGAATTGCCTGTTCCTTGTGGAACAGAGATATCACCTTGTGAGTGAAGAATGGGACTGTTATGAATGAAATCCTGTCACTGTGGAAGGTAAGGAATGGTTCTCGGCACAAAAGCACCTGCAACTCACTCACCCATCTTGCTGAGCACATAACCATTAGAAAAATGTTTCTGATGGTTGTCCAATAAGCAGAACTGGGAATGAATGGGAGCTTATGGAGACCATCCAGTATCAGAGTAAGTTACCATGGGGGAGCATGTGGATCTCATATGGGGAAATGCAATCTGTACTGCCTGTAGCAGTCTGACCACAACAGGGTGTGAACCCATCTGCCCCACCCCAGGAAGAGAGCCCCAGATTACAGAGAGAGCTGAAGCCTGTACTATCAAAGAGGTGTATGCTAGACATTTGTCTGCCCAATCATTAAGAAAATCCAGGATTTGGGTAAGGCCTGCCACTGAAGGGGACAGAACTTTTGCTGTACACCACTTACAGATCTGCCATTGTCCCTGATAGGTCTTATTAGTTGATTGTCTTCTAGACTGCAAGAGTCAGTAAACGACTCTGTAGGGATACCCTTCATTCAATAGTCCTTGCCTCTCAGCAGCCATGTTATCACGGGGAGTACTCTGGGTTTGTGGTGAAGGTTTGGCCCTTGGCTAAGTAGCTCCAGATGGGGTGGCAGATGCTACAGCATGCTTATCAATCTTGCTTGGATTACAGAATACCATGATCTTCATGGCCAAACTAGGGCTATCAATAGCACTGTTACCTTCATAGACCTGATTTTAAAGAGCACTTTTACAGTCATTGGAATGGGGGAAAACTAAGCTTTTTCAAAAGTCCACATTACCGCCAGTGTGTCAACCTCTTCAGCCTGATTGTCTGGGAAGCATGAGTGAAAACAATGCAGTTGAGTGTTGTGGTGGGAAGCCATTAGATCCACTTGAAAAGCTCCCCATCTCCTGTCAAGAGACTGAAACAACTGAGGAGTCAGCTGCCACACTGCCTGGTCGAGTGTCACTCGACTGAGCCAGTCTGCCTGTGAATTCAGCTTGCCAGCCAGATATGTGGCTGAGATCAACAGCAGGTTCTGTTCTGCCCATCTTAGTGTTTTTAACAGCTCCCAGAGCATCGCTTTGCTTTGAGTTCCTCCTTACTTGTTTATGTATGCCATGGTGACCTGGTTGTTGGTCCTGATCAGCATTGCCTGCCCTGCGATCTGAGGGGTGAAGAATAGCAAGTACCTGTGCACTGCTTTCATTTCCAGTATGTTTATGGGCCAACAAGTTTCTGATGGGGACCATCTGCCCTGAATAACATGGCAGCCCAGTGTGGCTTCCCATCCGAAGAGGCTTGCATCTGTTGTAATTGTTGTCATTGGCATCATTGACAGTGGCATGCCCCTTTTCAGGTTTTGTTTGCTTGCCCACCACTGCAGGCTGTGTAGAATGTCTGGGCCTGGGTTGAGCTTGCATTCGAAATTCTGAGTTGACTGATCCCATGTGTCTAGCACATAGCTGTGGAACAGATGCATGTGTAGTCAAGCCCATGGCACTATGGCTGTCATTGAAACCATAAATCCTAGCAGCTGCAGAAACAAATGCCTGTTGGGCTAGGTTCGTATCACTCGAATAAGCCTCATTATGATGCCTACTTTTTCTTCCACGGAGATTACCAAGCCCAATCTTGTGTTGATCCTTGCACCAAGATGCATGATGTCTTGTGTTAGACTTACTGTAGCTGACTTTTGTCCCAGTGTATGACCCAGCCATGTTGTTATAGACCCTAAATCACAGAGTCTGTGTCCGTTTGCTCTTGAGTTGGGGACCCTGCTCATATGAGCCAGTCATCTAGGAATGATGTGAACCCCTGTTTTGTTTTGTTTTTGAAATTGCTATTTCTCCTCCATCCCAGCCTACCATTCCCAACCCATTAGGAGATCCTAGGCAGACATCCCTCTGCCTCTCACCCAACCTAAGTGACCTCCAGATCCCAATGGAGCTGCGGTTTACCCCCCTGCCCGAGTGGGGATGAGGTGGGGGCCCAGAGCACCCTGTTACTTACATTTTGTTGGTTCGGGGCCATCGAGCGGGTGAAGGCACATTGAGGGCACATCTCTGGAACTCCATCTTCCTGGTGATGGCAGGATATTTTCCTCTGTTACTCCCGAGGTGTGGTGTGAACCCTGACATCATGGTGCTATGCACTGATGTCCACCACACATTGTGACCTGCCCCTCCTGCAACTGCAGGACTTGTCATACCCTGAGCTTCTGCTCAGGGTCTGGCAAGCTGCAAGCTTTCATCCCTTCCCTCCCCTGGAGATGGCAAGCAGTCCTGGGATGCTTCAGCCTTCTCCCCCAGCTGTCCCTCCAGTGACCCAAGTCCGCTCCCAAACCCAGGTTGCAGGTGTCGCAAGTGGAAATGCACTGATGGGCCAGCATGAACCTCTGTTTTGCAGGGGGCTGCAGCAATCTTTACCAGAGTTTTTGTGAATACCCTCAGGGGCAAAGCCAGTGCAAATGGGCAAATGGGAGATATGTATTTTGGAAGTGCTGGCCACTGACATTGGACCTGAGGAACTTTTGGTGGCTGGGGTGGATGGGGATGTGGAGATAGGCATCTTTTTGGTCTACTGATGTAAGAAAATCACTTGGGCTGAATGGCCTTCAATGTGGACTTGAGGGTCTCCATCTTGAATTTTCTTGTAGACTACAAATGTCTTGTGAAATGTGAGGTCAAGAACCAGGAGGAGTCCACTGGTTTTCTTGGGAACCATGAAGAACGTAGAGTACATTCCTGCATCCTTGTCATGTTGTGGGATGGGTACAATTGATTTGTTTCTAGTGAGATTGAGCAGTGCCTGCTAGACAGCCGCAGCTTTGCCATGGTCGATGGGTATCAGGGTTGATATTGGAGTATTGATAATGGGCTCCCAGTCCCTCTGTTGGCTGCAATAAAGAAACAACTGTTGCATGGACAGCGGGGTACAGAGACAAACCTGTTGTAGGCACCCATAACTATTATCCTGTGTCAACAGTCCATTTAGTGCTGCCTGCTCTCCCTGGGTATTAGTGTTTGCTTCATAGGGCTCCATGCGCATGCTGCCTGACTTGACTTGGACACTACATGAGGGTCCAGTCCTCTGGAAGCCAGCTGGTAGGGATGCCACGTGAGGGTCCCAACCTGAACAGGGGTGCAAGGTGGACACTGCTGGAGGTTCCAGCTTAACTTGGTTCTATGCTCAAAGCCCTGTGGAGCTTTTCATCTGCTTTTTATAATTTTTTTTTTAAATAATAAAGGCATGCAGGTAAGGTTAGGAGAAGTCCTAAGATTAACATGCTCTACTTCTTTGATGTGTGTTATATAAAGCTAAAGGAGTGGTAAAGAGAGAGATTTGTTTGAAAATTACCTGAACATTGATAGCAGTCAAAGATCATGACCAGCCTCAAGGGATGCACAAAGTAAAACTAGCCTCTGTTGTCATGGCTGGGGGGCTTGGTTTCTGGCAGTCCAAAACAATTTAGGATCATGCATCGACAAATATGATGGATGGAGGATTAAGAGAACGGTTTCATGGGATAACTTACTTATTTTTACATGTTTGCTCCCTCATTCTTTTCTGAGGGGAAATTGGTACAGTATGTGAATGGTACATGAAGTATTGCTGTGCAGAGATAATTCTTTGCCAGTTACTCTTGCTTTTTAAGTAATGCCAAAAGTGACGTGTACAGGATACTTTTTTGGAGGTGTAATTGAATTCAATTTGTGCTTTCTGCTATTCTAGGCAAAGTAAAAGGATAAGAAAGCCCTCTGCTTGACTGACAATCTGACATTATTTCTGCATTCATTAGCTGATGATCTTCGCCAAGAATCATTCCACTGGGAAACTTGAACTGGACTGCCCAACTATACAGAAACACAGGATTCTGTGCACATCTTTCATAGAGAATTAAATGACTATCCACCTGCAGAAAATATACCCTTCTTCTACAATTACTCATTTTACAAAGACAACCAAAACTGAGGAATTCATTCTGTCCAGTAAAATATTAGTGGTGAAATTCACTTAAAAAGTGCTGATGTATACAATATATGTTAGCAATCAGAATGACTGGCTAAGTGTGGGAATGCCACTTCTCTCAGTGCAGTTTAACCCCTGCAAGGTATATATTTTTTAAATCAAGGATGGAAATGAGAAAGAAAAATGTGAACTCACCGGGATTTGAACTTTGGACCGCTGGTGTGCTGTTCCAGCACTCTAACCATTAAGCTACAGGCCCACTGGTTCTTTTCAGATTCCCACCAGTTGCATTACATATAATGTGATGCTTGATGCCAACTGCAAAATGAGGCCATTGTAACCAAATTATGGTGACTGTTATAGGGTTAGCATCAAGCATAATATTACATCTGATGCTAATTTTATTATAAGCATTGTAATTTACTTATAAAAGTTCACATCTTGCACTTGGATTTACCCACCACACTGAGGATACAGTAAATGGTTTTGCCCTGATGAGGAAATGTCTATAGTCATGTATTTTGGTGGTGATGGAGTATTCCTAGTTTAAGCAGCTCTGTATTAAAATGTGTCCTGTACTTTGCAAATGCATGATGAAAAGAGCATCCTAACGCTGTTCCATATCCAGACTTCCTGTGGCTCAATTGTATTCTTGTCACTTTAGCTTCAAACAGCATTTCATGTAAAAATGGTCTACTTCATCATACACTTATTTTTCAGCCCTGCTTGATGTTGGTTCCTGGGGCCCAATATACAGTTGTAAGGGACTGTTACTCAGTAGTCATAAGACCACTTAACAAAAGTTACAACTTTCTGACTCCATAGTACCATACCACAGCTCTTCCTTGCACAGTCACAAATTGTGACTATGTGAAAAAGGGGAAGGAGTCACCATGCACATGGTTCACAGAGTCACAAAAAAAGCATGACAACCCTTGCAAGGCCTGCCATGGAGTTTTACAGTACCCCCTGCCTTTAGTATACCCTAAGGTTGTTGTACTGCACTTTTGTGGCAGATCTGATGGGAGAGGGGCATAAAGATGTAATTGAACTGCATGGGAGACTGATTGTTGTGGAGGAGCATGGGTAAGGAGCGGGGTTCTGAATTGTATGGAGTGATTGAGGACTGGGGGATAAGGTGGATGGGCCACTGGACCACCAGGGAATGAAACTGGATTATAAAGCAATTGTTTGAATCAGTGGCCCAGCAGAGGGACTACCTGTATGGGAGGACAGGTGTGAGGAAACCTCTTGCTGCAGTGCTGGCCAGCATGGACACACTTCATTAGTTTTTTGCACAGATTTCATGGATCTCTGGGTTCTTTTCTGTTATCGCTGTTTATGTTTTTATGCATGGCATAGCACAGTGTGACTAGATTCAGTTTCACTTTAATTTTATGAAAAGACACATTTAAAACCCAAAGGCTGAAGATGGCACAGTGTAGCCACACAAAGATAAAATACATAAAATTCATGTAAAGATACAATGAAATTCATATGAATACCAATAAACACCTAATCTTGAAAAGGTATTTGAAACCCACAGTATAAAATTGTTTATGTACCTGGCTTTTCTAATTTTCCCCTTACTCCAAAGACAGTCTTCTTAAAAAGAAAGTGCAAACTGTTTGGGAGACAAGCAACTTATTCAGTTTATGATCTGGGTTTTGAATTTCACTGAAACATTTGTTTACAGGCCTCATACATCTTAACAGCTAACCTTGCAGACTGTATTACTGCACTCACACCTAAATCATAACCAATTGTAACATGACAGGCATCAACAAGCAAGAATAACGGAAACCGATTGGAGGAAATACAGCAGGTGACCAGAGCTGGAGCGGAAATTAATCACTGGTAATGCCCGCTCCAACATGGCAATATTCCCCGCTAGGCATTGGGATTGTGCTTAGGAAATCAGTGTGTGCTCCATGCTCCATTGTTCCCTATAGGTGGTGCTTCAAAATGTAGCGCTCTGTCAAGTTCGTTTCCCACAGTACTGGAGCAATAACTGTGTGTGTGGTACATATAGCAGACACTGATGGAGCTAAGCATTTCTCGGCATGTTATGAAAAAATATTGTAAAATCGTAGAGTAATGCTTACATTATTCATGAGTGCATGCAGTGGGTCCACAGAAATACAGCACCATAGAGATCACTGCTGCCATCCACAGGAAGAGACAGAGAAATCAGCATTAATGACTCCACCTGTCTGTTTTTCAGTCTTACTCTGGATTTCTAGACCACAATGCATGGAATGTGAGTGTTGTTACTTTTTTTCCGACCAATAATGCATTCTGGGGACATTAGAATTATTTGCACACATTGGCATGTACAAGCAAGTGAGATGCCAGATATGCAAATATTGCTACTTTCCCCATAATGCATTACTGAATTAGAACTCAAAATGAAGGAAGCGAGTGAAAGGAACAGTGTGGTAAAAGACAGAGGAAAGTGGTTGTCTAAGTCTTTTGTGTAATTGCATTGAAAACATGACATTCAGACATGTACAAGAACAGCAGTCACAATGTAAAGAGATGTTCAACAGTGAATGTGCATGCACACCATCAGACATGTAGTTAGCCTATCTACTAATGTAGAAGTGCAGACTTGAACAGCACATAATATTATTCAGCAATACTGTGACTTGCTGCTACTTTTTGTCCCACATTTAATTGACTTGTAACATTATTGACCTTGCGCTTGTCATGTTACAAGCACGTTAATCCACTCCAAAGCCAGGCTGTACTAGGGAATTAATGCCTGGTTGGTAGTTGGAGGCATCCCCCCCCAACCAGGCATTAATTCCCTATTAAAGCCCTCCTTTGTCATGGATTAATGCTTAATAATTAACCAGATAGCACATCTCTGTAGAGATTCAAATGTATGACTATCCTGCTGAGTAAGTGAGAAATGCCAACTAGGACTACTATTCTCTAAAATGGTAAACCGAATAGTTGTGTATATGATTAAGAGGTCAGAGGAATTAATTCCCTAATTTTCCCAACCCGCCTCTCAGTGCTGGTTCAGCATCCCATCATCCAGGTTTCCCTGCACCGTTAGAATTTACCTTATTTTTTTGCACCATTTTTTGGGCACCCTGTTGCAATACTTGGCATTATTGTCTGTAGTGCACTTGACATATTCACTTTATGTCATCGTTCTTGTAATTTCATTATCAGCCTGGTTTGTACTTCTTTATAACTGTGCTCTCCTATTCTCTTTCCCCTGAGTCACACCTGGAAATGAACACTGGCTCAGTGTGCCTCTCCAGGTCATCAATTTTCAAATAAGTAAGTGAAAATTCTGTCTCTTATTAAAACTAATTGGTACTATCTGATGTTGCCACTCTCTGTGAGTTGCACACCAGCATGTTAGGCAGTACAAACCCAATTTCTGATATATAAATTTGCATTATGACTTAGTCTCATTGTGGAATCCTCCCCCAACAGGTGTATATATATACGTATTTATTTATTTAATTTTTTTGACCAAGTGGGCCCACTGAAGCAAACATCCCTTTTTAAGGGGAAACCCAGAGTTGGCTACATTAAAACAGAAATCAAAGACAATGCCAAGATACAGAGATACAGCAGGGAACATACAGGTGGCCAGTTGAACTAAAAGTCACTCTTGAATACAGCAGTATGTCAAGTCAGTGATGCCAATGTTTCTTCCCGCTTTGCACCACCACACTATGAGACTGTGTAGTGGACCCCTGGCCCTTATTTTTGTTTCTGAATATGTTTATTTGGTGCTCCATTTCATTTTATATTCTCCACTCTTGAGCTTCAGCTTTGTATCCTGGAGTACATTTTGATATTCTCCAGTGTCATATAAGGTAAGAGAGCAGTTTCTGTCGCATGGAAGAAAATCTTAATGATAAGGAAGGTGATGTCAATTTATGGATATTTAAATCTGACTAGGAATATTGATGAAAACCTAGGGCAGCCATATTTAATTGCACTCTCCTTTATTTCAAATCTAAGGCTGACTCAAAATGGACAAACAGGCATCTTATAATACAATAGGAAAAAGGCAATCTGAAATGGAATAAAAATGTATGGGTACATTTACAGTGTAACTGCTGCTTGAGTTCTGAATATATTTGAATGTGTATAGATTCTGGATGTATATATATTTTTTCATTTATTGAATTTTGTTGATCTGGTAGGCCCACTGAGACTAAAAGTCTCTTTTTCAGGGGTGGCTGGGGGGGGGATACAGATGGTAACCAATTGAAACTGAACCAGATTAAGCTGTTGGTGGTATTTTCAGTGAATGTGTATATACACTCCCGCAGTCTTGTAAGGGTTAAATTGGAATGAACAAGCCATAAATTATCATGCATACTAATATAGTATACTGTACTAGCATGATATCAAGTATGAGGAAAAAAAATTCTAACTTTAGTGAGGCATACACACTTTCCAGCAAACAGATTTAAACTGAAGATTTTTTTTTTTATTATTATTAATTATCCTTGCATGGTGATGTTTTACTTTCTAATCAAATACAAATATGGATTTCTCTTCACTAAAGTAATGTGTTTATCCACAGGTGAGGTATAGTTTGGCCTTCCTACACTTCTGTACCACTGGACCTCAGTATTACTGATGTCAGAGGTACCACTTTTTAAGGTAACAGGGTAATTCACTTGCCATGCTCTTTCAGTCTAGACCTGTTTCTAGTAGATGCTACACATTGGGCTCAATTTTCAAAACCCAGGAAATGATGCATGGTGCTTGTGTCAAACATAAATGACGCAAGTGGCACATTGCATCAAGAGATGCAGCATTCCCAATTTTTGAACGTGGTCTGTGTCAAACAGGGGAACCATTGCACCAAAGCGACACTGCACCAGCCTTGTGATCCAAATCAGGGTCACAAGGTGGTTTGCACCATGGCAGAGCTGCAACAGCCCCCTTTTTTTGTGATTTTTGCAAGCTCCACCATAGACGCAGCATGGGGTCCCACTTAGACCACCCAAGAGGTGGACTAAGGGACACATGCCAGTGCTACACACTGTGGCAAAGAGGGATAGGGTCTGAAGCTGGGCTGTCTGAGGTGGACAATGGCATGGGAGGCGGCATGGGGTAGTCAGGGAGTCAGCTGGGCAGGAGAAGGAGTAAGGTAGCACCCTGCAGGGTGCATTTGCTTCTTTATGTATTTTATTATTGTCTATTATGTCCTATTATTGTACTTCAAAGTATTGTACCGATTAATTATACACTACATACAGAAATAAACATGTCCAACTCATCCAAGGAAGGGCATGTGACATTCCCAAATAACACGTCATCGTATTGAAATGTAACTCAGCAGACCTCAAATGTTGTAAGTTATACAGACCATTACAATCAGCTACTATACTGTAAGTCTGCTATTGAAGGTTCCATTTGCATATCCTCATTGCCAATGTGATGGGACAGCCAAGGGTGGGGGATTCCAGGGACTGCTGAATTACGTTTGAATATGTTGATGTGTTATTCGGGAATATTACTTGCCCCACCTTGGATGTGTTGGACATGTTTCTTTCTGTTTTTAGTATATATAGCACTAGTACTTTGTAGTGCAATAATAAGACTTCATAGACAAAATACATAGAAAAGTAAATGCACCCTACTGGGTGCCACCACACACCCTCTCCTACCACCTCCTGTGTCCATTCTTCTCCAGCCCCTTCTGTCCAGCAGATTTACCCCCCAACCATCCCAGCCCCTCTTGTGTTGTGCTGGGGTGGGTAGATCCCTTTGGCAATTTGCACAGGTGCACCATATGTTTGGCACTAGCCTGAGCTTGCCTGTGGTTGTGGAAAATCCTGTGTTTTTGATGCAGGAACTGCCCTTTTATAAAATTAGGTGCAGGATCTCTGATGGACCCAGAGTTCTCCACAACTCTAGGGCAATGCAACTATATGGGCTGTTTGAAAATCAAGCCCATTGCCTTAAATTGCCTCTCTATGTTTTGTAATGTAGACTCCAGTCTACATGGACCATCAGGCTTTTTTTGACCTGAACAAAATTCAAACTCAGGATGGTTGAGGTGACAGAACAGTTCCTTAAGCTGCCACTATTCCACTCAAGAAGTCCTATCTATCAATACGGTACTTAATAGTCACTCTTGCAGTTCTATGTAATGAAATACTACATTATCATTACTGAGAATTGCTTCTTCCAAATTTATATCATCTTCTGCCATCTGAAATGGCAAACATTAGTCAGCTAATGGCTTTCTTTCTAAGTAGCTAAACACTTAACGATACATCAGGCTGCACTAAGACACACCAATACATGACATATATTACTTGTTGATTAACTCCTGAATATTTAGAAAAAGAACACTGCACAGCAAAATTTCACAGATTGTTTTAGTACTAATACAGTTAGAAATGACGAAGAATTGTTGGGTGAGACTGAAGACAAAACAAAAGAAAATGATTGTGATACCAGTGTCAAATCTTTTGTACTATATCTGTGCAGCAGCATGTTTTCATTACTGGCCATCATTTGGAAAATAACAGAACTAGAAGAGCTCTTCTTTGAGTCTGTCTGTCGATTGATCTAAGTATTTTTGAAAGAGTTTTGTAGGTTATGAAAGGACAAAGTATTGCAATAGTTACATTTTAAGTTTACAATTTGATGATTTTTTGATACATTCAGATCAAGACATGTGTGATGTCCTTGGAAAATGCTCACTGTACTGAGGAGAATGATACCAAAGTCATTATCATAGGACCATGTCAAAGTATGACAATGTTAGAACAGTGTATGGGTTTTAGGAAGACTGAATTATCAGTGAAGGGTAAGCAAACCTTTAACACTTAAACCCCTAGCTCAAGGCAAACATACAACACAGCAAGAAATGCTTGCACTAAGGCCATTTGTCATGCCAAGGCTGATTACTTTAAACACTGGCTAAACACAGCTCCCACCTCCTCCTTCTGGAATACAGTACAATCCATTGTCAACCCTCCATCAGAATTCAACACCCCAACTCTAAAGCACAATGATAAGGAAATAACAGACCCCTCCAAGTTGCGGATACTCTCAACACCTTGTTCACAACTTGTGCTTCTCCTGTTACTGATACTACCACTACTCCTTCACTTGTTGACACACCCACTCTATATCATCAACCAAGCAAACACTTTCTTCTAACCCCGGCTCCCACTTCCAAAATTCTGCTTGCTCTACTAGCCCTCAGCATGACTAAATCTAGCCCAGATGGTCTACATCTAAGCCTCCTGTGCCCCTCTGCCCCCACCATTGCTCTCCCCCCTCACCTTCATCATAAATATGTCCTTCTCCACATGTTCAGTTTTGAAAGCCTGGAAATCAGTGTGTGTCATCCCCATCACAAAGGAGGTGATCCCTCTTCACCTGGGAACTACCGCCCTATCTACCTCCTCCCTGCCTTGTCAAAACTGCAGGAATACCTCGTACAATCTAGGCTGACTTCCTCACTGTCTCTAACTTCCTTTCCCCCTTCCAATCTGGTTACAGAAAAAATCATTCCGCCATATCCCCCCTTCTCCATGTCTCTGGTCACGTACAATCTACTGCTGATAAAGGTCACTTTACAGCCGCGGTCTTCATCGCCCTGACTAAAGCTTTTGACTCAGTTTCCCACCCCCTCTTTCTGAACTCATTCATCAAAGCCTGGTGTGCCCCTCCTGCCATATTGTACCATGATTCCACTCATTTCTCAGTGACAGACAGCAGACAGTTAAAATCGCCAACTCTTCCTTTCCCTCCCTATCCTGACAGGCTTTCTGCAGGGATCCATACTTGGGCCCATCCTATTCTCAGTCTTCAAAAATAACCTCCCATCTGCCTGTTCCACCTCCATCATCCATAAGTATGCCAACAATACCATACTGTTCACCTCAGGCCCCGACCCAGCTACTATCCACTCCTCACTGCAACATGACTTCCACTCAGTCCAATCTTAGTTCCTACCAAAAAAACTTATACTGAACACATCCCAAACAGTCTCCATGATTTTCAGAACATCTCAACAATTAGATAAAGCCAGCAACACAACACCTATCATCTCCCTTGACAGCACCCTGCTTAAGACTGTCCATTCTTATAAGTACCTAGGAGTCTGTTTGGATCTCCAACTAAGCTCAGGGATCAGGGAGGGGCAATGGATGTGGTCTACCTGGATTTCAGCAAGGCCTTCGACACTGTTCTGCATAGAAGGCTGCTTAACAAATTGGGCAATCTGGGTGTTTGCTCTAAAGTGGTAAAATGGGTTGAAAACTGGCTAAAAGGCAGGACTCAGAGGGTGGTAGTAAATGGCAAAAAATCTGAAGAAGGGGAGTTGACCAGTGGGGTGCCACAGCTATCAGTGCCGGGTCCAGTCCTATTTAATGTCTTCATCAGCGACATTGCAGAAGGACTGGAGGGGAAAGTATGCCTGTTGGCAGATGACACCAAGATCTGCAACAGAGTTGACACACAGGAGGGGTTAGATAAAATGAGAAATGACCTAAGACAACTTGAGGAATGGTCAAGGATTTGGCAGTTAGGTTTCAATGCTAAGAAGTAAAGATAATGCACTTGGGACACAGAAACCCGAGAGAGAAATACAGGATTGTGGAGCAGGTTCTAGCCACCACATGTCAAGAGAGGGAGAGCTGGGGGTTATCATATCTGATGACCTGAAGTTGTCCAAATAATGTGACAAAGCAGTGAGGAAAGCAAACAGAATGCTGCGGTGCATAGGAAGGGGCACAGCTATCTCTTCAATCAGAAACAGGATGTCACTTTTAACTCAGCCATGTCTGATCTTTCGTCCGTACATATAGGCATTCCTCAGGGGTCCATACTTGGCCCTCTGCTTTTCACTATTTTCATAAATGACCTTCCTATGCTGGCACCTACCTGCTCTTCCTTGCTTTACATGGATGACCTTGCTATCTACCACAGTGCCAGAAATGTCTCAAATATCAACAACTTTCTAGCTTTTGACTTCCTAAGCATACAAACCTGGTTAACTGTAAATAACCTTGTTCTTAATGTTGGTAAAACCCATTCCATGCTCCCTGGCTCCCCAGCCAGACTCAAAGCGAATCACAATGCCCTCAAAGTATCCTGTGTTAATGGCTCCTCATTAGTCAGCACTAGTTTCTTTAAATATCTGGGTGTTCTTCTTGATGAATCCCTGGAGTTTGATCTCCACATCACCACTACCCATAAATCTGTTAATGCAAAAATTGGGGGAGCCTATCGTACTAGCTATACCCTCACTCCACCAGCCAGGCTAGCTATGGCTCAAGGGCTCCTTCTCCTGGCACTAGCTTATGGCTCAGTCTCCTACTTAGGCACCACTAAGACCACCCTCCATAAATGAGACACCACCTATAATAATATTTGGCAGTTTGCCTCCACTTCCTCTCGGAGCACCACTGTCAGTTCTATACTGACCTAAGATGGCTCAGTCCTGTTGCTCACCAACTACTATCCTATGGCTCCCTACTTGATAGTATAACAAGATCAGGCCTCCCCCAATCTCTTGCCTCTTTGTTATACTCCCAAGCCTCCTCTTATGGGCTCTGGTCAAATGACCAAGCTCCTCTTTACATACCTAGATGTAAAACCACCATGAGTGCAAGGGTCTTCTCGTATGCTGCTCCTACGTATTGGACTTCTATCCCTCAAGCTATTTGCCTTGTCCCTACACATGCTGGCTTCAAGAGACTTCACTATGAACATCTACTTGCATTGAATCCCTGCACGTGCTTTCATCTACCTTAATCTCATCTACCCTCCCTCCATCCCCCACTTCTGCTTACTTCTCTGTGCCTCCTCCCAGCAATTCTTACATTGTTTATTTTGGCCTTGTAAACTGCACTTACTGTATACTGAATATTGGATATTGGATACTACACCTGATCTAGTCAGTTCTGTACCTGTTTTGCACTTGTCTACTTTCTCTTCTCATATATATCTCCTACTGTATTTTGATTATACTCTGGACTTTGTATAATTCTGTATTCATACTGTTTCCTAATTTGTCTGATTTCTGTCCACCCGTGCTTTGCATGATCTTTATGTGCTGTGTCACATTGTTGTTGCTTATGTATTTGACTTGTATTCTCCTGGGTCATGCCTGAAACTAGGCATCCCTATGCCTAGTGCACTCACCCAGTTACCAAAAGCAAATACATAAATAAATAAATAATCAGTAAACGGAGCAAAGTAGTGATGCCACTGTATGGATCACTGGTGAGGCCTCATCTGGAATACTGTGTCCAATTCTGGAAACTGCATCTCAGGAAGGACATAGAATGGAAGCAGTCGAGAGAAGAGCAATAAAAATTATACATGTACCACACCACAAGCCTTATGAGGAAAAACTCAAGGAATCTAACATTTATTCACTGGAAGAGAGAAGGGAGAGAGGGGATCTGATAGAGACTTTCAAGTACCTTAGAGGAATAAACAGGGTGCAGGAGAGGAACATATTTCAGAGAAAAAAAATGCACAAGGACAAGGGGACATAACATGAGGCTGGAGGGAGGGAAGCTTGGGGGAATGCTAGGAAGTATTTTTTCACAGAGAGTGTGGTAGATCCGTGGAACAGCCTACTAGCAGAGGTGGTGGAAGCAAAAACAGTATTGGGATTCAAAAGTGCATGGGATTAGCAGAAAGTCACCCTCCTGTACAGCACAGAGGGGAAAAGGCAGTCCAGATAAGAGTAGGGATTGCCAAACCAAGTAGGAAAATGGGCAGACTAGGTGAACTGGTTGGTCCTTATCTGCCTAAGCTCTGAACTCTCTACCAAAATAGAGACTCTCTCCCTCTCCCCATATGCCGGGAACTTTCTGTTTAAAATTATCATGCCAGTCTTTGACTATGCATATATTGTATGCTGCACTGCTCCTGCCACAACGCCCTCTCAACTTGACTCACTGTACTATATCTTCTGTCGTTTCACCTCCAACTCTCCATACAGGACTCACCACTACTCTCTGCTCTCTTGCCTGGACCTTCCTTCTCTCTTGCACAGATGCCTCATCCACTCTGTATCCTTCATCTCCAAATTCGGGTTCAGTCTGTTCCCCTCTTACATCTCTTCTCTCCTCTCCTCTCTCCAGCCACAGCCTCAGCATACTCCCTATAATCTAGGGACTCTTGCTCCGTCTCTCTCCTCACTCCAACTTCCAACACAGGCAAATCTGCCTTCGACTATCGTCTCACCTGTCTGTGAAACTCACAAACTCCTCTCCTTCTCATTACTCTGTCAAATCATTGCTATGCTTCCTTCCCTTCCCCACCAGCTCCCACAATATCCCATAGCACTGTAATATTTGTCCCACGTCCTCCTACTCTCCCCCTCACTGTCTAACTTCTCTAAGTTGTGTAGCCTGTTTTGATGTACTAGCCTTGTATGTATGCTCCTATTGTATACTATTTTTGTATTGCTGTATAATTATCATGTAATGTACTTTATGGTGTATACTATTTTGTTACTATTGTGATTGTGTAATCTGATTTCCCATGTTCCCTATCCCCGAGTTGCACCTGGAAATGAGGTCTGGCTCAGTGTGCCTTTCCTGGTCACCAAATGTTTAAATAATAAAAAACAAAACATTCAACTCATGAGAGATTCAAACGTTTCAAAAAAATCTCAAAAAAATTGTCTTGTTTTTTTGCCTGGTGGCACTGAGGGTTGAGGCGTTGAAAGCCACACCTCGCACCACACTGGTGACCCAGGTTCAGGAATGAGCCTGGGTCGGCAGGGGTCGCAGGGGAGGACTAGGATCAAGCATCCGCCAACAGCTCTCCTAGTCCTGGGGTGGGTTGGGGAAGCACACTGCACTACAGAAGCCCCTGGGGATGCCCAGAGGCACTGCAGACGCAGGTGTTAGCAGAGGGGGAGCGTGGCGGATGTCTGCACGTTGGTGCATGGATGTCACTGCATGTCTGTATTCCATTGGGAGACCTACTGGAGGAAAAATGGCTGGGTGCAACCAAAGCAGCTTGATGGCTGTGCCCTGTGATGCTGGGAGGACTGTCATGGAATTGCGCTGGGGGGGGTCCGGGGCCGGCTCGGCTAGGCAGGGCATGGGGGAGCCGCCAGTGAGTCAGTGATGGCCATACTGGTTCCCTCATCATGCGAGTGAGCCTGCTGCTTTCCCAGAGGGCAGGGCCGGTGGCTGGATGCCCCCGCCGGTAAGTCACCGCAGCAGGTGTATAAATAGTGACATGATAAAAAATGTTTTTCTTGTTTTCAACCTGTCAATGCATTTCTATGGAAATTGACTTTGAGGGTTGTAATGGGACAACAGTGTCATATACAATACTCAACAAGAAACAGTGTTACTGGTATAATTTTGAGGACCTGTGGCATGTTGCGTGACATGATTTATCATAGTTATAGACCATGAGATCTCAGTGAGGTGGTGGAGTTAGTAGCACTGCTCAGAATCTAAATGTTTTATTTATTGGTTAATAATAATAATACATTTTATTTATAGGGCACCTTATCCATAGCCAAGGCACCTAACAGTTTTAAAAACAAAACAAACATCAATACAATTAACATTAAAATAGCAGTACACCAAAAAAGGAAGATCATTGTATTGTACCTAATAGATGAAAGCGTTTCTGTAGTTACCTGGCCTAAGACTGATCGTTTGGCACACTTGTCTCTGATGGCAATTTCATAGGGTATTAAGATAGCCTATGAGATCCCATCTACTATCACATGATCCTGTGTGTAGTCATTGACTGCCACCCTTTGTTAGAAACTCTGCTCTAACATATAACATTGGGAGTTCTAGTGGGGGGCAACACCTTAAATGAGTTTGTGTCAGGGGAGCTGGCAAATTGTCTTCAACTCAGATAACTGGGCACATAACATTGGTAAGTTACTGAGCTGGCCCACATTTCTTTTACAGTGCTGACCATAGTAACAACTTGCTCCTGGTCTTTGAAAAATGTATTCTCTACCAGGTACAAATAATGAAAAAACTATGAAATCTGTAAAAAAAAAACTGCTCAGGGCCTTGATTACATTGGTCTCTTTGTATGACACTGGAAACCACACCTACAGTTTGTTTAGAGTTAGCCCCTTGCCAATCTGATATCTCACTTATTCAACCAGCTTGTCTAAAATGTGTGTCTTACAAGGGAGCAGACAGCCATGACGGCTGACTTCAACCTTTGGCCAGAGTGGCTGCTAACACTGCTTCTGGCTCAGGGAAAAAACTACTCAGTGAGCATTGACCATCATTTAATCCACTATCTGAGCACCCTGTCCTATAAATAAGAGGAGTGCTCCCTGGCTGTACATATGGCAGTTGGTCAAGGAGGTGTGAGGAGGGCTGTGCCAGTCACTGTATGCCCCTGCAGCACCACCACTGATGATACAGTCAGTGTGTGGGGGGGTGCCCGGTGCCACTGGGGAACCACTGGATGCCAGTGAGAGGTTGTGTGACCATCAGGGTTAGTGATTGGGAAGGAGGGCATCACTAGCACCAGGGATAAAGGTATATAAGCCAGAGCTGGGATCAGAGGGAGGGGGGTTACCACTGGCACCCTGGAGAATGGTATTACAGCCATGCTGGGATCAGAGGGAAGGAGTTACCACTGGCACCATGGATAATAATAATTCAGCTGGGGCTGGAATGAGAGGGAGGTGGGTTACCACTAGCACCAGGAATAAATGTATTTAAGCCAGAGCTGGGATCATATGGGGGAAGGCATCACTAGCACCAGGGATAATATTTAATTATAGAATCGGCTGGCAATTGGGGGGGCACTAGTACCAGGGAACCCTTTAATTAAAATAATGGTCTGGCAATCAGAAGGGAGGGGAGATCACTAGCACCAGGGACAATTCTAATGTACAGAATGGGCTGGCGATCAGTGGAGAGGACCACTAGCACCATGATATGTATACATGGCTGGGACTTGGCAATTGGGAGGGGGTGACACCACACTAACTTGCCTTACAACTCATGCAAATGAGCCCATAATGGGCATGCAAATGGGCCCTTAGTACCTTGCATGTCTAATGGGCTAATTTGCATGGGTCCCTATGAATACTGGAAATAGCACTCTGGCACTATCCATTTTGGCAATGTACTTCAGAACCCTGTCAGGGCAGTGCTAAATGGCTTAGCACTGGACCAACATGGCCCTATATTCAGTTGAATAGTGCCAGTGTGCTATTCCACTGAATAAGGCATCTTTGGGCACCCAGGCAAACTCAAGGTACAGTGCAAGGTTTTGTGCTGTGCTTTGCACACATTTGAATATTGGGCCCAACATGTCTAATGCCAGATTGATCTTCTGTACCACCAGCCCACCAACCTTGCCTTATGCCCCTCTCTCTTCCTCCTCTGCTGTTGGAATTAATTGGATCAATCACTACTTCCTTCCTCTGCCACATGACCTTCTTCTGCACAAACTGTGTCCAGTCTTGTCAGTCCATTTAACTTCTGAAAGTGACACTGCATGCTGGTGTCTCCAAGATTGTCCCTGCCTCTACTTATTGTAACTGCAAATACATAATTTTTGAGCATGACCTGTCAGTCTTAACAAGAGAAAAGTATGGTGTGGCAGAGTTGGGTAAGATTCTATCCCATTTGTTATGCAGCAAGAGTTAAAAGCAAGGATCTGTTTTTCTGTCTTCTTCTATTCCATCACTTACCTGTCTCTAATTTGTGTGATTGCACAATCAGATTTTCCTTGTGGAACCTCGGAACTGGCCACTCTGATGGTACCGCAATTTCTCCTTGTTATCTTTCTTTCTTTCTTTCTTTCTTTCTTTCTTTCTTTCTTTCTTTCTTTCTTTCTTTCTTTCTTTCTTTCTTTCTTTCTTTCTTTCTTTCTTTCTTCCCTTGCTTCTCTGCAGCTAAAACCTATAAGTGAATCTTTATGTGAAACTGATATTCTTTGGTTTTTGAAAATGTATGTGCTTGTGCACAGAGGTTCTTTGTCTTTTAAATTGTTTTTTGTTTTAATTGGGTTCACCACAACATAACCCAGATAGACCATCTTAGGGTAGCTGGTTCATTCCACTGGGATGCCAAACAGACGAGGCATACTGATGGGTCCTGGTAGGACGAAACATGTGTCTATATCTTCTGTTGGCACCCTTTGCAAACTGTGTGAGAGGCCTTTCGGCATCATGCATTTCTGCTTAAAGTTGACACAGCATAATATTCTGTGATGATTTGCATATGCAGCCCATGATGCTTTGCATTGTAGGGGCATGTGTGATTTTGTATTTCTTTGAAACTTGGCTTCCTGGCCAAATGCCCTTTGGGGTAACGCTTGCCTCAGTGCTTGCGCACAGAGGTTCTTTGTCTTCTACAGTTATGACTGTTTGAAATCATTGCATAAGGCTATTTGGGTTTCTCTGGAATACAGATTATCTATGAAGTGCATTTGACCTCCACCAGCTTGTTTGCAGTGCTGTCAGCAGGAAATCCAGCTCTGGCCAAAATGTCTTAAATGGATCCATCTGTTAAGATGTACAAGTCACAGGAAATAAATTAATCAATCTTTATACACTGTGTGAAAACAGAATATACTGTATACTGCTTAACAAGAACAGGATGCAGAATGTAATTGCTGGCTGAACACCTCTTATGAAAAGAAAACAATGCTTGTTAGAGAGCAAGAGAGAGAGAGAGAGGGAGAGAGAGAGAGAGAGGGACCGAGATTTATATTTAGATATACCCTCAGATGAAGGACTTTGTTTTGTTTGAACTTCCTGTATAAGAGCTATCCCCCCCCCACCATCCTCTAATGGGTTTAGAGGAAAAATTAGGCATTATATCAACTGTACACAATGATTCAGTCTTTTAAGCCTTTTTTCCCATCATTATTACCCCCTACCTACCTATGGTCCAAGATTCTGTAAGATCTAAACTATTATATAGCTATATTTGTATCCAGCTTGACTCTACATTGTACAGGGTCATATTATTAAACCCTAGTTACATTTTGTTCCTTTTTGTTGACAGAGTCCTTGTTGAATTAGATCATGAAAAGGGGCCCACATTCCTTCAAAAGATGCCTCATCTTTTGATTTAAGTAACATAACCTCTCTAATTTCATGATATCTACCATAAAATGTATCCAGATCTCAAAAGCAGGGGGTACTGGGTCCTTCCATTTTAACAATATACGTTTTTTAGCCAGGTACATTGCTATTGTTAAAAATTTTTTTTGATAAATACCCATTTGTACATTGTTTTCTACTAATGTGAATAATGTTAATGATGGGGAAAACTGTAAATGTACAGTTATTTTCTCTACAATCATAATGATTTTAGTCAAATACTGTATAAGGTATGGACAATCATGAATTAAATGTACCAATGTGCCTGTTGTATGTGTACATCTTGAACATTCTGCCATGATGGAATTATTCATTTTGTGTAATTTTGATGGAGTAAAATGTGTTCTACATAGAACACTAAGTTGAATTTTTTGTCATTTGCATGTTTTTACTTTTGCTATGGGTGTGGCTAATATTTCTTACCACAGACTTTCTGTTATTAGTAATCCAAGGTCATTTGTCCACTTTATCTTTAGCTTTGATAAGTATTTTAATTCTTGGGTATTAAAGCCTCCATATATCAATGCTATCAATTTTTTTATTTTCTTTTTGTTGAATGAACATATCTAGAATAGATGTATTTAAAAAAAAATTAAAGCCCCATTTGTTTTTACTACACAGTTTTTTTATTTGTAAATATCTAAAATAATGATTTTGCAGAATGCTACAGTATATTGAATGTGTAGTTGGTTAAATGTATTTAACTGATTGTCTAAAAATAATTGCCCAAATTTATATATTCTTGGTGTTAGTCACTTTTTAAATGCCGGTCCGTTTAATGAGGGTAGAACACCATAATTTTTATATATTGGTGTTTGTGAAGTTATTTCTATTCTACTTGTCATAAGCTTATGTATATCATGCCAACTCAATATTGCTGTTTGTGTTGCCACATTTTCCTTTTTTTTTTTGGTTTTCTTTATTTTGGTAAAAGCTGGAGAATAGTAAATTGCTTAATTTTGGAAAATCATACATGTCGGTTTCCATTTTTGTTGTGATTAAAAGTTGATTTTGTTCTGCTAGCCAATGCCAGACTATGGTTGCCAGAGTTGCTAGATAGTATTTATAGAAGTCTGGCAATGCTAGTCCTCCTTGTTCTTTTTACAGGGTTAATTTTTCATATGCCACCAATGATTTCTTATTTTTCCAGATAAGATTCACTACCATTCTTTTACTATTAGTAAAAAAGCTGTTGGTATTAGTATAGGTAGTGCTTGAAACAAGTATAGTAATTTGGCAGTGTTTTCATTTTTACTACATTTGCTCTTCCTGTTAGTGTCAAAGGTAGATGCTGCCATCTCTTTAAATCTGCTTTTATTGAATCCAATGTTATTCCAAAATTGATTTGAAATAAATGTTTGACCTGATTTGTTAAGTTAATTCCTAAGTAATGTTTTTTTTTCCCACCAGTTGACATTGACAGTTATCTGGGAGTTGTAAAGTATATTCTGAATGTAATTTGATCAGTGCTGTTTTTTCCCAGTTAATCTTGTAGCCTGATTCTTTGCAATATGTTTCTGATTTATTAATCAATTCTTTTATGGAATTCAGGGCATCTTTTATATGTAGTAATGCATCATCTGCATTTAAGCTAATTTTATGTGTTCTTTTATTGATAGTTATCTTTTATATTCTGAGTATTCTTTATTTCAATTGCAAAACATTCCATAACCAGGGCAAACATTAATGGAGACAAGGGGTATCCCTGCCTTGTTCCTCTGAACAGGTCAAAAGGGTTGGACAAATTATTGTTGGTTTTAATTCTAGCCTGTGATTATATATTATTTTAATCCAATTTATAAATTCCTTGCCAAAGTTAATTTTTTGTAAGGTTTGAACAATAAAGGTCCATTTGATCCAATAAATGCTTGTTCTGCATTGATTGTTAATAAAATTGCATCTGCTGTATCATGATTTGATATTATATTTATTATACCTCTTGGCTCAGATATTCAGACTGTGCCGGGCAGTGGTGCAAGCCTGGGCACAGCGCAACTGGGATGCACCGGGGCCAGGACAAAGGTGATATTCAATGGTGATGCACCATGGTACAGCACTGTTGAATATCTGGGCCCTTATGTTATTATTTCTCTTTCTACCCTTGACAAAACTATTCTGATCTTGTTCTACCAAGGCAGGGAGTGCCCCTTCCAACCTTCTTGCCAATATTTTTGTAAAATGTTTATAATCTACATTTAACAGAGATATTGGCCTGTATGAGGTACAGTTTTGGGGGTCCTTGCCCTGCCTATGCAATAGAAGAATATTGCTTATTTCAATGTTTGTAGCACAATGTTTAATATATTTATTTTATTATATAAAGTGGTTAAGATTGGGGCCAAAATGATTTTATATTTTTTATAAAATTCTGTCTGTATCCCAATTGGTCCCAGGTCTTTACTTACAGTGAAAGTATCTATGGCTAATTCAACTTCTGTATGTGTTATAGAAAATAAGCTGTATATGGGTGCAGTATAGGAGAATGGGGTTAGCATTAAGGCTGATGACCAGAATGCTGCCACCGACACCTCTTGGTCTGTGCAGGGCGGGGGGGGGTTAGGGTTGGAAACCCTAACACCACATTTCCCTACTTTTGTCACTTTTACCCTAACTAATGAATTAACTAAGTTTTTGCAATTTATTTCCTTACTTTTTAAGAAAGTATATTCATATCCTAATTTGCTTGTGGGAAATTCCTTCATAGATGTGTACATGTATGTAGCTGTGGAAGCTCAAGAATGGAGAATATACTTAAAGCCTTATACCACCCTTAAACCTCCCCCACATTGCAGTTTGCTTCTGCCCAACTTAGTTAGCACTCAAACATAATGCCTACGTGTTCTTAATGTCTACTTTCCAATACCTCCTGTTTACATTAGCATTCCCGGGATCCAGGTTGTACCCAATTATTGTAATCCATGTCACACTGCCTTAATTTTAACTGCCTTTGTTTCTTTTGCTCATTTGTATTTTACCATTACACTTTATGTATTGCACTGTACTTACTGTATCCTTATGTATCTTGAAGACTGTTTTTTGTTTGCCCTAAAAGTTGTATATTTTGCTCTGCTGTACTTGTACCTCCACTTCCCCTTTCCCCCAGGACGTATCCGGAAATGAGCATTATTTGCTCATGATACTTTCCTGGTGAAACATTTCAATAAATAAATAAATAACCCCCAATTTTGGAATAAGCATTTGGGAAATCATTAAGACTACATCTGACAGTTAAGCTGTGATCATGCAGCTGATAATATGTTATGCTAATTTGCATTGCCTATCTGGACATATTAATAAACCACTTACTTAACTAAATACCAAGAGTCAAAGGGAGCTCGGTTGAGCTGAAAGGTAAACAGAGGAGATATGTGGCCTGAGGGACTCAGGGATGGTATTAGAAAGGAGTTGGGAGCAGCAGTTGGAGAGCATAATTTGTGGAGGACTGCAAGGAGTGTGAAAATCCTGAGATGAGCAACAACAGCTAACCATACTTGAAATGGAGGCATGGCTGGAAAAGGAGAAATTGTTAAGGTGGTGGCTAAGAGTGGGTTTGAATCACTAAAGTACCAAAACAATTAATGAACAGGTAAACATGGTGCAGTGGGAAGACTCACAATCATCTTTCAATTCACACTCAGGCTTGGGTAATATGCATTGGTCAGGTTTTGTGTGTGTGTGTGTTTTACAGAAAGTCTGGTGACAATCCTTAGTAGCAGCAGCAACTAAGCACGATTTTTGTATGCCTTTGTTTAGAACACATATTTAATATACATTTTCATTTCTGATTATGAATTAGTTCTGGGTTTTAGTCATTTTTTAAATTTCCATGATCCAGGGGTTTAAGTGGGTTCCCTCTGAGCCAGTGATAATTGACGTCTTCAGAATCCAAGCTCATTCAAGCATTCAAGCATCAGCTGGTGGCATTAAGCAGCACTTGCTAGTAGCAGAGCAGCAGATAGAATAGATGATGAGTGAACCATTTTTTAGAGAGCTACAAAGAAGCTCTCTTAGCATTTCTACTGTATTCATAGCTAGTAGTAGTATAAAAATTACAATACTGCAAGAGCAATTTCATGGTTTCCCTATGGCAAGCTCAGTTTTCTGAGTTGCTCAAATATCAAAGACTGCAATACCATTTCATGATCCTTTCAGAAATGTTGAGTATATACTTGGTTATTTTGGTAGCTTTGAAAATCTGGGAAAAAGTTAAATAAAAAAGTAACAATAAAAATGAGAAAACAAGATTTGTCCTCAACTGATTATTGCAATAACACACAAAAAGATAAATTTGAAAAAGAGAAAAAAATCACAGGATCAGACTCCATTATAATAATACCAAGTACATCCAAGGGGAAAGAAGTAAGCAGAACCAAAAGAAAAAAAAAACAAAATGAAACAAAAACAAGATGGAAACATGTGGAAAAGAGGCAACATAAGGAGGAGCCCCATCACAGACAAAAGTAAATCTATATGAATTATAAGGAAAAGAATTGCCTAGCTCAAGGAATTGTAATCAATCAGAAGAAGATCTTATAGAAATAGTTGAAAAGGTAGAAACTAAATAATAATACAAACTTAGGAAATGAAAAAAAACATCTAAATTGGCAGATAATGGCATCTGGCTCACTAGAACTGAAACAATAGATAAGGTCAAAGAAATTCATAGAAATGTTAAGGAGGATAACACTACGTTAAACAACTTGAATAAACAATTGTTAGAAATATAATTCAATATCTCCTGTAGCTGGACAAATATGATCTATGTGAAAAGAAATGTAGCTAAAGCTGATTGTCCAGTATATGTAGTGTTTAGCTCTATGGAAATTGCCAAACGAGCTGGGGAACAAAAGGAAGGAACCAATACATTGGGTATTGCAATGAGTGAACCTATTGCAATAGATTCACACAAAAGACAAGAAAAGCTAAATTTTAGCCAAAGGCTATTTGTCTTAACTAGAGAGTTGGATAATGTATATAACACTCCACAGGAATTGGAGTTTGGTTGCTATAGCCAAAATCCAATATCTTAAAAATGCATGGGTTGGAGGAAAATACAGATGAAAGTCCAAAAACACATATGCACAGTTTATCTAATAGGGAAACTGATGGGAATCAAGTTAGATAAGGTTGAGTTCAAATGATCTGGTGTGATATTAGATTTACTGGAAATGGTCAAATTAAAATGTCAGTAAGGGAAGGAATGCTGACCTATGAATTTCTGAAGGAAACCGTTTACCATGTTTAGGGCACCCAGTCATTAGAGCATTATATCACATTTGCAATCCCCTCTCCTGAGATCTGCCCCCCTGAGTTGGTATCTTCGGAAGGGGGGGCACACAAATAGAGAGATGGGTGTCACCAAAATCTGGCGCTCTAATTACCGAGCACTCTAAACCAAGTGCCGAGAAGTGGTGGAACTGAATGAAATGCATAAATTGGATAAATTTGGTATTCTAATTTGGGATATGAATGGCTTTAAAAGAAACATATAATTGGGTGACAAGCAAACAGTGTGTACATATAATGATGAGCCCATTCAGGAGTTTACTTTGGATATCAATAACCCAACATTTACAGTACTAAAAATTAATTCTTTGCCATCAAAATAAAAAAAAAATACATAAATAAATACAATAAATGTAACAATGAAGGGGCAGATCTCCTGTTGAGAAATGCTGTAGATATGATTTACTGTTTGTTGTCAATAATAATTAACAAAAATGATATAAACAGGGGGAATGTTCATTAATAAATAATCTGGAGAATGCTAAAAAGAAGGAGGGAGAACCTGAAGAGTGTGTTATCTTCTCTTGCAGTACAGCAGCAGCTAAAAAAAATCTTAAAGACAAATAGTGTAAACATTTCATGAAGAAAGATGTGTTGATTTCAATGCAGGAAACTTGGGCTGTTGATCATTTGTGGGAAGTAAGATTTAATTGCTTATGAAATAAAGCAGCTTAAAGACAGAGACAAAGGAAACCATCAGTGGGGTTACTAACTGTAGCAAGAACCATGAAAGAACTTCATCCAAAAGAAAAGTAATTTTTTCAGAAAATGGCATTCTGTTAAAATTAGTTTGCAATGGAACTGAGTAGTTTGTAGGTAACTGTTATGACACCCCAGAATACTGATCATTATACTGATCATATTTGGGATAAAAGTATGAACCAACTTGTATTGACAGCTGCACTTGATACAGGCATTTTACTGATAGGAGATTTTATTGCTCACTTGGGAAATATAGATCATTTAAGAGAAATAGTACTGTACATTCGAATGTACCAACACATTTAACCTTAGATAAGACTGTAAACATTAATGGAAATAAAGTACTGGAACTATTGAAAAATACAGGTCTGTGTGTACTCAGCGGAGCCTTTAAGGTGATATTCCAGCTCAGTATACTTTTGCTTCCAGCAGGGGAATGTGTACAGTAGACTATTTTATTTGTTTTTAGTGGCAAATGTTTGAATTCATTGAATTAGAAATATTTGAGAGATCAGAAGGTGATCACTTTCCAATACACTTGAATAAAGTGATTGATAAAGAGGTAAAGCATATGGATGGCTGGGGGTAGAAACTCTGGCTTAGAGATTAGGAATGGTAAACTATTATTTTTTAATGAAACAGTTCAGGAAACATTGGGGCAATTCATATTCAGAAAATAAATTCAAAGTATAGTATCTAGCGTTAATGAGAATATGAATTTGGAGATGTAATATGCACAGTTTCAAAACATTTTTGTGATGTTTTGATTACATTTCTGTATAAAGACATTGTTGTAAAAGCAAAGAATGAATGGTTTAATGGGTTATGTAGAAAATGTAAAGCAGACATATTAGCATTAGTGAAATATATAAAAAGTATTCAACAAGAAATAATATTAGGTATCATAACAGGGCAAGAAAACTCTATAACTGTATTTTAGAAAAAGTAGAGAACAAATTTCAGACTAAACTGTTGTCAGAAATGTTAGAAGTTATAAAGGAGATAGACCATAAGAAAGAATGGCTATTGGTTGCCAAAGGGTCCAGTAGTTTTGCAGAAAATGTAAGTACACATATAGCCCTGCAAAATTGGGTACAGTGCTGTATTATGAAGATATATTGTATAGTGAAGTAGAGTTGGGACATAATAACGTACCTGAAGATAGAGAATGGGTGGCAGTAATTTCCTGCATAATTTCACCTGAAGAAGTAACAGAAGCTATTGGGAGTGCAAAGGGAAATAAAGCTCCAGGAAGTGATAATGTGCCACTCTTTGTATACAAAGCTGAAAAGGTATGGTCTAGTAAACTTTTAACTATACTCTTTAATCAATGCATATCTAGTAATAACTTTCCTCATTCATGGAAGAGAAATGCAATAATCTCTATATTGAAGAAAGGGGACCCACCTTGTCTGTTTCACTATGGCTCTATCAGCCTAAATAACTGCAGTGCTAAAATTTTACTAAGGTGATATTAAATAAAATAAATTTATAGATAGAAGAAAATCAGATTTTAAATCAGTTCCAAATGGGTTTTAGGAGCACATTTTCTGCATCAAATCAATCCTTTACTCTAAGTTATTTAGCAGAAAGATATTACATTAGTGGGAAAATTAATTTATATCTAGTCTTTATTAAATTTAAAGGTACATTTGAACTGGTGTCACAAAAATTGCTTTCGAATAGAATAAGAATATTTAAGATTGATCATACCTTAATAAAAACCTACTGTATATTCTTCTCCTTGATCAGTTTGTCAACCTTTTCATTATGATGAAAAAGAAATTTGTCTGGTGAAAAAGGATTGAAAAAATCTAAGTCCCTAATCCTTCTTTGCCAGACAAATTCCTTTTTTGCCATGAATATATACACCCCACCCTCCTTTGCTGTTTACTGTCTGGCTTTCTCCCTGGTGTCTAGTGGTACCCCTCACCCTTTGATGGCCATTTTCCATTTTCATTGGTGGTTAGTGGCATCCTCCCACCCTCCCGTGTCCATTTTTGCCCTTGAAATAAGAAAACCATCTCTCAATGTCTTTTATTATTTTTATTTAACATGTAAAAAAGCCCATCGCTGGTCATATCCCACCCCCACCCAATGTTCCACTGTGCCAACTTCCCCACACACCTCCCTTGACATCCCATACCCTCACTCACCTGAAGAGGTCTGAGGCTCAAGATCTGCTCTCCTGATCGAAGACACGTCTTGCTGCTGGAACTGGTGACTGCAATATGATAAGCTAAGATGTAGTTTCTCATATTGCAGTCACTGGTTCCAGCAGCAAGACATGTCTTCAATCAGGAGAGCAGATCTAGAACCTGGGACCTCTTCAGGTGAGTGAGGGTGTGTGTGGGTCTCAAGGGTGTGTGTGGGGAAATGGGTACACAGTGGTATGTTGGGTGGGGGTGCAGGTGTGATCAGTGATGGACTCTTTTTTACAGGTTAAAAAAATAATAAAAGACATCGAGGGATGGTTTTCTTATTTTCAGCACAGAACAGAGATGGGAGGGTGGGGGGATGCCACTAACCATCAATAAAAATATAATATGGACATTGGTGGTTGGAGTGTGCCAATTGACACTAGGGATAAACTGAAAGAGTGGCAGACTGCCACTAAAGAGAAAAATAATAAGATAAGAAGAGAAATTATGAAAAAAATATTGAATAAAAAAATAGAAAAAAATTAACATATGGGTATTAAAAGTGTTGGGGGGGTGCCACTAGACAACAGGGTTTTCAATTGGGAGTTCCAATGAGAACCCATTAAAACAAGAACAAAATCCTTTTTCACCAGCAGAAATCCCTTTCTGCCACCATAGCAAAGGATTGTCAGAAAAGGATTTCTGTTGGCTAAAAATAATTTTGTTCTTTTTTTAATGGGTTCTCATTGGAACCTCCTATTAAAATCCCGGTGTGCCTTGTGGCATTCCTCACTTTTAACACCCATATGTTAATTTTTAAATTTGTGTCTATATATTTTTAATGTTAAAGTTTGCCACTCTGCTGGTTTATCCCTGGTGTCTAGTTGTGGCCCCTCCCTCTGATGCCAGATTTACATTTTCATTGATGGTTAGGAGCATCCCCCCACTGTCTCATTGATGTTCTGTGCTGAAAATGAGAAAACCCCTCCCTCCCTCCATGTCTGTTTTTAACTGTAAAAAAAAGTCCATCTCCAATCACACCACCTGACCTCCCACTGTGCACCCATCTCCCAACACCCCCCTTGACACCCTCTACACACACACTCACTCACCTGATGAGGTCCCAGGTTTGAGATCTGCTCTCCCAATAGAAGACACATTTTGCTATTGGAATCGAGAACTGCAATATGAGAAACTCAGGTAAATGCTGTTGGATGTATTTTGATGCAGTCACTTGAAGAATACACCTTTCAGGCAAGATTTGCTTAATCACAGTCATATTGTTAATAAGGTGGGGTCCCCAAAAGGAAATGTTGAAAATTTCTGTTTAAAATTTTAAAAAATGACTGACTTAGGACCATTCGTTGCAGTTTCAGAATGGACACATAAATTTAAAATATTTTCACACTAGATTTTCAACACACACTTGTTATTACCCCTCAAAATGTATGTCACAGCTGTCATTTTTTCAAATCCTGTCCAAAAGGTGTTAATGCACCTGTGGTGCAGAATGGCATTGTAGTTGCACAGAATTACATTTTGGTGGGGATTTGAATATTTTCTGCACTAGATACATCAGGTGGAGTAATAACATGGATATGCTGACAATTTCATCACTCTTGTCCTATAAATGGAAGTGCAGGAAGCTATGTGCCTTGCGTTTCCACAGCTACATACATGTATGCATCTATGGAGGAATTCCCACATGCAAATTAGGATATGATTATACTATCTCAAAAAGTAAGGAAATAAATTGCAAAAAAACTTTGTTAATGCATCAGTTAGGTTAAAATGACAAAAGTAGTGAAATGTGGCTTTAAGATTTCCAACCCTAACACCCCACCCCCACCCTGTACAGACCAAGAGGTGTCGGGGTGACATTGAAGTTATCAGCTGTAATGCTCACCCCATTCTCCTATACTGACCCCACCCAGATTATTTTTTATGTAATGGGGTGAGTGTTAGGGCTGGTGACCCCGATGCCATCCTCTGATGCCTTTTGGTCTGTGCAGGGTTGGGGTGAGGTGTTAGAATTGGGAATCCTATTGCCACATTTCCCTACTTTTGTCACTATAACCCTAACTGATTCAATAAAGTTTTTGCAAAATACACACACGTATATATATATATATATATATATATATATATATATTTATATTTTATTTATGCAATGTGGTGGGGATAAACAGAGTGAAGTAAATCCATGTATACCACACCAGTGGTGAATACATTGGGTAAATAAATCATGTTATTTTGGGATACATGTTTATTTTCACTTAGAACACCATTTATATAACTCAGACCACCTTTTGTATAACTTAGAACATGTTATTTCCACTTAGACTCTGGAAATGGATCACAGAACAATGGGTCAGATAGGGAACTTACAATGGAAAGAAAGGCGGTTTTAAGCTAAAACAAGGTAAAACACCAGTAAAAACAATACCAATGGTGTGGTATATATCAAACATATAATGGATTGCAGTGGAACAACACATTTATCGCCACACGTAGGTGGTAAGATCTTTATAATTCACTAGTGGAGATAAATGTGTTATTCCACGGCAGTCCATTATGTATTCCTATTTATCTGGGCAACTGTGTGGATAAATTTCATTTATTCACACGGTGCTTGTGTAATTTAGAATCTTTGGCCTCAGTAGCAGTATTAACCATATTCAAATGTGAATAACTTTAAAATGAAAAATGATAGCATGGTACTGTGAGTATGAAAGTTGTTCAGCACAAAAGTATCTACAAAATTAGTGGTGTTTCATTTATTGATACCTTTTAGATTTTTTGATAATTAGCAAAAACACAGTAACATTTTTTTTTCATTTTGTCAACAAACAAATGTAAATAACTTTAAAATGCAAAATGATAATATGGTACTGGGAGCACAAAGTTTATTTAGCACAGAAATGTCTACAAAATGAGTGGTGTTTCATTTATAGATACCTTTTAGTTTTTTTTCATAATTAGCAAAAAACAGCAGAAAATTCCATTTTGTGCACTTTTTCATCAAACATATGCAAATAACTTTAAAACAAAAAATGATAGTATGGTACTTTGAGCACAAAAGTTGTTCAGCACAAAAATATCTACAAAATGAGAGGTGTTTCATTTCTAGATACCATTTAGATTTTCAATAATCAGCAAAAAATGGCAGAAAATTCAATTTGTATTCACTTTTTTAACTAACAAATGCCCCCACCAAAAGCAAACACAAAATAATTTTGTATCAAACTTTATCAGTATGTACTGACCATAATGTAAAGTGTAAGTGTCCATAGCAACTGCTTAGTAATCACTATGCAAAGTGGAGCTACACTGGGAAACATTTATCAAAAATAAAATACAAACTACACTAAACATAAATAAAAAAGCATTCAAAAAAACTCCTATCCTCTTGCATAAATGGAATATGCAGTGGAAAACTTGTGTAATAAATGATTTATCTGCACAAGAGCAGTTTGACCTTAGACACCTCACTCATGGCTTATGCCACTAGTGAAGTTACCGAGGTCAAACTGCTCTTGTGCAGATAAATCTTTTATTACACTTGTTTCCATTGCAGTGCGACAACCACCCAAGGTGTGCATATATCAGAGTGTGACTGCACATCCTAGAGTGGGTTATCTATCTTATAAAATGGTAAAATTGTTTTTAGGAGGGTAAAAGTGCTGGTGTGCAGTCGCTCTTTGATATACGCATGGTCATGTGATGTGTTTTATACAATCAGAACACTGGATTTGGATATGGCTGATGTCCCCATTTTATAAATAGATATAGATATAGATATAGATATAGATATAGATATAGATATAGATACAGATATAATATAGGCATGGTATTGCCTTTATAGAAACATAGAAGTATATGGCAGAAAAGGACTGCAAGGCCCATCCAATCTGAACATTTTTTCTACCTTATGCATGTGCCGTAGACCTTTACTTTGTCAATGGCCTATCTATTCATACTCATCTGTATTGCTCCCTTATGCCTATCCCATGTCTGTTTGAAGACCTGCACTGTATTCATATCCACTACTTCCTGAGGTAGGCTGTTCCATGCATCCACCCTTTCTGTGAAAAAAGAACTTCCTCATATTACCCCTTAATCGGCCTCACTCTAATGTCATGCTGTGTCCTCTTGTCCTGCTGTTTTTCTTATATTGAAACATGTTAAACTCTTTCATCTTGTTAATGCTGTTAAGATGTTTGAATGTTTCGATCATATCACCTCTCTCCCTACATTGCTCCAGGGTATACATATTGAGCTCTGTTAATCTGTCCTCACATGTTTTCTGATGCAGTCCCTGCACCATTTTGGTTGCACTTCTCTGGACTGTTTCCATTTTGTTAATGTCCTTGTGCAAGTGCATCCTCCAGTACTGCATGCAGTACTCCAGATGGGGCCTAACCAGTGTCTTGTAAAGAGACATTATTACCTCCCTTTTATGACTTGAGATACCCCTACTAATACACCCCAACATCCCTCTGTCCTTACCTACTGCTTTAGTGATCTGTTTGGATGATTTCAGGTCATCGGTGATGATGATGATGCCCAAGTCTCTTTCTTCCTTTGTGATTGCCAGCAACTCCCCTCCCAACCTATAGGTTGCTTCAGGATTTCTCTTCCCTATGTGCATGATGTTGCACTTCTTTGTGCTAACACCCAGTTGCCACTCATGTGACCATTTTGCCAGTTATCCAGATCTCTTCTCATTCTGCACACTGTATCTGGGTCATCTACTCTGTTGCAGATCTTGGAGTCCTCTGCAAACAGACAAACCTTACCCTCCAGTCCATCTGCAATGTCACTGATGAAGATATTGAAGAGGATTGGCCCCTGCACTGATCCCTGAGGTACCCCACTTGTGACTTGCATCTCTTTTGACTGTATACCATTTACCATAACTCTATGTTTTCTGCCTGTCAACCAGTTTGCCACCCAGTTGACCAACCTCTGACCCACCCTGAGCCTATCCAGCTTATTAATCAATCTTCTATGTGGAACAGTATCGAAAGCTTTGCTGAAGTTAAGGTAGGTGTCACCAACTGTACTCTCTTGGTCCACCACTCTGGTTACCCAGTCAAAAAAATCTATGAGATTAGATTGATAGGACCTTCCTGTTGTAAACCCATGCTGTCTTGGATCCTGTGCTGCTATGGATTCCAGGTATTGCACTATCATTTCTTTAAGGAGTGCTTCCATAATCTTGCCCACTACTGAGGTAAGACTGACTGGTCTGTAGTTCCCTGCCTCCTCCCTGCTGTCACTCTTGGAGAGTGGGATCACATGAGCCCTTCTCCAGTCTTCTGGGGCCTCTGCTTTGCTGAGAGACTCACTAAACAATTCTGCTAATTGCTCTGCTAGTTCCACCCTTGGCTCCTTTAGTACCCTGGGATGTATGCCATCAGGTCCTATTGCCTTGTCCTCTCTGAGCTTAGCAAGCTCTTTTAGGACCCTTCTTTTTGTGAAGGGACTTGTGCACACCTCTCTCCCTCCTGTGTCCATGGTGCTGAGCTGTAGTCCCTGCCCTACATTCAACTCAGTAAATACAGAGCAGAAGTATCTATTTAGGATAGAAGCTTTTCCTTGGTCCTCCTCCACACACACTCCCCTGTATTCCCTCTGATCTTAGCAATACACCCTCTGGACTTTCTCCTTCCACTAATGTATCTATGGAAAGTCTTGTCCCCTTCCTTTACTGTTTGTGCTAGTGTTTCCTCAGTTTGGGCATTTGTCTGCCTTACTGCCTTCCCTGATTCCCTTAGGGAAGTTTGGTATGCTTCCCTATCTTCATCCTGCTTCATTCCCTTATATTCCATGAAGGCCAACCTTTTGGCTCTGATCTTTTCTGCTACTGTTTTTGAGAACCAAACTGTTTTCCTCCTTCTGCTCTTGCTTTTCTCCCTAGCACAAAGGGATGTTTCTTCAAAAACTGTATCCTTAATGCTTGCCTACTTTGCCTGTACCCCCTCACCTGTATTTCTTCTTGTCAGGGCTAACTTAACTCTGTTGGCCATCTTATCAAAGTCAGCTCCTCTGAAGTCCCATGTGTTTGCCTTGGAATGGAATGATTTAGTTATAGTGGCCAAATTGAACCACACCATGTAATGGTCACTGGCCCCCAGGTGACCTTCTACCTGGAGATCTGTGATCCTTTCCCCATTAGTCAGTACCAGATCCATGATAGCCCTGTCTCTTGTGAGTTGTTGTACCAATTGTTTGAGATACTCCCCCTGCAGGGAATCCACTACATGTCTAGTTTTGGTGGATGTTCCTGCTAGCATTGACCAATCTTTTTCTGGCATGTTGAAGTCTTCCATTATCAGAACCTCCCCTTTAGCTGTATGTTTTGTATATCTTCTAACAGTAATGTGTCAATGTCCTCCCCCTGGTCTGGAGTCCTGTAGACAACCTCAGTTTGTATAACTGTCCTATTTCCTGTTTCCAGGGACACCCACAGTTCTTCAGGCTCCTGATGTGTATTCTGAATTTCAGTAGCTTTGATATTTTCATTGACAAATAGTGCCACTCCCCCCCACACCTTTTTTGCACCTCGGTCTCTTCTGAACAGTACATAGCTGGGTACTGAAGTCTCTCAAGTGTGGTTACTGGTGAACCATGTCTCGCTAATGGCTACTATGTCCAGTTTAGCCTCTGTCATTGTTGCCTCCAGGTTTGGGATCGTGTTTCCCAGACTGCGGGCATTTGTGTACATCATTTTCTATTGGACAGATTTCAATGCATTAGTTATTGGGTGAGGTCCAACATTTCCCCTGCGTCATATGGGAAGCTGGACCTTTTTCCTTACTTGGTGATGCAAATGAACCACAAACATGCTGATCTCCTGTTTGATCACTAGCTGAGAGAGGAGGGGTGCTCTTCCCATTCAATGTATTGGGTGTTGCACCCCCTTCCCCATTTGCTAGTTTAAACATTCTGCAAAGACATCAAACTTCTGCCCCAATGCACTGACTTCCTCCTTAGTCAGATGCAGTCCATCGAATTTAAAGAACTTTTGCTCCCAAAACTGTTGCCAGTTAACTACAAATTTGTCTCCTTTTTCCTGGCACCAGCCCTTGAGCCACATGTTTAGTTTCCCTATCTCCCCATCTCTGGCCCTCCATCTGCCTACCCCCTCTCCCAGACCATCAGAATCTCAGAGAAGGATATGCCGGACAAAATGGATGACAGTTTGTCTCCCAGCCTGGTCAGATGTTCCTTGGTCTCCACAACTGACTGGCTGGTGAGATTATTAGTCCCTTTATGTACCAGGACATCAATGTTTTCTCCTGCTTCCTGCACAATTTTAGCAAAGTGGTCAGTGTTTCTCAATGCTGATATACCTGGGAGACATGTGACCATTACCCCTGGCCGGAAGTTGGTCTCAACTCCCTGAATCATGGAGTCTCCTATGACCAGAAGTGTTTGGATTCACTTTTTGCTTTTTTTGTTTAGGCCACTGTTTTGGGTGATTTTTGCAGCACTAGCTTCTGTGCTGCAGTGTCCTGCTCTGCAGTGTCCTCTGCCCCTTTGTTTGATTTTGGAGATAGAGGCAGATACCTGTTTGCAGTTTTTATATGGTTTGTGAAGGTGATACATTGGTGAGCACTGAGTGATGAGGTACCCGATTTACCCCTCCTAACCACCTGCAAACCTCCCGGACCAACTACCCTTTGTGATTGAGGTGCTTCAGTTGGATGTTGGGGAAATGGCAGGTAGTTCTTGTAATATATTTCCTCCTAAATATGAAATTTGAGGCATGCAATTTCTGCCCATGTTGCCCAGATCTGAGCCTTTAGATTTCCGATGGTCCAGCATGTAGGACAGCGTTCTAAATCCTGTATAACTACCCTTTTGAAAAGTGTCCCACAGTACTTGCAGTTAATAATATTCATTCCAGTTGAGTTGCCAAGTTTATAACCTGGTCCGAGTATTTAATAGGAAAATGAAAGCAAAAGATAGTTTTTTTAATTTTTTTTGTTTGTTTTTGTATAACTTTTCATAACAAGTTAAATTAATTGTGCCCCTGTAAGTGAGGTTAATGTGTGGATACCCCTTTGATCCTCCCCTTCCTGCTTTGCTACAGGAAATGTCATGACTGTGCTACTTTATAAAAGGAGTGTAACATGGGGTGGTTGGGGATGGGGGGTGGATGGTCTCTTCCCCTGCCGAAAAAGAAGAACCATGGACGAAAGAAACAATGAATTCAGTAGCCCTGAAAACTTAGCCTAATGATAGATAAGACTAAAACCTGTAAGAACCACCTGTAACAATTTCACAGAAGATATACCCTGCAAAAAACACTTTGCTACAGAGAAAAATAAAGCAGTAACAGAATATATACCTTGCAAAAAACAATTTGAATCAGAGAAGATTACAGCAGTAATCTGTAAGCACAAAGCAGTAATGAAACCTGTAAGCACAAAAGAAAATAGTAACACACAGTAAATCTGCCTAGCCAAAAGAAGCCTTAATCTTTTTCCTTGGTTTGATAATGTTGTTCTTTGCTCTGCCCTTCCAAGCAAACCTAGAAGAAAAGAGTTCAGGAGAAGCTAGGTGCCTTTGCCAGCAAACCTAGTCTTCCAACTCAAAAACATCAACTAACCTGACCTTTTAACTCTTTGGGTTGATGAGAGTGTTTAATGTTAAAGGGCAATTTATGGACCTTAATACAATAACTTTGTAATGGTTAAATTGATTTCTATGAAATTTGGCATGCACAATTGTCCTGTGAAGATGTTTGTATATGGGAAATTTTGTCTCAATAGCTTTAGCCATTTCAGAGATACAGAGTGTTAAAAATAAAGGTTTGGGGGTTTTGTCACATTTTTTGTCCACCTGTATCTCGGAAACAGCTTTAGCTTCTGGACTGAATTTTTCAGGGTTAAAAGCCTTGGCCTCAGAGATGTGCATTTTGAAGGTTTGGTGAAAAAATATTAATCCTTTCCAAAGTTATTGAATCTTGAATTTCCCATTATTTCCTGTTGGAAAAATAGATGTAAAAATGAAAGTGATTTTCGCACACTGTCATCCAGTTTTGCTTACCTTAATAACTTTGTGACCTTCAAACAGATTTGCAGGAAATTTGGCATGCTTCAACCTATGGTAAAGATCCCTTTATCTGACAAATTTGGTTGAATCCCTTATGTGGTTTCTGAGATACATAGTGTTGAAAGAAACAGATTTTTGAGGTTTTTGTTGTTTGGTTGGTGAGTGTTTAATGTTAAAAGGCAATTTGTGGACTTTAATTACTTTGTATTGGTTAAAGCGATTTCTATGAAATTTGGAAAGCATACTCATCCTTGGTAGATGATTATATGTGATAAATTTCATCTCACTAGCTTTGGTTGTTTCCAAGATAATGAGTGTTAAAAATAAAGAAGGTTTGGGTTTTCTGGCACTTTTTTGTCCACCTGTATCTCAAAAACGGCTTTAGCTTCTGGGCTGAAATTTTCAGGGTAGAAAACATTGGCAGCAACAGAGATGTGCCTTTTAAAGGTTTGATGAAAAAATATAAATCCATTCCAAAGTTATTAAATCTTGAATTTCCCATTATTTCCTATGGGAAAAATAGATGTAAAAGTGAAAGTTATTTTCGTACACTGTCATCCAGTTTTGCATACTTTGCACCATAATAACTTTGCAACTCTACAATGGATTTGCAGGGAATTTGGCATGCATCAACCCAGGGTAAAGGTTTCTTTATTGCACAAATCTGGTTGGAATCCCTTGTGGGGTTTCCGAGATATGTAGTGTTAAAAAAAACAGGTTTATGAGGTTTTGCCGTGTTTTATGTGTCCACCTGTATCTCAGAAATGGCTTTAGCTTCTCAACTGAAATTTTCAGGGTAGAAAGCCTTGGCCTCGCAGATGTTGCCTGTGAAGGCTTGGTAAAAAATATGAATCTTTTCCAAACTTATTCAATTTTGAATTTCCCATAATTTCCTATGGGGACAAAATAGATGTTTGGCAAGAAGAAGGATCTCATACTGCAGGAGCAGCTGAGATGTGGGATTCTAGATCAAACATAATATGCTGGTGCTGGCCTGGTGGGACTGAGGGTTGAGGCACTGGACACTGCACCACTCACTGCACTGGCGTCCTGTGTTCAGGAACGAGCACAAGCAGCCGTCGGTCAGCAGGGGAAGAGATGGATAAAGCATCTGATGGAATGCTCTCCATCTCTGGGTAGGGGGGACCAGTGACCAATGCACACCTGACCCCTAGTGGAGGCTGGGACTTGGCATCATGGAGTCGCAACAGCATGGGGCAGGAACACAGCAGATGCTTGACTGGGGCACGCATTGGAGAGTGCAAGACCCTATCGTAGGCATTACTGCATGCTGCGTGGCCACAAGGGGGCACAAAAAAGAGAAAATAGTAGTGCGGCAGGATGAAGGAGGACACCTTGCAGGCCCCACTCCCAGCAAACCACGGCACTGACCACACTGAATCTGGTCTCCAGAGGGGGTTGGGGAACTCCGCCGGCCCTGCCAGGGAGGCAACCCTGGGGTAAGTGCCAGTGCTGGCTGGTGGATGTTGGGGGATGGGGCTGGGGGCACCCTCCAGATGTGGGACTGCACTGAAAGAGCAGAAAAATAACAGCAAAAATAACCCCAAAAACATAATGTGCTTTGGGCCATGTTGTTTCTCCACTTTGCGAGAGAAATGAATGAAGTATACTTTTTACAAGGGGTATAATTATTGACCCTCCACCACTGTGGCACACTGAGGAGCCCACCCACAATGCATTGAAAGCATTAACTTTTTTAAATGTTGTTTCTAACACCGGGATGCCTACCCCTGGTGTTGCATGCCCCCCAGTCTTTTCTAATATTAATTGTGTTTGCTAACATTGGGGTGCCCAGTCCCCATGTCAGCATTTCAAGCTTCCCCTAAGCACTGTGGGATGCTGGGAAGCCCACTCTTAGTGTCCCCAAACATGTGTTTTATATATTTGCTGATGGGGGTGCCCTATTCCCCCTGTCAACACTAGAAACCCACACACCCCACCCCCAGCCAGTGTAGGGACACTGGGGAGCCCACTCCCAGTGTCCTGATATGTCTTCCTCCTGAAAGCTGTGCCCCCCTGCCAGTGCCAGTGCAAGTTTGGGGAAACTTGGAAGCCCACCTCCAGTGTCCTAATATGTCTCCCCCATCAAAAGGCGGCCCCCACCCGTGCCAGTGGCAGTGTAGAAACACTGGGGAGCCTACTCCCAGTGTCCCCCAAACTCATTCAATAATGCCCTGTAAAGCAGAAAACCATTCCCTGTTGTATTTCTGTTTTTTATACCTGAAAACAGAAAACAGTCCAATGTTGTTCCTATAGTCTCCTTCCCCATCCCCACCCTCCCATTGAGCACACACATCCCCAAATCCCCCTCACCCTATACCCCCCTCAAAGGTCAGTGCTATCATCTTCTGTGGACCAGGACACATCTGCTCTCTTCAAAGCCAAACCGCAAACTGAAGAATTAAGGTAAACTCTGTATAATGGCAGTCAATGGTGTTTTGAATTTATGTTGATATCTAAGCCATTTTTAAGTTTTTTTGCACCAAATTTTCAACATGGGTTTTTTTGGGCCCCACCTAATAAACACTGGCACTGTTATTTCATTACTCAATCTCAAAAGGTGATTTTGCGGTCGCTGCATGGAATCACCTTTCAAAATTGACCCACAAAATGACTGCCAGTGTTTATGAGGTGGGGTCCCAGAAAGCCCTTGTTGAAAATTTGGTGAAAAAATTCTGAAAATAATGGCTGTGTTATGAGCATGCTTTTTGTAGTTTCTATGCAGGCACATAACTTTAGTGATTTACAATATTTTGACTCCAACTTTTCAACATTGCCATTTTTTCACACCACCTCATGAATAGTACAGCTGTCATTTTTCACATTCTTCCTGAAAGGTGGTTTCACATCTATGGCACAGAATGGTGCATTCACTGTCTGAAATCATCTTTCAGGACCAATGAACAAAATGATAGTGGCAGCGTTCATGAGGTGCGGTCCCAAAAAGGCCATGTTGAAAATTTGGTGAAAAAACTCAATGACTGAGTTTATCTGAAAAAATAAAAAATTCATTGCAAAAAAACTTTGTTTATTGCACCATTAGGGCTGAACAGTTAAAAATAGGGAAATAAAAATGTAGGGTTCCCAAGCATAAGGCCACACTCCCACTGCACATGCAGGAACAGGCATGAGGGGAACTTAGGCTTCCCAACCCCAACACCCCACCCACACCCTCTGCTTCCAATAGGAAGACCTCACCCTCACCCTGCATGCAGGAACAGGTGTGACAGGTGTACCTTGGCATTTTGAAGCCTAATGCATACCCCATTAAAAGACTAAGTAAGGTAATATGGGTGCAGAATAAGAGAATGGGGGGAGCATTAGGTTTCAAAATGCCAAGGTACACCCATCACACCTGTTCCTGCTTTCAGGGTGGGCGTTAGATATTACGATTGAAAACCAAGGGTGATGGTGGAGTATTGGGGTTGGGAAGCCTAAATTCCCTGCATGCCTGTTCCTGCATGCACAGTGGGAGTTGGTCCTTATGCTTGGGAACCCTATGTTTGCATTTCTCTACTTTTAACCGTTTAACCCTAATGGTGCATTAAACAAAGTTTTTTTGCAATAAATATTTGTATATCATACACGTTAGGACAATGTGCATTCACATACAGAGCTCCGCTGTGGTACAACTCTCTGCCTCCTGACATAACCAATGCTACTTTGCTGGGCTCCTGTAAGAAGAAACTCCAGCAGCATCTAATCTCACTGGCAACCTGTGACTGCTACTGCTAATTTGCCTTTACCTTGCTCCTACTGTACCAATTGCAATCTCTGTGATCTCTATTGATTAGTAAAATGTTATGCTTCATGTCCATTTCTTGGCCTCCAGTCAAGTTAACACTTTCTTGGGCTTTCTACCCCTGCCAAAATTATTTATTTTCCCTCCTATCTCCCTTCACCTCCTCTTCCCTTTTTTGCATCTCCGTCATTCCATATCTCTTTCCTCCCTACCACCTTAATACATCTTCATCATCACTCCACTATCTACACCACCTCTTCCTCCCTACTCTTCTCCACCCCTCTCCCCCTTTGTTCCACTTTGACTACATAGCTATTCTTCCCTTACCCTCCTATCTATCCCCATCCTACCCCCCACCTCTGCTTGTTTTCTCCCTCCCCGCACTTTCCTCCTACCTCCCTCCCTCCCTCCCCTGTCCCTCTCTACTGGTGCAAGAGACCTTCCTTCTTTCTTTGACTTAGGCACAATCCATTTATGTGCCTATGTTGTTAGCTGTACAATTCTCCTTTTAAACAAACATCCTCATGTTATGTTACATCAAAACTGCCATCACAGAGGCAACAAGCCTTTGTGTGAAGCAAATAAACAAATCAAAATGAAAGAAAAAGCCACTATGGTTCTCCAAAGAGGTGGTGGGGAAGGTTAGGGAGAAAAAGACAGCTTTTAGGAAGTATAAGGAAACAGATGGAGCAGGACAGAGAACTTTACCAGTTAAGGCAGAAGGAAGCAGGATGGGAAGTCAGAATAGCAAAGGCCCAAACTGAGAAAAAGATAGTCAACTCAGTTAAGAAGGGGATAAAAACATTTATAGGTACATCAAGCCACATAGAAAGATGAAGGGAGGGATAGTAGGCTCAATAGAATGGACGGTGAGTGGGCAGAGAGGGACAGTGAAAAAGCAGGGATACTGAATGAATACTTCTGCTCAGTATTCACAAAAGAAGAGGGGGGAGGTGCCTAATGCAATTAACAGAAGCACTCTGGATAGGGGGGTCTATCCCAGTCCTTTCACAGAAGAAAGGGTTCTGAAAGAAGTCCTAAAACTGAAGGTGGACAAAGCAATGGGGCCTGATGGAATTCACCCCAGAATTCTAAAAGAATTAAGGGGAGAACTAGAGACACCACTGACTACCCTTTTTAACAAATCATGGAAGGATGGTGTGGTACCTGAGGACTGGAGGAAGATGGATGTGATTCCCCTTTACAAAAGTGGGAGCAAGACAGAGGCAGGAAGCTTCAGCCCTGTCAGTTTGACCACTGTGGTTGGGAAAGTGATGGAATCACTTCTGAAGGAAAGAATTGCTGAGTACCTAGAAGCCAGCAGGCAATGCAGCATGGGTTCACGGTAGGAAGGTCATGACAAATGAATCTAATTGATTTCTTTGACTGGGTGACCAAAGTAGTAGACCAGGGAGGGGCTGTGGACATGGCCTACCTAGACTTTAGCAAGGCATTTGACACAGTCCAGCACAAAAGATTGATAATCAAATTAACCAGCCTGGGAGTGGGTCCCAAGGTGGTAGCCTGGATAAAACATTGGCTGGACAACAGGACACAGAAGGTAATTGTAAATGGAGTCCACTCTAAAGAAAGAGGGGTTACTAGTGGGGTACCGCAGGGTTCAGTACTGGGTCCAGTCCTTTTTAATGTTTTTATAAGTGACATTGCAGAGGGACTGGAAGGAAAAGTATGCCTCTTTGCAGATGACACAGAGATCTGCAACAGGGTTGATACACAAGGAGGCGTGGAAAGGATGAGAAGGGACTTGGCAAGGTTGGAGGAATGGTCAAATGTATGGCAGCTTGGATTCAGTGTAAAGAAGTGCACCTGCAAAACAAAAACCCAGAGGAAGATTACACAAGGGTCGTAGTATCAGCAACAAAAATGGAAGGGGCCCTAGTGGTAATCATATCAGATGACTTTAAGATTAGAAAGCAATGTGAGAAGGCAGTAGGGAGGGCTGGGGGATACTGGGATGTATAGGGAGAGGCATCACCAGCAGAAAACAGGAAGCTGTTATCCCTCTGTACAGACAGTTGGTGAGACCCCAACTGAAGTACTGCATCCAGTTCTGGAGACCCCATCTCCACAAGGACAAAGACAGGAAGTAGGCAGTCCAGAAGAGGGCAACTAAAATGGCACAGGGTCTGCAAGAGAAGCCATATGAGGAGAGACTTAATGAGCTTAATATGTATACCGTTGAGGAAAGTAGGAAGAGGGGGGACATGATAGAAATTTTTAAGTACCTCAGTGGCATCAACAAAGTCTAAGAGGGTAGCATCTTTCAGAAAAAGAGATGTGCAAGAACAAGGGGACACAATTTGAAGAAAGAGGGGGGACAGCTCAGGGGCAATGTGAGGAAGTATTTTTTCACAGAGAGGGTGGTGGATGCATTGAGCAGCCTTTCTGAGGAGGTTGTGGGTCTAAAACTGTGGGAGAATTCAAGAATGCATGGGACAAACATAAGGCAATTCTTGTGGGGGGTAGGAAGAAATAAGCTGTTGGTTAACTAGGATCTGCAGCTTATCCTGTAGGTAGGGAAATGGGCAGACTAGGTGGGCCAACTGGCCTTTATCTGCTGTCAAAGTCTATGTTTCTGTGTTACCGTTACCTAGTGAAACATTAGCCTTTGTTTTGACTCTGCACCCTGTACGTGCTTTTCATTGTGTAACTATTGCTAGAATTTATGATTGGAGAAAGTTTCAATTGTTTCTTGCTGTATCTGTATCTGTGGAACATATCTGTATTCTTGTTTGTGTCATACTTGACATAGAACCTATGAAAGAGCTTTCTGCTCAAAGGTGTTAATCCAAGATCTCAATAAATAAATAGTAAAATAGTATTGTATTGTTTACATAATACCATTGTGAAATGTACTACTGAAATATTTTTTTATTTTGTCAAGACTAAGTCAAACAATAGGACTAGAACTGATTACTCTTTTCTGTTCATGTATTACTTGCTTCTGAGCTACCAATGCAAACCCACATTATTTTGTCGTGACTGAAATCGGTCCTTTGGATAAGCTTACTTACCCAGTTACCAAAGATATAAATAAATAAATAAATAAATACATTTCTTTATTCATCAGGCTTAAGTCATGTTTGTTCCATAGAATTTCCAAAGTGCTATTCCAATGGTATTACTCTAGAATTGCCATTGAAAACAGACAGTTATGAAGGCCTTATTTATAAGAATAATGTGAGTCCTAAATGAACCTCATTTCAGTAATAAGCTCATGTAAAATCATTAGTATTATGTTTATCATATCATATATTAGTTCCTGTAGAGCTACCAATGCAAAATCCTGGTAGTTTTGTTCATTTACTTTGAAACTACTATTGAATGTAGACATTCTTTAAGACCTTATTCATATGAAGAATGTGAGTTCTTGGTGCAAGCCTTTGTGTTGTCCAGACTGGACTTCTACAACACTCTATACTTCAGGACAAATGAAGGTGTCCTACAATGCCTACAGCTGGTGCCGAATGCAGTGATTAGTTTACTGATGTGACTGTCTAGGACAAGTCATGTGAAGCTGGTCCTGCATGAACTCCTGTTGAAGTGTTCAATCACCTTCAAGATTGGTCTGCTGACATATCAGGCCCTCTTTTTGGATGGGCACAGGCAATGTGATGGAGATCCTGACTTCTTACCCATTTTTCTACCCTCTCCACTCCACTGATGTGGGCCTCTTGACTGTTCTCAGGGCAAGGTTGAAATCCTTTGTGGACCATGCTTTTGAAGTGGCTGTTGCAGTGCTGTGGAACTCCCTCTTGAGAGCCCTGAGAGAGGCCACTTCAGTGAAGGCCTTTAAAAGCAGAAGCATTTGTTAGTCAGCAAACAATGTCCTCATATCGTTTTTTTTTAGCAAAAATTTATTTCTGACATCCTAATATTCATCCTCAGCATATGTTTAGTTTTCTTGGATATTGTTAAAACAGCTTTTATAGCAAATTTTGTAATTAATGACTTATGGCTTTATAGATAGCTACTACTTGCAAGTTTTAAAAATCTCTTCTTCTGAGGTTACCTGCTAAATATATAGTATATGCTAATTTCATACAGTGGGTGTATTAGGATGGTGCTACCACATGTTTCTGATGGTAAATAGCACAGTACTGTACTAAGATATTTCATTTTTTCATGATGATAGCAATAGAATGGGAACTTTTAAAAACATCAAAATCCCATATCTTGGTTCAGGAATGAAATAAATCAAAAAGGAAAATATGCATCTTGTTATGTTTGCCAGACAAACATTGCTGAAAAAAACAATATGGTTACTAACAAATATTGCTGGTTTATTGGGTCTTTCAAGAACCACATAAATGCTCTACAAAGCTGTCCATTGATCTGCTGGTGTGGGCTTATGTTTTATCTTATTATTTATTCTATTGTTGTTTTTACACTGGATTTTAACTGTGAGCCTTTTAGAGAATAATGGATGGCTAGGTAGTTATAATGAGAATTTTACACACACCTGAGGGGTGGGATGCCAGATAAACCCCAAGAGTGAAGCTCAATGGGTTTATCAAGGCATTCCACCCTGAGGGTGTGTGTAAAATCTGAGTTTGTAACCAGCTAGCCATTCTTTATTGTGTATAATTGCTGAATGACATTTTTTTTACCTGAGCATTAATGGAATGTAGCCTGCATTTGTTGTTTTATTTGTGCTGCTTTTATTCAATGTCAACAGTAGCAGAACAGTAAAGCTGATTCAGAATAGTGCTAGTTTAAGTAACAGCATATTTTTTTTTCAATAAACTTTTTGCTTTCTGAAGGCATTTAAGTTTTGTGACTTACATTTTTTTTTCAGGAACTGCCAGAAATAATGAACTCACTCAGTATGGAGAAAATCAATAAAATTTTAAAACTTTTAATAAATGCATGCTGTTAGTTTAAAGCTTTAAAGTAAATGTGGAACCTACCAGCAACTTTGCAGCACTGAAAGCCAAATGGCATAAAAATGCTGAAACACTGCACCAGCCATCCAAATGCCGTGAGAAGAAGAAAATGTGAAAACAACCAGCAAAACCCAGGAAGTGCAAGCCAGTGGAAGCTGCAGGCAGCAGATCACTTAAAGTCTCGCGAAAACTGAGGTGTGATATCATACCAGGAATGATCATCTGAAAGTATGGCAACTGGAAGTGGAGCCAGAGGGAATTTAGGTGAAGATTCTGATGACTACAACTCGTCCACCGACATAGGCGGCAATGGCAGTGAGCTGGAAGCAGGGATCTCAATACTTGATCCATACAGGGATGACCACTAGGAGACAAATGCATCTGCCTTCTCTGAGTCAGGCAACAGTGAAGGCAGTGCAGTGGAGGATCCTGAGGCATATGATGGAGAAGGACGTCTGGTACATAATCAGTGGTAAGTGTCCACAGCAACATCCAAAAACTGCCGCAATGAATGTATGTATGTAGCCTGACAGAGGGAAAATCAATCACAGTTTCAGATGTAAACACAAGTGCAGCACTGTGGACAGGTGACAAGTGGAAACCAGCAGCAATGTGAATCGGGTGCAGTGGAACATAAAAAGAATGGTGGAGGAAGTAGGTAGCAGAACAAGGGAAAGCCATTAAGTGCAGAGCTGAGAACAACAGCTGCCTGTAGAGGTTCTTTTGTCTTTCAAACTGTTTTTTTTTTAATTGAGTTCACCACAACATAACCCAGATCGACCATCTTAGGGTAGCTGGTTCATTCCACTGGGGTGTCAAACAGACGAGGCATACTGATGAGTCCTGGTAGGACGAAACACGTGTCTATGTCTTCTGTTGGCACCCTTTGCAAACTGTGTGAGAGGCCTTTTGGCACCATGCATTTCTGCTTAAAGTTGAACCAGCATAATATTCTGTGGTGACTTGCATATGCAGCCCATGATGCTTTGCATTGTGGGGGCATGTGTGATTTTGTATTTCTTTGAAACTTGGCTTCCCAGCCAAATGCCCTTTGGGGTAACCATTGCCTCAGTGCTTGCACACAGAGGTTCTTTATCTGCATATATGTCTGACAACATGTGAATGACATGACCACAATGCAGGGCAAGTTTGAGAGACATACAGTACAGTGACAATCAGGCAACCCCCCCCCTCATGCCCCACAGCACAGCACAAAATAGAAGAACAAGGAGACAGCATGGCAATACAACTGTGCTACTGGGATGTACAACATCATTGGCAACCAGTCAGTAGCCCACGAACACACAGCAGAATGCAGGCACCAGACACACACCTGCACGTCCCTGCATATGAAGCACAATCCAGCACCCCCTCCCATACACACAAGGCAAGGGCAGCCACAGCAGCCACAAGAATCCAGACAGTGGTCCACTAGCACCCCAGCAAGCAAACCCAGCACACCACAAGAAGGGGAACAGCACAAAGGAAGTCAACACAGGAACTGTGTACCACAAACACTGCATATAGAAGGCTGTGTGTGGGTAGAACAGCACAGAAGAAGAAGAAGATGAATCACCATTTATATAGTGCTTTTCATACATCCAAAGTGCTTTACAAGCAATGCTAGACTGGTAGTGAAGTGACTGAATGTGCGGTGGCGGCCATATCGCACATCATCACCCACACACAGCCTGGATAATTGCATGAACTGGTTTATGGGAAGGGGAATGTTGGCCAGGACACTGGGAATGTTCCTTACTCTTTGACGAAGAGTGCCCTGGGTTCTTTTACTTCCACCTGGACACCCACCAGGACAACACCAGGATGGGCAGAAGGGACCTCGGTTTAACGTCACATCTGAAGGACGGCACACCCCAGCAGTACAGCACCCCCCAATACTGCACTAGGATGCCAGTGATTTTTAGGTGCAAGTCCAATCCTGGTGTGGGATGAGAACCCACGACCTTCTGGTCCAGAGGCGGATGTGCTACCAACTGAGCCACGCTGACACAGAGCCAGTACAGAGCACAGGGACCCCAGCACCATAAGGAGTGCACACCATGACCACTGGAGAATGGACAGGGGTTCCAAACTGCAATGTTGCAGGTCCCAAACAGTGGATCCTGAGATGCACAGTCAGGTGCTGACAGAACCGTGCTGCAGAAAGCTGGTAAAGACATACATAGCACCATTGCAGTAAGATGCAGTAGCCCCACGCCTGGACCTGAACTGTAGCACCTGCCACCGTGCAGACACATTGTCACCCCGCAAACAAACCCTGTAACCCTCAAATGACAGAAGGGCACACTCCAAACAACATGTGTGGCCAAGGGACTGGAAAACAAACCTGCCCTGTGCCCCCCCCCCCACAGTAGCTGCAGACAGCAAAATGCCTAAACAAACATCATCTTGGCAAAACACAGTAGGGCATCCCACACAAACAATGGAAATGGAAATGGCCAAACAGCCTGCAGAGCATAATGGAAGTGTGCTGGATGGCAGCATAACATGCATGCTGTGCATGCATATACAACTGGCATAGCTGTATCATGAATGATACATGTAATACTGCACTCCCACAGTCCAGTAAAATGGCAGAGCATGTAGGCACAAACCGCAGCCACTGCAATGTCCTAGTGCATCCAAGCCACACAGAGAGAGTGTATCCATGATCCCATGCACATCCCCAGGTGAATCCTGTGTGGACCTACCCCCCAGAAAGACTGGATACCAGAGAATACCCATTCCCAACACTGAGAACCTCTGAGAGAGAGAGATGCGGAGAGAGAGAGACAGGAAGAGAGAGAGAGGGACAGATGATACTGGATAGCAGGCAACACTGCCCAGAGTGATAGGCACAGAATGACTTAGGGACATTGAATGCTGCACTGTCTGAAATACATCAGACTGAGATACCACCCATTACCCTATAATGCATAATGCACAGTACTGCAAGTGTTGGAGACTAACAGAGCAACTGCAGTCAACACATGGGAACAGATTGCCACACAGTGTAGCCTGTGCCACACTGTCATGTACAGCAAGATGGCTGACAATAAGCAAACATGTAGCACCCCCCCAAACACAGTGTACAACAAAGCACTGTACAAGCAATGCCAAAATGTCAGTGAATTGACCTAACATGGACTAGCGGCCATCCAGCACAGCCACACCTACACACAGCCTGGACAATCATATGAAAAGGGTCATGGAAGGGATTGCTAAGCAGGACAACATGAACGGCCCTCACATGCTGCCAGAAAACCCTAGCATAATGGTCACACCTGGCAACACACAGACAACCCAGAACCTCACAGAAATGCTGCGAGGTGTAACCTTCTGTGGATGCATGGAGGGGAATAGTAGAGCAGAACACCAAAAATGTGACACGACATGCTAAAATGATGGCAAAAAGGGAGATGACAGCAACATGCACACTGAATGATGTGCCATCATGTCCTGCAGCACACCATAAAGCAAGGCCACCCTGCTACTACATCAAAGGGACAGCATGTGGCCACCCACGTGTGGCAGTTGCACAATACTGGACATGCCAAAAAGGTTAGGGGGGGAGAGAGAGAGAGATGGAAGTAGGGAGAGAGAAATACATAGATACAGGCAGAAACACTGTACCTCTCCACAGGACAGTGCTGCACTGTGTACCCACCCCCTGCACGTCCCAAGGATGGACACACACACCAAGCTGAGGACACACACAGTACACAACACACGTGTGAGTGTGTCACTATGTCCTGAGCTGCAACCACCACAGAGGGAGTGCATAGAGCCAGAATACATGAAAATGTTAACGCCCTGTACATAACTGGAGCAGGAATGGCCACCATGCTTGTGAGGTCAGACACCCCCGAATGTGAGAGGTGCAACAACAGAGGACAGTGTAGGAGGGCAGTGGTGATGAGAGAACATCCACCATGCAGAGCAGACATGGGCTGCACACATCAGAAGCACAACACACCCTGTGTGTTGTCCAGTCATAAATAGTCACAAAACCTGCAGTGACCTACGTCACACAGACCAGCATGACAGGCTACAGAAGTGCTCCACTGACACCGGTGCAGTTGTCCCCTGTAGGAACACACACAGCACATTCCAGTTAAGTAGCCTGCACAGTGCCCACTGGGAACCACCCCATACAAAGAACAACACCTGACATGCAGATGAGAATCCATACACTGCAACCCAGTGTCCCCGGGGCAGGCAAATGGAACTGGAGAGCAATGAATCATTCTATGACTAGCAGACATGACCACAGAAAGCATACAATGCCTCAGGCAAAGCGAACAGGACCACAGTAGTCTGTAGCCACAGTGAGCATCCACAGGAAGGATCACAACAACAACACCCCAAAGTAGTGTGCCCCACTACTGTCATGTGTCTGTGACATGGTCCAAACTACCCTGATGCATGTGCAGGTGCATGGCCATGTACAGTAGGTGACCGCACAACAGCAGTATGGAGGCAGTAACTGCAATTGTTGGTGAAACTGTCCATCCAGTATGAATAACAACATGCCCATGTTCACACCACTACCACACTGCAGGCTGCTTGGCAGTTTCATCCATTTTTACAGTGCCAGTGTCTCGTGTGCAACCCTATGACAGCACACTGCCAGCCAGGTGTGCAGCAACTGACATGTGCTGTCCACTGGGACCAGCATTGTGTGACCTTGGTGATATTGTGCATTGTTCCTGTGTGTCATGTGTGTGTGTGGTGTCAGAAGGGGGGTGCTGCCCTGATTACATGATATACATGTAATTTTTGTTAAAACCTGTATGTTGGATGTTGTGGGTGTGGGCACAGTGATGCATCCTTGGCTCCCCCTTTTTGCCCCACAGTTGCTTGCTCACCTTGACACATACACCATGGAGTGTGGTTCACACCAGGAGGTGCTGTGTCTTCTGTCATTATGGGTTTGTGTTGCCCCCATAATAGATGGTGTACTGCATGTGTCCAATGTCACGTGACTGAAGGCCATATCATAGCATGGGTCTTGTGGATGCTGTGGATGGGATGCATGTACATGGCGGTAGGATGTTACATGCACAGTGCAGGCTAGCAGCATGTGTGTTGTGCCAGTTATTGCAGACGTTAACACTGCATGGAGCTGTCATGGTATGTTGATGGTGCCATTCATTGCACTCATGACATGTAGTTCCCGGTTGTGTTGTGTTTCTGTCCACTCAGTGTGGATATTGTGTGTTTTTGACTGGTATGCCACAGTATGTGAGTGTTACGTGGCTGTTGAGCCACCCCTTCATTTGCTGACTGGGTCCATCCTTTGGGATATGCAGGGCCACTGTTACCTTTGTATTCCTACCTCAACATTGCATTTGGACATGCAATGCAAACCATCATCTGTGTACACCCCATTGCATACAACCTTTCCGGTGTTTAGCACTTCCTGCCATGTCTATTTACCACACTGTGGTGCTGTTCCTCTCCTAGTCCACTTGTGGCACTGTGCTGCTGTGTATTGCCAAACACGTGGCTCCCCACCCCCCTTCTGGTGCCTGTGTGTGGCGATGTTCACAGATGGGTTTTGTTCAACATCCTGTCTGCAGACCCTCATAGTGTTCAATGTCACATTTGCTAGATACTGTATGGTTATGCCCCTGTCACAGACAGACTGTGCCACCATGGGTGTGTTTTTCCTGTGCTCCACTCCCTTTACCACCTTTTGTGGCCTCTGCATATGTGGCACGTCACATGGTCCTGTACATGTCTATGTGGACCCCACACTCCCTATGGGCACTGCATGCGACCGGTACCATGTTTCCATGGTGTGTATGGACACCAGTACCACCACGATTGCATGTGGTACTCTTGTTACCCTTGCAGGGGGTCATGTGGCGGCTGTGTCATATTCCACCTGTGTGCATGTCTGTGTTGCTGCATGATGCTGTATGTGTACCTGCCAGTGGTGTGTGGTTGTTGCACACAGTTCACACATATATTTCCTTGCATGTATATGTCAGTGTGTTGTGTTCCTACACTTGCTTCCCCATGTTCCTACACTTGCTTCCCCAGTACCTGTGCATTAGGTTGCTGCCATGGGGGCATAGGATTGTTGCACTATGTGACAATGTGTACTGCGTGTATGCTGTTCAGTGTAGGCTGAGTGTGACTGCTGGGAGTCATGTCTCAGGACTGGTCCCTACTCTGCAGTGCTCTTCTCTGCCCATGGTGCACCTCTGCTTCCACCGTGTTGAGCTGTGAGGTTTATTTTCTGGGACCTCACAGTCCTCTTGTTGCAGCTCAGTTTCTCCCACAAAATGACACCCTCTGGGCTACTGCACTCTTTGGAGGGGGGGCTGTGTTGCTCAGATCCGTGGCTGTTAATCTTTCTCTGTCAGTCAGGATGCCATTACCATTTCTGTGTCCACAGATGGCTTCAGACTACTATTCAATGAAGGACAGGTCTGTGGTGCCAGTTTTCTGTGGTCCTTTTACCATTTTCCCAGCCTCTCTGCTGTTCTCTCTGCTTTATAGCAGTTGGCTGACTACCTGGTATGACATCACAGTGCCTGTGCTTTGCATCATGGGATTGCTTTCAGAATGTAAACAATGCTGCTGTCTGCAAGGCGATTGTCACATGAAATTTGCCATAGCTTTGTACTGGTATGTCATTTTGACATGCTGTTTCTTTTCTTGCACACCTAATAACTCACTGCAGTACTGCATGACTGACATTTAAAATGCAATTCAGTTTCCACACTTACTTTAACTTTTGGTTAGTATTTTTACAGACTTTTCATATCACAAGTGTCTTTTCAGTGTTTCTTTTTCTTCGTGGAATCCAGGTTGCCATGGCGAAGGTTGGTTGCTGGGGTGATTCAGGTCATCAGGTCTCACATTGTCTGTGGAGAGAATAAAATGGTTTATTGGTTGAATTATCTTCTATTTGTAGGGTCTGAAGAATGTGGCTGGAATTCTGTGAGAGGGAGCCCAAGCAAACGTGCAAGAGAGAGTGGGGTTTTCACTGAGTAAAGCTGGTTGTCAGGTACAGTGTCTTGCACTTTCTCATAGAGAAAATCAGTGTGTGTTTGTCGTTATAAAAACAAAATTATAACTGGCTTTCCCTATGGGAAAAATGTCAGCCAGTAATCATATGTTTATAGAAAAAGAACCTTAGTGCACAAGCACCAAGGCAAGGATTAGATGCCTCTAAAGGGCATTAGCTGGGAAGCCAAGTTTCAAAGAAATACAAAATCACAAATAGCCCCATAATGCAAAGCATCATGGGCTGCATATGCAAATCACCACAAAATATTATGCTGGTTCAATTTTAAGCAGAACTGCATGGTGCCGAAAGGCCTCTCACACAGTTTGCAAAGGGTGCCAACAGAAGACACAGACATGTGTTTCATAATACCTGGACTCATCAGTGTGTCTCATCTGTATGACACCCCAGTGGAATTAACCAGCTACCCTAAGTTGGTCTACCTGGGTTGGGTTGTGGTGAGTCCAATAAAAACAAAAAGCAAGCTAAAAGACAAAGAACCATAGTGCACAAGCACCAAGGCAAGGGTTACCCCAAAGGGCATTGTCCAGGAAGCCAAGTTTCAAAGAAATACAAAATCACACATACCCCCATAATGCAAAGCATCATGGGCTGCATATGCAAATCACCACAAAACATTATGCTGGTTCAACTTTAAGCAGAACTGCATGGTGCAGGAAAGGCCTCTCACATAGTACACAAAGGGTGCCAACAGAAGACACAGACACGTGTTTCTTCCTACCAGGACTCATCAGTGTGCTTTATCTATATGACACCCCAGTGGAATGAACCAGCTACCCTAAGTTGGTCTACCTGGGTTGGGTTGTGGTGAGTCCAATAAAAACAAAAATTAAGCTAAAAGACAAAGAACCTTAGTGCGCAAGCACCAAGGAAAGGGATACTCCAAAGGGCATTAACTGGGAAGCCAGGTTTCAAAGAAATACAAAATCACACATATCACCATAATGCAAAGCATCATGGGCTGCATATGCCAATCACCACACAATATTATGCTGGTTCAACTTTAAGCAGAACTGCATGGTGCCAAAAGACCTCTCACACAGTATGCAAAGGGTGCCAACAGAAGACACAGACATGTGTTTCGTCCTACCAGCACTCATCAGTGTGCCTCATTTGTATGACACCCCACTGGAATGAACCAGCTACCCTAAATTAGTCTATCTGGATTGGGTTGTGGTGAGCCCAATAAAAACAAAAAAACAAGCTAAAAGATGAAGAACTTAAGTGCGCAACCACCAAGGCAAGGGTTACCCCAAATGGCATTGGCTGGAAAGCCAAGTTTCAAGGAAATACAAAATCACCCATATCCCCATAATGCAAATTATATGTTTAGATGCCATGAGTGTCCATGTAAGGGTGCCATAAAAAATAAAACTACTTCTACTACAAAATAAGAACCTAATTTTAGGAATAAAGATATGTAATACCATTAGACTTCTGTTACTCAGATCAGTTATTATATCATATGGAACTACCAATGCAAACCCATGTTATTTCTGTCATAGTACTTTGGAACTACTATTCAATGAAGACCATTAATAAGGCATTATTTATAAGAGGAGTGCAACATTTAAAAGGACATTTGGTGAACTGGGATATGTTAATTCATTAGTATTCCATTTTGTAGATCATTTATTACTTCCTATAGAACTACCAATGCAAATCCATGTTATTTCTGTTGCATTACTTTGGAATTACTATTGTATGTAAGCATGTTTATAGGCCTTATTCACAAAAAAGATGGAACATCTGAAATGAATAAGAACAATGATATGTGCAATAATTCATTAGGATTATATTTTTCAGCTTAATCTGGTACTACCTATAGAACTAACCATGCAAATCCATATTATTTGTATTGTATTACTTTTGAACTAATATTGGGCCCTATGCACTAATGGGTGGAATATACATGCCAGATGCATGTATCCTGCCCAGGTAGCTCTGCACCAGCAGATAGTTGTGCACCGGCCAGTATTCACTACCAGTCATCACCTGTCCTCTGCCCAGCCCCCTGGTGTACAGGTCCACTCAGGGTGGCCGGGAGGGTGTAGCAGACCCAGCAGGGCATCCAATTGGATGCCCATCCTGGGTCCCAAGTAGAACACTAATGGAGCAGTCGCACACCTGGGCATGGGTCCAGGTGTGTTAATTGCACCTGTGGACACCCGAACCCATGTGGTAGTGCCCTTTCAGGTGCTGACACATGGCCAAGGCCCTGGATCACGGGTGCCACTCTCTGCCCCTCCCCATCACATGGCACCCAATACTGTAATTGTTAAGTAAATAAAAAGCCATGACAGAATGTGCATTACAAGATTTTAATGCAGGCCCCAGGGTGTGGTAAGGCATGTAGCTGAAGGTGGAGTATTCTTACACCCCTGAGAAGTCCATTAAAATCCTATGATTCACACCAAGGAGGAGCTTATTACACTTATACAATGGCTCTAAGTACCCCTTCCCCCCAACACACTGTTTTGTTATTATTTCTTTTTTTCTAAGAGTATGAGACTGGCAGGCAAGATGAATGGGGCTAAGAGGAGTGAAAAACTGGCAGTGCAGGGCAACAGAGAATGAATATGCTCTGGTATTTCTGCAGGTTAATCAGGAGCTGAGTGCTTTTTTTTATTTTCCAGTCTGTGAGAAAGTGACAGTGTAACATGGCAGAGAGTAAATGAGCTCCAGTGTTTGCTCAGCTCAATCAGGAGCTCATGTCTTTTTTTTATTATTATTTTCCAGTTTTACAAAGTTGTTAATGGCCCCCCCCACACACACACACACACACTCTTGTTACAATGGTAGATGGACCAGAGAGCCAGTGGTCACAGCAAGGGTGGCATTTATGGAGTGACTATTACAGGTCCCAGCCATTACCAGAACCAAGGCCAGATGTAGCAAGCTGTCACAGGGGCCAGCAGTTATCACAAGAGAGGCAGAAAGGAGCAACCAGCAGGGAAAGTCATTAGCACTGACTGTTAAGGTATTCTTGCTTTAAAGCTGATTTTCAGACTTTTTTTGCCACTTGTTTCAGGAGGCCAGTACAGTTTTTCATAGGCAGGGTTTCTGAGTTTGGCCTTTGTGAAGTGCTTAACAGGAAGAATAAATGGTGATGGTTTGTTTACATTTTGGCAACATGGAAGGATTTCTGTTTTGTGAGGGGGCTTCTCTAGCTACTGAATCTTTAGGCATGGGTTATTGTAGGATTTACCCATGGCTAAAGACCCTCAGTAGCCAATGAGGTTGTCTGAAAAATGGACCCTGTTGTGTAATAAATGATACTTTATTTGCCTTATATATATTTTTTATTTATTTATTTTATTTTTAAGGCTTTATTTACAAGAAGAATGTAAGGCCTGAAGATGTATGTGCAACCAGTTGGGTGGGTGGGAATGTTAAGTTAAGGATTTTGTCATGGTCAAGGAAACTGTGAAAAACATAATTGTTGACTGCAATTAGCATTTATTTTACTAGATATGTAGACTACAGTTCTCTCACCCTTTTTCTTCAATAGGCTAATCTGCATGAAAATACAATGTTTGGTATGTGGAATTCATCAGTTTGTCTACTTCATGTTTACTTATGCAGTTACACTGGGTAGAGGCACATATTGTAAAGTCAACCCTTAATCTCTTTATTTACATTGAACTGCACATTATGTGCATTCTCTATATTGATTGAACTTGCTTGACTCATGTGGTGTTTGACTTCTAATTAACTCATCTTAAATTTAGAGTTGATTCATACACTCAGCATGGATTTTGAATTAATTCATTTGTAATTGATTGATGTTACAAATCACAAAGCATAAAGAAAAGGCACTTCATGCAATTTCACACCTTTTTCGCAGGAGCTCTAATTGAAGTGTTAATATTTTCATTGCTTCTTTGTTTTCTGAACAGAATGTTATCTAACATGTTTTTAAAGTTGTACTTCCATGTTCAATTAAGAAGTTATTCAATGTGTACAGGCACTTACTGTAAAGTCAAAATATAATCTTTATTTACATTGGAACTTCACATCTATTAAGTACTCCACTCAACCACTGGTGACATTTTTAACATCTGTATTCTGCTGCAGCAGTGCCACTTTACTCTATTCCTAAATGCTGCTCATTGTACCACATTGTGATTTTACCATTGTTGCCACACGTTTATCTTTTTATTTCCACCTGGACACCCACCAGGACAACACCAGAGATAGGTAGAAGGAACCTCCATTTAACATCTCATTCAAAGGACAGCACACCCCAACGGTACAGCACTCCCTTAACACTGTTCTCAGATCCTAGTGTTTAGGTATGAGCCCAATCTCAGTGTGAAGAAAGAACCCAAAACCTTCTGTTCCAAGGGCAGATGTGTTACCAATTGAGCCATGCTGGGCTGAGAAATCAAGCTTCTCCTTGGGAGTAAAAGGACTCAAGTTACTTTTCACAAGAGTAAGGGAACTTTATTGATAGCCATCAAATACTCAAAAAATTCATCAATATACATGAGAAATTCCTCACGTATACAAGAAAAGCATGCACATTTCTGAAATATTCACATTAATTAAAAGCCAAAAATGACAGATGCTCAACCACAGTGTTCCCTCCACCCCATTCTTCTTTTGTACTGTCTCTTTTTTCTTTCTTTTGCCCTGTCTTCTCTCTCTTTTTTCTCTTTTTTTATACTGTGAAAATCCGACATTTCTTTCCATAGTTTTCTACAAGATTGTACTGAAAGACTGTTTCTTTCTTTAAAGTACAACTACTGAATACTATAAGAAATCATGTGCTCAAGATCAATTTCAGTATAATTTCACAAAAGTCCAGCACTCACCACCACAATAAAAACTCTGTTCGCTAATTTTCCATCCAAGGTGCAAAATTTATTAAAGTGCCAGTAGTAAGCACGTCTTGACTAGTTTCAGACTAACCGTCCTTTATCAAAAGACATCTGTTACAGTATGTGTGTACTGTTGTAAAATGTAATGGCATCGGACTTGCCAGATATAAAATATGATAACTGAAACCAAACTGTAATAGAGGTCTTGTGATATGTATGCCATGCCAGCCTCAAAATGTTCAAAATTAATTCATCAGCAGTTGCTGTACAGAGACAAATAAAGGTTCCTTCCATATAACTGATACCCTATTCCAACATTCTTTAATGTAAGGACATTCAAAGAATAAATGGGTTTAAGTTTCCAGTTGTAATTTACATTCCCACCTAAAACAATATCTATCTTCCAAACTCTTATGTTTTTATTTTTTTTATTATTTTTGAATCCCAGTCTCCCATGAGTACTAAGCCATGTCTCATATTCTTGCTGGAATTCAGTTATCATTCAATAACTGCAGTGCTTCTTTCTGGAATAAACTTGTTGAGGAAGATCGAATGGGCAAACTAATAGCTTTATCCATAATTTGTTTGTATAAACCTTTCCTGGTTAATGTAGCCATAGATGAAAAGCTCAATTTCCACTACCTGATTTTATCAATATGTGACTTAACGTACACTTGAAGTAAGGATGTTATTATTATTTTGGGATATAGGATATCTGTAGTTATTGTTTTTCCAGAATAGAAAAAAGGGAGATGCCCACTCCAGGAACAAAGGCAACTGGCAATGTAGTTTCAAGTTTTATGGTGCAACCAAGGTGGGACAAACTCCAGGGTTATTACAAAACAGTAGATGAAATAGAGGGAAAAAAAAACAACAAAAAAAGGAGACATATAATTTTTAAAAAATGGCGCAATAAATACACTCATTTAAAAAGTTTGTCATACACATCATACATATATTAAGTGTATATATCCCAGAATCCTTTACTTCAATTACATAAACCCAGAAAATAGCATCTTTAATGAATACTAATATAGGAAATTGCAGAAAAAAAGGGGTGCCCTATCAAATTTTGTTTTTAATTCTAAAGTGCTTTTTTCTTAATTTTAATCACTGATGCAATAAACTGCTAAATCATTACTGCATCCTCTGGAAATCTTGGATGAAGCAATATAAAAACTGGATCATAGTTAATATTTGCATAGATAGTCAATATCTTGCAGAGAAACTGATTTCTTGCTTTTAAATACAATGGACAGATAGCGAATAGAAGAGGCAACCACACATGTGATTTTCTTCATCCATATTAGTTGTGATTATATATATATATATATATATATATATATATATATATATATATCTCCATACTGTATGTATATTTAGTTGATAACCCACTCTAAGGTGTGTGGTCGTTCTCTGATATATGCACGCTTTGGTGTGTTTCAACCACCAAAGGCATGCATATATCAGAGCATGACTGCACAGCCTAGAGTGGGTTATCTATCTTATAAAATGGCAAGATTGTTTTGGAGAGGGTTAAAAGTGCAGGTGTGCAGTCACACTCTGATATACGCATAGTCATGTGATATGTTTTATACAATCAGGACATTGCATTTGTACAGTATTTTCTTACCCATTTTATCCATTTATATATATATATATATATATATATATATATATATATATATATATATATAGTTATTTATTTTTCTTTATTGAAGATTCGAAGTACCTTTGAGTCAAAGACTCCTTTGTAAAGGTTCCACATCACAGAAATTAAATATAGAACAAACATTACATAACAATTCAACATGGACACAGTCCAGCTTGTTACAAAGCAACAGTGAAGGCTAACATTCAGACCTAGGGCTCATTAGTACATGGCCTTAGTAATACAGACTAAACTCAGAATATATCTAAGCCTGACAGACTTAGGGTAGGAACAATAGAGGGGAGGGGGGAGGGATAAGTAGGCCGGAGGCCTTAATCAGTGGAGAAGGGTGGAGGGGAGAGGGCAAGGTTCAGTGACATTCACAGGTATTTGAGAACTGGAGGTGGTCCCTAACATGGGTTTTGAAAGGGCCAATTCTATTTTCATTTACAAGTGAGGCTGGTAGGCTGTTCATAAAGGAAGGGGCTCTGAAGCTGAAGGACCTTTGGAATTGAGAGGTTCGGCAGGAGGGAACAGAGAGGAGTGGCTTGTCAGAGCTTTGGGTTTGCTTAAGCTCAGGGCTGGGTGGACTAAGGGGGTGAGCCCGGGGGTGTGAGGCCGAGGGCAATATTTTTGGCCATGAGGCAGGTGTGGAACCTGATTCTATTGTTGAGAGTGAGCCAGTTGGAGTTGTTATAAAGTGAGCATGTATGGGTGAGATGGTCACATTCCAAGATGAGGCAGCATGCTTTATTTAGGGAGTGAAGGAGTCTATATAGGGCTACGGTGTTTGCCGTGCTATAGATAAGTAAACCATAGTCAAGCAGGGAGAGGACCGAGGAGGAGACAGCGAGCCTGAGGGCATCTGGGGCGAGACAGTGTTTGAAGCAATACAATAACCCCAACCTAACTTTGAGGGCATTAGACAGGAGATTGATATGTTGGTGGAAATTAAGCACTGGTCTAGAGTGATGCCCAGGTATTTAAAGGAGTACACTTCTTCAAAATGGGTCATATTAGTATTTAGTACTTGTGGGCAGTGCACCTTCCGGGTGTTGAGAGGATGACAGAATAGCATAACCTTGGTCTTCTTATAGTTGAGTATAAGGCACTGTGCGGAGAATCAATTTCAGCACAATTAAGGGAGGATTGGAGGGAATGGTGGGGTTGAATGGGGTCAGAGTTGGAGGAAAATAGGACAGCATTGTCCACATAAAGTAGTAGGTTGCCAGAGCAGGACATGGGGTGGGACTTAAGTAAGGGGCTGAAAAGTAGAGGTCCTAGTATGGACCCTGTGGGACACTGGAGAGGACAGGCAGCCTACTGGATAAAGTGTTACTAATTTTGACCTGCTGGAAGCGGTTTGAGAGGTAGTCAGAGAACCATCCAAGGGTGTCCCAAGAGAAACCGATGTTGGACAGTGTGGTTAGTAAGAGGGAGTGGTTGACAGTGTCAAATGCCTTCGTAAAGGTCGATGAAGACAGCACAAGTGATGTGTCTCCTGTCCAGAGTGGAGTGGACGTATGCAGTGAACTCAAGAAGGGCAGTGGTCATACTGTGGCCTTTGTGAAAGCTGTGTTGCTGTTTGCAGAGTAGGTTGTATTTGTTGAGGTAGTCAGTGAACTGATCAGAGACAATCCACTCTAGGGCCTTGAATAGGGGAAGGATAATGGAGATGGGGCAGTAGTTATTGGTGATGGAATGATCCCCACTTTTAGATATGGGGGTGATGGAGGCAGATTTCCACCTAGAGGAGAATTTACCTTGACATAAGGAGCAGTTCAGTATATGTGTAAAGGGCAGAGTACCTCATAAAGGGTGAACCGTAGGAGTTTCAGGTCTAGGGAGTCACTACTGTAGCTGGAGTGGCTTAGGGCTTTTTAAGGTATGGCTCAGCAGACTTGGGTGTAAGGCGGCATATGTGAAAGGGGGGCTTCTGGGGGGAACAAGGGAGCCGGGTGTAGGTGGGTCAAAGAAGTCGGGGGAGAATGTGGTTGAGGTTTGTGAAGGCATCAATGAAGGCTGCGGCTACATGGGTAAGATCAGAGGTCAGGCACCCATTGACCATGATCTGATTAGGGACTGGGTTAGGGTCCTTTCCACAGATATCCTTAATATTGTTCCAGAATTTGCACCCTGAGCCCCAGGTAGAGGTTAAGGAGGATTTATAATGCTCTGTTTTGGCTTTGCACAAGGTCCATGTGTATTTATTCTGGGTCTTTCTGTACCTTTGTGTATTGGACAGCAGGCCAGTCTCATTGGAGAGGTGCCATAATGAATCTCTAGTCCACATCAGGGTCAAGAGATGGTCAGTGATCCATGGCGCTGGGTTGCCTTTGACCATCCTTTTGGTAAGTGGGGCAAATTTGCCGCATATGGTGTTTAAAGAGAGGATGAAGTGGTCAAGGGCTCTATCAGGGACGATGGTGTATGTTATGAAGGACCAATCCATAGTACTGAGGTGTGCTTTAAGAAGAGCAAGTTTGCCAGGGCCATTTTGTGTTGTAAGATTATTTTGGGAGGGGATCTAAGGGCATTTTGGAGAATGGTAGCACTTGTGATTTTGTGGGGGTGATTAGTGAAAATGAGGTCTAGCAGAGAGGAAGACCGTGCTTGATGCTTAAGGCAGGTGGGGGAGGTGATTACTTGAGTTAGGTCTTGGGCAGTGGCAGCCTTACCTAACCAATTGATATTAAATTCCCCGGGTATGATTTTTTCAGTTTGAGATGAGAGGGTGGCCAGGTAGAACAATACTGAGTGGAAGGTCACCTTCTGGTCCCTGGGGGGGAATATATATGGCTGTGATTAGGAGGGGGATTTGGGAGCGCCTCAAGGTAAGTTTAAGAGTGAGGGTCTGGAGTCCTGGTTCCATCTGAGGGGTGGGGAGCAACAGCCCGTGTAATGTGTCCTTGGTGTAAATGGTGCAGCCTCCCTCATGCTTACCATGCCAGTCGGTGCAGTAAATGTTGTAGCTGGGGAGGGTTATTAACGAGTCAGGAATCCGAGGGGAGAGCCAGGTTTCACCTATGGCTATGACATCAGACTGATGTTGCAATACCCACCCCTGGAAGGAGTCCCACTTTTGTAATAGACTGTCTACATTGAGAGTGGTAACGCACATCCCGTAGACAGGCGATTGAGTAGGCACTTGTGGTGCAGGAGGTCCAGGGTTTGGGTGGATATTTACAGACATGAGAAGGAGGAGGAACCTGAGTACGGGGTTCCAGTGCAACCTTTTGTGGAAATGTGATTTGCATGCTATAGGCCCTTTTGGGGTCGAGAATGTAGGAATGGGGAGGTTTAGTATAAGGAGGTTAGCCACGAGGAGAAGTCAGTGTGAGGCGAGGGGAGACTGCATCAGGGGTTGCAGGTGGTGTGGCTGCCAGGAGTAGCAAGGCAAGCATTGGGTGATACAACTGGGGTGGTGCTCATTAGAAGTGATAGAAGGAGAGAAAGCCATAGGGATGGGCCCATCTGCAAAAACATAGGGGGTCCAAGAGACTTGACATATGTTTATCACTGATGAGGCTGAAGAGCAATGCAGCCAGGCAGGCAGGCTGTAGTCTGTGACATAAGGGGGGTGAGTATTCTGGGGGAGAAGTGGTGGGGAGTTCAATACAGGGGATAGCAGAGAGAACAGTGGGAGAATTAAAGGAAGCATTCTAGAGTTAAATGGTGTGCTGAGGACAAAGAGAACACCAGAAGTTGGAGAAGTAAATCAAAGCAGCCTCTAGTGGCAAAGGATATAAGCTGCTAGTGAAGATAAATGGTGTGCTGAGGACAAAGGGAATACCGGTGACTGGAGAAGCAAAACAGAGTAGCCTCTAGTGGCAAAAGATTATAAGCTGCTAGTGAAGAAGTGGGCTGATTGGTTCAGCAGTCTGCCACAGGCCCTATATATGGGCATGCTGGTGGTGGGGAGCCGATGCGGAGCATTCATGGAGCCAAATACAAGAGAAGTCCTATTACAACACAGCAATGGAGCGCCTTGGCATGGCCTGAGCTCCAGTGCCATACCTGGTGGTGGTCTCGGGGGGCGGTGGAGGGCACATTGCATTCCACAGCCCTCATGACCTCTGTGGGCTCTTACAGGATCCCAGTGAATGATATAAAAGAAGTAGAGTAGGTAAGAAATTTATACTGTGCGAGCTGGTCAGGTGGAGGGGTGAAAGAAGTCAAACAAGGGACCTGATACAAGAGCCGGATCAACATTCAGTTCAGGTCCAGCTACCAAATTGGGTTCCATTTTAAACTGGTCCCAAATTATGGTTTACTCTTTTCTTTTTTGTTTTAAATTAGATTCCAGGGCATCCAGCTTAATTAGGTGGGGAATCGGGCATTCAGTACATGTCCAGCTCCCGAATTGGGTTACGTCTTAAACTCTGCCCAAATTACTGTTTTCTCTTTTCTTTTATATTTTAAATTAGCTTCCAGAGTACCCAGTTTAATTAGGTGGGGAATCGAGCAATCAGTACAGGTCCAGATTGTGCTCTGATTTAAACAGGGCACACACTACTGTTCTTTTATTTATTTATTTATTTATTTTTTATCTCAGGATTTAGATTACATTCAGTAGCACCCGGGTATTGAGCTGCACCGACCTATGGCAGTAGTATATTAATGAAGGCCCTAGTACCATAGCATAACATACTTGAAATAAAGGGTATACAACAACAATAAACCTTAAGGTAAATTAAATAAAGGGCATACAGTAGCAGAAATCCTTAAGGTACAGAGGTTATGGCTTGCAGTTAATGCTTCAGAAATTCCTAGTGAAAAAACTATCTCCACACATATGCCGACAGTAAATTCAAACTAAAATGGCACCAAATACAAGAGAAGTCCTATTGCACCACAACAATGGAGCCCCTCGTCGTGGCTTGTGTGCCAGTGTTGTACCTGGTGATGGTCTTGGGGGTGGGGGAGGGGACCTTGCTTTCCACTGCCCTCACGACCTCTGTGGACCCTTGCAGGATCCTGGTGAATGCTGGTGGTGGTCTCGGTGGGTGGGGAAGGTGCCTTGCTTTCTGCGGCCCTCACAACTTCTGTGGATATATATATCTATCCTTACAGTGGCACGGTAGTGCCGCTATAGTTAGGGTGAAAGGTAACTTCTATGCTAAACCTGAATTTGTGAACCTTAATAACTTTGGAACTATTCAATGCATTTGTATGTAATTTGGCATGCATACGCTCTAAGGGTAGATCTCTTGATGAGCCACATTTTGTACAAATTCAATATGTGGTTTTGGACATATGGAGTTGTGATGTGCCTCTTGAAGATTTGGTGAAAAAATATAGATCCATTTCAAAACTATGAGATGCTGAATGTCCTAATATTTCGTATGGGAAAAAACAAATGTCAGGCATGAAGTAGGACTTCTGCCTGACTGGATCCTCATTCAAAGTAGGATTATGATGCAGAATCCTGCATCGAACTGCCATGTTATGATGCAGATTCCCTACATCAAAGTTCCATTTTGATGCAGGATTGTGCATCTTAAAATGACACTTCAATGCAGGATTCTGCATCATTATCCTACTTCGAATGAGAATCCAATCCTACTCCAATTCAGAAATCCTACTTCGTGCCTGACATCTATTTTTTTCCATAGGAAATAATGGGGTTAGCCCTTGAAGGCAGACTGAATTGTCCAGGTGGACCAAGCCAAGAAAGAGGGCCTCCACAAGGAAGGCAAAGAAGTAGCGTGGGGGGGGGAGAAACAAAAGGGGAGTGGACAAAATTGGCTGACTCACAAAAAGGGGCAGGCATTAAAGGGGGTTGACATCAGAGAAGGGGAAGGAACAGATAGGAGGGAAGAGGCCATGGGTTGGTGGGGCCAAAAAAGGAAGAAGAGGGTCTTGCAGGGGTTCTTAAGCTGCTGCAGAGAGGCAGGCAGCCCTCTGTTACATTGCTACTCTTCATTTTACCCACCCACCTGCCCAAAAAGCATCAGGAAATGAGGCACAGGAGGCAATTATGAGGGCCTCTGCCAAACATGGATGGCAGTGACAAAAGAATAATAATAAGAACAGCATTAGCCAGTGGTGGCACAGCCAAAGGTGGATGGCTGAGATGAAGGGATAAAGGATATAAAATATAAGAAGATAGGGGAGGAGGGGGGAAGGGAAGAGGACCACACAAAATAGAACAACAACAACAACATAAAAAGAAAAATGGTAGTAGGTATACACCGTTACCTCCAAAAAAGAAGAAGGGCCCCCAGATTCTATGCCTAGGGGTAAGAAGATGAGGAAGAAATGAGTATGAAAAATGTGTTGAAATTAATGTTTAAAATAAGTGAGATGATTGTATGTAAATGATTGTATAAAATATAACAAGGAAAGATGGAGAAAAAGATGAAATATGATGATCAATTATATTTTGGAAGTGGAAATCATAAGAAACATGAAAGTCTGGGTGACGGAATAATAGGTGACAATTAATAAAAATTAATTGTTGACCTGAGCACCCGCCACTCAATGACTCTGTATTTTTCTTGGGGGAAATCTGGGACAATGGGACATTCAACATCTCATAACTTTGTAATTAATATTTTTCCACCAAGTGGCCAATTTTCAAAGTGTCCAAGAGGGATGCAAGGGACTTGCAGCTGGGATCAGGACATAAGGTGTGACCTGCATCCAACAAGTTGTTCGGTGCAATTTTCCAACTGTGGCAATGCAACCCCCCAGATGCAAGTCCCCTGCGTCCCAAAAGGACACTTGTGTCCCAGCACTGAGAGGGTATTGGGGCATGTACCCTTCTGTGATGTCGCTCGGCACACCTTCCTACAGCAATGGTGTGCCAGACAGACCCCCTACATATTTTAGTGCCTCTCTTCTCCCGCTGTGGGGGGTCCAGTTCCAATTACTCCAGGTCTCCTGTGGTGTATCCTTGCGGCACTGCAATAAGGCTTGTGCCGCAACTTCAGGTGCAAGCTGCGGTAAAATGAGGGACGTGTCACGATTTGCATCCCTTTTCTAAAATCAGGAACAAATTGCATCACAACCTTGGTTAGAGATGCGGCATTACTTGTAGGGATTCAGGGCATGGCCACAAGCCCTGCATACTATTTCTAAAAGGCACATCTGTGAGGCAAAAGCTTTTTACCATGAAAATTTCAGTCAATAAGGTTATACTGTTTTTGAGATACAGGTGAGCAAAAAACAGCCAAAACAACAAATCCCTCTGTTTTTTCAATACTCTGTATCACAAAAACTACAAAAGGGATTGACACAACATCTGGCAAGTCAAGAGCTGAAAATAATGCAAAGGTTGTGCAAACCCCATGAACGGTTGCAAAGTTATTAAAGTGCAAGGTTTGAGGTTTAACATTAAGCTGCTCTGCCAACTCTAACTATACTGGAGCTACCACACCAGTATAATATTTTATACTGGCACGGTAGTGCCAGTATAGTTAGGGTGAAAGGTAACTTCTATGTTAAACCCAAATTTGTAAACGTTAATAACAATGGAACCATTCAATGGATTTACATGAAATTTGGCATGCTTAATGTCTGTGAGTAGATCACTTGACCTGGCAGATTTTGTGGGGATCTGTTTTGAGGTTTCTGAGATACAGAGTGTTGAAAAAACTGAAAAATCCATGTTTTTTGACATTTTTTTGTCCACTTGGATCTCAGAAACGACTTTAGGTTGTGGTCTGAAATTTTCAGAGTAGATGTGCCTTTTGAAGGTTTGGTGAACAAATATTAATCCGTTCAAAAGTTATTAAACTTTCAGGTTTCCAATTATAGCCCATGGGGAAAAAAATATATGATATGAACGTGAAAGAAGGTGAACACCCCAAAAACCAGTTTCTTTGCCACTTTATAGCAAGAAAATGGTTAGAACTTTTGGGCTAAAATTTGCAGGGTTGCAAGCCCTTTCCCCACAAATGTGCCATATGCTGGTGGAGAAATAGACACCAGTCCCATAGTTACAGCACTCTGAAGTTGTGAATTTTCCCATAGGATAACATTGTGGCGTTTGTGGCACATTTCAGCAGCTATATCTCGAAAACAGTTTGAGATACAGATTTTTTGCTAGGAACAGCTTAATACACATTAGGTGTACTAAGCATGCATAGAGGTGGCCAGGCCTTGAATACAACTGTGAAATAATTTTTTTAAAAGTTCCTATGGTTCCTGAGATATTGCAACTTTTGCAGCACAAGGTTTACCTGGAATGGCCCTAGGCGTGCACTGTGTCTATATACTTATGGGTACATGGGCCCTGCACTCCTACATTTGGATCTCATTATGCAATAATCATAGAATCATAGAATCTTGACAGCAGAAAAATACCCTCAGTCCCATATAGTCTGCCCTTTCCATCCCTTTATTTATTCTGCCCCCTTTCCTGCTGCCCCTTCCCATTCCCACACAGCCCTTATGTCAGTTCTATGCAATCTTGAACTCCAACACTGTTCTGGCCCCTGCAGGGCCCTACATGATGCTCTAAGCCCTGAGCTTTCATATGGAGATGTGATATCATTAAAATATCAGTATACATATGTATAGATGGGCATGTAGGGCCCTCTGGGCCCTGCGCTCACACAGGAAAATCAGAGACAATTATAAAATGTATGCATCCCACAACCACCTGAGTAACATTACACTTTCTCAAAAAGAAGGGAAATTCATTGCAAAAAACTTCATTAATGCATCAGTTAGGGTTGTTATTACAATGACAAAAGTTTTGAAATTCGATTGTTAGGTTGACCAACCCTATCCCCCCCAACCCACTCTCCACACACCAACAGGCATTGAGGTCTGCCTTGGGGTCATTGGGCCTAACTCTCACCCCATTGTCCTATACTGTACCACTCAGCTTCCTTACAAATGAAATGGGGTGAGAGTTAGGGCTGACAACCCCAAGGCACACCCAATGCCTGTTGGTCTGTGGAGAGTGGGGGTGGGGATGGGGGTGTAGGCTTGGTAATGCTAACACTGAATTTCAAACTTTTGTAGCTGTAATGACAACCCTAACTGATGCATTAAAGAAGTTTTTTTAAAATAATATATATATATATATATATATGTGTATATATATATATATATATATATAGAGAGAGAGAGAGAGAGTGTAATGAGTTCAAATCTTGTCCAGGTTATTAACTTTCTGTCTTTAGGTGATATAGGAAAAACCAAATATTCTACTAGGGAATGATCAATTTTATTCTCTCTAAACCATACTGAACATTTCTGCTTTTTTATAGTCTCCATATCATTATCTTTAGCCCTTCCAAATAGTTTTCTTTTACTGGGTATCTTGTGATGTTAGTGAACCAAATTGAGCAACTCACCAATGAGCTCTTCAATTTAGTCACTGATGGGATCAGTGATGGAGAATGAATAGCAAAGGGAGGGAATAGTGAGGGAGAATAGGAAAAACAGTGAGGGAAGGGAATAGTATGGAAGGGAGGAGGAAGAGGGATGGGTTAAATGGGTTTGGAGAGCATCAAGACACCAAGCTACCCACCTATTGTATTTGGTAGATACACAGACTGCAGTGCTGGTGGTCCCAGATTCAGGATTGTACAAAGGTATGGTTTCATTTTTTTGCAGGTGTTTGTGTTTAGTTTTTTGAATTATTGCTGTCCTTAGTCCCTCTTCTTTCCTCCTGTGTCCACCCCTCCTTGGATGTGATTATTAACATATGGGGATGCGGGGGGCATAGCCCCCTGCATCAAACATTATTATACATGTGTGCTGACTTGATGTTCTGCATTTATTGTGATGTGCTGAATTGGTTTTCAGCAGGGTGCACTCACTGTTTTGCGAGTTGCCCAAATATTTTCACTGTCTTAACATGAAACCCTTTTAATGGCAGTTCTGTATTGCACATAAATATTACTTTTTCTGTTAAAGTCATCCCACAGATACATTATTTTTATTTCGCATTGGATATTTTTTAGGGTTTCTAACCATTTAGATTTTTGGTCATCTTTTGACCATTTAATTTTTTCTTTCAGGCATTGTCTGGGTAGATTATTATTTGTGTTGTTAATTATTCATAACCAATATGTGATTAACGTTAAGTCCTTGATTGTTTTTATTGGAATTCTACCCAATTTGACTCTGACCATAGCATTTGAAGTGGAGCTGGCAACTCCTAACAAAGCTTTATAGTAGAAGGATAAAGATTTTTCCAAATTGTATGAATTACAAGATCCCCAGACTTTAGCACCATAAGTGGGAGTAGCATTTATTTTATCCTCCCCTGCTTTAAGAGCAAGAAGAACAGAATTTCCACCATATTTATAATTAAACTTTAGTAGGGCATTAACAACCAGTTTGGCCTTCATATTTAGATCTTGCATGTGTTGTGTCCAATTAGTAGAGACCATACATTTTATTCCTAAGTAGATGTATTCTTTAACTATTTCTAGTTTTTCATTCCATAATAAAAAGTTAGTTTTTTTAAGTTTGTGATGTGTTTCCCCAAATATCAGAACCTTAGATTTTTTTAGATTTATTTTCAATTCTAGTTGAATACATTTCTTTTTAAATATAATTCAGTTCAGTTTATTTTGTAAAGTATGTATATAAAGACTTTTGTCACATACAAATACTTATATCCATCATAAAAAGTCTACATTAAAACCACACTTTTAAAATTTCCCAGTTCCACAAGCTTCCATAGGAATCTCAATAAGTTACAAGATTCTCGCTGAAGGGTTACATTTTAAACATTCCATTTCAATTTTATTGCTACTTTATGTGTAAAACCTGTGAGGGCAAATATCTGTTTCAACTTTTTACAGTTTAAAACAAAAATTAATTTCTCATTTCCACTCATATCTACAGTATGAGGTTACTAATGTACTGATTATAAATAACTCCCTTTCTGATGTAAAGGCTTTACATTCAAAAATTATATGTGCACTTGTCATATTTGCATTATTACAGCCAGGACAAACATTTATACTATGACCAGAAGATTTAATTCCACCACCCTGTAAAGATTCCAAACCTTAACCTTGTTAATGCTTTCCTATGTTCTGATAAATCACATTTTAACAAATATTTCTCTATCTTCAAATCTGTTTTTATAATTTTTAATGGATCATTTTCCCATGCATCATGTACCTTAATATAATCTTGAATTTTTTGCAATGTCATCTATCCTTTGCAATGCATTAGCTACAAATCTCACTACGTTAAGCATACTATCTTTGAAATATATCAATCTTGTTTTGGAGACCAGATTCTGTTAAAGAAAAATTTACTACATCATATGCATAAGCCATTGTGTGGAAATTGTGTCTGTTGATTTTAGGAGAATCTAAATGATCTGATTCCTCATATTAAGAAAGATTATTTAACAGTATATTAAATAATAAAGGAACAAGTAAACACCCTTTGCTTAACCCCTCTCTGTGTAGGGAAATACTGAGTTAGATTACCATGATTGTCATATCTTATAGAAGCTGAGGAGTTAGAGTATAATAAACAAATCAAAATTAATAAAACATGATTGATACCATTATCTACCATAATTTTCAAGAGTTTCTGCCTACTTATGGAATCAAATGCAGATGAAAAATCGACAAAAATGGCATATAGTTTCATTTTCCTCATATGAACATATTTCTCTATTTAATGTGAAAGAACAAAAATATTATCAATGGTCAAAAAACTCTGTCTGAATTCAGCCTGTCTTGGGAACAATATTAGATTTTTATCTGTCCATTTAATATGATTAATAGTAGTCTAGCAAAGATCTTAGAGTTAATATTTAATTAACTTACAGCATAGGTCAGAAATTAGAGGGGTCATACACAGATCCTTTTTTTATGAAAAGGAACTATGATATTTTTAGACCAAGAAATAGGGACATACTGTGTTTGTGAGTTGAACATGAATTAAAAAAAGAGGTTATCAAAGGGATCCAAAAATCCCTCTATTCCTTGTATATTTCAGAAGAAATGTAATCAGATTCAGGAGCTTTATTATTTTTTAACTTAGAAATGGTGGCTTCTTGTACTTCAGGTTCTGTCAAAATAATAACTGTTTTAGTAGTAAACTTCACTATATCAATTTCATTTTGATCTACATTTTCTAATTTTATTTTAGTAAAAATTGTTTTAAAGTGTTCAAGCCATATTTCTTTTGGAATGTGTACTGCCAGTGAAGATTGATATTCCTTAAGCCCCCTGGCCACTATATTCCAAAAGATATGATTGTCTTTTTTCCTGTATAATCTGGTACATTTCTATCCATTGATTATGTTGAAATTCCAGTATTTTGGTTTCCAATCATTTAGTATACAATTTTCTATTCTTGTTCAACTTCATACAATTTTCTCTTGAAGGATGTTTTTTAGTCCACTTAGTTTGTTAAGTTCCTTCTTAGCCTTTTTACAATCATCATTAAACCAATTAGTATTATGATAATCATTAGTTTGGGAATTAACTTAGTTTCTCAGATTTTTTCATTTAATTGTTCCTGGTTTTGTTCTATCATTTGAGGTGATTGCAAATAAGAATTATTCAATTGGATATACTCTAATTGCCAATTTTGGATGACATTTAATATCCCATTTCTTTGGAGTTTACTTCTCTTATGTTTGTGCTTTCCTATACTAGAAAGTGCAGCCAGTAGGTATAGATCAATGTCACTATTAGGTACAGTGGTGATCACACAAAAGTATACCAGTAGCATGGTATACGTCTACTGCACAAATGCAGTACCCATTGAATAACATGTATACCACTACTGCACAATGATGCACGGTGTGAGGTAATGATATACTTTTGCATGCTCACCACTGAAAATCATTATTTATGGTTCCTTTTAAACGGGAGGGGGGCATGATCACTTTCAGATTTTATTTGATATCCAAGTCATTAAATCATTTATAAATGTCTGGGCTACTTAAAATATAATCTAGCAGACTGCAAAATTTTGAGAAATAAGTAGTGTTTCCTTCCAGGTTCCCAGAAATTCTATTATTCAGTATCAATAGGGCAATTTTCTCTATTAGTTTCTGTAAATCCTTCCTTTGGTCATTTTTCATCTTACCCTGACTCTGTCTATTTCCGAAGTCTTCAAAAACTATTTGTGTCTCTAAAATAGGAAAATTGTCATTATTTGCAATTCCTGCATTAAAATCACCAGCAAATACTACTGTGAGGAAACTTATTGGTAATATCATTTACATCTTCCATCAAATTTTTCCATAAATCTTGAGAACTATGAATTTTGTTTTGGAGGTATATGAACATTAGTAATAGTAAATGGGAATTTTTTCCCATAGTTTAGTCAAAATAATATAATTAGTAGTTATTTTAATTATATCTAGAATAAAAACATAAATAGCCAATCCAAAACTGCCCCCCCCCAATTGTTTTTTATTGCTGGAGAGCAAATCAGATGAAAGCCATTTATATCAATAGGTTCAAGTGCCCAAGTTTCCTGGAATAAAACTAAATCATGGTTGGTGGCAAAGGCACACCATTCTGAGTCATTCATGTTTCCTGCTAAACCAGTGATATTCCAAGAAAGAAAATTAGCAGCAGGCGGCAAAACCTCCTTTTCCATGTTATAGTTCCCAGTTAAATCAACATCTTCTTGATTCAGCCATTCCTGGATACCTTTCAGATTATGGCCTTCCCCAATATAATATGGATCAGACATATCTACCATGAGCATACCAGCCTGGTCCAGTTTACATGCTTTGTTTTATAACTGTTGGAAGATCACCATAGTTAGACAATTGAGATTTATCTGTGTTCTGTTACCTGGGGAGAACACTCATTAAATTTTACCAACATTTTGTCTATCACAGTCTATTTCTAAACTTGTGGAAAGAAATGCTAATACAAAACTTGTCAAACTATCCTCATTTTCACCCTGTAAACACTTAATCCCAGAGATTGACAATATTAAGTCTTTATCTTTTTTACCCATTTCAGTAGCCATGCCATCTGATGTAAAATTCCATTTTAATGAAGAGAGGGTAAGGGCAAAATCTTTAAATCAAAAGTTTATCTTATACTGATCTTATAAGGGGCATGAGAAATAATGGTCTGCCAAGTCATAGGAGGCAGAATATTAAGATCCAAATATTTCACTCTGGCATGTTTGGCCCAAATTCCCTTAGCAGTTTCAATGTCTGGGACCAGCTCATAAACTGGGAAGTATACATTGTATTTATCCCTTTGTACCAGCATAACTTTTTCTTTAGCTTGTGAGATGATTAATTCTACATTAAGTAAGTGCAGAATAAGCTCCTTTAAAGATGCCAGGGATTCATTTTTCTGCAAGAAAAGACCCTCAATCCTCAATGCTACTTCATTTCCTTTGATTCTTAAGGTCTCAAGATCTAATTCAGTAGGAGGAACTTATTTGGAGTCAAATCTTTTGTAATAGCTTTTACAAGTACTATATCTTCCTTTTCCTCTGAGATCCTTTTTTTAACATATTTAGTATTATTTGTTTGTTCTGATACGACCTCCCAATATATTGGCAAAGGATCAATATCCTTCACTGTGTTTATCCTTAGTTATTTTTTTATTATCTTTCTCTACCTTCTTTTTTATCTACTTAGTTTTATTTTTTTTCTTTGTTTTGTTTAGGGATACCCTGTTTTTTCCAACCTTTCCCTTTTGGGGTTTCAGGAATACATACTGTGGAAAATGATAATTTCTTTACCTCCATTTGCTGTGCTATATCATCAACCTTTTTTCCAAATGGTCCATCTGAGTGAAAACTACATTTTAAATCCATCCATCTTATTCCTCAAATCATTCAGTACCTCCAGTAATACTATATTGGCCATTACTGGGTGAGCCAGGGCTTTTTATCATATATTTAGAAAGAGTATTGTGACAGTGAGCTAGAACATCAACTTCCAGCTCAGTTTGTTCCACTTCTGTATCTAATTTCTGGAATACTGTATTAGGTGAACCTGCCAAATATGGATGAGTTATTAAAACTTGTTTCTTGTGAAATAAATCTGATACATTTTTGGGCAATTCTAATGGACTAAAATGATCCAATTTAGTTTCCTAGGCTTTGTGCAATAACTGTGAATTGCTATTATCTCTCTCTCAGCAGGGGAAGCCTTCTCAACAATCATTAGATCACACTTAGAAATGTAATAAAATATCTCTGGTTGCCACCTGATGTAGTACTCATGTACCTATATTATGATTACTGTGGTATAACTATTACCAAGCGTGTACCACCAGTGAATGCTTGTAACACTGGTTGCTTTTTTAATCTAAGCGTTATGTACTGTACTGTTTTGTTTGCTATGATGTATTGCTTTCTTGATGAGGTGCCTTTGTAAATGAGTCTATGACTCAAAGGTCTGCCTTACGAGATGTTTTAACAGGAGAAAAGTTAGTGATATCTTTTTGAGGTCCAGTGGACCTAAACTTAAGCCCACAATCGGGCTGACAGTGGTCTACTGGACCACCAGGGATTTTGGAATCTGTTTTATTTAACACATGCCCATGATCCGGCTGACAGCAGTCCACTGGACCACCAGGGATTTTGGTGGATCATTTTTGTACGTATGCCCATGATCGGGCCTGGGGGGTGTCACCAGGTGCAGCCAGAGCTCAGATGGCCACCCATAGGTGGCAGCTGCCGTGTTGTGCCCTGCAATATGGCAGCTCACCTGTGGGTGGTCAGCCGTTGTTCCTTTTTTGGATCGAACTGTCTGCAGCTAAGTAGGGCTGCGATGATGGACTCACATCCCGTGCTGAATATCGGGATGTGCAGAGTATGCATGGGCATGCCCCCCCACCTGTGCTGCATACATTAGTGATGCACTCCGGTGCATCGGGATTTGTGCCAGGCACAATTCCCATTTGAATATCACACCAGGGCGCATCAGTGGGTTGCACATGGTGCAACACTGTTGTGTCATGCACAACCAATTTGAATATCTGGGCCATTGTGTACATCTTAGTTAAATTGAAGAATCCATATTTCTCACTAAATATGTTTAAAAAGAAATGCACTACAGCACTCAACAGCATCAAGTGAGAAGACCCCTCGGCTAGCTTGAAAGCAACGTCCCAGCACCAAAATGCCACACTCGGCTAGCAACTGGGTAACAAAACTGCAGAATAAATATGCCAAAAGGGAACACAAGCTCTGTAGAATAAGGAGAAGAGTCTAACCTTTCTCCTAAAATATACTGAAAAATGCCAGAGGTACAATTTTTAATGAGTCAGTAGGAGTATCGTCTTATGTCCTCTGAGCAAAGATGGTGATTCCACAGTTAAGACACCCACACATGCGCTTAAAGCATCTAAAAAATAACACATAGTTACAAAGATCACAAAATCACAAGGGTCAATAAGTCTACATAAAACAATCAATTCAACTAAATATCAAATAATTACTTAAATAAAAATAAGAAAATGTGTATGTTAAAGTAAGTTCTAAATCATGTGGAAAAATGAAAAAATAGAATTAAAACATTTAAAAAATGTGTATGTGGAACCTTTTTGTGCTGTTACTTCAGTGAAATGTCACCTATTAAATTTCACCCACTCCAATCTACCTACCACACTACCATCAGACAACCATACTGCCCTATCGTATGATGCTCCTCCAGCGCCACCATTCTATTTCAAGGCTATATCAAGAGCGGAAATTCTGAAATTACTGAGATCCATATCTGCTAATACCAGCTCTGGTTCTGACTCACTGGAACCTCATCTTCTTAAGTTGGCTGCTCCACTCATTGCCTCTCCGATTGCCAGAAACTACACTTTATCCCTTATCCATAGCACTGTGCCAGACCTATGGAAATCTGCAAGAGTAACGCCTGTCTTTAAAAAAGGTGACCCAAAGGACATGGCCAATTACAGACCTATAGCAATTCTGTCTGTCCTTAGCAAGATCCTAGAGAAAATAGTTGCATCACAGACCACTGACTACCTTAAACGCTACAATCTCCTCTCAGACACCCAGCATGGTTTCAGAAAAGGTCATAGTACCACCACGGGTCTTCTTCAACTAACTACTGATATTCTGTTCAACATGGATTCTGGAAAACTCACAGGTGCCATCTTCATTGACCTCACTAAGGTTTTTGACCTTGTAGACCACCCCCTGCTTCTCTCCATTCTCCATAAAGTCCATTTCTCTACCTCTGTTGTGGACTGGTTCTGTAACTACCTGTCAAACCGGTTGCAAGATGTTAAATTTAACTCCTCCCTGTCCAACACGTCTACTATCAACCTTGGGGTCCACCAGGGCTCTGTCCTTGGGCCCCTTCTGTTCTCAATTTTTATCAACAATGCAGCTGAGGTCCTGGAATTCTGCTCAGCTATTCTATATGCTGATGACCTGATCATCTCTACTAGTTCTTCTAGTATAGCCTGCATAAACACATCACTTACTTTAGACTTCAATAAGGTCTTAGACTGGCTACTAGACCGTAAGCTTGTACTAAATGAAAAGAAAACGAATGCCATGCTCCTAGGTTCCACATCGAAGATTAAGGCCTGTTCTAGTTTGCTGGTGGTTCTTCACCCAAGAAGATTTCCACTTGAAAATGTTACTTCCTTCAAGTACCTTGGGATCCTGCTGGACTAGTCCCTGGATTTTAATCTTCACATTCAGTCCTCGCGCAAAGCTGTAAACTTGAAACTGGGAGTAGCTTACAAAACGAGCTACATGCTTACACCCTCAGCCAAATTAGCAATTGCCTGAGGTATTCTGCTCCCAACCCTTACTTATGGTGCCTCTATTCTTACCTCTGCCCATAAAACCTCCATACTAAAATGGGATGTAACTTATAACAATATATGCAGATTTGTCTCTTCGTCGCCTCGACTCAAACATCACTGCCTTCTTTATAAGGATCTGAATTGGCTCTCACCATCTGCCAGTAGACAATACTACCTTGGATCACTAATGGACTCCATCATCCAGGAAAAAATACCCATCCCAGCTGCCGGCGTTGCTGGTCCCTCAACCATCCTCCCATGGCCTGCGATCAGCTGACAAATCCTTGCTCTATGTTCTGAGATGTCGGACAACTACAGGCACAGGGGCCTTCCAATTCTCTGCTCCCAGGCTATGGAATGTTCTTCCACTCAACCTCCGGCTGTCTCAATCTCACTTTGGATTTAAAAGTGAATATCATCATTATCTATCATTAGCTGATGCTTGTACGTGCTTTGACCAACCTGAAGCTCCTGAGAGACTTCACTAGTAATGTCACCCTGCTCTAATCCAGCTCCAAGCCTGTCTCCTCCCTCCCCATATTTTTTCCTCTTTGTAAATAACTTCTTGACTACTAGCCTCTCTTCCTTCTTGAACCTTGTTGCTGACCATCCACTGTTGTTTTGCCAATTACCACCCTGACCTTCCTTCTGTCAGTCTTTCTTGTTATGGTTGAACATTCCTCACATTTCTCTCTATATAACCTTACTATCTTATTAACCCTTTCACTCCACAGGTCGGGTCCGTGGTTTCTGCACTTATGATATATATTACTGCCATTATCTGTATAATGCTTGCCATTATTTTTTGTTGTTTCTACCCATTGTATTTTTGTAGCACTGCTGTACTGTTCCTCTGTTTGTATTATTGTACCCCATTGCTGTTGTTAAACTGTTCTCTTTTTGTTGTACTCTCCCGGGTCGTGCCTGAAAATAGTCATTTTATGGCTAGTGCACCTACTCAGTTAACAAAAATTAAATAAATAAATGAGGAGTTACAGTAGCTCGATTAACTTAGTTAACTCCTTAAATGACTTACTGGGTATAAATCAGAGTCATTTCAGTTTGTTTACTTTCACATGTAATTTAAGTGGTGATATTAAAGACATTAAGAATATTTAGGAATATTAAATGTTTTGTTCAACAGTAATTCAACAGAATATGAAGGATTTACAGGGGAAACATTAAGGTAAGGTATTTTAAAAGGAAAATGCAAGCGGTGGAAAAGGCAAGGGCAAAGAGAAAAAGCAGGAGATCTCCTTCTCCCGACACAATGCAGATAAAGTCTTGAAGCAGGTTTTGCAGTGTTAGACCTTTTCAGACCTTCTCACCATGGCCAAAAGTTTATCACCAGCATGAATCTCACACTATTCCACTCTATTACACTATTTCACACTAGCGCGTCTCTATAACTTCTTCTCTTCTTCTTCCCTTCTTCACTGCTTCTCCACCAACTTGCCACTGTTTAACTTTGTCTATAAAGCCACTCTTTCTCTTCCACAAATTCTTTAGCACTTTAGACAGAATGGAATTCTGGTTTGCCTCCATGGTGTCTGCCGAGTTTATATGACCCTCCTCAGGGAAGACTGTTCTCAGGGCTGGCTTCTCCACTGCCAGAATTCCAGCTCCTGCAAACTGGGGACAAAAAACAAAAAGGGTAGTACCATAGCTCCAAGCAGGCAACACTGGAAAGATGGAAAGTTTAGAAAGGATAGTGAATCCACTAGTCATTTAAGGCAATGTTGGTATACTTGTAAAAGTACTGGAAAAGGTCTTCACTATCCCTGCTGTAGCAGCTACTTCTCAGCTCACCCAGAATGTCATTGCCATCTTGGATCCAACCAGCAATGTTGTGATTTTTTTTATTTATTTTAGTTTTTGTTGACTGTGTAAGTGCACTAGGCAAAACACTGCTTATTTTCAGGCATGACCCAGGAGATTACAGAACAATGGTATAAAAGCAGAACAATCAGACAGTGGTAAACAATGCAGTATACATAATATTAACTTTTGAGCAATACAGTTAAGGAGGACATAGGTGCAAACCATGATACTTGAGGCTAGAAAGAGAGAAATAAAATCTGGTTACTACAGTGCAGGAGATCTGGGGGGGCACTTGGTAGGGAGGAGTTTGATAACATGTAAGGTGAGAAAAACAGTAATAGCTTGGAGCCAGATGCAGGTGCAGACATTGGAGTCACTTAGGAAGCTGTGAACCTGTGAAGAGTTTGCTTGAAACAAAAGTGGGACTGTGCAGCATTGAAGTGGGATGGGAGTGCTTTCCAAATTCTGGGAGCAAAGGTGGAAAATGCCTGTTTGCCCATTTTGGTGGAACATCTTGGTACCACCAGAAGTGCAGGGGGTAAGACTGTTCCCCGGGTGTCAACAAGACTGCAAGGGAAACTGGCTTGGAGGATCTTATTATGTAGTCAATCAAGTAACCAAGTGCAAGTAGACAGCAAGAGGGAGGGGGTAGCCACCCAAGCTTAGTGTATAGAGAGCAGTGGTGAGTCATTCTGAGAGAGGAGAGGAGAGGAGAGAACAAAACAGCATATGTTGTTGTAAGACACATTCCATTTCTCCATGTTGGAAGTGCTGGTCATGTGGTAGTGGGTAAGGCCATACATGAGGGTGGAAGTAGGCATCCTACTGTGGCAAGTCCTGAAGCAGGAGTCAGAGAGTATTTGATTTTGTAGGCCAGACCAAGTTTGACATTGACAAACTTGCAGACATTGGTGATGTGTAGATTGAAATCAAGGCCAGGATCCTGAGTAACACTAAGGTATGTGAAGGATTTGATGGATGAAAGGAGAGATCTATCAAAGCATTGGATAGTTAATTGGATGGCTGATTGGCTAAGTACTCTAAGTTTGTATGTAAGAAAATGCTATAAAAGAAAACCACAGGACTGAGCATTTCCAAACCTCCCTTTGTTATAGGCAAATAAGTTATGTTGCATTTTACAGGAATTAGCCTGTTACCCCATAGCATTTGAAAAAAAAAATACTATATAATTCTGTTTTTGCTGCAGGTGGAGATGGAACAATATTACTATGAAAGGTAAAAATATGAAGGATACATGTTATAATTATACACAATCTTTTTTCTTTGATAGTTGTCAGGACTTCATTCTGTTGACTTTAGCCTGCTCCTCTTCCATTTGTTTTCACCCAATTGAATTGGGCATCATTTGAACTGCCAATGTACACTCCTAGAATATTAATGGGGTCCTGGGTTAGGGGAGTGCCAGCTATGTAAAGTGAGGTAGGGTCATCTTTCTTCATGCAAACTGCACCCTGTACATTTTTCATAATTCACATGGCACCTGGAGGCTTTAGAAACAATGTCAAATATTTCAGAGCTACAATACTACAACACAAATCATCAGCATATGCTAAGATTATTAGTGCAGTGTCAGTGGCTCAGTAGGTAGCACACTCGCCTCTGAGGTGGGGAGATCAGAGGGCTGTGTGTTCAGTACCCACATCTGGCACTTGGGTTAATATCCCAGTACTGACACTGTAGTGCAGCATGAGAGCAGTGCTGCACTTCTGAGGTGCCGTCTTTCGGATGAGACGTTAAACCGAGGTCCCATCTGCCTGGATTGGTGGTAGTTCAGGTGGATGTTAAAGATACCATGGCACTTATCAAAAAGAGTAGGGGATTTACCCCGGTGTCCTGGCCAAATTTCCCTTATTCACTAAAAATACCACAAACAGCTTAATCTGGTTCAAGGTCAGTTGGCATTCATCTGTATCCTCCTTTCCCCGGGTTGTGCCTGAAAATAGGCAGGATTTGTCTAGTGCACTTACCCAGTCAACAAAAACTAAATACAAAATACAAATACAAAATTAAAGATGCAATCAGTGCACTGAAAGTTGTGATTTCTCTTATTTCTCTATTCAGAACAATACAGCACGATACAGGGTCAATTGCAATGATGTACAAGAGAGGGCTAAGAAAGCATCCCTGTCCTACTCCTCTTTGGACACTTATTCTTTCCCCTATCCATCTACTGATGTTTGGCACAGTATTACTATTGCATCCTGATAACAAATTGAAATCCATTCAATACAGTTCTGTGGAATTCCATATTTGTCCATTATTGTAAAAATACATTTATGAGAGAGTCTGTCATAGGCTTTCTCTTGATCGAAGGAGAAATGAACCCATCAAGGGTGTGTTTCCATTTTGGCTCAAACAAATTCTTGCAGCAAAAGTAAATGATTTTGAATTCTATGTCCTGGAACTGCACACATTTGGGAAAAGTCAATGCATGAACCCAAGATGCTGCTTAGCTGTTTGCTTAAAATTTTCATTATGATTTGAAAGTCTACATTCAATAGGCTGATTTGTCTCCAATTTTGTAAATTATATGTATCTCCCTTTTTAAAAATAAAAATCATAACAGCATTCTTCATATCATCTGGGGAATCTTTATTTGTTAAACAGTGGTTAAAACCCTGTGCTAAGTCCCAACATATGAAATCTTGCATTTCCTTTTACCATTCAGTCATCAGACCATCTTTTCCAGGTGCCATACCTGAGTTTAAATTTTTAATAGCACCATGCACCTCTTCCAGTGTTATTTTTCTCAAAAGATTCATTCTTAATGTTGTATCTATTTGAGGACATGTGACAAAATTCCACAACTCAGGAATCAGTGAGTCTACTGTATCATCTTTTTCTAACCCTGATTTGACAAATTAATTTACTTCAGCTAAGATGTTTGCTTTTGTCTGTAGTAAAATTCCAGCAAAATTCCTCAGAGATGTCATAACTCTCTGTTGAATGCACCCAGCACAACTCTCAAAAGGTGTTCTAGGATATATTTACCTTGTGTGCCAGCCATATCGTTATCCTGCTAGTAGGGATAATGCTCGGTCATATTCAAAAACCTTCATACATTTCTTAATTTTTGCAATGCATCTGTCATATTATTTCCTATGTTATGTAAATATGATGCTAATCTGTGTAACTGTTGTCTTAAAACAAGATATGTGTGATAATTATCTCTTATTTATTTATTTAAGAGTTTTGCCAGGAAGGCATGCTGAGCAGACTACTACTCGATTCTAGATGCGTCCTGGGGGAGAGGGTAGTGGAGAAGTGCAGCACAGCAATTACAAAACCAGGAGCAAGACAGGACATAGTCAGGGCATGCGTACAAGCAGGTACAGTAGCATATTTTAGGATGCAGCCCAATACTGTAATGCGAGAGCAATCCACAGACAGACAAGTACAAATGAGCAATAATATAAATGGCACCTAAAATACAAGTGAGAAAGACCTCTAGAATGATATTGATATAATGGAAAGTGACTAGCTCTTGTCTTGTCCTTGCCAATTTGTTGAAGAAGAGTTGTAACATCCTTTTTTAAATCTTTCCATCAAGTTGAACTAGAATTCTACACACACTGTAGTATGCTTGTCCGTAATAATTGGATAATGGATGTAATAACATCTTTAAATTTTAAGATGTTATTATTAGCTTTCCATAGACCTGCCCCCCCCCCCCATGGTGGTCCCAGTCCCAACCTGACAACCTAATAAACCATGGTCAGATGTTTCTGTAGGGATAACTGTAGTTGTTTGTATGCATAAAGACTCAGAGACAAAAAATAATATGTACAGGTGGCTAAAGTACTGTTATGAAAAGTTTTGCCCGTTTTCCTATGACACTGATGGTAAGCATCCAGAAATTCTATGGTACTAATCATATTTTGTAAAATGTTCATGTCACAGTAGATTTTGATATTAACTAATTTTTCTAATCTTGCTGATTGAGAGACATTTAAATCTCCTCTCAAAATAGTGTATCTAATTGTGTACAAAAAGGGTTGTATTATCTTAAAATATTATATTATTTAACTTTTATACTGTGGGGGAGCATACACATTAATTAATCTAAAAGGAACCTGAAATATATTTGTGCCTAATATGAATAATCTACCAGGTATTATGTCATGTAGCCTTGTTGATGATAACCCTTGACCCCCTCTGTTCGGGTTAGGGATCTGAGCCTGGTCCTTGATGACGGCTTGACACTTGATGCCCAGATGTTGGCCATTATCTTAAGTGATTTGTGTCATCTTAGGAACATTGCCCAGATCCAAGCCCTGATACCAGCGGATGACCTGGCCACCCTAGTGCATGCTTTCATTATGTCTAGGCTGGATTACTGCAATGCTCTGTACCTGGAGCTATCTGGAGGCAACATCTGCAATCTGCAACTGGTACAGAATGTGCAGTGAGGTTGCTGACAGGAGCATCAAGATGTGATCGCATTACGTCCATTCTCCATGGACTACACCGGCTGATTCTCCATGGACTACACAGGCTGATTCTCTGTGGACTAGACTGGCTGCCAATAAGGTGGAGGATTGACTTCAAGATCGGATTACTGACCTATAAAGCCCTGCATGGCTGGGGACAAGACTACCTGCAAGACCTCCTGGTTCCTCATTGCCCAGCTTGTTCTCTCCATTCCTCTGAGGGATGCCTCCTTGTGGCCCCCATGGATAGGTTGCAGCAGTCAGGAGATCAGGCTTTCTCTGTCACTGCACCAGCCCTGTGGAGTTCACTGCCAGACTACTTGAGGGAGGCACCATCAGTGGAAACCTTTAAGAAATGGCTGAAGACATTTTTATTCTGTCAAGCTTATGATATTTTAGAACTAGAAAGCTTTATACCTATCTGACTGTCTTGTTTTTAAGGTAGATAGATATATGGGGCTAGATATTCAAAGGTGCACCCTGAACGTGAGCAGTGGGATGCACAGGACAACCCAGATGCACCATAGGAAATGGATGCAATATTCAGTGGATGCACCAAGGAAATGCACTTGTGCAAAACACACTGAATATAGCACAAAAGTGCCATAGCACAACCAGACATGTGCTGGAGCAACTCGAACTGCGCAGGAGCAAGTGTGCATGCTGACAATGGCAGGTCAAGAATGGAACACCATGCACAAGGGAACACAGGCAGGGCTGCCCAAGGGCACAGGACCATGGCAGGGGTGGCAGGGGTGAACTACAAAGAGACATTGGGCATCAGGCACAGGACAGGGACAGGCACAGGGTCCAAGTCCCATAAACAATGCCCCACACAGACCAAGGTGACCAATGTGACAAAGCAAGGAACACCCATGGAATGGATGGCTGCAGAGCCTGGGCACCCCATGCCCACTGTCCCAACAGCCAACACGGGACAGGAAGATGCCACAGCCACTGTGCAAAGGCACCATGCATGTACAGTGTGCCACAGCCACACTGCCATAAAGGCACCCAGCTGCATGGTGCACACACCACACAGACACACATGGTGACAGGACAAAGCAGCAAACAGCACAGTGGCATCAGGATGGGAATCATGGCTATGGGTGTACAGGCCAGGACAGGCAGACAGGGACACATGGCACCATAGCAAGCACATGGGAGGTACACAGCCCACACCCAAGGAACTGTGACACAGAGGGATGTGGCACACAGGCCACTGTGCACCCAACAGAACCACACTGCAGGGACAGCACATGCACAGACAGGGACCTGCCCAACCACAGCAATGAACAACAGCAGCACAGTGCAGCAGCATGCATGCGAAGGAGACACAGACACACATGGGCATATGGTAAAGAACACTTTACTAGACAATATAGAACAAACCAACAGAATCAGAAACAGGTGCCAACAGGGCAAACACAGCAACAGGAAAGGAGTCCTCACACTAGGAAATAGAAATAGGGGTACCAAATGTGATGGGCAGTGTAGGGTGTACAGGGAAACAAAACCAGCTATCCTGGTGGGTTGTGGGCATGGGAGGGTGAAATGGGTGGTGAATGTGCAATGTCCAGTGGCTATCGCCATAGCCACCACAATTCCTGATGCATCCTGTGTACCTCCATTAGCAGCTCCCTCATAGCCACCAGATGATGCTGGCTCAGCTGGATGTGCACTGCTGTGAAGGAGATGAGCTGCAGTGTCAGTTGCTGCAACTGAAGCATACCTCCACCGAGGATGCCAACACCAAGCCATCCACCAACTGGCCCAGGATGACCTATGAAAGGGGACCACAGAAGAGCCACTAAGCTACAGGCCCCATACAGCAGAAGACCACCCCCCCTTGAGGACTGTGTGTGCATAGAACTGCTGTGGTGCCCTCCCATGGATGATGCAGACAGCCACAGCAGACCTGGTCAGTGTCCCACATACATACTGGGTGGCATGCCATACAGTGCTATGCACCCACCCCTGTGCACAGGCACCCCACAGTGTGGGAGCAATGCCCCCATGGTCAATACAAGAGCCACCCAGCAGCAGCATGTGTGCACCATGTGACACACACACACACACACACACACACACACACACACACACACACCCACAGTGACAGCAACAGGATGCCACCACACAGAGGCTATGCACATGTCCTTGCCACCCATGCTGCCGACCAACACAGGCAGCAGTGCCAGTGTACCAACACTTGCCATAGCCCTGCATGGTAGCAGTGCCCTGGAGATGTACCGGCCCCACCTATCCCAGGCCCTGAAAATCTGTCTGAACCATGCCGCACACACTCACCGACTAGCTGTCGCACTGGGCCTGCTGCAGCAACATCATCATGGTGCTGGTCCCTGAGAGAGGCATCCTCCCTGGCCCTTCTGCACTCTTCCAGACCTGTGGATGAAACACAGACATAAAGAAACATGAGTGGCATGCCATGAACAGCCCCCCCCCCACAGGCTGGACACAGCGCAAGGCACACAGCACTGCCACAGTCCATGCAGAGACCCCATCCAGTGCAAGGTATTTTGTTGGGGCCCCTGATGCCATGCAACACACAGGCACAAGATGCCACACCAATGGACACACACCACCCACCACCAGTGCTGGACACCCCAGTGTGCAGGTGCAGATGCACAGGCAGCACACCTTCAGCACAAATACTGGACAGTGGCAGCATGCACAATGCATGGAGACACCTACCTGGTTGTGGGACTGAACCGCAATGGGACATGGTCCTGCAGCCTCCTCAGCCACTCAGGGTCATGGTGACACAAGTCCCCATACCAGTGGTGACACTGCTCCCCCATCTGGACAAAACTCGTTTGCCTCTCAAGGCCCTCTGCCACATGGTCCCATATCTGGTACCAGACCTCATGCAGATCCCCTGCCCCAAACAGCTGGTCCACCAGGGGCTCCACCAAAGCCACCAGGTTGGCCATCTCGACCTCTGATCAATTCCTGGTCCAACTCCCCTGTCCTGCCGACCATGCCATACTAGCTGCGCAGACCTCCGGTAGTGCAGAGCAATGTGGTGTGCACTTGAAGCATGTGTAGCACTGCTGTGCAACATGCATGACAGGAATACACAGGCCACGATCGTGCAGCACGTAGATGCACAATTGACATCCATAACTATGGCCTATCGTGCAATACCACACATATGCAACTCCGGATGTACGAGCAGGAGATTGGGGTCACATCTGTGACCCGCATTCATGTGTGCCATTGGAGCCACCATGCTGCAAAGGGCATACATCACCACACAGGCTGCATGTCAATGGCACAGTGACCTCCTTTACACGGTCACTGGCATTGCACATTGGGACCAGTTGCATGGTCCATCACAACAGCGTATCCGTACTGCTTGTGTGGCACCCACCCACAGATGCATGCACGACAGGACAGGCATGTGCAGCACAATTGGCTGCATGATATGCCACATGGGATGGTGCCCTTCTGCTGTCACGCATGGCAGGTGCATCTATGCGCATTCCACATGCGCCAGAAATGCACCTGCAGATTGCTCTGGTGCATTTGTGTTGCACGTGACTCAGTCTGTTGCACAAGGAGAAATTCTGCAATATTCAGCCAGCATATGCAAATAGCCTCATGAGCCAATGCCAGGCGCAGTCGCTCACATTAGCATCTTATTACCGGTTGCGCAGAGACTCATTTGCTTGAGTTGAGCCATAAAAATTCCACAGCACATGTCACTGACAGGTACTGTAGCCAATAATGAAAGACTGTCCACACTGTGTTGGGTATTGTTACTGCTATGCTGGTGGTCAATGCTGCACTGTGTCATGGACTGCTACCATGCTGCTCATCGGTGCAACATCTGACTGTTCACAGGTCACAATATGTCGGAGTCAGAGAGCGCCGAGGAGCAGGTGCCTGCAAGGAAGCACAGGCCAAACTTCATAAAAGATGAGCAGCAGGCCCTGTTTAAGGCCTACCTGGAGAGGGAGGACCTACTGAGTGGGGCCACTGTGACCATGCAAGACCATGCCACTGGGTGGGAAGAGGTGGCAATGTATGTCAATGCCCATGGCCACCACAACTGCAGTGCACAGGAGTGCAAAAAGAAGGTGGGCACTGATAGGAGAGGTGCATCAAGGAAAAAGTTGTTGCCATCAGGGTATCACTCAGTAGAATGGGCGGCAGCCTGGCTATGGAAACTATCTTGATGGTGGGGGAGGAGCTTGTTGCAGCCACCATCAACCGGGCAGCCATTGAGGGTGTCCGTGGTGGGGTATTCCAGACAGATGGCAGCCCGTCACAGCACTGTGAGTATGATAACAGGTGTTGTGGTGTGGGGGAGTGTGCATGCCACCAGCATGCATGGGTAACTGCGTGTGTGCAGTGTACCTGTGACTGGTGTGGCATGGTGTGGTGCATGCCACGCATGAGCACACCGTGCATGTCCCTGGACCCCTGTGTGCAGTGTGCCTGCTGCCTGGGGCATGTGCTGGGAGGGTGGGGCGGGTCCAGGGTGTGCATGGCTCCCTCCATGCCCTATGGCTGTGTGTGCACAGTGGTATGTGCTGGCACAGGCAGGACCACTGCAGTCACAGATGGCAGTGCAATACACTGCATGGGGCATGTCCCTGGGGTGGGGCCATAGTGGGGGGGGTATGCCTGCCAGCCGTGTTCTGGTGCAATGCCACATTGTGCAGTTACACAACGTGGTTGACATGACCTGTGCCATGCCTGTGGCATGGTCGCCCTGTCTTGCAGTGCTGCACGGCCTACTGCTGGTGTGGCCTGGCACGTCTGTGATGTGCATGCGTACATTGCACAGTACATGGCACAGCATGAACTGTGCCACTGTCAACACTGATACTGCTCATTCTGTCTTTCAGCTCCATCACACATCAGGGGTGTGGTGAGGGGATGAGACCAACAACATGGGACCTAACGATGCTGTGCCACCAATGTCATCTGGCATTCTGCCCAAAGACCATGGGTGCCATAGCAGTATGGGGATCGTGAAGCTCCTATACTGGGTGATGATGATCCACTGGCCAACCTCCTGCTCACAGATGCCCTAACAGTGCTTGCACCTGCAATACTGGAGGGGGCACCTCTGACAGTGATGATGACATAACATTGATGCTGGGCAGCACCAGAATTGTCACACCGATCCAGGGACAGGTGTCAACACATGTGGCAGCAGCCAGTAGGGCGGTATGACACCCATGCAGGCCCCCAATCCATGGCTGCACAGTGGTGTGTGGCACTGCTGCTGGTGCCGGCCATGGTCAGGGTAATGGTGTGGGCACTGGTGCCATGAGGCAGGGTCCAGCATTCTGCTGGCATGCAGCAGTGGGCTACAGGAACCACTGTGCAGCCCCCCATAGGGGCCATAGTTGGAGCACCCACTGAATCCCCACCACCTGCATGGACACCTGTGCAGCGTTTCCAGGTGAGGGATGTTGCATGGTATGCTGCCACCCCTCCAGCATGTCAGTGGCAGCCCCATGATATACCCATCACTGACAGGCTTGATGAGCACACCAGGCTGCTGTGAGCTTCTGTGGACCACTAGGCAATGCTTGGGGCAGAGATACATGCACTGCGTGTGGAGGTGTGTCAACTGGCTGAGCGAGGGAAAACTGGACATTCTCAGCTGATTGGTGAGATCCGGCAGCTGTGAGAGGCCACGACCGTATTGCTGGACTGCATTACCAGGACCATCGCTGCTGGATTTGCATTGCTGGCTTCCACTGGGCACAGCAGGGCACACAGGACTCTCTGTAGTGCTCATGCACACCACAGTCATGGTGACAGTGACCCCAGCATGGCTGCCACCGACCACTGCAATGCCCATCCCTGATACAGCTGTTTACCAGTCTCTACACACCCGTGAGGACACAGTCGCATTCTCAGGGCTCTACCCCCGTGAATGTGTTGGTGACACCACCTGTGGCTGTTGAGCAGCCAGTGCCTGCCACACAGTCTGGGCGTGGCTGCCCATATGGCCATGGCGGCAGTGGCACTGCATGGTAGGCCTGCCGGGTGTGCTGCCAGGTCCTATTGCCCACTGCTGTTGGCTGCTGCACACTTAGCTGGGTGTGGCCCTGTGTGTGTGTGCTGTTGCATAGGTGTGGTCTGGATCACATCTACCATGTGTGTGAGCAGTGCTGCTGGACAATGTTTAGTGGGCATGATGAGAGCAGCACAGTGCTGGCCTTGCCTGTGTACCTGTGCATACCCTCTGATCCATGCCACAGCCTACTGTACAGCCGTGTGTGCTGACACCTCACCTACCGCACCTGTCTGTGTGTCCCACCTGTTCCTCTGTGCCCTGCTGTGCACCCTATGGTGGTAGTGCTGCATGTGCCAGCCAGCGTACAGCCACATGTGTGTCCAGCACAAGGCACTTGGGTGGGTCCGTCTGTCTGTGCTGCTCCACTGTGGTGTGGGCATGGGTCTGCATGACTGTGTGTTAACCTGTGTGTGCTGTGTGAGTACCTGCATCCCTGTATGCATCCCTGTGTGGCAGTGTGTGTTTGTCTGTGTGTGTGGTGTGCCATGCATGCACGACTGCCGTGTATGGTCCTCACCTGTGGTTCCCATAGTGCTCTTCCACAGTGGTGACTGTGTGCCTCCTGGCATGGGCTGCCAGCCTGGGATCCCTCCTCTCCATGTGTGGCTGCACACCCCCATCCAGCTCATCCTCCCCATCATCATCGCTGCTGTTACCCTCATCCACCTGGACAGGAATCCTACAGTCAATGGCCATGTTGTGCAGCATACAGCAGGCCAGGAATATGCCACAGGCTTTCGCAGGGCTGTACTGTAGGGCACCACCGGATCTATTTAGGCAATGGAATCTCATCGTGACCATGCCAAAGACTCACTCTATGATATTGAGTGTTGCGATGTGTGCTTCATTGTACCACTCCTCCGCAGCATTGGATGGTCGCCGGATGGGGGTGAGCAGCCAGGGCCGGAGTGGGTATGCACTGTCACCTATGGGGAGAACACATATGCTGGTTATCACCTGGCATAGTCTATTCCCACAGCCACCACCTATGCTTCACTCCACCCCCCCTCCACCCTGTGTGCCTTGGCCATGAACACCCCTGCATGGCAGCCGTGCCACCATGCATGACACGCCATCCGTGTCTGTCATGCCTGTGCAATGCTGTCCATGCACCCCTGCACCACTGCCATTCACCTTCCCTGTCCTGTGACCACTCCTTTCACTGTCCATATCCCCTACCACCCCATGCTTTGGCTGTGTGGTGCCCTGAACAACCTCTCTGTCACCTCATCCCATGTCCTGCTCACCTACTAGGTGCCCCTTGGGATTACCCCACACTCAAACTGCTGGTGCAGGATCGACTGGTGCCATAAAAATACATCATGTGTACTCCTAGGGTGAGTGGTGCATGTGCACCCAGTGGCATTACACACCACCTGGCAGTTGACAAAGGGGTAGCCCTTTCTGTTGATGTATACCACCTCTTCTGGGCCAGGTGGTGTGCGTATGGCCACATGGGTGCAGTCAATGGCCCTTAACACGCCGGGCATGCTTGCCACCCTGTGGAATTCCTGCATGTTTGCTGTATGCTCTGCCTGTGTGCTTGGGAGTCTTATGTACTGTGAAGCATGTGGCAGCAGAGCATTGAGGACCTGGGCGAGGAGGCAGGACTTGACCGACTGCTGTCGCCTTGGTCTCCACCATCATGGCATGACTCCTTCTGGTGGGTGCCTGCAGCTCATCATGGCCCAGCTCACATAGCTGTCTCAGAATTGCCCTATTCAGATGGTACTGGACTAATATCACAGTGTCCCCGTAATCATCGAATGTGAGCTGGGCATGGTATTCCCTGTGCTGGGCATACCGCTGCCGAGCCCTTACTTAGCCATGTTGTTGTTCCTCCCTCCTCCTCACCCCCCTCATCACCTGTTCCATTAAGAATGGCCCTGAGATCATGGCTTATGCTCCCCTGGATTGCACCTCTCCTGTATGTGTGGTTGAGCCTCCTTTATAAGTGCTCAACTCTGTGTGGCGCATTCTGTGGGTTGCTCCACAGTTGCACTGTGTGTTTCAGCTGAATATGCCATTGTGCTGCATATTCATGCACCTGCCCTCCTGTACTTGTGATGCATACATTACTATTGCGCAGCAGTGCAATGGATTTTGTGCTGCCCATTCCTGTTGTTTCAATATGGTGTTGGGTGCATTTCTGTGTTTGTGCCGGCGCTAGTCGGTTGCGCATTGTGCAACTCCTCTGAATATCTAGGCCATCATGTCTATTCTATTTTATTCACTCTGCAGTGTGACTGTTGGAAGTGTCTTTGATGATTATGTTTTAAGAATTTTACAGCACTATGAGCCTTCAGGAAGGGGTGCTTTATAAATAAAATATCTATTTATCTATCTATCTATCTATCTATCTATCTATCTATCTATCTATCTATCTATCTATCTATCTGTCTGTCTATCTACTTATCTATCTCCAAGTTCTTGAAACCAGTATCAACCACTGAACATGTCTCTTCACTTATTGACCAAAAAGAAATATCCACTCCCCAGAGTTTTTTTGTCTGCTGGATGTCCTGAACTGATTTAAGACTGGTATCCTGTAGGAAAAAAATTGAGTAAGGCAATGCCAACTGGACTCCTATCTTAAAACAAAGGAAAGAGGAAAGGTCTGAAACCCATCACATTACTTTCTACATGATCTGGTTCAATGCCTGGAGTCAGACCTTCCTCTTTTTCTTGAGGACAAAGGATACCCAATCCCATCTCTGGGGTTTGATGAAGGTTTTTTTTTTATGAAGAGGCAATAATGAAGAGTCTGATTCCTCCCCCTCCTCACCTTTTTCTGAATCACCCCAGTTTCTTCAGTTCCAAAGAATTTCATATTTATTTTGTAATACTATGGAGTCTTTTTTAATTATTTTTTATTTAAGTTGGGCATGCTTCTGTTTATGTTTTCTTTGTACCAGAGTCATGTCTATATCTAGTGGTTTTGGTGGGGGTATGGTGGTCATAAAAGATTGCGATGTTGAAAGAATATTAGACAATCCAGAAGTAATAGTAGCATTTTTGTTATTTTCACTTGCTTCCAGCATGGTAGTAACCTGAGGGATAGTAGGTTTCGTAGAACTAATACCCCCCGATGAGATGGACTGGAGTGGTCCTGTGGTAGAAACAGGAGTTAACACTGGTGGTAATAATGGAGTCATGCCAGGTTCCATCAATAATGGTAGAGTTGAAACTTGTTCCATGCAGGCCTGGAAGGGGGACTAATATTCAGTACAGGTTCTGGCACCACTGAAAGGGAAGGGAAGGAAGCTGTCACAGCCATTTTCTGAAGCTTTGTCAATAAGTCAGCATGGTTTATTAGTGTACTTCCATTTTATGCTGCACATGGGCAGGACCTATATGCATGCCCTCTGTCTCAACAAAGATTATGTGTTATAAAATTATCACACTAGGAACTCGTGTGGCTGAAACCATAACAGAGGCCACATAACAGTTTGTCACAAGCATTACTTAGGTGTGCTGGTGAGACGCATTTATAGAAGACTTTCAATTGACCTGGATAAAGTTGTTCCTCTGTCTTGGCCAATGTAAAAACTGTTAGGTAGATGACAGACTCCATTGTCTGGCTAGTGCAGACACACTTTGAATTTGCAGCCATCTGTCCATATAACTTTAGAGTCATAGATTGGTTCAGGAAGACCTTGTATGGTACAATGCTGTTGAAGTCAATATAAGATATCAGAGACATTTACCGCCTCATTCTGAAAAGAACTGTTATGTTCCTATAGCTCAGTTTTTTCAAAGGTATTGTTATGAAGGAAAGCCACAACACAGTGTTTTTTTAACTCCTAGTAGTTTTTCTAAAATCTGTCAAGAAGTCTTGGAGTTTGAAAACTGATGTCATGTACTGGCTCTCCCGAGATATGGATTGAAACAAAAACATCCTGGGTAGCAAAATGAACAGACTCCTTCAAAAGAGATTGGATCACAAAAACTCTGTATTGAATCTGGGCTCCCTCTAAAATGCAATCAGGCAGCGTTTCTGTGATTCACGTCATGCATTTTTAAAATAAATTTGCCATGATAAAGCATGATGGAGCCTTCTGAGCATGTTCTGCTTTTCTGTCATAAGAATATGATGTGCCGGGATGGGGTTCAGTAGCTGTCTGATTTGTTGGGTTTGGAGTTGTCTGTACACTGGTGCTGGGACTCATATTGTTCCATAAGTATAATCTGCCCTCCTGGAGGCTGTGTGTTATGGTTAGAAGTCAAAGAATGGCAGCAAAATTATGTAGTTTTACCTGCTCCATTTCTTGGATTATTGCCCCCCCCCTTTTCTGTTTGTATTATAATGGGTGTTGCACTGCGTGTTACTGTAACAGTAGAGAGTGCCTGAGCTGAAATCTCTGCTGGTAGTAAATCATCAGACTTTCCTGAAGAAACAAATGAGGCTGTTGCTATGGAGTCTGTATCCAACAGCTCCAGTGAAATTGTATTTATTTGTTAATTGCAGTGCACTGGAAGGAGATAGTACCTGTTCGTTGTATTTTACTTCAAAAGTGTCCTTTGTAGAAGACATTTGGCCAGTAATATAGGAACCGAGATTGACAACTGTACTACATTTCTGGTCCAGTGTGATATTTGTTATTCTGTCAGTAAAAAACACAAATGGTGTTGTATTCATAGGTGGTGTGATTGGGGCTGCAATATTTGTTGTTGAAATAACTTTACACATGCCACTCAGAAAGGTAGTTGAAAATGTAGCCAGTGAAGCTGTGTTAGAAGTTTTTACTGAACTACGTAGGCAGGCACTTCAAATAATGTCCAGGGTTCAGGGCAGCAGTCACACAATCCATGTTATTCCATTAGAAGATTTTTGTTCAGCCAGCAGCCAGAAGGGTTATCTCAATAGACCAAACACTAGTTTTAGAAACTGGTGGCATGAGGGTAGGATGGCCTGTTCTGAGACCCAAATTCTTTTCCACCTCGGGGCCAGTGGGTATCCCACTGGATTCTATCTGTCATGAAGGGAACTCATACACAGCCATGCTTTGTCTATTCTCTGACATTGGCAATTCTGACTTCTTGCTGTCTCCCGCTAAGGTCACCAATGCAGCATCTTTTTCAGCAAGCAATTGTAGCAATAATGTCTGGTGTTCATTCATGCCAGTATGCTCATCTGTTGTAACTTCAGGCTGCATGGTATTTATCACAGCTGTTACTATGGGTTCTATGATGTCTGAGTATGTTCATCTGTAGTCTCTTCCATATAAGTTTCATTTTGAGTCAACGTAGGCTCAGAAAATACCTGGCTAGGTATTGAAAGCAAGCAGGTAAGGACAGATCTCTCTCTCTCCTCCACCACTCGCAGCAGCCATCTTGGCAATCTGCCAAAATGACCAGAGGTTCCCCCTACAGGAAGAGTAGGGGACTTTCTCCTGTGTCTTAACCAACATTCCCCTTCTCATAAAACTGGTTCATGCAGTTGCCCAAGGCTGCGTGTGGGCGTTGATGGGCAAAATGGCTGCCACTACACATTCAGTCATTTCACTACCAGTCTAGCATTGCTTGTAAAGTGCTTTGGCATACAATGTGTATGAAAAGTGTTATATAAATGGTGATTCTTCTTCTTCACATTGATGCAATACATGCAAAACTTCACCCTATGCTGGGTGCCCTGTACCATAATAAATGGTCTGCTGGAAACTGATCATCAAAATGTTGTTCCCAGTTTTCCACTCTGCAGATGTGGTCTGTGGCACTGTCACCTCCACTTCACTAGCCAGACTGCACAGTCTCTGCAATGCCTTCTGTTGCTTTGTTGCAAACTATACTGGTTTGGTTCCCTTTCCTTCTGCCTCTCCTTGCTATCTCAGTCACCCCATTCTCTGCTCCAGGTATCACTGAACCTCTTCCACTGCTTATCCCCATTCCTCTGCTGGGCAGCACATCTTCTTCTATTGACTTCCAGTGCTATGGAACACGATCCTCTCCTCCCTCTGTCACTCCACCTCCCCAGGCTGTCTCAAGCAACAGTTGAAACTTATATCCCTTCCTACCTGTACTTGCTTGCTGCATGTGTCCTTACATGGTGGCACACTTGTCGTAGAGGTTAAGTACTCCTCTGACTAATAGGTCTCTAGAGTACTGCAATACTTGCCTTTGTGACTACCTGTGGCATTACTTTGCACTTGTATAGGTGAGCCATTCATGTCCCAAAATCCACACTTAAATTTTGAAGCAAGATATGTGCCTGTGATGATTTATTTATTACACTGTCTGCTTTTTATTATGTACCAAGTAAGTATTGCATTATGTTCACTATACTTCCTGTAACCCTTTCCCCATATCATACCTAAAAATAAGCCTTTCTTAATCACCAATTTTAAAATAAATAAATAAATGAATGAATAAATAAATAATGCAGTGGCTTTTATTGTAAAGTCAAGTCTTAATCTTTCTTATTTACATTGGAACTTCTCATCTGTTAAGTCATTTTCTCATTATGTATATATGGATTCTCTATATTGACTGAACGCACCCAACTCATATAATTTGTGACCTCTAATTAACTCAGAATTAATTTAGTTCATTCATGTGTAACTAATTTATTTGACAAATCACAAAGTATTGAGAAAAGGTACTTCATGCAATGTCATACCTTCCTATCTTGAACTCTGATGGAAGTGACAGCATTTTCATTGCTTCTTTTCTTCAAACCTGATGCTTTTTAATGTTTTTTCAAAGTCGTACCTTATGTATACTCCAGCAGTTATTCACTATGTAGAGGCACTTATAAGTCAAACTCTGACCTTTTTATCTATTTTGGAACTTCACATTTATTAAGACAGTTTCTCATCAATCATCCATACTTGGCTTCCTTATAAAGCACAAACTCACCTTAGTCATATGGTTAGTGACCCCAATGAACTCAGTATGAATTTAGAGTTAATTCATATGTAACTAATTGATTTTGCAAATCACAAAGTATTGAGAAAACACACTTTATGCAACACTATACCTTCTTCACTTATGGCAAGCCGTTAGGGACTTAATTCAGAATCTCTGGTTGTATAGTAAAACACACACTATATGGTGAAATGCATACATCATATAGTGAAATATATACATTATATAGTGAGATACATACACAATGTAGTGAACCACATACAGTATCTACTGAAATATATACATCGTATAGTGATATACATATACTGTATACTGAAATACATATATTATATAGTGAAGCACATACACTATATAGTGAAATGCTTACATTGCATAGTGAAATCCATACACTATCTACTGAAATCCACATACTGAGTACTGAAAATCCACATACACTATATACTGAAACAAATGTACTATGTACTGAAACATATACACTACCTATTGAGATACATACACTACAGACTGAAACATCCACATAAACTATCTACTGAAACAAATACTCTATAGATTGTAACACATGCACTATATATTGAGAAAAAACTGCATATACTATATACTTAAACAAATACACTATATATTGAAATGCATACACTACACACTGAAAAAAGCATATACACTATATACTGAAACAAATACACTATTGAAACATCTACACTTTATATTGAAATACATACACTATCTGTTGAAATAAATACACTATGCACTGAAAAATCTGCATACACTATATACTGAAACAAATACACTACATGGTGAAACACATACACTATGTATTGAAACACATACACTGTAGACTGAAAAATTCACATACTCTATATACTGAAACAAATAAACTATATACTGAAATGGACTATGTTCTGAAACTACCCATTCCCCCCTGCCCCTCCCCCATGAATGCCCTAGATCTGAACTCATTGCCTGTTGCATTCAGTTAGCTGCTAGCTTGATGAGAGGATGTCTGAAACTGCAGAGCTGAGGTGAACAAAACAGGGCTATCTCTTATTCTACTTCTTTATGGGGGGCTTTCCTTTTGTTTTGCTTGCACACCTTTAGTCAAATTTCAGACCATTGTGATGTGACAAGAAACTTTTAAAACTAATTTAAATGCTGTAGTTTATTCTTTTAAATAAGTGCTGCCTTCATTTACTGTCAGACAACACATTTGTATAGGAAGCTAATACAGGATATTCCTAACATACCTGTATACATAGGGAGCTGCATGCATTTTTCCAAGTTAAAGTGTTGATTTGTTTTATGTGTAATTAATTACTGTGTAAGTCCAGCAACTTATCTGAGTTGAATGCTTGGGAAGCACTTCAGGAGCTGTGGAAGTGTAAGCCAAAATCATTGCTAGTTTGTACTCTATGGACTATGTTTTAAGTTTTTATTTTAAAATATATATTCTTGCTGCAATCCCTCAGTATTCAATTTTCATCAGGAGTTTAGCTGACATATGCATATAATTTGCATTGTTTTACTAAATAACTTTACTGTGAATCCTCACTGGAGGCAGGCACAGTCTGTTTTGGGGTTTGAGCTTCTCAAACTGTGTTTTATTTCTTTTTTTTGTCCCATAGAGATTTTTATCTCCTTAGTCACCCTGCTACCCCTTTGCCCACTGACATCTCCAGCCCAATCACTTACCATCCACAGGACATATTTGCTCTGAGATCCCCCCACTCACATCCCCCGTGTTGGGGCCAGGAGGGGGAGGGCCATTGACAAGGAGACACATATGAGCAGAGACTCTTTAGCAGTGCAAAAATTCATGCAGGTTGTTGGATCATTTTGCCATTGGGGGTTTCTACCTTTGGTTTCATCCCCTGGGCAGCCAAGCATGGAATGATGCAATTGCATATAAAGACACATGCTTGCTTTGTGCCTGCCTGAGCCCCCCACTTATGCAACTCCACTGCCCTGCCAGCCCTCCTCAGCTAGGTGGATGTTGATGAGCGGGGTGGTCAGACTTCTCCTCACTGAGAGGAGAGCATTCCCCGAGATGCTCAATCATATTTCCCCAGCTAACCCCTGTCAACTCAGGTCCACCCCAAAACTGGGCCGCTGGCATGGGAGGCAGTTCAATCACCACCAAGCTGCTAGGCCAGCCAACCAGACTGTGTTTTTATAAGTAAATAAAGACAGCATATAGGTAAAAGAAGAAAACAAACTGTATTTTAACTAGTCTGTTATAAACATTTTAAGTCACATCACAATGTTTTGAAATCGGATAAAGGTTTTGCAAGCAAAATATGATAAAACAATACATAAAGAGATAGATAAGATAAACCTTTTATGTTTACCTTCTGCATCTAAGGAGGCATCGGCCAGGACTTTTAGTCAGTTAGGGCCCCATTTTCAGAAGGTTAGCATGCAGAGCTAAACATTACACTGTGGGAACAGCATGGTTGGATCGGTGTCGTATTCAGCATCACTTGATGCTACCCTGATCATGTGCATGTGCATATATACTACTACGGCCATGTAAATGAGAAATCCTCTCCTGCATACAGAGCACAGTGCTGTATAAAAGGTTTCCTTAGTGACCATAAGTACCTCCCTCTACATTTTATACTTAGCCTGTAGGCTTTTAGTACCTAGATGCTTGATGTTGCACTTTTTGGCTTTGAACCCGAACTGCCATGTCCCATAGCACTCTTTAAGTTTTCTAATGTCCCCACTCATTCTCTCCATCTGCACCTATCAACGCTATTACAGATTGTGGTGTCATCTACAAAAAGGCATATCTCCCCTTCCAGTTTTTCTGTTATGCCACTTATAAAGACACTGAAGAGGATGTGTCCCATTACTGAGCCGTCCGGCACCCTACTGGTCACTCTCTCCTCACTGGAGGGAGTGCCATTTACCACCACCTTCTGTGGCTGTGCGCTATCTCAGGTGCATCACTTAGGAGTGCACAACACTAACCTGAAAATGGGGGCCCATATACCACTGTAACAGAACTAGCACTGCATTGCGATAAGCATGACTGATACTATTTTAAAAAGCATTCTTCTGTGCAGTGCTAACCTGTTAATGTGGCACTATTTTTTTTTCTGCACAGGATTACTAATTGCAACCAGGTGCTCATACAACTGGGGGTTGCTCTAATGCATATAAGGTGTACAGGTATACTAAATGCTTTCTTGAAGTGTGAACACACTGTGTGGTTAGTGCTAGTTAATGATTCTGGGAATCGTGTTTTAACTGCACACACGTAGCCTGCCAGCAACCCCCCACACACATACACACACAGTCAGTTCTGGACACAATAAAAAAACAAGCATTTGTCAATGCTGAATGTTGATTGCACTGGTCCGTTGAGCTCTCTCACTGGCCCTCTGTCACTCGCTCATTCTGTTTCTCCCAGTGCTGCAGGCTGCTGTTTTGTACTGAGCTCCTTCCTGCGTTGGTACCCTTTTCTGTCCACAAAGAAATCCGCAGATGACCTGACAGAGCTCCGTTGAAGTGAGTCACTCCCCCCCTCTGACTCCCTCATTCTGTTTCTCCTTGCGCTGCAGGCTGGCCTTTTGTACTGGGCTCCTGCCTCTGTTGGTGGCTTTTTCTGCCAACAAAGAAATCTGCTGCAGTCCCAACACAGGTCCGTTGAGGTTGCTCACTCCCCCTCTGTCACTCACTCATTCTGTGTCTGCCGGCGCTGCAGGCTGGCCTCTTGTATTGGGCTCCAGCCTGCATTGCCACCTTTTTCTGCACACAAAGGAATCCACAGCAGTCACGATAGAGCTCTGTTGAGCTCACTCACTCCCCCCTCTCTCACTGACTCGTTCTGTTTATGCCACCGCTGCAGGCTGTCCTTTTGTACTGGGCCCCTGGGTGCATTGCTGCCTTTTTCTACCCACAAAGAAATCTGCAGCAGTTCCAACAGAGCTCTGTTGAGCTCACTCACTCCGCTTCCCTCACTCTTTCACTGGTTCTGTGTCTCCTGCAGGTGCAGGCTGTCCTTTTGTACAGGGTTCCTGCCTGCGTTGGCTTATTCTGCCCACAAATAAATCTGCAGCAGTCCTGACGCAGGTCCGTTGAGCTCACTTCCCCTCTCTCAGTCACCCATTCCATTTCTGCCTGTGCTGCAGGCTGGCCTTTTGTACTGGGCTTCTGCCTACATTGCTGCTTTTTTCTGCCACAAAGAAATCCGCAGCTGTCCCGACAGAGCTCCATTGAGGTCACTCACTCCCCTTGTCTCACTGGCTCATTCTTTTTCTCCTGGCGCTGCAGGCTGCCCTTTTGTACTAGGCTCCTGCCTCTGTTGGCACCTTTTCTGGTCACAAAACAATCTGCAGCAGTCCCGACAGAGTTCCGTTGGAGCTGGCTCCTCTCCTCTCTCACTCTCTCGTTCCGTTTCTGCCAGCGCTGCAGGATGCCCTTTGTACTGGGCTCCTGCCGGCATTGCCACCTTCTTCTGCCCACAAAGAAATCTGCAGCAGTTACGATAGAGCTATGTTTAGCTCGCTCAGTCCCCCCCTCACTTGCTCATTCTGTTTCTCACACTAATGCAGGCTGCCTTTTTGTAGTGGGCCTCTGAGTGCATTGCTGCCTTTTCCTGCCCACAAAGAAATCCGCAGCAGTCCCAACAGAGCTCCATTGAGCTCACTTACTCCCCATCCTTCACTCACTTATTCTGTGTATCTCGCTGCTGCAGGCTGTCCTTTTCTACTGGGCTTCTGCCTGTGTTGGCACCTTTTTTTGCCCACAAAGAAATTTGCAGCTGTCCTGACAGAGCTCTGTTGAGGTCGCTCACTCTGCCTGTCTCATTCGTTCATTCTGTTTCTCCTGGCTTTGAAGGCTGCCATTTTGTAGTTGGCTTCTGCCTCTCTTGGCGCCTTTTTCTGCCCACAAAGAAATCTACAGCAGTCCCAACAGAGTTCCATTGAGCTCGCTCACTCCCCCTCTCTTACTCGATCATTCCGTTTCTGCCGGTGCTGCAGGTGGCCCTTTTGTACTGGGTTCCTGCCTGCATTGCCGCCTTCTTCTGCCCACAAAGAAATCTGCAGCAGTCACAATACAGCTCCATTGAGCTGGCTTACTCACTCCCCCTGTCTCACTCATTCGTTCTGTTTCTTCCGCCACTGAAGGCTGCCCTTTTGTACTGGTCCCCTGCGTGCATTGCTGCCTTTATCTGCCCACAAAGAAATCCGCAGCAGTCCCATCAAAGCTTCGGTGAGCTCACTCACTCCTCCCTCCCTCACTCGCTTGTTCTGTGTCTCCCAGTGCTGCAGGCTGCACTTTTGTACTTGGTTCCTGCCTGCATTGGCAGCTTTTTCTGCCCACAAAGAGATCTGCAGCAGTCCTGACACAGCTCCGTTGAGGTCGCTCACTCCCTCTCTGTCACTCGCTCGTTCCTTTTCTGCAGGCGCTGCAGACTGGCCTTTTGTACTGGGCTCCTGTGTGCATTGCTGCCTTTTTCTGCCCACAAAGAAATCTGCAGCAGTCCCGACACAGCTCCATTCAGCTTGCTCTCATTCCCCCTCTCTCACTAGCTCATTCCTTTCTGGCAGCGCTGCAGGCTGCCCTTTTGTACTGGGCTCCTGCCTGTGTTGCCGGCCTTTCATGCCCACAAAGAAATGTGCAGCAGTCATGATAGAGCTCCATTGAGCTCGCCCACTCCCCCTCTCTCACTCGCTCATTCTGGTTTTCCCGCCACTGCAGGCTGCCCTTTTGTACTGGGCCCCAGCGTGCATTGCTGTCTTTTTCTGCCCACAAACAAATCTGCAGCAGTCCCAAAAGAGCTCCATTGTGCTCACTCACTCCCCCTCCCTCACTCACTCATTCTGTGTCTCCTGCCACTGCAGGCTGCCCTTTTGTACTGGGCTCCTGCCTGCATTGGCGGCTTGTTCTGCCCAGAAAGAAATCTGAAGCAGTCCCGACACAGCTCCATTGAGCTTGCTCACCCCTCACTCACTCATTCCGTTTCTCCCGGTGCTGCAGGCTGGCCTTTTGTACTGGGCTCCTGCCTCCGTTGCCAGATTTTCTGCCCCCAAAGAAATCCGCAGCAGTCACAATACAGCTCTGTTTAGCTCACTCACTACCACTGTGTCACTCACTCATTCTGTTTCTCTTGGTGCTGCAGGCTGCGCTTGTGTACGGGGCTCCTACCTGAGTTGGCACCTTTGTCTGTCCACAAAGAAATCCACAGCTGTCCCGACAGAGCTACGTTGAGGTCGCTCAGTCTCCCTCTGTCACACATTCATTCTGTTTGTCCTGGCACTGCAAGCGGCCCTTTTGTACGGTGCTCCTGCCTGCATTGGTGCCTTTTTCTGCCCGCAAAGAAATCCACAGCAGTCCTGCTAGAGATCTGTTGAGTTCACTCAGTCCCCTGTCTCACTCACTCGTACTGTTTCTCCCACCGCCGCAGGCTGGCCTTTTCTACCGGGCCCCTGCCTGCTTTGACACCTTTTTCTGCCCAAAAGAAATCCGCAGCAGTCCTGACAGTGCTCCGCTGAGTTCACTCACTCACCCTCCCTCACTCGCTCTCTCGTTCTGTCTCTCCCAGTGCTGCAGGCTGCCCTTTTGTACTGGGCTCTTGTACTGGGGCCTTTTTCTGCCCACAAACAAATCCGCAGCAGTCCCAACAGAGCTCAGTTTAGCTCGGTCACTCCCCCCCACTTGTTCGATCTTAATCTGTCCCAAACACTGATTTCCCACAGCGACCGTGCTATTCTCCGGCAGGAGTGCAAAAACATATTTAGACCGGATGTGAAAAATGACAGCTGTACTCTTCATAAGGAGGTGTGAAAAAAGTGCCACTGTTGAAAATGTGGTGTGAAAATATTACAAATGTGCAAAGTTACAAGGGTGAGTGAAACAGTTCAATGCATGCTTGTAACACAGTCATGTTATGGAGTTTCGTCACCAAATTTTCAACATAGGGCTTTTAGGACCTCTGCTCATGAACATTGCCACTGTCATTTTCTTAATCTGTCCCTAACACTGATTTACCACAGTGACCGCCTTATTGTGTGTGGCAACTGTGAAACCACATTTCAGTCAGGATGTGAAAAATGACAGCTGTACTGCTCATAAGGAGGTGTGAAAAAATGCCACTGTTGAAAATCTGGCATGACAATATTAAAATCTGCTAAGTTACAAGGGTGTGTGGAAAGTGTACATCGCACACTTGTAATACAGTCATTTGCTGGGCTATCATCACCAGATTTTCAACATAGGCATTTTAGGACCTCTGCTCATGAACAGTATCACTGTCATTTTCTTAATCTGTCCCGGACAGTGATTTCCCACAGCGACTGCTCTATTCTGCGCAGGAAGTGCGAAAACAGATTTCGGACAGGATGGGAAAATGATGGATGCACTGTTCATAAGTAGGTGTGGGAAAATGGCAATGTTGAAAATCTGGGTGAAAACATAACCACTAAGTTACGATCGTGCGTATGCAACCGCGCAAACACACGCCAGAACAAAGTCATTTTAAGGAGTATCGTTAGTAAGATTTTAACACAGCCATTTCAGGACCTCTACTCATGAACAGTGTCACTGTCATTTTCTTAATCTGTCCCGAACACTGATTTCCCACATCGATCGTGCTATTCTGCGCCAAGTAGCATAACACATTTCCACCGGATGTGAACAATGACAGCTGTACTGTTCACAAGGTGTGAAAAATGCCAAAGTTGAAAATCTGGCATGAAAATATTGCAAATTCACAAAATTACGAGCGTGGGTAGCAACTGCACAGCACCCGCTCATAAAACAGTCATTTTTGGGATTTCTCCCACCAAATTTGCAACATAGGCTTATTGAGATCAACCTCATGAACACTGGCACTGCCATTTTGTTAGTCGTCCCCGGAAGGTGATTCCGCGCAGTGACCGCGAAATCACCTTTGGGAATGATTGACTAATGACAGTTGAAGATTCGTGAAGAGGGTCCCAAAAACCCTATGTTGAAAATTTGGTGAAAAAAGTCCCAAAAATGCCTGAGATATGTACTAAAGTTGAAAAAACACTATTTATTATGTTATACAGCCTACCGGCATTTCCTCAGTTCACGGTCGTCTTTGAAGAGTGCAGACGTGTTCCTGGTCCACTGAAGATCGTGGCAAGCTCCGGAGGTAAGTATGGGGTGACGGGGGGTGTGGGGAGGCAGGGTGCGCAGTGGGTTGGTGTGGGTTGCAGGTGGGGGCCAGGGAAACTGCGAGAAACCATTTCCTTTTTTGCAGGTAAAAAAAAATACTTCATGGGACAGTTTTTCCCTTTACAGGGGCATGTGGCATGCTGGGATGGGCACCCAGCATGCCACCAATGGCTTTCTTTTGGTGGGGCAGCAGTAGCCAACAGGGATTGGGCACCCCGTCAGCAGGAATAAAAGCAGGGGGGTGTTACAGAATGCCGATGGGGAGTGGGCTCCCCCGTTGGCACCAGAAACAATGGGGCAGCGAGGCCGACAGGGTTTGGGGACCCCGTTGGCACATAAACACAGTGGGGGGGGTTATATTGCTTGTGAACAGGGCGGCAGGTTGGTTTTTACATCCCACCCTGCAATGATGGGTCGCTCGCTCATTGCAGCAGATGGCTGGCGCTGCAATGATGAGGCGGCCCCTGATTGCAGTGGCGAAATTGTCTGTAATTGGTGCAAATATTCCAAACAACCATTACCAGCAGCCTGCAATACGTTGTTTTACACTGTGCGCAATCAATATAAAAATGGTACATCCTGTCTGCCCCATTTCCCATATTAAACCTCAGAACCTACTGTCCGTGCAGGGTAATAGCCTTCACTATCCACTCCCTTGTTTCCCTCCCTACTACTATCAGCATGAGTAACCATTATACCCTTCACTTTGTCAGAGCCATGCTTGAAACCATTTATGGTTTTGGTGCCTGCCATCTCAGTTGGCAAACTATTCCACATTTCCACCACCATTTCTGGAAAATAAAACTTTGCAATATCCCTCTTGAACCGCCCTCCCATCAGTCTCTACTTGTGCCCCCATAATCTTGAATTGTTACTCATGCTAAGTAGTTCTCCATTCACCTTGTTTATTCCTTACAGGAACTTGAAGGTCTCTATCATATCATTCCTCTCTTGTCTGGTCTCCAGTGAAGACATGTTCAGTGCCATAAGCAGATCCTCATACGATCTGTCCTGTCAGCTCTGAATCATCCTGATCACCCTTTGTCTTTATCTTTCCTGAGGTGAGGTCTTCAGAAGTTCAGAACTCTGAACAGTATACCCAGTGCAGCCTCACCAACGATCAATAAAGAGGCAGTAAACCTCTTTTCTTCTACTATCAGAACCCCTTGTGGCACATCCTAGTATCCTATTTGCCTTACTAGACGCCTCACTGTACTAGCTTGATTGTTTAAGGGAGTCACTAATGACGAGTACTAGGTCCCTTTTCTCAGCTGTAGTGCTCAGCTCTACCCCTCCTATCCAGTACTCTGTCCTGCGGTTCTTGTCCCATAAGTGAATCACCTTGCACTTTTTGGCATTGAATTTCAACTGCCAAACCTTAGGCCACCTCTCTAATCTTTACATGTCAGTCTGCAGTTTCCTACTTCCCCATCACTATCTACCCTCCCATGAGTTTGGTGTCATCTTCAAAGAGACACAGCCCCAGATTCATTCTCAAACGTTGTTAATGAGCATATTGAAGAGAACAAGAGTCAGGATGGATCCCTGTGGCATTCCACTCTTGACTTCCCTCTTTTCTGATTTGACACCATAATCACAACCCTCTGATGTCTCTCATTCAACTAAAGCCCCCTCACCCCCACCAAAACACTGCTTATATTTTCCTTCAAATCCCTGGACCTCACCCCCTTGCGCCGTGACCTAAGTCACTCTGATTGGTTCCCTTTCTCATTGGTCTGCTCCACTGATTCCATGCTAACATATTTCAAAACAAAATTACTCTAAATATATATATATTTTTTTTAGTTGTTTAACCAGGAGTAGCACACTAAGCTGAAAGCTTTTTTACAGGAGCGAAGTGGGAGCACAGGGAAGTTAAGTGACTTGCTCACAGTGACACAGTATGCAAGTGGAAGCTGTGGGATTCAAACCTAAGTCTGGTCTGCTGGATATCACCAGATTTGCAGCTCAGAGCCTTAAACCACTGCGCTATACTGCCTCCCCTTTATGGGACTGCCATGCCCCCAAGAGCAGGACATGAGACAAGGTACACCACCTCCCCTAGATCATGGCTGACCTCATAGCTTACTTGCAAGTGCATGATTTGGCCTGGTCAAAAAATAAACGTAACCCATCTCCCATGGCTTCCAGAGGTATCATCATCTCCGCAGCACCTGTACCATGGCAATAAGCTTGCCAAAGGTGAGAATTTTACATCTAACTTCAGTACCAACATTGGTTACCTGTCTAAATTTTGAAAGGTTGCCACAATCTCTTCTCCCCTCCCACTCAATTGCCTGTCCTCAGAGACAGTGACACTCCTGTCTCTAACCTCTCCTTCATCACCATAGAGATGTAATTCCTTTTCATCGCCTGTACATCCTCTCTCCTCTCTTCCCTCTCCCCTTCCTCACCTCCCTATCACCCTTGCCAGCCTGCATGATTGTCATCTCCTTCCTTCCCACTATTGTTTTTTTTCTCTCCAGCAACTCCAGCCTTTATCCCCGACACACTTCCCACACTTAATCCTTCCAAGGGTAGGAGCCCAGATGACCGGGATAGCAAGCTCCTCCATCTGACTGCTTCTGCAATCTCCTCCCCATTGGATGACCTCCCTAACCTCTCTTTCTGGTGTTCCTCCATCCCTGCTGACTGAAAGGCTGCCACTGTTACTCCTCCTCCTCCAAAAAGATGGTGACCCGTCAGGTACGAACAGCTACCGACTCATTTCTCTCCTCCCTCCAAAATACAGGAACAAATTATCTTGTTACAACTCTCTCCCTTTCTGGACTCCTCTTCCTTTTTCACCCAATACAAGTCTGACTTCCACAAAAATCACTCCACCACCTGCTCAGGCTCACCAAATCCATCCATAATGGTATGGATCACAGCCTATTCACTTCTGCTATCTTCATCGATCTAGCCAAAGCATTCAACCCTGTCTACCACCCAATTATTAGCCAAACTCCAGGCTGCAGGCCTCTCTGACTTAGCCATCAGCTGTTCCACTCCTACCACAGGGGTAGGTCCCAAGCAGTCAAAAATGGTGATCCCCTCTCTCCTCCCTGCCTGTATCCACTTGGTTCCCACAAGGATCTGTGTTAAACACACTACTTTTCTCCATTTTCCTTAATGATCTCCTCCTCCATGTGCTTGTCTGCATCCATTCACATGTACATGGATGACATGGTCCTCTTCACAGCAGACCCACAGACTCCAGCTGGACTTTGATCAAGTTTAGCCCTGACCACACACAAATCAGCTTTTCCTCAATGCCAAGAAGGCTGTCTACTTGTCCTTTGGCACAAGGCATCAGACTCTCTAGGCTCCCTCCCCTTCCTACTTTCCATAACCTGGATGGCTCCCCTGTGGAGGATGTCACCACCTTTAGTTATCTTGGTATCTGGCTAGATCAGCACCTAAACATTTCTGAACAAGTGTATGCTATAGTCAAAAAGCTGCACCACAATTTGGTGCACTTTACAGGAACTGTGACTGTATCCCACCTCCAGCATATCATGCTATTATCCCGAGAATGATCCTCCAAATCTCTGACTATGGTGATGTGGTCTACAGCATAGTCCCCTTCACTACCCTTGCCAGACTGGACACACTCTTCAACTATTTCTGCCATTACACTCTCGATTATCCTTCTTGGACTCACCATTGTTCTATATATAAATCGCTCTCCTTTTCTTTTCTTGTGGACAGACACCATGCCCACCGTGCCAGCTTTGTGGGCAAATCTGGTTTGTTTCCCCAACCTCCTATCTCTCCAATGGCCCCGTTATAGCCATACCATCAGAAGCTGAAATATTGGAACCCTAGCAGCCCTTCAGTTTCCACAACCATCGGCAAAGTCACGTTCAGCCACCGTTGCCCTAAAATCTGGAACTCTCTCGCCTCAGCCATTCACCAGTCTCCCTCCCATGGATTCTTTCAAACCACTTCAGTGGTCTCACCCCTCCCTCCTGCACTTGATCTAGTTTTCCCTCTTGCTCTCCTGTTACTTGTTTCCAGTTTAGGTACAGCTAAAATTTGGCACCTATGCTACCACTCTAGGCATTATGCACAAATGTTTATAGCTAATGCTGAAGTAAAAGTCTCTCCAGCCCCTTTGCGTATCAGCTGTGCAGATGGAGCGGCCCTCCTGTGAACTCCATCAAATACCTTGGGGTGACACTTGACCCCCAGTTGGACCTAGGGAGTCATATCCTAAATGTCTGTAGAACTGTGAACTGTAAATTGGGTCTGGCCTATAGGGCCAAAAATAACCTGACACCTGCTGCTCATCTGGCTCTTGCTAGAGGTGTACTACTTCCCTCCCTTAGCTATGATCTCCACCAATTTGCCTGTACCTCCAAAGCTCTTCTTACTCGGTGGCACACAACGTACAGTAACATCTGTCATTTTGCACTGGCTGCCCCCCGTCTCACACACCATTGTGAGCTTTTTGATAAACTAGGTTGGCTTTCCCTGATCAATCACCTGAACTTTGGGCTGGGATGCCTCGTGGGCAAAGTGATCAGAACCGGCACCCCCCCTGGGCTGGCACAGCTTCTCTCACCTCCTGACCCCTCCTCTTACCCACTCAGGTCCCAGGGTCCTGGGACATGGGTGTAGCCAGGCATACTCCAAGTACTCCATGGTGTACAATTTTATTTAAGGGGGTAGCAAATAGACTCTGAACTACTTCCTTTTTGCATGAAAACTAACAAAGAAAATGCTGAACTTTTCTGAAATTTTATTCATAGGAGTTGAAACTAGAAGGACTGGTCACTGTCATTGCATACCAAGGACAATTTAACTTTACAGGCTCTGGGCTGGTATGTGGCTCTCTTAAGGAGCAATGCATGGCATTTGCATTTACCCATGCATGGGGGGTCACACACCAGCACACCCTAACCGGGGGGGTAGCAGTGCGTCCACTTGGTGTGCAGATCTGAAATCCCTGGCTACACCCCTGTCCTGGGATGCTAAAAGTACCCCTCACCCGAACCCTTATGGATGACAGAGACTTTGTTGCATGTGCTGCTAGGCTCTGGAACTCCTTTCCTGACCATGTTCATTCCCGCCTCTTCCCATCACTGCTTCCGGAAGTCTCTGTGGGGGCATCTGAAGCTGGCCTCAGCGTGCGAATGTCCCAAGCATCCCTAGCCTAATTGTACTTGGAGCCCAACTGTTCTGAGGACCTGCCAATGATCTTTTGGTCATTTCTCGTGATCCAATTGCTCTCCTAGGCATCTGACTACACTATGTATGCTCTAGACTATATATTGCTGATTATATGTACTTTATCAATTTTTGTAATAGCAGTTCACGCCATGCCTTACCGTTTTGTGACTCAATGCATTTTGTTACTCTATGTACTTGCTTTACTTGCTGTTATGCTCTGATGTATCTGTATTACCATTTGTACTCTCCCGGGAAGTTCCTGAGAATAGGCATATAACTTGTCTAGTGTACCTACCCGGTTAACAAACGCTAAATAAATAAATAAATAAAACTGCTCTGTATTTGATCGCCAGCATTGGTTTGTGGCTCCTGACTGTGCTGTATATGCATTGTCGATTGTTTGCTTGTCACGCAAGTTCTCACATCTTGCATGTATTATTCCCAATGTATTTTGTGGTTGTGTACCACTCTGCTCCATATATGTTATGTATTTTGAACTATTGTGCTACTTAAGACCCACTTGTACAAGTTCCCCTTCCCCAGGATGCATCTAGAAATGAGCTCCCAGCTTAGTATTCCTGGGTGGGGGAGCACTAGACACCAAGGATCATTTTACTATAATAATTGGAGCCATTTAAACTGCGATCAGGAGTGTAGAACCTTTACATGCCAAGGATCATTTTGGTATACTACTTGGGAGCATCATAATGGTGACCACAGGTAGGGTCACAATATGCACCACTATGTGCTCAAATTAATTTATTTATTGAAAAGTTTCTCCAGGGAAGGTACACGGAACAACAAGTTGCTCATCTCCTGGTACGACCAGGGGGAGAGAGTGGTGGGAGTTACATAGTAACAATGAGTACACAAAAAATACAAAATATCATACAAAAACATAGGTTACAACTGAATTACACATTAGCATGAAAAGCAAATAATTACAAGGGTAGAGAAGTGAAAACCAGTCGCAGTGAGCTTGTGGTGAGACAGAGAGCGTAACGTAATAGCAAGTGTGAACCAATGGCCTGCACTATGCAGACTAAGAATAGCACAGGGTGGCAAGTGAAGTGAGTCAGCAGGGCATCAAACAGGATGTAGGACAAGAAAGGGGGGAGCTAGGGGCAGGTGCAATTTACAGAGAGGAAATTATGAAGAACTTGATTTAATGGGCAAGGTGAGGAAGAGGATCGGATATGTGTAGGAAAAGCATTCCACATTTTGGGGAGATGATAGGAGTGGGATGCCTGTCCACTAGCGGTGGATCTCCAGGGAACAGACAGAGTTCTATGGTCATGGGCTCTTAGAAGTTGAGAGGGAGTGGGTGGGGGGATTAGGGAATTTAGGGAGGGAGTCTGCCAAGCCAGTACTTAGAGATGAGATTTGCGCAATGATACAGTCGCCTGTTTGTTAGGGATGGGAAGGCTAAAGCTCGGTACAAGTGGCAGCAGTGGGTAAGGTGAGGTGCATCCAGAGCAAACCGACAGAATGAGTTGAAAAGAGTATCCAGGTTGGCGAAGGAGGTGGCAGGAGCAGAGCAATAAACAACATCGCAATAGTCGAAAACCGGGAGGATAATTTTTTTGGATCAGTTCACGTCTTGCCTGTGGCGGGAGGCAGGAGCGGTTTCTATATAAGGTGCCGAGTTTGGGACAAAGCTTTTTTATTATGGCATCTACATGGGCCGAGAAGGTGAGATGTTTATCCAGCCAAATGCCCAGATACCTGAAAGACTCGGTAGCAATTACAGTTGCTTTATCGAGGGTAGTGAAGGTGGGGGCAGAAGTGAGCCTTGACAGCTTCTGATGTGTGCCAAAAGTCATGGACACAGTTTTCTTGGCATTTAGGAAGAGCTGGTGGAATTGAAACCTGCTCTAGGCATTATTGAAATGACATTGGAGCCTGGAGGTGACATCCAAGGGTGAGGGCCCACAGGAGAATAGAACCGCATCATCAGCATACATATGTATAGAAGATGAGGTACAGATGGATGGAAGATCATTCAGAAAGATGGAGAAGAGAATTGGGCCTAGTATGGACCCTTGGGGGACTCCAGAGTATATGGGTAGAGGAGGGGAGATGTAGTCAGATATTTTTTACAGACTGTGCGCAGTCATATAGGTATGTGCTGAACCATTTAATGGCATGTTCAGACAGCCCTGCTGATGACAGGGAGTGGTGCAGGAGGGAGTGGGAAACCGTGTCAAAAGCTTTAGCAAAATCAATAAAAATGGCAGTGGTTATGTGACCGCAATCCATGCCTGTCAGGATCGCATCAGTGATTCAAAGCAGCGAGGTAGTAGTAGAGTGATGTTTACGGAACCCAGATTGATACTGGGTGAAGAAATTTCTGTCTGAGAGGCATGTGAGGATAGTTAGTCAAGGACTAGATGTTCTTGTAGTTTGGCTAACGTCAGGAGAAGAGATATAGGGCGGTAGTTCTCAGGGGAGGAGGAGTCGCCACACTTATGGAGAGGGAGGACAATAGCATGTTTCCACTCACAGGGAATTTTGGCCAAGTGAAATGAGAGATTGAAAAGAGCAGTGAGTGGGGCAGCAATGGCAGAGGCAGACAAGTTTAGTAACTTTGGGTCCAGTCCATCAGAGGAGCTACCTTTGCTCCGGTTTAGGGCTTCCAAGGCCGCCAGCATGTCATTTCTCAGAAGTTTAGAGAAGGAAAAGCTATGAGGTGGGGCTGGAGGACTTCTAATGGGTGCGGAGAACAACTGGTTAATAGTTGGGAGGGAGCCTAGCAGAGTAGAAGCACACGAGGTAAAGTGCGAGTTGAAAGCATCAGCAATTCTAGAGTGGTCGGCAATGACAGTATTGTTTATTTGGAGATGGGGGAGGGAAGGGAAGCCTGTGGGGAGAAAAGTGAGTGGATTACTTTCCAGAATTTGGATGGGTTATTTTTATTTTTAGAAATAGAGCTGAAGTAATCAGCCTTGGCCAAACAAGTGACTTTTGTGCATTTGTTTCTGAGGACACGGTAGGCCTCACAGTCTTTAAGGAGCTTTGTGCTTTTATGGAGCTTCCAGGCTGTATCACGTGCCCTTAGACAAGCAATGAGTTCTGGGGAGATCCAGGGGAGGTTGTTTCCATGGACACGTACCTGGCGTAGTGGTGCATGTTGATTCCAGACTTCAAGGAATCGATTCTCTGAAGTAGTTAGCTGCGACATCTAGGTTACTGGCAAAAGATATAGGTGCCCAATTAGTGTTAATAAAATAATGAAGTGGGTCAATGTTCAGGATTTGTAAGATCAGATTTGTAAAGTTTTATAGGGACTTTGACTTGTGAATTTTACACTAGGAAAGTCATGCAATGGTCACTGAAGGCATCTGCTAGGAGTATCGAATTAATGACCCTATGGGTGTGAGTTGTAAGGCCCAGTCGATGAGGAGTGTTTCCTGTCTTGTGATTTAGCCTAGTTGGATCTTGGATAATTTGGGTTAGGTTGAGTGCATGTATAGCATTTAGCACTTTGCTTGGGTATGGAAGTCAATTTATGTTGAACTCTCCATAATATATAATTCGCCAGCAGAAGAGTGGCTAACTAAAGATTGGTTATGAGTTCAGTATAATATTGGGTTGTGAGCCAGGACAGGCAGTAGACACCTGCTACAACAGCAAAGATAGGTTTGGAGAAGGAGAGATTTGCAACAGCAGAGAGACTTGTAAGCTTTTGGTAGAGCACTAGAAAAGACGGAAGGAAATGGATGGAAGAGGAGACAGATGGTTACCCTACCTCCCTCTCCCAAGTCGGTCCTATCTCGATATTGTGAAGCCAGGGAGAGTAAGAGATGAGTTGCTGATTTTTTTATTTAGCCAGGATTCGGAAATTATTATTATATCAGGCTTTAGCGTAGCCACCAGTGGCTGTAGCAAGTCCACTTTAGGGAGGAGACTATGTATATTGATATGTAGTATTTTAAGGCCATTTGGAAGAGCTGAGAGATGTGGCTCAGTGCTGGCTGCAGGAGGAGGTTGAGCTGGGCCAGTGTTGGGGTTTATGTCACCAACTGATAAGAGTAGGAGGGCAATAATAATATAATGCAGCTTTGAGCTGTTGATCCAGGAGTGGTTGCATAGCAGTCGGGAGATAGGGCTTTGGGTATTAGCAAAGGGTGGCCAGGAGCTAAGCAGCCATATAAGAGTAAAGTAAATAGGCAGCTGGATGAGAGAGGTGCAGGGACGAGTGGGTGAGTGAGACCAGGATATGGTAATGGGAGAGGGGGAGTTACCCTGATTGTAGATAGGGGGAGGGATATCATCTAATTTCATGGGAGGGGATGCGGGATTAGGTGGCGGGGGGAGAATAAGTGCTGTGAAGTATGTTGGGCAGCATCTTGGTTAAACTGGGGAGTATTGGTCACGGAGGACGAGGCTGAGTCAGAGAAAAGCTGTACTGGCTCAGTGGGTCAGTGGAGCAGCAGGGTTCTGGGAGAGCCAATAAGAGAAGGACAGTAGGAGGAAGGCGGAGCAAACGTGTATTTAAAGAAGGTCTGGGAGGGTGTGGGGAGGGAGAAAAATCACAGCAGAAGAATATGAGCAGGCTGAACTGGAAACCGAATGCAAGGTTGCAGCAATCAGTGAGCCATGCTAGCTGCTGACCAATCAGATACCCATAGCAAAGGAGCTGCAGCTAATGCAGTAGCACCGCCGTGCGCGCATGGAAGCAGCAGTGAATACCTGGGGAGTTGATCTGGGGGCGGGATTCCCAGGAGGCGGCAGGAGCTGTAGGGTCCCGTTGGCAGTGGCGGCCAAGGAGGCACTGCCTTTTCAGATTTGGAATCACCACTCGGGGTACTTGTCAGATCTGGGGAGTTGATCCGGGGGCGAGTTCCAGGAGGGCAGCAGGAGCTGTAGGGTCCCATCAGCAGCAGCGGCCAAGGAGGCACCGCCTTTTTGGATTTGGAAGTGACACTCTGGGTGCTCGGCAGATCTGAGGAGTTGATCCAGGGGCGAGTTTCAGCAGGGTGGCATGAGATGTAGGGTCCCGTCAGCAGCGGCAGCTGAGGAGGCACCGCATTTTCGGATTTGGAAGCGCCGCTTGGGGCGCATGGCAGATCAAATGAGGGCAGGATTTTTGGAAGCAGTAAACAGTATTGCAATTTCAGTTGTTAGCACTTTCAAAACCTTCATATAGTACTGTGCTCTGTATGCAGGAGGATCCCTCATTTGCAAGGTTTTTAGTAGTACATATGCACATGCACAAGATCAGATTAGTATCTGGGGCTGCTGAAGATGCGAAAACCTCGTTCAACCATGCTGTTCTCTCATTACGGCATTATGTGCTTAGGATGTTTAGCATTCCATCTAACCTTCTGGAAGCGGGCCCTAATTGACTAAAAATTCCCTGCCGATGCCTCTTAAGATGCAGAAAGTAAACAAAAATGTACTGTCTTATTCTTCATCTTTATGTATTATTTTATGTTATTTTCTTTCTTTTTTCATCCAAGTGCTGTTTTTATTTACTTATAAAAATACAGTCTGGTTTAGAGGTTTAGTTTAGGCTTGGTGGTAACTGTACTGCCTCCCATGCCAGTGGCCTGGTTGGGGGAGGACCTGGGTCAAACAGGGGTTCGCTTACAGGAGAGATGACTGACCATCTTGGGACTGCTCTCCACTCAGGGAGGAGTCTAACCACCCCGCTCTTTAACAACAGCCACCTAGGTGAGGAATGCTGGCAGGGCTCAGGCAGCCACAAAGCAGTACTTGCCTTTGGTGATATTAGCACCATTGCATGGCACGCTCAGGGGATAAATCAAGGTAAAACCTCCAATGGCAAAATAATCACCAACCTACCACAGAAGCAGTCCCAAGATGTCAGTCATCTCTCCTGTAGATTAACCCCTGTTTGACCCAGGTCCTCCCTGAAACCGGGCCACTGGCATGGGAGGCAATGCGGATTACCACCAAGCCTAAACTAAACCACTAAACCAGACTGTATTTTTATGAGTAAATAAAACAGCACTTGGATGAAAAGAAAGAAAATACATAAAATAATACATAAAGATGAACAATAAGATAGTCCATTTTTGTTCACTTTCTGCATCTTAAGAGGCATCGGCAGGGGATTTTTAGTCAATTAGGGCCCCATTTTCAGAAGGTTAGCGGAATGCTAAACATCTAAGCACTGTGCCATATGGGAGAACAGCATGGTTGAACAGGTACCATATATTTCAGCAGCCCCAGATACTAATCTGATCATGTGCATGTGCATATGTACTACTAAAACCTTGCAAATGAGGGATCCTCCTGCACCACAAACACAGTGCTATATAAAGGTTTTGAAAAGTGCTTAACAACTGAAATTGCAATACTGTTTACTGCTTCCAAAAATCCTACCCTCATTTGATCTGCCATGCACCCCAAGTGGCGCTTCCAAATCTGAAAAGGCGGTGCCTCCTCAGCTGCCGCTGCTGACGGGACCCTACATCTCCTGCCACCCTGCTGAAACTCGCCCACGGATCAACTCCTCAGATCTGCTGAGCACCCCAAGTGGCGCTTCCAAATCCAAAAAGGCGGTGCCTTCTTGGCCGCCGCTGCTGACGGGACCCTACAGCTGCTGCTGCCCTCCTGGAACTCACCCCGGATCAACTCCCCAGATCTGACGGCGCCCCAGTGGTGATTCTAAAATCCGAGAAAGATGCCTCCTTGGCTGCCACTGCCCTGACGGGACCCTACAGCTCCTGCCGCCTCCGGAACTCACCCCAGATCAACCCCCAGGTATTCACGCTGCTTCAAGCGCGCACCAGCGGTACTAAGATGGCTGCAGCTCCTTTGACTACGGGCATCTGATTGGTCAGCACGACTGGCACCACTCACTGATTGGTGCCTTTTTTTGCATTCAGGTTTCCAGTTCAGCCTGCTCATATTCTTCTGCTGTGATTTTCCTACCACCTCCCAGGCCTTCTTTAAATACATGTTTGCTCTTCCTCCTACTGTCCCTGTTCTCATTGGCTCTCCCAGAACCCTGCTGCTCCACTGACCTATTGAGCCAGTACAGCTTTTCTTCTGACTCAGCCTCATCCTCCGTGACCAATACTCCCCAGTTTAACCAATATGCTGCCCAACATACTTCACAGCACTTATTCTCCCCCCCGCCACCTAATCCCGCATCCCCTCCTATGAAATTAGATGATATCCCTCCCCCTATCTACAATCAGGGTAACTCCCCCTCTCCCATTACCATATCCTGGTCTCACTCACCCACTCGCCCCTGCACCTCTCTCATCCAGCTGCCTATGTACTTTACTCTTATATGGCTGCTTAGCTCCTGGCCACCCTTTGCTAATACCCAAAGCACTAGCTCCTGACTGCTATGCAACCACTCCTGGATCAACAGTGCAAAGCTGCATTATATTATTAGTGCCCTCTACTCTTATCAGCTGGTGACACAAGCCCCAACTCTGGTAACTCAACCTCCTCCACAGCCAGCACTGAGCCACATCTCAGCTCTTTTCAAAATGGCTTAAAATACTACATATCAACATACGAGTCTCCTCCCTAAAGTGGACTTACTACAGCCACTGGTGGCTATGCTAAGCCTGATATAATAATAATTTCCAGATCCTGGCTAAATAAAAAATCAGCAACAAATCTCTCTCTCCTGGCTTGTAATATCGAGACAGGACTGACTTGGGGGAAGTAAGGTGAGCCATCTATGCCTCCTCTTCCATCCATTTCCTTCCAGTCTTTCTAGTGCTCTACCAAAGCTTATAGTCTCTGCTGTTGCAAATCGCTCCCTTCTCCAAACCCTCTTTGTTGTAGCAGATGTCTACTGCTATCCTGGCTCTCACCCAATATTGCTACTGAACTCACCAACCACCTTAATTAGCCACTCTTCTGCTGGCGAATTATATATTATGGGAGAGTTCAACATAAATGGACTTCATACCCAGCAAAGTGCTAAATGCTACATGCACTCAACCTAACCCAAATTATCCAAGATCCAATAGGACTAAACACAAGACAGGAAACCATTCCCTCATCGACTGGGCCCTTACAACTCACACCATAGGGTCATTAATTCGGAACTCTAGCAGATGCCTTCAGTGACCATTGCATGACTTTCCTGGTGTGCAGAATTCACAAAAGTCAAAGTCCTATAAAACTCTACAAATCTGATCGTACAAATCCCTGAACATTGACCCACTTCTTTATGATTTGACTAACACTAATTGGGCACCTATATCTGTTGCCAGTAACCTAGATGCACAACCAATTACTTCAGAGAAGCGGTTCCTTGAAGTCTGAATCAACATGCACCACTCACTGCGGTACGTGGTCGTGAAACCAGCTCCCTGGATCCCCAGAACTCATTGCTTGTCTAAGGGCACGTGATACAGCCTGGAAGCTCCATAAACACAAAACTCCTAAGACTCAGGGCCTAAGTGGCCTCAAAACAAAATACAAAAGCCACTTTCGTTTGGCCAAGGCTGATTACTTCCAGCTCTACTTCTAACTCTAATAAAATAACCCATCCAAATTCTGGAAAGTAATCCACTCACTTTTCTCCCCACAAGGCTCCCTTCATCCCCATCTCCAAATAAACAATACTGTCATTGCCGACCACCCTAAATTGCTGTTGCTTTCAACTCATGACCTTTACCTCGTACTACTCCTGCAAGGCTTCCCTCCAACTAATAACCAGTTATTCTCTCTTCCATTAAGTCCTCAGCCCCACCTCATAGCTTTCCTTCTCTAAAATTCTGAGAACTGACATGCTGGGGCCTTGGAAGCCCTAAACCTGAGCAAAGTAGCTACTCTGATGGACTGGACCTAAAGTTACTAACTTGTCTGCCTCTGCCATTGCTGCCCCACTCGCTCTTTTCAATCTCTCATTTCACTTGGCGAAATTCCTGTGAGTGGAAACATGCTATTGTCCTCCCTCTCCATAAGTGTGACATACTCCTCCTCCCTGGAGAACTACCGCCTATATCTCTTCTCCTGATGTTAGCCAAACTACAAGAACATCTAGTCCCGACTAACTATCCTCATACCTCTCAGACAGAAATTTCTTCCCAGTATCAATCTGAGTTCCGTAACATCCTCTACTACCACCTGCTTTGAATCACTGATGCAACCCTGACAGGCATGGATTGCGGTCACATAACCACTGCCATTTTATTGATCTTGCTAAAGCTTTTGACTGAATTCCCTACCTCCTGCTCCACTCCCTCTCATCAGCTGGGCTGTCTGAACATGCCATTAAATGGTTCAGCACATACCTATATGACTATGTCAGTCTGTAAAATATCCGACTACATTTCCTCTTCTACCCATATACTCTGAGTCCCCAAGGGTCCATACTAGGCCTGATTCTTTCTCCATCTTTCTGAATGATCTTCATCCATCTGTACCTCATCTTCTATGCATATGTATGCTGATGATGCGTTCTATTCTCCTCTGGGCCCTCACCCTTGATGTCACCTCCAGGCTCCAACCATCATTTTAATAATGCCTAGAGCTGGATTTCAATCCACCAACTCCTAAATGCCAAAAAACTGTGTCCATGACTTTTAGCACACGTCAAGCTGTCAAAGGCACCCTTCTGCCTTCCTTCACTACCTAAAACAGAGCAACTGTAATTGCTACGAGTCTTTCGGTATCTGGGCATTTGGCTGGATAAACATCTCACCTTCTCTCAGCCCATGTAGATGTCATAATAAAAAGCATGTCCAAACTCGGCACCTTATACAGAAACCGCTCCTGCCTCCAGCTACAGGCAAAGGCGTGAACTGATCCAAAAATGATCCTCAAGTTTTTGACTATTGCGATGTTGTTTATTGTTTGCTCCTGCCACCTCCTTCGCCAACCTGGATACTCTTTTCAACTCATTCTGTCGGTTTGTTCTTGGATACCTCACCCTTACCCCATGCAACACTTGTACGAGCTTTATGCTTCCATCCCTAACAAATAGTGACTGCATCATTGCAAATCTCATCTCTAAGTACTGGCTTGGCACCTCCTCCCTAAATCCTTAATCTCCCCCACTCCCTCTCAACTTCTAGAGCCCATGACCATAGAACTCTGTCTGTTCCTGTGAGATCCACCGCTAGTGGACAGGCATCCCTCCTATCATCTCCCCAAAATGTGAATGCTCTTCCTACATATCAATCCTCTTCCTCGCCTGGCTCATTAAATCAAGTTCTTCATAATTTCCTCTCTGTAAATAACACCTGCCTAACTCCCCCTTTCTTGTCCTACATCCTGTTTGATGCCCTGCTGACACACTTCACTTGCCACCCAGTACTATTCTTAGTCTGCATAGTGCAGGCCATTGGTTCATACTGTGCATTACATATCTCTCTCTGTCTCTCACAAGCTCACTGTGACTGGTTTCACTTCTCTACTCTTGTAATTATTTGCTTTACATGCTAATGTATAATTCAGTTGTAACCTATGTGTTTGTATGATATTGTATATTTGTGTGTACTCATTGTTACTAATAACTCCACCACTCTCTCCCGGTCGTACCGGGAGATGAGCAACTTGTTGTTCAGTGTACCTTCCAGGCAGAAACTTTTCAATAAATAAATTAATTTGAGCACACAGTGGTGCATATTGTGACCCTACCTGTGGTCACCATTATGATGCTCCCAAGTAGTATACCAAAATGATCCTTGGCATGTAAAGGTTCTACACTCCTGATCACAGTTTAAATGGCTCCAATTATTATAGTAAAATGATCCTTGGTGTCTAGTGCTCCCCACACAGGAATACTAAGCTGGGAGCTCATTTCTAGATGCATCCTGGGGAAGGTGAACTTGTACAAGTGGGTCTTAGGTAGCACAATAGTTCAAAATACATAACATACATGGAGCAGAGTGATACACAACCACAAATTACATTGGGAATAATACATGCAAGATGTGAGAACTTGAGTGACATGCAAGCAATTGACAATGCATATACAGCACAGTCAGGAGCCACAAACCTATGCTGGCGATCAAATACAGAGCAGTTTTATCTATTTATTTAGCTTTTGTTAACCGGGTAGGTACACTAGACAAGTTATATGCCTATTTTCAGGAACTTCCCTGGAGAGTACAAATGGTAATACAGATACGTCAGAACTTAACAGCAAGTAAAGCAAGTACATACAGTAACAAAATGCATTGAGTCACAAAACTGTAATGCATGGAGTGAACTGCAATGACAGAAATTGATAAAGTACATATAATCAGCAATATATAGTCTAGAGCATACATAGTGCAGTCAGATGCCTAGGAGAGCAATTGGATCATGAGAAAAGACCAAAAGATAATTGGCAGGTCCTCAGAACAGTTGGGCTCCAAGTACAATAGGCTAGGGAGGCTTGGGACATTAGCATGCTGAGGCCAACTAAGTGCCCCACAGGGACTTCTGGAAGCACTGATGGGAGGAGGCAGAATGAACATGGTCAGAAAGGGTTCTAGAACCTAGGAGCACATGCAGCAAGGCCCTGTCCCCATAAGGGTTCAGATGAAGGCTTCTAGCTCCCAGGACCCTGGGACCTGAGTGGGTAGAGGAGGGTCAGGAGGTGAGAGAAGCTGTGCCAGCCCCAGGGGGTGTCAGTTCTGATCACTTTACATGAGGCATCAGCCCAAGTTCAGGTGATTGGTCGGAAACCAACCCTGGTTTATCATAAAGCTCACAATGGTGGGTGAGGCCAGGGGACCAGTGCAAAGTGACAGATGTTATGTATCGTTATGTGCCACTGGTAAGAAGAGCTTTGGAGGTACAGGCAAATTGGTGGAGGACCATAAGCTAGGAGGGAAGTAGTACACCTCTAGCAAAGTGCCAAGACAAGCAGCAGGTGTCAGGCTGTTTTCAGCCCTATAGGCCAGACCCAATTACAGTTCACAGTTCTACAGATATTTAGGATATGACTCCTAGGTCCAACTGGGGGTCAAGTGTCAACAAGGTATTTGATGGAGTACACAGTTAGGAGGGAGCTCCATCTGCACAACTGATATGCAAAGGGGCTGGAGGGCTTTTACTTCAACATTATCTATAAACATTTGTGCATAATGCGAGAGTGGAAGCATAGGTGCCAAATTTTAGCTGTACCTAAACTGGAAACAAGTAATAGGAGAGCAAGAGGGAAAACTAGATCAAGTGCAGGAGGGAGAGGTGAGACCACTGAAGTGGTTTGAAAGAATCCATGGGAGGGACATTGGTGAATAGCTGGAGTGAGAGAGTTCCAGATTTTAGGGCAGCGGTGGCTGAACGTGACTTTGCCGATGGTTGTGGAAACTGAAGAGACTGCTAGGGTTCGAATATTTCAGCTTCTGATGGTACATGGCTATAAGCGGGACATCGGAGAGATAGGAAGGTAGGAAACAAACCGGTTTGCCCAGAAAGCTGGCACAGTGGGCACGAGTGTCTGTCCGAAAAGAAAAGGAGAGAGATTATATAAGAACAATGGTGAGCCCAAGAAGGATAATCCAAAGAGTGTAATGGTAGAAATAGTTGAAGAGTGTGTCCAGTCTGGCAAGTGTAGTGAAGGAGCTACATTGTAGACCACATCACCATAGTCAGAGGGTGGAGGATCATTCTCGGGATAACAGCATGGTATACTGGAGGTGGGATACAGTCACAGTTCCTGTAAAATGTGCAAATTGTGGTGCAGCTTTTGACTATAGCATCCACTTGTTCAAACGTTTAGGTGCTGGTCTAGTCAGATACCAAGATAAATAAGGTGGTGACATCCTCCACAGGGGAGCCATCCAGGGTATGGAAAGTAGGAAGGGAGGGACCCTAGAGAGTTTGGTGCCTGTGCCCAAAGGACATGGAGACAGCCTTCTTGGCATTGAGGAAAAGCTGATTTTTGTGTGGTCAGGGCTAGACATGATCAAAGTCAGCTGGGTCTGTGGGCCTGCTGGAGAGGACCATGTCATCCATGTACATGTGAATGGATGCAGACAAGCACATGGAGGAGAAGATCATTAAGGAAAATGGAGAAAAGTAGTGTGCTTAACACAGATCCTAGTGGGAACCAAGTGGATACAGGCAGGGAGGAGAGAGGGGGTCACCACTTTTGACTGCTTGGGACCTACCCCTGTGGTAGGAGTGGAACAGCTGATGGCTAAGTCAGAGAGGCCTGCAGCCTGAAGTTTGGCTAATAATTGGGTGGTAGACAGGGTTGAATGCTTTGGCTAGATCGATGAAGACAGCAGAGTGAATAGGCTGTGATCCATACCATTATGGATGGATTTGGTGAGCCTGAGCAGGTAGTGGAGTGATTTTTGTGGAGTCAGACTTGTATTGGGTGAAAAGGAAGAGGAGTCCAGAAAGGAGAGAGTTGTAACAAAGATAATTTGTTCCTGTATTTTGGAGGAGAGAGAGAAATGAGTCAGTAGCTGTTCGTACCTGACGGGTCACCATCTTTTGGAGGAGGAGGAGGAGGAGTAACAGTGGCCGCCTTTCAGTCAGCAGGGATGGAGGAACACCAGAAAGAGAGGTTAGGGAGGTCATCCAATGGGGAGGAGATTGCAGAAGCAGTCAGATGGAGGAGCTTGCTATCCCGGCCATCTGGGCTCCTACCCTTGGAAGGATTAAGTGTGGGAAGTGTGTCGGGGATAAAGGCTGGAGTTACTGGAGAGAAAAAACACAATAGTGGGAAGGAAGGAGATGACAATCATGCAGGCTGGCAGGGGTGAGAGGGAGGTGAGGAAGGGGAGAGCGAAGAGAGGAGAGAGGAGGTAAAGGTGATGAAAAGGAATTACATCTCAATAGTGATGAAGGAGAGGTTAGAGACAGGGGTGTCACTGACTCTGAAGACAGGCAAAGGAGTGGGAGGGGAGAAGAGATTGTGGCAGCCTTTCAAAATTTAGACAGGTAACCAATGTTGGTACTGAAGTTAGATGTAAAATTCTCACCATTGGCAAGCTTATTGCCATGGTACAGGTGCTGCGGAGATGATGATACCTCTGGAAGCCATGGGGAATGGGTTACATTTATTTTTTGACCAGGCCAAATCATACACTTGCAAGTAAGCTATGAGGTCAGCCATGATCTAGGGGAGGTGGTGTACCTTGTCTCATGTCCTGCTCTGGGGGGGCATGGCAGTCCCATAAAGGGGAGGCAGTATAGTGCAGTGGTTTAAGGCTCTGAGCTGCAAATCTGGTGATATCCAGCAGACCAGACCTGGGTTTGAATCCCACAACTTCCACTTGCATACTGTGTCACTGTGAGCAAGTCACTTAACTTCCCTGTGCTCCCACTTCGCTCCTGCAAAAAAGCTTTCAGCTTAGTGTGCTACTCCTGGTTAAACAACTAAAAAAAATATATATAAATATTTAGAGTAATTTTGTTTTGAAATATGTTAGCATGGAATCAGTGGAGCAGACCAATGAGATAGGGGACCAATTAGAGTGACTTAGGTAACGGCGCATGGGGGTGAGGTCCAGGGATTTGAAGGAAAATATAAGCAGTGTTTTGGTGGGGGTGAGGGGGCTTTAGTTGAATGAAAGACATTAGAGGGTTGTGATTATGGTGTCAAATCATAAAAGAGGAAGTCAAGAGTGGGAATACACAGGATTCCATCCTGACTCTTGTTCTCTTCAATATGCTCATTAACAATGTTTGAGGAATGAATCTAAACTGTGTCTCTTGAAGATGACACCAAACTCATGGGAATGATAGACAGTGATGGTGAAGTAGTAAACTGCAGACTGACATGTAAAGATTAGAGACGGCTAAGGTTTGGGTTGAAATTCAATGCCAAAAGTGCAAGGTGATTCACTTAGGGGACAAGAACCCCAGGACACAGTACTGGATAGGAGGGATAGAGCTGAGCACTACAGCTGAGAAAAGGGACCTAGTATTTGTCATTAGTGACTCCCTTAAACAATCAAGCTAGTACAGTGAGGCGTCTAGTAAGGCAAATAGGATACTAGGATGTGCCAGAAGGGGTTCTGATAGTAGAAGAAAAGAGGTTTACTGCCTCTTTATTGATCGTTGGTGAGGCTGCACTGGGTATACTGTTCAGAGTTCTGAACTTCTGAAGACCTCACCTCAGGAAAGATAAGGACAAAGGGTGATCAGGATGATTCAGGCTGACAGGACAGATCGCATGAGGATCTGCTTAAGGCACTGAACATGTCTTCCTGGAGACCAGACAAGAGAGGAATGATATGATAGAGACCTTCAGGTTCATAAGGAATAAACAAAGGTGAATGGAGGAACTACTTAGCATGAGTAACAGTTCAAGGTTGTGGGGCCAAGTAGAGACTGATGGGAGGGAGGAGGGAGGTTCAAGAGGGATATTGGAAAGTTTTATTTTCCAGAAATGGTGGTGGAAATGTGGAATAGTTTGCCAACTGAGATGGCAGGCACCAAAACCATAGACAGTAGGTTCTGAGGTTTAATATGGGAAATGGGGCAGACAGGATGTACCATTTTTATATTGATTGTGCACAGTGCAAATAACATATTGTAGGCTGCTGATGATGGTAGTTTGGAATATTTGCACCAATTACTGACAATTTCGCCGCTGCAGTCAGGGGCCACCTAGTCAGTGGCGCCAGACATCTGCTGCAATGAGCGGCGACCCATCATTGCAGGGTGGGATGTAAAAACCGTGATATTGTTTCTGAACATGGTGGCAGGTTGCGCAGTGTTCTGATATATCTCCCACCATGTTTATGTGTAACAGGGTCCCAAACCCTGTCGGCCTCGGTGCTCCAGTGTTTCTGGTGCCGACGCAGGCCCACTTCCAGTCGGCATTCTGTAACACCCACGCTTTTATTCCTGCCGACGGGTGCCCACCCCGTCGGCTACTACCCACCCAAAGAAAGCCATTGGTAGCGCTGGGTGCCCATCCCAGCGTGCCACATACTTGCCCTAAAGGGAAAAACGGTCCTGTAAGTATTTTTTTACACAAAAAGAAAGCGGTTTCTACGTGGTGTCCTGGCCCCACCCTGCAACCCGCACCAACCCACCGCACCATGCTCTCCCACACCCCGCCATCCCATACGCACCTCCAGAGCTTGGCGCGACGATCTTCGGTGGACCAGGAACACGTCTGCACTCTTCAAAGACGACCATGAACTGGGGAAATGCTGGTAAGCTGTATAACATAATAAATAGTGTTTTTTCAACTTTAGTACATATCTCAGGCATTTTTGGACTTTTTTCACCAAATTTTCAACATAGGGTTTTTGAGACCCTCTTCATGAATTCTTGAACTGTCATTGCGTCAATCAGCCAAGAGTGATTTCCACGGTCACTGCGCGAATCACCTTTCAGGGATGATATGAAAATGACAGTGCCAGTGTTCATGGGTTGATCTCAAAAGCCTATGTTCTAAATTTGTGGAGAAATCCCAAATGATTATTTTACGGTGCGGCGCCGCAGTTGCTACCCACGCCTGTGAATTTCATGAATTTGCAATATTTTCATGCCAGATTTTCAACATTGGCATTTTTTCACACTCTCTCGCAGAACAGTATAGCTGTCATTGTTCACATCCTGGCAGAAATGTGTTATCGCATCTGGCGAGAATAGCGCCAGTTGTGGGAAATCAGTGTTCAGGACAGATTAAAGAAAAGCAGTGACACTGTTCACGAGTAGAGTCCTGAAATGGCTATGTTAAAATCTGCTAACGATACTCCTTAAAATGACTGTGTTCTAGCGTTGTGTTACGTAGTTTGCATACACGTCGATAACTCTCGTGAATTTATATTTTTCAACCAGATTTTCAACATTGCCATTTCCCCACACCTACTTATGAACAGTGCATCCGTCATTTTTTCCCATCCTGGCCAAAATGTGTTTTCGCACTTCAAGCGCAGAATAGAGCAGTCGCCAGGAAATCACTGTCTGGACAGATTAAGAAATGACAGTGATACTGTTCATGAGCAGAGGTCCTCAAATGCCTATGTTGAAAATTTGGTGATGATAGCCCAGCAAATGACTATATTACAAGTGTCGCTGCACAATTTCTGCACACCCTTGTAACCCGAGATTTGTAATATTGTCATGCCAGATTTTCAACAGTGGCATTTTTCACACCTCCTTATGAGCAGTACAGCTGTCATTTTTCACATCCTGACTGAAATGTGGTTTCACAGTTGATGCACACAATAAAGCGGTCACTGTGGTAAATCAGTGTTAGGGACAGATTAAGAAAATGACAGTGGCACTGTTCATGAGCAGAGGTCCTAAAAGCCCTATGTTGAAAATTTGGTGAAGAAACTCCATAACATGACTGTGTTACAAGCATGCATTGAACTGTTTCACGCACCCTTGTAACTTTGCACATTTGTAATATTTTCACACCACATTTTCAACAGTGGCACTTTTTTCACACCTCCTTATGAACTGTACAGATGTAATTTTTCACATCCGGTCTAAATATGTTTTTGCACTCCTGCCGGAGAATAGCACGGTCGCTGTGGGAAATCAGTGTTTGGGACAGATTAAGATCGAACAAGTGAGGAGGGGGAGTGACCGAGCTAAACTGAGCTCTGTTGGGACTGCTGTGGATTTGTTTGTGGGCAGAAAAAGGCCCCAACGCAAGAGCCCAGTACAAGGGCAGCCTGCAGCACTGGGAGAGACAGAACAGAGAGCGAGTGAGGGGGGTGAGTGAGTGAACTCACCGGGCGCTATCAGGACTGCTGTGGATTTTGTAGGCAGAAAAGGTGTCAAAACAGGCAGGGGCCCAGTAGAAAAGGCCAGCCTGCAGCGGTGGGAGAAACAGTATGAGTGAGTGGAGGCGGGACTGAGTGAACTCAACAGATCTCTAGCAGGACTGCTGTGGATTTCTTTGTGGGTAGAAAAAGGTGCCAATGCAGGCAGGAGCGCACCGTACAAAGGGGCCGCTTGCGGTGCCAGGACAAACAGAATGATCGTATGACAGAGGGAGACTGTGCGACCTCAATGTAGCTCAGTCGGGACAGCTAGAGATTTCTTTGGACAGACAAAGGTGCCAACGCAGCCAGGAGCCCCGAACACAAGCGCAGCCTTCAGCACCAAGAGAAACAGAATGAGTGAGTGACACAGCGGTAGTGAGCAAGCGCGACAGAGTTGTATTGTGACTGCCGTGAATTTCATTGTGGGCAGAAAATGCGGCAATGGAGGCAGGAGCCCAGTACAAAAGGCCAGCCTGCAGCACCGGGAGAAACGGAATGAATGAGTGAGAGGGGGAAATGAGCAAGCTCAATGGAGCTGAGTCGGGACTGCTTCAGATTTCTTTCTGGGCAGACAAGCCACAATGCAGGCAGGAGCCCAGTACAAAGGCAGCCTGCAGGGCAGGAGACACAGAATGAGCAAGGAGAGAGGGGAGTGAGCGAGCCCAATGGAGCTCTATCATGACTGCTGCACATTTCTTTGTGGGCATGAAAAGCCGGCAACACAGGCAGGAGCCCAGTACAAAGGGCAGCCTGCAGCTGAAACGGAATGCGCAAGTGAGGGAGGGGAATGAGCAAGCGGAATGGAGCTGTGTCAGGACTGCTGCAGATTTCTTTGTGGGCAGAAAAGGCAGCAATGCACACAGGAGCCCAGTACAAAGGCCAGTCTGCAGCGCCTGCAGAAAGGAATGAGTGAGTGACAGAGGGGGGAGGAGCCACCACGGGAGACTGTGTCAGGACCGCTGCAGATCTCTTTGTGGGCAGAAAAAGCTGCCAATGCAGGCAGGAACCCAGTACATGCAGCCTGCAGCACTGGGAGACACAAACGAGTGGTGAGGAGGGGAGTGAGTGAGCTCACGAGCTTTCTTGGACTGCTGCAGATTTCTTTGTGGGCAGATAAAGCAGCAATGCATGCAGGTGCCCAGTACAAAAGGCAGCCTTGAGTGGCGGAAGAAACAGAATGAATGAGTGAGAGAGGGGAGTAGGTGAGGCCAGCTCAATGGAGCTGTTATTGTGACTGCTGCAGATTTCTTTGTGGGCGAAGAAGGCGATAACGCAGGCAGGAACCCAGTACAAAAGGGCCGCCTGCAGCACTGGCAGAAACGGAATGATCGAGTAAGAGAGGGGGAGTGAGCGAGCTCAACGGAGCTCTGTTGGGACTGCTGCAGATTTCTTTGTGGGCAGAAAAAGGCACCAAGAGAGGCAGACGCCAACTACAAAATGGCAGCCTTCAACACCAGGAGAAACAGAATGAGCGAATGAGACAGGCAGAGTGGGAAGCCTCAACAGAGCTCTGTCAGGACAGCTGCAAATTTCTTTGTGGGCAAAAAAAGGTGCCAACACAGGCAGAAGCCCAGTACAAAAGGACAGCCTGCAGCAGCGAGAGACACAGAATGAGCGAGTGAAGGATGGGAAGAAATGAGCTCAATGGAGCTCTGTTGGGACTGCTGCAGGTTTCTTTGTGTGCAGGAAAAGGCAACGGCAATGCATTCAGGAGCCCACTACAAAAGGCAGCCTGCATTAGCGTGAGAAACAGAACGTAATGAAAGTGAGAGTACTGAGCTTAGTTAAACATAGCTCTATTGTAATCAAGGCAGATTTCTTTGTGGGCAGAAGAAATGGCCATGCCGGCAGGAGCCCAGTACAAAAGGGCATCCTGCAGCACTGGCAGAAACGGAATGGGAGAGTGAGAGGGAGCTAGCTCAACGGAGCTCTGTCAGGACTGCTGCAGATTGTTTTGTGACCAGAAAAAGGTGGCAACAGAGGCAGGAGCCTAGTACAAAAGGGCAGTCTGCAGCGCCAGGAGAAAAAGAATGAGCCAGTGAGACAAGGGGAGTGAGTGACCTCAATGGAGCTCTGTCAGGACAGCTGCGGATTTCTTTGTGGGCAGAAAAAAGCAGCAATGTAGGCAGGAGCCCAGTACAAAAGGCCAGCCTGCGACGCAGGAAATGGAATGGGTGACTGAGAGAGGGGAGAGAGCAGCCTCAACGGACCTGCGCCAGGACTCAGCATACTTATTTGTGGGCAGAATAAGCCAACGGCAGGAACTCCTGTAATAAAGGACAGCCTGCACCAAGAGGAGACACAGAACCAGTGAAAGAGTGAGGGAAGTGGGAGGAGTGAGCTCAACAGAGCTCTGTTGGAACTGCTGTGGATTTCTTTGTGGGTAGAAAAAGGCAGCAATGCCCCCAGGGGTCAAGTACAGAAGGACAGCCTGCAGTGGTGGCAGAAACAGAACGAATCAGTGAGAGAGGGGGGAGTGAGTGAGCTCAACAGAGCTCTATTGTGACTGCTGTCGATTCCTTTGTGGGCAGAAAAAAGGTGGCAACACAGGCAGGAGCCCAATACAAGAGGCCCGGCAGTGCCAGCAGACACGGAACGAGTGAGTGACAGAGGGGGAATAAGCAACCTCAACGGACCTGTGTTGGGACTACAGCAGATTTCTTTGTTGGCAGAAAAAGCCACCAACAGAGGCAGGAGCCCAGTACAAAAGGCCAGCCTGCAGCGCAAGGAGAAACAGAATGAGGGAATGAGAGGGGGGAGTGGCCCACTTCAACAGAGCTCTGTCAGGTCATCTGCGGATTTCTTTGTGGACAGAAAAGGGTGCCAACGCAGGAAGGAGCTCAGTACAAAACAGCAGCCTGCAGCACTGGGAGAAACAGAATGAGCGAGTGACAGAAGGCCAGTGAGAGAGCTCAACGGACCAGTGCAATCAACATTCAGCATTGACAAATGCTTGTTTTTTTATTGTGTCCAGAACTGACTGTGTGTGTATGTGTGTGGGGGGGGTTGCTGGCAGGCTGCGTGTGTGCAGTTAAAACACGATTCCCAGAATCATTAACTAGCACTAACCACACAGTGTGTTAACACTTCAAGAAAGCATTTAGTATACCTGTACACCTTATATGCATTAGAGCAACCCCCAGTTGTATGAGCACCTGGTTGCAATTAGTAATCCTGTGCAAAAAAAATAGTGCCACATTAACAGGTTAGCACTGCACAGAAGAATGCTTTTTAAAATAGTATCAGCCATGCTTATCACAAATGCAGTGCTAGTTCTGTTACAGTGGTATGTGGGCCCCCATTTTCAGATTAGTGTTGTGCACTCCTAAGTGATGCACCTGAGATGCGCTTCCAGCCACAGAAGGTGGTGGTAAATGGCACTCCTCCAGTGAGGAGAGGTGACCAGTAGGGTGCCGGAGGGCTCAGTAATGGGACACATCCTCTTCAGTGTCTTTATAAGTGGCATAACAGAAAAACTGGAAGGGGAGATATGCCTTTTTGTAGATGACACCACAATCTGTAATAGCATTGATAGGTGCAGATGGAGAGAATGAGTGGGGACATTAGAAAACTTAAAGAGTGCTATGGGACATGGCAGTTCGGGTTCAAAGCCAAAAGTGCAACATCAAGCATCTAGGTACTAGAAGCCTAGAGGCTGAGTATAAAATGTAGAGGGAGGTACTTATGGTCACTAAGGAAACCTTTTATACAGCACTGTGCTCTGTATGCAGGAGAGGATTTCTCATTTACATGGCCGTAGTAGTATATATGCACATGCACATGATCAGGGTAGCATCAAGTGATGCTGAAAATGACACCGATCCAACCACGCTGTTCCCACAGTGTAATGTTTAGCTCTGCACGCTAACCTTCTAAAAATGGGGCCCTAACTGACTAAAAATCCTGGCCGATGCCTCCTTAGATGCAGAAGGTAAACATAAAAGGTTTATCTTATCTATCTCTTTATGTATTGTTTTATCGTATTTTGCTTGCAAAACCTTTATCCGATTTCAAAACATTGTGATGTGACTTAAAATGTTTATAACAGACTAGTTAAAATACAGTTTGTTTTCTTCTTTTACCTATATGCTGTCTTTGTTTACTTATAAAAACACATTCTGGTGGGCTGGCCTAGCAGCTTGGTGGTGATTGCACTGCTTCCCATGCCACTGGTCCAGTTTTGGGGGTGGTCCTGAGTTGCACAGGGGTTAGGTGGGGGGGAAATATGATTGAGCATCTCGAGGAATGCTCTCATCTCAGTGAGGGGAAGTCTGACCACCCCGCTCATCAACATCCACCTAGCTGAGGAGGGCTGACAGGGCAGTGGAGTTGCATAAGTGGGGGGCTCAGGCAGGCACAAAGCAAGCATGTGTCTTTATATGCAATTGCATCATTCCATGCTTGGCTGCCCAGAGGATGAAACCAAAGGTGGAAACCCCCAATGGCAAAATGATCCAACATCCTGCCACAGATTTTGCACTGCTAAAGAGGCTCTGCTCATATACGTGTCTCCTTGTCAATGGCCCTCCCCCTCCTGGCCCCAACACGGGGGATCTCAGAGCAAATATGTCCTGTGGATGGTAAGTGATTGGGCTGGAGATGTCAGTGGGCAAAGGGGTAGCAGGGTGACTAAGGAGATAAAAATCTCTATGGGAAAAAAAAAAGAAATAAAACACAGATTGAGAAGCTCAAACCCCCAAAACAGACTGTGCCTGCCTCCAGTGAGGATTCACAGTAAAGTTATTTAGTAAAACAATGCAAATTATATGCATATGTCAGCTAAACTCCTGATGAAAATTGAATACTGAGGGATTGCAGCAAAAATATATATTTTAAAATAAAAACTTAAAACATAGTCCATAGAGTACAAACTAGCAATGATTTGGCTTACACTTCCACAGCTCCTGAAGTGCTTCCCAAGCATTCAACTCAGATAAGTTGCTGGACTTACAGTAATTAATTACACATAAAACAAATCAACACTTTAACTTGGAAAAATGCATGCAGCTCCCTATGTATACAGGTATGTTAGCAATATCCTGTATTAGCTTCCTATACAAATGTGTTGTCTGACAGTAAATGAAGGCAGCACTTATTTAAAAGAATAAACTACAGCATTTAAATTAGTTTTAAAAGTTTCTTGTCACATCACAATGGTCTGAAATTTGACTAAAGGTGTGCAAGCAAAACAAAAGGAAAACCCCCATAAAGAAGCAGAATAAGAGATAGCCCTGTTTTGTTTACCTCAGCTCTGCAGTTTCAGACATCCTCTCATCAAGCTAGCAGCTAACTGAATGCAACAGGCAATGAGTTCAGATCTAGGGCATTCATGGGGGAGGGGCAGGGGAATGGGTAGTTTCAGAACATAGTCCATTTCAGTATATAGTTTATTTGTTTCAGTATATAGAGTATGTGAATTATTCAGTCTACAGTGTATGTGTTTCAGTACATAGTGTATGTGTTTCACCATGTAGTGTATTTGTTTCAGTATATAGTGTATGCAGCATTTTCAGTGCATAGTGTACTTATTTCAACAGATAGTGTATGTATTTCAATATAAAGTGAAGATGTTTCAATATATAGTATATTTGTTTCAGTATATAGTGTATGTGCTTTTTTCAGTGTGTAGTATATGCATTTCAATAGATAGTGTATGTATTTCAATATACAGTGTATTTGTTTCAATATATAGTGTATGCAGATTTTTCAGTGCATAGTGTATTTATTTCAATAGATAGTGTATGTATTTCAATATAAAGTGTAGATGTTTCAATATATAGTGTATTTGTTTCAGTATATAGTGTATATGCTTTTTTCAGTGTGTAGTGTATCCATTTCAATATATAGTGTATTTGTTTCAGTATATAGTGTATGCAGTTTTTTCTCAATATATAGTGTATGTGTTACAATCTATAAAGTATTTGTTTCAGTAGATAGTTAATGTGGATGTTTCAGTCTGCAGTGTATGTATCTCAATAGGTAGTGTATATGTTTCAGTACATAGTACATTTGTTTCAGTATATAGTGTATGTGGATTTTCAGTACTCAGTATGTGGATTTCAGTAGATAGTGTATGTATTTCACTATGCAATGTAAGCATTTCACTATATAATATATGTATTTCAGTATACAGTATATGTATTTCACTATACTATGTATATATTTCAGTAGATACTGTATGTGGTTCACTACATTGTGTATGCATCTCACTATATAATGTATATATTTCACTATATGATGTATGTATTTCACCATATAGTGTGTGTTTTACTATACAGCCAGAGATTCTGAATTATGTCCCTAACGGCTTGCCATATTCACTGGAACTCTAAAAGAAATTCAGGTATTTTCATTGCTTCTTTTTTTCAGAACTTCATGTTTAGTTATTCACCATGTAGAGACACTGACTGTAAAGTCAAATCTCAATCATTTTACAATAGTTGGAACTTTAAATATATTGGGCTCGATTTTCAAAATGATCCTACATCAGCGTAAGTTGCACTGAAGTCCTAGTTGCAGCAAATGCCAGGTGTGCCAGTGATCCTGTGCCAGATTTTGGTACAACAGGGGTCCCGGCTTACTTTAATTATGGAAAATTACCATTAGTAAGCATTTCAAATTGAGTCTTAGCCATGTTCCATTTTAATTTTTACACACTAATTTTAATCATAGAAGATTAATTTAAGTGGCTACAAGGAGAACTATCATGGCTAGTGAACAAAATTTGTACTTTAAATCCTCATTATATGCAACTCTGGCCCAGTACACATATGAATGCAGGATGGAATGTCTTTCTGATTGTGGCACCATTTTTTAAAACACATATATGCACTATTTTTATATTCCTTAAACTGCTGCTGTCTCTTTAAAGGATATGTGACTATAAACACAATCCAGATTGCAGTTCCTCAGTTTCTCCTCAAACAGCATGTGTGCAAAACATCAGGACATCAGTGCATGCCTCCCACAGTACCTGTAATGTGTTTTGTTTGTTGTGCACCCTGAATTTAAGCTAAAGACTTTGAGCAATTGTAGAGGTGAGTTCAACATGGTTTATTTACTTATTTATTGAAAAGATCAGAAACAACCTTTGAGCATAGATTGCTTGTTTGCAAAGGTTCTACATCAGATAACAGCAAATACACTGGACAATACAGAATACAAAAAATTCAGTTTAACATTCATGGTTATCAGCTTAGTGGAGCATCGTTGCATGCCCATTAGTGGTTACATCAGGTAGTCAAGATCAGTAAGTACATTAGAATACAAGTAAATAGTTTATATACATCATGATGACCTATAATTGAGACTCAGGTTACAGCAGCACAGTGGCAAGCAGAGTTGAAGGCCAGATTATCTCTGAGGGCCCATTTGAATTGTAAGATTTTGGGAAGACTGGTTATGCTGAAAGGTAGTTAATTTATCCATATGGCTGCCCGGTTTGCAAAGGAGCACTGACCCAGGCTCATTTTTTGTGGTGGGATTTCTATGGCCTGCTGGATCATGCCCCATGTGGTGTAGGTGTTGCAGATGGATCACAGGAGGGAGCAAATGGTGGGTGGTGTGAGGCCTAGTAGTGCTTTCTTTGCCAACAAGATTGTCTGGTAATGGAGTTTTCCTGTGAGGAGGAGCCAGTCTGTAAGGACATATAGGTTGCGTTCAAGCCAGTTACAAAGTGACATACTTTTCTGAGCAGCATCCTAACTCTGTCCAAGACCGTGTCAGTGGCTGACCGATAGATTGTAAGACCGTAGTTTATGAAAGAGATTACTGAGCATGATACTGCCTGGTGTCTTGTTTCCTCAGTGAGATTTAACTTTTGTCTAAAGAGGGCTCCCAGTTTCCTATTTCCAATCTGAACGATGTCATCAATGTGCTTTTTAAAAGATAGGGTGTCATCGAGGATGACTCCCAGGTATTGACAGGTTTTTACTTTCTCCAGTGGGGCACCCAGTGCATTGTGTAATCCATGTGGGATTGATATATATTTACTGTGAGTGCCTGTGAAGAGCATAGTTTTAGTTTGTTTATAGTTAAGTACAAGTTTGTTGTGCTTAAACCAGGATTCTAGGGCCTCAAAGCTATGCTGGAGTTCCTGAGTAAGGTTGTGCAGTGAGCTGCTGAAGTAAATTACCACATCATCTGCATACCACAGTATGTGTGCCTTTATAGTCACTTTTGTCAGGTTATTAATAAATAGTCTGAATAGTAGAGAGTCCAAAATTGACTCCTGAGGGACCCTTACTTTGACATTCCTCTCACTAGAGAGAACCTCACTTATCTTAACTCTCTGTGATCAATCAGTGAGGTAACACCTGAACCACGACGCTGTTTCCTTAGAAAGGCCAAAGGAGTGCAGCTTAGTGATTAGCAGTGTGCATACCTCTCAAATGTCCCTAATTTTCAGGGATGCCCCTGATTTTACCTCAAAATTTTACTCTGTCCCTCCTAAAAATTGTGTTTCTGTGACCAAACTGTAGGGGTTGAAAGCACAAAATAATGTCAAACATTAAAGTTGCAGAGTTGTTCTTCCTTAGAAAATGTGTTTTACACTAAGCCCCTTATTCTATCAGGTTCCTGAGTAGATATCACCAGTTTTGAAGATGTGTTCCTGATTTTGGTCTTTTGTCCCTGATTTTTTTAAGCCTTGTCCCTGATTTATGAGGCAGGAGGTTGAGAGGTATGGCAGTGTGTGGTCCATGAGATTGAATGCTTTTGTTTGGTCTATGTAGATTGTGTCAACTACTTGCCCTTTGTTCAGTACCTCCTGGAGAGAATTGGTGTAGTTAGTGTTAGCCATTATTGTACTGTGCTGCTTTCTGAAGCCATCTTGTTCCAGACACATTTGGTTGTACTTGTTTAAGCATTTCACGAGCTGATCAGACACTATCCTTTCTAGCGCCATTGACAGAGGGGACAGAATCGAGATGGGTCTATAGTTAGAGACATTAGAGTGATCCCAAATTTTGAAAAACAGGTGTAACTATGGTTTTCTTCTAGATCTGTGGAAATTGGGAGAGTCTCAGCAGAGGCTGAAGATTCTATTTAGGGGAGAGCTTCTTTGTTCAGGACTATAGCTAACAGCTTCATGTCAGCTCCAGCACTCCTAATCCTAGTTTTGGCTAGTGCTTACTTGATGTATTTGATGGTGTCCCTTAAGGAGACACGCTTAAAGTAAAATGTTGGTATGGTTGAGCTTGTGTCCTTGTGAACCCCCTCAGTTGTTTTTGAGTGGGGATGATTGGTGGGGAGCACTGAACTTAGATCAGTGAAAGCTTTATTGAAAGCTTCTGCTATGTCTAATGGTGAGGTGACCACACCTCCAGTGGTGATAAGCATGGTTGGTGGGGTCTTATTACTCTTTCTCATCTGCTCCCATCGGGTAGCCCAGAATTTCCAGCTATTTCCATGACTGTCATTGAACCATTCTTTGTAGAACTCAGCCTTTGACCCTGGTGCATTTGTTCCTGACTTCCTTATATTTATTTACGTCTGTAGGAGCCCCTGTGCCCTTTATCCTATTCCACAGGTTGTTCTGAGTCCACATGAGGGTGAGAAGGGCAGACGTGAGCCAGGCCACAGTGGAGCCTTTGATTTTATGCCTCTTGTAGTGGGGCAAATTTATCACAGGCAGCAGTAAAGTGCACTGTGAAGTAATCTAGGGCCAGATTTACATCCATGTAGTTGTCCTGGGGGGTCCAGACAGTTCTGGCCAGATGCCCATTGAAGTCATTCAAATGTTGCTCATGTAGAACCCTACTGTTAATTATTCTGGGCAGGGATTTCTGTATCTGTGCATGCCATTCACACAGTACTGGGGAATGCTCACTAATGGCATCTGGTAGCACATGAACCCTGACTAACCTATCTGAGAGGCTGGTGAGTACCCAGTCTATTAAAGTTTTTGGGCCTGTCCTATAGTTCACCCTACTGTGGTCCTCAACTACCTGGTTCAGACAGAGGCTAGTAACTATGTCCCTGTGAGTGATGTTTGTGCTAGATGCCCAATTAATGTTGAAATCCCTAACTACTATGGTTTCCCCATTGGATCAAGCATGGGAGTGGTATCTAGTGAGCAAGTTGAGGCCAGACTGTTGTTTCCCTGGAGGTTTGTGAACTGTTAGCAGGTTGCTGAATTTTTTGCTATCCTCTATGAGTATTCTTACAACAAGGCATTCACAGTCAGGTAAGGGGGGCACAAGTGTCACTTTCTGCCCTTGGAGAGGGGTGCGCATGTATGTGAGACATCTCCTGCCCCTCTTGCCTACTTGATTCTGGCAAAACACATTATAGCCTTCCAGGGAGATGGTATCATCTGTTGTTTTAGGGTTCAGCCAGGATTCTGAGATGGATATAATATGTAAGCAATAAGACATGATGGGGTGTGCATTAGACAGTTCTAATGCACAGCTAGGGGGACTTAGTGAAGCACAAGGCCACAGGCCGAGTGCATCCAGTCCCCTAGCCATGCGTTAGAACTGTCTAATGCAGATCCCCGGAGTGGCTTATTGTGCTAATAAAATAGGCCTGTGTATTCTAAATCGGGTTTCTAGTTTTAGCTGTGCATTAGACACTTCTAATGCATGGCTAACAACCAATCAGATTGCTTGAAATCCTTTGCCCATTTTATAACAGGTTTTATCTGCTTTACCCATGCTTCAAGCAGGGACAGCTTAGGGAGCAGACTTCCAATACTGAGTGATACTAATCTAAGCTTACATTTGTGAGAAGTCTGTGCCTTTTTACTGTGGATAGGTCCTGGGCTGGGACGGATGCTCCCAGAAAAAGGAGAAGCATAGTTATTAATGTTTTTCGGCTAGTCCGAGGGGAAGCCAGGTTCAGGCTCGACCTGGCCTTACATTGGACAGAGAGTTTTGATTAGTGACAGAAGGATGATCCAGGTCACCATATTGTGTGACACTTTACAGGTGATTGCTCTAGTCAGGGGGCATCTCAGTTCAAAATAATCATAGTCAGAGGTAGTGTGGTGCAAGGTGTATCATTGATCTAGGTGGAAGGGAGGCAGATGCTATTAGACTTGGACGGTTTCTGTATCAAGATCCTCATGTGTGTAGGAAACCATGTTCTGGCAACTAAAAGAGATTGCCCTAGTATCCTTCTTAAGCATAACTGGCAGGTGAAGGAGTAGGGCTAAGCAATATTGCTTAGCTGGAGCTTGAGACATGCTGATTGAAATACCAGGTCCCTGGTACCAGGTAAGCCTTTTTTCACAGTGAGAGATTGAGATTGTGAAGTTGAGGTGCACCAGGATAGATAGAGGTTTCTACTACTTTCTTCAAGTTGTGGTTTTGCACCTGGAGTCCACTAGAGGGGGTACAATTAAGAATGTCTGTGCAGGAAGGAACCACCATTTTTTTGGGGGGTGGGAGTGGGGGTGCCCAAGTCAGTGTAGTGGGAGGGGTATAAATGTAGACTGATGGTTTCTAGCAACCCTATAAAAGAGAGACCACCTTAGGGTTGGAGGGGTGGCTGGGAAGGGATGGTGGGAGAATGCTGAGCAAAGTCACGTGAAGTGTGGCTCTGCCTGTGGGCTAGAGTGGTTCAATTTGATAATGGTGATCACAAAACCATGATTGCTGTTAGGGAGAGTGTACATTTTGCAGGAAATAAAAATGGCAATGTACACTCCAAGCAAACACAACCAGGTGAACAGAACACTCTATTTATTCTTGGGACTGTGCCCCCACACCCCTCTAGGGAGCTTCACCTCCCCCAACCCCTTACTAAATATTGTCAACTCCAGGCGTTCATGTCAGAGAACAGCAGAAACTTGTAAAAACAAACTAAAATACTCCCACCTGCAAAACAATATGTGTCTTCCCTGCCCTGAACCCTGCACTCTGCCCACTGTAGCTAGCCACCCTCACCACCATGCCAGCTCAGCAGCCTTTCACTGCACTACCTCCCACATACCTTCCTTCCTCTTCCATCCCCCTTTCTGCCCTTCCATTTGCCTTCTCTTGACCTGTTGCTACCCTTTCAGTGTTCCTAACATAATGAGCATTGCACTTGAGTCACTCATATGTGTCACTCAAGTGCAGTTGTCAGTTTAACAGTATATCATCTGAGCTGCCGCAAGACAGAAGTGAGCAGCTAATTACCTGCACTTGTTTGCAGGCTCTGGTGCTACTCCTATGGTGGTGGGGGTTCATGGTCTGCGGGTCAATCCCTGAGTCCTGTAGGAGATAAGAGAGAGGAACTGTTTTAAGGCTAAAAGGGATTAAGGGGTCACAAAGAAGAGCAAAGGATGGCCGGGGTCAGTGTGATAAAATGGGATTTCTGCTCAGGTGTCGTGGGGGTGAGTATGTGTGCAGCGAGACAAGATGGCTGACCACTGCACTTCAGGCTCACAGGAACATTTCAGGGGTCCAACAACCTTCCGCTGCCGAAACACTGCACTCCAGGCATATGGAAGTGCTTTCAGGGGGCAGACAACCTAGCAGAGCTCACAGGTAAGGCAATAGACTGGAGTCAAGCCCTCACTGTGCCGCAGTGCAAAATGCCTAGATAACAGCAAAGCTACCATCTCATAAGGAGACCCTTGCTAACAGCAGAAATAAACCACACAATAGCATAGATACTGTCTCTTAAGGAGACCTGGGCTAACAGCAGAATTAAACAGTAATAAATCCTGTCCCTTAAGGAGACAGCGGTGTACCCAGTACAATCAACAGTAGACATACTGGTCCCTTAAGGCAGCACAGAGTTACACTGCAAATCCTGGCAATAACTGAGTAGGTAGAAGTTAATAAGTTTCATTGCACCAAGAGAAAACCCAGTGGGCTAGTGCTGCTGCAAGAGAGGGTTGAACAGCCAAGTACTTGCACTTGTTTGCAAGCTCTGGTGCCACTCCTGCTGTGGTAATGGGGGTCCACAATCTGCAGGTCAATCCCTGAGTCCTGCACTTGTTTGCAGGCTCTGATGCAGCTCCTGCGGTGGTGGTGGGGTCTGTGGGTCGATCCCTGAATCCTGCACTTGTTTGCAGGCTCTGGTTCTTCTCCTGCAGTGGTGGGGGTGCATGAGGTCTGCAGGTCAATCCAAGTTCTGCACTTGTTCACAAGCTCAGGTGTGCTCCTGAGGTGGTGGTGGTGGGGGGTCTGGGGTCGATCCTGGAGTCTCTGCATGTGGTAAGTAGCACCAGTTACTTTCTCCCAGACTGAAGCTTCTCAAAAAACGAATAAATTTCAATTTCAGATGGATTGGTCTCTTGTGTATAAAGCTTTTGATAATATTTTCTAAAGATGTTAATTGTGGACGAACCATAGACTATATGGTCTTGACTATCCCTAATAGTAGAAATGCTATTATACTCTTGTTCACATCTTGTCTGATAAGCAGTAATTTATCAGGCTCATTGCTGAAAAAAAATGGTTTTACCCTTGCAATGGCTCTCTTCCTGTTCATTAGCCTCCTTATTATATAATTCCCTGAAGCAGAGAACTTCCAGCAAATCCTTTCCTTCCCTGAATTTAGATGCTTGGCCTGGGCATTGCATAGCTTATTCTCAAGCTCTTTTGATTTTCCATTATTGTTCTTTTTTTGTATACCCTTCAGCTACCCTTTAGCTAATCAATATACTACTTAAGTATGATTTCAAGGCATCCCAGACTATGTTCATTTTAATATTATTCTTTGTATTTTGCTCCCAAACAAGTTCTACTCCCTTAAGAAGCTTTTCCATTAGTGACATATCTCTAAGGAGAAATGGATCTTATCTCCATAGAGAGCCTTTTCTAATTAACTCACATTCTGTAAAAAATGGGGCATGACGTGAAATTTTTATAGAACCATATGTAATGTGCTTGGACACCTGCAACAATTAACATATAATCAATCCTAGAGTAAGACTTAAACAATGGAGAGTAAAAAGAGTTAAGATTTAAGATCAAGATATAATTGGTAAAATGGATCAGTCAGAGTCAATTCTTCCATAAACCCTTTAAGCAATGATAATACTTTAGCTTTTTTATGTCCTTGTGATCTATCCAAATTATATAAAGCCATATTTAAGTCTCTTCCAATTATGTAGGGGGATTAAAAATCAAACAGTTGTAAAAATACATCTACAAAAAAGTTTGTATCCTCCTCATTTGAAGCATACACAATAGCTTTTGTGAAAATAAATCCGTCTGTACATACTTTAATAATTAGGAATCTCCCAGTTGGGTCTAGGTTTGAGTCAATTATTTAGAACTGTAAAGCTTTTTTTAATAATAATGGCTACCCTCTAGAAGATGTTGAGAAGGAAGAATGTATGCTAATTCCTTTAAATTGGTTAGGAGAAGAAATTACTCACTGTAGTAATGATGTTTCTTCCAAGGGATCCCTCACTATGCTTAACAACAACAGTGGAATAATTACAGTTGTTAAGCAGAGAAAGGGATTCCTCTGATTTGAAATGTGTGTTAAATTCACATCAGAGAAGTTCATTTCTTGTATGATTAGACAATGTGCATGTTTATTTTGAGCTTCTTTAATGATTGTCCTTATTTTTGATCTGCTAAGGGCGCCTTTAACATTCCAAGTTAGCCACGTATATTCCACGTGTTATGTATCTAGAAGTTTAATAGAAACAAAATACAAAAATGTAAAGTTTAGAACTAAAGTAAAATAAATCTTTGTCACACCTTTTACCTCTAAAGATTATTTGATATATTGATGAGAAGAATGGAAAACAATACTGAAGGACCCTTTTACTTAGCACCACATGAATGAATAAGTGATTAGATAAAAAATGAAAAAACTGATACACCTTCAATATATAGTACCTCTCTTAATCCACAGCGCAAACGAACCCTCTTCTCCATCCTCTATCCCTCTTGCAACTAGACTGCCGGTCACACCTAATGCTGACCCAGCAGACAGAGCAACCAACCCCATCATTTGCAAAGATGGCTGAGCACCTATCAGAAAAGAAGAAGGTGCCCACAATGCATGAGTGAGGATGACTCAGATGAGTCTAAGAGAACAAGAGTGCAGAGATGAAGAGCAGAATAAGAACCACTAGCTAGATTTCTTTATAGGCCTAATTCTAACCAAGAGGGAAAAGAAAAATAACGTTTTCCCCTTTTTTATTCATCCGTCTACAACTGTAAGACTTCATGTAACATTGCATTTTAGTATCTTGTTCCTGAACTAATTAATATGTCTCCATCCATCTCTTGTACTTACATTTTCTGACGATCTTGATGAGAGTTTTTCATTGAACACTGCACTTCTAAGGTTGAGTCATGATTTATTTTTTATTTGTATGTATTTATTTATGTATTGTGCTGCTTGTACTTGGAACTTTTGCATTGAAAATTATTGTGTAGGAAGTGGAATTGGTTTTGAATATATGCCTGACATCGTGCTCATTTAACTTGGCCTATGTATTTTCATTCTCCTGCTGGTTACATGAGACATCACTGGAACTTTTTGAAGAAAAATAATTCTGTTATATATCTGACACATTCTTTTCCTGGGAGGACTATTCTGCCCTTTGTTTTGCATTTGTGGCTTCTGGTGAAGACACACCCTTTTTTGGGGTCCCATAAAAGAAAACTGATTGTTCTCTCAGCTTCTCATGGTGAAAAAAAAGATTTATTTAGGCCTTTGGAAAACAAACATATAACCTAGATGGAGGAAGAAGAGAAAATTTGATGTGATGTTCTTTGAACAGAACTAAAACATGAAAAAAAGCTTTCCTTTTCTGGAGAACTTCTAGACCAAAATCTAGGTGAACCTGCAATGTCAGACCGCTGATACGAAGTTTTCACTCTAGCCTTGTCTTGTTGAGGATTTGTTCATTATCCTGAAAGTGATGAGGCTTAGTATACAGTATACAAATCTTAGTAGCTTCCCCTTGTAGTTTGGATTCAAAGCAGCACAATGAGCTCTAACTTAATTTTTCTTGACTCCATGTTTGAGCTCATGGCTTTCAAGATTAGCTCTTCAAAGAATCTTAGGGGGTCCAACCCCTACATTCCTTCTGGAATATCTCCAATTTTTATGATGCCCCTTCTATTATGCATCTGTAAGTCTTCTAATTTAATTTTAGGCACTTCCAACTCTTTTTGTTGTCTTTTTCTACTAATGAAATTAGCAGGTTCAATTTGTCTTCTTGATGGCTAACGCTGTCATCTACATTTTCAATACTGGGCATCATCTGGCCTATTGATTAAAGCTTTGTTTTCATAATATAACTGCAAAACAGTTCTAACCTCAGATATTGAATATCTGAATGCAAGGCAGTAGTTCATCAATTATTTGACAAATACATGAATTCTTGTATTTGCACACTCCTTGGAATAACCCCCAACATCTAAATATACTCCTTCCATGCTCCACTGTGTTTCTTAGGCTCCTCTGACTTGTAGTGCTCAAGTTGGGCTTACAATGATAACTCAGGTGTCCCTCATGGAGATACACCAGTGACATGAGTTTGTCATACTTACGTGGAAATTTCATAACATCTATCAAGTATAATTTACATAGCAGTTAAATATTTTCACCAGAAGAGCATACTGAACTGCAAGTAGCTCATTTCCAGATCTGTCCCATGAGAAAGGGATATGGGAGAGTCAAGATAACTATATAAAGGTGTATAGGTAAAGTAAGTGGATTAAAGAAATCCAAAATAGATGAGTTTGTAATGAGAAATAGAACAGGTGATAAGTGCAGAGGAGACAGCAAAAGGCTGGCAGTGAAAACATGTATAATTGTATAGCATACAGTATATGCAACAGAGACTATGCAAAGAAAAACATGAAAAAAGACATCTATAGGAAAATACAAAAAAAATGGTATACAATTCTCAGCCTCTGGCTTTCAAGAATGTCCTGTTTGTCTAAATAGGCCCGTTTTTTCCTTTTACCTGAACAGAGGACAAATACATAATGTTTTGGAAGAAATGACCACAGTCATGTGCTTATTATAAACAACCACAACAAGCAATAGTGTGATATGCACTGCTTGGTAGTGTCAAGTCTTTTTTTAAGTGGTCTTACCTTCCCCAGTCCATCCAGTTACCCACAGTGGACCCCTAGTAGGTTGATATGCCATCCTCCATGAAGGGAAGCACTGTCTCCGGGGAGGACTATGGCTTCCAAGGCTTGAAGGGTGGTTCCAAAGCCATGTGTCATGTGCCTTTCCTCCATCAGAGGGCACTGCACATGCAGGCAGAAATCCAAGGATGTTATCCCCCAACTGACTTCTTGGGCTCCCCATCCTTGGGGGCATCACCTCCTGCCAGTCTCAAGAGGAACCCATATGTATCAGTGGTGGGTTCCCCCATTAACCCCTTTATACTCTACTTTCTTGATTACTGTGCTGCCACACTTTCATGACTGTGACATACTACACTATATCTTTACTAATATGCTGTTACAGGACATGAAAAACCCAGAAAAATCTTCAAGGGAAAAACCTGGAAATTTCCTCCTCAACCTCTAAGGTGATCGCCCTTATTGGGATAATTGGCTCCCTGTCTACCCTCAGCCATCTAACCCTACCTTTAAGGTTCTCAGGTGGAAATTTCCACCAAACAGAGGAAGAAAGAGGCTGGGCTGCCATGTCTATGGCCTTTCTATAGCCTCTTTGCTCCTCTCCTTCCAGCCCAACTCCCCCCTCTGGTGGACCTACTAAACTAGCCTTACCCTCCCCTTTTTCCTTTGCCTCTGTCCTCCCCCTCTACCCCTTCCTGACCTCTGACTGGTAACATGTAAAGGGCCCACATATAAACTTCCACAGGCTTCAAGGGACCCTGTTGCATGTTTTCAATTATCTGAATGGGGCCCTTATACCCATTAAATGAAGAGCAGAGACGTACATAGTGTTTTGAAAGAAATGGCTACAGCCATATGTCTATTACAAACAACCACAACAAGTGATAGCATGATGTGTGCAGCTTGGTAGTGTCAGCAAGCATCTTTTTAGACAGTCCTACCAGCCCCAGTCCATCCATTTAACTCCTCCTCTGATCCCTTGGGCTCTCAAATCATTGGGGGTCTTGCCCCCCGTCAGCCTAGCAAGGAATCCATCTGTATCAGTGGTAGGTTCCCCCTGTTACCACCTTTGCACTCTACTTGCAAAACTACTGTGCCATCACAGGATGACCATAGTCATTTCTCGAAATCAAGACACACTAACAGTTCTCTAAAACATTCTGTATAAACCTATCCATAGCTACTGTAGATAAGTGCACTCCATCCCTTGCATAAAGGTATGGAAATGTGGGCACAGTTTTGTACCTTCCCACCTGCAGACTCCATAAAGGTGTGTATTGACATGTTGACCACCCTACAAGCCATCTCAATCACTGCTGGATCCCTCACATGCTGCCACCTCTGAGATTATACTATGTGTAACTAAATCAGTACTACACCTGGTCAGCACTGGAACACAAATCAGAGGTCATCCTTCATCTAGCAAATCAGACATGGTAATTTCACTAACCACAAGTCATTACCACCCAAGTAGATGTCCAGCACCCCAGAAAGGCCTTACTCCTGGGCCTCTGACATGACCCATGGCACAAAGTTTTTCCACCTGCTTCCTTGGTGCTCCACCCATTATACCTGTTTGACTTTGTGGGACCAGGAAGAAGTTAACACCTCCCGGCATCATCTGCTCCCTTCTGGCTTCCCAGTGTATAATAGAGTGGCCACAAATCAACTCTTGCCTTAAGTGGGGTATACCACCTGTCAAGAAACAGAAAGAAAGTTACAGCATATGAGGATGTAACCATCCTTTAAAGACCTGTGACCTCCATTGTCCAAATGCCTGTATCTGAGCGCCTGACAACACTATTGCCCTTGTATTTATGGCTGCCCCAGTTCAAAAGGAATGTGTATTAGACTCCTCTGAGTTTAAACCCAACCCTTCCATGGCCCTGCCAAGAATATGTCTAAACTGAAATACTGTCAACAGGTTTCTAGTTTCGTGATGAAAGTACAGGCACCCCCAGGTATCTGAGCTATGTATTTCTGCAGTATTGCCATTACATCCCATGTGGTCACTAAGGGTGCCCACATGTTGCACCAACACCCAAATGCAAACAATCCATTTTACTTTTACATCTGCAAAAACTCACCTTTGGCACACCTTTGGTTGTCAAGGCAACTTCTTCAAATGCCAAGACCACCTCTGTTTTCACTGTCTTGTTTGGCTGCACCAACTCTGATACCCTGAAGGCAGCACAGAAGGTCACAAAAAAGTAATCCTAGACAGTATGATTTCCAGTCTGGGTAAGCATACATTCTCCAACTCATCCCAAACCTTCTCAGGTAGGCTAGTGCTAATTGGTCAATGGTGATCAGCCCACTTATTCAACTCTCTTGCCAATCCTTCTGCCAATTTGCAAAGCTGAAATGCTTGCATGTTGTCAAAACCTGACACCTTTGAAAGCTATGATTTTCCTGCCAGGTGTTGGCATACTACTGCAGGTGTGACCCTTCCTGTTTCTTCTGCTGCACATACTGGCATACCTGGTCCACTGGTATGGAACATTTGTTTTTCCACACCTGTCTTTCCCTGACAATCAAGAAACCTTCAAACCCCCTTTTGTATGCAGCCCTCGTGCCTGGAGCTGATGCATTCTTTATCGGCTCATGGGCTTCTGGATTACCAGTTCCCAGAGGAATGCTGGGACTGCTCTGGAGTGCTCCTACACCCTGGGTGACAGTTGCTAAACTCTGCCACTATAACAGAGAAAAAGCATAAGCACTAACGTTATCTGCCCCAGGCATGTGCAGTGCCCTAAAATAGATGTTTAACATTAAGCATTTTAAAACAAAAACTCTCATCAAATCTCCCATTGACCCATCCTTCAGCTGCCAGTTTATGATGTGTACTATACCAATATTGCCCAGCCTGAAAATCAACTTTTTATTCAAAAACTGTTCACCCATCCCCAGAGCGCCACCACAACCAGGAAGAATTCCAATAAGGAAACAATCTTTGTTAACCCAATGTCTCAACAGCTAGATGGCCACTGCTCAGTGCTCCATGCTGCATGGAAATACACCCTGAAGTCTAAGCCCATGACGTGTCCACGTAGAATTCCATTTCCTGGCTGATGATAGCAGTCAGCTAGATTGATACAGCATTATAGCAGTGCAAAAAGGCCGTCCCTAGTGACAAATCCTCCTTCATACCCTCCATCACCTAGAATCTATGATGTGGTTTGCAGCAACCTGCCCCTATCTTCGCCATTCTACGCAGGAATGTTCTTCCCATTGAGATTATTTTGCACGTAAAATTCAGTTGCCCCAACATTTGTAACTCTCTCAGTGCAATTTTATGTGCCCCCAACACTTTGCAAATAAGTCCAACAAGGCCTGCACCTTGTTCTCTGGCAATCAAGACACCATGGTCTATGTATCAATCTCTATTCCCAGGAATGACAGCACTGTGCATGGACCTTCTGTCTTGGCCTTTGTCAGTGGAACCCCAAAATATACAAACACTTCCTGTAAAACCTTCAGTAGGTACTAACGTTCCTGGTGCCTTCCTTTCCTACAAACAAGAAGTCATCCAAAAATTGAACCACATCTATTCACTCTACATGGATTGTTACCCCACTGCAAAAATGTATGAAATGATCAAACACTGAACACTCTATGGGTATGAATCTGTCTACACAGTACTGCCCTTGAAACATCATCCCTAGTAAATCTCTATCCCCTTTGCACACTGGCAATAGCTGAAATACTAACTCAGTGTCAACCTTTGTCAGTACTACCCTCTATCCTGCCACCCTCACTACTTCTGCTGCCCTGTCAAATAAAGTATATGACACGACTGTAAAACATGGATCAGTGTAGTCACTGACCGAATACCCCTCTGAATACGACAGGTGGGTTATCAATCTGAACTCCCCCTTGGCTTTCCTGGAAACTAGTCCAATTGGGGATACTCCCAATAATGGTGAGGATGGCAAGGGAAAGGGACCACTGAACCTTCCTGTTCTCAGCTCCTTGGCTAACTTTTCTCTGACCATGTCTAGGCAGTCCCTGGCAGATTTCAGTTCTCAGCTTCATATTTGCTGACATGGGCACTCATATGGGATTTGAAAACCTGTGGAGAACCTTTTCACCAGAGGTGAGCATCTGCTTCATCTGATAATGGAGAAGCCATGGCCTAATTCAGTCCACCCATATTGTCATTGGGAGGCCAGTTTTACCACTTCCAAAATGGCTGTGAGGCAGTGCCTCCTTGTTTACACTGCATAAATGGATGGAGCTGCCTGCAGGACATGCATTCATGCTTGAATCTGCACTGTTCCATCTTACACAAGCTTTGAATACATTTGTAACAAAACCCTGTTCTGGCCCCTCCCTGGGCTGAAAACCCTTGTCCTTCTCTATTTGGGGAAGGGGTCCTCCTGACTGAGAAACCAGTATCCATGTGCTGTACTTGTCCACGCTGCATGGCCCACACCAGTGTCATGTCCAATGCTTCCCAATATCGGGTAGGGTTAACTTGTTTATATTGACAGTACTTGTCATCATGCTCCAACCGCCAGTACCAAAGCTTGTTCACATGCTTGGCCATGATCCTGCTGTAATAATTCTACAGCCCATGCACCTTTTCTGGGGCCCCCTGTTGAATTGTACCTGCAAATATGGCAAATGTCACAGCCCAATTCTCACATGTGCAGTGGATTTGCACCTGTCCTCTGATCTCAACCACTTCATTTTTATCCTTTTCCTCCTTGCTCTCAGTGTGCTCACTAGACTGATTAAGGAGGAAAAATATCGCTACATACACCTCCCCCTATAAAAATCTGCAACCTCACTTTTCAGTCAGGTGCAACCCAATTGGTTATCCCAAGCTTATAAAGCTGGCTATGGGGGAAGTAGGCCCTGCATGAGGGCCCACCAAGTGACCCCCAATCCCTGCTACTGGCCCTCAGACCCCATTGAAAGGTGCACTGTTCCTGCACATGGTGAGGGAGGGACTATGGAAGGGGCAACCACTAGGACCTCTACTTCCAGTTCTGGTGCTCCGCCACCATTCTCAGAGGCACGGATGCCAAGGACTGTGGCTGAAGGCCTCCTACATCTGGGGCATTCTTTCCTACATAAGTAAGGAGCCTGTCAAGTCTCTGTTCCAATGCCAACACTGAATGCCTGACTACAGACTCCCCTGCCCCCTGGGCTGGTAGACTGGTTCCCTTTCTATCAGCACAATTGTTCTTGCAAGCCTGCATAGCTATGAATGTGAATGGGCTTCATCTGTCTGTGACCTTCCTACTCCAGGCCAGCCCATCAAGACACTTACCTCTTACTCCTCCCCTCTTGGGGGAAGGGCCAGTAACTGGGTCCTTACTGATCCCCCTGGTGTGGGGATCCACTGGACATCACCTGTACTGCCCCCCATGAGCCGCTGGTCTGACTTGCAGGGTGGCTCCTCCCCCCCGCCGATCTTGGACCTTTTTGCTGCTGGATCCTACCTATGGTATACCCATCAAATGTCTTTTCTGGTAGCTCCTTCATCTGATCTGGACTCCATTCCCCAAAATTAGGCCTACCTTGCTCCATGCCGGCTGGTGCTACAGGTGACCTCTGCTGCCTTGAGGCTTGTGCTGTCTTCTTACCTAGCATTCTCTTGGCCACCATCTTCTTGGCCACCAACTTCCACAGTATAGTCACCCTTTTCTTCCCTATTACCTTGTTCACTAATGGCTGGGGTGCCATACCAGACCCTGTAGGTTCCCCGATGTGATAGATATTGCAGGAGGAGTTGGATGCACCATAAGACCCGAAGGGTCTTCTCCTGCTGAATTTCCAAACTTCCCACTCCAATGCAGCAAACAAGTCTACCACCAGGCCTTGCCTCTTGCCTGCACCAGTGCCTGTAACTGTCTTTCAAATTCTGCCATACCCCTCTTCTCCATCACTTTTCTTGCACCCAGCATCATGTCCTCCTCACCAGCTGAAAGAAATAAACCACAGACAGCCTGCCACTATATCCTAGATTTTTATGCTAGCAGGGATATGGTGTGTAAAATATTTAATTAGTTACACGATGATATTATTCACTTCTCTTTATCTTCTGTTTTTTTTTTTTAATGTATACATATATCTACAAAACTAATATTAGTAATAAGCCAGACTCACAGGGAGAGGGTCTTGCCACAGCAGTTCGGCTTTCAACTAATGCTTCCCCACTCATAGCCCCTTCTGCTTTCCCCACTATCATCATCAGTCAGCATTCACTGTGCATGAGCCCTACTAGTGACCAGCTGGGATTCCTTTCCTTGTGCTGTCCCCAGCTCCCCAGTGGCTTGTTATCCTGAAGACATCTTGCTTATTATTATTAGTATTAGTGCTATCATTATTTTATTACTTATTAATTTATTTACTTACTTACACCTGCACGATTCCTACAACATCAACATGCCTGACAATCAATCTGCATTCCTAAATGCTTGCCCCACACTGGCCTGCCATTATGGCAATATCCTTGTTTCGCTTTAGTTTTTTTCCTGCTGCATGACCTGTAAAAAAACTCCCTACCTAGTCCCCCTCCCCACTGCATGGCTCTGCTGTGCCTAGCAACAACTTTACTGTGAACATCCAATCTACACAGCACTATAGTGCAGAAGATAGCATTCTGCATATGCATGCTACCACATCAGTTGGATGGCTACTGCCATCCACAGAATGGTGACCACACATGCGCATCATGATCCCTGGCCAGAAATCAGCCATGCACAAAATGGTGCCAAGGCATTCACGGTGCAGTCCCCATCCACATGCAGCATCCACCCACGTGAATTATTTCACTGCACAGGTTTTCCTGTAGCCCCTTCTATGAGACTGAACCTACCCAAGCTCTGCCAATTCAGGCATCAATGTCACAGTGATAAGTCTGACATCCTGGAGCAAGTGTGCCTGTGTGAAACCCTGGATCCTCCATAACCCCAGTGCCATCCCCATGGCAACCAGACTCTATTCCTCTCCCACACTACAATCAGTGCTTGTGGGGATTGCATGTTTTTCTGTAGCCACATTATTAGAATTATAAAAGAAGTGCCCCAGGCATGAAAGTAAAATCATATCACCATAAAGTTATTGCTTTAAGAGCTGCAATGGGATTTTGAAGCATTATTTCTATCAACAATGACTTTTGATAGTTCCTGCAGGATTTCTGGACCCACATGTCTGTCAAATACGAAAACACAAGTAATCAAATTGCTATTGCCATGCTACTTCTATAATCTCATTGCAGAATATGATTAACTTTTATAGCTAAAACCCAATTCACATTCTCCTCAAACCATCATTCGGGAACATCAGCCTCATTTGCACTGAAACAATACATTTCCTAAATCGACTATTCAAAATAATGAATCAGGAACAAGGCATAATAAATCATGTTTGTCCAGCTATGAGAGGAAAAACCATGTGGTCAGAATGAAACAGATATCATTTTCTGATCTTAGTTGATCTTAAAACTTTACAGTGTCTACATGCTCACACCTGCTCTGACTCCTGAGATGGTCCATGAGGACCCTCCTCCCATGCTGTCTAGTGAGGCTGAGCTTAGAACTGTATTCTACCTCGCCTGCTGCACCCACCTGCCATCTGGTCCGTGTGCTTTACAGGAGACTCCAACACCCACTAGGGCCTGCCTTCTTGTAAGTTAAATTACTAATTATTATTATTTTTTTAAATACAAATTGCCTGACTCTGCCTCCCAGTTCTTGCATGCACTGGACCAAAACACCATGATCTCTTTCCTCCCATGCCCTAAATGTCTGGGTACTGGAGATGGGGCATTCCCAGCAATTTAGCTTGTTGCTCCACTCTCCTCCGAATTTTTATTTTATTTTTTAATCCCCTCCTGGCATTCACACATCACATTCTTTGTTCCAACTGCCTAACACCCTGCCAATTACAGTGGGACCAAATTGCATTGCTCACCCAATCTGGACATAGTGCAGATTGGGGGAAAAAGCTGCACTAGTGGACATAGTGCAGATTACTCACCCAATCTGCATTATGTCCGCTAGTGCTAAAGTTCTGCTGCTAATGCAACAACTAATTTCGAGTGGAGGGAGGGATTCCCCCATACCTTCACCCTAGATGAAATCTAAACCAGCCAGAACAGATGGACCAAATGGTACAAACCACACTGACTGGTCCTGCTGGAACAGCTGAATTCCAGCAAGTTGAGCCCAGTCCAGTTTACTATTACCATTTTGATCCCGGTCCAGAAGTCTGGTTCTGGCAGTCTGAATTTTGCCAAGCCCCTTGAATGACTTTTACCAGGAAAGGCCTACTAAGCCATAATTGCTTATTTCCAGAGGCATCCTGGGAGGAAGAAGGTACAAAGGAGACAAATTCTGCATGCTGGGGGTACAGTGTAATGGACCCATGTGGCTGTGCCTACACACATGTATGTCCAGGAGACTTCTGGGGGAAGCATGGACCCCAGATTCTAGTGCCTTCTCTGTCCTATGGACTGTTGAGTTCCTTGATTTACAGCCCCGGCACCTATTGCACCAAACTTTGAGCAGAGCCTATAAAGAGAGAACTGAGCTGGAGGGAGGGAGGGATATCTGGTGGAGGACTCACGTAGAAGAAACCTGATGTGCTGGGAGTGGGTGTAAGCTGTGCCATCTCAGGCCTAAAAAGTGGCAAGCTAACTGTTAAGAGAGCTCTGAGTTCCAGAGCGAAAGGGAGCAGCAACTGCATCCAATCTGGGAAGAACACAACACTGAAGACCCAGTGCAGAGCAATAGATTGATGACTGCTGATCCAGGTCTCATAACAGGCCCTACAGCATGGTGTTGGGCTACTATCGACCTAAGGTTTTGGAAGTTGGGACATGTGTGGGTCTTTCCAGGGCCTCAGCAGTTCAGGGAGTGTGGAAGGAGGCCAGAGGAGCTGGTGGCCATTGCCAAAAGTGGACGGTTCAGCATGGAGTGGGGAAAGGAAGACATCCTGCATTGTAGATGCCCTGGGAGAGCAGTAGTCCTGAGGTCTGCTGAATCAGGAGGAATATTCTGGGTCTGGGAACTGTAAGTATGCCACAGTGCGGCACTGTTTCAAGAGACACCAGCTCTTGCATCATAATGCTTTGCTAATTAGATTACAAATAGAGTACCACACACTGAGGGTTTTTTTTTGCCACTGAGGCAATTGCATGGCCTGTGGGGACTGGGGAATTGAGCATGTTGCTTTGCTTAAAGTGCACTGATGCAAGCCAACCCACAGCAACATCTATGGGCCTTAACACACCAATTTTACACCTGCAGTACTTAGGGACAGAGTTAATGGAGTTTGCAATCGGGTCTATTTAAATCCTGGTACCAGGTGTGAAGGGGCATATCTGGCCTGCCTAGAAGGTCACCTAAAAAGGCTGTGATTAAATATTTATGGCTGCACTAATTCTTTTCTTTCCAGGCTACTGTCTTTAATAAACCTGTGCTTTACTGTTAAACTTGATCTGCTTATTGAGGAGTAAAGAAATGAGTGGTTTCCTTACTGAACCAAGCAAGATTCGAGGCCCTTGAGGCTCAGTTGATTGGAGTTTATTCAGCACTCGAACCCAAACCTCGTTTTACCATACAACACCAGTTTACCAAAGGTGGCAGCAGCACCACATGAATGACTCAGGCACATCTTGCTGTGAGATCCATCACAATATTTTACTTTTAAAGGTACTAATGGCTTTGCAAACAGCCACCATCTAACCACCTACCTTTCATGAGGCAGTTAATTCGGCTCACCACAAAGCAATCTTCCCTGGACAGGAACATGCTGCTTTGGTCCACCTGGCTACAAGAAGCCATGTCCACTCTCAATAACTGCATAAGAGCATAACACGCTTCTTATGTGCTCCAACTGGTGTGATGTCTCTAAATTCGTAGAAAATATTTCATTCCTTTTATTGTGGCTATGTCCTTAATCTTCCCCTCCCAAAAATGCTCTTAAAACATGATTGCACACATTAATGTGCACAGTTCACATCAAACACTGTCACACATAAGTAAGCGATTATACACAATAGGGTGTGCGTTAGACAGTTCTAACACATCACTAGGGGGTATAGTGAGGCATAAGGCTGCAAGCTGATTGCCTTCATCCCCCCCAGTAATGCATTAGAACTGTCTAACACGGGGATGTTACTAGCGCTTCAACATGACAACAGCATAATTCTTGGCTCTCCATCTCAGACCTCCCAATCTAACAATATCCTTTATCTTCCAACATGTTTTCTGCAACACAACTTGGACTAACTACCAAGGGAGATGCCACCAGACAAGAGGGAAGAAAATCTTTTGTCACTGCACTTCATAAAAGTTAAAAATCAGCTGAAGATCCCAGTGCTAGTTTGGGCCTGACAAGGCACAGTATGCAGCACAATTTTATGATGGTGTCGTTCCAGCCATTGAACAAGATTGAAGCAATATTTGCCCAAGTGCTGACTGAGTTAAAAGACATAACTAGGGTCTGGACACAATTCTAAACAAATTATGCTCCTACAAGAATGAGCCACAATTACTGAACAAAAGCAGCAAACTAACGATGATGTTTGCCATGATTTCAAGGCCCGACTGAGCCAACAGGAATGGACTATAAGACTCCTGCAAGACAAAATTGACAACATCAAGAACTGTAGCAGATGCAACAATTTAAGATTCATTGGATTCCCAGAAAAAGTAGGACTGGGTGACTGCTCAGCCCTTCTTGCCCACACTCTCCAGCAACTCCTTATACTCACAGGTGATTCTAAGTTTAATATGGAGTGAGCCACAGGTCCCTTGCTCCTATGCCAAAACCTGGAGACAGACCTAGGTTGATAATGGCCCATTTCTTTCACTTTCCAGCAAAGGAAGATCTCCTCAGAAGAGCTCGTGAACTCTGGATCCTTGAATTGCAAAGCCAGAAAATCATGATTTTCTCTGACTACTACAGAGAGCTCACTAACCATAGACAGGAGTATACGGCTGTCAGGGAATCCCTCTATAGAACAGGAGCCCCCATTATGCAATGGTACCTGGCACAGATGAAAATCATGGTTCAAGAGACCCCCTCCAGCTCTTCAACACTCCAGAGGCTGCCATGGAATTCATAAAAAGCAATGGCCCAAAGTGGTCAGCTCTGGCAATCCCAAAATGCAACCCAGAGAAGAGGACAACCATCCATCTGGCCCCAGGGAACCAACTCAAAAAGACCACTGAATAAAACATATGGTTGCAGCAGCCCAAAAACAAAGCAAGCAGCACCATCGGAGCAAATGAAGACAATCCAAAAGGCCCTCCCAAAAACACACCGCTCGTTTCCAGAAGCTAAAGCCCTAGTCCAGTAATGGATGATGATAATGAGCAGCCTGCAGTGTTAATGGGGAATAGCTATGCCACATTGGATAATCTTCCTCTCCCCCAAGATTAGAGCACTGACCTCTGCAATACCATCAACAACCTCCATTTCTACCATACCTCCAGACCCTCCCTCATGGGTCACAGTTGTGAACAAAGACACTGCTGCACCACAGCCCTACACCACTACCAGCCTGGCTGTGGATCACCCTCTCACTCCACTGAACAGTGCAACCACGAAAGATGGGCAGCCTCCCACCTGAACTCCAACTGTGAGTATTGACGTTGTTATCTTCTAGCCGGTTCCGAAGCAGAAACAGAGGAGGGATGACCCAGCTGGTAATTCATTCCCTTTTATGGCCTGTTATATTTTGACTCTCTCCATCCAGAGAGGCATCAATTCGTAGGAGTCTACTAGGCCAGGGGTCACCCAGCACCACTGTCGGTTAAGAGGGGCGCAGGAGAGTTTGCTTCTACACTCTTCCCACCTCATTCAGCTTGCTATTTCCTAAGGCAGCCCAAGTACAGTTATATAAAAACAGAATGTGCCCTACAATGTTTGGGGAATTTTCTGTTAGTGTTGTGTTTTTTTATTTCAGGTTGCAATATCACTGTATTGTTTTGGCTACTATAGACAAGGTGACGACCCTGTTGATTACAAGCCACCACTAAGGATTGGCTACTTTTGCTGACATCTCTCTGGCAAGGCTTCATTTTGGATAAGGTTTTCCAGACCTTGATTGCCCTGTGATTGTACTGGACAAACTGCAGATGGAAAGGTTGTTTTCTGGCTTTTGGTACCCCTTGCAGGCTCTGAAATAGGTCCAGGCAGTCCAGGGGCAGAACACCCCCTTATGTTTATTTTGTTACATATACTGCAAAGTACCTTAGTCTATATTTATTTACATAGTTAGTTTTTGTTAACCGGGTAGGTGCACTAGCCATGAAATGACTATTTTCAGTCATGATCCGGGAGAGTACAACAATCAAAGACAGGTACTTAGCATGAGTACAATGAAATTACAATAGTATAGGTCAAAACAGTCAGCAGCAATGAATACACGCAGCCAGGACAATAACAATCAATGACATTCACATAACATTTTTAGGCAAAAAAACCTACACAGTCTAGAAGGAGATGCTACAACATAGCAGCAAAGAAATATTGTTCAAATTAGTCACGATGAAGGTTCAAATAGGCAGCGAAACAAGGCAAGGGCAAATTCCTGACTGGGCAGGATGTATTATCACGACCTCCAAGACAAGACTCAGGTGTGGGGGGTTGTGGTAGATTAGCCCTTGAGGAGATAGTAAGGGTAAGAAGTGCAATGAGGTAGGGAGGTGAAAATTAGGCCAGGAAGCATCTGGCGGGTGGATGGATTAAGGAGGATTAAAAGAAGTGCAGAGATCAGCAAGGGATAGATGGAGGCACAGATCCTTTTTGAAGTTGTCATGGGATACGGATATTCAAAGTGCTTGGGGGAGAGAGTTCCAAAGCTTAGGAGCAGAGTGATTGAAGGCAACAAAGCCTTTTGCTGTTTTACATCTAGGTACATTCAGCAGGGATTTATCTACTGAGCACAGTCTATAAGCTGAGGTTTGAGGTACCAGCAATGTTGTGAGCACTGAAGGGGTCTGGTTTCTGAGTATAGAGTCAATCAGGGAGCCAAGAGAGTATTGACAGCAAGCTGACGGGGATAATCAGCCCAGGTCCCTGTACAGTTGGCAGTGCTGCTTAAGCCGTGGTGATGAGGAGGCATATCGACAGATATTATTATAAGTGACATCCCACTTATGAAGGATGGTTTTATGTGCAGCAGCAAAGGTCAGCATGCTGTAGGTGAGGGCAGGGAGTAATATGCCTCTGGCAATGGCAGAGGGAGTCAGCATGGAACAGGACTTGTAAGTGACCCCTAGTTTAGCATTCACTGCCTTGAAGGCAGATTGTATATGCAGGTTGAAGTCCAGGGATTAGTCCAGAAGAATTCCCAGGTACTTAAAAGATGTAACACATTCTATTTGTGTGCCACTGTGGTCTTGCACCAACAGGGGAGTTTGACATGTCTTAAGTTTAGAGGCAGATCGAAGTAACATTGTTTGGGTTTTCTTAGCATTAAGTACAAGCTCAGAGTGGACAAGGCAATGGGACGTGATGGCATACATCCCAGGGTACTAAAGGAGCTAAGAGTGGATCTAGCAGAGCCATTATCAGAACTGTTTAGTGAGTTACTGACTAACAGGGAAAGGATCACAGATCTCTAGGTAGACGATCACCTGGGGGCCAGTGACCATCACATGGTATGAAAGCAAAACAAAATGGTTATATTAAATGCATGCTCAAAATAGAAAATAGAGTTAAAAATCTATGTTTCGACCTTAGGTCTTCTTCAGGAAATATCTAAAAGAGAAAAAAACATATCTAAAAGAGAAAAAAACAAAGTTAGTGTAGTATGGTTCACTTTGGCCACTACAACTACATCATCCCATTCCAAGGCAAAAATATGGGTCTTCAGAAGAGCTGACTTTGATAAGATGGCCAACAGAGTTAAGCTAGCCCTGGCAAAAAGAAATACAGGTGAGGGGGTACAGGCAAAGAGGGTAAGGATTAAGGATGCAAAACTTGAAGCAACATCCCATTGTGTTAGAGAGAAAAGGAAGTGCAAAAGAAGGAAACCACTTTGGTTCTCAAAAACAATAGCAAAAAAGGTCAGATCCAAAAGACTGGCCTTCAGGAAATATAAGGGAACACAGCAGGATGAAGATAGACAGGCATACCAAACTTCCCTAAGGGAAGCAGGGAAGGCAATAAGGCAGGCAACGGCCCAAACCTAGGAAACACTAGCACAAACAGTAAAAGAAGGTGACAAGACTTTCTACAGGTACATTAGTGAAAGGAGAAAGTCCAGAGTGGGTAGTTCTAAGATCAAAGGAGATAAGGGGTCATGTGAGGAGGAGGACCATGTAAAAGCATCTATCCTAAATAGATACTTCTGCTCAGTTTTTACTGAAGATAAGGTAGGGCAGGGCCCACAGCTCAGCACCATGGACACAGGGGGGAGGGAGGTGAGCATTAGTCCCTTCACAAAAGAAAGGGTCCTACAAAAGCTTGATAAGCTCAGGGTGGACAAGGCAATGGGATCTGATGGCATACATCCCAGGGTACTAAAGGAGCTAAGGGTGGAACAAGCAGACCCATTATCAGAACTGTTTAGTGAGTCTCTGAGCACAGAAGAAGTCCCAGAAGACTGGAAAAGGGCTCATGTGATCCCGATCCACAAGAGTGGTAGCAGGGAGGAGGCAGGGAACTGCAGACCAGTCAGTCTTACCTCAGTAGTGGGCAAGATTATGGAGGCACTCCTTAAGGAAAGGATAGTGCAACATCTGGAATCCATAGGAGCACAGGATCCAAGACAGCATGGGTTTACAAAAGGAAGGTCCTGTCAAACTAGTCGCATAGATTTTTTTGACTGGGTAACCAGAGTGGTGGACCAAGAGAGAGCAGTTGATGTCGCCTACCTTGACTTCAGCAAAGTTTTCGATACTGTTCCACATAGAAGATTGATTAATAAGCTGGGTAGGCTCGGGGTGGGTCAGAAGTTGGTCAACTGGGTGGCAAACTGGTTGACGGGCAGAAAACAGAGAGTTGTGGTATACAGTCAGAAGAGATGCAATTCACAAGTGTGGTACCTCAGTGATCAGTGCTGAGGCCAGTCCTGTCTGTTTGCAGATGACACCAAGATCTGCAACAGGGTAGATGATCCAGATGGGGTGGGCAGAATGAGAAGAGATTTGGATAAACTAGCAAAATGATCAGAAGAGTGGCAACTGAGGTTTAATGCAAAGAAGTGCAATATCATGCACATAGGGAAGAGAAGCCCTGAAGCCACCTATAGGCTGGGTGGGGAGTTGCTGGCAGTCACAAGGGAAGAAAGAGACTTGGGCATCATCATCACTGATGACATGAAATCATCCAAGCAGACCACTAAAGCAGTAGGTAAGGCTAGGGGGATGTTAGGGTGTATTAGTAGGGATATCACAAGTGGGAAGAGGGAGGTAATAATCCCTCTTTACAAGACACTGGTTAGGCCCCATCTGGAGTACTGCATGCAGTGCTGGAGGCCACACCTTCCCAAGGACATTAACCAAATTGAGGCAGTCCAGAGAAGGGCAACGAAAATGGTGCAGGGACTGCATCAGAAAACATATGAGGACAGATTAACGGAGCTCAATATGTATATCCTAGAGCAAAGGAGGGAGAGATGTGATATGATCGAAACATTCAAACACCTTAAGGGCATTAACAAGGTGAAAGAGTCTAACATGTTTCAATATAGGAAAAATAGCAGGACAAGAGGACACAGCATGAGATTAGAGAGAGGCCAATTAAGGGGTAATTTGAGGAAGTTCTTTTTCACAGAAAGGGTGGTGGATGCATGGAACGGCCTACCTTAGGAAGTGGTTGATATGAATACTGTGCAGGGCTTCAAACAGGCTGGGGTAGTCATATGGGAGCACTACAGATGAGTATGAATTCATAGGTCATTGACAGAGCAAAGGCTGATGGCACATTTATAAGGTAGAAAAAGAAATGGTCAGACTGGATGGGCCTTGCGGTCCTTATCTGCTGTCAACCTTTATGTTTCTATGTTTATAAGCTTAAGTGCAGAAAGCCAATTTGGAGATTTGTGAAATCTGAAGAAAGGGATGCATTTATTCTGGCAACCTTATCAGAGCTTGAATAGAGTACAAGATCATCTGCATAGAGAATAGATGAGCATGAAAGAAAAACCTCATCTATGTCATTGATAAAAAGTGAGAAAAGAAGAGGTCCCAGAATAGAGCCCTGAGGAACCCCAATATTGATGGTAGCACTATCAGATAAAGAGGAGTTGAATTTCACAATTTGAGTTCTATTTGACAGATAGCTTCCATACTAAGCGACAACTGGGGGTGAAGATCAAAGGCCTTTGTAAGGTCTATAAAAACTGCCCCTGTCAGCTGGCCAGCATCTATACTGGTAAGAACATCGGTAGTGAATTTGAGAAGTGCTGTAGAGGTACTGTGTCCTTTATGGAAGCCATGTTGGGTGTCAGAGAGAAGACTGTAGTCAATAGTTTGATTTGCAACTAGTTTTTCCAGAATTTTACTTAGGACCAATAGGATGACTATAGGCCTGTAGTTATTAATCTCCTTGGGATCACCTTTTTTAAAGACAGGTGTCACAAGAGCATCTTCAAGAGGTCAGGAACTTGGCTATTAGAAAGAGACAAGGCAAAAATTCTAGCCAGAAGGGAGGTTATGTATGGTGCTGCTAGTTTCAGGAGCCGAGGCTTAAGTGTATCTGATCCAGAGCTAGTGTTGTCAGATACAGTCCATAATAGTTTTAAGACCTCAGTCCTTGCGATTGCCTTGAAGTAGAACGGGGGAATTTTAGACATTTGTTGGGAAGGACAGCTGGGAGTAGTGGACTGTGTTGATGTTGAAAGCAGAGAGACTGCCTGTGGAGATGGGAAGGCAGAGGTATACTGAGACAGGTCGGAGAACATTTGATTGAAGGAATTAGCAATGATGTTGGAGTGATTACAATGTACTCCATTTAATACCATGTCACTGGGGGTAGTTGACTGGGACACATCAAGAAAGGTCTTGACATGGGCCCAGAATTTCCTAGGGTATCCAGCAGACCCTATAACTACCTGCAAAATGCTGTAGCTTGGTGATTTCTGTTGAGAACATGGCAATCTAAAGGACCGGGTTAAAGGAAGCCTTAACACCCCAATAAATGGCAGCCAATTCCCAACTTCCTAAAATGAGGAAAGCATAGACTCAATATGCACATCAACAGCTGATGCTGTGATTTCTTACAGAGCCACCAGACTTGATCCCAGATCTGCTGTGGATTTCTGAAGCCAGAGGTGGGTATACCTACTTTTCTTTCCTTTGCAAGAGCTCTCCCCTTCTTCTTGCTATTTGTTTTGGCAGGTTATTCTTCTCTTGTAAGAGTGCTCCCTCTCTTCTTCTTGTTTGTTTTGGCAGGTTATGTCCCCGATTACATTTATGGCTTTCCCCGTTATTTGGATCGTCATTATCCTACCTTTTTGTTGTGGACTCCAGATAAGCTAGGCTATTCCTCAGGTATACGATTCACTTGAAAATTTCTTTGGAGCACTAGATAGCTGGTACATGGACACTGGACATAGCCATTTACAAGTTGGGCACATTCACACAATCATTAACTGGTGACTATTTCCATATATCACAGAAGATCAGCACGTTACAACAGCTCACGGGTACATGGGGCAAAGGGCTTGATACCAGACGCTGCAGGGCACTTGCACTCAGACTGCTAATATACCTGCTCCTAAATGTATGAACAAACAGCTAATCATAGAAGCCAGGCCATTGTACCAGCATAAATGCAAGCATGGGTATCTAATTTGATGCCCTACATTGGCCAAGCCACAAGCGGTTGAAATTAACAAGTTCTATGCTGTTTGTTGGAACCCTGCACTCATGCCACAATTTTAAATGAAATAATTAAGCTCATTTTAGAGTATGCATATGACAACTATCCCATGTGTGTGATGATGTACAAGTCATCTATCTTGCTGCATTTTAGCTGGATACCTCGATAACCATGTGAGGAGGACACCCAGACCGTTTAAATTGTTTACCACACTACTGTATATCATCAACTAGAAACCCTTCTGCCTGCATTTACCCTCAGTAAACCTGATAGGCAGGGACCCTGGTTTTCCATTTTTAACGGTAACACCGGTAACAATCACGGAATCCTGCTTGGTTTGCGGATTTTGGATTCTTGTACCGGTGCCTCACGGAAATTGCATGTCACTGCATAGACTGTCTAAGATTTCAGCATCTTTTTTAATTTGTTTTAATTTTCTCTTTCTATGTCCCCTTCTCACAACATCAGTCTCCACTTTTCAGAGATCCCTAGACTGGGTATCCCTTAGCTTCACCCCCAGGTAACGCTCATGAGCTCCTTTGGTCCTGCCCCTATCCTGCCTGGATTGTAGCCCCCCCAGGTGGGAAGGGAGGGGATCCCAGGTCACCCATCCACACTCCCTTAGTGTGTGTCGGGCAGCTCAGTGGGTTCCTCATGGAGCCTGGTTATGAAGTCTGGGGCACCTGGGTCCCTTCTGCCAGTGGCCAATGTGGGGTGATTGTTTCTGGTTTTCTGGTCTCTGTCCCTGAGGGCACCAGCACTAGAGGAGATCCAAGGAGGCAAGTCACATAGAGACATGCCACTGCTCCAGATCCTGGCTAGCATCCTCCGCTTCTGATCACGCTGCAGCACCATTGCATCACCACTCGTGGTCACACAGGTGGTGGTAAAGCAGCAGGACCTGCAGCCCACCCTCGCTGGAGGAGGAGAGCAATCCCCCAGGTGCTTGATCTTACTCCCCTGGCCAGATCTCCAGCAACCTGAGTTCCCTTCTGACCCTGGGTCGCTGGCATTGCAAACAGTACTACCATGGCGCACAGGCTCGACCCAGATTTCAGCATCTTAAAATGAATGCTGCTGTGCTTTGCATTCTTTCTGCTTTGCTGCATATAGAGTCAGTAAGGAAATCACCTGCACTGCTTTGTTGTAATCAGCCATTCAGTTTAACCACCCACGCCTAGTGGTTAGAGTAACAAACAGTAAATGAACTGGGTACATCCAGCAGACTTGGGTTTGATTCCCACAACCTCCACTTGCATACTGTGTGACTCCAAGCAAGTCACTTAACCTCCCCAGTGCTTCTAGGTCACTCCTGAAAACAGATGGTTCTTCCTAGTAGGCCTTACCTGCTTTACAAAGAATATAAAAAAAAAACACCAATATATGTTTACTACATCATAGACTAGTAGTCAGGGCACCATGTAATTTACCTGGGTTTTACTTGGGCTAAAATGATTTTGTGTAGGTAAAGATAAATGTTCAGATACATTTTATGTGTTTTATAAGCTTGTTTTTAGATTTTAGTCAGGTTTTTATTGTATTCTTTGCAAATAAGCATCTAAGTTGTAGCTTGCTAAGCATGGAGATCACTGTTACCAACTAGCTTATTCAAGTTTATAATCAGTAGGGCCATCAAAATCCTCAGTTGTTTGAATGAAAACTAGTCTGAATGAAAGTATGTTCACAAAGAAGAAACTGCCTTACTACCTATGAAAAGACTTCACAGTTAGCACCCCATTTAGGTGAATTGGATAATTTGCACCTTTTCTCCCACCTGCTGTTTCAGTCTCTGTGACAACAGAAAGTTTTCTGATAAACTGTTTCAACAAAAAGCAAATGTTAAGTATGTAAGTGTACTTATGTTTGGCCAGTGGATTTTGAAAGCACAGTCAATGACGTACAGAAGGTAAGACCCCAGGGGCTGTATGATGCTGGTGGGCAGAGTAGTGCTCAATTCACATCTGAACAAAGACATGAAAACTGGGAGACACCCTTTTCATGGACACCAAGTAAAAAGCATCCACATGTCTGGGAGATGCATAAATCCATTTGAACATCCTCCACTAATCACTTGTGGGTTTTTAGGTGAAGACACTTTATTTCAAAGAAGCAAATTCAAGCATTTTTTTGCTCCTCCTACCCTGGCAATTCACTCTTCAGGCCTGCAAGGCCCCCTACCACCGCTGCTGAGTCCCGACCACCATCCACTGCCCCTTACTGCTGTGCTACCAGGTAACCAGAAGTAACCCTTCATTGAGTGGCCCCACCCCTATGGGAGGCTACCAGGAGGAGAATTGTCCTAAAGAGCTTCCTGTGTATCCTTGGCATGGCAGGGTCAGAACTGGATACATGTCTGGGGCTTCCTGCTTATGGAGTGACCAACAGCTGTCCTTCCGTTGGTCAGCAGGTGTTTTCCCATTTTCTTGGGAGCGTGACAGGCCACATGATGTCAAGGCACAAGCCGACGTCTGTCACGACTCCCTCCTGCAGTAAGGGCTGACATGTTGTCGTGTCTCTGGCCTCCACCAGGGGCCAGCAAATGCTGAGCAGTGAACCCACCCTCCCTCATAGGAGAAGGTGAGTGGTCGTTGGACACTCAAGCCTTCACCCACCAGCTGGCCCTCCAACACCCAAGTCTGTTCCCTAACCCTGGTCAGCATTGTCACAGGCAGAAATCCAATTCAGGCAGTTAAATTATAGATAGGAAAAAAACAAAGGTAGTCCACCTTAGCGGTGATGGTTCAGATTAATTCACATCTGAATTCTAACAAGCAAAGAGACCAAGTCATTTGTAACTTGTGCATGGGGGATGTGGGTGTTGAAGAAAGAGGATCATAGTGCTGTCACTACTGCCATCACCCCAGAGGGATGTGGACTGCATTGTTGCTACTGCCATCACACCAAAGGGGTGGGGGCTGTAGTGCTTCTACCATCACCACTGGTGGATGGGGAATGTAGTACTGCTGCCGTCCCACCTCAGGGATGGGGGCCATAGTGCTGATACTGCCATCTCACCTGAGGATGGTGAACGTAGTACTGCTGCCATCACACCTAAGGGATGGGGGCCACAGTGCTGCTGCTTCTGTCACACCTGAGGGAGGGAAGTCAAAGTGCTTTTGCTGCTGCCATCACACCAGAGGGATGGGGATCATAGTGCTTTTGCTGCTGCTATCATACCAGAGGGATGGGGGCTGTAGTGTTGCTGCTGCCATCACATCTTGTACCTAAAATAACTTTACATTGGTACGAGGATGGAAGGATGTGTAATAGTGGAGGTCAAAATTGCTAAAATGCATGTTAGCAGAGTTAAAAATTGTTAAATAAAGTACACAAAACCAAACACCGGTAAAAACGGATTTTGGCTTAACAGACACCGGTGACAATATCGTTTTTCACAATGTGCAAAACGGAATATGCTCTTTCTCAATCCCAGTAAACCAGTGTCCCTGCTGATAGGGCTTCACTATAAGAAATCTTTTATGGCTCTATGGGTGTGATTTGGGGGCATTAGGACCCCTATATCTGTGTTTGGCAACCTTATAAAGGAACCCCTCTTGTAAGCAAACTTGTAGCAGGGATCATCTCCATGAAAGGATCTCTCTCTGGCTCATGCCCACACTCAGGGCAAAACAAGTGCCCCGCTGGGTAATATATGGTACTTAACTACAATACACCATGCCTTGGTCACAATGTCTGCCCAGCTGAAAATATGATGATTTTATAATGATGTATCATTAATGATATTTATCAGTTATGTTCAAAGATCAATGTTCAAGCTTCAAAAACCATCATTGTGATCATAATTAACAGTAATTATTAAACATCAATGTTTAATGGCCGACAAAAACAATGAAGTTATGGAAATGGTGATTGTAATTAATTATGATCTCATATCATCATGATTTTTCATGATTGCCTATGGTCAAGATTGCAGTAGTAAATTTAAGAAAAAAAATCTCTATTTTCTATACTTTGGAATTTATCTCATATTTTGACACCATTGTTAAAATGATCAGTTGTGATATTTCTTTTCTAGAAGCCCACTGTTTTCAGTTATATTGACACTGATACCTCACATCTTAGAGGAGTAAAAGAAGGCTCATATTAGTTTATATAGCTCCATTAGGTGGTTCTTTTTAAAGTCGTGGTGAGTACCTTAAAGTACCTGGTTTGTGTTCAAAACCTTTCCTAAAAGTCTGGAAACTAATACTGTCAATGAAAAATTAATTTAAAAATAGAAATTGCCATTGTTTTGGTCCATAAACTGTGCTCTTGAAATATGCAGATTAGGTATGCAAATTTATATACTATACCAGACATTGCTTGTACTCTTCCCCAATTCAGACCCCCAACCATACCTCTCACGTATCCCTCATTATGAGGGATATCCCTCATTTTTCCCCTTAAAATTGCTCTGTCCCTCATCCATCCCTCATGGAAAAGGTGCTGCCCACACAAAGGTGCTGCTGTAAATTCAGACTTTAAAGCAGAAACTCTTAATATTCTAAAACACTAAATCCAAAATAAACTTTGTACAAGTAAACACTATGGTTTTCACAGTGGTCTGAGCTTGTATCTCCATGTTTGAGGATGTGTCCCTCATTCTGAGGATCTGTGTCCCTCATTGCCCCTCATTTTGGGTGTCAAAAAATGTCCATGTCCCTCATTTCAGTGACGAAAGGTTGAGAGGTATGCCCCCAACTGCTAGCAAATAAGCCCCAACCCTTAACCACTGCACAGCTCCCACCACCAGTAATAGAGACCCCACCTTACCTATCTGTACAGCCACCTCACTATCAGTAAAGGAGCTCACACCCAATTCCCTTGTGCAGCCCACCCACTGACAGCAAAGGAACCCCTACCTCCAATTGCAACCCCCAGTATGAGCAAAGGATCCTTCACACCATCACCCTGTGCAGCATCACCACTGTCATTAGACGGACCCCATCCCAAGTCCCTTGGCACCCCTTGCCACTGCCAGCAAAGAAGCCACCACAACACCTCCATGTGCAGCCACCCAGTGTTGCAATCGAAGCCCCCATCCCAACACTATGTGGGGCTCCCCACTTCCAGCAAGGAACACCAACTGCACCACACTGTGCAGCCCCTCAACTGCCAGAAAAGGAGCCCCCACATCACCACCTGGCACAGTCCACCTCCACACCAAGCCACTGTGCATCCCCATCCCTTGAAACTAAAGAAACAATACAATAATTCACCATGCAGCCCATTCTCATTCCAATAAATAATCCCCCACCCCACCTCACTGTACTGCCTAATTACCAAAAAAAGAGACCCATTCTGACTACCTGTGCAGTTCTCCCCTGAACTGCAAAAAAGGCCCTACCACAACATACAGTGCAGCCTCACTTCAGTGTCACCAAATGATTCCCCACATCACTGTGAAGCCCCCGTTCACTGTCGGTAAATTATCCACCACACTGTTGTGCAACCCCTTTCTAGCAGAGAAACTTCCAACTACCTGTGTAGCCCCCAACTGCCAGGGCATGAACCTACTCGGAACCTTAGTGTGCAGTACCCTACTGCTAGCAAAAGACAGCCCATTCCACCTCACTGTGCAGCCCCATCCACTGTTAGCAAAGGAGCTACCATATCAGCTCCCTGTGCAGCCCTACCCCACTGCCAAGTCCAGTGAGACACTTGCTGTGAACAACAGTGTGGGTTGGGTGCCGAGGAATGGCAGCCAGCCCAAGCATACACATGTTTCAGAAACTCAGCACTCCTGAGGCAAATATGCAGCCACAAATCATAACAATCACTCAAATAACTGCAAAATAAAGAATTTGTTTGTGGCTATACGTAGAGCAGTGGCAACACCAGTAACCCCAGTGCTTTGGCAAACCACCTTCATCCGGTGGTGTGATTACAACACAAGACAAGTACCACTTGATACAACCCCACAGAATTAATAACAGGTGAAAATAACGAAAATTACAATTAAATCAGAATAGTTACAACTGAATCAAAATAGAAAAAAGTGAGTATATCTGACCATGAAATTAAGCTTAATTATAGCATGCAGTGTAATTCAAAATTAATTTCTATCTAATACAGATTTTTTTAAAAAGAAACACTACTTTTTTTTTAGCTAAGCCCGTCAGCGGAGAGGCAGGGCATCCATTTGCAATGCCAATGACCTGGGTTCAGAAATGGACTTGAGTCATTGGAGGGCCAGCTGGGGAGAGAAGAACTGAGCATCCTAGAGACTGCTCTCCTTCTCTGGGGGGGGTAGGAGGGGTATAGTGTCTGGCACACCATGGAGCTCTGGCAGAGGCTGAGGGAATTCATGGTGCCAGTACCATCACCTGAGGGGGGTGGACGGACGTAGGAAGTCATTGCAAGTCCCCGGCCCCAGACACTGCTGCAAGTCATAACAATTCTGGCCCTCGAGCATGATGCCCTGTTCTGCCGCCATCCCTGCTGCCAAGAGTGTCTGATGGAGGGATCCCTCTCCCATGGCCCCACCCAGGAGGTTAAGCCTGGGCATGGAGGAGGTGGCGTGTGGACAGGGCTGAGCTCCATTTGGGGGGGTGATCCCTCCCAAAAAAAAAGAAACACTACTTTTAACAATAATGACATGCTCATAAAGTCACAGACATTAATTCTTTAACTCAAAATCTGGGCAGATTTATTGATCACTTTCTTCAGAAATGTGTTGTATTATTACCATCTTCTATTAAGGATCAAGGATATCTCAAATGTTCTAAGAAAGTTTGATGCCTACTCATGAAATGAGAAATGAGATATGGATTACAAATGATGTAGAAGCATTATATACCTCTATCCACCATAATTTAGGCATTAAAGCATGCGGGTATTTTTGGAGAATCATTTGCAACACTGTGAGTTACCCATAAAACTTATTTTGTCATCCTTGAAATTTGTTCTTACACATAATGCATTCGAATTTGAGGGTGACCACTACTGACAGATATGTGGGACCACAATGGGGGCTTCTATGGTTCTTGCATATGCAAATTTATTCATTAGCTTGTGGGAGGAGGTTTGCATTTTTAATGCAGTCATCAACCCTTTCCTTGGCAAAATAAAAAAATGACATTGCTTTATTGATGACACTATTTGTGTTTGGAGCAGGGACTTTGAGGAAGTGAAAGCTTTCATCAACTGGCTTAATATGAATGAATACAACTTACATTTTACATACACAGCCAGTGGTAGGAGCATTGATTATTTGGATTTGACACTTTTTGCACCCATTGAGCTTGATGGTAACATAACAACAAGATGCCTTAGTAGTGCTAGGTTCTGGAATGTATGCACCATTGCCAGCATGGGAGCCCCACACCTCTGCCCTGTGCAGCCCACACCCCTGGCAGTAAAGGAGGTCCCAGCGTAACTATACAACACCCTACCAGCAAAGGTGCCTCAATCTACCCGTATATGCAGTCCCACTCCTAACCACCAGCAAAGGAATCCACACCACTCCTTCCTGTGCAACCCCAGAACTGTCAGCAATGGATTCCACACTGTGCATCACAGTGCACTCCACCACCACTGCCAGCAAAGGTTCATCCACCCCACCTCACTGTGAAGCTCCCTCTCCTACTACTGAAAAGGAATATCTACCCACTTCACTGTGCAGTCCCCCACTAGCAGCAAAGCAGCCCACACGTAACCTCCCTGTGCACCCCCCACTATCACTGAGAAGATACTACTCCACTTACCTATGCAGCCTCCTCCTCACTGCCAACTACATCTGCAGGGGCTATAAAACAAATGCAATGAAGCCTCTTTTATCTGAAAATTTGCAAATTATGTTTTGCAGCATACTCAGTGCAGCTTTGGAAAACACATACTGTACATTCATTGAAGAGTTTAAAAAATCACAATGAGTAAGGATAGAAAAGCAAGAGGATAACTGTAGACAAAAGCCTGAAATGTGCAAGAGTCTGTGAAAGCTACACAGTGAAATACAGTGTATACTACAGCGCACGCACACACACACACACACACACACACACACACACACACACACACACACACACACGCACACACACACACACACAATCATCAGTAAACTGTTCAAATGAATTTCTGAACATACTGCATTTGCTTGCTTCTCAGGAACCAATCTCCTGCAGTACAGTCATAGTGGGACTGGTGTTACCTACGTCCTAGTTCACAAACTCAAGATTGAAAATCAGAGCTCCCTCATCCTTGTTCAACAGAAAATACAGTCTCGCTATGTGCAAGGCTGGGGTTTCAGTGCTTTCTTGGTAACATGCATATTCTGTACTTCAACAGTGCTGATCTTATAGATAATTTCTACAAAGATTTAGGCAAACATTGGTGCCTATGCACCAATAGGGGATAAGGTACACACCAAAGGTGCGTACCCTACCCATGTAGCTCCGTGGCCCTGGACAGGCACAGGTTACACAATATGCACTACTGCATGCACCCATGGGGCACCTGTCTGTGTCTCACCCACCCCAGCATGCAGGACATGCAGGGTGGCCAGGGAAGGAGTAGCAGACCCAGGCAGGCATCTGATCGGATGCCCATCCTGGCTTCCTAAGTGGATCACTTGTGCAGCAAGGTGCAGATCCAGGTGAATACATAGCTCCCGCAGGCACCCGGACTTGCACTGCTATGCTCCTGTGTCCAGCAGTCTCCTGCTCGATACTAGCCTGTGTGACTGCACCTGCCCAGTGCACAAATGTCCCCCCAGCAGCACCACCACCCCATGGCTGAATGCAACCTCCCACACATCTGTCCCATCCCTGTATGTTCCAGTGAATCCTCCCCAAACACAGGTCTGCTCCAACTCCTTTAGTTCCAATCATACCCCTTCAAACACATGTCTGCTTCGACCCCATTAGTTCCAATCATATCCCCCCACAACAAGTCAGCCCCATTCCCGGTGTAGTATACATCATCCCCCTCCCCGCACACACACAGAGGTGCCCCAGTCAACATTACCCTGACCCCAAACCTGAAAACACTGCAGCAACATTGGTGGCCAGTGGCCTCCCCACTCTCCAGGGCACCAACAACACCACCCCCCAGTCCCCGTACCTACCAGTCTGTGCTACAGCTCAGGAAAGCCAGTGGCACAGCCCTCTGAACACCTCCTCGGCTGCTGGTCATCCAAGTGATGCTGGGGGTGTGTTTCTATGTATAAGCATTGTACTCCCTGCATCACTTGGATGACCGGCAGCTGAGGAAGTGTGTGGAGGGCTGTGCTTCAGACCATCCTGAGCCACACCACCGACTGGCAGGTACGGGGACTGGGGAGGTGGGATCGGATCAGTGTCACAGGGGGTGGGGGGGTACACTGTTCAACAATGTTGCTGCAGGGTCTGGGTTTGGGGGTCAGGGTAATACTGGTGCCAAGCCAATGAAGGGTTATTAGCTCATAAGTACAGTAAAAAAATAAATAAATTAACAAGTGGGTAGCACCTGAGGAATCAGCAAAAAAAAAAATCCTTATGCCATTAAATTCTTTGTGGTTTTTAACGTAGTTGAGACAGGCAGTGGACTCATAGTCTGCTCATAATCTGCTTTCTCATACTGATTTCATAAACTTTGGTCCTTCCTTCCCTTGTCAATTTGCTCTGCCTCTTTGGCTTTCGCTTTAATGTCTGCCCTTCATGACTTTTCTTCTCCCTCCTGTAGCTCTCCTTGATTCACTTCCCCCAACTATTTTTTCCTTGGCAATCTCTTTCTTTCATTACCTGCACATATGTTATTCTGATTTGTCTTGATCATTCTCCATGATATATTGCATTTGCAGTATATTGTTTTCCTTGTCCTGTACCCCAGGACACATCTAGAAATGAGCTGTTATCATCTCAGTGTGTCTTTCCTGGCGAAACATTTGAGATAAAGAAACAGTAGGGTCAATAAGGATTTGAGGCATGGGGTAATGGGACAGGACAGGGAAACAATCACCCCACCAGAACAGTGGGTTGGGAGGTGATGTAATATAGTGAGGACAGACCACTTGCTCGAACTCCTGAATCAACAGAGGTATGGCAAAGCCATCCGCCAATCGGAACGCGAGCGCCTTTCTCAGGCCGGCTCCGAATGGCTCGCAATCCCTTTCTACTTTCCAAATGAAAATTGGGCAAAAAGGAGCCATTTGAACTGTATTAAGTGTGAATTTTTTGGCTGTAACTGTTGCTTTATCTACAAGCTTACTGCGCTATTGTTTAAATTCTTTTAAAGCCTATTGCTATATGTTTTTTCTCAAGACCAAGTGATTACAGCCCCCTCCTTGCCTTTGTAGTGCAGCTGCAACTCAGACCTTGGGGTGCCAAGGAAATCGCTCCCCTTTGTTTTATGTGTTTTCTTGACTGGTTTGCTCTGTATTTTTTTATTTATTTATGCAATTGTTTCACCAGGAAAGGCACACTAAGCAAAACGATGCTCGTCTCCCGGTGCGACCTGGGGGAAGAGTACATAGGGAGGATAAGACACGGGTTATCACATGACAATAAACAGTTATGCAGAAGAGAGTGGAATACTCGATTACCACATACAGTCAGCTAAAAGCATATACCGGAGGAATACATACATATATACATACATGCATACAATTTACAGTACAGATTATATATAAGCCAGCTTCCAGGGATAGGGCGATGCTGCTGGTCAGACAGAGGAATTTGGGGGGGGCATAATTTATTGGGTGCAGGTACAGTTTACCATGAGATATTTTGCCAGTGCAGTTGAAAGGGAATGGGTAGAAGAAGAGTGATGAATTTGTGGGGGAAGGCATTCCAGAGTTTTGGGAATTGGTGAGAGAAGGCTGTTTGTCCGGCAGAGGTCTTTCGTCTGGGAATATTCAGTAGCCGGGTGTCAAGGGACCGGAGGGCATGAGTGGGGATGGGGGCCAACAACAGTAGGGAGGAGAGGTAGGAGGGGAAGGTGCTACGCCATAATTTAGAGACAAATTTGAAGCAGTGCAGTTGTCTGCAATTTTTGAGGGATGGAAAGGTGAGGCAGGAGAGGTCACAGTGGTGGGTATGGGGGGCATCAAGGGCGAAGCGGCAGAAAGCTTTGAATAGGGGGTCTAGTTTAGATAAGATGAATTTTGGTGCAGCACTGTAGACTATGTCACAGTAATCAAATGAAGGGAGGATCATCTTCTGCACTAGTTCACGTCTAGCCGAAAGGGGGAGGCTGGAGCGGTTCCTGTAAAGGGAGCCTAGCTTGGGGCGTAGTTTTTTTAAGATTGCATCAATGTGGTCAGAGACCAATATAAATAGCCTCCATTTTCTCTCCTTCTCTAGCTGAGAACCCTCCAGGGCTCCCAGCTCATCTGCTGCAGGAGACACGGCTGATGGCCATCAGCGCTTCCATAGCCACCGCTCGACACCACTTGCTCGGACTCCTGAATCAACAGAGGTACGGCAAAGCCACTTTTTTCGCCACCAGCCCACCCTCCCCTCTTGGATCTTACTATAATAGAACATCTTGCCCCGCCCAACACTGTCATAGGTTCATCCTTCTGCCTATCCTATACTCTTTCCCTTTAGACGTATCCTCTGGCCAGTTTCGCACAAGCCCACCTTACCTAGTGGTGAGGGATCATGAAAATCATTTACCCCAGTCAGTTTTTCTGCTTACCTCGTATGAAGTGTTACCTAGGAGGGAAATCCTACTTCCTTGCAGTAAGCTTTTAGGTGGCTGTGCCGATAGGCTTATTCGCCCTGCCATACGAAGACATTGATATCTGCATCCTCCAGCTAGATCTGCGCTGTGCAGTGATCTTTGGAACATATAACCGGGTGAGCTTATCTTTTTGCAACTCACCCCTCTGACACCATATATGGTAATGATGACAGTCTTCATATGACTCCATCTCCTTACTAGCCTATGTATGGTACCCTATGTACTATACCCATCAGGTAAAACTGACTCCAATGAGGAGTCGTGCCCTCTACCCCAAGACTTACGTATCAAGTCATTGTATAGCTTGTGCTGTACCTCCACACCTCTGCACCTACATCAACTTGAAGGACCCCTTCAAGATGGGACCAGTACCTCGTTACCTATACAAGGTGTATCACTTCATCCTCCCAATATTGACACCAGTTGGTGCTATACAGCAAGGGTTCTAGGCTATGCATCCCTAGGACAACACAGTGGGAAATTTAGGACCCTGCACCCTTGCACTGAAACCCAAACTAGTCGTAGAAGGACTAGAGCCTTCAAATTATCTATCGCTGCCTTGAGGAAAATTGTGCTTCTCCTACTATTGTGCTCAGGCAATGTTGAACTCAATCCTGGTCCTACAAAAGCCCTCTCATCTCCATCAAAACTCACAAGGCTTAAAGGAATTAGCTTTATGTATGTTAATGCTTGCAATCTTTTAAAGAAATTCACCTCAATCCAGGCCTAAGTCACCCACACTGAACCAAATGTACTTTGGTTTCAGAATCTTGGCTTCGGCCATCCATTCCTGATAGGGAGGTTAACATTCCTAGCTACCTGCTGTTCAGAGCCGATAGGCAGACTAAGGGCGGTGGAGTAGCCATCTATGTTAAGGACAAATTCATGGTCTCCAACCTCGACTCCTCCTCTGCTGCAAATGGATTTGAATGCCTGTTCCTCAAAATTGAAATATCTCCATCAATGACTTTCTGTGTCATAGGATGTTACAGACCTCCATCAGCAGGGTCTCAGCTTCTGTCCCATCTCTCAACTATCATGGGCTCTGGTACTCTTGAAACAATTATACTAGGGGATGTTAACTATGACTGGCTGTCCAAGGCCTCGTTACCTCTTAAGTCCTTCCGTGATTCTCACAAGCTCTTACAACTTATTGTTGAACCAACATGCACTAACAAGAAAAACCCCATGAACAGCACCTTATTGGTTGTTCTTCTTGTAAGTAAACCGCATTCCTTTTCCCACACTGGAATCTTTTCTGTGGATGTTAGTGATCACTGCTTCATTGCTGGTGTAAGAACTGACTCCAAACCTACTTCTGTATCTAAGTTCTCCACTAAAAGGTCCAGACGGAACTTTGATCCTCTTGCATACCTCAATGAACTAAAAGACTCCTTGCATTTGCAGAGTTCTTACCTAGCTAAATCAGTGAGTATGGCATATGATATCTTCCATGAAATTGTAACAAGTGCACTAAACAACCATGCTCCCCTGGTAAAAGCCCATATAAAGGCTAGAACATGTCATTGGTTTACCGCTGACCTTAAGGCTGCATTATTAAAAAGAGATCATCTTTGGAAAAAAGCTTGCAAATCACACTCAGCTGAAGACTTGTGTCATTTCAGGACAGCCAGATACTCCTGTACTAAGTTGGTCAGAGAGGCCAAGGCCAACTTCTACTGCTCAGAGCAAGACTCCACCTCGAAATGTCCTACCAAATTCTGGTCCACAATAAAAGAATTGTCTGGTCACTCATCAGGAAATGTGCTTCCCTCAAAAACTACCTCTGACAATGTTATAATCAATGATAGAAAGGAGATCCTGTAGACTTTCAACAACCACTTTGCCACTGCAGGCCTAGCATTCGACAATTCACCTGCAAGCATGCTACACTCTCAGATTAGTGCACAGCTCCCAGAACCTAGTACCACTAATGCAGTCTTTTCCTTCTCACCCACCTCCTTGAAAGAAGTCGAAGATCTTCTCCTACAAATGGACACTAAGAAAACTGCTGGTGCTGACTCCTTTGACCCCTACTTCCTAAAGATTGCATACCATATCCTTACTGTACCCATCACACTCCAATTTAACCTGTCCTTATCACAAGGGACTCTTCCCCATCTTTGGAAAATTGCTCATGTCATTCCTCTGTTTAAATCAGGGGATCCCTGTGATCTAAATAACTATAGGCTGATTTCTCTCCTCCCCATACTGTCAAAACTTTTGGAAAAAATTGTGAATGCCCAGTTGAGAACTTTCCTAGACAATGTGAATCTTCTAAACCCTATGCAGTCTGGTTTCAGAGCTAAGCGTAGTACTGTTATGGCTCTGGCAAAAGTAACTAAAGACTGGTAACGTGATTTAGAGAACAAAAAATTTGTCTGTGCCATTTTCCTGGACCTTAGCAAGGCCTTCAACACCGTCGACCACTGCCTGCTCCTTTCTGCATTAAAAATGATAGGCCTGGACTCAACCTCCTTGACCTGGTTCCATGATTACCTTACTGATAGGCAGCAGCAGGTTAAGGCTGAAGGGGAGCTTTCCCCACTCAGACCATTAAAAAGAGGTGTTCCTTAGGGATCCATCTTGGGGCCATTACTGTTTGCTATTTATATCAACAGCATAGACGTCGGCATCAAGGAGGCAAGCATTCACCTGTTTGCAGATGATATGGTGCTTTATATAAGTTGTGCATCACCTGAAGCTGCTTGTGGAGACCTGCAAACTGACTTCAGTATTCTGCAGAGCCAGCTCCTTAGCAAAAAACTATTACTTAACACCAAGAAAACAAAAGCAATGCTATTCTCACTAGCTAATCATACGGCATATCCTACTATTGTTGGTTCCTTACCTCCTATCCCCACTTTATTAGGAGAAAATCTGGAATTTGTAATGAAATTCAAGTACTTGGGGTCTGCCTTGACCATAAACTCTCCTTTGCAGAACATATAGAGGAGCTGCTGAAGAAACTGAGGCAGAGGCTTGGCCTCTTCTTTAGGATAAACTGCCTCCTGACCTTAGATGCCAAAAGACAGCTAGTCCAATCCACGTTCCTTTCCTTAACTGATTATGCTGACTATCTATAGCCAGTGAACTGCCTCCTACCTTGGAAAATTAGACATACTGTATCACAGAGCTCTGAGATTTATAACTGGCCTTCCCTTTTCCACCCATCACTGTTCTTTATATGCAGCTGTGGGGTGGACCTCTCTTCAGCATAAGCATAATAAAAATGTGGCTGTCTGGACATTCAGAGCTATCACCAACAAACTTCCACAGTACATTGCTGATTGTCTACCTCTAAGTTTGATGGGCAACTATGCTTTGAGAAGCTATTCTCTGATTTCCATGAAAGTGCCGAGGGCCAGCACACGCTTTGGAAGAGCTCCCATAGGCTTTGTGCTGCCCTCACTCTGGAACAAGTTACAGAAATTACTGAAATTAAGCACCCTTGCTAGTCTTGCTGTGTTCAAGACCTTGTATGCCAAAAATGTTTACGGAACTATGCAACTGTTTCCATCGCCCCTAGTAGCCTGGTTGTTGCCTTCTACTCACCACCGTCTGACTCACCATAAAATCTTAGCCTGGACCTAATCGATCATCAAAATTATTCCTTGTACTGCTTTTTTACTCACCCCTCCTATCCTGTTCCCTTCTTTTTTTTTTCTTTATATCTCCCAGCCTGTCAACTTAGCATTCCTAGTAGTATACTGTCCCTGTATCTTTCTCACCCATGCCAGTCTTCTACCCTTACCTCCCGCCAGTTTCAATATCTGAGGTTCTCTCTGAATATGCTATGAATATGAATATGAATATTATGAATATGAAGGCAATGAATATGTATGCTAACTTTTACCTAATACTATTTACTGTGCAGCGTGTGTGTCTGTCTTATATATAACTACACCTGTTTATTTTTTAAATGTATTTTTTTTTTGACCTTGTGAAATGCAGGTCCACCTTGTAAATGAGCTTGCTCAATGGTGTTGGCCTGGATAAATAAAGACTTGATTAATTGATTGATTGAACCTTGGGTCTCCTTCTGCCATTAAATTCTATGTTTCTATGAATAAAAACTAATACTAATGGACTGCAACACTGTAATTAAGAATGTAACAAAGGAGCAGAAAGCCAGAACAGCAGCAGAAGCAGTGAAAAACAAAAAAATTTCTTGTAATATGCTGAATAAATAATGTTCTTCTTTTTTTCACCAAAGAGTCCCCAGTGGTCATATAGAAATACAGAATCTGCCAGCAGAAAAGGACCACTTGACCTACCCAGTCTGCTCAGATGGTCTCTGCCTAGTCTACCTCCACAGATCCTAACTGGTCTCTACTGACTGATCTCTTCTTACAAATAAAGCCTTAATAACTGTCTATTTTCAATGGAAATTCCAACGTAATACAATTGCAGGTTCTCTTACCCTCCTTTTTAATACTTCCTTAAGGGAAGGTAAAACTATACCATAATGGAGAGAGGCTTTGGTCACTCCAATTTATAAAGGAGGTAATAAATCTGAAGTTAGTAATTATCGTCCAATTAATCTCACTTCCATCATAGGTAAAATCATAGACAGACTATTACAAAAGCGTATAACTGAGTGTATTAATGACTCAGGATCAGTTGACACCACACAACATGGATTCTTAACAGGAAGATCATGTCTTTCTAATATGATCCAGTTCTTTGAACCAGTCAGTGCCTCACTAGATAAAGGCATATATGTTGATGTTATTTTCCGGGACTTTGCCAAGGCATTTGGCATAGTGCCCCACAGAGTGCTCCCCTACAAAGAATAAGGTTGCATCCAAATATTATCAGCTGGGTACAGTTGTGGCTTGAAGACTGCTGTCAGAAAGTATCAGTTAAAGGAAACTTATCTGACTGGGGAAAGGTAACGAGTGATGTGCCCCAAGGGTCAGTGTTAGGACCAATTTTGTTTAACATCAAGGTGGCCACAATGTCAGTCTCTGACAATGCTTGGTTAAGCAAGTATACAGATGACTGCAAGATTGGGGGCTTTGTTACCTCAGAAGCTGATAGTGTACAGTTACAACAACAACTTGATACGTTAACTGACTGGGCAAAGGAAAATAAAATGTCATTTAATAAAAGTAAATACAGAGTTATGCCTTTTGGTAAGAAAATTGTCAGTTTGTCTATAAATTAAATAACATTACATTACAGAGTTCAGTGGACGAAAAAGATTTAGGAATAATGATTACTAACTCAATATAATTTGATAGCAATTGCTTTATTATAGCTAAAAAATGCCATATGATCGTAGGATCAATTTTAGAAATATAAAGCGTAGGAAAGCAGAAGTAATTGTGCCACTATATACCAGCTTGGTGTGACCACACCTGGAGTACTGCTCCCAATTTGCTGCCCCTGCTACTATAAAAAGAAAGAAAAGGATAGAAGATGTTCAGAGGAAAATCACTAGAAAAGTCCATTCCCTACAACATTTCAATTATAAGGACAGATTGAATAAATGAAATATGTTTTTTCACCAACAATAGGCAAATTAGAGGAGATCTATGCCTAATATATAAGATGATAAAAGATGAATATATGTGTGAGACAATTGGGATTACAAGATACGAAACCTCTAGAACTACACATAGCAATCATTATAAAACCAAGGGTGAAAAACAAGACATCCAGAAGGAGTAAGTTCTTCATTCTGAGTACTTACACTGTGGAACTCACTTCTACAGCATGTGGCTAATAGTAAAAACATGATAGCGTTCAAAAATAGACTAGATGCACATATGGGATCCAAAAAACATGAATTCCATTTATGACGAATATGAGTGGTGAGTTCTATAAAAGGCCTAATGGGTTTCTTGAACTTGAAAAATACACCTATGGACCTATGAATAAGCACCTTGAAATTCCTATGAAACAACTATGATTTAAGCCTAATGAACAAGGAATGAATATGTAAGGAAATGTAGGCTTGCATTGGTAGTGTCATAGGAAGTAATACATGACCTGAAAAATGGAATCCTAATGATTTGCATATGTTATTTCTAAAATTAGTGTCTTTTAGGACTCACATTCTTCTTATGAATAAGTCCTTGATAGTCTGTTTTCAATGGTAATTTCAATGTATTACAGTTGGAATAATACCTTGGAAATCCTATGGAACTAACATGACTAAAGCATAATGAATAAGGAAGGTATACATCAGGAAATAATGTGGATTTGCATTGTTAGCTCTATAGGAAGTAATACATGATCAGAAAAAAAAATCCTAATAGTTTTACATAGGCTCATTCCAAAAATGAAAGTGGCTCTTCTCAGGATTTTCGCAGTCCTCACAGTCCTCCACAAACTCCACTCTCTAGCTCCAGCTCCAAACTCCCTTCTAGCCCCATCCTTGAATCCCTTGGTCCACACGTCTCCTGTGGACACCTTCTTGCTCAACTGAGCTCCTTCAGACTCTTAATATTTCGTTCAATATGTGATTCTGTAATATATCCAGAGAGGCAATGCAAATCAGCACACAATATTATCAGCCAACCACTTTACAAGAACATCGCTTAACTGCAAAACATAATCTTCGTGATCTTACAAATGCTTATCTGAAAATGAGATTCTACCATGACTACCATGTTTTTGTGACTACATTCATAATACAGTTATGTATTACATGACAATTCAAATGTAACACAATTGGAATAAACCTTGTAAATTCTAAGGCACACATATGACTTAATCATAATGAATAATGCTATAACAAGGAAATAACAAGTTCTTTGCATTAATTCATATGGCAATCATGCCTTAATTACAGTGTAATTACAGTGGAAGTGGCACTACTTATTGTACAGTGTTACCAGGTTAGGCACTCAGAAGTGGTAAAAGAAACATTTTTTGCTAGAAACTCAAAGAATTAGCTCTCTGGCACAAAAGTGAAAAGCAGGAACTCCACCTTTCATGCAGTAGAAATGTATGTGCCCCCTGCTCTAATGCATGCAACTGTGGGATGCTGTGCAAAAAAAAAAATCATCCCTCTGACATCACAGTGCAGAGCAAAGTACCCTGAGTTGGTTTGTGCATCCTTTAATGTACTGCACTATTTGCTCAAACAGTTAGCCACATAGTGCATACGTGCAGGGCAAGAGACCTGCCACAGACCCAGTAGTAATGTACTGTCTGCCCCTTATCCCTTTGAAAACATAAATAAATAAACAGAATAGGGTAATCTTTAAGATGTTGAAATGAAATATGTATTTTTCTGTACAAAACTACAAAATCATACTGCCTTAAATTCATATTCCTATTCTGGAGATCATACATGAGCTCTTATCTGTTTTAAGTGTCTGTGGATTGAGGTTCAAAGAATGTCTCTTCTTTGCACATTACATGGAATATATTTACATAAGTACACATACCAACAATTGGGCCTGGTCTATAGGAACTGGCATTGCTTTAATTATACTATGAAAAGCTATCCCCTTGAATATGTGAAGGTAGCATGTTGAGTGACAGCCACTTCATGCACCTATGCTAAGCATGCTAATAGTAACATACAGCAGCCATTTTAGGTTTATTCTTGGCTGCAGCCATTAGACTCCCCCTGTGATTTACCTTTAAAATTACAACTACTCATATTGGAAAGGTGGTGTGAGCTACACAGGGCCTGCTTCACTTACAGATATGTGCATGATTTGTATCCCAGCAACCTTAATGAATTCCTCACCTGAGTTGTCAGTGTCTACAAGATGACATGTTAGGTCAGAGAGATTCTAATTAATCCCAAGGACCAAGTGATCCATAGGAAAAGGGCATTCTCATACTGTGAACCCTCCAGCTGGTACATATTCCCTGAAAATATTAAGGCAGAGTGATAGCACTAGGCACTGAAGTCCCATATTAACATGACAGGTACAACATGAAGGGCCACACTACAAGCTTCCACACTGCCTCAATGTGCCTCACCCTTTCAAGGATGAAACTGTATGGTTGTCCATGTTATGGAGCTATGACATTGCCTATTGTGTTATGCAAGTACAGGAGCCACAGAGACTTTGAGGGGCATTCCTGCAAGCATCTTGCAAGTGTATTTGTAGTAAGCAGACTCTGGGCTTCATGTAGTATGATTGCTTCCATCTACAGTGCTATTAAAACTTGCTTGTTAAGAATGCCTTTTCCTATGGATCACTTGGTCCTTGGGATGTGACCTAACATGTCAACTGAAGTGACAACACTATATTGTAGGGAACTGGTGATACTTAAATGGTGGGGAACTGTTAATTGCTGGCCAGTGGGAAAGTGTTTATTTGTACTTGTGGGAAACTGCGGATTCTGGCCAGTGGGAAGTGTTTGATTCTATTTGTGGGGTATTTATGGAGTGTTCTCTATGCTGGGGAATTATTTATGGAGCTTTAGGTTACTGTTAGCTCTCTCCAGTCCCAACCTTATTTCCCCTCGCAGGCTCACAACTGCCAAAATTTGGCAGCTTTTCAAACTACTTCTCAATTTTTTTTCTTTCTCTGGGGTATTTGTGGAGTCTTCTCTATGCTGGGGAATAATTTATGAAGCTTTAGGTTACTGTCAGTTCTCTCCAGTCCCAACCTTAATTCCGCCCACAGGCCCGCAACTGCTGAAATCTGGCAGTTTTTCAAACTCCTTCTCGTTTCTTTTTTTTTCTTTCTCTGTCCACTAGTGCCAAGTGCAGCTTCTGGGTGTGAAGTATTGGTGCCAGCTAAATTACCCCTTCCCTCAGCTGTCTGCTTTTCACCCATGCCCTATGATTTAGCAGCATTCAGCCCATTGTCTCAACCCCCACCCTCCTTTTAGAGTGATTACAGGCCTTTTTTTGTGGCAGTAATTTAAGTTCTGCCATCTCCCTTTCTCTGCAGGTAGCCCATGCCTGGGCTCGACCTCACCCCTGTGCCATGGCTTCACAAGCTGCCCAGCTGCTCCACAGCCTCTGACCTGCTGTCTGAAGCTAATCAGCAGGTGAGACTCTCAACCATGCTGGGGGAGAAAACTGGAGCCGTGACTGGTCAAAAGTCCTCATCTCAGCAGCCGATTGGTGGCTGCAGCTATGGCCTGGATTCCTATTGGTTGTTCCCGGAACTTAGCTGTTGTAGCTGAGTTGCTAGGACTTCAGGGACTCTCGCTCGATTTTGAGCTCAAATTTTATCCTGTCCACCCTCCCCCACCCCTGCCACTCTTTAAATATGCTTGCTCCCCACCCCTCATCAGAATGGCTCACTTATTGGTTCCCACAGTTGCCCAATCCGAACCCTACCTATCATGGCATCTTCACCACAGTAGGGGTAACTACTGTCCTTATCAGTGCTGATGCACCGTGACTATCTTATGATAATCGCAAAATGTTGGCCTTAACTCTTCTACTATGCTGCCTTTTAGGCTTATTCCCTGGTACATCTCACAAGTTTTATAGACCTTCCATGACATTCACTCCTCAGCAGTTATGGGTGCTCTTGGACAATACTAAGCCCCTCTCCAATTTACTGCTACCAAAGTTGGTAAATGTTCCCTTTACTATGGAACCCACCTGCCCTGGCCACATAACAGATCCCTGTCTTAATAAACACCACTGGTTCTTATTGTCACTCATATGCACATGCATTCTCTCCACTAGGACCCTACTGTATGCATTCTTCCGTCTCTCGGCTTGCCAAGTGCCCCCTTCAACTAATTCTCCTACCTGATTTCTTAACAGGGGCAGAACATGGCTTTCTGCTTGTTACTTCTCGCTATAAAAAAACTGCTCCTGTTACTACTTATCTGTGCGGGCAATGTTGAGCTAAACCCGGGACCTCCCCTTCCCATTTCTCCTCCCGCAAACTGCCTCAATTAAAGGGGTTATCCTTTATGCATATAAATGCTTGCAGCCTACTACAAAAACTTGATGCTATCCAAACCTGGACCAACCACTCTATGCCTGACAGTTTAGTGATTACTGAAACGTGGTTGAGACCCAACACTCAGGACCTCGAGGTCAACATTCCCTTGTATAACGTATTTAGAATGGATAGGTTGTCTAGGGGTGGGGGGTAGCTATCTACGTTCGTGATATATTCATCACTTCCATAGTTGATTTGACCACATCCTCAAAGGAATTTGGGTGCCTAATCTTAAAGCTCCAGCTCTCTCAGTCAGTCTCTCTTTGCATTATCGGGTGTTATAGACCCCCATCGGCTGGCTTCACTCGATTGAAATACATAAGTGATATTTCAGGCACAGTGTCCTCAGAAGTTACTATTCTGGGTGATCTTAACCTGGATTGGCTTTCCTTAGTTTCAAAACCATCGAAAGATCTTTGTGATACCTTTGGGTGTACTCAGATTATTAATGAAGTCACCAGTCCTAACATTAAAAATCCTGAATGTAGCACTTTACTGGACCTAATCTTAGTGAGCAAGCCCCACCTCTTCACACACTTTGAGTTATTTTTTAATGATCTTAGTGATCATTGTGCCATTGCTTATGTGAGATCGGTGCACAAAATAGCATCATCTTCAAAGTATGTTTCCAAGAGATGTAGGTGGAATTTCAACCCCAATACATTCCTTTTTGGCCTCCAGTATGCAAACTGGCAGAAGTACTACCTTGTACCCTCAGTGTCTGAAGCACATGAGGCTCTCCAAGCCATATTAATTGGGGCCATAAATAAACATGACCCCCTTGTCAAAAGTTGAACCAAAAGGAAATCCTGCCCCTGGCTCATGGCAAGCCTAAAAGTGGCATTATGGCAAAGGGATGCACTTTGGAGAAGGGCAAGAAAGTCGAAACTAGCTGCGGACTGGACTGCTTTCAGAACCTCTAGAAATCAATGTACTAAACTAATTAGATCTGCAAAATAAAACTATTTCCACTCAGAACTTAATACATCTACCAACTTTTCAAGTAAGTTCTGGAAAACCTTAAACGAGGTCGAAGGCCATAGATCAACTAGCACATTCCCACCTAAAATCACTACCGGTGACATTTCTACTGTTGACAAACATGTTACACTTGACCTTCTTAACAACCACTTTGTAACAGCAGGGATGGCTTTTGACCCCTCTCATGTAAATACCCTCAGGTCTCAGCTATGCAGTCAGAGCCCTGAATGCCCTAAACTGGACCCTCGCATTCAAAACAATATCTTCTCATTCTGTCCTGTCTCCATTAAGGGAGGCAGTATAGCGCAGTGGTTTAAGGCTCTGAGCTGCAAATCTGGTGATATCCAGCAGACCAGACCTGGGTTTGAATCCCACAGCTTCCACTTGCATACTGTGTGACCCTGAGCAAGTCACTTAACTTCCCTGTGCTCCCAGGTTGCTCCTATAAAAAAGCTTTCAGCTTAGTGTGCCACTCCTGGTTAAACAACTAAAAAAAAAAAAACAAGTCGAGGATCTACTCCTGTAACTAGACCCAAAGAAAAGTGTAGGTGCTGATTTGATCAAGCTATACTTCCTAAAACTGGCCTATTTTGTTTTGATGCCCCCAATTACCCATCTTTTCAACATGTCCCTATTGCAAGGCACTCTCCCTATGATTTGAAAGTCAGCATACATCATCCCCCTGTTTAAATCCAGTGACTCCTGTGACCTAAACAACTATCAACCTATTTCCCTGCTCCCAGTCCTGTCCAAACTATTGGAGAAGGTAGTTAATGCACAGCTTAGATTGCACTTGGAAAACTATAACTTGCTAAATACGGCACAGTCGGGTTTCTGTCCCCACCACAGTACCATCACAGCATTAGCTAAGGTTATGAACGATTGGCAGATCGTTCTAGATGCCAGACATTATGTGTTCACCTTGTTTCTTTACCTTAGCAAGGCTTTTGACACGGTGGATCACAGCCTACTACCGGGTGTCCATAAAAAATATAGTGGTGGACAACCTGGTGTTAAAATGGTTCTCCAACTACCTTACGGACAGACACCAACAGATTAAGGCAGATGGTGACCTGTCTCCAATGAAAATACTGTTAAGAGGGCATGCCCCAAAGGTCCATCCTTGGCCCGCTTCTTTGCTTGCTATAAAAATCATATAGATACTGGTATCAAGTCTGCGAATACCCATCTATTTGCCAATGATACAGTACTTTACATCGATAGACCGACACCTGAGTCAGCCTGTAATGACCTTCAAAGTGATTTTGATGTCCTACAGAAAAATGTATTGCATTTGAAGCTGCTACTTGTCTCCGTCAGTCCTCCCTCCCTTCCAAAAATAACTCCCAGAGCATGGTTCCTCGGGTAATCACTCTTCTGGGTGAGACCCTGGAATCTGTAGTGAAATTCAAATACTTGGGTATTTGGATAGACTCTAAGCTGTCTTTCCTTGACCACATAGAGGAGCTATCTAAGAAACTGAAATAAAGACTCTTCTTTCGTAAGAAGTACTTACTGACCATGGAGGCAGAAAACTATTAGTCCAAACTACTTTCAAGCCACTTCTGGACTACGCTGACTTCCTGTATGGACATAGTACCAGTGCGGCCATCTCTAAACTTGATACCCCTTACCATAGAGTGCTCAGATTTATCTCTGGTGTTCCTTATTCCACTCACCACTGCACACTCTATTCTTCCATATGCTGGAGCTCTCTCAGCTTCAGGAGGCAGAAGAATGCTGTCTTATGGACCTACAAAGTCATCATCCATAAGCTGCCGCAGTAGTTCTCAGATTGGCAACCTATTTGTTCCCCTGGTAGCTACCCACTGAGAAGCCTTACCTATATATCCCACATTATCCCTAAGGTCAGATCGCACTTCGGTAGAGCTGCTATAAGCCATGTCCTCCTTGTTCTTTGGAACAATGTTCAGAAATCACTATGGATCACTACTCCTGTGACATTGTCTCTCTTCAAAGCCCTGTTCCTGAGGTCCTTCTCAGAGGTATGCATTTGCTTCAAGTAAGGGTCACAACATTGCTTCATGCCATAGTTCTCTGACATGACAATCTTCCTCCCTATGGGCTTCCCTTCCCATAACTTATAATCATACAGATCAACACTTCTTCCATTAACACCATTATCCAATGGTCCTCCTCCCCATAGCCCCCTGTCATTCTCTGCCAGCTCCCTTACCCCTGCACACTTGCTCCCTACCTCCTCTTTAACCTCCCCCCATGCTCAGCTCCTCTTCTTCTCCCTTTCCTTATCCTTCATGCTGTACGAAACAGACTGAACCTTTGCTAGTTGGAGCTCATTTGTGTTAATTAACATTCTGTATAATTGCTCAACGTTTAGAAGGTTGCTTCCAATGATACTTTCACAAGTTGTTGACCTACTGATTGCACCTTGTCCTGTTCTTGTTTCACCCTCCTTGCATGCTGTACATATGTAACCTAATTGTCTTGCTGATGTAAATCTACAAACCTGGAGATTAATTGCAAATCAATTAATAATGCCTGTATTAGAATATGGAAATGTGGTGCATAATTTTGCAGGTCAAACACATTTAAATAAATTAGTCATATCATATAATTGATTGGCAAGATTTGTCCTGAACTGTAGCTATAATACTCATCATTGCATTTTGTATAAAGACCTAAACTGGGACAGTTTATCAGTATGATTTAAAAAACAATATTCAATATTTATCTATAAAATAATAAATGGGATGATTGATGGAAACATGGAATTGCCGTCTGTTAGTAAATATTATCCATATCTTTTAAGGGATGTAAAGTATAGAGGTTACACTTTTCCAAAAACTAATACAAGATATGGTATTATGACACTTGAGGCTCAGACTGCAAATATTTGAAATAAATTCCCCCTGAATTAAGGAAAGCAACTAAACTATCCCAGTTTAAATTAGGATTGAGCCCTGTATTTTATGATAAATGTAATTGTTTCTAAAATGTGGATAAATGTGTTAGTTGATGGTCTGATTGAAGATTTCTGTCTTGTATAATGTCAAAAATTATTTATTAGTTGTTTTATGTAGTCTGAATTTTTGTATGTTATTTTGAATGTAATTTGTTCTTGACACATGACAACTTTGAAAATAGGTCTATGACCTAAAGTTTGCTATCCTGTATAAAAATAAACATTTTTACTACTACTACTACTTCTACAGTTTACTCCTTGCCTGGCCTGTATTACTTGTATCTTTACATATGTAACTTTCTTTTGTATATGTGATTATATGCTTACTTTATGGCCATCCATGGCTAATGTAATGTAACCAAGTCCACCTTGCAAATGTGCTCTGCCTCAATGGTGTACCACCTGGCAAAATAAAGAATTGATTGATTGATTGATTGAATCCAAGTACCTGACTCTAAATAAAGAGACTCACAGCACCAAATAATGGTAGATGGGGTGTTCCTGCTGCTGAAGATTTATGTTGCAAGTTTGTAAGTGAAGAATGCAAAACAGGATCACATCACATGTGAAAAGTAAGGCATGAAAAGTAAAACAGAGCAGAGTATACATCAAATGATGTACAAGCTGTGACTGATGAGGGAAAATTTTAGAGGGTCAGAAAGCCAGAGACAACAACAATAAACATTTCAATTAAGCCACCTTGAGAAATTTAATTTCAAAAAGTCAGAAATGTAGGCTGGTCATTTAAAAATTTGAATGGTGCAGAAACGCTTGGGCTTAGGTGAGAATCAATCAATCAATCAATCAATCAAATCTTTATTTATCCAGGTGAACATAGTTGAGCACAGCTCATTTGCAAGATGGACCTGGTAAGGTCAAGATTCAGTTTACATAGATACATAAAAAAAATTCAATATACACACACTCTAGGATACTACATAGAATATTCAGTATACACACAGTCTAAGGATACATTCTAATCAGACTATACATTAAATTCAGGTGTAGTGGTAATAAGGGGTGAGGGGAAGGAGAGCGGGAAGTGGTGTGCCTGGCTGGTGGGGGAGGAGGAAGATGGTGGGGGCCTATACTGTGGAACGGGTACACTGTGGGCCTTATGAAGAGGGCAGGAGGGCGGCACTGGGGGTTGTATAGCGGGTATGGGGCTGTGATATATGACAAGGATTAAGGGGAGGTGGATGGAAAGGAGGGGTGCATGGAGTGTGAGGGGTGGTGACTCTTAGTAAAGGTGGATACCTTCCGTGAGTTGGCTATCTGGGGAGGGAGATAGATAAGATTAGGAATACTCTACTGTTTGTGGAAACAATGACATTTTTATTTGATAAGCCTCGAATACAGATATTTAAAGGATGTAAATGAGATGTATCTGTTCACTTTCAGGGTCTTCTGCATCGTATTCCATAAGGCAGATACGATATAGCTGATAGCACATCTACCATATTGAGAATTCAATTTGGGCACTTTAAGCATGATGAAGTTTAGACTTCTTAGGGCATACTTACTTGATGTGATTTGTGTGAAGCAGTCTGAGATGTAATTTGGTAGCATCTTTGATATCGCTCTATAAGTCCATAGTGTGGCATTCCTGTCTCTTTTAAATTGGAGCGAGGTCCATCCAACTGCAACATAAAGTGAGCAGTGGTGAGTGCTGAGAGGAAGATCTGTAATAAACCTCAAGGGTCTATGATAAAGTGTGTCCAGTTTGCACAGATATGAGTTGGGGCAACGACCATATAGGAAATCTGCATAATCTAATACTGATAGAAATGTGGCCTGGACCAGCTTCTTTTTAGAATCACTTGTGAGAAAATGCTTTATTCTGTAATAGAGCCCAAGCCTCTGGCAGAGTTTTTTTAGCAGATCTTCCAGATGATCTAAGTAGTCGAGTCTACTGTCTACCCAGACCCCCAGATATTTGAATTTTGTAACATATTCAAGATTTTCACCAAGGACAGTGGATATGTGGGGAGATTGTTTGGGAAGGAGTGTCCGGCTTGTGTTTGGGGGGAGAAAAACATTGCCTTTGTTTTTTTTTGCATTTAGCAGGAGTTTTTTTCCAGTAGTTGGTGTTGTAATAGGTTGAATTCTGCTTGTAGCTCTATGCATGCTGTTACGGGAGAGGGGTGACTGACATACAATACTGTATCATCTGCAAACAGGTGTACAGTGGCTTTGGTGAGGTTATTGTCGATGCTATTGATATAGATGGCAAATAGGATTGGGCTGAGGATGGATCCTTGGGGAACTCTTCTTTGGAGAGATTTTAGTGTTGATAGGTCTCCTTCAGCCTTCACCTGCTGGGTCCTTCCCGTGAGATAGTTATTAAACCATCTAATGGAGGTTGAGTCGAGTCCTGTGGATTTCAGGGAGGAGAGGAGCAGTTCGTGGTCGACCGTATCGAATGCCTTACTCAGGTCTAAAAATACAGCACAGACACAATCTTTTTTGTCCAGTTCAAGTTGCCAATCATTGGTTATTTAGCCAGGGCTGTGATGGTGCTGTGGTTGGTTCTAAACCCAGATTGCGCTGGATTTAAAAGATTAGCCTCTTCAAGATATCCTCTTAGTTGGGTGCTTACGATTTTTTCTAGCAGCTTGGATAGCACAGGGAGGATAGAGATTGGTCTGTAGCTGTTGAGGTCCATGGGGTCCCCTGCTTTCAGTAGCGGGATAACTTGGGCTGTTTTCCAGATCTATGGAATAGATCCTAGTTGTAGTGAGAGGTTAAATAGGTGTGTTATTGGCACTGCTAATACTTGTATGGCAATTTTTAAAAAATAGGGATCAAGGGAGTCTGCACCTGCACTTTTTGTGATGTCCAGCTGTGATATTAATTCTTTCACCTGCTTCAGGGTGGCTGGTATGAAGGAGAAGGTGGACTCCGTTACCCGTGCTTCAGTGTTCTTGATACCTAACTGGGAATGCATTTGGTTAGCCGGAGAGGTGTTGAATGCTAGACCAGTAGTTGTAAAGTGATTGTTGAATGATTCCAGGACTTCCAGTCTATCAGAGAGGCATTTTGTAGTGTGCAGAAAAAGTACTTTTAAGAGAGCCAGATTTAGCCAGAGAAGAAAGAGGAGGCTGAATCTGCTAACCGTTTCTTCACAGCGTATTTGACTTGGTATAGCACTGCAAGTATAGTACACTGCTTGATGAAATGATTCATGATTGCAAGTCTGTTGATCTGCATGATAAAAGACTGTCAAAAAGATTTCAACTACACCCAGCCCTTATACTTGAAAGGGTTATAAACCAACTGAGAAAGAGAGAACTTGTTGAAAAGCAACGGGCATTAGTTAAAAATCAGCCAGATGCAAAAACAAATGTAGTTTAACAGAAGGCATTGGGAAGCTCAGTGGGCTACAAATCTACCAGCCAAAGTACCCACAAAGTTAACTATAAATGTAAAAAAAGTTCAGAGAGAAACCAAACACCTGTGACAGGTGTGAGCATTCAACACCACACTGCAGACTGCAGAGGTGTGTGCCTTGCTAAAAATACAAAGTGTCACACGTCAGATAAAATAGCTTTTCCAGGCAGTGTGCTACAAAAAGAAAGATGCCAGCATTGCTTAGAAGAATATATAAGACTATGCATTACTGGGCAAAATACAACAGATGGATACAAACCCACAGTCAGTGAACTTGCTTCATAGTAATGTCTCATTTGTTTTTAAAACTGATACATTCTGGAGTCCCAGTGCCATCCCCAGTGAGTGTACCACAAAAGCCATCACAACCAAAATCAACCAAAATCATTGACTGACTGAGAAAGAATCATCTGGTTGCATGTGGGAAGTTCACAGGACACCTGCTAAAAGAAGGAGAAATGGTAGAACAAGAAACAAATGTTGTGTGAAATCTCCATCAAGCACTCTTAGGCTGACTGACAATTGAAGCCCTCAGACTGGTGACTAAAATATGTGCAACTGAAGCAGAGGCAGTTGAGTACAACGCAAAATATCTAAGACTCTTCAGTCATCTAGGCAGACTGTTCAGAGAGTACTAGATCAGATGAAAACATAATGTAAACCGATCTCCATCTCGGTTGCTTGGCATGCATCCAGTACACTGTTAATGAAAGTGAAAGAGAAACTTACCAGGATGCAACAACTGGATGTGATGGATTATTTAAATGGAGCATCCCATATGCAAGTAAGATTAGCATGGACTTGACTAGGCTAAATTAAAGTTTATTACATAAGAATCATATACTAGAGTCAGTAAATAATAAATAAGACTTAAGTGCTGCAGGGAAATGCAAACACTGGGCCAAATTTTTATTGGGCCATTAGACCAACACAAGCTGCATCAATAAGCCCCCTGTGTCAGTCTCTGGTGCGTCAAATATGGTGTGCTGTGTATTGAAACAAAAGTCATCACCATGGCAAATCCAAGGAAATAGAAACATAGAAACATAGAAGTTTTGGGTAGATAAGGACCTCCTGACCCACCTAGTCTGCCCATTTTTCTTTACCTTCAGTGCCATGGTAGACCCTTCTGGTCTCTGGGTTTTACCTCCCCCCGACCTAACTTCTAATATCCCCTTGTGTGTATCCCATGCACTCATTCATGTTTGCCCTCACCACCTGTGCTGGAAGACAGTTCCATGCATCCACAACCCTCTGTGAAGAAGTACTTCCTCACATATCCTCTGAGGCCCCCCCCCCCAGCTTCATATTGTTACTCTTTGTCCTCAATCAGCTTTTTCTTTGGAAAATGCTACCTTCCTGTACCTTGTTTACACCAGTGAGATATTTGCATGTTTCTGTCATGTCCCCCCTTTCCCTCCTTTCCTCTAGGGGGTACATATTTAATTCTTCAAACATTTCTTCATAGGGCTTTTGATGCAGACCCTTCACCATTTTGGTTGCTCCCTTTGTACCACACCTCCACTCTTTCTATGTCCTTTCAGAGGTGGGGCCTCTAGAACTGCACATAGTACTCAAGCTGGGGTCTCAGCAGTGATCTATACAGAGGTATTATTACCTCCCTCTTTCTGCTAGTGATACCCCTGCCTATGCATCCTAGCATCCGGTTAGCCTTCTCCACTGCCATGTCACACTATTTAGCCACCTTCAGGTCATCAGAAATGATTATCCCCAGGTCCCTTTCCTGTTTTTTGACAGCTAATAGCACTCCTTCCAGTTGATTGATTGCCCCCAGGTTTCTGTGCTCTGAGTGCATGATTTTGCATGTTTTTGTACTGAAACCAAGCTGCAAAATCCATGACCATTCTTCTAGCCTTTTTAGATCATCCCTCAGTTTTTCCACCCTTCCCAGTGTGTCTACTCTGTTGCAGATTTTCATGCCACCCATGAACTGGCATACTTTCACTTTCAGCCCTTCTGCAATGCCGCTAATAAAGACATTGAAGAGGACCGGGCCTAATACTGACCCTTGTGGCACCCCACTGGCCACTTTGCTCTCATCAGAGTGGATGTCATTAACCACCACCCTCTGATGCCTATTGCTTTGTCATCTCTCCATCGATTTTGCTACCTTAGAACCTACTCCTAGGGTGCTGAGCTTAATGAAATGATGCAAGAAGGCCACTGCTGCATAAATTTGATGCATATGGCAAGAATAATGGAAGCTGCATCAAAAGAAATGTCAGAAGAAATGATGGAATCAATGGTGGATGAATACAACCACAAGATATATTTTACAGAGGGGAAAACAAATATAATAATAAAAGGGGTGGAGGCCAAATCTGGCCTACTGCTATCCAGAGGTAGGGACAAGGAGTTGCAGGAAGCACACAAACTAGGACAAAGTGACTACAAAGCTCAATGCTGTAGGCCCTGTAAGGTGCACAATGAGGGCACTCCAGAAGAGATACAATTATATCAAATGGAGGTCAAAGGAGAAGATGGCCCACAACAGACACTGTACCACTGCAACTGGAGGAGGACCAAGCCAGGCAATGGCTTTGAACGGCATGCGGCAACACATCTCAGTAGCCACACCATCAAGGAGGACAGTAACCTAGATCTCTTCAGGCTACATTGCACTACCAGTATGTATCAGCAATAGGTGATGGAATAGAGGGAGCAAGTATGGGCATGGCCCTACCACTGTCATAAGTGGTAGTGCCTGGCTCTATCTATGTTACAATAATGTTAAGTCATTACCAGGGAGGACTATTGTGCCCTTAGGGCAGCAGTATTAGTCAGCAGAAAAGTTCATCATATAGTTAATAAAAAAATAGATTGCTGACATCCAAAGATTCATGCTCAGTATATTTTTAGTGTTTTCAGATATTGTTACAACAGCTTATGCAACTAATGTTGTAATTAATGACTAATTTAATTAAAAATGGCAGTCTCTTGCAATTGTTAAAAACCTCTTTCGCTCAGGTTACCTGTTGAATGTACATGCTAGATTCATACCCTATACAGTATGTATTAGGATGGTGCTGCCACATGTTTCTAATGGTAAACAGCAAAGCACTATACAAAGAGATTTAATTTGTTCATGGTGGGCATGGCACTGGAGTGGGAACTGTTAAAAGTCCACATATCTTGGTTCAAAAATGAAAGAAAATAAAAACAAAAATTAGTATCCTGATATTTTTTTTTACAGACAGGCATTATTGCTGACAAAATGATTACTAGTGAATACTGCTGTGCAGTAAACTGCATTACTTACTAATTACTCCCTTTGTGGCTTGCAGGGTGTCAGCAGAATTCTGAAAAATTAAGGCCTAAGTAGTGTTGATTGTGGTAGGGTGGATTCATGGGCTGCAGCCTGAGTTAAGACTGTAAAAAAGAAAAGGAAGGCCAGGGATTTTGGAGGTGCAAAAGCTAACTAGGCACAGAAAGCTGCTGTCAGTTGTGGGAGGGAAAGTTACTCCACAGGTTACAAATTTTAGCAATACAAATGGAAGCGGTAAGTGAACTCACTCAGTGGGTTTGTGGAGGGGAGAGAAGTTACCCTTTGCATCCTTGGCCATACCACTCATCAGACTGTTCTACCACCATTGGTGTCAGAGTGTCCTGCCCAACCCACCTTTGTCGTCCAACATAGTGGCCCATATAGCAACACAGGCCAGTACACAACAGTCGTACCTGAAGCCAGAGTAGCTGAGTGGACTACACACAACAACAGATCCCCTGCCTGTGTAAGTGTTGCCCAAGTCTCCCCCCCTGGTCCCAAGCCCTAACAGAAGCCTGGACAAAGGTACCCATGATGCAATACATACTTGTACACACCATAGCACCCCAAGACTCCCCCCTCCGGGCTGGCGTCACCTCTAGCCGTCCCCCTGATACACAGCCCTGTCAGAAACCTAGGCAAAGGTACCTACGATGCCATGCATGTGTTTGCACACCCTAGTACCCCAAATCCTCCCCCCCGCTGGAGACATCTCTCAACACCCCCCTGATCCCAAAGGTACACACAATGCCATGTATACATATGCACACCGTAGCACGCCAAGACCCCCCCACCCCCCGCGTGGCACCTCTTGCCAACACCCTGGTCCTAAGTCCTGCCAAAAGCCTGAACAAAGGTACCCACAATGTGATGCATAGCACAGTGTGAAAAGGTGGAATACAACACTATAGAAGCAACACAGCTGGGGGTGGGGAAAGGAAGGATGTAATGCTTCTGGTACATTGATAGCCTAGGACATGCAGACTGCCATTGCAGAGACATGCAAAGCAACAAAACATACACAGGACAGCATGACATATCTGACAGAAAGAGATCTGGGGTGATCATATCAGATGACCTAAAGGTGGCCAGGCAGTGTGACAAGGCAGTTGGGAGGGCTAGTGGGATGCTGGGGTGCATATGAAGGGCTATCTCCAACAAAGGGAGAAAGGTGGTGTTGTCCTTGTATAGATCACTGGTAAGATCCCATTGTGAGTACTGTGTTCAGTTCTGGAGACCACATCTCAGAAAGGGCCTAGACAGAGTGGAGGTGACCAAAGGAGGTCAACTAAAATGGTGCCGGATCCGCATCAAAAGCCCTATGAGCAGAGGCTAAAGGTGCGCAGTATGTACACCATGGCGGAGAAGAGGGAGAGGAGGGATATGCTAGAGATCTTTAAATACCTCATTGTGCTTAATAAGGTACATGAGGGGAGTTTATTTCAGAACAAAAGGTGCTCTAGAACAAGGGGACATGATATGAAGATGGAGGGGGAAGATTTAGGAGAGATGTAAGGAAATATTTCTTCACAGAAAGAGTGAGTGATTCCTGGCTCAGCCTTCAAGCTGAGGTAGTGGAGGCAAAAACAGTGGTGGGGTTCAAACATGCCTGGGATAGGCATAAGGGAATCGTAGTGGTAAGGAAGGGGGGTGGGAGACAGTGCTGTAGATCAAGCGGGTCTGCAACAAATATGAATGCTCTTAGGCTTAAAAAAGTTTAATTTTAAATACAGTGAAAATATTATTAAATCCCTGAGGCAAGTTATTTCCTCCAAACTGAATACACAGGCCTTGTATGGAGTGGAAATTTGGGCTCCCTACAAGGTTTCAGAATTGGAAATATTTGCTATCCAGCTATTTAAATCATCTCTTGGTTTGAATAATCCATCCCTACTGCACAAATTAGAGCAGAACATAATTTGGATAGTTGCAAAACTCTGATTCTTTAGTTTTAGGGTACTGGATAAAATGCACCAGACCTATTTCTTTTTCTTTGTTTTCATATTCTATTTTTTTTCCTGCTCACCCCAGTTTTCCCCGTCTGACCGACCCCCCATATCCATCACCTAGCTTCTCCAGGACTTAGCTTACCACTTTCATCATCTGCCACAGGACTATGGTGGGTGCCCTGTCATTTATGTGGGACCTCGAGGTGTCAGCTGTCGTCCTGTTACGGAAAACTGGTTCCTCCAGTTTTTCTTCCCTTTACTCCCCAGGGCCTCAACAAGCCCAGTTGCACATGCGCATGGAGCTACTCATGCATGCCAGAACTGACAATAGCTCTGCTTCACCCCCTCATCTGCCCGACACTACCATTGAAACTCCAGTTAGTGGCAGCCAAAGGCCGGGAAGGCTTACCACCCCAATCCAGGACAGGAGAGCTGCCTGGCAGCTGTTCGATCTTCTCCCAGCTCTACCCACAACCTGGCCTACCCTCAGTGCCCCGAGCTCACTCCCAAACTTGGGACACTGGCATGGGAGAGGTGAGACGCATGATGCCTCTGCTCTCTGTGCCACTGGGCCAGCTACCAGAGCTATTTCTGATAGTTTAATTCCCTTTAGGGCATCTGGGGTGTAGATTATCCCCTTGGTTAGAACATGTGCACTCTTTACTGAAGGAATATGAACCTGTGTATCTTTTTGATTATTTTAAGAGGGGCAGGCATAATCATCAGCCTTAAGTACAAAAGTTAACTAAAGAACAAGATTAGATCAGTTAAGCAACCATTGGATTTAATTAATATTTAAAAATCCAAATTTTCCCATGGTGTGCAATGAATGAGGTATGGTTCAGGTAAAGATTTTATTTCAACCATATTCCTGATCCTAAAAAAGAAGTGCTTATATGTGATATAAATGTAAGATCTCCCCCAGCAACATGCTGTATGCCAGATTTGCCAATATTCCGAATGCCTCTGATATCCCCTGCCTTTGCGCAGATAGAGGTACAGAAAATTTACATCATGTCCTCTTTTCATGTATATGGTACAAGAAGTTAAGGGTCATATTGATAAATGGTATATTTTGGGGCTTAAGTTGTATTCCTGAAGATCCTTTGGGCTTGCTTTTTTGGTAAATGATATATTTATTATCAGTCAATTGGCAAATTACTTTTATATTGTCAAAAGGATTAGGAAGAAAAAAACTTTCTTGCATCAGGGAAAAATTCTCAATGTAACTTCTAATTTTCTATGACTGTGTTTATGAACTTTGAGAGCTTTTTAAAGCATTTATAATAAATGGTCAGTTCAGAGTCAACTGGGACCTCTTATGTTCAAGAGTTCCATAATTTGGATTACATGTAGTTTCTGCATTAGCTAATGCCCTACCTTGGTGTGTCACCAATCATAGTTACATATATTGGCTTCCCATGAAGTTTGCATTTTATGTCCCAGTTGGCTCTTCCTTTACAGGATAAGTCATTATTATTGTTATTCTGTTATATGCATTGAAGACAGGAACATCCCTCTATTTGATCTGTAGGTGTTTATTTATTATACCCATATATTAATCCTGGCTAACACATAGATTCTTATGATTTATTTTTTAATTTAATTATTTTATTTGCAATGCCTTGAATTCTGGAAGATGCTGTGCATTTGTATATTCTTGGTATTTTTATAATACTATGTACAATTTTTATGCTGCAATGGCATGTTGTTGAATAAAAAAGCTTTTTAACTGACTGTGAAAAAAATGAAGGCAGAAAAAAATGTGCAGACTGGGTGGCCAATCAGCCTTTATCTACCATCAGAGTCTATGTTTCTAGCAAAGGGCAATGTAGACAGGCTATGTCAAAGCTCTGCCTGCACAATGTGATAGTGGATGCAGCCCAGCTGCTGGTGTCACACAGAGCCATGCAACAAGATGCACAGTGCAGGTAGAACAGAAACAGATTGATATGGTTGGTCACCACACCAAGCATCAACGTTTATGTTGCATCCCTACAGATAGCACCAGTGAAATCACAGGCACCACAACATCTGGCACCACACGCACCCATCACCAACAGTAACACCGGGGGGGGGGGCAGAGACAGATGACACTGATATCAGTGGGAACACAGAGGATGAAGATGGGCAGGAGTAGGAGAACACAGGCCATGATGTAAGCCCAGATGTGACACAATAAAACACCAACAGTGGTGGGAGCACAATGGACACACAGGAAATGTGTGAGGGGCCAGACAAAGACACCAATGAGACAATCAAGAGCTTAGAGTGATGAGCTGTGAATGGGCTTCCTACATCCAGAAGACTTGGGTTTGATTACCACAACCACCACTTGCATACTGTGTGACTCTGAGTAAGTCACTTAACCACCCCAGTGCTCCAGGATCACCACTGAAAACAGGCACTTGTGCCTAGTGGACCTTACCTGGTTACCAAAGAATAAAAAAAAAAAAAAAAAAAAAAAAAACATTGCCCAGAGTATGTTACATTCAGAACAGCAGGATGAGTCACCACAGCAAAGTACAGAGGAGGATCCCCCAGTACCCTTGCAAGATGACGACCTGGGCCGATATTCCCAGGATGTGATCAACAGAGAAGAGGCAATGATAAGGGAGATAAGGGGGATATGTGGGGCATGGCTGAGCACAGCATCTCTATCATGGCACACACCACCGCTGCATGGAGGAGGCCACTTCTAGGCTACAGGAGGTCATCTAGACTTGAGGTACAGAACAGTGCAACATGTCAAACAGATATAATTGCCATAGTGCATAGCATCCATGTCTGTACACAGAGGCAGACAGAGTTACTGGAATGGATGACAACAGTGCTGGAGTGAAATATTGTGCAAAACCTGGAACAGACAAATGCCACCACTGCAATTGCTTGTTGCACTGCAGACCACCTCAGATGTAATGTGCTACAGGCAAGACACCAGTGCCACAGGACACAACAGCCATACCCACAGTGTATATGGCAACCAAGATACCAGTGGACCAAGCAACCAGTGCTACAGTGGCCACAGCAACAATCTATACAGTGCACACAGCATTCAGGCATACAGTGGACACATTGAACAATCATACAGTGGCCAGAGCTACAGTGGATCCAGTAGCAGTGGATACAGTGGTCCCAGTTTCCATTGAAACATTGGCTCTAGTGGATATGCATGCAGTGGCCCCAGTGTATATGGCTACATTGGACACAGTGGCCACGGATACAGTGGACCCAGTTTACATGGGTACAGTGGCATCAGCTGTCAGTATTACAGTGGAACCAGCCAAGCATTCCACAGCACACAAAGCCCCCAGCCCCCTACTGCTCCCCTGTCCCAGGCCCACAGCATATACCTGGCACAAGCTGTTAGCACTCCACTGGCCCAGGAACCTATTGCTTCTCCAACCCAAGCTGACAGTGCTCCACAGGCCCCGGGATCCAGTGCTACAGCAACCCAGGCTTCCAGTGCTCCACAGTTCCCAGAACCCAGTGCTCCCACAATCCAGGCCTTCAGCACTCCAGAGGCCCAGAAACCCAGTACTTACACAACCCAGGCTGCCAGAGCTCCATAGGCCCAGGAACTTAGTGACCCCACAACCCAGACCTCCATCACTCCACAGTCCAACACCACCGGCAGTTAGATTACTCAATCCACTAGTGGTCCACCCAGAATTCCACTGCTACTCAACACACGGCAGCCACCCTTGCACACTGCAGCAAAAGGGGGGTGGAGGTGTAAGGACAGTGGCAAATCAGAGACTGCATTAACAGCACTACAGTGGTAGCCACTTGTGGGTCACAAGGGACACATAGAGTGGAGGCACAGACATGGATGCATGGCAAAAAGAGGAAATGCATGCCGTATGCCTGGTAGTACAGCACTAATGTTCACCACTGATAGATGTGATATGCATGCTGTGCAGAGAGACCAAACTGCTCCCTGGTGGACATGTGATACTCTGAGACAGTTAAAAATATGCCTTGCAGATCATATGCAGCACAATGTGTTATTATGGTAGTGATGATGCCAGTCACTTGCTATATGTGAGGGTGTGGAGGTGGATTGTACCACATGTCCCTGGCAGCATTTAAGGAAGAGCAGTAGCATGCATTGGTGGTGGGCATAGGGTAGCACTACTACACTTGTATATAATACACACATGGGTTGCATTTGTGAAATGATGCACTACAAGGGTAACACAACATTAATGCACTCCACCATGTGTGAGGGATTGCTGTCACTGTTTGTCCTTGTCCTTACCCACACAGCCCCCCACCCATTTCATCCCTAGCAGAACATTGTAATCTTGGCTTATTGGTATTTGCACTTATTAGTAGGTAGTAGTCTTTTTACCAGAAGTATAGCAACCATATTGTGTGACATACCTGTGTACCTTCAAATGAAACTAAAAAAAGCACAACAATGTACAGGTATGTCTCTTTTGTGTGGTTCTAGTACACCCCTATGATGCTCATATTGTGTGACGTACCTGAGTACCTTCAAATTAAACTAATTAAAAAAACAATGCACAGGTGTGTCTCTTTTCATACCGGGTCATAATGTCGCATGCTTAATAGCGTACGGCATTATGGTGAAACCCGGACCTGTGCGCTCCCTGAGTTGGCCCCCCCCCCCGGAGTTTAGAATCTTTAGTGGGAGAGGTTCGGGGAGTGCAACCCCCCTTAAGGGGGTGTGTGGGGGTGGAGCCCCCCACAGAACAAAGACATGATTCTGCATGGCATTAATCATGCAGCACGATAGTGCCATGCGGCATTATGTCCTCCGACATAATGAACCCGTGCTGTCTCTTTTGTGTGGTTCTGTTACACCCCCTAAAATGCATCTAACGTAATTGTGCATGGCATGTCCCATACAACTATGTGTACTTGACCAGGAACAAAAGGTCGGTTTGTTACCATGCTTTGTTAAATGTAGTCAACACTGAGGTATTGGTAGTATGCATCTCAGTATGCACTGCATAGGGGAGATCTCTGTTATGTAATCTTGCAATGCAATTTCATACAATATTGCCATCTCAGTAATCATACCACCAGTAGGGGTGGACATCGGACAATAGGTGTGTCAGACATAAGTGTTGATGGACCTGAATACAGCCACCTCTATAATACTTGTACATGCTATGTCAAAACTACTGGCATGTTGACCCCACAGGCATGCAGTAATGCGTGACATACCGCATGCCACTCTGTTGCATCCAGCAATACCACTAATGCAGAACAGTTACTGCTATGAAGTACCTCACTATATCACACATGTGGGCAGGAGATGTGCAGGTGAGTAACCCAACAAATATAACATTGCAATGGAATACTGAATACCATAAGTATCATAAACAATAATTTATTAAAACACAGCAAATAAACAAAACTCAACACTAAAACCAATACAAAAAACCCTGAAACCACTACTATGTACACATGAAAACACACAGCACACCCTTAGTCTATTGAACTATGTACACATGAAAACACACAACCATAAAACCATTGAGCTACTGTATGTACACATTAAAATACATTTTTAAAACTAGAAAAGCACAGCATATAGGAAAAAACTATTTACAAAGGAATACTTTAGACGGGTAGCAGCCTAAAGCTCCTTAAATGTGTCCATGGTTTCCACCACAGCCTGCAGGGACCTTTGTAGCTAGGACATATCCTATGATCTAATGGGTCAGTATGTTATACACTTAATAGCGTAAGACAAAACCCCGAAAATAAACAGCGCAGTACATGACAGCGAGAGGGTGCAATACCACGAATGGTTCTGTGTGTGATACTGCACCCTCTCACTGTCCCAGGAAAAGGCACAGAAATTTTCTTTTTTTTGCACTTTGTATGATATTTACTTTAAACCCCCCACCTCCACCCCCGGAGTTAGTTATTTTAGTTAGGGGGGGGTTTCGAAGGCACAGACCACCGCAAAAAACAAAAAGATTTATGCCGCATGCAAGAAATCGCACTGTATTGGCAACATGGTATTTGCACATGGCATAATGTCTTGCAGCATTATGACCCTTTGCCATCATATGCCACTGTCTGAAGCTGAGTGCACACTATGTGCATGAAGGTGTGCAACCTTTTCCATTTTGCTGGCAGAAAGTCCTCCCCACCACCATCCCCAATTGCCTCTTCAGACTCCCCCTTCAAAGGGTTTTAGTTCTTAGGGATGACAGAGTTGGGTAGCACCTGTGACATGACAGAGTGTTCAGCTTCAAGGCTGCAATATGAGAAGAAAGAGTTCTGCATTTGTATAATTAAAGAGGCCAGCAGATCAGTGTCAAAAGTAATTTATTATGGCACCATCAGACTCCTGGCTAACACCCAAAGCTCCAGTGCTTCAACTAAAAAGGGCCTTCATCAGGGGGTGGGTTCTTGAATTTTGTGACACTAGAGATAATGTCCAGGTATAACAGTGGATTCTGTTGCAAGTCTAGGTACTTGGTAGGATAGAATGGTTAGGAGTATGGAGGCTGCTACATACCAGGAGATTCTTTAGGTTTAGTGGTCCATGGTAGGAGGCAATGGGTGGCTCTGTAAAGGAAGTTTTGATGTTGGAGTCAGTTTGCAGTCTAGGAAAGTTCCTTGTAATGGTCCTGTGAAGAGAAAGGGTCTTGGAATGGAAGAGAAAAAGTACAGCTAATATACAGTAGTACTTAGTAGGGATCCCCTTCCGCTGCCCATTTAGTTTGCTACTCCAGTTACAATTTATGGTGGGTGGGGTATTGGGTGGTGTGTCATTTTGCTACCTAATTATTTGAAGGAACAATTACTGTTAAAGAACTTGTTTATTTTTTCTTTATGATATGGTAGCATAATATATTATTATCATTCAATGGGCTTGCACAACCAGACTAGTGTTATGCTTGTGCAACTGTGATAACTGTTTGGCCATTCACATTCTCTGTTCCATGGGGAATTACTATCCTGTAGGGATACTGAAGGCAAGGAACCCTTGAATAGGGTTCCACCCCTAGAGGTGCTGTGGGAAAGATTCCCTTGGCTAAAAGTACCTTAGGAAGGAGCCCCGAGGAGAGAGGCATGCCGCTAGATGAGAAGGAGAGGATGGTTGGGCAAAGAAAAAGTGCTTCAGAAGGGGGCTGGGAGAAACTGCTTTATATAGCTAAGGAAGGGGGTGTGGCTGGATGCTCATTCCATTGAACTACAGGCAATAGTCTTTCAATTCAATAGCCTATGCAACCAGAGTAGTGTTATGCTTGTGCAACTATAATAACTGTTTATCTGCTTGCACTTTCTATTCTATGGGGAATTACCACTCTGTAGGGGTACCAAAGGCAAAGAACACTTATAAAAGGTTTCATCCCTAGAGGTACTGTGAGAAAGATTCCCTTTGCTAGTGTTACCCTAGGAAGGAGCCTCAAAATGAACATTGAACAGTAAACATTGAATATGAGGTAGAGAACCAAGTTGACAGCAGTGAGACAGCTTAATGAAACACAAATCAGATGCACAGGTTGTTAGGATTGCACTGATAAAATGGATTGCACTGATGACATCAGGGGGCTTCCTAAGAAGAGAGGGAACAGTGAGCAGGGCCACCATCCATCTCCATTCAAGAGCAGAAACCTACCTAAGGAAACTAGGGAATATACTATAAACAACTAATTACATATTACAACCTCTGCCATGGAGGAGAGGAAAAAAACCCTTTTAAAAGGACAAAACCTCTGGGGATCCAAGGCCCGTGTCACCTTCCCTCCAAGCTAGGGGTAGTTTATTTAGGCCCTGTCCAGATTAGCAATGAGCTATAAAAACGTTTTTTAAAACATTACCGTTCAATCCGTTTGTGTGTGTCCACATTTAAGAGCTGGATCGGTTTTTAAATCATTACTCTGCATCCACATTGGTGTTCTTTCTCCATTTTCTGGTAACATTTTGAAAAGTGTTACAGTCCTCTGGAGGCTGCCCCTACCCACCCATAACTCAGCAATCAGCACTGCACTACACGCTGTGACGCACAGTGCCATAAGGCATTGCGGCGTCTCCATGTAAAGAGACCACTGACATGGAGGCATCTGATGTAAACACTGCTGTTTTGCTCTGCCTGAATCACTGGTTCATGAAGCGGCAGCTAGTGATGAGGGAGAGACAACATCGTCGGGTAGGACGCCACTTGCAGGCACATAGATTTCAACAGATGCAGCAGCATACTATTGCTGCTGTGAGTGACCTGCTTCTCTCAATAACACTGAACACTGTGACAGTTGACCGAGTAGTGTGGAGACATCCAAGGTCCACTGACTAGTGGAAGCAGATAGTGCTTTCTTCTTGGACCGATGAGCAATGGCTCAGTAATTTCTGCATGTCTAAACAGACTTTTACAGCTTTGTGCACAGAACTGAGCCCACACATAAAGCGGTCCGACACAGTACTGCACAAGGCTGTTGAAGTGCAGCGATGGGTTGCCATTACCTTGTAGTGCCTTGCACCAATGTGGAGTATTGAACCCTTGGGCACCTGTTCAGGGTTGGCAGATCTACTGTCAGGGAGATAGTAATCGATGTGTGCAAGGCCATTGTCTGTGTCATACTACCCAAGGTGATCCGAATACATAATGTGCCAGACATCATACAGGGGTTTGAGAGTGAGTGGGGTTTCCCCAATTGTTGGGGGGCAATTGATGGGACCCACTTCCCAATTCTGTCACCTCCTGGTAATGCCTGTGAATTCTACAACAGGACATCCTACTATTCTGTAGTAATGCAGGCTCTGGTTGACCATAAATTTCATTTTCTGGACATTAACGTTGGATGGCCTGGCAAGGTTCACGATGTTCGGGTGCTCAGGAATAGTAAATTATACAAGCTAGGACAGAGTGTCAGCTGTCCCCTTCTATGCCTTGAGACATCAACGGGGTCAGTGTACCAGTTGTGATATTGGGAGACCCTGCCTATCCTCTTCTGCCTTGGCTCATGAAGCCCTATTCTGATTTTGGAAATGACCTTCACCGTAATTTTAACTACCGTCTGAGCAGGGCTTGAATGGTAGTGGAATGTGCCTTCGGCAGATTGAAAGTCCATTGGAGATGTCTACTCAAGAGAAATGAATATTCCATTTAGAATGTCCCTTATGTGATAGGAGCCTGCTGTGCATTGCACAACCTTTGTAAGGATAAGTCAGAGCCTCAAGACTAAAGGATCTCCGACCTTTTGAATGTCCCACACTCCCTTTAGAAGTGTATAGGAAATGCCGAATACTTGGCATTTCGAGACGTAGGAGTGGTGGGAGTTGGAGATCCTGGAACTCTTGGGGGGGATGGGAAAGGAGTGTGCGGATAGGAACAGTTAGAACCAGGAGGCACCCTGGGGCAAAATGGATGCAGGAGCGTGGTCCGTCGTATCTTGCATCCATACCCAAGGGCACTGACTTGATCAGGCAGGAAGCGGAGTCATCCTTGGAGTCTCTTCCCTTTTGGGCGGTGTTAAGCAATGCTATGTCTATTAGAAACAAGACTGCTTTAGTAGCAGATCTTGTTGCTTCTGTGGACTTAGCTTGCATCACCGAGACCTGACTTGATGAAAACGTGGGTCCCATTTTGGGATCTGCGATTCCGGACGGGTTCTCGGTGATTCACTGCCCGAGAGTGGACTGTAGGGGCGGGGGAGTTACAGTCTGTTTTAGACAGGAACTGGACCTCAGGGAGGAGCCGGTTGGATATACCAACTCCTTTGAATGTATTGTGGGTGCAGGTGCAGGATTCAGGCTACTCCTCATTTATCGTCCACCAGGTGATGGGAGAGAATTCCTGAGGGAGGTGGCGGATTTCATCGTCGAGAGGGTTTTGGAATTCCCCCGATGGATAATTCTGGGGGATTTCAATGCCTGGGTGGATGATGAACTTGCGCTTTTTGAACAAAACCTCCTCCGATTGACTGATTCATTGGGCCTGACATGGGTTATTACCACTGCAACCCACCAGGGGGGACATTCATTGGACTTGATATTCCATCTGGGGATGGAAATCTCCGATGTGGAGGTGGAGCCCATCGGTTGGTCTGACCATCATGCCCTGAGGTTCAGTTTCATGGCCCCCCAAAAGAGGCCTGCCCCTAAGGAGATAGTACAGTTCCGTCCTTTGAGAGGAGTTACCTCAGAAGGCCTAATGACCGAGCTGGACTTCTCGGGTTTTCCAATGGATAGCATGGATCCAGGGTCTTTAGTGCTGGCCTATAATAGGGCAGTTGTGGGGGCCCTGGATGTCATTGCTTCTTTCCATGTTCGCTCCTGTACTCTTCATCCTGAGTCCCCGTGGTTTACCATGGAGATTCGCGGGTTGAAGAGACAGGGCCGAAGATTGGAGAGACGCTGGCGGAAGACTCACCTGGAAGTTGACAGGCTTAGACTGCTAGATCATTATAAAATCTACCAGTTAGCAATCTCCCATAAGAAGGCAGAGTTCCTGTCCAGGGAGATTGCTACAGCAAGGAATAGACCGGCCCAGCTCTTCTGGACTGTGGACAGACTGTGCAATTCAGTCTGTCTTCATGCTGGTCGAGCTTTATCACAGTTACAGTGTGAGGAGTTTGCTACGTTCTTTGCTGATAAGGTGTCTGCTATCAGAGATGAGATCAGCCAGGGTCTCCCCATTGGGTCTTGCAGTGACCAATCGAGGGACACAAGTACCCATTTGACTTGGTCCACGTTCAGTCAACCGGTAGTTATGGATATAGTGAGAATCATCCAGACTCTGTGCCCAACTTTCTGTGAGTTGGATCCGGGCCCTACACGCCTACTTGTGGAGTGTGTAGAGGTTATCGGCCCGATCCTTACTGGGATATTAGTGACATCATTGGAGAGAGGGATCTTTTCTGATCCTTTGAAGGAGGCAATAGTACGTCTCCTCCTGAAAAAGCCCTCCCTTGATCCCGACTGCCCAGGAAACTACAGACCAATCTCGAATCTTCCCTTTTTGGGGAAGATTATTGAGAAGGTGGTCGCTTTGCAGCTAGAAGATTATTTAAACATCCACAATATCTATGACCCTCTCCAGTCTGGCTTCAGGAAACAGCACAGTACTGAGACGGCTCTTGTACGGGTACTGAATGATCTCCTGATGGCAAGAGATCAGAGAACTCATTCTATCTTGGTTCTCCTTGATCTTTCAGCTGCATTTGACACTGTGGATCATGGGGTGCTGCTTGAACGCCTGTGGTCTCTCTGTGGACTAAGGGGGGTGGTTCACAGTTGGTTTAAATCTTTTCTGCAGGGTAGGACTCAGAGAGTAGTGTCGGGGATTTATTCCTCGACCTCTCACTGTCTACACTGTGGAGTGCCACAGGGTTCAGTGTTGTCCCCCATGTTATTTGCAGTGTATATGCTTCCATTAGGGGACATCATAAGACATTTTGGTTTGAGTTTCCATTGCTATGCCAATGATTCTCAACTCTATATGTCTTTTGTACCCGAGCAGGAGTCTGAGTCAAGTACATTGTTTAACAACTGCCTCAGTAGATACAGAACTGGATGAGTGCTAATTGGCTGAGGTTGAATCCGGGAAAACAGAGTATTGGTGGTGGAACCGGGGTAAGGATATCAAGTCCATGGTAGGAAACTCTCAGGTTTATTCCTGGGAGGAACCCGCTCATAGCATCTGGTCCAGGTCGTAACCTTGGTGTTATATTTGACAAGGGCATGACCCTGAGGGCACAGGTGTCAGCCGTGAGTCAAATCATCCTTTTTTCATCTAAGGAATATAGCAGGGGTGAAACACTTGATTCCATCAGAGGATCTTCCTACCCTGGTCCACGCCTTTGTGTCCAATCGTCTTGATTATTGCAACGCCCTTTATCTAGGGCTGCTGGGAGTGGATATCCGTCGCTTACAGCTGGTGCAAAACGCGGCAGCTAGGTCATTAACTGGAAGCCCAAGGTACAACCATATAACACCTGTGCTTCACGAATTGCACTGGCTGCCTGTACAGTGGCGGATCACTTTCAAGGTCATGTTGATGACCTATAAAACCCTATACGGTTTGGGACCTAGCTACCTGAAAGAAGTCCTGACTTCTTACTGTCCCTCCCGCTCCCTCCAATCCTCTGGTGAGGGATTGCTGGAGATTCCCAGGGTAACCTTAAAAACATCTGGTGGAAGAACATTTGCCTTTATGGCCCCTACCCTGTGGAATTCTCTACCTTGCCAGATACGCAATTGCCTGACTGTGGAGAGCTTTAAAAAAGCTTTAAAGACCTTCCTTTTTAACCAAGCATTTTTTTAGTGATTTAAATTATATTGGATTGTTTATTGAATTTGATGTTGTTTATAATTGTGGTCTTGATTTGTATGATTGATATTGTAAAGGCGCCCTGAGCTTTGGAAGGGCGCCTTAAAGAAATAAATATTTACTTACTTACTTACTTACTTTCTGGCAAGTTGGGCCTCAGAAGCTCAGTGCTGACAGACAGTTCCCTCAACCAGCTGACCAAGAATGTCTTCCCACAGGTGAATTATCTGTGGCAGCCATGAATCGCCAGGCCACTAATATATTGGGATGCACTAGCCGAATATGTCAACAACCATTAATGTGTGTGACAGTACTGGCAGTTGTATCTGTGAGCCACTAAGCAGCACAGCATAGAAGTGGTACATTATATATATTTGTGAAGTTAAAGCAGAACAAGCTGTAGATGTTAACATGCTTCTTTATTATAACTGTCATGAGAAACTACTCGGATAGAAACAGAAAAGGAAGCACACTTGTAATAACATATACATAGTTAGTTAAAACTTCTAAAGTTAATTGGAAAAATAATTGTTTAAACAGTTAATATTTTGAAATGTGTATGTTGTTGCATGACATTTATAATGTATTTGAACTGTATGTAACCTTATTGCACAACAAATATGTCCTAAAACTGTAGTGTTTTTAACACTGGAATTGCTAATTAAGCATTTTTAATAACCTGTACGGTACAACAGCATAACCTTTAAAATGTAGTTTAAACATTAAACTTTTAAATACGAAACTCATGGCTCTGTTTCTGAATGTGCACTGCACAATATGTATTAAAACCATAGATACCACCTACAAATGTGTGTCATCATTATTATTGCAGTGCTGCAATGACAACACCACACAGCAGTAACACAGTAACTAGCATTAACAGTGGAAAGTTAGCCATGTATTCTGACTGACTGCTCAAAGAAAAGCAGTATTTGTCAGTAGTGCCAGAACAAGAAGGTGATGTATATCAATCATCATGCGGTCAGAGGCACACTTGTTGTCAGAACCTTATTACCGTACTGACAGATACCCATATCTACAAGATTGTCCAAGTAACATCATCACCCATTAAGGCCTGTGTGAAACCACCATGGAAAAAAATACCAGTATGATTATAGTTATTGTTGTAATTTGTCCCATGTCACTGTGTGTAGATTGTGACATAGCATCCCATATATGGGCAGCTTGTCCAACACATGAAGCCACTACACCAGCAGCATTCATGTTGTTCACTGATGCAGTACTGACCACCTGCATGGGAGCAGTACTCAGTGATGCCTGTGCTGACGATAATGGGGTGGGATTACCAAACGTGGGTACTGGTACACTTGCTATATAAGGAAAGGACAATGCACTGCCACCACACTGTGGAGCAGGAGCAATACCACCTGTTATTCCAGCTTCGTGGCTATGACTTGCAGTAGTTTCAACCTGTGTAGGTGTACATGTTTGTGCATTTCGTGCTGCCACAATAGGAGGACGACGATAATGCCCAGGCAGTAGCGCTAACATATTTCTGAAAAACTCTGCATTCTGCTCTGCCTCCTGCCTAGGTAACCTTTCTTCCATCTCCCTCTCCTCCCTGACCCTCTCCCTCTCCATGGCCATCAACTCCTTATGTTGCTCCATCAGCATTTTCCTACTGGGCTCCAAGACTGCTTCAGCAAGCTCCTGCATCCGACTGAACTTCTTCTTCTTTCTGAGGTTGCATAGTGACTCACTGTTGGATGTCCGCTTGTGTCGAGCAGCATTCACATCAGAGGATGCAGTGCTGCTGCCAGATGTTCCACATGGGCTTGATGTGCCCTCACCAGCAAACTCACTACCTAAGCTGACGGATGACTCAGCAGCCTGATCAACATCTGCAATAAATAAGGTTAGCATATGCTGAGTTAGTATACTGTTGGGAGGGGTTGGAAGGCATACATAATGGAGCAAATGGCAACACACCTGATTCTGGAAGCTCAGTGACAGGGTAGTCATCTACATCAAGTTCAGGGTCCGGAGGGTCCACCTCTGCTTCAATTTCACTGCTTTCAAGGACATGTAGTGGATCAGATGTGGGTTTTGTGCCCAATATGTGATCAAGCTGGTCAAAAAATGAACATACAACCCGACAACCGCCAGATTGGTGACTGCTGTCCTTCACCTTATGATACCTGACCTTTAGCTGCTTTATTTTATCTCGGCACTGTTTGGCTGACTGCTCAATTCCATTTTCAAATAAATACTCAGCCACCTTCTGGTATACTATAGTATTTCTCCTGAAACTATTTAACTCCTCTTGTATGCACTCCTGTGACCAAAAATCAAGCAGGAGTTTAGTGGCCTCTTCAGGCCAGCTTGCGCTATGATCACTCATTGCTGCCATGTATACTGCTACTCAACTGCACAGAGGAGGGTATTTTAAACTTTCCCACTCAGCACTGTTGACACTGTGTGTGTACTTCCTGGTAGGCACCATGCGCACATGCCACAACACCACACTATGCTCTGGGAAGGTAAAGCAGTGCATTGTGGATCGCTGGAGGACACATTTCACAACAACACTTCATTCACCCATCTGCACTACTCATCAGACTGAAGAAAAATAAGATAACGTTTCAGTAACCATGCTAAAGACCTGCTCTTTGGTGGTTTAAAAAACAGTTTAGGGAACACTTCTTAAAACGTTATAAGTATGGATGCTACCATTTTTAGATCAAGCGGTAACGTTACAGGACACCAGTAATGTTACCAAACCACTAGTCTGGACAGGGCCTTAGTGACAGCTCTACTGCTGCAATTTTGAAACTCAATCAAAGGGGAAGAAATATTCCAATTTGGTGGAAAGCGCTCACAATCCCTCCAACAAAAATGCTGTGAAGGATTGTGAGTGGCCTTTGCAACAGCGGGTACTCTAAAGCAAGAGTGGACCTCCAAGGTTGGAGGAGGAGAGCAATGACCACTGAGGCACTCAGCCAACCTATGAACTAAAACAAACGGGGTGAACCAGAGGTGTTAGTAGGGAGAATAGCTTTCAAAGATGCCACAGCGATGCCATAGCCAAAGGAATGATCTTGGGCTGTAAGTGCCCCACCCCTTGGCAGCTGAAGTCTTAATTTCTGCATCAAGAGGTACACTGTTTGACTGCATGCTAAAGCTCTGTCTGGAGTGAAGACATTTCCACTATGGGCCTGATGAAAATGACCCCACCCCGAGGTTCACATGCTCAAGATGTGAACTTCGTTAGTGTAGAGTGAGACCATCCATGTACAGGACAAGCCCTGAGCCAGAAAGGATGATGGACATGCTTCGCATGCTTCTGATTTATGAATGAGAGCATGAATCACCTTTGAGTGCTAGATAGGGGGAGGCTGGGTGATGCCAGTGGCTGTAAATATTGATGAGGAGGCAAGCTTTGAAAGGTTGCAAGTGAATTTTGCAACCATGAGAACTACCAAGGTGGGGCCTGTATGAGGTAGAAGGCTGCAGTGCTAGCCAGCGTTTGGTGGTTTGAAAGTAGTAGCAACCAGCAGAATACAAGCTAACCAATTCCATTACAGAAGCCGAATTTATGGTGACATAGAAAGTAAGTATTTAGGCAGTGAGATGCAGTGATGTTAGTGACTGAATCAGTGAGGTTTAGCGTAAAAGTATCAATGAGGTTTGGCAGCTAGGAAATATGTAGCAGCATTTGCAGCAGCATTTGTAACAGCACTACAATGGGCAGAAGCATAGGTAAGCATGAAGCATTGCATATGAGATAAGCTGAATTATGTATACAGTGGAGTCAGTCACGATGAAGAGCATTAACTTGCAGTAATGACACGGCACAAAACCCTACATGCCAAAAGGGTTCAATTGCCATTGACTTACAATGGCCCCTGCAGTAAACTGCAGCATTCTGTGATATTCTGCAGCATTTCTACATTTCATCCTGTCACATCTATATGCTTGGCCAGCCTGTTCCATAAAGGAGCAAATCATAGTTAACACAAAGCATTTGATGCTATGGTTTCAGACAAATAGTGAATTGATATGATTACATGAGTAGTGAATTGATATAACCACATGAATACCTTAAATGCCATTAAGGCAGAGACAGGTTATTCCACTAAGGAGCATGCAACACAGTAATGGAATGCAATGAATATTTGAAGGCCATGCAGGCTGTGAGGTTAATGATTTATGCATGGATAACTGAAAGCCATGTCAGCAAGAAAGCAGGGGAAATTATCTAGCTTACATAAAGCATGCTCCTGCTTCTTGGAGCCATGATGCCCCACCATGACATCACAGTCCCCCACCATGGGAATAGCAGGAAGCCACAAGCTGAGCACCATAAGACAGAACAGCACTGTAATGTTGATAGGAAAGGAACCCCAAAAATGGAGGTGCTATTACTGGCAAGGTCCTAGTTAAGGACATAGACAAATGATAGCAATCTACTGAGGAAGTAGAGCAACAATAAACAGCAGCAGAGCCACACTATACTGCAGAAAAGTAAGCAGGGGAATTAAAAACTGGGCTAGTAGCTGCCTGACTAAGTTAACACTGAATACATTGAGCAGAGCTGCTGAGACAAATACAGCACAGCTAGAACAGCAGCTAGCTGGAGCTGGATGAGCCTGGACAGGTGCAAACAATCAAGGTGGATAAGTACACAGACAGCAGAAGCAGGGAAGCAGCAGCTGAGTTGAAACATACAGATAACAACTGCAGTTACACTGAGGGTTTGTTAAAATTTGGTGAGTAAATGGGAGCCAAAATAGCACAAGCACGGGATTAACACAATACAAAAAAAAGGCATCAGGATGCTAGAAAAAACTAGAAAGCCCCCAAAAGAAAGCAAATACAAAATGAAAAACACAAACACAGGAGGACAGGAAACAAGCAACACAAAGAAGCATGCAGCTGCTGGAGGCAAGCAATACTAACCAAAAATCAGCAGACACACAATGAACAAAAGTCCTGCACAAACCAAGCAGAGCTCAAAGCACAAGAGAAAGAAGGAGGAGGCAGAAGCTTGGGGGGAGTGGGCAAAGGCCCATCAGGCCCCAGGGAAGAAGGCAGAGATGGACAGAGCCTCTGACTGGCAAAGAAAAAGTGCTTCAGAAGGAGGCTGGGAGGAACTGCTTATATAGCTCAGGAAGGGGGCGTGGCTGGTTGCTCACCCCATTGAATTATAGGCATAGCCTCTCTATTAAAACATACAGTATTATTACATTATAACAACTGGGGTTTGTTTTTTTCCCCAAAGGAAAAGCCAAGTGTAACTTTCCATTATAACCAGCTGATTATAATGGCATTCATACACTGGCTTTCCCTTTCAGACCACATGTGCACACAACTTTACCTCTCATACTCACACAGTTTTCCCTCTCTCTGCAGTGCTGCCAACTCAGTGGCAAAGAAAATTACTATAGCAACCAGTTTTTTACCTACAAGTATGTGGTACTCCAAGGTAAAACAAAGCTCTCCTGTTTCAGGAAAATACAAAACTAGTGAATCTTATCGTTTTATTTCTTTACATTTTAAACCTGGCAGCTCTTTTTGGATTGGTGTGGCAGCGCATAACACAGTAGTTGCTTAGAGCAGTTTTTTTAACCTAAATGCACTGCAACACCCGGCTCTGTACACACAGTAAGCAAACCATTAGAGCAACTGCAGTTTACTGAAACATAAATTACCACAAAAGTGAAATAGCCCTGTTCGGGTTCTACCATGCTGCATCCTGTTAAATGCCATTACAGTGATGGCACAATGACAACATTCTTAGCCAACATTATATTTTCAGTAAAAGAGCAAGACAGCTCAAAATTTGAGTCTAACACAATTCATGGCATCCTCGGAAGCATAGACAGACACCTGGCCAAACACAACTACCCTGCTTCTATTTTCCAAGGAGCCAAAATCTACTTCAAAGAATTAATTTCCACTCTGACATCAAAGCAAAAATACCTCAAAAAATTAGGCAAGGGCAATTGCTCTATGAAAGCTGAACAACTGGCAGAATCTGATATTAATCAGCTGTACTCAAGTGGCACAATAGGCTACCACTCACCTACTGCCCTGTTCCACATGCTGTTTTTTAACACTGGTCTGCACTTAGCTCTCTGGACAAACAAGCAATATAATTTAAAATGGGAAGACATAAAACCCTGTAGAGACACTGAGGGAAATTAATATTTAGAGTTCCATGCATGGCAGATGAAGACCATCACAGGATCCAACCTACAAAACATCAGATCTAGTCCTCCTCAAATGTGCAAAAATACTACAAACCCTAGACAAGACCCTATCAATGCCTCCCATAAATAAGCCACACAGTGACCACCACAAATGCAGTCACCTAACTCCCCATTCTACCTTGTCCCTTACCTAAAGCTGAAACCATCTAGTCTATGACACAGAGCTATGACAATCAAGGAAAATAAAATCAGATCCATAATAAAAATGCTTAAGGTATCTTCTGGTGTCCCACTGGAGAAGCACATCATAAAACCACTCTACTCAAAAAAGTGCCATACAAATGCTCATTGATTCTCACATTCAACCCACAAATGTAGCTCAGATCTCTGGACAGAACAACATTGAGTCGATCAACAATTACAACACCTTTTCTGAGAAGAAGTAGCTTACTTTCTCAGCAGTTCTCTCCTTCTCCTCAGCCATCAACATCCAAAGCAGCAGCAGTACAACAATCTTCTCCAGCCCCTCAACCAACAGCTCAAATTACACACCAAATGGACAAGACAACCTCACAAGTCCTATCTTTAAGTGCAGCCTCCTCTAGAAGTGCAAACATCTTCAGTTCCCATTGTATTTTTCTAGGGTGATAGTTCCATAAATATCACCAGCACATTACCACCAAAAAAATTATGCTACATCATCTCCTCAGACTCAGATAGTGAATAACCCCCATCCCCCTTAAAAACTGTTTTTTTTTTTCAAAGTTCACTCCCATTTGAAAATGATCCTGTTTAGAACTGTTGCTGTTTTTCAGTTCTGCTGTTCCTGTTCAAGAACCCCACAATCATTGGTCATCTACACATGGTAAGTACTCCTTCAACCCTTTCTTGAATCCATATAAAGTATTACAAAAAATAACAGATACAGAACCGGTATTACTTGGCTGTAATACCATCTCAAGGTCCTGGGGACATGGGAACCTCTCAATGGTATTATCACCTTGTAATACATAGTCCCCTATCTATTATTCTTTTTATACAGTAAAACATTATACAGCAGTATTGTTATACAGCAGAAAACAAGCAAGTGTCCAGTCCCTACCACTGCCTTCTCTTCCAGCTCCACAGTTACAATTACTACCTACCAATTCCAAAGGATGCCCCTCAACTGTTTCCCTGCTACTTCTTAGTGGAAGCAAGTGATTCCACCAGCCAAAGTTCAGTTGCTGTACCTGCTGTAACACAGTTATTACACATTCTTATTTGTGAAATAATATCATGAAGGTGCAATGTTACCTGCAGGTAGTTCCAGGCACTAACCAGGCAGTGAAAACCTGCATCATAAATATACTGAAGAGACAGAGGGTGGGGTTTTATATGTTTGCATCAAACATTTGGACAAGTGCATTATTACATGAATATTTGTCTCTCACCACACACTGGCTGCACACTCTGTCATAGTCACAGCAGTTTAATCTAACAACAGTTGCCCATTGATTTGGATGTGAAACACAAAGGCAAGATCCCTATATGGTTCAATAATAAAATCAAAATGGCTGTAAAGCTGAAGAAAAGAGCATATACAATGTATAAAATGAAACAGTCCACAGTTTCACAGAAGGCATACAAGAACAAGGTCAAACAATGCAAATGCATTATTACGGAATCCAAGAAACGTTATGATTAGTGTTTAGTCTCTATTACAAGGGATAATAAAAGGTCTTCTTTAATTATGTCATCTCCAGAAAAAGACATCCAAAAAATTGGCCTATTAATAGTAATAACAAAGCAATTAGTGATGGTGCAGCCATGGCCGAACTTTTTAATAGGCACTTTATAACTATTTACCAGTCAAATGGCAACATAGATGCAGCTACCCCCCCCACTGAAGAAAATTGTATTATTAATATGTCCCCTTCTTCAGTTAAGGGTAAACTCCTGAAATTAGTTACCAACAAATCCCTGGGCTAGATGAGATTCCACCATTAATTTTAAAAGAACTGGCTAATGAATTAGCTGCACCACTGGCAGATGTACTTTCTCATTATTGGATGGTGTTGTTTTACCAAACTGGAAGATGGCCATTGTTATGTTTGTATTGCTAATGCTTAAGAAAGGGCAACATAATGACTATAAAAACTACAGGCCAATTATCCTTACTTCAATTGTGTGAAAAGTCTGGGAGGAATTCATTAAAGAATTAATTGAAGATCATATAAAAAATGCAGGTTTGACATATATTACCCAACATGGCTTTAGATCAGGCATGTCTTGCCTAACCAATCTCTTTAATTTCTTCAGTCCAATAAATAAGGCATTGGATATAGGTCTTCCTGTGGATGTTTTGTTTTTAGACCTCTCTAAGGCCTTTGATATGGTTTATTTATTCATTTATTTATTTGAGAAAATCGGAATTACAACCCTTTGGGTCATAGACTCGTTTCCAAAGGATCCACATCAGATAAATAGTAACAATAACAGAAAATCAGAATACAACAGTGTGCAAGCAGGTAAAGAGAACTGTGAACTTCAGATGATGAAGTGAGTCCTATACAAGCTGTAGCTAAGCAGTGGAAAATGACACAGTCATTGAACAGGCATATTGTAAGAAATGAAAAAAAATAAATGAGCAGCGATCAGACCTATACAATTGGTAGCTAATAGGTTATCAGTGGGTAGCCTACATCCAATGCCTTATTTATTGGATTGAAGAAATTAAAGACTTTAGCAAGGCATTTGACACAGTCCCGCACTAAAGATTAATAATCAAGTTAGCCAACCTGGGAGTGGGTCCCAGGGTGGTAGCCTGGGTTGCAAACTGGCTGCACAACAGGACACAGAAGGTAATAATGAGTGGAACACATTCCGAAGAAAGGGGGGGTCACTAGTGGAGTACCTCAGGGCTCAGTACTGGGTCCAGTCCTCTTTAACATCTTTATAGGTGACATTGAAGAGGGTCTGGAGGGAAAGGTATGCCTCTTTGCAGATGATACAAAGATTTGTAACAGAGTTGATACACAAGGAGGGGTAGAAAGGATGAGAAGGGTCTTGGCAAGGTTGGAGGAATGGTCAGACATATGGCAACTTAGATTCAATGCAAAGAAGTGCAAAGTAATGCACCTCGGAAACAAAAGCCCAGGAGAAGAGTACACAATAGCAGGGGAGGTACTAACAACAACAAAAATGGAATGGGACTTGGGGGTAGTCATATCAGATGATCTAAAGGTTGGTAAGCAATGTGAGAAGTCAGTAAGGAGAGCCAGGGGGATACTGGGATGCATAGGAAGGGGCATCACAAGTAGAAAAAGGGAAGTGGTTATCCCTCTGTACAGACAGTTGGTGAGACCCCATCTGGAGTACTGTGTGCAGTTCTGGAGACCTCATCTACGCAAGGAGATAGACAGGATGGATGCAGTCCAGAGGAGGGCAACTAAAATGGTGCAGGGTCTGCATCAGAAATCATATGAAGAGAGACTGAGAGAGCTTAATATGTATACCCTTGATGAAAGGAGGGACAGGGGGACATGATAGAAATGTTCAAGTACCTCAAGGGAATCAACAAAGTCCAGGAGGGTAGCATCTTTCAGAAAAAGAGATGTGTAAGAACAAGGGGACACAATTTAAAGATAGAGGGAGGACGGCTTAGGGTTAAGGTGAGGAAATCTTTTTTTCACTGAGAGAGTGGTGGATGCATGGAACTGCCTTTCTGGAGAGGTTGTTGGGGCTAAAACAGTGGGGGAATTCAAACATGCATGGGACAGACACAAGGCAATTGTAGTGGGGGGTGGCAGGAAGTATCTGTTGGTTAACTAGAATCTGCAGCTTATCCAGTAGGTAGGGAAATGGGCAGACTGGGTGGGCCAAGTGGTTCTTATCTACCATCAAAGTCTATGTTTCTATGTTTCTATGTTAGCCATTAGACATTGACATATATAATTAATGAAAAGAGGTATCAACCCATAGAGGAAATCTATCTTGTGATGAGCGGCCTGTAGGGTATTGTCTGGAGAATGATATACTGAGAGTCTGAGTTAAGATAGAGAGAGCCAGTGGGTTAACAGGGGAGACTTAAGGTTAGCAGTAGCACTGGCAGTTATGAGAGGATAGAATATGGGTTCTTAGGGCCATTTTAAATATGCCTAAAGTGGTGATAGTTGTGATGTTGGGGGGAGGGCGTTGTACCAAGTCGGGGCTCTAAATGGGAAGGATCACTGAGCTAGGGCGGTCCTGACTCTGGGATCTTCCATATTGCCTTGGAGGCTGCATGCATAGATGCAGAGTGGGTGGCTGCCTGTAGGGAGGCCATGACTCTGATGGGGGGTTAGGCCTAGGTGGATTTTTTTGGTGAGGAGGCAGGTCTGGTATAGTAGCCTCTCTTCAAGTGAGAGAACATTGGTGAGTGCATAGACAGTGCAGGTGCATGTACCGTGGTCAGCACCGGAAAGGAGCCAGCAGGCCTTGTTGATAACTATTTGGATATGGTGCAGCGCTGTATGGTTACCGGCGGCATAGATTGTAAGGCCGTAGTCTGCCAAGGATAAGACGGAGGAAGTAACAGCCAGGTGGAGTGCTTCTGGTGTCATGCAGTCCCTATGTCTGTAGAGAAGACCAACACGGACGTTGATGCCGGCTGTGAGGATTTTGATGTGCTCGTGGAATGAGAGGGAGGTGTTGAAAGTGATGCCCAGATATTTATAAGTCTGGACCTGTTCCAGAGGGAGGCAGGTGTTGGAGTTGATTGTCAGGGTATAGTCCTTAGCTCTAGATTGGCAGTGGGTGAAGAGCATATCCTTAATTTTTTTGATGTTGAGAACCAGTCTGTGATCAGCAAACCAGTGCTCAATCTGAAGAAAGGAGCCTTGCAGGGAGGTATGGAGTGTGGAGGGGTCGGGATGCGAGGCATAAAGAACTGCATCATCCACATAAAGAAGTAAATTCCCAGAGCAGGCTTTGGGCAGGGCATTGAGGTATACGCTGAATAGTAGGGGACCCAGGATAGACCCCTTGGGGACCGGAAGCATGGCAGATAGTGAATCATTGATTTTAACACACTGTGTTCTGGAGGTAAGATAACATGATAACCAGGAGAGGGTACCTTGGGAGACTCTGATTTGCTGTAGTGTGTTAAGGAGGAGGGGATGGGAGACCATATCAAAGCTTTGGAGAGGTCTATGAACACAGCCCCTGCATGGTGACCTTTGTCTAGCACGGTGTGGAGCGAGTTGGAGAATTTTGTTAGGGCGGTTATGGTGCTATGTCCAGCTCTGAAGCCATGTTGCTCCATGCATAGGAGGTCATGGGAGAGGAGGTATTTGGTGAGCTGGTCGGACATGATTTTTTCAAGAGCTTTGGAAAGGGGGGAAGAATAGAGATGGGATAATAGTTATTTGGAGAAGAGCTATCACCACTTTTTAGAATTGGGGTTATAGTGGCCATTTTCCATGGTGTCAGGAACTGGCCTTTGCACAGGGACAGGTTTAGAAGATCAGTGAGAGGGGAGAGAACTGAGTCAAGTACTCGGTATAGTAGGTGCATGTCAAAACCGTCTTTACAGTAGTTAGAGCCCTGTAGATCTTTTCACAGGTAGGCTTTGGCTTCATGTGGGGCTATGGCTCTAAGGTAGAATGTAGGATGCTGTGAGATTGGGGGCGGTGGATGGGGTCAAAGAAGTTGCTTGGGAGGACTGCGCTGAGGTCAGAGAAGGTGGAATTAAGGCAGTTAGCGATGCTAAGTGGGTCTGTGGTGATGGTACCATTGATGCTAAAATGTGATGATGGTGGAGATCGGGATTTACCATTAAGGTCCTTAAAGTTATCCCAAAACTTCCTAGCACTGCCCTAGGAGGCAGCCAGGGCAGTTCTGTAGTGGTCAGCCTTAGCCTTGCGGACTGCCCAGGTGCATTTATTGCAGGCAGCACTGTAATTCTGTCTATCACTCTGTGATCCTGAGGCAATGGCTCGGTGCCAGAGGTTGTCCTGTAGCTTGAGTTGCTGCAGCAGCTCTGTGGTGATCCATGGGGCAATACGTTTCTTGGCCATTGATTTGAGAAAGGGGGGCATATGTGTCACAAGCTTTGTTGAAGGTATTAGTAAAATAGTGTAAGGCATCATCTATATGCTGGGCCTGGGAAACCGGGGACCAGTCGCAGTTACACAGATGCTGCTTGAGCTTGGTTACGCAACCTGGGCATAGTTGGTGGCTGTATGTAACATTAGGAGGTGGCTTTGGCAGCTGACAGGACCAGTTGAATAGGATTGGGAAGTGGTCACTTAGGGCATTGGGTAGGACTCCTAGGTTGGTTATGTGGTGAGGGCAGTTGGTGAGCAGGATATTAGGGAGGGTGTGGGCACCATTGGCGTGACTTGTCCTTGTTGGCTGAGATACTAATTGGGTCATATCTAAGGTGGAGAAGGTATCCTTGACATGTGCTGATGAGCTAGTGAGCCAATTTATATTGATATCACCAATTAGTATTTGTTCCAGTTTCTGTGCGTGGTTGGCAAGGTAATCAGTGAGTGTTTTTCAGGCAAGGGGTTGATCACGGGGGGGGGCGTAGGCAATGGTGAGAGTTAGAGGGGCATGGTTTTGGTCAGGGGACAGTTTTATGGAGAGGTCTTGGGCAGCATAACCAAGTGAGTGGGTGGGTAGGGCCTGGTAATGCAATGAGTTATTCACATAAAATGCACAATCCCCACTTCTTTTGCCCTTACGATCTTCCTGAAGGAGGGGAAAAGCCAGGGATGGTGACAAAAGAGTCAGGAGTTTTGTGGGACAGCCAGGTTTCAGTTCAGGCCAGGATACTGGGTTGGTGCTGTGTTACCCAGCATTGCAGGTGTGCAATTGTTTTAGGTAGGCTGCAGATGTTACTTGTGGCTATACAGAGCCCTGATGATTTGTTAGCAGCCAAACTTCAAGAACTGAAATCTGAAACTAACATTGTTAATTGGGTAACTTCCTGGTCACGGGGTAGGAAACAAAGAGTTAGCATGGCAGGGCACTTATCAGGCTGGGGTGATGTGATGAGTGCTGTACCACAGGGCTCTGTCCTGGACCTATACTTTTTAATATTTTTATAGCCTCTATACAAATGTATAGTGGAACCAGGATCTATAAGTTTGCAGATGATGTCAAGACTGGCGCTGTGGTAGAAAGCAACAGATCAACAGAATTGTTCCAAACTAACATTGATAAGCTTGCAAGTAGAGATGCAGAGAAGTAAAATTTTGTCCACGAAGTGAATGTGAAGTGGCCAGTTGGCGTTAGCATTCCATTATGTAAAGTGCCCATTTTAAACCCTCACTTCGCCACTTCGCATTGTAATAATGACTTCATGTTGTTCACTCCGCCTCACTTCACTTTAAGGCAGAGTGAGAATTTGCAGGCAGCCCACATACATCACATGACTTACACAGTGTAGATCACATGCTTCACGCAGGCAGGCAGGAAGTGACTCATGCTTGAAAGAGAGTTTTCATTGATGAGGTGGCGATCAAGTTGGCATGCGCACACATGGTAACTGGGTGCATCTGGACCTGAGCACCATCCTGAGTGTCCACCCCAAAGCAAGAGATAGTGGAGTTGGTGCCATGGAAGAACCACCTCCTGTGGCACTGCAGTGCCCCTCCCAGTGCCAGCAGCACCTGCTATGGCCCCTGTGCCAGCAACTCAGCAGAAGCAGGAAGTGAGAGAGGAGGATTAGCCACAGCAGCAGTTTCAGCAACAGGTTTCTGCACCCCCTGGCCCCAGCTGTAGTACAACAGCCCATGGCTCCAACAACACCTAGGACCACTCTGCCTGTGCCTGGTCCTCGCCACACCTCATTAGTGTGGGAGCTTTTTACTACACTGCTTGTGGACAGCAGTGTAGTAAAGTGTAATTTGTGCAGTGCTGAGGTGTGTCATGGCCCCAGAGGAAGTCACCTTGGCACGGGGGTCAGCGCACCCACATGTATAACCACCACCACCTAGAGGGGCAGGCCAAGGTCATTGTGAGTTATCATCACCAGGATTAGAATCATGTTCAACTAACATGGGGATGTTAGTGGGGAGTATGACATCATCTGTACTGTCAGTCATAACTTTAGACTCGACCATATTTTTGGAAATGGTTAACTGGTCAGAAGTGGAACTTGTGGCAGCAATACACATGCCAGCAGAAACTGCACTAACACCATCAGCTGGCAGAACATTATCTCCTCCAACTATGCGTGAAGCTACAGATTGTGCTGTAAAAAACATTGATGGAGAAATCCCTTTACTGACATCAGCTATGCACTTCTGTGTACTACCACGCCCACAGACAATCTTACCATGGCCAGAAACAGCTTTGCTTGCACGTCTCTTTGCAGGCATTTTGGGGGATCACCAAGAAAATTCTAAACAAATTTAGATTTCTGAACTTTCAGTCTGGGCTGGTGGATGTGAAGCCAAAAAAACATCTGTGGCTTGCAATTGGAGATTGGGCACTAAACAGATGCAAATGCACAGACAGATTAAGATTGCACTGCACAATCAAGAAGAGATGCAGATGCAAGGTCACAACAACACCTTAATCAGTGCTCACAAGTCACAATCCAGTCGGGAAAATAATACCTTTTGCTGGTTGGGGAGGGGACACAGTGCTGCGGTAACAGTCCAAAACCAAGATACCACAAAGCAATACAAAATCATGTAGGTGTGGTGGATAGCAGGTTCACACTGCCACAATTACTCTGCGACACAATAAAAGGTGTCTGATTTGATGGCACGCGTCACACACACACTCACATACACACTGCAAGTAGTGCATAGCAAATTGAAAACTTCAGTAATATTGCCAAATCTTTGAAACAAACTTAAATTTTGCACTGCTGCACCACAACAATCAGCAAAAAAATGTCAAGAATTACTGAAAATATTACTGTGTGTGCATTAACACAGTTATACAGGAAAAATATAACCAACACAGAAAGACTGCCTTTTTCTCCCAGTTAATCTACTTCCACCACAGATACGACCCTCCCCAAAGCACACTTCAAGTTTCTGTCAGTACACAGACTGAATGTTCTAAATTAACATTCAAAATTCACACACAAACAATAAACACTCGATAATATGAGCACAAGAGGGTTTCCTACAATCGATGTACTAAATTGTGAGGAAAAAAATAGCTCGAAAAGGCTTTTTTAACAGCCTTTAGAGGCTTTGAATCGCAGAGCTCTGAGAGCAAACTGTCTCCAGCTACCACTGCACACACACACTATATAGAACTGAGGGTGTGCAGAACAACCTAGAGCCCATGTGACCTGCAATCCCAGGAATCACTGCACAATTCGCCTTGGAGCTCAATAACAAGGCAAAGTGATGCGTAGTACATTGATTTCAATGTACTTTGCATTAAAATTGGTGCAGAAGTGGTTGGGGGAAGGTGGAGTAATGTGAAGTCATTGTTTTCAATGGACTTCATGTTCCTCATTATGATGCAAAGTATTCCACTTCCCATTGCAGATTACTTTGCGGATTCCGCATTACTCCACGAATTGCTTCGCAGAGTGAATTTTGGTCACTTCACCCACCTCTACTTGCAAGTTGGGCCAGGAATCATAAACTGTCATTCAATGCTGACAAGTGTAAAGTTATGCACTTTGGACCTAGCAATAGAAGGGTGTCCTTAGTCCTACTGTCTTGGAGGAATGACTTTACATAACTCTAACATTGAAAGCGATCTTGGAGTTGTAGTTACCAGCATATTATCTATACAGGAAGAATGTAGTAAGGCAGTTAGTAAATGCAACAAAATTGTGGGCTGTATATACAGTATAATGGGGTAAAGAGCAGGGACAGGGAGGTCCTACTGCCACTATATACAGCATTGGTAGGACTGCACTTGGAATATTTTGTGTAGTTTTGGTGTCATTATACCAAATTAAATGTTAAGCAGATTGAAAAGATTCAGAGAAAAAACACCCCAAAAAATTAGATTCTAATCCCATAAACCATATAGAAAGAGAGATTGGTAGATTTTGACCCGTACTCACTTGAATATAGGAGGCTTAGAGGTGATTTGTGTTTGGTATTTAAGGCATTTCTAAATAATGATTTATGGATTTGTCTTGGCCTTGAGGGTAAATAATTAGTGTTGCGATCTAAGTCCAATAAACTGCAGTTGAGGGGAGAACTCTACAGAGCTAGTAAGCAGGGAGCCTGTTTCAACCAAAGAGTGGCTGACACCTGGATTGGACTACTGGAGGAATGGTTACATGTCCTTCATTGAGTTCCTTTACAACTGCATTGGATAGATATATGAATGATAAGAAATTTGATCTTATGAGTTAGACCACAGTCATCATGGCCTGTTGCTCCTTGTTTCATACATCCCATGATCCTATGAACATGAACACAAACTTCAAGAAACTGTGGGATGAAGGGATAGTACAATGGGATTATGAGTAAGAATGCCAGAAACTGACAATGGGTGTAACAAGATGAAATCCAGTTAACGGGTATAACAAGATAAAGGTCAGGCTTTCAGTGATGATTACCACTTGGTTAGAAAAGTAAAGTAATATACATTAGTTGCCTAATAACTTTATGTTAGAAAAGGTTCTGAGCCCATTAGGCCCCTCTCCATGTCATAATTAGGGATCAATTAATTAATATGTTGGGCAAGCATCTACTAATTTTGAGGGATTTGACGCCCACTTTACTACCCAGGGTGCCCTGTGATTCTCTTGGTTATCAGAAATATATTTACATTTATGTTGAACAACTGTACTGCCTTCATGTCCACTGCCAGTAGGCTGTTCCATATGTTCACCATCTTTTGGGAAGGTAAGTGCTTTCTTATGTTACTCTTGAATCTGCCATCCATGAGCATCGGGTATATCCCTGCATCCCATTGGAAGAAATTAACATACATACAAACATATAAATTCACCAGCAGAAGAAGGCCATAATGTCTATTAAGTCTACACAATGTGGGACCCCCTGTACATTTACTTACAGTAGGCCCTGCCCCCTCTATTTTCACCTTCACCTTCCCCTTTACCTTGCACCACCCCCTCTTCACTCCACTAACTTCCTTCTGATTGACTATATCTGCCAGAAGCTCATTTCACTCTGACACTACCTGCTCTGTGAAGAAGTGTCTCCTGACCCCCTTCTCGAACCTCCCCCCATCAGTTTTTAAGTGTGCCCCCTTGTGATCATGGTTTCACTTAGCTTAAAGAGGTTCCTTAGATCCACGTTGTTACTGCCATTAAGGTACCTTAAGATTTCTACCATGTCCCTCCTCTTTCCCTTCTCTCTTCCAGCAAGTACATATTAAGGTTTCTTAACTTGTCCTCTCATGCGCTAACTTACTGTCCCTGACTCATCTCCATAGCCCTTCTCTGCACTGTCTCATGCTGGTTAAAGTCCTACCTCATGTAGAGATTCCAATACTGCACACAACAGTGCAGGTGTGGCCGAATCATGAATCTGTATAATAATAGGATCACCTCCTTCCTTCTGCTTGTGTACCCCGCAACATCCTGTTAGCCTTTTCTGTTGCCTTTTTGTACCATGTATACGGCTTCAGGTTGCTAGTTATAGCTATCCCCAGATCCTTTTCCTCCTGAGATACCATGACCTTTACCCCCCTTCCCCAATCTATATTCAGCTCTCAGGTTCTTGCAGCAACCATGAATCACCTTACACATTTTTGCCTAATCATAATCAAACATCTCCAGCTGTTTGATCTTCTAAATTTCCTTGATTATCTGAAAGACTAGATCAAGTTCTCTCAGCCTCCTTTTCTTCAGGGTGAAGCTTATGGAACTAGCTCCTCCTTATAGATTTTGCCTCCATATCCCTAATTAATTTAGTGACCCTGTACTGCCTGGCAGTATAGCCTAGAGGTTAGAGGAATAAGGTGTGAACGAGCTTGATACATCTGGCAGACCGGTCCTGAGTTTGATTCTCACAATCTCCACTTGCATACTGTGTGACTCTGAGCAACTCACTTAACCACCCAGTACTCCTAGGTCACCCCTGAAAACAGGCACTTGTGCCTAGTGGGCCTTATCCGGTTACCAAAGACTAAAATAAAAAAAATAAAAAATTCTGAACTGCTTCAATGTCCTATTGGAATTTATGAACCCTGCACAAGAGGCAGGGCAGTCTAAAATTAAAGTAAAATTGTGTTCCAGCTACATGAATCATATTGATACAATTTTTGTGTATTGATATAAACTTTCATTAAGTATGCTTATAGCATATACATCAATACAATATTAAAAAGGTAATGTGGTTTGTCAACATTTATACAATGGGGTGGTTATAAACAGAGGCAAATAAATTCTATTATCTAGACCTGCAGGTATTCATACATGAAACTAAACATTTAGTATCATGTAAGTTCATAAAAATAAATGTTTATTTCCATCCATGTATTTAATCAACCATCTAGCCATCACAACTAGCTGTTTTACTTGTATTAGCTTAATGTCTTTGTATTGTATAAATCAATTATTACACTTGCACTGATTGTATAATCAGATTAATTTTCACTCATATCTCCATGTCTAATTTCATGTGTGTAGCTACTTCACTCATAAGTAAAGAGGTTTGGAGGTATTCATGAAAATAAATCTGATTACGCAGTCAGGGCAAGTATAATTATCACTACTGTATACAATTAAATGTATTGACACTTGAAAACTGTATTGATTTGGCTTATTCATATTACCCTGAGTCCATGCTTTCATTTAAAAAGCAAAAATTCAGTTTCTAGCACCAAAAGTTCTAATGTTAGCATTTCCCAAAGACAATTTATTTGAAAAGGACTAACTTTGGAACTGTTTGGCCTAGAAGCTTAATGTTTTAAAATGAAAGCTTAGAGTTCTGTATATTTTTACATTGATGTATCATGTTTTTACAATTTCCATATAAATACATATATAAATTAGGGATGGGAGAACCTCAAAAGGTTCTGAGGTTTTAAAAGGTTCTGATAAGCAAAAAAGATTTGTATGCTTACCCGAACCTAATCCGAACTTTTTATAACCCTTATTGTTTTATGGTGACTGTATGTAAAAAATCATTTTAAACAGCTTTTTTAATCAACACATCTGTAGAAAAAAACAATTAAATCACTGTTAAGTAATAATAAACTGCATGCTTAGTTAAATGAGATGAAAAGGAGTGAATGACACAGTAATTTGCTTTTCCTTAAAGGATTATTTATTTTTATTATTTATTCCATATGATGGAATGTTCACTGAGCCAAATATTGTAGATTTATCCCATGGAGCACAAGGAGAAGGGGATGAGAGCTGACTGACTTTTTCTTGGGGGGAGGTCACACAGACAGAATGCAAGAAGTGGCACTGGTGGCTGGCTGTCAGATTTTATTTCACACACAAGTATTTCACACACACACTAGTTCACATGCTGGACCAAAGCTATAAGGGCTGTTGCTGCAGGTGCTGCTACCCACAGAGATTCAGGGACCTGGCCTAACCCTCTGACACAGTATTGCTTTACTTTTCATTCAAGGATTATTTATTTTGTATTTATTGCACATAATGGAATGCCCACTGAGCCAAAGCTTATAGATTTATCTCACAGAACACAGAGAGGAGGAGATGAGAGCCGACTGACTTGTTTGGTGGGGGGTCATCACACAGTATGCAAGAAGTGGCACTGGTGGCTGACTGGCAGATTTTATTTCACACATGTCAGTCACACACACACATTACTTCAAACAGTGGAACTAGGCTATAAGGGCTGGTGCTGCAGCTGCCACCCACAGAGATTCAGGGACCTGGCCTAACCCTCTCTGACACAGTAATTTACTTTTCCTTTAAGGATTATTATTTTTTTTATTTATTCCTTATGATGGAATGCCTTGCTCACTGATCCAAAGCTTGTAGAGTTTCCCCACGAAGCACAAGGAGGAAATGAGAGCTGACTGACTTGTTTGCGTAAGGGGTCACAAAGACAGTACGCAAGATGTGGCACTGGTAGCTGGCTGTCAGATTTTATTTCACCCTCTGCACCTAGGCTATACCAGCTGATGCTGGAGGTGCTGCTACCCACAGAAATTCAAGGAACTGTCCTAACCCTCTCTGACACAGTAAACATTCCTTCTCCAGCTTCATCACATGCCCTCTAGTCCTGTTTTATGTTCTCATTTGAAACAAACTACCATGCTGCACCCTGCTTATCCCCCCCGAGGTACTTACGGTCTCTATCATATCCCCCCTCACTCTCCTTTCTTATAAGGTGCATGTGTTGAGGTCCCTTAGTCTCTCCTTATATGGCTTTTGATGCAACCCCAGCACCATTTTAGTTGCCCTCCTCTGGACAGCCTCCACTCTGTCAATATCCTTTCTGAGGTGTGACATGCAGAACTTTCATAAAAACATAGAATTTGATGGCAGATAAGGACTGCTTGGCCCACCTAGTCTGACCATTTTCCTACCTAACAGATAAGCTGCAGATCCTAGTTAACCAACAGCTTACTTCCTCCTACCCCCCACTAGGACTGCCTTGTGTCTGTTCCATACATTCTTGAATTTCCCCACTGTTCTTGACTCCACAACCTCCTCAGGAAGGCTGTTCCATTCATCCACAACCATCTCCATGAAAAAATACTTCCTCACATTACCTCTGAGCTGTCCCCCTCTATCTTCAAATTGTGCCCCCTTGTTCTTGCACATCTCTTTTTCTGAAAGATGCTACCCCCTTGGACTTTGTTGATTCCCTTGAGGTACTTGAAAGTTTCTATCATGTCCCCTCCTGTCCTTCTTTCCTCAAGGGTATACATATTAAGCTCCTTTAGTCTTTCTAGTATGTCTTCTGGTGCAGACCCTGCACCATTTTGGTTGCCTCCTCTGGACTGCCTCCACTCTGTCTATGTCTTTGGGAGATGGGGTCTCCAGAACTGCACACAGTACTCAGATGGGGTCTCACCAACTGTCTGTACAGAGGAATAACAACTTCCTGTTTTCTACTATTAATGCTCTCCTTTGCATCCCAGTATCCCCCCAGCCTTCCGATCTGCCTTCTCACATTGCTTGCCCACCTTTAGGTCATCTGATATAATTACCCCCAGATCCCTTTCCATTTTACTGTTGTCAGTATCTCACCCACGATAGTGTACTCTTCACCTGGGTTTTTTCCAGGTGCATTACCTTGTACTTTCTTTGCATTGAATCTGAGCTGCCATACATTTGACCATTCTTCCAACCTTGACAAGTCCCTTCTCATCCTTTCCACTCCATCTTGTGTATCAACCCTGTTGCAGATCTTTTGTTGTCTGCAAAGAGACATACTTTTCCTTCCAGTTCCTCTGCAATGTTACTTATAAAGACATTAAAAGGACCAATTCAGTACTGAACCCTGTGGTACCCCCACTAGTAACCCTCCTTTCTTCCTGTGGACTCCATTTACACTACCTTTAGCATCCTGTTGTCTAGCCATTTTTTGCTCCAGGCTACCTGGGACCCACTCCAAGGCTGGCTAACTTGTGTATTAATCTTTTGTGTGGGATTGTATCAAATGCTTTGCTAAAATCTAGGTAGGCCATGTCCACATCCCCTCCCTGGTCTACTACTTTAGTCACGTAGTCAAAAAAATACATTAGAGTCGTCTGACAAGACCTTCCCATCATGAATCCATGCTGCTTTGGGTCCTAGTAGTAGTAGTAGTAAATAATTTTTTATTCATGAATGAATAAAAGGATACATTCAACTTGAGCAAAGCTCGTTTTCAATGAAGCTCCATGTCACAATAAAATGAGGTTCCACATCAAAAAGACATAACATCAAAACACTAAAAACCACATATTAATTAGAACAATTTACAATACAGCAATAAATAAGGAAGGAAAAGGAACAAGAAAAAATATAAAAAGAAATTAAAATACAAACAATCAATCTCATTACACAATAACATACTTTATGACACTAACAATTACTGCATGTTGTGGTATTGTGTAGTACAGTTATACACCAATTCCTAAGTTCGCTTTTATTATATCTAGTTCTATTTTTTCTTAATTCTAAGGGAGATTTATTCCATAGACTAATTCCTCTAGCAGGTACAGAAGATCTTCCAATATTCAAATTACATTTAATTGAAACAAACTGGGTTCCAATAGAGGCTCTCAGACATTCCTTTGTTTTCCTAACTTCAAAAAGGTCAATTACATAATTAGGTACTTCTTCGTACCAGACCTTAATCATAAATTATAACAAGTGTAAATCTCTTCTCACTACAGGTTTATGCCAATTTAATTCCTTAAAAAGTATGCACCTATGGGTTCTATAAGGGGCATCTAGTATAAAACAAGCAAACCTACAAAAAACTAAGTCCACTTTATCTATATATTTTCCAATAGCCCCTCCATAGAGCAAATCACCATAGTCAATCACTGGGAGTAAAAGAGAATTTACCACACTCAAACGAATTTCTCTAGTCATAAACTTTTTATACTTATATAAGGCACCCAATTTCCTATTTGTATTTTTTATAAGGGAGTCAATATAAACATCCCAGCCCAGACATGGATCTAACCAAACACCCAAATATTTATACAAGTCTACCTGCTTAATGGCAATACCATCCTTAGTATTGATTTCCAAATATAAATTTTGTTTTTTTATTATTATTTTTAAACAAAAATGTGTTTTATTGGCATTTAAAATTAGATGATTCATCTTTAGAAAATCCTGTATTTCATCAAAAGCCAATTGTAGCCTCATATTAATCAATTCTAAAGTATCTCCCTCTACGTATAATATGGTGTCATCTGCATACATATGACACCGGGCAACCGTTGATGTAATTTTAAATTCATTCATGTAAATATTGAATAACAGAGGCCCCAATATCGAGCCCTGTGGTATGCCATTTTTCACCTCTAATACCTTAGATTTATGAGAACCCACTTCTACAAATTGACTACGGCCCGTCAAGTAGGAAGAGGACCACTTTACTGACTGAGGGGACAAGCCAATCCCACTGAGTCTGGACAGAAGAACCCGATGGTTAAGGGTATCAAATGCCTTTGAGAGATCTATAAACAAGGCTCCTATCATTAACCTCCTGTCTAGGCTCAGCTGGATATCGCTTACAACCCTCGTCAGGGCTGTTTGTGTACTATGAAGAGACCTGAAACCTGTTTGGAAGGGTGTCAATTTATTATTATCTTCAAGAAAATTTTTCAATTGGTGAGATACTATCTTCTCAAATATTTTAGAAATTTGAGACAAGAGCGATATAGGCCGATAATTGCCTAGCTCGCTCCTACTACCAGATTTAAATATAGGTATGACCTTTGCAGTCTTCCATCCATCAGGGAATTCCCCAATTTGAATGGATAAGTTAAAAATATAAGCCAAGGGATATGCCACACAGGGTGCTGCATATTTCAGCAATCTTGGAGGGATTTCATCTGATCCCTTCGCTTTACAGATATCTAACTTCAAAAATTCAGAACGTACATCTTCTGGGGAAATATGGGCAAAATCAAAGCCACCTATATCTCTATCTTCTGTATTAATAACTGTGGAATTAAACTTCAAAGTCTCATTTTGTTCCCAATGAGCCCTATCTGAGGAGCTTGGTAAAGCCACTTTTGAAAAGTAATCATTAAAGGCATCAACCATTCCTTTTCCTGGTGGCAATACAATATCCTCCTTTTCTATTTTATTTATACAAATCTGTTTATTTTTCCCCATTAAATTTGAAATAATTCCCCAAAATCTCCTTGAGTTCTTTTTATGATTAGCCTCCAATTTCAAGCGAACAAACTGTTGTTTTGTTACCTTAATTTTGGTGGTGTATAAATTTCGAGTCTGCCTGTAGGAAACCCAATCCTGATTTAACACTGTCTTTTTTGCTTTCTTCCATTTTTTATTCCTATCCTTCCTAATTTTATGTAACTCAGGGGAAAACCAAGCATTTCCTTCCTTTTTTAACAATCTTGATTTCAGGGGTGCATGCTTGTTGCAAATATACAAAAATTCACTTAAAAAGAAATCCCAGGCAGCTGATGTTGTAGGGATCAGTTCCAATCTATTCCAGTTGATATTTTCTACATCAATCATGAAATTAACATAATCAAACCTCCCAAAGCATCTCCAAAATATTTTTGACTCAGCAACAGGTTTGACTATGTCATTTCTAATCGCATAAATAACTTGATGGTCGGAGAAGGATTCTGGAAGGACACCTGCCTTAGGATACAGATGGGGAGAATTTGTAAACATCAAATCCAAAATTGTAGATCTCTTAGGATCTCTATGATTAATTCTGGTTGGTTCCAGAATTAGTTGGGTCAATCCCAAACCAATCTGAAAATCAACCAGTTCATAGTTTGCATCAACAGTCAACCAATCCACATTAAAATCTCCAGTTATAAAGAATTCATGAGAATCTCGAAAAGCAAACAAAAACTCATGTAAATCCAGAAAAACTTGTACCGAAACCTTAGGTGGTTTATATAACCCTATTAGCAGTAAAGGTTTTTGGAAGGGTATCTCTATCTCCAAAACCAACATTTCCAGTCCGTTATTAGAGAAGGGATAATTTACCTCATGTACAGTTAAATTATAATCTATATATACAATAATTCCTCCCACTTTTTTTGTCCTATCTCTTCTAAACAGTTGGAAACTTTCTAAGCCAATAGATATATTCTGGGTCCTACTATCAAGCCAGGTTTCTGTTAATACCAGAACCCCTGGTGTAACTTCTTTTTACCAGTCCCTAACTTCATCAAACTTGTTTCTCAAGCTCTTAACATTTAAATGAGTAATAGTCATGAATCCATGTTTCATATTAATTACTTGGGCCCCACTGGCCTCTAGGTACTCAACAGTTCTTTCCTTCAGAAGTGATTCCATCATTTTCCCTACCACTGAGGTCAAACTAACTGGTCTGTACTTTCCTGCCTCTGTCCTGCTCACACTTTTGTGAAGAGGAATCACATCCGCCCTCAGTCCTCAGGTACCACCCCATCCTCCCATGATTTGTTAAAGAGATTAGTCAGCAGTATCACTAGTTCTACCCTTAGTTCTTTTAGAATTTTTTGGGTGAATCCCATCAGGCCCCATTGCTTTGTCCACTTCAATTTTATTAGTTCTTTCAGAACCCTTTCTTCTTTAAATGGACTGGTATCAACCCCCATCTTCAGAGTGTTTTTCTTTTTTGGTTTAAGTACCTCCCCTTCCTAGTGGCATAGTGGCACAGGTTGAGGAATGTGCTTCTGTCCCACCTGCCTCACCCTTCCAGAACCCACCATAGTCAAGCTGTTCCTCCTTCTTGGCATCCTCTTAGGTAATGATGGCAGACTTGGTGACACCTGGGTGGAGGAATAGGTCCTCCAAAATCCTAGCCAAATATTTGAAGGGAAGAAGAACTTGTTGCAGACAACACCAACATCTGTAATTGGGTGGTGCAGAGAATGCATAGGGAACCCTGGGAAAAATGAGGAGTAGTCAAGAGCATGGCAGCTGGTGTCCAATGCCAAAGGTAAAAAATCATATATCTAGGATATAAGAAAACAGGGACTGATTATGGTATGGGGAGGGAGGGAGGGTGGGTCTGACAGTACTAAGCATGAAAGGGACCTTGGGGGTTATCATATTGGATGATCTGAAAGTGGCAGGGTAGTATGACAAAGCAGTAAGTAGGGTCAGTGGTATACTGAGATGCACTGAGAGCTGTATCTCCAACAGGAGGAGGGAGATGGTGTTGCCACTGTATCACTCACAGGTGAGACCCCAGCTAGGGTATTGTGTCAAGTTTTGTGGCAATATTGTGGCAGTCACAGAAACATGGTACACAGAGAACCAAGTCTGGGATGTCAACATACCAGGATACACAATCTACAGGAGGGACAGGGAGGGTAAAAGAGGAGGAGGAGTAGCTCTATATGTAAAGTAAGGGATCAAAGCAACAGAACTAAAGAGTAAACAGGGAGCAGATGAGGCACTTTGGGTCACCCTGGAGACAGGAAATGGCACCACAATCCGCATGGGCATTGTATACAGACCCCCATCTCAGGGGAGGGAATGGACAAGGAAATTATAGAAGGCATCCTTAGAATGGCAGAAAAAGGGGAGATTTTGTTGATGGGGGACATGAATATTCCAGGAGTTAACTGAAGCACCTTTGCTGCAGGCACATCCAAGAGCAGGGCCATTCTTGATGCCCTACAAGAGGCATGCCTCAGACAGCTAGTATTGGAACCCACTCAGGAGGGAGCATTCTTAGAGCTGGTACTCTCAAATGGGGATGGAGAAAGAATCTCAGATTTAAAAGTGGGTAGCCATCTGGGAACAAGCAACCACCAAACAGTGTGGTTCATGATAAACACAGCCATATAATCAAGCCATACAAAAGCAAGAGTATTGGACTTTAGGAGGGCTGACTTTGGTAAAATGAGAGAGTGCCTCAGAAAAGCACTAGCAAACAGGCTAGAAGGAGGGGTGGAGGAACGATGCGGAGTTATCAAAACAGCCATCACAGAGGCAACAAGCCTTTGTGTAAAGCAAATCAACAAAACACAACAAAAGAAAAAAACACTATGGTTCTCAAAAGAAGTGGCGGGGAAGGTAAGGGAAAAAAGACAGCATTCAGGAAGTATAAGGAAACACAGAAGGAGCAGGACAGATAACTTTATCAGTTAAAACAGAAAGATGCAGGGAAGCAGTCAGAATAGCAAAGACCCAAACCGAGGAAAGGATAGCCAACTCTGTTAAAAAGGGGGATAAGACCTTTTATAGGGACATTAGGGAGCAAAGAAAGACTAAGGCAGGGATACTGAGGCTGAACAAAGAGGTAGGTGGTTGGGCAGAGAGCGACAGTGAAAAAGCAGGGATACTCAATGAATACTTCTGCTCAGTATTCACAATGGAAAAGCAGGGGGAAATACCTAATCCGGGCAATAGAACACTCTGGATAGGGGGGTTGATATTAGTCCTTTCACAGAAGAAAGGGTTCTGAAATAACTCTTAAAACTGAAGGTGGATAAAGCAATGGGGTCTGATGGGATTCACCCCAGGATTTTAAAAGAACTAAGGGAAGAACTAGTAACACCACTGACTACCCTTTTTAATAAATCATGGGAGGATGGGGTGGTACCTGAGGACTGGAGGAGGGCGGATGTGACTCCATTTCACAAAAGTGGGAGCAAGACAGAGGCAGGAAACTACAGACCTGTCAGTTTGACCTCAGAGGTAGGGAAAATGATGGAATCACTTCTGAAGGAAAGAATTGTTGAGTACCTAGAGGCCAGTAGGCACAGGACCCAAGGCAGCATGGATTCACAGTGGGAAGGTCATGTCAGACAAATCTAACTGATTTCTTTGACTGCGTGACCAAAGCAGTAGACCAGGGAGCGGCTGTAGACATGGCCTACCTAGACTTTAGCAAGGCATTTGACACAGTCCCGCACAAAAGATTAATGAACAAATTAGCCAGCCTGGGAGTGGGTCCTAGGGTGGTAGCCTGGATAAAACACTGATTGGACAACAGGACACAGCGGGTAATAGTAATTGGAGTCCACAGTGAAGAAAGGAGGGTTACTAGTGGGGTACCGCAGGGTTCAGAACCTAGGCTGGTCCTTTTTAATGTCTTTATAAGTGACATTGCAGAGGGACTGGAAGGGAAAGTATGTCTCTTTGCAGATGACACAAAGATCTGCAACAGGGTTGATACACAAGGTGGGGTGGAAAGGATGAAAAGGGACTTGGCAGGGTTGGAGGAATGGTTAAATGTATGGCAGCTTAGATTCAATGCAAAGAAGTGAAAAGTAATGCACCTGGGAAACAAAAACCCAGAGGAAGAGTACACAATGGAGGGTGAGATACTGACAACTATAAAAATGGAAAGGGACCTGGGGGTAGTCATATCAGATGACCTAAAGGTGGGCCAGCAATGTAAGAAGGCAGTAAGGAGGGCTGGGGGGATACTGGGATGTATAGGGAGAGGCATCACCAGTAGAAAACAGGAGTTGTTGGCCCTCTGTACAGACAGTTGGTCAGACCACATCTGGAATACTGTGTACAGTTCTGGAGACCCATCTCTGCAAAGACATAGACAGGTTGGAGGCTGTCCAGAGGAGGGCAACCAAAATGATGCAGGGTCTGCATCAGAAGACATACAAAAAAGACTAAAGGAACTAAGGATGTATAGCCTCGAGGAAAGGAGGGAGAGGGGGGAACATGATAGAAACTTTCAAATACTTCAAGGGAATCAACAAAGTCCATGAGGGTAGCATCTTTCAGAAAAAGAGATGTGCAAAAACAAGGGGGTACAATTTGAAGATACTGGGGGGACGGCTCAGAGGTAATGTGAGGAAGTATTTCTTCACAGAGAGGGTTGTGGATACATGGCACAGCCTTCCTCAGAAGGTCGTAGAGTCAAAAACAGTGGGGGAATTCAAGAATGCATGGGACAGACATAAGGCAATTCTAGTGGGGGGTAGGAGGAAGTAGGCTGTTGGTTAACTAGGATCTGCAGCTTATCCGTTAGGTAGGGAAATGGGTAGACTAGGTGGGCCAAGCGGTCCTTATCTGCCATCAAATTCTATGTTTCTATGTTTCTATCCCAGGCTCTCTTGAAAGATCCCACAGTCTTTACCTCCACCACTTGTTCTAGCAGCTCATTCCAGGTAGACATCACTCTTTCTGTAAAAAGAAATGCTTCCTTACATCCCTTCTAAATCTACCTCCATCAATTTTAGGCTATGTCCTCAAGTGTTGTTATTGTCTCTCTTATTGAAGAGACACCCCTTTTCACTCTGTTTATTCCCTTCATGTACTTGAAAGTTTCATATTACCCCTCTCCCTCCTCTCTTCCGCGGAGTACATCTTTAAGGCTCTTAGCCTCTCCTCATATGACCTGTCCAGTTGCCCCTTGATCATTCGAATTGCTGTCCTGTGGAACCCCTCCAGCATGTTAATGTCCTTCTTAAGGTATAGATGCCAATACCTCTCCCCTTATTCTAGATTTGGTCTAACCAATGACCTGTAAAATGGCAAAATAACCTCACTCTGCCTGCTACTGAATCCCCTTGCAATACATCCTAGCATCCTATTAGCCTTCGCCACAGCCTTTTTGCATTGAGCTGAATGTTTCAGGTAACTTGTAATTACCGCCACCAGGTCAATTTCCTCCTCAGAAGCCACTACCTGAACCTTGCCTATATAGTACTCCATCTTTGGGTTTTGGGCCCCAATGTGCATCACTTTGCACTTTTTGTCATTGAACCCAAGCTGTCATATTCGTGACCATCTTTCCAGTCTGGCTAAGTCCTCCTTCAACTCTTGCATCCCTTCCTGGGAATCCACTCTCCCACAGAGCTTGGTGTCATCTGCAAACAGACACATCTTTCCTTGAATGTCTTCTCTAGTGTCACCAATAAATATGTTAAACAATACTGGTTTCAACACTGACCTCTTTGAGACCCCGCTGGTGATGTTTTTGATGCTGGAGAACCCCCCCCCACAACTACTCTCTGTGTTCTGCCACTCAACCAGTTTTCAACCAATCTTACTAGTTTTTCCCCCACACCTAGGTCCTTCAGTTTCGTTATCAACCTTCTGGGTGGCACAGAATCAGAAACCTTTCTAAAGTCCAGGTAAATGATATCCATTGCCTGGCCTTTGTCCACTGCCCTCATGACCTCATTGAAGAACTCTATCAAGTTCGCTTGACATGATCTGCCTGCCACAAACCTGTGTTGCTCCTTGTCCTACAGACCAGTCTCTTCTAAGTACCTCACCAGCCCTTCCTTCAGTATGGTCTCCATGATACTATCGAGGTCAGGTTGACTGGCCTGCAGTTGCCCGGGTCCTCCTTGGGTTCACTCTAGTGGAGTGGCATGACATGTGCTGTTCTCCAATCTACTGGTACTATTCCCGTATCAAGAGACTTATTGAAGAGAATTGTCAGTGAGGCTGCCAGCTCCTCTGCCAACTCCTTTAGCACCATGGGGTGTATTCCATCTGGACCCAGAGATTTGTCTCTCCTCAGTGCCATCAGCCCCTCCTTCACTCTTTCGATCCTTATGATCCCTATTGGGTTCTCCACCCCCATCCTTTCCCTCCTTTGTCTGATTTGTGGTATTGCTCCCTTCCTTTCCTTTGCAAAGATGGAGCAAAAGTATTCATTTAATACCTCTGCTTTTGTCCCATCTTCTGAAACTCATTCATCCCCTTTTTTAAGCCTGATGATGCCATCCTTTTGTCCCTCTTTTCTTTTTTGTAGTGAAAGAAGGCCTTCTCACCTTTCTTTATTCCTTCTGCTATCTGGAGCTCCTTCTGTGCTTTTGGCCTGCTGTACTTCCCTTCTTGATATCTTGGCTATCCTCTGATACTCTTTTCATCCTCCCCCTTGCTATTTTTTTTTAATTTCTTGTAGACTGCCCTTTTATCTTTTACTACTCTGGCCACCTCCCAGTTTAACCAGCTTGGTGGTCTTGACCCTGCTCTCTTGCCCATCTTTATGCAGCTGATAGTGGCCTTCTGAATGGCTTCCTTAATGGTGTCCCATATTCTGTCCACCTCCATGCCCTCTTCTATGCTCCCCAGGTCCTCCTTAATCTCTTCTCTCATCTTTTTGAAGTTTCACTCTCCTGAAATCTAATGCTTGGGTGGGGATGTCTTCCTTACCGATATCTAGAATGAACCACACTGTGCTGTGGTCGCTCCCACCTAGAGGTTCCCTAATATCTATCTCCTGTATGTGCTCCTCATTAGTGAGCACTAGGTCCAGGATTGCCTCCCCCCGGTAGGACCTGTTACACACTGTATCATAAAACCATCCTGGATTGTGTTAAGGAATTCCTGACTTCTGGCGCAGGATGTGGCAGGGGTGGCCCAATCCACTTTTAGTAGGTTAAAGTCTCCTGTCACTACTATCTCTCTCCCCCCCCCGCTGCATTCCTCAACTGGGAGCACAGCTCTCTGTCCATTTCCTTGACCTGGTTGGGTGGTCTGTATAAAACCCCTACCCTGATCTTCTTTCCTCTGTTATGCTGAAGTTGGAACAACAATATTTCAATGTTCCCTGTGTCTTTGCCTTCCTCTCTCGCACATACTATTCCCAGTATAAGGATGGCAGCAGAATAGAAACACACAAGGGCAAGGATCCTACTTTAGGAGGGCATATTTTATAAAGATGGGTGAATGCCTCAGGGATAACCTGGCAGAAGGATGGCCAGTTGGGGTGGAGGGACAGTGGGCAAACATAAAAGTGAGCAAAAGCAAGAGTAAAAATTGACCAATATGGTTCTTGAAAAACTAATTGAAAAGGTAAAGGCTAAAAGGGTAGCATTTGGAAGGTGTAAGAAGATGCAGAGGGAGAAGGACAGGGTGGTATATCGGGGAAACAGAGTGAAGCAGAGAAAGCAGTAAGGAGCACTAAGGTGGTAACAAAACAGGCACAATACCTTTTTTTTTAGGTATGTAAATGAGAAGAGGAAGACCAGAGGTGGCATTCTAAGGTTAAAAACAGAAGGGGGGAACTAGGCAGAGGGGGACCAGTAAAAGGCAGACGTCCTTAACAAATACTTTTCTTCAGTTTTCACAGAGAAAGGAGAAGGGGAGGGTCACAAAAATTAACAAAAGTTTTGGAGGGAGGGATGTGACTACTAGTCATTGTTTTGTAGATGATAGTACTGAAGGGACTTGCTTATCTGAAAGTGGACAAAGCAATCGGGCCAGATTTAAGAGCTAACTGGAAACAGGACCGGTGCCAGAGCACTAGAGGAGGGCAGTTGCAGACCCACTACACAAAAGTGGTGGCAGGGAGGAGGCTGGCAATTATAGGCTAGTCAGTCTGACATCAGTGATGGGAAAGTTAATAGAATCACTGCTGAATAAAAGGATTGTGAAATATCTTGAATCCAGTGGGTTACAAGACCCAAGGCAGCATGGTTTCACTGGGGCGAGGTCATGTCAAATGGATCTGATAGCTTTCTTTGACTGGGTGCCAAAGGATTTAGATTAGGGTGGAGCGATGGACATAGCCTATCTAGATTTCACTAATGCTTTCGACATTGTTCCACATGGGAGACTAGTAAGCAATCTGGGTAGATTAGGAGTGGGTCCAAAGGTGATAAAATGAATAAGAAATTGGTTAGGGGATAGGCAACTCTGTGGAAGGGAGACTGACCAGTGGGGTGCCTCAGGGATCAGTGCTGGTAGTGGTCCTCTTTAATACCTTTATAAGTGACATTGTAGAGGAACTGGAAAGGAATGTCTTCCTCTTTGCAGATGACACCAACATCTGCATTAGAATGGATGCTCCAGGGCAACAGAAAGGAAGAACAGAGACCCAAGAATATTAAATGAGTGGTCAAGGGCATTGAGCTGGGTTTCAGTGTGAAAAAGTGCAAAATAATGCACTTGGAGCACAGAAAACCAGGGATGGAGTACAATTTGTGTGGAGTGGAATTGATGACCACCAAGCAGGAAAGGGACCTGTGGGTAATCATATCAGATGACCTAAAGGTGACCAGGCAGTACAACAAGGCAGTAGGGAGAGCTAAAGGGATGCTGGGGTGCATAGAGAGGGGTATCACCAGCAGAAAGAGATAGAGATAGTATCGTCTCTGTATAGATTGCTGGTAAAACCTCATCTAGAGTACTGTGTCCAGCTCTGGGCACCACATCTCCAGAGGGACATAGACAGAGTGGAGGAGGTCCAGAGGGTGGCACGTAAAATGAAAAGAGACTAAAGGACCTCATTATGTACACCCTGGAAGAGAGGAAGGAAAGATATAATAGAGACCTGTAAATACATTGCTGGGCTAAATAAGGTACAGGAGGGAAGTATTTTTAAGAAAAAAGGTGTTCAGGAACAAGGGGATACAATATGAAGCCAAAGGGGGGTAGATCCAGGAGAGATATGAGGAAGTACTTCTTCAAGGAAAGAGTCATTTTTTCCTGGAGCAGCCTTCCAGCAGAGGCGTTGGGGTGAAAACAGTGGTGGATTTCAAAAATGCATGCAACAAGCACAAGGGGAGTCATAGTGGAAAGGAATGGGGGAGAGAGATAAAGCTATAGATCGGGTACAGTCTGCCATAATAGTGTAGGTAGGGAGTAGAGATGGGTAAAGTTAGGAAACTTTGCTCCGTGAATTAATCCGCAAATTTAGCACACTTCGCGGATTGATTTGTGAATGCAAAGTGTGAAGTTCCACCTGCAAAGTGTGAAATTTGGCCCACAAAGTGCAGAATTATGCCCATGAAAAGTGGTATTTCACCTCAAATGACAGAATTTTGCCATTCATAGGCAAAATTCCACCATTCGTGGGCAAAATTAGACAAAAAGGAACTGCAAAGTCACATTGGTGAATTTTGAGCCTAATAACAAAAATTTGCGGATTGCTCCACAGAGCCGAATTTGCGTATTTTGCCACTGAATTTAAACTTCACAGCATCTCTTGCTGGGAGAAATGAATAGACTGGATGGACCAATCAGGCCTTATCTGCCATCAATTTCTATGCTTCCATGTTTCTGAAATGACACTTATGAAGACTTTGAAGAGAACAGGTCCCAATACTGAGCCCTGCGGCACCATGCTGGTCACTCTCCCCTCATTACAGTGAGGTCTGTTAACCACCATCCTCTGTCACCTGTCCATTAACCAGTCTTTATCTTGTTCAGCACTTTGATCCCACTACTAGGGTGCTCAGTTTCTTTATCAGACTTCTGTGCAGTACAGTGTTGAAGGCCTTATTAAAGTCCAGATAGACCACGTCCACTGCCCTCCTCTGATCAATTTCATGGCCACCAGATTGAAGATACAAATCCGAATTGTCTGGCATGACACCCCTCTCCCCATGAATTTATGCTATTTTTGGTCTTGTAGCTCTTTGGATTCAAGATACTCTATAAATCATTCATTTAAAAGGGTTTCCAATGACCCCCTTCCACACTGATGTGAAACTGACTGGGCTATTGTTGATAGCCTCCTCTGTGCTACTGCTGTTATGGAAAGGGACCACATCTGCTCTCTTCCAGTGCTCCAGGACCACTATTGTTTCCAGTAAACTGTTAAATAATACTGTCGGTGGGGCAGCTAGCACCTCAGTGAGTTCCTTTAGTAGCTTTGGGTGTATCCCATCTGGCTTCATAGCCTTGTCCACTTTCAGAGCTTCAAGTCCCTTCAGGATTTTTCCTATGAAAATGGGCTTGTGTCCACTCCCCTCCTTGTTCTGCTTCTCCCTGGTAGTCAGTCCTGCCTCACTGTGAAGACAGAGGAGAAGTACCTGTTCAGGATGTGTGCTTTTTCTTGATTTCTTCTGTGCAGTCTCCCCCTTCAATTCTCCTTATCCTCACTATCCCTCCCCTTGCTTTCCTCTTCTTACTTTTGTACCTGAAGAAAATCTTATCCCTTTTAGCTATCTCTTTGTCTATCCTTTCCTCTGTCTGTGCCTTTGCTACCCTGACTGCCTTTCCTACTTCCCTCAGTTTTACTTGGTATATCCATTTTCCTTTCTTTGAGTTTCATTATATTTCCTAAATGGTATCCTTTCTTCCCTCACCACCTTGATCACTTCCATAGAGAACTGTAACTGTTTCTTTGTAGGGCTGCAGAGGTGTACCCCTGCAGTCCTCTTGGGAGGACTAGTAGAAAAGCAGCTTTGAACGAACAGCCTCATGAGGTGCCAAATTTTGCCTTTGAGTCTGTGTACCATGGCCTAGTCCGCACTCGCACAACTTTAATCTGCAGGAAAACATTTTGAGTGGTCAGTGGTCCGTGGTTATTTGCTCAATATGCATGCCGACTCATACAACACAAAAGGGGCTACCAGTGCTACAGTAAGAAAACTTTTTTCAGTGGTCGGCCCATCCATGGTAATTTGGTCAATATACACACACTGACTCACACAACAAAAAAAGGGGCTACCAGTGCTAAAAACTAACCATAGACCTAGAATGAAATACAATGACTCATTTCAATAAACTGTTTATATAGAAACAAGAAAAACAAGGGCTCAGACACATAAACAAGTCATAGCCCATTGAATCACTAACACAGCAATCCAGGAATTTGAGACTGTTGGCTCTCAGCGACCAATCAGAGCTTGCATGCCACATTGTGCCTTTGTGTGAGTAAGTGCCGATTTCAAACAATGAAAACAGCTAGGAGAGGGTCACTGCAGCTAGCAAGACTGGAATCATCACCGTTAAACAATGAACAGCCAGGAACGGTTCCATGGCAGACAGGGACAGTGGGGACAAGCATGTAACTGAGACAAGTCACATTTTGATGAAAAACCACAAGGAAATACGTGGACAATGAGGACATATGAGAGGATCATTGAAACATACACAATGCGATGATGGAAGGGCAAGTAAGCATTTTACTTTCCATGTGGCACCAAGATATGACAAAATGGGATGACCGTGGGGATAGTGTGGTGGCTATAATGATAAGCTGATGTATCTTTAATCTCATTCAAACATAACATACAGACACAGAGAAAGGTAGTGGAGGGACAGGAACTCAACATATCGCTGTCAGCTGCTGCAGCAGCTGCAAAACTGCGCGATCGAGTTGGTCACTGAGAAAAAAGTAAGGGGGATTTACCAGGTTAAAAAAGAAATAAAACAATCACACTTTACAAGATGCAACATAAACTCCGAACAGACAATTGAAATGTGAGCTGGGAGGGGAGCAGATGAAATGTTTGGCATAATGGTCTTTGCCTGTGCACACAGTAGAGCCAGATGCAGACAGCACATCGCAAGCTGCAGCTGTCTTTGCACAGATTTACCGATTTCATTATGGCTATCATGGCTACTAGTGCAGCTTGTTTCCACTTCAGTGTTATGTACACAGCAGACTTTAGTTAAACTGACCCTGAAAACAGCCAAATTCAAACTGAATTTATAAAGTTCTTAAGTTAAAGGTCACAGAGCTTTTTTCCTCATGCATAACTTTGTAATATCTCCTGTTTAAACATCTCATGTGTACAAAACCGGCTACAGTTGGAAGCTTCAGCAGCGCACTTCCACATTTTTTGTTTGATTGCCCCCATGTTGTAGCAGAACACTGAGAGAGCATTAAAACCTAGAGCTGCTGACAGATTGTTGCCATATACTGCCAGCACTAGACTGAAAACCAAAACACGTAAGAGTTAGAGAAAAAAGGTTGAGTCTCTGAGTCACTCCATTAGCACCTTTTTTACGGCAAACTCCAGGGGCGAACCGTGAACATTACAGCCTTTATATTGAGCCTAATCTTAATGCTTCAGTAGTGAACTCTCATCTCAGAAAGGAGCCCCAAAGAGCCAGCAAAATGAATTAGTCTACCTATGATAGAGCTAAACAATAAAAGTCCGAACAGGAACAGAGGACTGAGTCAGAAGATATAATTTGCACAGATAGCAGAGACACCCTCTGGAACCAATACTGCACGTACATTTTCCCTGTTTTCTGATCTGTTTTTTTAAAAGATTGTGATGCTACTGACATGTGAGGGGAGTTGGAGACTTTAGGAGAATTATGGTGTGTGGAGGGTGAGGAACAGACCCTTGACTATCCTGCAATCAAAAAAGTGAAAGTGATTTAATGAGAGCTGACATACAGAAAAGGGAAATTATTTATTTACTTATGCTGATTTTTTTCATTGGAGTTGGCAAATGATCTGCTGGGTATTCTGAATCAAAAGAGAGAAAGATTGATGTTTACATGGGTGGGAAAAAAGTAAAATAGAATTCTGCAGTCTTGAATTGGGAACTGATGTGTATTGGGGAAGTTGGAATTGAATGTTTAGATTTTATTTTATTCATTTTTAGTATCAGTTCTGCCTGAACGTGTTGTTAGATTGGGGCTCCACTGTGTTTTCACAGGTTTCCATCATTGAGTGGTACAGTGCTCCCATTCTCCTGCTCTTGAAGCATGCTTACCCTCATCTATCTGTTTTTTAAAAGCTTATGCTGACTTTTTTTTATTAGAGTTGGCAAAAGGTCTGCTGGGTATTCCAAATCAAAAAAGAGAGAGACTGATGTTTACATGGGAGGAAAAAAATGCAAAACACGCTCTGCAATCTTGAACTTTGAACTTATGTAGACTGGGGAAGTTGGAATGGCATGTTTAGATTTTATTTTATTCATTTTTTGTATCAGTTCTGCCTGAAACTGCTGTTAGATTGGGGTCCCACTGTATTTTCACAGGTTTCCATCATTGAGTGGTACAGTGCTCCCATTCTCCTGTTCTTCAAGCATGCTTACCTTCGTCTATCTGTTTCTTAAAAGTTTAAACTGGTGGTTTCCATCGTTGAGTGATACAGTGCTCCTATTCGCATACCTTGTGTATGGCTATGTAACATGCATTGAGTGTATTGTATATTTTATTCGATGTGTAAACGAATAAAGCATATTACAGTAAATAAAAAAAAGGAAACTGAGGTTAGGCTGGCAACACTGAAACAGGTGAGATAAGATTAGACTCTGGTGCAGATGCACACAGACAGATGTTTTGTATTTGTTCTGTTTGGCAGTGAAACTGTTCCAGTAAGGTCTTCTTGGGAATGCGTGGATGTGCTCTGTTTGACATTCTTTCCACTAAATCCCTGGTTTGGAAGTAATCATTATGTAACTGTAAGGCCATAATATAATCACAGTAGCATTTGTTCTTATTTTAATATACTGCTATTACCCATGATATTTCAGCTGGGATAAATAGTATGTTTTCACTGTTCAGTGGTATACTGCTTTTGCTCATTTTAAAGATGGGTGAATGGAAACACAAAGTTAGACTGTAAGCAAGCAAAGTAGAGGATTTGATGCATTTTACATACTGCCCCCAGTATTCCCTAGCCCACAAGGCCACCAATGCCTTTTTTTTATTTAACAAAGAGGCTACTAGTCCACCTGGGCTACTAAGTAAAATGCTGGCCAGTACTACTACTGGGCACAGGGGTTTTAGCTGAGTCCCCCTCCCAAACCTCACTTTCCTTTTATATATTTTTTTTCTTTTACTTCACCTAGTTTTCCTTTTATTTCTACAGGTCTGCCAGCACGAGACTCCTACCCCATTAGATAAGTATATTTTTTACCTAACTTGTCCTCTCCTCCCTATTTAACCCCATTAAGAGCTGTGGATCCTTTGTGACCCCTTTTCCTATTCCTTTTTATAGGTATGGTGGACGACATCTCCCAGGACTACATCATTGGCTACCTACCACTAAGGAAAGTCCCTCTATTTTGCATTAATTTGGGGTGGCTCAATTGTAACGGGGCGCACTTACTGTCTCTATAGGCAGTTGCTTTAAAAGCTTTACACTCGACTTCATTATATAAGAAATAGTACTACTGATTTCTTTTTTTGAAATTGAACATTTTTATGTCTCAATTAAGCAGAGGCTATACTACTTATCCTGATTGTGTGTGCAGAGATCTTAGAATGTAAGAATGTATTATATCAGGTACCTCCCTGACAGGTGTTAGTTGTGTATGTATTAGTTAAGTAATACATACATATATATAAATATATATATATATATATATATATATATATTATAATATATATATATATATATTGTTTGACTTTCTATCATCAGGGGATTTTACAATTTTGGGGCATGTTATAACTATAGGCATGATGAATGGGCTTGTAGCTATTAATGGAAGCCTTGTAGGCAAATATTTTACTGTTTCAGGGTTAAATTAATCTACCTTAATATATATAAAATATTGGGTAACTGATTTTGAAGTAACCCTCCAGATTAATTCTTCCTTCATGTATGGGATAAACTTGTCTAGCTCAGAGTGGTTCAATAATTTAGCCTGCCACGTTTCTTTACAGCACCTCGTGAATGTGACACCTGTCATTTTTCAACTCCGACCCAAAACATAGAAACAGAAATTGTCAGCAGATAAGGACTGCTAAGCTGATCCAGTCTGCCCATAGGCCTTATACATTGCATGTGGCCTCTGACCCTATGTGATCAATGGCTTTTCATCACTCCCTTCCCTCTCAAGTTTGATACTTAAACCCCTCCACTGAGCTTTCCCCACTACCTCCTGTGGCAGACCATTCCAAGTGTTGACTACCCTTTCTGTGTAGAAAAACTTCCTCACATTACCTCTTACTCTACCCCTTCCAATTTCCTATTGTGCCCCTTGTTCTAGTACTTTTCTACATTGAAAAGATCCCCCACCTGCACCTTTTTTATGCCCTTGAGGTACTTGAAAGTTTCAATCATGTACCCCCGCTCTCTCCTCTCCTCTCCTCTCCTCTTCTCCAGTGAGTACATATTGAGGTCCATTAGTCTCTCCTCATATGTTTTGTGGTGCAAGCCCTGCACCATCTTTGTCACCCTTCTCTGGATAGCCTCCACCTTATTTATGTCCTTGTGCAGGTGTGGCCTCCAGGACTGCACACAATACTTCAGATGAGGTCTTACCAATGTTTTATACAATGGTATCACCACCTCCCACCTCCTGCAAGTGATACCCCTGCCTATGCTCCCCAGCATGCCACCGGCCCTCCCTGCCACCTTTGCACACTGCTTTGCTACCTTAAGGTCATCAAAGATGATAACCCCCTAGGCATCTTTACTCTTTGGTGACAGTCAGTTCCTCCCCCCCAACCTTTAGGTCTCCCCAGGGTTCCTTCTACCTAGCTGCATTCTTTTGCATTTCTTTGCATTGAACCTCACTTGCTACATCTCCGACCATCTTTCAAGCTTCTCCAGGTCCCACTTCATTTTCTGCACCCCTTTTGGAGTATCCACCCTTTTGCAGATCTTGCAAATGGGTAGACCTTTTCTTCTAGCCCTTCTGCAATGTCATTAATGAAGACATTAAACAGGACTGGTCCCAGTACTGATCCTTTGGTACCCCACTGGTCACCCCCTCTCCCTAGATTTTACCCTATTTACCATCACCCTCTGTCTCCTGTCTGTTAACCAGTTCTTAACCCAGTTTGCCACCTTGTCTCCCATGCCCAGACTACCCATCTTGTTAATCAGTCTTCTTTGTGGGACAGTGTTGAAGACTTTGCTGAAATCTAGGTAGGCGAGGTCTACCGCCCCTCCCTGATTTACTTTACTAGTCACCCAATCAAAAAAATATATCAGATTCGTTTGACATGACCTTCCTGCTGTGAATCCATGTTGCCTCAGATCCTGAGCACCCCTGGATTCCAGGTGTGCCACTATCCTTTCTTTGAGCAGTGTTTCCATGATCTTTCACATCACTGAGGTGAGGCTGACTGGCTTCTAGTTCTCTGCCTCCTCCCTACTGCCACTTTTGTGCAGTGGGACTACATGTGTCCTTCTCCAGTCCTCTGGAACCACACCCATGTTGAGTGACTTTGTGAACAGGGCCACCAGAGGTGCTGCTAGTTCCCTTTGCAGCTCCCTTAATATCCTTGGGTGGACATATCCACCTTCAGCTTTGTGAGTTCTTCCAGAACTCTCTCCACCATGAATGGGCTGGTGTCCACTTCTTCCCCCATTACCTCTGCAACCCAGCTGTGGTCCTTGACCCTCCCCATCCTTAGTGAATATTGAGCAGAAGTATTTGTTCAGTATTTCTGTGTTGTCCAGATCCTCCCTCCTTACACTCTCCCTTCTCCCCTTTGAACCTCACTATCCCCCCGTTTTTTCTTCTTTCAGTGATGTACCTATAAAATTCCTTATCCCCTTTGTTCACAGACCATACTAAATGCTCCTCTGTCTGCACCTTCACTCTCCTAATAGCCTTCCCTGCCTCCCTTAGACATTCAAGGTACACCTCCCTGTTCTCCTCCCTTTGGCTCCCCTTATATTTCCTTAAAGTCAGCCTTTTAGCCCTGACATTGTCCCCAACCTCTTTAGAGAACCATAGTGGTTTCCTTCTTCATTTCCCTTTGGTCACTATCCTAATGCATTGTTTTATTATCTCCACTATGGCTCCTTTCAGTTTCTCCCATTGTTCCTCCACTCCCTCTATTACCTCTCCCTTCCAGAGGACCACTTGTATACTTCTATCCATTTCAGTGAAATCTGTCCTCATGAAATTTAATACTCTTGCCCTCGTGTGGTTTAATTGAATCCATGTCTCCATGCTGAACCACACCATGTGGTAGTCACTGGTAGAGATGTTGCGAAATTAATTTTGCTGGCAGAATTGCAGTGAAATCAGTAATTTTGCCACACAAAACATTCCATGAAATTCCACCATTACATGAATGCCCAGTGTGAAATCTCACCCACAAAACATGAAATGTCACCGTGAAATGCACAATACTGCCAAATTTCACCCAAATTTCACAAAATATCGCATGAATTTCATTGTTTTGTGGATGAAATTTTGCATTTCACTGGCAAAATTTTGCATTTCACCCATGGAATTTCACATTTTGCACCCACAAAATATTTCACGAAATGCATGGATTTTGCTAAATATTTAGTGGAAAGAAATTTTCTAATTTCACACATCTCTAGTCACTGGACTGAGCTGCCCTTCCACCTGTATTTCTTCAAGTCTGTTCCCATTGGTCCATACCAGGTCTAGAATTGACTTGTCCCTGGTTGGCTCATGCACCAGCTGCCTGAGTCCAGCCCCCTGCAGGGATTCTAGGATGGCTGTGCTTCTGTCTGAAGCAGCCACCTGGGTGGTCCTATCCATGTCCAGCATATTGAAATCCCCCAGTAGCAGGATTTCACCTTTAGCTGCCATGTCACGTATGTTCTCCACTAGTTCCCTGTATACTTCCTCCCTCTGTGTTGGAGGTCTGTAGAGCACCCCTGGGACCCAAATGTGTTTTTGCTTCCCAAAAGTTGATTCCACAGTCCCTGCATGAAATCCCCTTTTGGGCACAGCTTCAGCATTTTCTGTACCCTTCTTCATGAGACAGGGTCATAACAAGGCTATGGCTGAAAATTTGGTGTACAAATATTACAAAATAAATTTATGAGCCTACATTACATTTTGTTAATGCAGACTCATCATTTTGGTAAATTTCAAAATTTTTACCCCTAATTCCTCCGATGCAGCCCTATCAGCTCTAGCCAGAGTTTGTTCCTTCTATTTTTACTTACTTCCTTCATGCAGAGTTCGGTTGCCTTAATTGTGTCCTCCCTTATTTTTCCCCACTGTGCGTCTATCTCTCCCTGGTAATTCCTCCCCCCACTAGGCAATTTCTGAGGCAGTCTCCCATTTCTTTAAAGTCCATCCTTCTAAAGACCATGAACGTAATCCTCTGTGGTTTGCCTCTGTTCCCATCTTAATGTTAAACCACACTGTACAGTGATCACTGGTACCTAGGAGACTGCCCACTGACATGTCTACATTGCCATCTTTGTTTGTATGCACCAGGTCCAGCACTGCTCCATCCCTAGTTGATTCCTTGACTAGCTTCATGGGAAAACTGCTTGTAGGGAATCAAGGATAGTTCTGCCCCTTGCTAAAGCTACATTTGGAAGGCTTCAATCCACATCTGGCAAATTAAAGTCCCCAACTTGCAGCACCTCCCCCTTACTTGATATCCTGATGATGGCTTTCCCAATTGCCTTATCTGACTTATTTTCCTGTGCTAGAGGTCTGTATATCATCCCTGTATGGGTAGCAGCCCCAGTATCTGTCTCCAGGATGACCCACAGCACCTGCAGCCCTTCTTTTTTTGTTGGGTGCCCCTGTACATCCATGATCTGGATTCCCTCCATCCCTCCCATGTACTACAACCTCTCATCTCTTCCCTGTCTCCTACACAGAGAGTAGCCCAGTATGGCCATGTCCCAGTCATTGCAGTAAATGCATCATGACTCCATTAAGGCCACCAAATCCAGGCTAACCTAGATGATGATGGCTTTCAGATCCAGAATGTTACTGTCCAGACCACTTACATTGTTTCACATGGCTCTCCATACCTTGCTCCCTCCCTGACTGCTTCCCTGCTTTCTCCTCTTCCACTTGCGCTGTTCCCAGAAGTTCCCCCTGACCTAATTCTTCCCTTGTTACCTTCTCTGTTACATATCTCCTTTACTCATTTTTTTTTGCATCCTGATTTATAACATCATCATCTTCTGTCTGTCCTCACCACTGTCTTCTTGTGCCTCTGCACTGAGGGAGCTTACTCCCTTTGGGCTGTCCCTCCCTTCTGCTTCATTATCTGGGGTGGGAAAGCATTGCCTCCCTTGGTTTTACAGCATCCCCCCAGCTAATTTAAATGCTCATCCAACTACTATTTAAACCTCTCACTACAAACTGTGGTCCCCCTCCTGAGAAAAGATGCAGGCCATCTCTGCTGTAGAAGCCCATATGCTCCCAGGTTGGCCCCCAGTTCCCAGTGTAGTCAAAGTCTTCCTTCATGCACCATCACATCACCCAATTATTAAAAGTAAAGAACTATGGGAGTTGAGGCTGACAGAAAGTATTAAGAGCATGCATATAAGGCCTGCCCCTCAATATAGCAGTAGAGTTACCACTTCTGACACTGGCATCCTGGGTTTTGGAATAATCCTCAATCATCTGGAGCCAGCTGGGGAGAGGAAGGATTAAGCATCCCAGAGGACACCCTCCTCCTCTGGGGGGGGGACAATATGGGTTGCAACAGCACCCTGACACTGACACCAGTGGAAGCTTGAGCAGCAGTACTGGATTTGTGGGGTTGGGAAGGGGGGGCACAGTTAGGCACTTGGCTGCAGCATGCATTAGCACATTGTTAGCCTGGACTTCTGTCTTGCATGCCAGCACCATCGGCGTTGGGGATCAAGGAAAAAAAATTGAAAAATACCTTGGCATCAGGCAGTGTGATTATGGTAAGCCAGGATCCAGACATGAGTGCTAGCCATTCTGCTACCCAGGACCCAGTTGAAATCATGGAGGTATCCCCGAGTCGCCGTGCAAGCAAGTTAAAAAAAAAACAACAGCATCCATATAGATGTTTTATCCCTGTGAGTGGGTGGCTCAGTATACCACCCATTGACTGCTACCATGGTTGAGATAACATTGGTGGCATGAGTGAACATGTAAGGCCAAGCATGCTATAGGGCAGTTATGGTCATGCAATACAGGGAAATGGGTGGTCCTTAAGGGTAAAAGCATGTTTTCTTTAGCAGGCAATGGCTGCCAAGCTCTAACTATTTCCCATACCCTGCAGATACGTAAACTTGCAATCTCCTCCTTCATCTCTGCACTACCAGTGAAACCTACAGTCTCCTCTGAACTACGGTGACCACACAAGAATGGAAAACCTGGCCTCTGGTGGTAAAATGAAGGAGTCTGTCAGTCAGTACAGATGATGACTGTGTTGGAGGGGTCCTGAAAAAAGTACTGAAGATCCAAGGTGTGATGCAACTGATGGAGGCATGAGACTGGAGAACAGCTCAGTGTGTGGGTGGATGCATTAACATTTAAATGAAAAAAGTAGTTATGTTTATCGATGTACAGTATATCGATATGTATAGGCACATTAAAACTGTATAGACAGGACTTATTTGTGTCAGTCTCACTTCAAGCTGTCAGTTGAAAACATTACATTTCTAACATAACCATTCTAAAGTTATCCCATTCTAAAGATACTTTATTAAATGGCTAACTGTGGAACCATCAGAGATAGGGACTTAGGATCCAGTCCTCAGCTGTTGTCCAGAGGCCATGCACAGTCCTCCTCTGCACCTGTGTGGCTGCACACTTCAGGACTGGCACTGCCTATGTCAGATCCATAAAGTGGACTGGATTACAATGCATGTGTGGAGACTCATGGCCAGAGTCTCAGGTAGGGGCCATGGCTATCTACAGAGGTCAAGAAACATCCCTTCACTGCCCACAGCCCACCTACTGGTCCCACCATATATGAAAATGGGCCCACCTTCTGTATAGATGAAGTGGGAAAACAATAGATATGGATCCACAAGGATCCCATGTAGCAGTGTAGCCACATTCAGTGGCATTGTTGCTGGACCCAGCATATCACTGGGTATAGTTGGCTGAAGAAGAAGAATCAATATTTATATAGTGCTTTTCATACACAATGTATCCCAAACCACTTTACAAACAATGCTAGACTGCTAGTGAAATGACTGAATGTGTAGTGGGGGCCATATCACACATCAGCACACACACACAGCCTGGACAATTGCATAAACCAGTTTTATGGGAAGTGGAATATTGGCCAGAACACCGGAAATGTCCTCTACTCTTTGCAAAGAATGCCCTGGGTTCTTTTACTTCCACCTGGACACCCATCAGGACAGCACCATTATGGGTAGAAGGGACCTTGGTTTAATGTTTTATCTGAATGATGACACACACCAACTGTACAGCACCCCCTTAATACTGCACTTGGGTGCCTGCATTTTAGGTATGAGTCCAATCCCAGTGCGGAACAAGAACCCATGACCTTCTGGTCCAGAGGTGGATGTGCTACCAACTGAGCCACACTGACACTCCATGCTAGGCATGGAGGTAGGGTGAGGATGTGGGTGCGATGAGTGCCTGGGCCTGCTATCATATGGTGAGAATGGAACTGTGCAGGTGGGAGCAATGTATTGTGCAGTGTGCGGTCACCAGAATTAGGGAGTAGGTATGTTAATTATGGCATAATTTAATTTTGAAACTGTGATCCTGTTTCTTTGCCCCTATAGTGGTGCCTGTACCTCTGCCTCATATTAGTTGGAGGCAGCAGTGGAAACTCAGATTTAGAAGTGAGTAGCCATCTGGAAACAAGCGACCACCAAACAGTGTGGTTCACAATAAACACAGCCATAGAGTGAAGTCATACAAAAGTGAGAGCATTGGACTTTAGGAGGGCTGACTTTGGCAAAATGAGAGCTAGCCTAAGAAAAGCACTAGCAAATGGGCAAGAAGGAGGGGTGGAAGAACAATGGAGAAAAATCAAAACTGCCATCACAGAGGCAACACGCCTTTGTGTGAAGCAAATAAACAAATCAACAAATAGGAAAAAAAAAACACTGTGATTCTCAAAAGAGGTGGGGGGGAAGGTTAGGGAGAAAGAGATAGCATTCAGGAAATATAAGGAAACACAGAAGGAGCAGGACAGAGAACTGTATCAGTTAAAGCAGAAGAAAGTGGGGAAGGCAGTCAGAATGCCAGGAGCCTTAGCAACAAGATGGAGGATCTGGAGGCTGTCATGGTGCAGTTGGACCTGGACACTGTGGCCATCACAGAGACCCAGTGTAATGATAACCATGATTGGGAGATGGCAATACCCAGCTGCAACATATTCAGAAGAGACAGGGCAGGCAGGAATGGAGGAGGAGTTGCACTTTATGTGAAAGATGACATAAAGGCCAGAGATACAGGAGGAACAAAATGGGGGGATATACTATGGGTTAAGCTGGAAAGGAAAATGGGGTCAGCCATCTGCATGGGGTGGTGTACAGACCACCAGCCCAGGATGAAGAAACATATAGGGAGTTGATGCTAGCCATCCAAAGGATGGCAGACAAGGGGGAGGTGGTGCTGGTTGGATACTTCAATATTCTAGACATGTACTGGAGCCTTCCAGCAGTAGCATTCACCAGGAGCAGATTTATTCTGGAATCCCTTCAAGGTGACTTCCTTAAGCAACTGATCATGGAACCATCTCAACAGAAGGCAATACTGGACCTCATGCTCACAAATGGTGACAGTGTGATAGGCGTAACAGTGGGGGAGCACCTGGAGAACAGTGGTCACCAGTCACTGTGGTTTGAAATCACTGAAGGAACAGAACCAAACCACACAAAAACACATATACTGGATTTTCGGAGGGCAGACTTTGGGAAAATGGGGACCTGCTTGAAAGAGGCACTAACAGGAATGGAGAGGAAATCGGAGGTGGAAGAACAGTGGGCAATATTTAAAACAGGGATTACAAGTGCAACAGAATTATGCATTAAGCAGGTTAGCAAGGGGAAAAGGAAGAGGAAGCCATTATGGTTGTCCAAGGAGGTAGCGAAGAAAGTGAAAGCCAAAAAGATTGCAGTCCGGCAATACAAAAAGACACAGGTAGAAAGGGATAGAGAGAAGTACCAGGAGAAGCAAAGGGAGGCAGGGAGGTCAGTAAGGGAAGTGAAAGCTTAGACAGAAGAGTGCATCACAAAATCACTGGGTAGAGGGGAAAAGCCTTTTACAGGTATATAAGTGAAAAAAGAAGGGCAAAGGGAGGGATAGTGAGACTGAAGGAGCAGCACGGGGCCACGTGGAGGATGACAACAGTAAAGCTGACATACTGAACAGATATTTCTGCTCAGTCTTTACTGAGGAAGAGGAGGGTAATGGGCCTGAAGGGAGTACAAGGGGTGGGAACAGCGCAGATATGGACACAAGTCCCTTTACATGGGAAAGGATCCTAGAGGAACTGGAAGGAATAAGAGTCAATAAAGCAATGGGGCCAGATGAGGTGCACCTCAGGGTCCTAAAGGAACTAAGAGAGGTGGTGGCTGAACCTCTTGCAATCCTGTTTAGCCAATCATTGGAAACAGGGGAGGTACCCATAGGCTGTTGGACAGCAGATGTAGTCCCCTTATACAAAACGGGAACAAAGAGAAAGCAGGGAACTACAGACCAGTCAGCCTGACCTTGGTAGTGGGGAAGATCATGGAAGCACTACTGAGGGAGAGATTGGCGGAACATCTGGTTGCAAATGGACTGCAGGACTCAAGGCAGCATAGTTTCACCGGGGGGACGTCATGCCAGACCAACTTCATTGAATTTTTTGGCTGGGTGACAAGAGAGGTGGATCAGGGGAGGGCAGTGGATGTGGCCTTTCTGGACTTCAGCAAGGCCATTGACACTGTGCCACATAGAAGGCTATTAAACAAACTGGAGAACATGGGAGTGGGCAGGAGAGTAGTGCAGTGGGTGGGTAATTGGCTGGGTGGTAGGACACAGAGGGTGGTGGTAAATGGCTGTCACTCTACAGAGGGAAGAGTGACCAGTGGGGTACCACAGGGATCAGTTTTGGGACTGGTTCTATTCAACCTCTTCATCAGTGACATTGTGCAGGACCCAGAAGGCAGAATTTCCCTGTTCACTGATGACATGTAGCTTTTTAACAGAGCGGGCATGCCAGAGAGTGTAAACAGAATGGGGAGGGACCTGCAGAAGCTTGAAGAAAGGTCAAGGGTTTGGCAGTTGAAATTCAATGCAAAGAAGTGCAAGATAATGCATATGGGGCACAAAAACTCTGGAACAACTTATCAGTTGTGGCGGTAAGGATATAGCATGCCCCAAGCAGGAAAGGGATCTTGGGATTATCATCTCTGATGACCTCAAGGTAGAGAAACAGTGTGACAAGGCAGCAGGTAAAGCAAATAGGATGCTGGGATGCATAGGCAGAGGCATCACCAGCAGGAAAAGGGAGATCATAATTCCACTATACAAGACACTAGTGAGGCCTCACCTGGAGTACAGTGTACAGTTTTGGTGCCCTTACCTATGTAAGCACATAGACAGGGTAGAGAAGGTTCAGAGGAGGGTAACAAAGATGGTACAGGGATTGCATCCCAAGTCATATGAGGACAGGCTAAAGGACTGAAATATGTACTCCCTGGAGGAGAGGAGGAAGGGAGAGAGGGGATATGATGGAGACATACAAGGACCTTACAGGGAAGAATAGGGTGCAGGAATACACTATTTTCCAGCAAAAAAGATGTTCCAGGATTAGAGGGCATGGGATGAAGTTGGAGGGAAGGCAATTCAGAGGAAATGTGAGGAAGAATTTCTTCACAGAAAGGGTGGTGGACAAGTAGAACACACTGATAGAGGAAGTTGTGGGGGCTAAAACAATCATGGAATTTAAGAATGCATGGGATAGACTTAAGGGAATTATGGAGGTCAGGAGTAAGGGGCAATAGACTTCTAGAAAAATGTAAAGGGAACTTACAAACTCAAATGGGCAGACTGGGTGGGTCATAGGCCCTTATCTGCCAACAGTGTCTATGTATTTGTGTATCTATTAGCAAAGGCCCAAACCGAGGAAAAGATGGCCAACTCGGTTAAGAAGGGACATAAAACCTTTTATAGGTATATTAGGGAGCAAAGAAAGACCAATGGAGGGATACTGAGGCTTAATAAAGGGAAGGGGGTAGGCAGAGGGTGACAGTGAAAAAACAGGAATACTGAATGAATACTTCTGCTCAGTATTTACAAAAGAAGAGTAGGTGGAGGTACCTAAACCAATCAATAGAAACACTCTGGATAGGGGGGTCGATACCAGTCCATTCACTGAAGAAAGGATCCTAAAAGAACTCCTAAAACTGAAGGTGGACAAAGCAATGGGGCCTGATGGGATTCACCCCAGAATTCAGAAAGAACTAAGGTGAGAACTAGTGGCACCACTGACTACCGTTTTTAACAAATCATGGGAGGATGATGTGGTACCTGAGGACTGGAGGAGAGCAGATGTGATTCTCCTTCACAGAAGTGGAAGCAAGGCAGAGGCAGGTAACTACAGACCTGTTAGTTTGAACTCAGTGGTAATCACAGAACATATTCTGTAGAATTATCCTAGATAGGTTGCAGAATTGGGTAGAGCAGGAGAATATACTCAGTGAGTTCCAAAATGGGTTCAAAGAAGGAAGGTCAACAATCCAGCACTGCTATACTTTGTCCCATTTGATATGGAAATATGTGAAAATAAAAAAGGCATAATTATATTGTTGCTTTGTCGATCTCAAATGGCATTCAATTCTATTAGTTGAATAATACTATGGGGTAAACTGAAATCATATAAAATAGATTATGTCCTCTTCGATACAATAATAAGGTTACATCAGGATACATGGTTGAAAGTAAAATTTAACCAGAAGAGGGATTTGACAAACAAAATTAAAACAAATCAAGGATTGAGACAGGGCTGTCTATTGGCCCCAGTCTTGTTTAATTTATATATAAATTCACTTATAGAAAACCTGGATAAACCAGAATTCCACTCTCCTGGTATTAAAAATAGGAAAATACCAGTTTTAGCTTACGCAGATGACCTTGTATTAATATTAACTTCACTTCTAGGCCTACAAAGGAAAATTTACAATTTTTCAGGAATGTGTAGAGAAAATAAATTGGTAAATAATAAAAACAAAAGAAATATGTTAGTTTTTGGGTTTACAAAGAAGAACTTACCAAAACTATACATAGATAACAAAAAATAGATACTGTAAAGAGCTACATTTATCTAGGAGTATGTTTTTCACAAGACACAAAGTGGACGGAACATCTAAATTAACAAGACATAAATTAATAATAGCACCGAATGCCTTTAAGAGATTTGCAAATCACATGGGAAATGGTGCAATAAAAGGGTTACTAAAGGTTATAGAGGCAAAAATCAGAGCCAGTGTAATATATGCAGCCAAGATTTGCACAATAGAGAGGTTAGAGATTTTACAAGTCCAGATAAACAAACTTTATAGGTATATATTGAAAGTCCCACAGGGAATTCATGCCTCGATTATTAGGGTAGAACGTGGTCAGTATCCACTTTTAACATATGCTATAGAGAGGAAAATAATATTCCTATTATAATTATTCCCACTTCAAGAAACAAGAATTCCAAGAATGTGCTTAGAAGTAGATTACTCAACAAGAAAAAATGGTGTTCCCAATGATGTCATGTATAGCTAAATATGTTTACCCAATGGGATTAGGATACCTTCTAACCCAAATATATTATAGGCCTTTTCCAGAGATTGAGTCTCAAGTCAAAATTAGGGTTAAAGATATAGCAATTGCAGAAGATATGGAACAAATACAAAGTCATAAAAATGTTGATTGGCATAAAAAAATTAAAACAGTCCACAAATTAGAGCCATATCTCATAATACTGGAAGATCCTGATGCTCGAAGGATAATCACCAGATTTAGGCTTGAAAGATATAACTGTAGACAGGCATATTACCAACAAAAAAGAAAAGAGATCAGTGATGGATTATGTAAGTGTAGTTTAAAAACACCTGATAACCTGAGGCATATTCTCCTGGTATGTCCTATATATGAAAAACATAGGAAACAGTGGTTGGGACAAATTTTGTCAGGCCTCGGTCTCCCCCTGGATAATATACTAATGTATTTAATTAATTCCCTAGAAAAAAGAATATTGCACAGATTTAGTCATTTCTTATTATCATTGAAGCTATAATTGAACGTTTTTTACCAGAGAATTAATTGTTTTATAGGGATACTGTGTCATCCCAGTTTTTATGTAAGATCTGTTTTTCAAAAAATTTGTAAAGACTTTGTGTCGAACAATAAAATGTATTGATTGATTGAACTCAGTAGTAGGGAAAATGATGGAATCACTTCTGAAAGAAAGAATTGTTGAGTACCTAGCAGCTAACAGGCCACAGTACCCAAGACAGCATGGATTCACAGCAGGAAGATTATGTCAGATGAATGTAGACCAGGAAGAGGCTGTGGACATGGCCTACCTAGACTTTAGCAAGGTGTCTGACACAGTCCCACACAAAAAAAAAACAAGTTGGCCAGCCTGGGAGTGGGTACCAGCATGGTAGCCTGGGTAGAAAATTGGCTGGACAACAGGACACAGAGGGTAATAGTAAACAGAGTCTACTCCAAAAAAGGGGGGTTACTAGAGGTGTTCCTCAGGGTTCGGTACTTGGACCGGTCCTCTTTAATGTCTATAAGTGACATTGCAGAGGGACTGGAAGAAAAAGTATGCCTCTTTGCAGATAACCAAGGAGGGGGATGGAAAGGATGAAAGGGACTTGGCAAGGTTGGAGGAAGGGTCAAAAGTATGGCTGCTTAGATTCAATGCAAAGAAGTGCAAAGTTATGCACCTAGGAAACAAAAATCCAGGGGAAGATTACACAATGGGGGGGGTGGTACTAACAACAACAAAAATGGAAAGGGACCTGGGGTAGTCATATCAGATGACCTAAAGGTAGGCAAGCAATGTGAGAAGGCAGTAAGGAGGGCTGGGGAATACTGGGATGCATAGGGAGAGGCATCACCAGTAGAAAACAGGAAGTTGTTATCCCTCTGTACAGACAGTTGGTGAGACCCCATCTGGAGTACTACATGCAGTTCTGGAGACTCCCATCTCTGCAAGGACATAGACAGGATGGGAGCAGTCCAGAGGAGGGAAACTGAAATGGTGCAAGGTCTGCACCAGAAGCCATATGAAGAGAGACTAAAGGAGCTTAATATGTATACCCTTGAGGAAAGGAGGGACAGGAGGGACAAGATAGAAACCTTCAAGTACCTCAAGGGAATCAACAAAGTCCAAGAGGGTAGCATCTTTCAGAAAAAGAGACGTGCAAGAATAAGGGGGTACAATTTGAAGACAGAGGGATGACTCAGGGGCAACGTAAGGAAGTATTTTTTCAGAAGAGGGTGGTGGATGCATGAAACGACCTTCCTGAGGAGCTTGTGGGGTCAAAAACAATGGGTGAATTCAAGCATGCATGGGACAGATATAAGACAATTCTGGTGGGGGGGTAGAAGGAAGTAGGCCGTTGGTTAACTAGGATCTGCAGCTTATCCAATAGGAAGGGAAACAGGCAGACTAGGTGGGCCAAGCTGTCCTTATCTGCAGTCAAAGTCTATGCTTCTATTTTCTGTGTCATGAAGTGATAGGTCTGTTGAGAGTTTGCAGGAGCCCACCCACTATATATTTGCCACCTGACCTGTCTGTGCTACAAATCCCATGCCTATTCCCCTCTGTGCATCTATTACCCACTTCAATGTACAGTGGCATTCCTGCCAACCCCCAATCCCAGTGGCCAACTTCCCCTTTGTGCCTCTGATCCCCATTGATATTCTGTCTGTATGTGGCAACCATGCTACTCAGCATTGACATCATGGGCTCTCCCTATGCTTTTTCTGAGTAGACTTTACTGCAGCCCGCTCTCCAGCATACAGCATGCCACCTTCACACTCTGCAGGCAGCATATCAGATGCTTTGGATTGGTGTTCAGTCACCTACAGGGTGCATATCTCCCAGAATGCCCACCAGCGCAGTGCTGTTCTTGCTGCATGATCATCTCTTGCTGTGCATTTGGCAGGCCATGATGGAGCACTATGTGGATCACAATCTGCTGTGTTTTGTCAGTTTACATGTATTGTCAGGTCACTGGGGATGCTGTGCACAGTATAGTGGGTCATCCGGTGGCTGAGAATCAGGCCCTTTTTTCTTATTATGTTTCAGTGGTTTTGCAGATGTAGCCAGCAAAAGTAACAAAGATTAAGGGTTATTTGAGCAGAAAGTGAAGTGTTTGAAATGTACAGTAATTAAAGCTACAACATGTAGAACTAGAAGGTGAAAACTGACACAGATCGTCATGAAATAATCTGAAGTGGAAGCAGAATTAAGTAAAATTTTGAGGGCCACATATTCAGACGAGATACACAGTGCATCCCTGGATGCATCGCGCATCTCCAGACTTGCGTGGGCTGTCAGGGGCATGGCCATATTCAAGGGCCATTGATGTGTCCCACATCCCTGACTGCATTGCCACTCACAATATTGTGATGTGCCTTTGCAAATTAGGGGTCTCACATGCACTAGCCATGCATCACAATATTGAGACCCCTCCAAAGTGAAACAATGGCCGGTTGCCCCGGCACATAGTTATGTTTTTGAAACCCTACTTTAACTATGCGAAGGGCAGGTTGGTGCCCTAAGACAATCTAGGGCTGGGTACACAATCCTCCCTACCCAAATCCGACCTCCATAACAAGAAAGAATTCTTCCTGATTGCCCTGGTAGTCTAGTGTCCCACCCATCCCCAGCCCTGAACACAGTGATCATAAAAAACACCCAATCCCCTTCCCTAATAGTCTAGTGTTCCCCCCATCCCAGCTCAGAACACAGTGCTCATAAAAAAAACACCTTACCCCCTTTTCTGGTAGTCAAGTGGCCCCCCAGCCTGTTAGCCAGTGACCCACCAACCCGCTCCCCTGCTAACTTGACTAGAGCCAGCAACTGACACAGCCCACCCACCTCACACAACACCAGCCAGCCACCAACAGAACTGTACAGGAGCGATGTACAGTATACAGTACACACCTATTGGTTGACCTTTTATGAGTACTGTGTTCAGGACTGGGGAGGGGGGACACTAAACTACCAAGAAAGTGGATCTGGTGTTTTTTTTATGATCACTGTGTTCGAGATTGGGGAAGTGGGGGACACTAGACTACCAGGGAAAGGGGATCAGGCACAATTGTATTTTATTTCAGATCAGGGATGAGGGGGGACACTAGACTGCCAGGGTAATTGGGGTGATTTCTTTACTGTTATGGTGATCAGAGCTGGGGGGGACCCAGGGCCCAGCACATTCTGCCAGGCACAGTCATGCAAATGAGCCCATAATGGGCATGCAATTGCGCCCTTTGTGCCATGCATGCCTAATGGACTCATTTGCATGTTTGGGCTGAATATTGCCCATGGGGGCTGTGGCACACATAGGTATGCACCTTGCATTCCCCTATGGGTGGTTCTCTGCCCCGCACCCTGAATGCACTGTACAGCACATGGTGGCCCTTGCTGTGCTCTGTGCATCCAGGGTCCAATATTCAAACAGACTGTGTGATCTGTTTGAATCACATAATCTGTTTGAATATGACATGTGAGCTGGCTGGTCCATTTGTTTTGTGCAGCACATCATTTTGCAAGTGCATCCAGACAGCTCTGAATATGGGGCCCCGAATGTGTTTTCCTATTTTTTTTAAAGCATTGTATTTTACCACATGTTGTTATATGAAACAAATAATGATGGGCCATGATATTTGTCAGTGTCAGTGGCTCAGTAGGGAGCACACTCACCTCTGAGGCCGGGAGATTAGAGGGCTGTGGGTTCAGTTCCCACATCTGGCACTTGGGTTAATATCCCAATACTGACACTGTAGTGCAGCATGAGGGGGGTGCTGCACTTTTGAGGTGCCGTCATTCGGATGAGACATTAAACCGAGGTCCCATCTGCCTGGATTGGTGGTAGTTCAGGTGGATGCTAAAGATTCCATGGCACTTATTGAAAAAGAGTAGAGGAATTTTTTATTATAAACTTCAAAAATCAAATAAATACCAACAGTGTTAACTCACACAAAAAATAAAATATAAATCATAAGAAAAATCAGATAAGTATTATAGTCATACAGAGTCCAGAATACAGTCAAGTAAATTTGGAAAACTCAAAGCATATTCTAATACCCGGAAAGGCCCCCCCCCCCACTAAAAGTGTAGGGGAAAAGTTATTTTTTATATATATATATAAAGCTTAAACCAAAAGACATAACAGTGTTTTACATCATTCAAAATCATAAAGAAGAAATAAACTAAGAATAAGTAGTATAGCATACAAACATAAAACATAAATAATCCGTAATCATACAAAATCCCCTTCCCAGTCCCATTAAAAAAGTAAGTCAGTATAGTAAGCAGACTTCAAAATCCCAAAAAAAAACACACACAATAAGTAGTACAGAAAGATAATATAAAAAATAGAAGAAAAATTAAGATAAGTAATACAGTCATACATGAGGTTGAAGATCAATACAGAAATTCAAAAATAAAATTATAATCAAATATTAATCAAATATTAATTCCTGAAGTATATTGTCCAAAACTCATCAAGTGTCTAACCAAGTCATGGCTTTCCATTTTTTTTGTAAAACTATGTAATGACAAGTTACGTTTGTCATGCTTCCATAATCCTTGTAGCCATTCATGAATACACCAAAAATAGTTGTTTTGGAGAGATAAATAGAGTCCGCAATGACCAAATACAACGAACTTGCCAAATATGATATTTGATACCTCCCAGAACAAGTCTCATAGTGTCAGAATTAAACCTGTCCCAACTATCAGGTAAAATACCTAAAGACAGGATCTGCTTGTCTAAAACTGGAAAATTTGCTGTAACCCATTTTGCATGCAATATAGACCAAAACGGTATAATATATGGGCATTCGGAAAATAGATGTGTCATAATTTCAGTACAATTCGTACATATCATACTTCTAGGACAATATCTTTCCTCCATACCCTTGTGTTTTAAATTGCCCTTAACATTCAATTTGCTATGTCCCATGAGCCAGATAACATCCCACATGTAATCTGGAATACCCTGATAGGTAAGCATAGCTTGTATTTGCGCTATATCTGTACTAGACCTATCACAAAACAGGATATTCCAAAAAATATTGTTCTTGAAGAAGTGTGTACACTACCTTTCTGGAATTTGGGGTAATTAATGAAGGAGAATTCTTCCAAAGTTTCAATTTACTAAAACAAGAATGAAAGTATATTGGTAAATTTCGGATAGGTTTTTGTTTAGGAATAATTCCTTCTGTAGTCCAGTGAGCCAACCAGGGTGAGATATAATCCAGCACCCATGACATACTTCTCTTGGATTTCCCTACAAATAATGGGTGTACATTTGCATGTAAAAAGATGCAAAAAAAGAATAAAATAGGATTGAGCAGATGAAACCCTCCTAGTTTCACTGACTGATATAAAATACCCCTTTTGATGGAGTTTAATCTGCTACCCCATATTGGTTGGAAAAATACACTAAGCAAAACTATCTCTGTAGAGTGAGGTAATGCATAAATGGAACTCAAATGTAAAAACATTCCAATAAGGAATGTTTTAACCATATAAACTCTCTTTTTTTCGACATCCTCCATCAGTTCCATGAAGCTACTTTTAATCTTGCAATCTGTATTAGTCTATTCCAGTTATAAGTAGTTGTGTCTGCCCCACAGAAATAAATACCTAAGATCTTACATGCTTGGGTTATGACCAGAATTCCCATAACAGTAGAATGTATAGAGCTATGTGGACCAAGAAAAAAACGCTTACTTTTCATCGGGTTCAACATGGCTCCAGTTCCCCTCATGTAGGCTACTATCATGGCTTCCGTAGCAGCACAAAATGGAACATCTGCTAAAAAAAAGACATAAATCATCAGCATATGCTACTGATTTGATTTCCATATCATCACAACCAAGGGACAAACCTCTAATGTTATCCGATTGATAAACAGCAGATAGCAAGGGTTCCAAAGAGAGGATGTATAGGATAGAGCTCAAAGGACATCCTTGTCTTACACCCCTGGCACATTTCTGTGTATGACCTATCCACCCATTAACATATGGTGCAACTTCCGCCTGTAATATTGTTGTAACCATGAAATAAAAGGGGGAGGAAAACCCATCTTCCTCATACAAATCCAAAGATATAAGTGGGAAACACTATCAAAGGCTTTTGCCTGATCCAAATTTATACATATCCCAGTAAGTTCTTCTATAGGACCACATTCTAAAACTTGTCAAATAAGTAATAATACATCTATAATATGTCTGCCTGGTACTGAACAGAACTGAGTGGGATGAATAATATAATCCAACAGGCAAGAAATCTGGCAACTAAGAATTTTAGTAAGAATTTTGCAGTCCAAATTTAATAATGTAATCGGGCGCCAATTATTAAGGCACTCTCTATCCCCTGATTTAAAGAAAAATATTAGAAGACCCAAATTTATACTATCTGGAAAATAACCCTGGGATAAACAATTATTCAACATTGATACTAGTTGTTTGTCTAGAACTTTACATATATTAACATATATCTTGTCTGGGAGACCATCCCTTCCTGGAGCCTTCCCCCATTGAAGTTGCTTAATAACAGTTTGAAATTCTAACAATGGAATGGGGGCTAACAGTGAAATCATAAATTGATCAGGACTCTCAGGCATCGTACTTACTGTTAACCACGTATCAATACTGGCTTGTGTTACCAACTTGTCAACTTGAAACAAGGATGAAACAAGTTCATCCATAGTTCTTAAAATTTCCATCCGAGTATTGACCCTGTGTCCTCTTAAATCCCTAAGACTATTGACATCTTTCTTTTTCTGCTGATCTGCACAGTTCTCAAATGGAGTAGTACATGCAGATTTACCTTGCATGCCATATTTCTGTTCCCTTTCCAATTGTTGTCTTTTAGTACAGTGCAGCCTATCCAATTGTTCTTTAACAAAGGATATCTCTTGTGTATCCACTGATACACCAGAATTCAATTGGGAACAGAAAAACCGTAAGGTGTTTTGAAGCTGAAACTTATCAGTTTTTCTAGAGTTCCCCAATAAATGTCCTAAAATTAAGAAATATTCCTGAAACTCCTTTTTTGAGTCCTCCCACCAGGCCTGCTGACTATCATAAAGAAAAAAAAAAGATTTTTCGAGCTTCTAAAACATCATAGAAACCAGTCATAACCTCTGGAATGTCCAGTAACGACAGATTCAACCTCCAGTATCCTGGGCCTTTTGAAGTATTACCATAATTGGAGATAGTAAGGCTCAATACCCCATGGTCTGAGGTAGCAACTAACTGGATCTGTGGAGAATAAACCTGTAGGGTGGGGGAAATAAACCAATAATCAGTTTGAGATTTCCTAGTTCCTTGTAGGGAGGTAAAGGAAGGAATATCTTCAAACACATCTTTCAATCCCGAGAGTTTCAACAAGTTATTCAAACATTTTGTGTCACAATATACTTTAGATGCAGCAGCTTTAACAGTACAAGAAATATTGAAATCACCCTCAAATAATACATTGCAGCTGGTAAATAAGTAGGGCTGTATCAGTTGCAATAATTGAATCCATGCCCATTTACATTGGGGAGCATAAATATTAATTAGCCTAAACTGAATTTTATCAATAATGACATCCAATAGCAGAGCCCTCCCTTGGGCAATATCAATGATATCTGCAATCTTCACTACATGCGAGGTAAAACTAATCCCCACTCCGGAGCACAAATCCACCCCCCAGACCAATAGCAAGGACCCTATCCCCATGAGTTAGTTGCTATGTCAAACTCTTGTACAGTATATAGTCTAGTGTCTTGAAAACAGATATCATATTTCAGATCCGAGAAAATGTCAAAAGTAGCATGTCTCTTGTACTCTGACCTAATACTATTAGTATTAAGACTAGCAATTTTGAAACATCATAGCCCTTAAAAGTAACAGGCAGAGTATGTTAAGTAGTAGTGGATAACATTCTATTACTTTTCCTGAGTCCCACTCTACTTCCCACCCTCTTAACCTTGGCTTTAACCCCCACCCCAGGATCTGTAATAGTCTCTTGATCAGATAATCCATCAATTTGTGAGGGGGGTTGGGAAATTGTGTCGGAATCCAGTTCCTCTGGTCCTACAGGGGCAAGGACACCATATTTATTAGAAACAGGAAGAGGTTCTGGGGTCTGTGCCCAATCAATCGGTGTACCCTGGGGTGCTCCCTGCTTAACAGCCTAAAACAGGGCCTCAACCTCCATAGTTTCCTCAGAAATGACAGGCTGTGACTGAAACAAATCCATTGTAGTCAAATGGACAGTAACTACATTGTTTACTGGAGAACACTGTGCTGTGTGTTCCATAGAAGTAGTTTCAAGGAGAAGATGCTGGGGAGGGGGACATGGCTGTGAGTGCATGTCTGGAATTCTAGGTGCTAGAGATCTAGAGTGTAAAAATGGGCCTAAGGAAGGGACTAGTCTGTGACCTTCCAATGCACTCCTAGCAGCTTTGAAAATGAACAAATCTTGCATAGCATAGTCAGATTCTTCAGTATTAGGGGCCCCCCAGAGCAGTCATTGAACAAATGACCCATCTCATCGCAAAAATTGCATTTCAATGAATTTTCACATTGATAACCAGAGTGACCTTGCTCCCCACATTGAAAACACATCATTTTTTCACAATTTGTACTAATATGCCTCAGGAATGCATATTTATGACATTTCCTGGGTTAGCCAGGATAAAACAAAAAACCTTTATACCTTCCAATAAAAAAACAATTCGGCAAATGGTTATATTCATTATGAGAACTATGGAGCTTGATTTTAACCTGCCAACCCCCATTCCAAAATCCTTCTCCATCCAAAATAGGTTCTGGGGTGCCTTGAACCTCACATCTTTTGTCCAATCAATAAAGCATATCAGCCACATTTACACTTTCATTCCTGAACAACACTGTAATAACCTGAAAGGGCTGTTTTGTCAAGGGGATCACCTGAAAATGAGACCAAAAAGGATTAGTTTTTAAAGATGCATACTTTGACCAAAAAGATTCTAAAAGAGCAGGAGTTCAAAAACTAATATCAAAAGAGTGCTCTCCAGGAGCACGTATGAGTGCATAGATATCAGCTGGTGTAAAACCAAGGGATTGTTTAATCAAAACACGTACCACATAAAATCTATCTGGGAGTTCTTCCATGCCTCCCATATATCTCAATCGAATTGCATTTTTGCATTTAGCTTGTTCAAGAGGTTTAGCAAATAAATCAGCATATTTGGGTTTAGGAGCAGGAGAGTCCATAGGGAGGCCTATAGGCACCTCTGGAACTCCAGAATCCTGAATCCCAACATCGGTAAGATCTTCAGAAGCTGAACAGTCTACCCGTGTTTCTAGGGGTGAGGGGGGTAAAACAGTACCTGAGACAAATTTTGGCACAACATCTGAAAGTTCCATTTCATCTCTGTGAGTTGCAGCTGGAGTTGTACATAAAGCTGTGGAACTAGGGCACTCAAAATGTGCCAATACATTCTCTGGTCTAGAAGTATCCACAATCCAGGAACCATCTGAAGTCTGCTTCCAGCTGGCATTAGAAAGGGCCTGTTTAGGTGACCAAGAACCATTGCCTGAAATTGGAATCTTCTTGCGTAGCAGCGAGGAACCATCAAGCAGCACCCTCGCGGCTTCCGTAGCATCATCATTCATTCCTGGACCTATTTGACAAACTTTCTGTGCAGCCTTCGGTGACATTCCTAGAAGGCGTTTCCATTTTTTTCCATCAGTTCAACCAGTGTCAAGGTAAGAGCCACCTTAGCTTGTAATAATTGAGCCTTCAAATAATTGATGATGTTGAGCCATTTCCACTAAGGCTTCCTCATCCATAGCATCTACCTCCAGATTTGGCGAGTCAGACAAACCAGAAATATCGCTAACAAAAACTGACTTCTCTATTGAATCCTGTGTAGTAGTTTCCTCTGCTATACCATCCTGCAGTGGGCATTCAACTGCCTCCACAACTGGCTGCACACTGACCTCCTCCATCATGACCACATACAGGATAGCGTCCCCTAACACAGAGTAGGGGAATTTCCCCAGTGTCCTGGCCAAATTTCTCCCATTCACTAAAAATACCACCAACAGCTTAATCTGGTTCAATTTCAGTTGCTTACTATCTGTATCCCCCCTTCCCCAGGTTGCCCATGAAAAAGGGACTTCTATGCCCAGTGGGCTTACTGGGCCAATAAAATTCAATAAATAAATAAATATGATACATCCTTAGCAAGAATGAATATAAATCTACAACTGCCACAGTACAGTATGTTTGGTATTAGATTGATAAAATATAAACTGATAATTAAGAATACAATGCAAAAAATATAGTGATATTATATAAAATTATAGTGATATAATGTAACATTTGTAATCAGAAGATACTAGTGTTGGTTCCACTGAGGAACAGGCACACCCTTTACTAGTTTTACTAATGCATTTCTTAAGTACAGTTTACCGTCAGTATTAAGAGTCGATTAAAGAGGGACTTGGGACAAAACTTCTGATATCCATAAATTCAGAATTTAGATCAGCATATCCTCAATCAACCTCATGCCAACAATCAGATCTCTAAGTTTCTTTGTTTAAAAGTTACAAGTCATTTTGTAATCCTTAATTCACCACCTGTTAAAAAAAAGTTTCAGAGATGAGCTACTGATGATGTCATAACCTGAACTGGCAACCTAGTCCTCCCTGCAAGCTACTCTAAATGACTTATTGCTCCTATTTTACTTAAAACTGCAATTGTAGTAAACATCTGAAAAAGGAAAACTGACACTGGGTAGGTCAGCTCATGCACTTCCATAATGTGTAGATACAAGGTACAGTACTTCAGAACGTGAAAGGGGGTTGGAAAGTAGCAGCAAACATGGCTTTAGAGTGACACAGTTGTGTGAAATTTTTAGAATACTGCAGGTATGAGATTTTGACATGTCACCATGTTGCGACTATGGAATGCAGCAATGATACAATCTCAGAAAATAGCTGGGACACAATTTTGGAATGCGGTGGTGATGCACAGTCTCAGAATGTGGTGGTAATGCAATTTTGGAATGTAGTAGTGGTGCACAGGTTCAGAATGTGATGGCAACACACAGTTTCAAAATAAGGTAGTGGCGCACAGTTTCGGAATGTGGCAGTGATGCACAGGTTCAGAGTGTGGTAGTGACATAGATTTTGGAATGTGGCAGTGTCACTTAGTTTCGGAATGTGGCAGTGACACACATTTTTGTGAATGTGATGGTGACGCACCAGTTTGGAATGTGGCAGTGACACAGAGTTTCAGAATGTGGCAGTGGCACACAGTTTTGGAATGTGGCGGTGACGCACAGTTTCGAAATGTGGTTGTGACGCTCAATTTCAAAATGTGGTATTGACACACAAATTCGGAATGTGGTGTTCACTCACAGTTTTGGAATACAGTAGTGATGCACAGTTTCAGAATATGGTGGTGATACACAGTTCCAGAATGTAGTGGTGACACTCAATTTCAGAATGTAGCGGTAATGCACAATTTCAGAATGTGGCAGTGACACACAATTTGGGAATGTGACAGTGACAATTTTGGAATGTGGCATTGAAACACAACATTGGAATGTGGTGGGGATGTGGAGTTTGGGAATTTGGCAGGGATGCGTCTTTTCTGAATGTGGCAGGGATGCGCAATTCAAGAATGTGGCTGGGATGCACAATTATGGAATGTGGCAGGGATGCATAATTTTAGAATGTGGCTGGCATGCACAATGTTGGAGTGTGGTGGGGATGTGATGCACAATTTTGAAATATGGTGGGTGAGTACAGTTCTGGAATGTGGCAGGGACAAGCAATTTCAGAATAGTATGGTGCATCCTGTCACATTCTGACAGCATGCATCCCCACTACAGTATATTCCAAAATTACCAGTCCCCACCAAATTCCTCAATGTGTGTCCCTGTTACATTCCGAGTTTGAGTGCCCCACCACATTTTGAGATGGCACATCCCTACCATATTCTGAGACTGCATGTCTCCCCCAACATTTTAAAACTGTGCACCACCTTGACATTCCATACCTTGGTTTGGTGCTCCATTCCTAAACCACCTCCTGGCACGTTCTAAAGTACAGAATCATTCATCTGAACATTTTGGAAATGCAAGCAATATAGCCATTCCTATGTCAGTTTTTTTTTTTAATTACTACTACAGCTACAGTTTCTTAAACTTTGGAGAAACAGGTCTTATAAGGTTGCTGATGTGGAGGACTAGACTGTGAGTTCAAAATATGACATCATCAGTGGCTCTTCACTGAAACTGGTGTTTTTGAATAGGTAGTGAAATCAGGGTTACAAAATAGCTAATAACTTTAAAATGAAGTAACGTAGAAACCTAACTTTCGGTATGAGATTTATTGGGGGGTATGCTTATTATAATTCTGCAATGTAGCACTTTTTGGCCAGAGTCCCTTTTTAAGGTTTGGAGGAGCTGATTAACGTTTGAACAATATGGACAGCATAATGGAAGCCTTTTATGACAGCACAGATGCTGTTCACACATGCCCAGTGAGAGTTTCCAAAGTGTGCATTGAACTGCCCATAATGGAAGCCTCACTGTGTGCTGCTGGAAAGTGGTGTGTGCTGCAGTTCAGAGGCCCTCAGCGCATATGGTAATTAGATGGCCTCTCATTACCATGAGTGCACTGCAATAATGGAAGCCTTTTGCCCATACTAATAGCTTGCCAGAGCACCACTACTTAATGGAAGCAAAAAGCACCTTTAAATGGAGTGCAAATTACAAGCCATAATCACCTGATCCTCCCCACTCCGTGTGATGATGCAGGTAGCTTTGTGCTCCATCAACCCCCCCCCCCAGTACACGATAATCCCTGGCATCTAGTTGCCCTCTCCCTCATCACATCCCACTACATATTTTACGCATATATCCCAGGTGTATTGTGGACCCGCTCCCTCACTAAATCCTGAGTCATATGTTACTGATCACTTCCCTAGTTGTCTGGCATCCCCTGCTCTAGTCAGGACAATTTGCACAAGCATCAACCAATCAGGCTGATTAGGGGAGGAGTGAGCGCACACTTATTCCACATCCTGTCTAGTGGATCTACACATTGTGGCATCTGCACTAAAGACCCAGTGCAAAGAACATCATAGGAGTCTGCCATTGAATCAGCCAGGAGAGACAGGCAGCCGCCAGGGACTCTGCCTGTCTCATCCCAAGTAAAACTGCATGTACACATGTAACTGCATTGTTTGTGGGAGAATTGTTTGGAGAACTAATGCTACTAAATCCTAGCTGTAATCTATCTGGGTGTGTACTGCAGGTTAATGGACTAGTGATAGTTAAAACTCATTGCTTATGTAAAATGTCATACCTGCACCAGAGCTAGTGTTGCTTTAATTTGTAGGGTAGTTTGTGTTTCACTTAAATCTTTCAGCTTCACCCTATCTAACTGATCACTACAAAGTACGTTATACTCCTGTTTTCTGTGCTGTAGCCAAGGCCCTGATTTTTCTGCGGCACTTTGGGACTAAATTCTGAGGCAGGGTTACCATTTCCCATAGAATTTCTATAGCGGTGGTGAATATGGCAGTTACATAACATCAAGAAGAAATTGGCACAGCTAGACAGTGACATCTATTTTCTAACCCAGCGCAAGAGGAGAAACATAATCCTTAAAGGTCTTACTATTTGGAATCCATAAAAAAAAAGATAATTCTATATATACAGAACAACTCTGTCATAGGACCTCTGAGAAATTGAGAAATCAAAGGATTCACATGTCAGATGAGAAAAATGTGGTTCTGAACAAAGAGTTTGCTGAAATTGTTACCACACTGGAAAGGATGTTTGGGGAACCTATTCAGGACATCTTGAGAGAGATACACATTAACTACCAAAGGACCTTAAGAAAAGTCATGCTTATGAAAAATAGGAAATTGGATGCCCTTCAACATACCATACTTCCTAACAACCATGAAGAACATAATGGAGTCACTGAACAACAACACAACACAGATGGGCACCTTTTAGTTGTTAATTTGTCCAACCACACACTGACTACCGGAGAACTAAATGTACTTTCAAAGGGCCTCACTTTCTGCCCAACAAAGCCACTGGATAAAATACAGTTTTGTGGTGAACTGGAGGAATACTTCTGTAGATTAAGACTTAAAGAATGCTTTCATGGCAAGGAAGAAATCACTGGTAGTGAAGACATCACAATCAGTAATAATTTAATGGATAAGAAAAATAAATCTGAATTTACCCCCTCAAGTGGGCATAACAAAAAACTAGACAATTACATTCATTGTTTCCGCCAACAAGTGAGTGGTCAGATCCTTACTAGGCAAAAACATGCCCATTATGACCTTTCTCCACTGGAACGGAGAGTTATAAGGACACTGAAATCAAACCACAACATTGTCATCAAAAAAGCTGATAAAGGCTCTGCAGTGGTGATTTTAAACAGAGAGGATTATATTAATGAAGCTAACAGACAGTTAACAGAGCTTACCTACTACAAAGAACTGGAGAGTGACCCCACTACAAGATATAAAAATGAACTACGTGACTTAATTAGAACATTTCCACACCACATCAAAAAAAAAACTAACTGACCTCATCACTGCTGAACCCAGGCCAGGGGCATTCTATATGCTGCCTAAAATACATAAACCTGGCAATCCAGGAAGACCCATAATCTCTGGTAATGGTACCTTGACTGAGGGAATCTCAGGGTTTGTAAAGTCCATTTTGAAACCACTGGTTATGGAAAGAGACAATTATATCCAGGACACTACGCATTTTTTGAGTGTACTTTCTGGTTATAAGGATTTACCACCTGATACCATTTTAGTGACAATGGATATAACATCCCTCTGCACTAATATTCCACACATGGATGGCATTACAGCATGCCTTAAATACATACCGGAGAAAGGACTGGAACAAAACATCAACCCTGCAGTGGCTGGGGAACTTAAAGAATTCATTTTGACACATAACAACTTCAACTTCAATGGCAAACATTGTGTTCAAACTATGGGAACAGCAATGGGAACCAAGATGGCTCCACAGTGTGCTAATCTCTTTATGGCAGACTTGGAGGAGGATTTTTTTAAGGCACTGTCCCCATAAACCACTAGCTTATTTCCGTTACATTGATGATTTGTTTATTATCTGGACAGAGGGCACAGATGCACTTAAAGATTTTCGTCAAGAACTTAATAACCTCCACCCTACCATAAAGCTTACCCTGGAGTATTCTACCACCAATGTTAATTTTCTGGACACCACAGTCACCATTAAAGATGGAACCTTACATACATGAATTTACAGGAAGCCGACAGACAGAGATACCTACACAAGAAAAGTAATCACCCAAATCACACAAAAAAATTTGTCATGTACAGTCAAGCACTCCGATGTCACCATATTTGTTCAAATGAGGATGACAGAGATACACATTTGGCTATGTTGAAAAAACACCTTTATTGAGCAGGACACTCTTCCAAAGAAATTGCCAGGATAATGGAACGTGCAGTGCATGCACCAAGAAAACAACTACTTCAATATAAAGAAAAGACAGCTACAAACATAATACCCTTAGTAGTCACATATCATCCAGACCTTGAACTCCTGCATAAGATTATTAAAGACCTCCACCCAATATTTAGTGAGGATGAAACCCTTAATTATATTTTTAAGGAACTACCACTGCTATCTTTTAAACAACCACCAGCCTGATTATAAGGAGCAAGCTTTCACCAGAACAGAATACCATGTCACACAATGGCACACGACCCTGCAATCAATGCACCTGTAAGATCTGTGAGCTCATTTCCACCTCAGACTGTGTGGTTACATCACAAAACAGACAATTCAAGGTGCATGGGAGTCATACATGCACATCACAACATGTTGTTTATTTTATTCAGTGCAAGAAGTGTTCACAAACTGGTTATGTTGGAGAGACAAAACAACAGCTCTGCACTAGGATGAACTCGCACAGACATGACATTAAAACAAAGAAGATTAAAAACCAGTGGGGCACCACTTCTCCCGGCGTGACCACTCAATTCTGATATGTCAGTAATGGTCTTAAAAGGAAATCTCAAAAACACACAACAGAGACAAACTTTTGAGATTAAACTTATTTTACATCTCGATATGGTAGCAGATGGGATGAACATTGATCTGGGTTTCATGGGACATTACAGAAATTGACACCCTTAGACCTCTTTTTCTTTAGACTGGCATATTATAGGACTTCAGCATGTGTGGGGTGTAGGTGTGTGTGAGTATGGGTGTATGTGTGTGGGTACATGTTGTGAGGTGTGTGAATAAGCAGATGTGGGGCTTGCTGTCACATTGAGGTAGGCTTCTATTTAGATACATGGAGTTACAGTGTGTTACTACTCTTACTTCACACACATAATGAATATTAATTCTTCATTACTTTTTACCTTCACCAGGGAGTGGGGTTGATTCCATTGCGCCATATTCAGATTACCTAGCCTGTTACTGTATATACAGGAGTGTTATCATAGACTGTCACATATTTTTTAACTTTGAACATATTGGGGTGTGAGATCTCATTTGCATGGGGGTCCTGGACAGATCTTTTTACATTAGGCTAATATTGTAGTGATTTGTGGAAATGTAGGAATGTTAGACCTCCGGTCTTACACACATACTTAATATTTACTTCTAGTTACCTTATCCTGGGGAGGGTGGACGTTTTATCTCATTGTGGTTCTATTCAGAATCCTTGGAAATGTTACTATGCAGATGTGAGTAAGGTTAAATAGTGTCACATTTTTGCTCTGTAGGTATTAGGATACATGATCCTTTTTACTTGGGATTTCATGACAAGTTGAATTCCTTTGGGGAACAATTGCAGTGATTGATGTAAATGAAAGTTCATTAGGAGAGTGTGTGTGTGTGTGAGTATCTTCTTAAAGCTACTTATCCCCCCCCGCATTATGGGGATGTGGGGTGAGGTAGGGTGTCGTGTTTGCGTGAAGTGGAGGAGAGAAATGAAATGTTTATCTCTTTTTCAGATTTCTTAGACACATCTGGTACATCAAGTTGTTATACACTGAGAATTTATTGACATCAGTACATATCAGGCTACATGGTTTTAATTCCTTTGTGGTCCTTGACAAGAGTTTTTTGTTTGACACTTAACACTGTCAATTTATATTTAAATTATCACTTATAAAATCCTGTCACTACACTAGAGGTTTTTGAAGTTTATCGGACATGATATCTAGCTGGAGAGTGTGGCTGGGCGATAGGTCTAGCTAAGTTTTACACATCATACAATGTGCACTGATGTTTTTTAAGACAGCTTTACTGGTAATTTCTTGTCTATAATGCATACATTGAAATTTCTTGGAGCCCTAAGACAATCTTAGTATGTCTTTAATCTGGGTGGGGGTTGTTTTTCAATAATCACATCCTTATACACACTGTGACACTCACAGCTTGACTTAAGAGTCTTCTGCTCCAGCAGTGTTATCCTATGTCAATTAAATTTTTATGCAGTTGGATTCTTTATATGTGGTTTGCACCAAGCACCTTTGACCCTGGGACACTCCCAGATGAAGGTAACATGGTACTGTTAAACTTCTCTGACATCAACATCTGTATTTTTTAAATATTTTGAACCAATGGAGATTTTTTTCTGTTTTTCTGCATGATCTAGCTGTTAAAAGTATTGTTTTTTCTAAATAACTTCCATTATGCTTCTGAAGAAGGACTGGTTGGTCTGAAAGCTAGAGCACTTTGTTCTTGTTGTTACATCTATGTTGGTCCATTAAAAGGTATCAAATCATTTGCTTCTGGATCTATAGTGGTGGTTTGTAATTTCTGCAGCAGTTCTGTGGCAATAATGAACTGTCACATCACAGCGTCAGCTCATTGTCCATAGGCCACATCAATGGCAATGGGTATGGCAACCAGGATGGGGGAACACACAAAACCACTAGTTCACATAAGCCCACAAACTTTAATAATTTTCTGCTTTCCAGGTTAACTTAAAGGAAAGGTGGGAGAGGGATTGTTTAAATAGGAAAGGGAGACTGTCAGAAAAATGCTCATATCTTTTTAAAATATTAAATAAACACATTGATAAAATCAATAAGTGTTGTCTGTTATTGTTTCCTGTAATCTTTGCAGCCACCCCCTCCAACTTCTGTCCCCATCCTAGAGACATGCCTGGTGATCTGTTGCCCCCCCAATCACCATAGTGCCATGTATGCAGCTATCTTCCCTGATGGTCTAGTGACTGCCCCCCCAATCACCACAGTGCTAAGTATGTAGTTTTTTCCCTGGTGGTCTAGTAAGCCCCCCACCCAACCCACCTGCATACAGACCCCTCCCCATACCCACCAGGAACAGAGATCCCCAGTGCTTTGAGGCTCACCACGCCTCTTCATCAGGAGGAATGCTGAGATACTACCCACACCTGATCTTGAACCCATTTTCTAATTGACACATTAATTGGATACCAGATTATTCTATTTTTATTAAATACCCACATGAATTCTACACAAGTTTGATATTGGTGGGAGGGGGCATCCCATGCCCCCATACTGTATTCCCCCTGTATTCATCAATTTAAAACAATTGATACTAATATTCAAAAGGATTCCCAATTTCCAGGTTCAATACATGTTTTTCCATTTCACCATATCGATACAGACAGTATTCACTTCTAAACATTTTTGCATAGCGTCTAAACATTTCAATAGAGCTCGAGATGCTTGTGATAATCAGACTAGTTGATACAGAGTCAAAGGGGGGGCTAACAGCACGCATAAAGTAAATGGTGGAACTGCATTATATCCCCTTTTTTCCATATGAGACAAAACTTTTTTCTAAGTTCTATACAACATTTTTTTTTAAATTTTATTATTAGTTTTAAAATTGAGGCAGTATAGTGCAGTGGTTTAGGGCTCTGAGCTGCAAATCTGGTGTCATCCAGCAGATCAGACCTGGGTTTGAATCCCACAGCTTCCACTTGCATACTGTGTGACCTTGAGCAAGTCACTTAACTTCCCTGTGCTCCCAGGTCTCTCCTGTAAAAAAGCTTTCAGCTTAGTGTGCTACTCCTGGTTAAACAACTAAATAACAAAAATGCATTGACTACATAATAAACTTTGTGATGCACAGTTCAGAAATTATACAAGCCATTGAATACATAGGAGAGAGTACTGTGTACTCTTTGTTACCACACAAGGGCATCCTAATTTTATTACAATGCTTAATTAATTTAAGATTCAGGAGCCATTTATACAGCATGACCACAGACTCTACTTCAAAAACTAAATGACCAATAAATTCACAAGTGCCTCAGCACTGAAGATGTCATGCTTCTGTGACTTTAAAGTTCATGAGATGATCGAAACATTTAATTTGTATTAACGAGTATAAAGGTTGCATTTTATAGAGTCCAGAAATACTTACAGATAAGTCTTCAACTTGACAAACTGCTAACACTCTAAAGTTGTAACTTGTAACAGCTTGAGAATTAAACTCATCTTACTTAGCCTGATTACTAAGTAAAACATACACATGGTCTTCTATTTTTAGACAGTAGATCAGCCGATTAAGCATTAAACCTTTAATATTTAGGCAAGGATTTTAGAAATGGCATAACATTTTTCATTACAACATATGGCTCACGCACATATTGGATCTGGTCTTAGGTAGATTTCAACTTAAACTACTGTATAGGTGCCCTATGTCTCTGCTCAGTGAGAGCTCCGGGATTTACAGTAGCAGACAGCTCCATGAGGCATTTCCATGCGACCAGCATCATCTTGAGTTTGCAGCTTCTCGTTTGCCCATAAATGGCCTAGAGTATTTCCCCAGATTGCTCACCACTCACAGACATCACCACCCAACCCTGATTAACTCATGACCCAACTCAACTGGCCAACAATACAGTTATCTGTACATTCCCATTTACCGACACCCCAACATTTAAACAAAATGATGTGTTGCTTGTTTTGCACTTATTTTAAGTAACTCAGTCCTGTCCTTCCTGATCCCTTTCCTGTTATTCTGAGTGGGCAAAATTAGTTTTAATGAGATCTAGTCTTTTCCCTGCTTCGGATGGGATCTGTAAAGATAAATGTTTCACCAGCATACTGTATCTTCAATTTGGCAGGAAACAAAAGGGTATGATTAACCCCTCAGTGCCCATAGACCAGCTTGCATGGCTTTGACAGCAAAAGGGGGCTGATGGGGAGGGGCTGGAGTATAAAGTCCATATAAAAAAAGGATTGCAAAAATATATGAACTATAAACTGAATTGTGTCTAACGCTCACATTTTTTATAGTTATCCAACTGGTATCGGGCTCTTTAAAAGGAACATGAACAACATGTGGTTTAAATGGACTATTGCTGGTGTTTTCTGTTCATTATTGATAGCAATACCACTGCACCCCTGACTGGAATTCTCACAGGTCTCTAAGGAATGAATGCATGCAAGTAATCCTCAGGGCCAAAATCAGTACCTAAAAAAACAGCAATCGTAGAACCTAAACAACCCTGAGATGTTTTGGCACTATGTAAATTCCAAATTAAATGTCCAGTCCCAACCACCTCCACTCTCTATTGATCTCTATGGCACTAGATACACTGACCCTCCCAAAATTGTAAGCCTTTTCACTGATTTCATTTGTGACCTGTCCAAATACAGTATAAATCTCATGACTACCCTGCTCACAAGCCCAGCAATGTGGATATTGAACCACAGCAGCCCCTTTTCTCCATAAAAAGGCTCACATGCCATGACGTTTACAAACTTCTCATCACCCTGAGAACTGATAAATCATCTGGCCCTGATAGACTCATCCCCAAATTCCTCAGACTTGCCACTCCCCAAATTGCACTTCCTGTTACGAAACTCTTCAACCTATCCTTTTCATCCAGCATAGTGCCCAAGCTCTGGAAATCATCTACAGTTGTTCCACTCTTCAGAAAGGACAAAAAGACATCCCTCTAAAATTATTGAATGATCTTACTTCTTTCAGCTGTTGCCAGGCTGCAAGAAAAAAATGTGCACAACCAACTAGTTGACTGTTTCTAATGGTATGATCTCATCTGGCTCAAGCAACATGGTTCCAGCAAAGGGCACAGTACAGTGACAGCCCTGATTGAATTCACTGATGCCATTTATCAGGTTATGACTAAGGTTCTCACTATTAGAACTGTGTTTGTGGATATGACAAGGCTTTTGATCTGGTTGAGCACAAAGTATTAACTTCTAGGTTAGGCAAACTTGGTCTCGGACCCCCAACACTCGCTTGTTTAAAGACTAGCTGGACCACAGGAAACAGGCTGTCAGAATAAGAAATGCCCAGTCCAGGGTAAACACCATCACCAGCAGGGTTCATTAAGGCTCCATTTTAGGCCCACTTCTTTTTTCCATTTTGTGGTTGTTATCTAAAAATGTCCTACCTCGAGGTACCACTGAAGTACCATTGAGGCAATTTGCATTGACTGTAATGTGATCCTGCCTCATTCTGCCTCAGCATACCTAGGTATACCACAGTACTGAGAAACTTTTCTAGGACTACCACTGTATGTTAATAACCTACTGTACCCATGGTCTGCAAGCCAGTGTACACACTCCTTTACACTGACAATGCCATCCTTTACATCCACAGTGATGATAGAGGCAAAAGCAACCAAACCCCAGGAGAGGTTCACTCAGGAAAAAATGGTCTTAAACTTCCTGAAAACTCAGTCTACATTATTCGGGAACAGGCACAAACTAAGTAAACTATCCCCCCCCCATTCAGTGTCAAAGCTGAAAAAGGTACTAACCTGGAAAAAAAACATCTCCTTCAAGTACCTTGGAGTATATCTAGATCCCACAATGTTTTTTGAAACTCAGCTCCAGCATACCACCAGCCTTCTCCACCAGAAGTTGGAGTCACTTCACAGAGTATGAAAGTTCTTATCACCTGAAACAAGGATCTAAATAGCAAAAGCAATCTCCTTTCATCACTTAATTATGGCACCGTTGTCATAGATGCTGTCAGCAAATCAGTACTACAAAAAAGCATACCTTATATTATAAAATTGCCAAATTTGCATCTGGCAGTGGGTTAATGCTAACCACAGTCTTGTGCTAAATACCTTAAATTGGCTACATCCCTGACCTCAAAGCTAATCTAATTCTTGCCATGCTTGTCAAAAAACTCTTGCAACCTGGAGCCCCTGCTTACCTAGTAAACCAAATCCCGCTTGTTGATCTGCCCACATCCCGCTCTGCTTCTAATAACAACATTGCAGTCCCTCTGTTCCATACCAGCATGGAACAATGCTCCTTTAGTTATTGAGCTGCCTCAATATGGAACTCCTTACCCCCACCTATTAAACAGTCCTCCACAGTGGTGGCCTTCACTAAACTTTTGAAAATTCATTACTCCTCATGCAATGCCTGCAACAGCTTCCGTTAACTCCTTTCTCCCCTCTCCTCACTCTCTCTCACATCCAAACAACATGGCACTTGTTTTGTTATTTCCCTGCTTTCATACTTCTTATGCGTTCAATAGCTGCAACCTTAGCACTGCCTCCCCCATGTACAGTACATTGCAAGTTTTCTCCCTATGCACACTGTATAGCATTTCATTGCATCCCCAGTTTCTGTTATTTTTTTATAACTTCTGTGTCAAGAAATTGAACCATGATGTATCTGAACCATGATGTATTACCTCCTGAGCCTCTGTTTTTATCCATTGTGCACTACCTCCTGTGTCATTGTATTACTTCCTGTGTCTGTGATTTTGCAAAGGGTCGTGCCTGAAAAAGGCACTTGTTGCCAGTGCCCTTACCTGGTCAACAATGTTAATCAATAAATAAATAAATAAATAAATAAAATGAAGCTATTATATTTACATTCTGCATACTGTTCCCAACTATGTTTAGTGGTTTCAGATTGGAGCTTTCTGTCTGTAACCAGAGAGGAGAAACAAAGACACACACACACACTCTCTGTAAGATTTGATGTTTATCTTCAAAGCCAGATGATGTCTACTAGTTGGCTAATGGGAAAAAATCAGTGTGGTTGGTGGGACTTTTCTTCTTTTAACTACAAGAAGTTTACACCAATCAGCTAGATGAAGACTGCTGGTGGGGTGCATCCAAAAGTGCTGAGGGAACTCAGGGAGGTACTGACTGCACCCCTGGCAGACTTGTTTAGTAGTTCACTGAAGACTGGTGTGGTCCCAGAGGACTGGAGAAGAGCAGACATAATCACACTTCCCAAAAGTGGTAGAAGGAGGAGGCAGAGAATTATTAGCCTGCCAGCTTGACTTCAGTGTTAGGGAAATTAATGGAAACACTATTAAAGGAAAGGATTGTGGAATACCTGGAATCCAACAGACTACAGGATCCAAAGCAGCATGGATTCACAGAGGGTAGATTGTACCAAACAAACCTGATTGATTTTTTTGACTGGGTGACCAAGGTGCTGGATGAGAGAGGCAAGGTAGACATTGCCTACCTAGACTTCAGCAAGGTGCTTGACACCGTTCCACATAGGAGACTGGTAAACAAGCTGTGAAGCGCTGAGGTGGGCAATAAGCTGGTAAAATGGGTAAGACAATGATTAGGGGATATGAGGTAGAGGTTAGTGGTAAAAGGAGTTTGCTTTGAGAAGGGAAGTGTGACCAGTGGGTTCCTCAGGGGTCAGTGCTGGGGACGGTCCTCTTTAATGTCTTCATTAGTTACATAGTATAGGAGCTGGAAGGGAGGGTCTGCTTCTTTGCAGATGACAAGATCTGCAACAGAGTGGAAACTCTGAGGGGGGTGCAAATGATTGTAAGAGATTTAAAAGAGCTGGATGAGTGGTCAAAAGTTTGGCAGCTAGGGTTTAATGCAAAATAGTGCAAAATAATGCACTTGGACCACAAAAACCTGGGGATGGAGTAAAAATGAGGGGAGAGATACTTGCAATGACCAAGCAGGAAAAGGAACTGGGAGTAATCATGTTGGATGACCTAAAGGTGGCCAGACAATGTGACAAGGCAATCGGAAGAGCCTGTGGGATGCTGGGGTGCATAGGTAGGAGCATCACCAGCAGGAAGAGAGAAGTGATGTTGCCCTATATAGGTCATTGGTAAGACCCCACTTGGAGTACAGAGTCCAATTTTAGAGATTACATCTCAGGAAAGACATAGACAGAGTAGAGGCAATCAAGAGGAGAGCTACCAAGATGATGCTGGGTCTTCATCAAAAGCCCTATGAGTAGAGGTTAAAGGAGCTCAAGAAGTACACCCTGGAAGAGAGGAGGGGGAGGATATGATAGAGACCTTTAAATACCTCACGGGGTGAATAAGGTACAGGTGGGAGATATTTTTCAGAGAAAAGGGTGCTCTAGAACAAGGGGTCATGATATGAAGCTGGGGGGGTTTCAGGAGAGATGTGAGGAAGTACTTCTTCACAGAAAGGGTGGGGAATGTCTAGAACAGTCTTTCAGCAGAGGCAGTGGGGGTAAAAGCAGTGGTGGGATTCAAAAAAGCCTGGAATAGGCAAAAGGGAATCCTAGGTTGGGGTGGTGGAGGAGACAGTGCCATAGACCAAGGAGTGTCTGTAGTACAAGTGATCACAATGAAAATGGGCAGACTGGATGGACCAAGTGGCCCTTATCTACCATCAGTTTCTATGTTTCTATGTCACCAGCCTTCTCTGCGTTGGCTTTTGTGAGGCAAGCCTCCTGCATTTCTATATCCATTGACTTATACCGTACACACCTATACAGCCCCTACACTACAATCACAAGATGTTTGCATTGTGCATGCAAAGAAACATAATAAAGTATTTGCAGGATGACTATTCAAAATCACAGAACTTTCTTCTTATATGATTTTGAATAGCCATCCTGCAAGGACTATATCACAGTGCAGAGTTAAATAGCAATAGAGTACTTGTGAGTGCTAGACGGTGGCCAGCCAGGAAGATGAGCAATGTGTTTGTGTGGGTCACCATCACTAGGACCATGCTGGATGAGGGGTTCCGGCATGGGGGTGCCACCAGACACCAGGAAGGGTGCCATTGGGTGGAGGCTGGCACCAGATACCAGGACTGGGAGGAGGGTCCACTAGATTACCCGGGACTGTTTTTCTTCAATACTGGCACTGGGATTGGGTAAGGGAGGGAGTCTGCTACACTGCCAGGGATCTGTTTTATTCAAAACTTTTACTCTGGTCTGCTGAGGAGGAGAATCTAGTGCTCAGCTGTTTGTTTATTGACCCTACATGGCACCAACGATGCCCACTGTGGGGTTCATATTTGTAAATGTAGCCTGCTAGCGCTTCCAATACATTTCAATACACCAGTGCATACAATATGCATGATGGCAGCCCTCATTTGCATGTGCTTCTGGAACTCAATAGCTTTCATGTACTAAACATTTATTGCTGTGCTATCCATTCCATTAAATATGGTACCAAGCACTATAACTGACATTCTAGCACACAAGGCATAAAGTAGTTAATATAATGCTAACCCTGTTAGTAAGAGCTACCTGTTGGAATATGAGGCTCTTAAAGTTTAACACTTTGAGTAAAATAACACTGAACCTGGGAGCTGTCATCCACCAACAGATTTAGATCAGATTCACTGTTGCATCAGTGTCATCTAAAAACAGATTATCTCTAAATATACTGTAGCTTTTCAAATCCCCTCTATGAAGTCTCAGCACTCAAACTGAGCAAATATGTCGACAAACTATGACTTTTAATCTTAAATAATGACTTTGTTCAGTATGCAGAGAAAAGTTCTTGCTCTGTCTCCCAATACTGCAGAACTACACACTGTGCATGGGGTCAGGTGGTGAACACCAGGTTGCTGTGTACCATGTAACCATCTTTTTGTACAGGAAATTAATCACGACCTGCTTTTCAGTGTGTGCCTTAGTGAAATATAATGGACTTTGCTGGCAACTTTTTGCCATCACAGGACAACGCAAAGTCCCACCTACCTCAACTTTGTCACAAAGACTATGGGAAAAAAATGTATAGTTTTTTTTTGTTATACTGCACTGCAAATACTGTGCAAACATAGTGATCTGACTACACGTATCTCTCAAAGCTTTGCTGTAATTCTAAAACTGAAACTAACAAATAAAAGTGAAGTTCCGCTCATCACTAAGTAATACCAATATAACATACTGTACGAGATGTATGAACAAAAATCCAGAGTGCTGCATTTGGATGGGGGCTGCAAAAGGTTAGCTCAAATGCATCCTTGTAATAGAAAATACAACTGGAGTCAATGTTCTAGATACAGGTCTTCTTAAGGAATGATCTATGAAGAATTACACAATGGGTGTCCAAAATGCTGTGTCCTAATTGGTCAGATGGCATCTGGAAGCATAGGTGAATCCTACTATAACCCAAGGGTAAACTGTCAGCCAACCGCAGTACCACTTCAAAAAAAAATCAAGACACTTGCCTTTCAAAATAAAATCTGCTGCCACGTTGCCTTCTTTCAGTCCCCTGACAAATGCCTCATTTGTGGCCCAGTCAATCCAGTTACTTTACACCTGCCTGTCCACTACAAAATCTTAATCTGGCACCAGCAACAATCTTCTTCCCTCACTTCTGCACACCAGTCCTTATTTTTAACTGCTAAGCCACGCTTTGGCTACTAAAAGTGTCTCCACTGCAGCTCTCATGGTAGACCCCACTACTGCCTTCACAGAAGAGCACTACATGCATTTTCATCACTCTTCCACAGTGCTCTGTTATCATCACTGGTCTCCTTTGCTCTGCAAAACTACTGCCTCTGCTCCTGTCACTGATGCCAATGCTCCCTCTCTCTCATTGCACATTCCGGTTGTGACTCTTCATCTGTCTCCTGTCAGTGTAAACACTCAAAATCCAATCAAGAGCTATCAATTTAACATATTTTATAAACAGAATGTTTTTAAGGCCCCCATTGTATAATCACAATAGGGCATGCAAGGAGGTGGGTAATTTTGGATTTGCACACTGTTTGTGTGGTTCAAGTCACTTACCATGCAGTCTTGTGACACACCACGCAAGGCATGGCTTAATCCTACAGTAACCCACACCCTGTCATGCCTTATTGCATTAAATACACATAGCTAATTATAAAACTTCATAAGCACTCCAGGATGTGCATCAAGTTATGCAGTTAGATGTGTGGGTATTTGGTTAGGGGGAGACAGAAGAGTGTACTGATAATTTGAGTAAAATCTGATGAGATGAAGGTTACAAGAAGAGTGCCACAGGGTTCAGTTCTTGATACAGTGTATTCAATATGTTCACCAGTGGCATTGATAAAGAATTTAAGTCCAAATGTGTCTCTTTGCAGTTGACAATAAGCTACACATTAGGGTTGCTAGTGAGGAGGGGGTAAGGGAGTTGCAAAGGAACTGGCGAAGGTTGGAGAGGTGATCCAAAGTTTGGCAGTTGAAGTTCAACAACAAAAAGTGCAGGGTGATGCACATTGGAAACAGGAACCCCAGGACAGAATATTGGTTGGGAGGGATTAAGCTGGAGACTACAACTGGACCTAGGAGAAATAAATAGGGATTCCATTTAAAAAATCAAACCAATGTAACAAGGCCTGCAGCAAGGCAACTAGGATGTTGGGGTGGATTGGGAGGGGATTTGATAGCAGGAGACAGGAGGCATTACTACAGTACCTCTCTTGGAATCACTGTTAGGCCATATCTAGAATACTGTGGTCAGTTCTGGACCCTTACTTGAAGAAAAACAGGGACAGGCTGGAAACAGTGGAGTGCAGACTAACAAAAATGATCTATGGCCTGCAAAACATATCCCACAAGGATCAGCTTAAGGCACTGAATATGTTCATAGTGGTATGAAAGCACCAAGGCCAGAAGGGTGAGGGGCAATGTGGTAGAGACCTTCAGGTTCCTGAAAGGAATGAACAAGGTAAACTGTGAGGACCTATTCAACAGGAATAGTGAATCCTGAACATAAAGTCATGAGTGGAAGCTGGCAGGAGGCAAATGAGGGAGGGAAGTGAGAACGTTTTTTCTTAAAGTGGTTGAGCCGTGGAAAAGGCCAAGCAAAAAAATAGGTGCTCTTTGGAAACTAAAGAACTGGGGTTAAAAACAGAGGCAGTGTAGTAGCACACAAACCATGGCACTCAAAACTAAAAGGGGGTGGCAGTGGGATGACAAAGAGGAGGGGGGTGGGGCAGCTGCAAGCCAGGGGTGCTAGCTGCACACTTGAGCAGACTTAGATCAGATGGTCTGTTTCTGCTGGTACATTTGTATGTTCATATGTTCGTAGGTACAAAGTACCACACCACAAAACTTGAATTTCAGTGGCTACAAAACTTATTAGATAACTAGAAAAACTTTTAAATTGACCTATACAATGATGTGAAACAAGCCTCAGCATTTCTTAACGTTATATATTGCTTTATCAACAATCTTGATAAAGCAATATGCAAGACAGGGAACATGGGTACAGGTAATATGGGCATAAACCCCATATAGACACTAGGGGCTGGATTGTCAAAGAGCTGAAAATGCCGCAAGCCCCAGGTGTGCTGAACATATGGTGCACAGGGATTGTGGCATTCTTCTGGACAGTGAAAGGGATTTTTGATCCCGCGTGCCAGTTGACGCAAGTTAGACCAACTTTTGCTGGTCCAGCTTGCAGCAATCCCAGGTTCCTTTTTCCAGGGCTTGTGCCAAATGTCAGCGTCAGTGGCTCAGCAAGTAGCACACTCACCTCTGAGGCTGGGAGATCAGAAGGCTGTGTGTTCTAGCCCTACACCAGGCACTTGGGTTAATATCCCAATACTGACACTGCAGTGCAGCATGTGGGGGGTGCCTCACTTCTGAGGTGCCGTCTTTCAGATGAGACATTAAACCTAGGTACCATCTGCCTGTTCTGGTGGTAGTTCAGGTGGATGTTAAAGATCCCATGGCACTTCTCAAAAAGAGAAGGGGAATTTCCCCAGTGTTCTGGCCAAATTTCCCACCATTCACTAAAAATACCACCAACAGCTTAATCTGGTTCAAAGTCAGTTGGCATTCATCTATATCCCCCTTCCCCGGGTCAAAAATAGGCAGAATTTGTCCAGTGCACTTGCCTGTCAACAAAAGCTAAATAAAAATAAATAAAATACTTGGCACAAGCTGACATAAATCAGGTGAAGTGTCATAACTGTGCCAGAAGTACTAAAATTGGGTGCAGTTTGTGGCAAAGGGGTTGGTGCAGCTGTACCAACAAAAGGGTTTGATGCAGAGCTTGACACAACTCCTGCATCACCTTTGAAATCTGGTCCTCAGTCATGGTGCTGGGATATAGCATTACAGGCTGATCCAGTGTTTTTTCTGCTATCACTGTCTATGTTTCTATGTTTTTTGTTAGTAATAACTATATTATGATGTTAGTGATCAAAAGGACCTTTATTTGTATTGAAATTTCAGCTTTTATAAACTGCATTTACCCTTAGCTATGTAATGCTTCTCTAATGCTAAAATAATTTTCTGATGGAGAGTGTTTTGTTCAAATTAAGGCTAGACTACTGCTGTTAGAAAATTAAAAAGAGTTGCACATTATATTCTGTGCAAATTGTGCTGAGCAAGCAGATATGGTAAGTCACAACCTTCATAGAGGGTATAAAGTGTAGGAGGGTTTTCTCTCTCTCTCTGTCTCACACACACACACACACACACATACACACACACAATCCTGTCTCTTTCTTTCTTTCTTTCTTTCTTTCTTTCTTTCTTTCTTTCTTTCTTTCTTTCTTTCTTCTCTCTTTCTTTCTCTTTCTTTCTCTCTCTTCTCTTTCTTTCTCTTTCCTTCCTTCCTTTTTCCTCTGTGTTGTTCATTTTTAGTTCATTCATTTATTACTCTGTTCATCCGATCTCATTATTTGAATGTGCATTATGTTTTTAGAGGATGTAGCAGGAGAAATTCTCCTTAGTCAGGACCAAAAAAAACATATTAGTTGCAGCATAAGGACAAGAAAATATTTTTCTAAGTATACTTTCACCACATTATTTCTGTCTTACCTGACCCCAGTTTATGGCATTCTTTCTCAAGACCTTATTTGGTGAGAGTACTGAATTGCTGATCAGTCAGATCAGGGAGTGAGGAGACATGATAGAGACATTCATGCTCCTGAAAGGAGAGAATAAGTAAACTTTGAGGAACTATTCAGCAACAGTGGTGAGTCCACAAGGGACATGAGTGGAAGCTGACAGGGGAGGAGGAATTTAGGAGAGATGTGACAATGTTTTATTTACATTTAGGGTGACTGAGCAGTGGAGCAGCCTATTGACTGAACTTGCTGGTGCAAAAACAATTAATGGTTTCAAACACAGTTGAGACAGAGTTAAAGAATTAATAGTTACTCTGACAGGTAGCAGTAAGGAAGGGGGAGGGTGTAAATGAAGGCATAAATTCCATATAGACAATAGGTCTTGGAGTAGCAGAGGGTATTACATGGTGGACTGGATGGATCTATGGTAATTTTCTGTAGACAGTTTCTATGTTTCTGTTTTTAGGTTTGGCAGTCAGGTCCTGCTCAAGAATGTTGTCTGTTTTTTTAAGTCCTAGCCTCTTTATGTGTATCCGTTATAGGCAAACACAGCTTATAAATGGATTTGTCATATAAACAGAACAGTAAGGCAGAGTGAACTGTAATCCCAAATTCAAGGATGTCTGATACTTGTAGTTTTAAGTACTCTATCTGTCTATCTCTATCTCTTTCTCTCTTACCCTCATAGAAACATACAATTTGTCATCAGAAAAGGAACACTTGACCCATCCAGTCTGCCCAGATGTTGCCTGCCTAGTGTGTCTCCGTAGACCCTAATTGGTTTCAGGCAACCCTCCCTCCTCCCTGCCTATTTACTAATATTACCCAATATATCTACCTCATGCATACTTGAAGACCCCACTGTTTTTGCTTCCCCCTTTTCTGCAGGCAGTATGTTTCAGGCATCTGCCACCATTTCAGTGAAATAGTACTTCCTCACATCCCTCTTACCCCCCCCAATCAGCTTCATTGCATGCCCTCTGATCCTAGTGATCTTTCTGATTTGAAAGAGACTCCCCTTTCTGCACCCTGTTGACCTCTGTGAGGTACTATGAGGTCTCTATCATGTCACGTCTCTCTCTCTCACTCTCTCTGTTCTCTTCCAGGGTGTACATGTTGAGATCCTTCAGTCTCTTCTCATAGAACTTTTGGTGCAACTCCTGCACCATTTTAGTTGCCCTACTCTGGAATGTCGCCACCCTATGTCCTTTCTAAGGTGCAGCTTCCAGAACTAGATACAATATTCCAGGCAGGGTCTCACAAGGGAACAATATACTGGCAACACCAACTCTTTTCTCCCGCTGGAGATACCCATCCCTAGGCACCCCAGTATCACACTAGACCTATCCACTGCTTTGTTACATTGCCCTGCCACTTTGAAATATATGCACAACAGTCCACACCAGGATTCTTTTTAAAGTTCTTATAGTTTGCTTGTGAATTTATAATGCTAAGGGGCAGTTACCCATAAATCAGTTGGTTTCAAAATGCAGAGTAGAAAAGAGAACCTCTACTCCTTATAAATGATTCCAGTTGTAGAGTTGTTTTATGAAGTGAATTCAATGTATTTTTTATTATTAGATTATTTTCTTCTTTTTTGTAACAAGTAATAGAACCAGCTCTCTCCATAAATATTTTGGTTAATGTTTCAGGACCAATCCTTGTCCCTTCTTCAGAACCTTAGAGCTGTACATCAAATTAACAAAGCATATTCAATATTTCATATTACATATTCACATGTTATCAAAATGTATATGAAGGTGACCATAATCAGCAGGGCTAACATACCTGCTATTAATTCATTTATCACCATTTGTTTTCAAAGAACAAAAAGTTCCTTCCAAAATTGTGTTTATCACTGTAATAAAAATGTTTTTATTTAGATTCACTTTGTGTCTGTGTGATTTTTCCTTATCTTCTTCTAATAGTGTAACAACTGGAGGAGAGGGGTTGGAAATAATGAAAGTGTTTGAATTGGTGCTATAAACATAAGATTTTATCACTATTTATGTTTTACTGCATGTTTTGTTAAATAAACAAAGTCTTTCATTGCACTTTATATGTTAAGTTGCTATGGCAAAGTTTGATTATCACGTTGCACTTAAAACCAGTTAATACCTTTGTTATAGTAGTAGACCAAGGAGGGGCTGTGGACATGGCCTACCTAGACTTTAGCAAGGCATTTGACACAGTCCCGCACAAAAGATTATTAGTCAAATTAAACAGCCTGGGAGTGGGTCCCAGGGTGGTAGCCTGGGTAAAACATTGGCTGGACAACAGGACACAGAAGGTAATTGTAAATGGAGTCCACTCTGAAGAAAGGGCGATTACTAGTGGGGTACCGCAGGGTTCAGTATTGGGTCCAGTCCTTTTTTAATGTCTTCATCAGTGACATTGCAGAGGGACTGGAAGGAAAAGTATGCCTTTTTGCAGATGACACAAAGATCTGCAACAGGGTTGATACACAAGGAGGCGTGGAAAGGATGAAAAGGGACTTGGCAAGGTTGGAGGAATGGTCAGACGTATGGCAGCTAGGATTCAATGGAAAATAGTGCAAAATAATGCACCTGGGAAACAAGAACCCAGGGGAAGAATACACAATGGGTGGGGAGGTAGTAACAACAACAAAACAGGAAAGGGACCTGGGGGTAATCATATCAGATGACCTTAAGGTTAGCAAGCAATGTGAGAAGGCAGTAGGGAGGGGTGGGGGTATACTGGGATGTATAGGGAGAGGCATCAGCAGCAGAAAACAGGAAGTAGTTATCCCTCTGTACAGACAGTTGGTGAGACCCCATCTGGAATACTGTGTCCAGTTCTGGAGACCCCATCTCCGCAAGGACATAGACAGGTTAGAGGCAGTCCAGAGGAGGGCAACTAAAATGGTGCAGGGTCTGCAAGAGAAGCCGTATGAGGAGAGACTAAAGGAGCTTAATATGTATACCCTTGAGGAAAGAAGGAGAGGGGACATGATAGAAACTTTCAAGTACCTCAGTGGAATCAACAAAGTCCAAGAGGGTAGCATCTTTCAGAAAAGAGACTTGCAAGAACAAGGGGACACAATTTAAAGATAGAAGGAGGCGGTTCAGGGGCAATGTGAGGAGTATTATTTCACAGAGAGGGTAGTGGATGCATGGAACAGCCTTCCTGAGGAAGTTGTGGGGTCTAAAACTGTGGGAGAATTCAAGAATGCATGGGACAGACATAAGGCAATTCTTGTGGGGGGCAGGAAGATATAGGCTGTTGGTTAACTAGGATCTGCGGCCTATCCTGTAGGTAGGGAAATGGGCAGACTAGATGGGCCTAGCGGTCCTTATCTGCCGTCAAAGTCTATGTTTCTATGTTTCTCTGTTATATATTCACTGTAGCCAATGGACCTTATAATTCCACCTCTGTACCAAAATCTCTTTTCATTTATTTTTTCATTATTATAGTTACATTTTTGTAGTAGCATCTACCCATAAGCAGTTGAAATATGTTTTACTTTCTCCTGTTCCTTGTTTTTGGTGCTGACCTACAAGTAAAGGAGTGGTATTAGTTTTAAATTTCCCAAAGTAAACTTCTTTTCATTTTTATTGATCATTGCACCAAGATAAAGTTCCCCACTTACCCTCTTTCTTAGAGTTCATTTGTATCTCTGGTGATTATAGGCATTGGTAAAAAAATCCTGTTTAGGCAGTATTTACTTTTTCTAAACCACACGCACTATCCGTCGTTATAGTGAATGCTAACCAGCAATTCCAGCTGATGCAGCTTCACTGCGCAGCATGAAGGAGGCTGAGCCATGGTTAGCACACTGTGGGAAACAGTTCAATGACATCACCAAAGGTGAAGGTCTCCGTGGTTCGGTCTTTCAACAAGAAACCACTTGTGCTTCTGAGAGCACTAGTGGTCCCTCCTTCAATATACATTTTTTGACCTTTTTAAATGAAATGGCTACTATTGCCTATTCCAGGTACTCAAAGCTGTGGCCAGATATTCAGGGAATTATTAATGTAAAGGGGGGGAACCAAGGGGGAGGATGGAAAAGCTGAAGGTGGCGGAAGGGGTGAATCTGTGGAACTGATTTAAAGGAACCTCCTACTTGGAGTAGTGGAATTGATTGAGGTCAAGTGTAAATGACCTTCAACCATTACATAAATATTTTGTATATCTTTAGAAATTAACAAAAAAGTGAAGAAGTATGCTTTTATATTAGGAAATTAACAAAGGAATTAAGGAGTATGCATTTATATTAATGTAACCCTAGTCTTATACATTCTGTAAAAGGGTCCCCCATCTCAACCCTCCATCTGTGCACCCACCTCCCTACACCCCATACTTATCTCTGGAGGTTGGGCACTGCTATCTTCTGTTGACAAGGACATGTCTGCATTCTGCAAAGCCAAACCGCAAAATGAAGAATCGAAGGTAAGCCATATATAGGAGTCAATGGGGTGGGGGGGTCAACTTAGGTTGATATCTTAGCCATTTTAAAGAATTTGTGCCCCAAATTGTCAACCTGGGGTTCTTCTGATTCCACCTCATGAACATTGGCACTGTCATTTAATTTATCAGTCCAGAAAGATGATTTTGTGATCACTGCATGGAATCACCTTTCAGGACTGATTAATGAACCTCCTACTTGGAGTAGTGGAATTGCTTGAGGTCAAGTGTAAATGACCTTCAACCATTACATAAATATTTTGTATATCTTTAGAAATTAACAAAAAAAATGAAGAAGTATGCTTTTATATTAGGAAATTAACAAAGGAATTAAGGAGTATGCATTTATATTAATGTAACCTTAGTCTTATACATTCTGTAAAAGGGTCCCCCATCTCAATCCTCCCTCTGTGCACCCACCTCCCCGCACTCCCCCCTCACCCTACACTTACCTTCAAAGGTTGGGCACTGAAATGACAGTGCCAGTGTCCATGAGCAGAGATCCGAAAAAGAAAAGCCTATGTTGCAAATTTGGTGAAAAAATTCTAAACAATGACTGTGTTACGACCGTGCATTGTGCAGCTTCTATGCACGTTTGTAACTTTGCCAGTTTTTAATATTTTCACTCCAAATTTTCAAAATTGTCATTTTTTAACACCTCCTGATGAATAGTATAGCTGTCATTTTTCACATCCTTCACAAAACATGCTTTTGCACCTGTGGCACAGAATGGCACGTTCGATGTGGGAAATCAACTTTTGGGACAGATTAACACAGTCACAGTGTCACTGTTCATGACAGGAGGTTCCAAAATGCCCATGTTGAAATTTTGGTGGAAAAATTCCAAAACATGATTGCATTACGGGCATGCATTGCACAGTTTCTATGCACGCTCTTAACTTTAACAGTTTTTCATATTTTCACAGCAGATTTTCAAAATTGCCATTTCTTCACACCTCCTCATGAACAGTACAGCAGTAATTTTTCATATCTTGCCCAAAATGTGTTTCCGCACCTGTGGTGCCGAATGGCACAGTCACTGTGTGAAATCACCTTTCAGGATTGAGTAACGAAATGATAGTGACACTGTTCATGAGGTGGGGTCCCAAAAAGCCCATTTTGGAAATTTGGAGTGAAAATACCAACAAATGCCCAGGACATCAGAGTTTCCAACCATAACACTCCACCCTGTAGAGACTGACAGGTGTCGGGGTTGTGACTTGGGTTCATCGACCATAATGCTCATGACATTCCACCACCACCCTGCAGCCATTGATAGGCATTGAGGTGTGCCTTGGGGTCTTCAGCCCTAACGTTCACCCTATTCTCCTATACTGCACCCATCTCAGCTTATTTCCTTATGGAATGGGGTGAGCATAACAGCCGAAAACTCCAAGGCACACCATGCCACCTGTTGCTGTCTGCAGGGTGAGGTGAGGTGGAATGGTGTAAGCATTATGGCCGATGACCCAAAGGCACACCCCAATGCCTTTCAGTCTCTGCTGGGGGGGGGTTGGTGTTAGTTCAGTATTCCACTGCCATTCCTATTATGCATCTCTCTAACTCCTGCACTACCAATGCCAATGCCAGCAAGCCAACATTCGGCACTGACAAATGCTTGTCCCTGTTCAATGACTATGAGTACCTCTGTCCCCCATCCTATACTCAGCAACTAGGTGCCTATGTCTTAGGTGCATGATTTTATACTTTTTTGATAATTGAACCCCAGCTGCCATGCTTTTGACCACTCTTGAGTTTCCAAGATCCCTGGGTATTCTCTACAGCACCTCCTGAGTGCCTACCCTATTACATACTGTGGTATCATCTACAAAAAGGTATACCTTCCCTTCCAGTTCTTCTGCAATACCATTTATGAGCCTGTGAGCCCTGTGGCACCCTGCTGGTCACTCTCCCATCATTAGAGTGAGAGCTGTTAACATCACCCTCTGATTCCTTTCAGATAACCAGTTCCTTGTTTTCCATAAAGCTGTTTCTTTTTGAGCCTGTGGTGATGGCTGATTCTTCTGCATCTGCCTGCCTCACTGACTGGTCACCATCACCCCCAGGACTCACCTGCTCAGATGTAACAACATCTTATGTGATGGGGTCAGGAAAGGGAGAGCTGTCCTCTCTAACCCCCAGATCTTGTTTTCAACAGGGTCTCTGGGAGATGGGGTGGGCTGATGAATGTGGGTGTTGCTTCCCATTGTGCAGCCCCTGGAATTTTCTCATTTTCTGTCCCTTCCTCATGGTTGTCACATGTGCACTGTGTGGGCATGTGGCAATAAGATGCTGCACAGACTCAAACACCTGTGCCAGGGCCCTCTCAGATGGATCTGCATGCAGTGCCACCCAGCCTTTGCTGGGTGGCAGTCAATCCACAGAACATGCTGTCCACCCTCCCTGAAGGAGGACAGATGACTGTGGATGCTCAATCCTCCTTTCTCTGGCTGGCTTACAAGTGACCCTGGTCTACTCCTGGACCTGGTCTCCAGCATGGCAGGAGGTGAGGTGCCCAGCGCCTCATATCAGTATGCCATGGGGCCAGCTTCATTAACCAGTTTGTAGCCCAAGTCACCACTTCAGATCCCACCCTTAGGCTGCTCAATTTCTTAATCAGTTTCCTGTATGGCACAGTGTTGAAGACCTTGCAAATGTCCACATAGGCCATATTCACTGCCCTCTCCTGATCTATTTCCCTGATCACTCAGTAAAAGAAATTTATCCGAGTCATCTGGCTTGACCTCCCCCTAAATCCATATACACACATACAAATACGCACAGGCCCAGATATTCAAAAGGGTTGCGCCATGTGCAACAGGGTTGTGCATGCGCAAGTCCTACATTGCGCCATTCTGCGATATTCAGCAGGAGGCAGTTGCGCCACTGAAAACAGGTTGAGCAACAGCGCAATGCAAATGAATGCATGCTCAACAGGAGGGAGGAACCATGCATAAACTGCGCAACCCGATATTCAGTTGGGTTGTGCAGAGTTGTGCATGCGCAACCCCCAACCTGCGCCTGCACAACTTTGAGCCAAAAAAAGGATCAAGTTGAGGGCCACCCACAGGTGAGCTGCTGTATTGCAGGGTGAAACACAGCAGCTGCCACCCATGGCTGGCCCCCAACTCAGTCCCTGTGCCCCCACCAGCCCTATCATGGGCAGAGCGTAAAACAACCCTCGCCCAAACATCTCCCAATGCCCGATCAGCGGGCAGAAAGTATCATGAAAACCCCCGCCCACACATCTCCCAATGCCCGATTGCGGGCAGAAAGTATCATGAAACTCCCCCGCCCACACATCTCCCAATGCCCGATCGCGGGCAGAAAGTATCTGAAACCCCCGCCACACATCTACATAATGCCTGATCGTGGGCGAAAGTATCATAAAACCCCCACCCAAACAGCTCCAATGCCCGATCGCCCGGACAAGTATCATGAAACCCCCGCCCGACAGCTCCAATTCGATGGCTGGCAGAATGTTAAAAGACCCCCGACCGAATATCTCCTGGTGGTCCAGTGGACCGTAATGCCCAATCGCAGGCAGAATGTCCAGTGACAACCCCCAAACATCTCCCTGGTGTCTAGTGTCCCCCACCCACCCACGAAGCCCACCACCCGCTCCCCTGGCAGCCAGCAGGCGGCAGCATCCCACCGCCTGCGCGCCCGCCACCCGCCGACTGACTGTCCGGTAGGGCTGCATGCCCATTGGTGCAGAGCTGAGAGCCAATGGATGCATTTACCAGTCAGACATGACAGTCCAGACTTGAATGGGTTCATCACAAATCTGGACTGTCATGACGGTGTGGGCTGCACGCCCATTGGCTCTAGCTCTGCACCAATGGGCGGCAGCCCTATACTGATAGCCAGTTGGCGGGCGGCAGGAGGGTGGATGCTGCCGCCCGCCGCTGCCGGGGAGCGCGGGTGGTGGGCTTTGGTGGGTGGGGTGGGGGACATTAGACACCAGGAGATGTTTGGGGGTTGTCACTGGACATTCTGCCCACAATCGGGCATTACGGTCCACTGGACCACCAGGGAGATATTCGGGTTGGGGGTCTTTTTCATTCTGCCTGCGATCGGGCATTGGGAGCTGTTTGGGGGGGTTGTTTTTAAGTTCTGCCCACAATCGGGCATTGGGAGATGTGTGGGCGGGGGTTGTTTTTCACGTTGTGCCCGCGATCGGGCTGCAGGGTGGGTCAGTCCCCGATGGCTGCTGCCTGGCAGAGCGGCCAGGTGCAAGTCCTCGGGGATCGTTGCACCTACATGCTAATGGCATGCAAATGGGGTCATAATCAGATGCAAATGGCTCCCCTGTGCCTTGCATGAATTATGGCCCCATTTGCATGTCACCTTTTGAATATCGGAAATTTGCGCATGGCACAATGGTACTTGCGCCACCGCAAGTTTAATGCTCAACTCTGACAACTTGCGGTGGCGCAAGTTCCACTGCGCCATGCACAGTGGCTGTGGCTGGGGGGTGATATTCAAAGGAGTTGCTCAATAGCGCAACTCCTCTGAATATCACCCCGGCCACACCCCTGCACAACTATTTTGAGCAGCGCAGGGGCTTGCGCCTCAGAATGGCGCAGTTTGAATATCCGGGCCCCAGTCTCTCTCCAAAAAACTGGTGCAAAGCCTATTGATTATAGTCAAGTCTTGTGTTTATATGGTTCTGTTATTTTGATTTTTCATGCAAACATATTTTGTACAATACAGCAGATTAAAAGTGTATTACAATATAAACACATTTCAGATGTTCCCTTAATACTACAAGGATGTATAGTGTTTATTTATTTATTTTTGTTCCAGATCCCTCCCTTGTTCTTGGACCCTCACTGCCCACTGCCCCCATGCCTAGGCTTGCCCCCTGGGTGGGGTGCCAGTGGAGGCTCCCCCTCTACAGACACTATGGGCAAAGCTCTGGCTTATCCCCCTAGGTTAGGGCCACAGCAGTGGGATCTCTCTGGCAGATGTTGGAGACAATGGACTGCAGAACGGAGTAAGTCATCATGCTGGGGTGATAGCTTTTTTCTTCAGTGCTTGATCCCTGTGGGTGGGGATGTGCAATGATGTCCAGCATCTGCCCCACCCCCCTAGCACAGCAGCGCCGGTCATGATGGTATGCCCAGCCTCCTCCAGGAGTCCATGAAATGCCAGACACTCTTACCCTCCCTCCCCCCAGGATGCCTGCTCCCTCTCCCCCAGCCAGCCCTCTGACTCCTGAGTCCATTCCCAAACCCAGATCATCATTGTTGCAAGCAGAAATCCAACTGCTGCACCGACAGGCTGTAGGATGTATACTGTTTATGAGGTATAGTAAGATGGTTTGTGATTGTTCCACTTTCTCCCAACAAAACTACAGGTACACAATGAGATTATTATGTCAGAGAATCATTGTTGCTCACAGCTTTTAGTGAACCTCCTTGAAAAAGATTAATCAGACTAAGGTCAGGAGAAAGCAGATAGATATGATTTTCTCAGACTCAAAAAACCAAATTTACCCTGCTAAAGGGGAAAGTAAATTTTCGTCAGAAAGAAGACTTGTATGGTGTATTCAAAAAAGGATATACCATGCTATAAGAATGCTATATCAGCCGGCCTATTGGCGCTAAGGGTTGAGGCGCTGAATGCCACACCTCGGGCCACGCCGGCGACCAGGGTTCGGGAATGAGCCAGGAGTCACCGGGGGTTGGTGGGGGAGGAAGAGATCGAGCATCCGGAGGACTGCTCTCTCTTCCCAGGGAGGGTGGGGGTGCTGCTCGCTTACCGAGTGACCTCTGGTGGTAGCCAGGGGTGCGCCGACGAGCAGCACGGTGAAACGCCAGGGGTGGGTGGAGTCACAGCATTACGTTGCCTTGCTAGCCAAGCTCCGGAGGGATGGGAAGGGAAAAAAGAATCAAAAATCCTCCACCTGGGGATAGATAAAGGCACCACGGCCTTCACTGCCCACACTCCCAAATCTGGGCCATCTCCCTTTTCCATTCCGGGGGCGCCGGGCACCTTGCCCTTCAAGATAGAGCATCCCGGGTGGATGGGGCGGCCCTACCTCCAGAGGGTTCAGGCCCGGAGGTGGTGCTCAGTGACACAGAGGAGAGGGGAATGGTCATAGCGGGAGGTAGAGGCAGGTAGCCCGCAGATGCTGGAAGGAGTTCTCCAGAGTTGGAGACCCAAAAAAAAAAAGAATGCTATATCTCCCACAGCAGATGAGCACTGGGATAGTGAAATGAATTGCACTGAGATCTTGCAGAAATACATGAACATAGAATGTATGTACAGTACTCTTTCTTCAACTGTGGTTCTAGAAAGTGAGACTAGCATGGATAACTGGCATGATTGTCTAACTAGAAAATCTGTAAATAAAATTGTTACTGAAACATTTAAAGGAAAAGGTGTTTTTTAACAACTACTATGTTTTTGCAGCATAAGGTACAGTGTTTGTTTTCTACTCATTAGGTAGACTTTGTAATATCAGGAAGATTGTATACATTATAAACATGTGTTTTAGTGTTGGAAAATGCTTAAGAAAAAGCCTTATACAGTAAAAAAAGGCACCTAAACGTGTAAAAAAATCAATGTGTTACGATGGTTTGCATTTGAAGTATTAATCAACTAAATTCAAAACGTATGGAGTATCAGAAAACTGGTAAAATGTTTTCTTTAATGAAAGTTCCAAATTCTGTAAGTGGCACCTTTTTCTGGTGTTGTCATAAACTCATTGGGGGAAGGGACTTTTGAAAGGATCTGACACAGATGCAGAGCATGTTCCACACACATCTGCGTCACACCATTTGTATCCAAACATGCATGCCCCATATTCAAAGGCAACCTGGCATTTGCAACACCTTTTTCCACTTTGCTGCAATTTGCATCAACAAATGATGAAAGCATATTTTTTTTCAACATGCATGCCAACTTTATGGGTAGAACTGTGGCTGCACAGCAGAAGCTGTTAGACCATCTTCTAAAGTGTCTACAAGACTAAAATGGTCTACCAGAGATGAGGTAAGTCCACTTTCACAATACAGCTGGAGGGGAATTGGGTGACTCAGTGGATACATAGTGTATTAAGCAGCTTTTCTCCTCTAGGTCACTGGTTCAAATCCAGTGCAGGTTGGTAGTGACTGAAAGTCATTATAACCTCATGGCTGCCAAGTGGCCTATGTGAAATGAGTTGTGGTGGTCTTACTCCAGTTTGCAGTGGACAGGTGTCCACACCACAAAAACACCAACACAGCTGGCACACATTGGCATCCCTTTTGGCAGTCTAACATGAGAGGCTAAGGACTGAATAAACAAGGGGTCTGAATTATCCTTTGTGGTGGTCCTTTCATCACAGGGTTGAGGCACGTTGGTGAGTTGTGTGGAAAAGCTTGCACTTTAATTGCCTGTGCTGCATGTGTCAAGTGGATAAAGAGAAGGCTTCAGTTTTCAGTGCTGTTGATTCAGCACCTTTCATGAGCACAATAATTCACACACAGAAACAAAAAAGGAAAAATAGAGCCACAATGGAAATCCTGTCCCATGGATGTTTCTGGTTTCCACAACTGTGGGAAAGACCATGTTGAAATTGAATTGCATCATGCAGTTGTGTCCCATATAAATTTGTATTGTAAAAAAACAATACTCATTACAAAAAGAGACTTTTTTTGCTAGATACCTAAGAAATATATTTACAATGTCTTAGCTTACATTGTACACCTCATTCAACATGTATGTTCAGCAGTGCTGGAACAAATCATTCAGCTAAACTTATTCTGTACATGACACTAATTCCATACTATTACAACAAATACTATATACTTATGTCAAACATGTATCAACTCGAAACATGAGATTGAAGAGATTGCTACACCTTTCCCTGATCTTGCATATTTTGTAACTGGCTCCAAATTCCACAATACGTATTAAGATGTTCAAAGGTATTGTAATAATATTGTTCTATATGTATGCATTTCAATAGCACACTCTGCCATAGCACCCATGTAGGGGGACTTGGCTTCTTCCAATCCCATGCTATGCATCTTCTAGCAGTGCCATATTTAATAAGATTAAATCATTCCCCTCAGGAAGAGTTTGAAAAGAAGAGGATCCCAAAATGCATATCTCTGCTTCTTGTACCAAATTTATATCTACCGGCATATTTATTATAAAATAAAAATGGTTATATTAAATGCCTTTGAAAATAGAGTTAAAATCATTCGACCTTAGGTCTTCTTCGGAATATCTAAAAGAAAAAAAGTTAGTGTTTTTTTTTTTCTTTAGATATTTCCTGAAGTTAGCAATCTATGTTGAAACGTAGATTTTAACCTATTTTTAACTCTATTTTCTATTTTCAGTGTACATTTAAGATAACCATTTTGTTTTGCATTTAGACCACATGCTGACACAGTGCACTGTTTTTGTTTTTTACATATTTATTGTAGATATTTTTTCCCCCAACCACTGACAATTTTGGAAAAGGACCAAATATATGGGACAATGTAGCTATCTCAAAACAACCCCTATAGCAATATGGTGAAATAGATGGATTAAACATATTGAGCAAATAAAGAGTATAATAAATTCTGTGCATTACATAAAATTGTATCAGATTTAATTTTTGGTTTATTGAAAGTGTCCACTAGGCTATGAGAAGTTTTCATTTTTCTGTTGAAATATTTAATCAGAGTTTTTCCTCCCATCTTTTTTAAAGACCTTCTTCACCCTGTTTTTAAATTCAAAAAATACTGATACATTTTTGAAATTAACTTTTTTTCTGTTAGGGACCATTAGAATCAAATCAAATAAGGCATTACATTTCTGACAATCATAGTTCTGTAGAACCAGTTTTACAAGGACAAATGATCTGTAAATAGCTAAAAAAGTGTCTTTGATCAATTGAACTGCCCTTGCAATTATTGGAAAATTTAATATCTTTACAATATATATAGTAGATCATTATTTCAACCCATATTTTTTCACAGTTTTATATAATGTTCTTTGAAAATAAAACTGAAGTTACTTTTCCAAATGTAAGTTTATTTATTTTCCTTATGTAAGTTTGTTTATCTTCCATGTTATACCAGTCCTTTTATGTAACTTTGCCTATATTGCTTAAATGTATTTTAAGAATATGTTTTCTTTGCCTATAGGTTTTCTATTGTTCCTGATATTCTGAAATAGAATCTTCTGTGCGGAACATGTTTAGAACATATACATCTCAAAATATAGTGTGAGGAGGGGTCTACAGATAGGACTTTGTTTAAAGGTTCCACCACTGTAGCTGAATGATAGATTTCCACATCTGGTAGCTTCAGACCGAACTTGTAGTATGTGGCCACCAGTTTTGCCTTTTTTAAGCTAGGTTTACCACACTTCCATAAAAATTGTGTTATGTGTTTTATCAGTATCTGAAAAAGCCATTTAGGAATGCAAAGTGGTATAGATTGAATTACATATAGAAGCCTAGATAGTATATTTATCTTAATTACCTGGTTTAAGATGAAGTCCTTTCCCATATCTAAGATTCTGATCAATGGCACTTGCCAAAGGGTCTATATTCAGAATTATCAGATTATGAAGGTTATTATTTAGTTGAATTCCAAGGTAAGTTAGAGTGTGTTTCTTTTTAATACAAGCCTGAATATACTGGAAGTGCCTCTGATTTCTTTCAGTTTATAAGACAGCCCAACTGCTCACCATATTATTTTTTGTTTGTTTGTTTGTTTACTAGTTGCAAGATGTTCTCCAACTCACTCTCAGGATTTTTAAGTATAAGACATTATCCACTAACAGTAACATTCTCAAATATTTATTTCCATAATTGAACCTTTTGATTTCTATTGATTTTCTGATGGTATTAGCCTGGGGTTCCAGTACCAAGGTAAACAACAGAGGTGAGAGGAGCAATCATGTCTTGTTTCCCTTAAGAGTTGGAATGTCAGAGATATGGTGTCACTGGTCAGGATCTGAGTCCTCAGAGTAGTGTATATTGCTCTAATCAATGAGCAAACAGTCTCCCCATATTTGCTGTTTCTAAAATGTGAAATACATATGGCCACTCTGCCCTGTCAAAAGCCTTCTCTGCATCCAGGGACACCACCACATTATGATCTTTGCTGTTATGAATGATGTTTAATGCAATCCTTAAATTGTTATGGTCCCTCCTTCCCATGATGAAACTCATTTGATTTGGATGGATTAATGATGGCAGTTGTTGTTCCAGTCATGCTGATTAAAATTTTAGTGAAAATTTTATAGTTAGCATTGGGAAGTGATATTGGATGATAGGATACAAAATTAGTAGCATCTTTTCCTTTCTTTGGAATCGCTAATATAAGGACTTTGTGAAACAAAGAGGGAGCTTGCCATTAAATGCATTAAACACAATAAGTTGAGGGATTAGAAGTTTTCTAAAGCCCTTGAAAAAGTCAATAGTAAAGCCATCCACTATAGGTGCCTTTCCCACCTTTTGTTGTTTTATGGCCCTATCTAATTCAAAGTATGGTACTGGTTTGTTTAATAATACTTGTTGTCTCTCATTTACTTTAACTGTCTTGGAACATTTCACTTTTGTTATTTTTCCCTGGAGTTTGATAAAGATTTTGACAGTAGTTTAAGGACTTTAAATTTATACTTTCTTGATTGTTTGAAAGTTGGCAAACTGAGATTCTAATGTTATCTCCTCTATCAAGCTTTCTGACTCCTGTTTCTATAGGAGATATGCTAGAAGTTTCCCACATCTGTTTGATTGAGTCTACTATTTTGTTTTACAAACATCATTACTTTTTCTATTTTTTTTATTTAAAATTGAACTGTATTCATGTTTCAAGTTTTCTAGATATTTCAAATGAATATTTGAGTGAGAGTGTGCATGGAGAATTTGTACGCTTTTGATTTCTTGTTCCAGTTTATTTTTTGTTTCTGCTTGTTTTTGTTTTTTCTTTTATTATCTGAAAATGATATAATTATTCTCTTAAGATTTGCTTTCTGGGAATCCTAGACCATGTTTTCTGTTACTTCTCCATCTCTGTTTTGATAAAAAAAACTTTGTCTCTTTAGTAATTATATTAATAAATTTAGTGTCCTTAAGTAATAAGAGGCCAAGCTTTGAAGATCTAGGCTTTGCGGTTGTGCCCCTGGAGACAAGAATCAGGCTGGCAGGGGAATGGTCCAATATTAATATTGTCTCATACTGAATATCAATGATGCCATGAAAAAGTGTTTTGGAAACTAAAAATAAATTGATAAGTGAATATTCTTTGAATCTAGGTGAAAAATAAAGGAACTCTTGGATTCCTGATTCTCCAAATATTACTGAGTGCCCAATCTTGCATTCTGTTTTGGGTAAATGCCACAGTTTTGTTTGGTTCCCTACTAACTGTTGTTTACTATACAGCAGGGGCCAATATTAAATTATAGTTTCCTGCTATAATATATGGCTGGGGAAATCAGATAACCGTAGGAACTCATCAGTAGAAATATATATTAATTGATTGTTTTGTGCATATAAAGAGACAATAGTATATTTATTCCCCATACACCTAATAGTTATAAACATTCCTAATAAGTCACTATATGGTTATTCTACTTTGGCTTGTAGTGTTTCTTTTTTATTAGTATTGGTGTTTCATAAGATTTGGGGTTGAGCGCTGAATGGCATCCTTTCATATCCCATAGTTTATTCACTTTTTCTGCTTCCTACATTGTTAGATGTGTTTCTTGGAGTAGAAACATACAGTATCTACACTGTTTTTCTTTGCATAAATGAGTATTTTCTTTCTCTTTATAGTATTACTGAAGCCATTTATGTTCCTTGTTTATGTTTTTAACATCAACAGCATAAGACCTCTTTAAAAGAAGAACACAAATGTGTTTCCCCCTTAGTTCCAGCATAACCATGTATAACAAAAAAAAAGTATAAACCAATCTGAATAAATTTCCTATAGTACTTTAACACAAGTGGAGCCAGATATTCAAAGATTAGTGCACCCATTAAAAATGCTAGTAGGTGTGCTAACCCAAATTTGCACTGATGCTCCCAACTACTGTTATTCAGAAGCCCTGGGATTGCCAGTGCCAACCAACAGCACCAAAGTGCTGTAATTGCACTGCACCTATGCAAATGAGGGAGGCCCCCATGCATATCGACACAGTGGTCTCTTCAAAGATTTGCATCAGTGGTAAACAGTCATCAAAGTGACACTATTTACTGCCATCAAAAAACACCTCTTAATGAGGTACCCATCTGCTCCCTAAGGCAGAGCCACCCCCAATCACCCATTTCAGAATAGACACAAATACCTGGTGTCAAGTGGCTCCCCTACCCTCACTCATACTGTACACATGCTCAATGACAGCTAATATACTGACTAGTCAAGGAGGTGAGAGGAGGACTAGGCTGGTTGCTGTATTCGGCTTTGCTGATTGCCTGATGCCCAGGTAAGGGGTGGAGGGTGGAGTGGTGGTACGTAAGTGGGTGGAATGGGTGGGGAAACACTGGACCACCACTGATTCTTTTTTTGTTTTTTCAACAGGTACTCAGAGGGAACCAATGGACACCAGGGCTTACATATTATATGCAAAAGGGTGATCAAGAAGTGGAGAGACCACTAGCCACTAGGGCATTATTGTATGGATGGGAACAGGTGAACGGGGGGAGTGAGGTATTGCTAGACACCAAAGAAATGATATTCTATCATAAAATGGAATATCAGGGTGGGACTACACCAGATCCTAGAGTGGGTCTATACCTTGGAACTAGCAAGGCAAAGCAAGGCAAATTTTATTTAAAAAGTCGCCCATCCCGGAGGCTCTGGGTTCCGAACAATTAATATCACATACAGACAAGACTAACAACATAAAAATATATAAAAAAATTACACCACAATATAGAACTTAATAATAAATATGTTACACTAAAACTCACTTATATTAAAGTTTTAAATAATATACTCATCAGTAGATATACAGCCAGGGACAAAAATAAACATAAAAGTCAGGTATCAGATAAAATTATAAAACAAAGACCAGAAAGGCCTGATTATACAGGAAGGCCTTGAGGTGGGCTTTAAAAACGTCAATGGAAGGGGTCTCTCTTACAGCTGGAGACAACAAATTCCACAAGATAGGGGGTGGCGACATTAAACGCTCTGTCACCTGCTGTTTTTAACCTCATCCTGGGAATCACGAGAAGGCCCATAGAGAAGGAGCAGACTGAGACAGCAGGTGTAAAAAGATCCTTCAGCTAACCTAACTAGCACTAAGGGGCTGCTGCATGCCATGCAAATGAGCCCATAATGGGCATGCAAATGGCCCCTTAGCACCTTGTATGCCCAATTTGTCTTCTTTGCACGTTGTGGCTGAATATAGCCCACAGGGATTTTGGTGCTCTCTATTTAGGGCAGCGCTATTTCCTGTGGGCTATATACAGGCTAGGTGCACATCAAGCACTGTTTCAGTTAGTGCTGCAATGACACGGTTCAATTTTCAGTCAGATAGTGCCACCTGCTATCTGACTGAATATAGCAGCTTCTGGGTTAGATGCTAGCACAATGCAGTGCGAATATTTGCGCTGCACTTGCGCTCCTATTTGAATATCAGGAGAGTATTGTTTTACATAGTGTTGGGTAAGTTACTTTTTCTATTACTTTCTATTATGTTTGGAAACTTGTCCCATGAAGCTCTGTGCAGTCACTAGCAAGGATGGAGAAGTACTAGAAAAAGTAATACACCTTACAATTATAGTTACTTACTTCTTTTACTACAAAAACAATACAACAATAATAAATAACTATAACAGATTACATTTTTTGAAAGTAATAGGCTAGTTACTTTCAAATAAATGTAATCAGTTACAGTTAAGTGTTTCTTTTGTATAAAAAGACATAACTAAATGTAACTGTAAGGTGTGTTACATCTTCCAGTATGTCTCCATCCTTGCTAGTGACTGCACAGAGCTTTCTGGAACAAGTTTTCAAAAGTAATAGAAAGTAACAGAAAAAGTAACTTACCCAACACTGGTTTTACATATTATTTATATCCATAACCCACTAGCTACAACCCCTAGCTCTACCCCTCTAACCTCCACTAACAAACACAGCAAACAAAACAGGTTCGAAAAGCACCCACACCTATTTATATTTCTAGACAGACCCCACTCCTACTAGAGTACAGCTTTGCCCCCTCCCTCCTCCTGATCCTCCACCATAAATCTTCAAATAAAAAAAGAAAGAAACAGTGTTTGTAAATTAGATTTTTGCACTTGAAATAGAGCTTAACATCTTACTAATATGTTCTTTTACTATTACTGCAACAAAAAACATTTTCGTAAGTGGGTTATACAACCACACAGTTAGATAAATAACTCTAATGACCCTTATTTCAGACATTGCTTATAGTCTCTTTTAGCCACACTTAAGTGTTTAGCTGCTATTTTTAAGTGCAGTAGAAAAATAGGTATTTCCCCAATTGCGTTGCAGTGTTACAGTTGGTTGTGATTCAAGTTTGAGTGTCAATGGTTCTGGATGGATGTGAGCCATGGAGGATATCTGAAGTTCTTCTGAGTATTTATTTATTTATTTTTAACAGGTGAATCATTTCTTGTGTTTCACATTTATTTTTGGGGAATTAGAATTGTGCCTTTTGTTGCTGGCTATACTTGTTTTCTGGTTTCATGTAGTACAGTAATTTATTTCTTTTGGAATCTCAAGTCTAGTCACCCCCAGTTGTATTCTTTAGCCTCCAGAAGATTGTCAAACACTGTCTGTTTCCCTTCATAGCAAATCTTTAACGAATTGGGCACAAGATGTTGAAACATAATTTTGTTGTTCTGAAGGACTGATTTTATTTGCTTGAAGAGGGATCTTTTTTATATATGTTTGAGCTTAGGTCTGGGAACACCAGTACCTGTTGGTTTTGAAAAAATGTAGACCCCCCTGTCTGTCTTGATAGTGCAAGAACTTCACATAAATTATTCTTGTGTCCTTTTGAACTACAGAGCGCTATAGTGAAACATGAGTGCATTGTGACAACAATGTAAGAGCTTAACAAGGACATAACCTATAAATGAAAAATATGAATTTGATGCTCTGTCCTCCAGCAGGATGCATGAACACACTCTGATGCACTGAGGTAGTAAATGCAGGGTTAACATTAGCTTGTACTTTTTCTCTGAGGGTGATGAACCTGTGGAATTGACTTCCAGCACAGATAGTGAACATAAAGATCTTCATTGTAAACCTGGACACATTTCTGCTTACTATACCAAAGGAATCAGTGGGTACATTGCATAGTAGAGAGGATAGGGTTTCCTTATGGTAAAGTAAAGCATAGCAAAGCAAACTTTATTTATATATTGCCTTTTGAAATCAAGGCACTTTACATAAAAAAAATCACAATAAACAAATAATATTATAAATTATTTAAAATAGTCAATTAATTAATCAGTTAATCAGGGAAGGTCAAAGAAAATAAATGTGTTTTCAACATAGATTTAAAACTACTGATGGTCAGGCATTCTCTTAACTGATGAGGTAAAGAATTCCACAGGGTTAGTGCAGCAAATGAAAAAAGCACAAACTCCAGATGTTTTAAGATGAACCCTGGCAATCTCTCATTGGTGGATCAGAGAGCGTGATTGGGAGAGTAGGGAGTCAGAAGATCTTTCAGGTAGTCAGGTCCCTGTTCATGTAGGGCTTTAAAGATAAGCAAGCTTACCTTATAGGTGATCCGCCACTGAACTGGCAGCCAGTGCAGTTCGCGCAGCACAGGCGTAATGTGACTGGTCCTAGAAGTACCAGTCAACAGTCTGGCCACAGCGATCTGCACCAGCTGCAAGCAGCAGATATCAACCCCAGACATCCCTAGGTAGAAGGCATTGCAGTAGTCAAGACAGGTGGTGATGAAGGTGTGGACCAATGTTGGAAGGTTGTCCAGTGGAATTAGGTGTCTCACCCTAGCAATATTCCTCAGATTGTGAAATGAGGATTTAACCACAGCTGACACCTGAGACTTCAGGGTCAAGCTGTCATCAAAAACAATGCCCAGGTTGTGCACCCGATCTGAGGTAATGAGCTGGACACCATCAAGCCATAGCCCTGACATGTGTCCAGCCCCAAAACCCACCCCTGGGTGACCCGGATCCACAACCAACACCTCAGTCTTATCCAGATTCAGTCTCAACCAACTCAAGCTCATCCAGTCTTTGATCTCGGAGAGGCAATTATTTAGCCCAGAGATTGCATCAACCTGTCTGGGCACAAAGGACATATACAGCTGAGTATCATCTGCATATCAGAGAAAACTCAAGCCTTATCACCTGATGATATCTCCCAATGGCAGCATATACACTGCGAACAACATGGGCGCCAATATGGAGCCCTGCAGCACCCCGCAGAAAAGGGGGAGGGCATCAGAGGAATAAATTCCAGTGACCACCTTCTTAGATCTTCCTACGAGGAAAGATCAAAACCATTTGAGGACTGTACCCGACAATCCACAAAGGAACCGCAGGGTCTCCAAAAGCACCTCATGGTCCACAGTGTCAAAGGCTGCTGAGAGATCAAGAAGGACCAAAATGGTATGAGCCTTTTGATCTCTCACCATTAGGAGGTCATTTAATACCCGAACAAGGGCAGTTTCCATGCTATGCCTTTTCCAAAACCCAGACTGGACAGCTTCATAGACATTGTGTGTTACAAGATGATAGTCTAGTTGCAACGCAACCACCTGCTCAATAACCAACCCCACAAAGGGAAGGTTAGAGGCAGGTCAGTAGTTAGCTGGATCATCAGGAGCCAAGGAGGTATTTTTAAGGAGTGGTCAAATGACCACCTCCTTTAGGGGATCTGGAAAGACTCCCCTCTCCATAGATCTCTGAACAATTTCAGCTATAATTGGGTAGATAGCATCTGCACATCCCACTAAAAGGGAGGAAGGGCATGGATCCAAACTACAACAGGTTGGGCACAAAGTTTGGACAATCTTTACAATGTCCATGAATTCTGGTTGGCTGCAATACGTCCAGACAGACTAAGTGCCCACCACCTCCCATCGACCTCCGCAGTTCCTCATGGAGAGAGTTGGGCCAATTCCGGAAGTGATACTGACAACCTTATCTGCGAAAAACTGAGCTAGCTCATCACACTTAATTTCTGAAAAAGCTATTCCAGACTGGAGACAAATTGGATTGCACAATCTGTCAACAGTTCAAAAAAGCTGAGCCGGTCGGTTCTGCGCAGCAGAAATCTCCCTGGACAGGAACTCTGCCTTCTTATGGGTGATTTCTGATTGATAGCCCTTATAATGTTCCATCAATCTAAGCCTGTCAGCATCCAGGCTGGACTTCTGCCATGCTCTTTCCAGCCTTTGACCAACCCGCCTCAACTCCTTCAAGGCCCCATCATACCAGGGCGACCGTGGGCGAAGAGTGAGTGGTCGAACACAAACAGGAGCATTCAAGTTCAGGGCATCGCCCAATGCCTTATTACAGGCTAGAACAGGAACCCCAGGACTTGTGCTTTCACCTAGCAATCCCGATAGGTCCAGCACCGCCAATAGACCATCCAGGGTAACTCCTCTTAAAGGGTGGTACAGGACTATTTCAACAGGAGTAGTTCCATTTGGGGGGCCCCAAAGCTGAACCCTATGGTGTGATGATCAGACCAGCTGACTGGTTCCACCCCCAAGTCAGCAATCTCCATCCCCTGGAGGAACAGCAGATCTAATGAGTGACCTCTTATATGGGTAGAGGAGGTAACTGCCTGTGAAATGCCCAGCATTGTCATTAGCTGGAGGAGATTTTAGCCAAACTGCGAGAGTTCATCACTGACCCAGGCATTGAAATCCCCCAGAATTATCCATCTGGGAGACTACAACACCATGTCGATGATGAAGTCCGCAATCTCCTGCAGGAATAAACCCTCATCACCTGGTGGACAGTAAATGAGGAGTAACCTACAGCCTACACCCTCACCAATGACACACTCAAAGGGTCTAGCAGTCTCCACTGGAACATCCTTAAGGCCCAGTTCAGTCTTAAAAAAGATGGCTATACTCCTACCCCTATGATCTAACCTCGGGTGGTGAATCACTGAGAATCCAGCTGGAACTGCAGAAGCCAATACTGGGCCTGCATTTTCACCCAGCCAGGTCTCGGTGATGCATGTCAGGTCCACTGTTTCAACAAGATCAGCTATAATAGCTGTTTTGTTTTTGATGAACCTTGCATTACATAACACTGCCCGGGTTGGATGAGATGCTGGGGAAGACCTCGACTCCTGTCCAGCCTCAATTATTGGGCCCTTGGGTATGGGAACAAGACAGAGATTACCTGGTAAGTTCATGCTTGCATAGAAAACTTTTTTTATCCAGGTTTATGAAGAAGGAGGAATGGAGCACAATGGCATAGTGTCCCTTCTGACCTTTATTTACTACTGTATGTTACTGTGTGGCATATGACAAATGATGCTGTTTTGGTTTGTTTTTTGTTTAATTCTTTTGCTCACTGGGTAAGGCCCACTAGGCACAAGACCTGTTTCAGGTGTGACCCAGGAGCATTGGAGAGGTTCAGTGACTTACTTAGGGTCACACAGTATGCAAATGGAGGTTGGGGGAATCAAACCCAGGTCTGCTAGATCTACCAAGTTCATTCACAGTTTGTTGCTCTAACCTCCAAGCTACACTGCAAGCATGTTGTAAAAAGGCAGTCAAGTTATCTGCACTAGAACTGTGGAGTTAGCATGCACCATGTCAGCAATAAGACATAACAGCATTGGTTGTACTGCAGTAGCCACACATCCAGGTGAATTGTGAGATAAAAATGCAGTCTAATACGTTCAGCCCCCTGATGAAGAAGAAATGAATGACACAGCACAAGGAAGAGTCTGGAGTGCCTCCATGACTTGTTCTACCCTTTTTTTATGTTTGCTTGTGCATGCGCAAAAAACATTATGTGGCAGCTTAGGAGAGAAGCGGATTGTGGAGGCATGGCACTGTGGCATCCAAGGGAGGCACAGCATTTGGGGGCTTGGCACTGGTGGACCAATGGAGGCACAGTGTGCTGATGACACTGGCTTCCAAAAGTGCCACCAACTTTTTAACATTTTTGCCGCAGCAATCAGGGGCCACCTCATCATTGCAGCATCAGCCATTCCACTGCAATGAGGGAGCAACCGGTCATTGCAGGGGTGGAACATTAGTAGTGTAATATTGTTTGTGAACATGGTGGCAGCTTACTGCAGCATTCACAAACAATATTACTCAGCTCTTACTGCCGAGGGGGTGCCCAATCCCCCTCAGCAGCATGCACCCCCCCAAAACAGTCTTTGTTTGCTGACAGGGGCACCAATCCCCGTCGGCTTCAGTCTCCATTCCAGATTAATTTGCCAACGAGGAAGCCCACTACCCATCTGTATGATGTCCCCCATCAAGTTTAATTTGCTGACAGGGGAGCCCACTCCCATTCGGCATAATGTCCCCCCCAAAAAAATTAGGTTTGTGCCAATGGGGTTGCCCAATCCCCCATTGGCTACAGTCACCCCCTCCAAAAAAAACTGGTTGACATGCTGGGAGCCCACCCCAGCATGCCAAATTCCCTGTGAAACCAGAAAACCATCCCACAATTTTTTTTAACCTGCAACCCAGAAAGCGGTCCCTCGTCGAGTCCGGTGGCCCCTCCCCCCAACCCATGCCTACCATCTGTGCACCCTGCCTCCCCACATCCCCCCTCACCACATAGTTTATTTATTCATTTAGTTTTTGTTGACCGGGTAAGTACACTAGACAATTCCTGCCCATTTTCAGGCACGACCCGGGGGAGGGGGATACAGATGAATGCCAACTGACCTTGAACCAGATTAAGTTGTTGGTGGTATTTTTAGTATATCTGAAGATTCTGGTTTGTCAGATATGCCTCCTCCTCCCCCTTCTGATTCTCAGCAGCAATTTAAGAAGATTCTTCCTAAGAAACATACTAGATCAGGGAAGACTATTCCATCTAAACCTTCCCCTTTCTCAAAAGGTGGTAAGACTTGTCCTGATGATTGGAAAAATGGGAATACGTTTGCAGTATTGACCACAAGGGATGAGTCAGATGGGCAGGAGTTGGATAATTCTTCACGGGCTTCCATTGCTACTGATATTACTTCAGAGGGGGAAGAAGGGGATGGGAGGGTGGAGGAATCCAATTTACTTAGGTCTAGGCATCGGCGGGTGTCTAAAGTTTTCTGAACTATAGGTTATTGGTTATGCTTCTTCTCCTTTTTTTCATAAATGGCTTCCTTGTCTATTTCTACACTTAACGTCAATAGTATTAAGAGTCATAAAAAAATGGTAACTATATTAACTCTTTTGCAACAGCAGAAATGTGATATTTTTTGCATTCAAGACACTAGGCTTAAAACAACTTCTAACATTAGGATTGCTAGCAACATTTGGACTAAGGGAGCCACCTTTTGGTCCATTGGAGAATCCACTTGTGATGGGGTAGGAATTGTGTTTACTAATTCTGAGTTAAAAGTCTCTAGGTTGGTGGATATTCATCCTAGTAGAACCTTATTGTTGGATATTACTTATAGAAGTGAAAGATTTCGATTAATTACATTGTATGCCCCACAGACTAAAGCACTAAGGGTTGCACTGATGAAGGATATTCAACCGTTTCTTCATACATCTAGAATGGTTATTTGGGCAGGGGATTTTAATTGTGCACTGTGTACTTCTGACAGGGGGTTGAAAACATCTAAATTATTTTGTGACTCACATGCCCTTCTTAATATTGTTAATACTGAAATTAGTGGATGCATACAGGTTTAAGCGTTCCTCTGGTGGTAATACCTTTTTTAAATCCTCACTTTCTACTAGAATACATCTTGTGCTAGTTTCTGCTATCTTACTAGTTACTTCTGTAACTATGAGAGCTTGGGAATTTACCTATCACAGGTCTGTGATGGTACACCTTGCTTGGGGTACTGTTCCCAGAAGTGAAAAAAAAAATCAATGGATACTTAACAACAGGATATTAGAGGATGTAGTTGTCCGATGAGCATGGAAAAAGGAACGGAAGGCTAGGTTGTCAGTGACTGATGTTTATGATGATCTAGCCTCATGGTAGGAGGACACTAAATCTGATTGGAAGACTTTTTGTCAAAATCGGTCTAGGTCCATTGCTAACAAACATTATCTTGCATACTTGAGTTTGAGAGGTCAGTTATAGAAATTGATAACTTTAACAGAAACAGAGTAAAGAGATTATAGAGCACAGCTCAAGTCAGTTAAAAAAGATATGTTTGAATTTCAGTATAAAAGGACACAGTCTTTGGAACAAGAGCAACAATTTGGTTTGAAATTGCATAAGAGCGCTTTGGACCCTTTTCAGGATTGTAGTAACAGACTCAATAATAGAATAATTACTCAGTTAGAAACAGGAACAGGGTCTATGGTCTTGTCTCCTCTGGATTTGTTACATGTGGTAGAGCAGTATTTGGGGTCTCTCTTTCAGAAAGACTCAGAGATTGATACTTCTGCTATTGATTTTGAACAGTTGCATTTACCTACTGTTACTGATATGGATAAGGAACGTTTATTAGAAGATATTTCTGTGGATGAAGTACTCCTTGCTATTTCTTCCTTGAACCCAGATTCGGCACCAGGGACTGATGGCTTGGGGGCTGCATTTTATCAGACTTTTCAGGAAGACCTTGTTCCTGTTTTCATGAAGGTTATTAATGGTATGCTTTATAATTCCTCTCTTGCTGAGTCAATGAATAGAGCTTTGGTAATCTTGCTATGTAAAAAAGGGCCTAAAGAGGATTTAAGAAATTGGAGAACACTTAGTTTATTGAACACCAATCTAAAGGTTTTAAGTCAGATTTTGCTTAATAGGTTGTCTAAAGTGGCAGATGCCCTGATTAGTCCAGAACAAACATGCTCTGTTCCTGGTAGGACTCAGTATGATAATTTGTTAGTATTGAGGGAGCTCTGTAATGTTGCAGGAGAGGGTAAATTAAAAGGATTTCTTTTAAGTCTTGATCAGGAGAAGGCTTTTGATTGGGTTACACATGATTTTTTATTTTCTGTATTGACAGCTTATGGTATTCCGGATTGATTTGTGGGATGGATCCGTACTATGTACCGGACAGTGAAAATAATTCCTAATATTAATGGATGGATTGGTGCTCCCATATTGGTTGAAAGAGGGGTGAGACAAGGTTGTCCCCTCAGCCCATTATTATATGTTTTTACAATAGACATCTTCATTAGATTGATAGTTGGTCATGAAAGTATTGTGGGTCTCCGTCTTGGGGATGATTCCCCACCTGTTAAAATTATGGTTTATGCAGATGATTTGGTACTTTGTTTATCCGATGTTACAGAAGGTGTATATGTTCAAGATATTATTTCTCTCATTTCTGCATGCTTGGGATCCAAGATCAATCTTGTCAAAAGTAAGGGTATCCCGTTGGGTGATACCCCTATACCCAGGCAGGGATGTATAGCTTGTATTGCCATAAGGAGGGAATTGATGTTTACTTTAGGGATAGAATTTGGTGCTATCGATATGACCTTTGTTAATTGGAATACAGGGCTGGATAGGGCAAATCGATTAGTGTCAAGATGGAAGGATAGACAGATAGCAAAATGGAAAAGGGTTTTAGTAATAAAAACTTTGTTGGTTCCTATTTTTTTATATATGAGTTATGTATTTCCACCCCCATTTTCTTTATATACTGCTTTGTTTAGTGTTTTTTTTTTTTCAAGCCTTTTGTGGGAGTAGGTTGAACCCCATTAAACGGGGATATACTTATAGGAGCATTAAGGATGGAGGTGTGGCTATGATTCATCCAATAACCTTTTGTGTTAGTATCTTTGTGGCTTATAACGTATGTCCTCTTTTGAGGCCTGGAGATAAGATATGGCATCCTTATGTAAGGGCTTGGTTCTTTAGGGGTTGCCTTTTTGGTAGGCAGGTAAATCTGGTCAGTTAACTAGACTTCCAAATTTTCCAAAATACGGCTTAAAAACATTTAAGAACTTACTGAAGTGGGGTTTAACCATTCCTCTTTTGGAAACGTTGGATAGGAAAAAGATGTATAGTCATATCGTGTTTTCTGAGTTTGCAGAAGATATTGTTTTTCCAGCCTGTCTGGTTGATTCTGTTAGTGTCGTTCTCAAATTCTTTTCTAATAAAAGACTACCTGACTTTGTTTGGGATAGTGTATGGTTGAGTAATTATGGTAGATCACCTGTTGGCGATAATAACAAACATAAACAGATCAGCAATAGGTACTGTACCAGGGATCAGTGTATTGCTGTTTTAGAAACTCAGTCTTATCTTTTTTTGGAATGTTATTATGTTCATGATTTTTGGGTACATTTAGCAAAACAATGGAAGAAGCCCTTGTTTGAATCCCTAAATTATTGTACATTGATGTATGGGGTTCATGGGTGTGAATGGGCAAGCTTCCACTTTGATACTTTGTATCTTGTTTTCTCAGTCCTCCGGTACTATATTTGGCAATCAAGATGTCTGTGGGTAACACAGCAGAAGAGAATATTATTTACTGAGATAATTTGTAATGTACGACTCACTTTACAGAATATTAGGCGTAGGGATTATTTACATTTTAGGGTTGTGAAGGGTAAACAATTGTGGGTTCATTGTGAACTCTGGATGGATGATGTTAGATATGTTCTTTTTTGTAAATTGTTATTGTACTTTTTGATATATGATTTTTTTTGTACTCAATGTTGATTGTTTATTGTTCCATTTTGTTATGGAGTCCTCTTTTTCAATAAAAATTCCCCTACTCTTTTCGATAAGTGCCATGGGATCTTTAACATCCACCTGAACTACCACAAATCCAGGCAGATGGGACCTCAGTTTAATGTCTCATCCAAAAGACGACACATCAGAAATGCAGCACCCCTCTCATGCTGCATTACAGTGTCAGTACTGGGATATTAACCCAAGTGCCAGATGTGGGAACTGAACCCACAGCCCTCTGATCTCCCGGCCTCTGAGGCAAGTGTGTTACCTACTGAGCCACTGACACTAACTTACCTCTGGAGTATGGCGTAACGATCTTTGGTGGACCAGGAACACGTCTGCACTCTTCATAGCCGACAGTGAACTGAAGAAATGCTGGTAAGCTGTATAATGGCATAAATAGTTTTTTTTTTTCAAATTTGGTGCATATCTCAGGCATTTTGGAGAATTTTGCCACCAGATTTTAAACATGGGGTTATTGGGACCCTTCCTCCTGAATTCAGGCACTGTCATGGAGTTATTTGGTCCCAAAAGGTGATTTTGCGGTCATTGCATGGAATCACCTTTCGGGACTGATTAAAGAAATGACAGTGCAAGTGTTCATGAGGTGGGCTCTCAATAAGTCTATGTTGCAAATTTGGTGGAAATAATCCAAGAAATGACTGTTTTATGAGATCGCATAGCGCAGTTGCTACGCACGCTCGTAACTTCACAAATTTGTGACATTTTCACTCCATATTTTCAACATTACCATTTTGTGATGCCGCCTTGTGAACAGCACAACTGTCATTTTTCACATCCTGAGTGAAATGTTTTCCACACTCTCCGCACGGAATAGCGCACTCTGTGGGAAATCAATGTTTGGGACACATTAAGAAAATCACAGTGACACTGTTCATGAGCAGAAGTCCTAAAATGCCTATGTTGAAAATTTTGGATGAAAGTCCGTAAAATGAATGATTAAGAGCGTATGCTGTCTAGTTTCACACACGCCGTAGCTTAATTTGCAATATTTTCACTCCAGATTTTCAACATTGCCATTTTTCAACACCTCCTTATGAACAGTACAGCTATCATTTTTCACATCCTGGCCGAAATGTGTTTTTGAACTTCTGACGTAGAATAGCGCGGTCGCTGTGGGAAATCAGTGTTCGGGACACATTAAGAAAATCACAGTGACACTGTTCATGAGCAGAGGTCCTCAAATGCCTATGTTGAAAATTTTGTGATGAAAGTTCATAACCTGAGTATGTTACGAGCGTGAGTTGCGCAGTTTCCATGCATGCTGGTAACTTTGCGAATTTGCAATATTTTCACTGCAGATTTTCAACATTGCTATTTTCCCACACCTCCTTACAAACAGTACAGCTGTCATTTTTTCACATCCTGGCTGAACTGTATTTTTGCACTTCAGGTGCAGAATAGCGTGGTTGCTGTGGGAAATCACTGTTCGGGAGACATTAGAAAATCACAGTGACACTGTTCATGAAAAGAGGTCCTAAAATGCCTATGCTGAAAATTTGGTGATGAAAGCCCATAAAATGCTTGTGTTACATGCATGCATTGTGCAGTTTCCACATATGCTCAGAAGTGTGATCATTTTTAATAGTCCCACTACAGATTTTCAACATTGCCGTCTCTTCACACCTCCCTATGGATGGTACAGCTGTCATTCTTCACATCCTGCCCGATCTGTGTTTCCATACTTGTGGTGCAGAATGGCATGGTTGCTGTTGGAAGTCAAAGTTCGGGACACATTGACAAAATCACACTGCCACTCTTCATGAGAAGAGGTCCCAAATGCTTTCATGAGGTGGGGTCAAGAAAAGGCCATGTTGAAAATTTGTAGTATAAATACTAACAAACACCCGGGGAGTTTGGGTTTCTAACCATAACGTCCCACCCTGTACAGACTGACAGGCATTGGGGTGTGCCTTTAGATTGCTGACTGTACTGCTCATGCCATCCCACTCCCCCTAGTCACCGACAGGCATCAAGGTGTACCTTGGACTCTTCTGCCCCACACTTCACTCCATTCTCCTATGGTGCACCCATGCCAGTGTATGTCCTTATGGAATGGGGTGACTGTAAAGCCAAACAACCCAAGGCACACCTCAACATGTGTCAGTGTCTGCATAATAGAGTGAGGTAACATGCCATGACCGTCGTGGGAGACTATCTAAACACCCCAATGCCTGTCCGTCTCTATAGGACGGAGGTGGGGTTGGCGTGAAGTTCAATACTTCACTGTCATTCCTATTCTGCATCTGTCTAACTCCTGCATTTACAATGCTAATACCAGCAAGCAAACATTTTCTGCACTGACAAATGCTTGTTTTAATTTACTGTGCTTTTCCCATTTCCAATCTGGCCCACCCATTGGTCCGCTGCTCTACCCAGTCCTGTCACCTGCCATTCTCAGGACTTACCTTTGGCTCCTTGTCCCCCCCCCGGATAACCCCCATGTTAATGGCTGCTGAAGGCTACCCCTTATCCCCCAAAAGAGTTGAAGTTTAGGTGTGGAAGTGAGAGCCCCATCTGCAGTGCAGGACCTGCAGTGGGCAGCAGTCAGTATTCTGTGTGGTCAGATTTGTTTTCTGCTTTTTATCCCCACCCTCAAACATCATATAAGTGGAGCATCTAACGTAAACATGCCAGAGCTAGGTTACTTCCATCCCTTTCCACTGGCTCCAGCCTGCACCACCACCCATGGTCACCCAGGTGGCTATACTGCAGCACAGACCAGGGATCCTGCTTCCACGAGGAAGTGAGCATCACTGGGATGCTTAATCATCCTCCCCATCCTGCCCTCCAGTGACCCAGGCTCATTCCTGCACCTGGGCTGCAGGCATTGTTAGTGGTAGCACTATCACTGCACCCACTGTGAGTACACTCTCTATTTATTTATTATTTATTTATTTTAAAATGCTGTCATTGGGAGAAAATGCTGAGCCCTGAACAGCTATTTCCAGGTGTGTCTTGGGAATGGGTAAAAGGGTGAAATGAACAAAATACAAAAGTACAGTAATTTAATAGACAAGAGAGTGAACTGCAAACATAAGTAACATATGGATGCTTGTGCACATCAGTATAGGACACATACTGGTGCTCAGCAACAGACTTCCTCATGGCAGGTCATGTCAATCAGTATCCTGAGTAAAGAACCATAAAGATGAGTTAAACATAGAAACAGAATTTGACTGCAGATAAGGACCGCTTGGCCCACCCAGTCTGCCTATTTCCCTACCTAATGGATAAGCTGCAGATCCTAGTTAACCAAAAGCCTACTTCTTCCTACCCCCAACCCCTAGAATTGCCTTATGACTGTCACATGCATTCTTGAATTCCACAACCTCCTCCGGAAGGCTGTTCCATGCATCCACAACTCTCTCTGTGAAAAAATACTTCCTTTCATTACCTCTGAGCAGTCCCCCCATTATCTTCAAATTGTGCCCCCTTATTCTTGCACATCTCTTTTCCTGAAAGATGCTACCCTCTTGGACTTTGTAGGTTCTCTTGAGGTACTTGAAAATTTCTATCATATCCCCCCTCTCCCTCCTTTCCTCAAGGGTATACATATTAAGCTCCTTAAGTCTGTCTTCATATGTCTTCCGGTGCAGACCCTGTACCATTTTAGTTGCCCTCCACTGGACTGCCTCCATCCTGTTTATGTCTTTGCAGAGATTGGGTATCCAGCACTGCATGCAGTACTCCAGATGGGGTCTCACCAGCTGTCTGTACAGAGGGATAGCAACTTCCTGTTTTCTACTGGTAATACCTCTCCCTATGCATCCCAGTATCCCCCCAGCCCTCCTTACTGCCCTCTCACATTGCTTGCCACCTTTAGGTCATCTGATATGACTACCCCCAGGTGCCTCTCCATTTTTGTTGTTGTTAGTATCTCACTCCCCCCCCCAATGTGTACTCTTACCCTGGATTTTTGTTTCCCAGGTGCATTACCTTGCATTTCTTAGCATTGAATCTAAGCTGCCATACATTTGACCATTCCTCCAACCTTGCCAAGTCCCTTCTCATCCTTTCCACCCTACCCTGTGTATCAAATCTGTTGCAGATATTTGTGTCATCTGCAAAGAGACATACTTTTCCTTCTAGTCCCTCTGCAATGTCACTTATAAAGACATTGAAGAGGACTGGTCCTAGTGCTGAACCCTGCGGTACCCCATTAGTAATCCCCCTTTCTTCAGAGTTGACTCCGTTTACTATTACACTCTGTATCCTGTTCTCCAGCCAATTCTTTACCCAGGCTACCATCTTGGGACCCACTCCCAGGCTGGCTAACTTGTATATTAATCTTTTGTGTGGGACTGTGTCAAATGCCTTGCTAAAGTCTAGGTAGGCCATGTCCACAGCCTCTCCCTGATCTACTACTTTGGCCACTCAGTCAAAGAAATCTATTAGATTCGTCTGACATGACCTTCCTGCTGTGAATCCATGCTGCCTTGGGTCCTGCACCCCTCTGGCCTCTAGTTACTCGACAATTCTTTCCTTCAGAAGAAATTCCATCATTTTCCCTATCACTGAGGTTAAACTAACAGGTCTGTAGTTTCCTGCTTCTGCCCTGCTCCCACTTTTGTGAAGTGGAATCACATCTTCCCTCCTCCAGTCCTCAGGTACCATCCCATCCTCCCATGATTTGTTAAAGAGGGTAGTCAGTGGTGTCACTAGTTCTACTCTTAGTTCTTTTAGAATTCTGGGATGAATCCCATCAGGTCCCATTGCTCTGTCCACCTTCAGTTTTAAGAGTTCTTTCAGAACCCTCTCTTCTGTAAATGGGCTAGTATCAACTCCTGTATCCAGAGTATTTCTATTGTTTGGTTTAGGTACCTCCCCCTCTTCATTTGTGAATACTGAGCAAAAATATTTGTTTAGTATCTCTGCCTTTTCACTGTCACCATCTGCCTACCCCCTTCCCTTTATTAAGCCTCACTATCCCCCCTTTGTCCACTTTGCACTTACCGCTCTTCCTGCAATTCAAAAGCTAACCACTACAGCCTACAGGCTAAATGGCTTGTAGAGACACACACACATGGGCAGCACTGTTTCTGAACAACACTTCCTGCTGACTTAATATTAACCTCACAGACAGAAATGCATACCGTTAATATTTAAAATCTGTGCCATTAAATGACACCAAGCATTATAACCATTTGTGACTGAGGATATTGGTCCCTATGCATTATGGGGCACGTGGATCCATGGAGCGTAGGCAACTCTATATCTGAATTCTATGAACTTGGTGTCCCAATGACCACCAGCAGCATTCATGGAAGAAATACACGCCTCTTCTGCACCAGCTCCCCTGCCAATCATGCAGCTATGTGCGTGGCTCATCTGGGGACATGTCATTGGGTGTGCCATACTACACATCAGTCACAAAGGTGCACAGTGCTGGGCAAGGAGGGCACAGGATCGGGCAGCAGGGACCCTGCTTTATCTGTTGCACACCCCCTCAGAAAAACTATGCAGACTGCAGGACATCACCCCTTCCCTATTGTGCTGCCCCAACTCTCTGGTTAGAAAGGGAGGGCTGTGGGCAGCCATTTGGGTATTTGCCTGTCTTTGCAGTCTTTGCTATCCTGCAGTTTCCCAGAATTCCCTGCTCTCACAGGGAAGGGGATCCACTTTGGAATGCAGGGCAGGCATCCAATTGCATGCCTACCTTTATCCTCTGATCTGCCCCCACATAGCAGCATGCTGTGGGAGCAGGGCTGCAGACAGGCATCACGCAGTGGCACATGTATTTTCATGCCTGCCACCAAGTGCCTCTCCATGGGTGTAGACGTCTTTGGCCAGGGTATGTACCTTTCACACATATTCTGCACCACATGGTGCATAGTCATTATTATGACAGTAGTATCAGGGTACCTTTATTCATGATTGGGGTGGGATGACTATTTGCTTCATATTCACTTCATAACCAAATAGTGGCCTACCCCAACTATTCATATTCAGTGGAATATCTAACTTAAGCCAGTCCAAGTATGGAGTAATCATTTTTGCATTTGGAGCAAGGTTCCCAACACATTTATCTGGTCCATAATATGCCCCGCCCTTACAAAGCTGCTAATCGCTAAATTTGCACAAGTTGAAGCGATAAATTATGAAATACCAAATGCAATTTTGCATAATGACTGTAACTGCCTCACAATGAATTTAGATTATGACTTAACATGCCTTAAATGAAAAAGAGAATGTCAATAATAAATGCTACAACCCATGTGTCTTTATTCACTATTCGTATTCATTATTTGACAAATAGCGTCATCAACTACAGTCTATATCAGAGGTGGCTAAAGCACAGTATACCATAGCCAAAAGCAAAGTAATCAAGATGTACTCACAGAAAGAATGTTGGCTGCTCAGTCCCAGACTACTGATGCAGATACTACAGTTGAGTTGCAGTATGAAAGAGTTCTTTATTTAGCAAAACAGCAGTGAGCTAGTGACATTCCCCCACAAGCAGTCAAACATTTCACACCTCCCATGTTTTTTCAAAGTGTACTGTCATCCACTATTCATGACTAGAAGAGGTAGACCTCTGATTCTACCAGGATTGCTTGTTTTATTTCAGCTCCTTTGTTACAGTGATCAGCTCTGTGCCATACCATATCAGTGGAAGTGGAGCAGTAAAAGGAGTGAGTGAGAAATTGAACTTTCTGTCTTTTGGCTCCATTGTTTCAGAGCTGTGCTCAGTGGCTCTGTGCCATGGAAGTGGTGATGGAGTGAGCCGGGAGCAGAGTAAGCAGGGTTACCTAGGAGGAGCAGAGCAGCAGCAAGAGTGTACCTTTTTTTGAAAGTTGGCTGATTGTTTGTTTTCTGCTCCTTTTTTGCTTTACCTCTCACAGGAGGCACTGCAAGAACCTGCCCTCCCCCCCATCCCACCCACCCGGGCTCAATGCTCTTTATAGGTGGGAGGCAGGAAAGGTCAGGACATACCACATAGACAGGAATAGAGGGGGAGTTTATTAAAAAAATCACATAGAAGGTGTAGCTGAAGCCTTTTAAGGGGAAGGTCACAGCAGACATGATGGGAGTGGTGCAGTGCAGATGTTGTGGGGCAGCAGTCTTCAGGGAGATGTTCTGGAGGCTGCAATGCTGCCCCATCTGCAGGCAACTCTCTGGGTTGAGGGAGGAGGTTTCTAATCTCTGGTCCAAGTTAGCTAGTGTTTGGAGGACCTCCTGTCCCACCCAGGGACCACCAATTCCACACCCACTGCCTCACAGGATACCATAAAGGAGGAGCAGTTGGACAATGGTGTGCTCAGGGAGGGTGAGGAAAGTGGGGTAGAGGTGCATCAAACCTGAGATACCACTCCACAACTCCTTCACTTTCCTGGTAGGGTGGGACTGTCTCTTGAAGGCACCCAGAGTGGTGGACAAGATGAATGCAAGGATCCTCCTCACTGGAGATCCCCATGAGGGTCACAGAGGTCCCCAGAGGAGTAAGAAACAACTCCTAGTGGAGGACTCTATTATTGGGGGGTAGAACTGAGGATAGGGGAGAGGGAGGTCAGGTGCCTACCCAGTGCCATGCCTTGGAGGAATAGAAAGCGTATCAAAAGGATTGCTAAGGCAGTTGGATGAGACAGAGAGCTAGATGTCATTGTCCACCTGGGGACAAATGACCTGGCTGGGGATGAGGTAGGGAGAGTGCATAGGGAGGTCACAGAGTTGGAAAGGGGTCTTACACAGGTGGCACACATGGTAATTTTCTTGGAAGTGTTACCTGTCTATGGCATGGGTGAGGTCAGGGTACTCCACAGCAGGAGATTCAAAGAATGGCTGAAGAGCTGGTGCAAAGATGAGGGATTTGGCTTCATTTGGGACTGGGGGACCACCTGGAGGGATGCAGGCTTGTGTGGGAGGGGTGGCCTGCATTCATGGGGGGGACAGAGATCCTTAGTGAAAGGTTTAAAGGTTTCATTGGAAAGCATTTAAACTATCCAAGGGTGGTGGCAGAAGTAAGCAGGGAAAAGCAAACAGCCCCCCCCACAGGTTAAGGTAGACAAACAGAAGGATACTAGGGCTGAGGAATCCACAAAAGGAACCACAAATGGAAGTAAAGGCAGGGATGGTATAGAGGGAAAACATAGGGATAAGAGGGGAGATGGCACAGGTGAAAGCCCCAAAATATGGAAAGCCATGGGTACAAATGATTGTAGCCTGGGAAACAAGATTCCAGACCTAGCAGCCTTGATGACCGAGGAAGACATAGATATTGTCACAGTCACTGAGACATGGTACATAGGTAACCATGACTGGGATATTACCATACCAGAGTACACAATCTTTAGGAGAGACAGGGCAAAAAGTGGAGGTGGTGGCTATGTACTGTACATAAGGGAAGAGATCAAAATAAATGAGTGAAGGGAGAGAAAGAAAGGGGAAAAGGCACTATGGGTCACCTTAGAGATGGGAAATGGCACCACCATCTGTGCTGGGGTTGTCTACTGATCTCCATCACGGGGGGAGGAAATGGATAGGGTATTAGTAGATACCATCCACAAAATGGCAGAGAACAGGGAGGTGTTGCTGGTGGGGGACCTAAATGTGCAAGATGTTAGCTGGAACACCTATGCAGAAGCCGCTACCAGGAGCAGAGACATCTTGGAGGCCCTGCAGGGGGTATGTCTTAGGCAGCTAGTGGAGAAGCCCTCATGGGAAGAAACAATATTAGACCTGGTTCTCACCAATAGTGACAGAATAACAGATCTATCAGTGGGCAGCCATCTGGGGTCCAGCGATCACCATACAGTGAAGACAGTAGTAGAGTCAAGCCACATAAAAGTAAAGGCCCTGGATTTCAGAAGGGCGAGTAAGGAGACTACTGAGAACTATATTAACTTCTTGCCTCAGAGCAGGAAGATGAGGAGCTTAAAGGGCACAGAGGCAGTAAGTAGGGAGAAAAAAAAATAAATAAAATGTTTTTTTAAATAAACAGAGGAAAGAGTAAGTAGTCAAAACAACAGTTAAGGGGCCAGAAATAAGACATGATGGGAGTGGTGCAGTGCAGTGGCTGTGGAGCAGCAGCCTTCTGGGAGACGTTCTGGAGGATGGAGAGTTGTCCCATCTGCAGGCACCTCTCTGGGCTGAGGAGGTTGCTTATGTCCAGCCTCAGTTGGCCAGGATTTGGGGAACCTCTTCTCCCATCCAGAGACCACCAGGGCCACTGCCGTTGCCTCAGAGGTTGCCAAGATAGAGGAGCGGTTGGACTACAGTGGGCTCAGGGAGGGTGAGGGTGGTAGACCAGAGGCACATCCCTCCATTTGTACCTTCACAATTCATATGCCATTCTGGCAAAGTGTGGTTCCTCTATGGAGGCACCCACAGTGGAGACCAAGGAGGATGCTAGGAACCTCCACAAAAGAGACCCACAGGAGGGTGGCATGGGACCCCCAAGGGAAGGAAACAACTCCTGGTGGGGGACTCCATTGTTAGGAGGGTAGAACTGGGGGAGGAAGGGGAGAGGGAGGTAAGGTGCCTGCCTGGTGCCATGGCTTGGAGGGACAGGGAGCAAATCCTCAGGATCACGGAGCAGCCTGAACGGGAGGGATCTGGATGTCATTGTCCCCATAGGGACAAATGACCTGCCTGGAAAAGGGATCAGAGCAGTGCAGAAAGAGTTTGTGGAGTTGGGGAAGGGCCTTAGACAAGAAGCATGCACGGTAACCTTCTCGGAGGTGCTGCCTGTCTATGGCATGGGTGAGGCTAAGGTGCGCCACACAATGGGATTCTATCAGTGGTTGAAAAACATGTGCAGAGCTCAGGGGTTTGGCTTCATTTGGGAATGGGGGTCCACCTGGAGTGATGTAGGCCTATACTGGCATAATGGTCTGCATCTGTCCAGGAGGGGAACCAGAATACTAGGTGATAGGTTTAAATGCTTCAGTGGCAAGCATTTCAACTAGCCAAGGGGGGAGGCACTGGAAAGGAGCAGGGAATTCCTAGCCCCCCCAAAAAATCAAGGTAGTTAGTGAGGTAGACACCATGATAGAGAAATCAATAGGGAGAAGCGCAAGGGTAAATGGAGGAAACAACAAAGGCAATAAGGACAGGGATGGGGCAAAAAAGGGTAAGGCCATCAAGAAATGGAGGGTAATGCATACCAATGGCTGTAGTCTGGGCAACAAGCTTTCTGAACTGGTGGCCTTGATGGAAGAGGGATGCCTGGATATCGTGTCAGTCACAGAAACATGGTACGCAGAGAACCATGACTGGGATGTTAACATACCATGGTACACAACCTACAGGAGGGACAGGGTAGACAAGGGGGAGGAGTAGCTCTCTATCTAAGGGAAGAGATAAAAGCAATGGAACAAAAGAGTAAACAGGGAAGGGAGGAGAGGAGAGGAGGCACTGTGGGTCACCTTAGAGACTGGAAATGGCACCACAATCTGCACAGGTGTTGTATACAGACCCCCATCTCAGGGAGAGGGAATGGACAAGGATATGATAGAAGGCATCCTTAGGATTTCAGAGACAGGGGAGACACTGTTGATGGGGGGACCTGAATTTGCCAGATGTTAACTGGAGCACCTTTGCTGCAGCCACCTCAAAGAGCAGGGCCATTCTCGATGCCTTACAGGGGGCATGCCTCAGACAGCTAGTGTTGGAACCCACTCAGGAGCAAGCAATCTTAGACCTTGTACTCTCAAATGGGGACAGTAAGAGGATCTCAGATCTAGATGTGCATAGCCATCTGGGAACAAGTGACCACCAAACAGTGTGGTTAATTATAAACCCAGCTGCAGAGTCAAGCCATAAAAAAGTGAGGGTACTGAACTTCAGGAAGGCAGACTTTGGCAAAATGGAAGAGTGCCTTAAAAAAGCACTAGCAAACAGGCAAGAAGGAGGGGTGGTACAACAATAGGAAAACATCAAAACTGCCATCACAGAGGCAACAAGCCTGTGTGTGAAGCAAATAAACAAATTAAAATGATAAAAAAGCCACTATGGTTCTCAAAAGAGGTGGTGGGGAAGATTCGGGAGAAGAAGATAGCATTTAGGAAGTATAAGGAAACATAGAAGGAGCAGGACAGAGAACTGTACCAGTTAAGGCAGAAGGAAGCAGGAAAGGCAGTGAGAATAGCAAAGGCCAAAACTGAGGAAAAGATAGCCAATTCAGTTAAGAAGGGGGTTAAAACCTTTTATAGGTACATTAGGGAGCGTAGAAAGACAAAGGGAGGGATAGTGAGGCTGAATATAATGGATGGTAGGTAGGCAGAGAGGGACAGTGAAAAAGCAGGTATACTGAATGAATACTTCTGCTCAGTATTCACAAAAAAGGAGGATGGGGAGGTACATAATCCAATTAACAGAAGCACTCTGGATAGGGGGGGTCGATCCCAGTCCTTTCACAGAAGAAAGGGTTCTGAAGGAACTCCTAAAATGAGTGCGGACAAAGAAATGGGGCCTGATGGGATTCACCCCAGAATTCTAAAAGAATTAAGTGGAGAACAAGTGACACCACTGACTACCCTTTTTAACAAATCATGGGAGGATGGTGTGGTCACTGAGGACTGGAGGAGGACAGATGTGATTCCCCTTCACAAAAGTGCAAGACAGAGGCAGGAAACTGCAGACCTGTCAGTTTGACCTCTGTGGTAGGGAAAATGATGGAATCACTTCTGAAGGAAAGAATTGTCAAGTACCTAGAGGCCAGTGGGGCACAAGAACCAAGGCAGCACAGATTCACAGCAGGAAGGTCATGTCAGATGAATTTAATAGATTTCTATGACTGGGTGACCAAAGTAGTAGACCAAGGAGAGGCTGTGGACATGGCCTACCTAGACTTTAGCAAGGCATTTGATACAGTCCCACACGAAAGGTTAATAAACAAATGAAACAGCCTGGGAGTGGGTCCCAGGGTGGTAGCCTGGGTAAAACATTGGCTGGACAACAGAACACAGAAGGTAACAGTAAACGGAATCCACTCTGAAGAAAGAGGGGTTACTAGTGGGGTACCTCAGGGTTCAGTACTGGGTCCAGTCCTTTTTAATGTCTTTGTAAGTGACATTGCAGATGGACAGGAAGGAAAAGTATGCCTCTTTGCAGATGATACAAAGATCAATTTTTTTTCAGTCTTTTGATAACTGGGTAAGGCCCACTAGGGACAAGTGCCTGTTTTCGGGGTGACCTGCAAGCAATGGGCAGTTAAGTGACTTGCTCAGTGTGTCACAGTATGCAAGTGGAGGTTGTGAGAATCAAACTCAGGGCTGGTCTGCTGGATGTATCAAGCTTGTTCACACCTCATTCCTCTAACCTCTAGGCTATACTGTCAGCCCAACACAAAGATCTGCAACAGGGATGATATATAAGGGGGCGTGGAAAGGCTCAGAAGGGACTTGGCAAGGTTGGAGGAATGGTCAGAAGTATGGCAGCTTGGATTCAATGCTACGAAGTGCAAAATAATGCACCTGGAAAACAAAGGGACCGGGAAGTAATCATATCAGATGACCTTAAGGTTGGCAAGCAATGTGAGAAGGCAGTAGGGAGGGCTGGGGGATACTAGGATGTATAGGGAGAGGCATCACCAGCAGAAAACAGGAAGTTGTTATCCCTCTGTACGGACAGTTGGTGAGACCCCATCTGGAGTACTGCGTCCAGTTCTGGAGACCCCATCTTTGCAAGGACATAGACAGGATGGAGGCAGTCCAGAGGAGGGCAACTAAAATGGTGCAAGGACTGCAAGAGAAGCCATATGAGAAGAGACTAAAGGAGCTTAATATGTATACCATAGAGGAAAGCAGGGAGAGGGGCGACATGATAGAAACTTTTAAGTACCTCAAGGGAATCAACAAAGTCCAAGAGGGTAGCATCTTTCAGAAAAAGAGATGTGCAAGAACAAGGGGACGCAATTTGAAAATAGAGGGGGGACGGCTCAGGGGCAATGTGAGGAAATATTTTTTCACAGAGAGGGTGGTGGATGTATGAAACCATGTTCCTGAAAAGGCTGTTGGGTTAAAAACTGTAGGAGAATTCAAGAATGCATGGGACAGACATAAGTCAATTCTTGTGGGGAGTAGGAAGAAATAGGCTGTTGGTTAACTAGGATCTGCAGCTTATCCAGTAGGCAAAGAAATGGGCAGACTAGGTGGGCCAAGCAGTCCTTATCTGTTGTCAAAGTCTATGCTTCTTTGTTTCTAAGGGCAGACTTTGCAAAAATGAGGGAACACCTCATGATTACCCTGGCAAAGATGGGGAGAGGAGGGGGTAGAGGAACGGTGTGAGACACTTAAAGGAGCCATAGCAGAGGTAACAAGCCTCTGTGTAAAGCAAGCCAACAGAGCAGAAAGATGGAAGAAAACACTATGGTCTCCTAAAGAGGTGGCAGGGAAGGTTAAGGAAAAGAAACAAGCATTCAGAAAGTACAAACAAAAACAGAGGGAGGAAGACAGGGAGCTGTATCAAGCAAAGCAGAAGGAAGTGGGGAAAGCAGTCATGAGCGCAAAGGCACAAACCGAAGAAAGAACAGCACAACCAATGATAGATGGAGATTAAACATTCTTCAGGTATATTAGGGAGAGGAAAAAGATCAATAGAGGGATTGTGAGACTAAAAAAGGGTGTGTGTATGTGTGGAAGGGGACCTAGAAAAAGCAGAAATTCTGAATGAATACTTCTGCTGAGTATTTGCAAAAGAAGCGGAAGGGGCGGGACCAAAATTAGATGGCAAAAACACACATGGAGGAAAGGAGGACACCAGTTCATTCACAAAGGAGAGAGTCCTAAAGGAACTCTCGAAATTAAAAGCAGACAAGGCAATGGGTCCAGATGGGATGCATCCCAGAATACTGAAAGAACTCCATTGACAGTCCTTTTCAACAAATCAATGAGGAAGGAGTGGTGCCAAAGGCCTGGAGGAGGGCAAATGTGGTACCACTGCACAAAAGTGAATGGACTCTGGTAATTACAGGCCGGTCAGTTTGACCTCGGTGATGGGGAAAAACAATGGAATCGCTGCTAAAAGAAAGGATTGTAGCATATCTTGAGGCCAGCAGGGCACAAGACCCAAGGCAACATGGATTCACATTTGATAGATCTTGTCAAACAAATCTGATAGATTTCTTTGACTATGTAACCGGGTCCACCAAGCTGCATCGACAAGAAATATGTTGATCGGCATTATAGTGATGGCACAATGCTGACAGTCAGTATAAAGACATCAGTGGAAGAAAGTGTTTTTTGCAGGGGTGTTAACCCCCGCACTCCCCACCCATAGGGGGCTCTGCCCCCCCACATAGCCTGCATTTTTAGATTATCAACTCCGAGTTGGAGTTTTTTCTGGGAGGGGGTGAAATCACCAGAGAAATCACTGTTGGAAATACCACGGACCATTACAGAATATTGCTGTAATGGTCTTTGTTGTATTTCCATCACTGTTTCAATGGTATATGATGTAACTAGGGTGCTTGTTCGGGGGGGGGCTCTGTGGACATGACCTACCTAGATTTTAGCAAGGCATTTGACACCGTCCCACGCAAGAGGCTATTAAACAAGTTGAGCAGTCTGGGAATGGGCCCCAAGGTGTAAATTGGGTCAGAAATTGGGCTGAGCAGCAGAACACAGAGGGTGGTCATTAACGGAGTTCACTCCCAGGACAGGAGGGTGGCTAGTGGGGTACCACAGTGCTCAGTGCTGTGGCAGGTCCTCTTCAATGTCTTCATTAGCAGCATTACAGAGGGTCTGGAGGGGAAGGTAAGCCTCTTTGCAGATGACACGAAGATCTGCAACAGGATGGACAGTCTAGATGGGGTGGAAAAAATGAAGAGAGACCTAGGCAAACTGGAGTAGTCAACAGTGTGGCAGCTTAAATTTAATTCAAAAAGGAGCAAAGTCATGTACTTGGGATACAGAAATACTGGAGCAGAATACAAGATGGGGTGGGGGGAGATACTAACAAAAACAAAACTCAAAAGAGACCTGGTGGTAATTATAAAGGATGATCTAGAAGTCAGGGGCCTGGATGCATGGAACGGCCTTCCGAAGGAGGTTGTGGAGCCAAAAACAGTGGTGGAATTCAAACATGCATGGAACAGTCATAAGACAATTCTAGGGGGTGGGAGTAAGAAGAAGTAGGCTGCTGGTTAACTAGGATCTGCAGCTTATCCATTAGGTAGGGAAATGGGCAGACTGGGTGGGCCAAGCGGTCCTTATCTGCCGGCAAATTTTATGTTTCTATGTTTCACCAAGTGCTGTGAGAAGGCAGTGGGGAGAGCTGAAGGGATGTTGGAGTGCATAGGGAGAGCCATCACCTGTAGAAAACAGGAGGTTGTGATGCCACTGTACAGACAATTGATAAGGCCACATCTGGAATACTGTGTTCAGTTCTGGAGACCACATCTCCGGAAGGACATAGACAGAATGGAAGCAGTACAGAGAAGGGCAACAAAATTGGTAAAAGGAATGCACCAGAAAATAAGAGGAAAGACTGAAAGACCTGAATATGTATACGCTTGAGGAAAGGAGGGAGAGGGGGACATGCTAGAGATATTTAAGTACCTCAGGGGGATAAACAGGGTCCAGGAGGGAAGCATCTTTCAGAAAAGGAGAAGTGCAAGGACAAGGGGTCACAGCATGAGGCTGGAGGTGGGGGGAAGACTTAGGGAAAACACCAGAAAGTATTTTTTCACAGAAAGCATGGTGGATGCATGAAACAGTCTTCCTGCAGAGGTAGTGGGGCAAAAAATAGGTGAATTCAAGAAGGCATGGGATACACAGAAGGTATCCACAGTGGTAGGAAAGAGATGGTAAGCTGCAGATCATTCAGGATCATTTAGGATCTGGAGTTTATGTAGGTAGGGAAATGGGCAGACGAGGTGGGCCAGGTACACAAATCCAATTCCAAAGCTGTCCATGCACTCCAGATAATCAGGGGAGTGTAAACAAGGGGACAGCCAAACCCCAAGACCACTAGACAGATCCTAAGTAGTTGCACTCCAGAAAGAAAGATGATAAGCTCCAAACTTTTAAATTTCAAAGATTTATTTGGCAATTGGCATGAAAGGCTGCTAGCCAATCACCTCAATGAGATAGTCATTGTATAACCCAGTGCTTCACCTACCAAATGAGGCTTCATCAGGGAGCTGGAGTGCAAACTACTTAGGATCTGTCTAGGTGGGCCAGACAGTCCTTATCTGCCATCAGATTCTATGTTTATATATTTCTATGATTCGGGCGAATAGTAAAAAATAATTTGTCCCAGCCCTAGTCATGAAGGAACCGGATGCTGGGCACCACTGTAATAATACAAAAATGCAGATACAAAATGAGCAAATACAGTATACAGTATGTAAGCTAAATTCATGAACTTGGGCTGGGTGCTAGTTGCAATGGGAAGCAACCACACAAACGTTTTGATCAGTTCTTTGATGTGCCTGTTAAAGGGCAATAATGATGCAGAGGTCTGGACCTGAGAAAATGATTACCGCAATGCTCTTTATCTAGGGTTGTCTGGAGGATTGATGCGATGACTGCAGCTAGTGCAGAATGCTGCAGTCAAGATGTTGATGAGTGCCTCAGTGAGGGACCATGTCACTCCCGTTCTGCACACACTGCATCTGGCTGCCTGTGAGTTCATACATCACCTTCAAGATATGCTTGTTAACATACAAGGCCCTATGTGTTTTGGACCTGAGTACCTTAAAGAGCTCCTGGTTCCCTATTGGCCTATCTGCTCCCTATGCTCAGCTGATGCTGGCCTGCTTGTTATACTTTCCTCAAGCCTACAGCAATCTGGCGATAGAGCATTTCATATAGCTGCACTATCTATGTGGAATTCTCTTCTATCCCACATTTGTACAGTCAGCTCGGTGGAGGCCTTTAAAGCCTCCTTAAAAACATTCTTATTTGAGAAAGTTTTTAGTTTTATTTGAATATAGCTTGATTTTAATCCTTGGGGATGTTTTTATTGTGAAGTGCTCTGAGCCCCTGGATAGGGCACTATATAAATAATATTTGCCTTGCCTTTCCTTGCCTATGAGAAGGAAGGGAGTTCTAAAGTGGAGGAAGTCTCCAGGAGAATGCAGTTTGTATCCCTTTCCCCCAGGTCACACCTGGAAATGAGCCTTGACTCAGTGTGCTTTTCCTGGGTACTAATTTTAGATAAATACATTTTTTATCGGCTCATAGGCAACACCTAGGAGTAAGGAACTGAGACATGGAGGTTGTAGGGAAAGGGAGGAGTTGCTGTGAGAAGGGAGGAGATGTGGTTCTGAAAGGCTTAGTTCAGAATTTAAAGCTTAGCAGGGTGCCATGCTTGACCTTCACCTCTTTAGGGAAGCCTATCCCAGGTTGGAGTACATCTCACAATTGTATGTACAGTGGTGTGTGGGCAGTTGAAGGGTAAATAACAGAAGCTATGGTAAAAGATTGCCAGTTGGGTTTGAGAAGAGGTTGGTGCTGCTTCATTGATGATGTCCCCATAGTCAAAAATGGAGGATACTTTAATGAAAAATTTCCAATCTGACAGCAACTGCAAGACATGATTTGTATTATAGAAGAACACCTTGCTTGTGGAGGAGTATGGAGGAGATGGAGTTGAAGTGAGTTTAGAAGGAGAGGGACTGGTCAAACCAGACTACAAGGTATTTAAATGTACTATATTCTATATTTTAAAGACATGAAGGGAGATGTATTTGATCCACAAGTGCACTCTTGTGTTTATAATGTGGAGCACCCTGCTCTTTCAGCAGCATCAACCTTCAGTCCCATTGTGCCACTTTCCAAGAATGTGTTCAGTGCCTTCAACCACCAGGAAATGCACTTATTACAGTACAACCCACACCCTGAAGTGTTTACCTCACTTATAAATGGGTTCTTGGTATAAAGAAACAGTGGCTTGAAAGATAAAAAAAAAAATTTGAAAGGAATCTAAGTGAAAATATTGGAAAAGTATATGGCGTGCTAACAGATTTAAAGCTGCTATAACTGTACCTTACACACTGGTCCTTCAAAGGTAGAGTGAGCGGCACTAAACTGTTACACATGACTTTAGCTGTAATGTCAACAAAGTGTGAATGCAAATGAGTGATGGAGTGATGCCAGCATGCATATAGAGCCACTACACCCACTGGTTAATTTGATTGATTTTGTAAGACCAAAGATGCTGCTTCCAAAACCCTACTTTTACATTGTACACAGTTGTGTGTGACCCTCTCCCCCAAGCTGGCATCTCTGGTACCATGCTGTTTCAAAACAAAACACAGTACTCAGTTCCCCTTCCCTCACCAGATCCCAGTAGAAATCCCAGGTGGTCCAGTGGTACCTCCTCCCACTGTAATTCAAGTGCCAATTTATTAAGTAATTCACTTCCCCCTGGAGTTTAGTGGAAGTCCTGTTTCTCACCTGATCATTGTATGGAACCCCCCCAACCAGTCCCTCCATCACAGCAGTAACCCTTCCTCGTACCAGTATCTCCCCTCCACCATTAAACATCCACTCACCCCAATGGCCATCTGCTAGCGCCCCTGTAATGTGGGTACTGATAGACAGCATAACAGATGAATATAATCTTTTACTACAGAACTTGTGGGATGGTCCTTCAAATGCTAGGGTCATCCCACAAGTCCTATGTCTAGAGGCTGTTCTAACATGTGATACTACTGATATTGAACTTATAGGGCAGTTGAAGGGCAACCATGGAGATGAGTGGAGGGTAAGTGCCAGCCACCAAGGGTGTTACTGTCATGAGGAGTTGTTGATTTTGGGTGCAACTGGCTCAGGGGGGTCTGTACAATGATCAGGACTGAGTGAGGGAGGGTTCAGTTAGACTTCCAGTGAAAGGCATTTATTTAACAATCTGTGATAAACTCTCTGTGTATGGTGCTGGGATAAGAGCAGGAGTGGGGCCCACTAGACTGCAAGAGAAAGGCATTTATATAATAAATTGGCACTGAGATCAGGGCAGGAGAGGGGTATCAATAGTTCACCGGTGATTTGTACTGGGATTGTGTGAGGGAGGGGGAACTAAGCACTGTGTTTTGGTGCTTAAGTGTCTTGTAAGACTGTACCCCTAATACCTCATCTAAGACCAGTTTCTCTTTTTCCTAGCTGAACTGGGAAATCAGTGTTGGCTCAGTGTGCCTCTCCCAGTTACCAATTTTTAAATTGAAATAAATAAACAAACAAATACCTAAATAAACTGGTGTGAGAGGCTTGGCAGAGAACACCAGGAGAAAGGAGTTGCTGTATGACTGGACTTCTCTATTGGGACTAAAGAAATAGAACTCTTCTACTGGAACCTTCAATTTAGGGTAAAAAAAAAGTTAGTGTGTTTGTCTGAGTTGGCTGAAGTGAATGGTTATCTGAGCAGTTATCTAGGTGTAAATCTCAGGTAGCTGAAGGGGATTGTTATCTGTGCAATTTAATTACGTGTAGAAAGAGCTATTAAGTAGGGGGAGTGGCATCGCTAGAAGGAAGCTAGATTTAAACACTGCCCTAGATAGCTTCTGCCAGAGGCTTGGCAGAGAACACCAGGAGGAAGGAGTTGCTGTGTGACTGGACTTCTCTACTGGGACTATATTGCCCTCCTTCCCTCCCCCCAAAGCTACATCTACTTTTATAGGCACAGGATTTGACTGACAACATGAACTTCCTGTTTGGGAGTAGGAAGTGAGTGATCACAGAGCCACCAAAGACTCACCATCCTAGAAGGGCAAGAGTAGCTGTCTGGCTCTCCCTAGCTGCTGGAGGTCTGTCTCTGAGCAAGTAATGGGTCTACTGAGAAATATAGAATTTTCTTGTCTCAGAACAGGACGATCAGGAGCTTAAAGGGCACTGAGGCAGTAAGAAAGTAGGAAGAGAAAAGAAAAAAAAAACAGAGGAAAGAGTAAGGATTCCAAACAACAGTGAAGGGACAGAAATAAGACATAATGGGAGTGGTGCAGTACAGTGGCTGTGGAGCAGCAGTCTTCTGGGAGACATTCTGGAGGATGGGGTGTTTTCCCATCTGCAGGTACCTCTCTGGGCTGAGGGAAGAGGTTGCTCATCTAAAGGCTGAGTTGGCCAGGATTTGTGGGACCTCTTCTCCCATGCAGGGACCACCAGAGCCACTGCCGTTGCCTCAGAGGTTGCCAAGAAAGAGGAGTGGTTGGACCACAGTATGCTCAGGAAGGGTGAGGGTGGTGGAAAAGAGGTGCATCCCTCCAGTTGTACCTCTCCACAATTCATATGCTGTTCTGGCAAAGTGGGGTTCCTCTATAGAGGCACCCACAGTGGAGACCAAGGAGGATGCTGGGAACCTCCACAAAGGAGACCCACAGGAGGGTGGCATGGGACCCCACAGGGAAAGGAGACAACTCCTGGTGGGGGACTCCATTGTTAGGAAGGTAGAACTGGGGGAGGAAGGGGAGAGGGAGGTAAGGTGCCTGCCTGGCCACATGGCTTGGAAGGACAGGGTGCGAATCCTCAGGATCTTCGGAGCAGCTGCACAGCGGAGACAGCTGGATGTCATTGTCCACCTAGGGACAAATGACCTGGCTAAGAAAGGGATCAGAGCAGTGCAGGAAGGGTTTATAGAGTTAGGGAGGGCCCTTAGACAAGTAGCATGCATGGTAACCTTCTTGGAGGTGCTGTCTGTCTACGGCATAGGTGAAGCTAGGGTGCTCCACACCATAGGATTCAATCAGTGGTTGAAAAAGTGGTGCAGATCTCAGGGATTTGCCTTCATTGGGGACTGGGGGTCCACCTAGAGTGATGCAGGCCTATACTGGTACGAAGGGCTGCATCTGTCCAGGACGGGAACCAGGATCCTAGGTGATAGGTTTAAATGCTTCATTGGCAAGCATTTAAACCAGCCAAGGGGGGAGGCACTGGAAAGGAGCAGGGATATCCTAGCCCCACCAAAAAGTCATGGTAGTAACTGAGGTAAACACCAAGATAGAGATGTTGATAGGGAGAAGGGCAGGGGTAAATCGAGAAAGTGACAAAGGCAATAAGGACAGAGATGGGGCAAAAAGGAGTAAGGCCATCAGGAAATGGAGGGTAATGAGTACCAATGCTCGTAGTCTGAGCAACAAGCTCCCTGAACTGGTGGCCTTGATGGAAGAGGGATGCCTGGATATCGTAGCAGTCACAGACACATGATACACAGAGAACCATGACTGGGATGTTAACATACCAGGGTACAAAACCTACAGGAGAGACAGGGAAGGGAAAAGAGGGGGAGGAGTAGCTCTCTATGTAAAGGAAGGAATAAAAGAAACTGAACAAAAGAGTAAACAGGGAGGAGAGGAGGCACTGTGGGTCACCTTAGAGACTGGAAATGTCACCACAATCTGCACAGGGGTTGTATACAGACCCCCATGTCAATGGGGGGAATGGTCAAGGATATGATAGAAGGCATTCTTAGGATGGTGGAGAAAGGGGAGATACTGTTGATGGGAGACCTGAATATGCCAGATGTTAACTGGAGCACACTTGCTGCAGCCACATCCAAGAGCAGGGCCATTCTCAATGCCCTTCAGGTGGCATGCCTCAAACAGCTAGTTTTGGAACCCACTCATGAGGGAACAATCTTGGATCTCGTACTCTCAAATGGGGACAGTGAGAGGATCACAGATCTAGAATTGGGTTGCCATCTGAGAACAAGTGACCATCAAACAGTGTGGTTCATGATAAACTCAGCTACAGAGTCAAGCCATACAAAAGTGAAGGTACTGGACTTCAGAAGGGCAGACTTTGGCAAGATGAGACAGTGCCTTAGAAAAGCACTAGCAAACAAGCTAGAAGGAGGTGTGGAGCAACAATGGGGAAACATCAAAACTGCCATCACAAAGGCAACAAGCCTTTGTGTGAAGCAAATCAACAAATCAAAATGAAAGAAAGAGCCACTATGGTTCTCAAAAGAGGTGGCGGAGAAGGTCAGGGAGAAAAAGATAGCATTTAGGAAGTATAAGAAAACAAAGAAGGAGCAGGACAGAGAGCTGTACCAGTTAAGGCAGAAGGAAGCAGGGAAGGAAGTCAGAATAGCAAAGGCCCCAACTGAGGAAAAGATAGCCAATTCAGTTAATAAGGGGGATAAAACCTTTTATAGGTACATCAGGGAGCATAGAAAGACAAAGGGAGGGATAGTGAGGTTGAACAGGATGGACGGTGGGTGGGCAGAGAGGGACAGTGAAAAAGCAGGGATACTGAATGAATATTTCTGTTCAGTATTCACAAAAGAGGAGGAGGGGGAGGTGCCTAATCCAATTAACAGAAGTACTCTTGATGGGGGGGTCGATCCCAGTTCTTTCGCAAAAGAAAGGGTTCTGAAAGAGCTCCTAAACCGAAGGTGGACAAAGCAATGGAGCCTGATGGAATTCACTCCAGAATTCTAAAAGAATTAAGGGTTGAACTAGTGAAACCACTGACTACCCTTTTTAACAAATCATGGGAGGATGGTGTGGTACCTGAGGACTGGAGGAAGGCGGATGTGATTTCCCTTCACAAAAGTGGGACCAAGACAGAAGCAGGAAACTACAGACCTGTCAGTTTGACCTCTGAGGTAGGGAAAGTGATGGAATTACTTCTGAAGGAAAGAATTGTTGAGTACCTAGAGGCCAGTGGAGTACAGGACCCAAGGCATCATGGGTTCACAGTGGGAAGGTCATGTCAGACGAATCTAATTGATTTCTTTGACTGGATGACCAAAGTAGTAGACCAGGGAAGGGCTGTGGACATTGCCTACCTAGACTTTAGCAAGGCATTTGACACAGTCCCACACAAAAGATTAATAGTCAAATTAACCAGCCTGGGAGTGGGTCCCAGGATGGTAGCTGGGGTAAAACATTGGCTGGACAACAGGACACAGAAGGTAATTGTAAATGGAGTCCACTCTGAAGAAAGACAGGTTGCTAGTGGGGTACCACAGGGTTCAGTACTGGGTCCAGTCCTTTTCAATGTCTTTATAAGTGACATTGCAGAGGGACTGGAAGGAAAAGTATGCCTCTTTGCAGATGACACAAAGATGTGCAACATGGTTGATACACAAGAAGGTGTGGAAGGGATGAGAAGGGACTTAGCAAGGTTGGAGGAATGATCAGAAGTATGGCAGCTTGGATTCAATGCAAAGAAGTGCAAAATAATGCACCTGGGAAACAAAAACCCAGGGGAAGATTACACAATGGGGGAGGAGGTAGTAACAACAACTAAAATGGAAAGGGACCTAGGGGTAATCATATCAGATGACCTTAAGGTTAGCAAGCAATGTGAGAAGGCAGTAGGGAGGGCTAGTGGTGGGCAAAATGGTCTCAATCCGCTTCATGAAGTGATTCGCAGAGCAAAGGTGGATTCATGGAGTGCTCTGCAACGTGAAGCAGAGTACTTTACATTATAATGAGGAATGCGAATTCCATTGGAAACCATGAGTTTGCGTTACTCCTCCTCCCCAGACCACTACTCTGCCAAATTTAAGGTGAAGTGCATTGCAGGCAGTGCACTTCGCCTCACTTTGCCTTGTTTGTGAGCTCCGAAGGTGAATTTTGCAGTGATTCATGGGATTTCAGGTCACATGGGCTCTATATTTTTCTGCACAGCCCCAGTTCAGGGTAGTATGAGTAGGAAGGAGTAGGAGACAGTGTACTCTGATAGCTGTCTGTGATTGGAATCTTGTAAAAGCTGTTCAAAAAGCATTTTTGTGTGTTTTGGGGGGATCCAACTTTAGTTCATCGATTGTAGGAAACCCTCCTATGCTGATATCATCGAGCATTTTTGTTTTTGTGTGGATTTTGAATATTAATTTACAACATTGAGTGTGTGTGGTGAAAGACAGTGAATGTGTGCTTTGGGGGAGGGGCGTATCTGTGGTGTAGGTAGATTTAAGTTGGAGAAATAGTGATTTCTTCGTTTTTTTGGTTATATTTTTATTATATAACTGACTGTGTTAATGTACATACAGTAATATTGTCAGTAACAGTAGAAATTTTCTTGCTGTTTGTTGTGTGGATGTGATGCAGCAGTTCATAAGTTCAAGTTATTTACATTACAAATTTACAATATGCAACGTGGCACAGTGAACTTTTGCATTTGCTATGCATTCCTCATTCAGCATTGTACACAAACTGTTCTGTGTCTGAGTGTGTGCAGTGTTGCATGTATCAAATACTACACATTTTATTGTGCCACAGACTAGTGTTATTGCAGGGCAGCAGTGTGAATCTGCTATCCACTGCAGCTGCCTGATATTGTACTGCAATCGTAGTATCTGTTCTTAGTTTTGCTGCTTGTAGTGGCGTAAAAATCTGCACTTTCTGCATTCAGTGCTCCCCGCACCCCCACATTCAAAAGGTATTTTTTACCAGATTGGATTGTTTTTGTGACCTCATCAGCACCACTGATTAATTAAGTTGTTTTAATTCTGTGACAGTCTCAGAGTAGTCTCTTATCTATTGCTGAAGCCACAGTTGTTTATTTGGCTTCACATCCAGCATTCCTCCAATCAGAGAGTGAAAGTATCAAAATCTGAATTTGGTTATAATATTGTGGTTGATCCCCTAAAATGTCTGCAAAGAGACGTGCAAGCAAAGCTGTTTCTCGCCATGGCAATATTGGCAGTAAGATGGTCTGTGGACATGGTAGTAGTACGCAGACGCAGAAGTGCACTGCTGATGTAAGGAATGGTATTTCTCCTGCAATGTTTTTTACAGCCCAATCAGTAGTTTCATTCATAGTTGGAGGAGATGATATTTTCCCAGCTGGTAGTGTTAGTGTTACTGGTGTTAGTGGTGGTGGCGGTAGTATTAGTATTGTTGCGTCAAGTTCTAATTCCGACCAGTGTATCGTATCCAAAAATATTGTGTGTGAAGCAGTGCAAGTGAGTGGCAGCATAGATGATGTCATACTTCCCAGCAACATCCCAGTAACTGAACCTGAGGATTCTGATAATCATGTCAATGATAGTATACAATGTGATATTCCGTCCACTGTGGCACTTAACATCACACATTTTCCATGCAGTGATTCACAGTGCGGTGAAAAAATATTAGGTGATGGTGGTGTAGATGCTGATGATGAATGTGATGATGATGATGATGATGATGTTGTTGTTGTTGCAAGATGCAGTCCACATGCTAACATCCAAGCAGAAGATGTGGATGTGTGTGACATTGATGAATAATATTATGATGTAATTGACCCCAGTTGGGAACCAGAGAGAAAAAGAAATTCAAAGTGGCTGTGTCTGAGTCTGTTTGCAGAAAATCTCCCCCCCATAAAAACTTGTGATCTACTGGTTTTAGTTGATGATGATGATGACCCAGTAATCAATATGATAGGTAGTCGTGGTGGTCAGTTGCAGTCCAGTTCTGCAGTGCCTGAAACATCAAGTGCCCTCCCCACTTCAGTGCTTAAAATAACGGACTTAAATAAGCCACATCATGGACATGTTAAAAGCAGAGCATCACAGTCCCTTGTTTGGGATTTTTTTGTTCAAGATGCAAATGATGGGTCAATTGCAGTCTGCCAGGTTTGCCATGTGTGTGTGTGAGTTGAGGTAAAAAGTGGAGCCATCTGGGCACAGGAGGACAGCATACGCATCTTAAGAATAGGCACTTGGCATTGTGGACCCAGCACAAGCTGGCAGCTAGTACCACAGTGTGGCATTCACCCTCATCACCGGCAACCATAGCCAGCATGTTATCCCCTTCCATGACTGTTAAGCCCAGTAGGAAATTAAATGTGTGCAGTAGTGCAGTAATAAGAGCAGAGGATTACTACAGGCATGATGAGATGGAGGAACATAATGACTTTGAAATGTTGTCCAGGTGCTTGGTGAGAGTAGCAGTTTTTGTGGTGATGGTGGTGAATGCAGTATGTCTAGTGCAAGTGGTACATCAACCCTGGTTGGCAAATCTGGCAAAATAACAGCATTTCTGGGTTTGTCATCATCACCTGTGCAATTGTCTTCTCCAAATGTCCACACTCCACCCCCTACCAATGCCATTCATCACAGAGCACAACCATTTGTGATCAACACACCCCGTGTAAAACGTTTAAGTCAGCCCATGTTACAGAGTGTATTTGTGCATGAGCTGAAGTACCCCCCGAATCATACAGTGTCAAGTGAACTTAATGCTGCTGTAGCAGAAATGTTGGCAATTGATCTTTTGCCCTTCTCCTTTGTGGAGAATTCTGGGTTCCGGAGGTTTGCTGCATGTGCCTGTCCAAAATGGAAAGTCCCATCCAGGACATACTTTTCTACCCATGCTGTCCCCGAGCTGTTCCTCACTGTGTCCGACTCAGTAAGACATGCCCTTCAACATTCTTCCTCTCCATTCATCCATATAAGTATGGATATGTGGACAAGTAGCAAAACAGCGGGGAGTTCATATCTGTGTATAACTGCACACTGGGCGCAGGTATCTGGGGTTGTTTGTGATGTTGGTAGTGTGAATAATCAGTGCAATAAGGTGGATTGTCGTGGTAGCAATCTTTGAGGAATTCGACAGCATGCAACGATTGCTATGCAGAATGTGACTTGTTCACACACTGTTGAGAACATGTTGGACATGGTACTGACTGAAATTGACAGATGGCTGAACCCTCTGTCCCTGAGAGCTGGGTTCATACAAGAGACAATGGGTCAAATGTGGTGAAATGCATCACAAATGGTGTTTTTTTCGTGTTCCATGCATGGCCCACTGTTTAAATCTTGTGGTTCAGGCATTTCTGCAGCACCCTGATATAAAGGAAATGCTGACAGTTGCACGACATATCTGCTCTCACTTTTCAAGGTCTGGAAAGGCCCGTGACCAACTGTGGCAGTTGCAGATACAAAATAGCCTGCCTCAGCACCGTTTGAAGCTGGAAGTTGTCACCCAATGGAACTCCACTTTATACATGGCAGAGAGGTTGTATGAACAATACAAAGCCACCTCAGAATATCTTGTTATGCACACTTGCCATGACAGTTCTGGGGCCTCCATGTCTATGACGACTGAATAGTGGCGCCTCATGGACTCTGTAATAACAATTTTGCGGCCTTTTAAACATGCCACACAGTCAGTGAGTGGCAAGTCTGCCTCCACTAGCCAATCAATTCCACTGCTGCAGGTGCTGAGGCAGACATTGGTGAATGTACAGCATAGCCTTGATGTTGCCGGAGATGGTGGTAGTAGTATGTTGCTGCAACACATGCTGACAGTATTCGACCAGAATCGTCATGTTGTGAGCATTCAGCGTAGTGACAACTTTGCCATAACAACAATGCTGGACCCACAACACAAACATGGAATTGCATCAGCACTGGAGGGAGGGCCTGAACAGGTAAAAAATATCAGTGGTCAACTGGTGCCCTTCTTTCATGGGGCACAGAAGTCACATGCCAAGGTCAGCAAACCTCAGCAGCATAATCCGGCTGAAAGTGTACCTGGAGGACCATCAAGCATATCCTGCAAGAGGAAGGGGACTGCAGTTCCAGGTGGTCTGTCATCCAAAGTGCCTGGCATCAACCTGCTTTGGGAGGCTTTGTCCCAAGTGGGTATTTGTGAAATAAATGATTCGGGAGAACAGGATGATGCATCAACAACTGGACTTAGTGCGGCACAGAGAATGGTTGAGTCATATTTTTCTGAAAACAGGCATCTAACAATAACTGAAGATCCTCTTTTGTACTGGAGTGGAAAGGTCAGTGAATGGCCACAGCTGACTGCAGTGGCACTGAAGTACCTCACATACCCACCCTCCAGTGTAAGTGTTGAGAGGGTATTCAGCTCAGCAGGTGCAATAGTCAGGGATCATCAGACAAACCTGTCTCCTGCAAATGTTAGTTTGCTAACATTCATTAAAATGAATGAGAGGTACATACCAGCACAGACTGCAACCTCGGTATTCGTACCCAGGCCTAGTCATGGTGGTCTTGCTGATGTGGAAATGGAGCATCCTGGTGGCACTGGCTGTCTGAAATGGCCCACCACTGATGTAGATGATGACACAATGGAGAAAGAATTTCCCAGTGGTCAGACTTCAGACATCGATGACTGTGGGGGCAGCTTTCTTTATGAGGATGATGATGTGGTTAATGTTGGCAGGTTTTAACTGAAGTTGTTCAAAGGTGGTGTGCCCCCCCAGACCACCACCACCGGGACTGATGTTAGTCACTGCCACCACTGAGCCCAAGTCTGTCCACCCCCCAGACCACCACCACCGGGACTGATGTTAGCCACTGCCACCACTGAGCCTGAGTCTGTCTGCCCCCCAGACCACCAACACTGGGACTGATGTTAGTGGCTGCCACAACTGAGCCTGAGTCTATCCACCCCCCAGACCACCACCACCACCGGTACTGATGTTAGCCACTGCTACCACCAAGCCTGAGTCTGTTCTGACCACCACATCCATCAGCCACAGACACAAAGCTTCTTGATATTTAAACCATAAAGTGAGTATGTGTTAGGGTTGTCAGAACAGGTTCAGCAAAGATTCGAACCCTCCTCGAACCCTGGTGTTCGAGTTCTAACTTAGAACTCGAACACTAAACGGTTCGCAAAAGGGTTCGAATCACCGCGAGACGCGAGACGACGTGGGGTCGAGTAAGCAACGTGAGCAGCGGGATCTGTGGGGGTATTTAAAGAGATGCGCCATGAGGAGGAGCGCCATTTAACTGAGGATCATCGCAGACAGAGGCAGCAGCAGCAGGCAGCACCAGCAAACTGTAGCAAAAGCGGTTAGCGAGTCCGCTACTCTTGTCCAGTCGTGGCCACTTCTTCTCCTGTGAGACCGAGAACAAGAAAAAAAGCTAAAAATCGGGCGGGGGAGACTGGGAGGGACTAGAGGCCAGTTCAGGACAGAAGGAGGGAATCGGGAGGATTAATCAAGATTGGGGAAGGGACTGGGGAATAGGAGGGATTGATGAGACCAATATCAGGAGGACTGGAGGAGGACCTGAGAGACTACAAAAAAATAAGAAGACTGAAGATTATAAGAACCTCTGTGAATGTGAAATGTGATTATTTAATTGCAGCACACTGCACACTCAGCAGCTGCCAGCAACAAGCATACAAGGGGCAAAAGGCAAATAAATCTTTCTGAACCCTAGTGTGTGTGTCACAGAGAAGCCCAGTGTGCCTCTTGACTGCACTGTACTGTACCTTACCCAGTGTGTGTTACAGAGAGAAGTCCAGTGGCCAGTTGTGGGTGGCATTAACCTTACATGACAGAAAACATAGAAATATAATTTCATTCCCTGGTTTGCGACAGACTGCGCCTCCTGTGGTAAGCCCATCACCCTTGCTGCTGTGTGCCCTTGACTGCACTGTACCCTACCCAGTGTGTGTGTTAGAGAGAAGCTCAGTGGCCAGTTATGTGGTGGCATTAACCTTACATGACAGAAACATAGAAATATAATTCTCATTCCCTGGTTTGTGAGTGACTGCCTCCTGTGGTCAGCCCATCACCTCAGCTGCTGTGTGTTCCCTTGACTGCACTGTACCCTACCCAGTGTGTGTGTTACAGAGAAGCCAGGCCAGTTGTGTGGTGGCATTAACCTTACATGACAGAAACGTGAAATATAATTCTCATTCCCTGGTTTATGTGATGTGACTGGCCTCTTGTGGTCAGCCCATCACCCTGCTGCTGTGTGCCCTTTGACTGCACTGTACCCTACCCAGTGTGTGTGTTACAGAGAGAAGCCCAGTGGCCAGTTGTGTGGTGGCATTAACCTTACATGACAGAAACGTAGAAATATAATTCTCATTCCCTGGTTTGCATATGTGACTCCGTCTCCTGTGGTCAGCCCATCACCCTGCTGCTGTGTGCCCTTTGACTGCACTGTACCCTACCCAGTGTGTTTGTGTTACAGAGAGAAGCCAAGTGGCCAGTTGTGTGGTGGCATTAACCTTACATGACAGAAACGTAGAAATATAATTCTCATTCCCTGGTTTGCGTATGTGACTCTGTCTCCTGTGGTCAGCCCATCACCCTGCTGCTGTGTGCCCCTTGACTGCACTGTACCCTACCCAGTGTGTGTGTTACAGAGAGAAGCCCAGTGGCCAGTTGTGTGGTGGCATTAACTTACATGACAGAAACGTAGAAATATAATTCTCATTCCCTGGGTTGCGTGATGTGACTCTGCCTTTGTGGTCAGCCCATCACCCTGCTGCTGTGTGCCTTTGATTGCTATGTGTATGCCTATGCCCAGCAGCCCAATCATTCTGTAAGCCTTGAACCTGGGATCCTTTAGTTGCAACTGTCATATTCTTCAATTACTTTCAGTCCATGTATCACAGTGTCACACAACCAAAATAAAATTTGGAGTTGTAGCCAGCGATTACAGATCACATTGCTTTTGTTACACAGGAATTGTTTTGAATTGGTGTGTTCACTGCAGTATACTGGACTGGTAGTACTGGTACCTACTGTCTGTTATGGCTGACACCAACATAGATGAAGCATTTAGTGCTGGTGTTGAGCAGGTGTTGGTGGTAGTGGTAATCCTGGTGCTAACAGAAATAACCAAAATGTTTCATGTGATAAAAATTCAACAAACAGCAAAGAGCAACAGTGAAGTGTGGTAAGGGGACCTTTAAGAAAACCTGTACAGCTGCTGGGGTCACACGGAGAGGCACCATAAGGTATGCCATTCATGCCGTTAAGATCCCTGTGACTAGCAGCAATAATGCAAGTGACAGTCCCTCTCTGACTCAGACAGTAGCTCTTTGTCTCAGTCCCACACTGTTGTGTCTTGTGACAAATCATTACTTCCTCAACAAAGTGAAATGAGCAAGTCTGCTGACAATGAATCAGTGGTGCACTTTCAAATACATCCAGCAGTGTTGGCAATGAAAAGGACATATCCATTGAATCCACCACTTCTGTGTTGGCCAGCAATGAAAATCCATCAGAGTCTTCTGTCCACCTTCTAGCACCAAGGAGCATGTCCCAGGTTCTGTTAGGACAGGTGAAAGACACAAACAGTCTTTAGCTATCTTCCTAGCACTCGAACAAAATCTGTCACATCTGAGGTGTGGAATTATTTCTCAGTCAGTAAAACTGATCCATGCAGAGCAATTTGTTCCTGTAAACAGAGTGTAAGCCGTGGTAAGTTGTGTCATGCCTGGCACTACAGCTCTTAAACGCCATCTGAAAAAGCATTCGGTTTTGCTTGATCATCCAAAACCAAAACCCATGTCCTCCATCTTCCAGACCGCACGTGAGAAGGGTCAGGATCAGGAATCTGAAATGGATACTGAATTGTCTGAACTTGATGCAGGCAGAACCACTGCCAGCCCTAGGATCACTGTTACCACCAATGCCAGCACCATTAGTACCAGTTGCACATCCAGTGATGGCACTGAATGTATAAGTCCTAGTCCACCATCTCTGCGTCCATCTGCCCATCAAGCACGGTGTATAATAAACCAGCAGGGACATGTTGCAAACAGCTAACACTGTCTCAGGCATTTGAAAGGAAGAATACCTTTACTAGAAATCATCCAAAGACCTCTTCATCTTAATCATCGAATTGGTGAACTGTTAGCCGGAGCCCTTCTCCCATACTCTTTGGTAGATCATGAGGATTTAGGAGCTCATGACATTAGCAGAGCCTCATGACAATGTTCCTCATCGAAGGTACTTTTCCTATGTTGAAATACCAAACATTTATCAGGCTTAAAAGCGACAGTGATGCTTGCACTTAAAACTGCAGAGGGTGGGGTTATTCATGTCACAACAGATATGTGACCAGCACTCAAAACATAGATTACATGTCCTTACCGCTCATTGGGTCACGTTTTTTTGTGCTTCTTCAAAAACAAAGACACCCCAAAAGATGGCGCTGCTGCTATAAAGAAGTTTGGGTGAAGTCATACTGCTGCAAACATCTTGCAGGACTAAATGACCTCCTTGACAAATGGGTTTGTTACTCACGGTCTCTAAATGTGGCTTCGTATTAGTGACAATGGAGCCAAGCATCTTAAAAGCAATACAGGATGGAGGATTTCTGCATGTTTGCTTTGCACATTGCTTACACTTAATTGTCACGGGATTTCTCAGCAACGAAACACAAGTGGATGGTATGATTGCTTGTTTAAAAATTCAGACTCACTTTTCACATTCAACTAGTTATACGGACATTGTCCGAACTGCAAAAAAAGCTGCTGTCTCAGCAAAAGCTGATTCAAAATGTTTCCACTTTTGGAACTCAACGCTTTATATGCTGCAGCTCTGAGCAAAAGCAAGCTGTACATGAGTACTGCTTCAGTTATACTATATTGGAGATGGCATTATGCTGTCTGTGCTGCAGTGAAATTAATGGAGACAGTGTGCTGTATCTCTAGCTCCTTTTGAGACAGCCATAAGGGACATGTCTTCTGAAGGTGCATCTGTGAGTCAGGTTATCCCACCATAATGCTCATTTCACATCATCTTAGTGTTCTAAATTACAAATAGAAAAGACAGATCTGAAGCTGTAGAGTCATATGTCGCTTATATCATGGGAATCTAAAGAGAATGAGCGAGCGCCTAAAACCAATGACAAATTAGTTGCAATGACGAAATCAAGACACTACATCCTTTGCAACTCTCTTAGATCCCAGGTTCAAGGCTATACATCTTCCAAAAACAGATGATATAGAGCAGTACAAATGTATGTTGCTAGATGAGCTGCAGCACTCACAAGAGTCAAACACAGACACTTTATACATCATCAGGTTGTCATCACCACAACTTGCAGATTCATCTTCAAAGGGATACAGAACTGGAAAAGTCACCAAACATTAACAGAAGTTGTTCCACAACCGCCACTTCCTTCAGCCCTTAGTAGCAAGCTAAATCTGTGGCAAAACTCTTTCCCAAATTGCTGCCATACCAGCTGCTCTGCTGATTCCTCTTCTGAGCGGTCTCTGTCCAACATGGTAGACAGTTACCTGCAAGAACTGCTCATTCCTATTGATGCATGCCCTTTGAATACTGGAGATCAAAAAGTCAATTTGGACAGAGCTGTATGATGAAGCCTGTAAATATCTTGGTTGTCCTGCAACAAGTGTCTCTTCAAATCATGTTTAGTACGGTTACAGGCAATATTGTGACAGACACCAGAAATAGGTTTGCTGCTAGAAAATGTACACAACGTTAACTTTTATTAAAGTTAATAAGTCAAGATTTTCGTATCCCTACAAGAGTATACAAACTGATCCTGAAGTGATTGATGTTGTGGATGTTGATGGTGATGATGACAACTCAGATGGTGGTGGCTGGTAAAATATTGTATGGGACGGAGTCTCTGCACCACAAAGGAAACTTTTATAGACTGTGATGACTTTGGTTGTCGCTCTCTCCTTTCTCGATCTACTACCTTGACTATATATTTCCTAAACTTTCACCATTTCATGGCAAACTGCTTTTGTAGCTAGGGTCTAAACTAAAGTCAACAAGTTTTATATACAGGCAATTTAACATCAGTGGAACAGGCCCAAATTATGTGTAAAAGGGACACTGTCCGTCAATCCTTTCTGTATCATATTATTTATAGTTAAAGTGCAAACATATATTTTGGATTTACCTTCTGTGACTTTGTGGTGCATCAGCATGGGCTGGGACAGGAGACGGTCTATTTTTCAATTTAAAGAGGACAAAACAATGAGTTCTAATTGGTAGCTGTTTATTATTTTTTCAATTACAGAAATGTTAGCCATAAACGAAAAATGGATGCTAGTACATGGGTGAGGGTTGTGGGTTGGTTTTAACATGGGTGTAAGGGTGGCATGGGTGCTACTGCACAGATGAGGGTGGTGGAAGAAAAGTGGAATGGGTGATGGGGTGAAAGGTGGGTGTTATTTTAGACCTTTTGTCTGTTTAAACTGTTTTGTCCTGCATGGCGTTTCTGTACTGTGATGCTATCAGTTAAAACGCACAATACAGTATATTTTTGGAAGTGTTGGTGCTGTGTCTTTTTGTTCTTGGTGCTCAGCTTTTCACACAGGCACAACTTAGGATTGGAGCAGCCTTCTTGTGGTTTCTGCAAATATTTTTTTTATTCCAATGTCTTGACTGAATATGTTATGACAATATGTTTTGTAACAGTTCCACATGTTGCTGCTGTAGTACTTGGCTTGACTTTGTTATAAAAGCTTTCTTTTAAACATAGCAACTTTTGATTCACTCATTTAAAACAGAAAGCAGCAAATAGCTGAAATTAGGTAATATCAGTTATTTTTTTCTCCTAATTCATGACTATGAGTATATATAGCTGAGTACATAAATGGCTAATGTGCCTCTTTCTTTCACTAAGGAACTATGATGCAGCTGCAGCAGGAAAACTTTTAACATATGGGTGGGTGGGTGGGCCTGTTACGTATTAAGTTGCTGACTTTAGCAAACAGAAGAAACTATAGATAAACCTAGTTGTATTCCTATCAATGTCACACAAGATAATTTCTCTCCCCCTTATTTTGAACAGTTTTTCCTTTACATATATTTTATTACTATCTTCGTTACTGGCAGCACAATAAAAAAATAGGGTTCGAGTTCTAAAAAGTTCTAAAAAAGATTAGAACACTAGAACTTTTTCAAAAGTTCTAGACTAGAACTAGAACCCAGAACTTCAGAGGGTTCTGACAACCCTAGTATGTGTACTCATGTTTGTTATGCTGGTTCACTTCCTTAAGTTGTATGTTTTGTTTTCTGTAGCTTTTCAGAGCTGCAATGGTAAAACACATATGGTACACTTATTTTGTTTCTTTTACAGGGTAACAAAAAAAAGGGTCCATTGCTAAAACTCATTGGGAATGGTACTGTAGCTGTACCGTACAGGGAGGAAGCAATGTAATATCCATGTGAAATCCATTCTGGTAAGTGTGAAGATTTTATTTCATCTGTTTCATTGTTTTGGAAAGACTGCAGCAAATATTGCACACAGGTAGTGTTAGTTGACAAGATGTGGGTTTGAAATGTAACTTGACTTTCGATTGAGATTTGAGAACCAGGGGAGGGACACTTAACAATTAAGTTGTAAGAAGTCATTCATTTCTTTTTTTAGAAAACTTCCAGATGCTTTGTTGTTCTGTCAAAGTGGCCTTATCCAAAAAAAAGTTCTTCAACATCAGGCATCCCCCTCCCCTGAGCTTGGGCACACATGCAACATGCAGAAGTCGTTTCATTAGATGACCATGACCATCCTAACAGCCGGACTTCAGGAGGATGCTGATGAAATCTGTGAAGAAATAACAAAATAAGAAACCAATACAGACAAACCTGTAAATATGATTACCCCCACCCCCCCAAAAAAAACTTACCTTCAAGTGCTTGAGAGTTATCCGTTTTCAATTTCAGCGCAAAAAATTCTCATTGAGCACTGGAATGTGCACACTAACAGTTTCTGTGTGACCTGTGATGCAGAACAAGTCCATGTCAATCCCCCCTCCTCACCTACAAAATACACAACCATATATCTATAAATATATCTACTCACCAAGGCTACTATTAGTGTACGGCCAAAGGGTACCCTTCAATCCAGTTGAGATGATCACATTGTATTTGCTCAAATCGTCTCACAGAACACATTGGACCAGCAACACGATGCTCACAGTCATCATTTTATACTGGGGTGTGTGCTGAAACACTCTCATTCCATTGTGTTAACACTTGTCAATTTTCTGCACACAAGCAGGATGCATTTTTTCCAGGCAGAAAAAATCTGGGGACTCTGTGCCACCACTGCGCATATGACTGAGTATGCCATTAATTCTGGGGGACTTTGTATGTGCTGAAACACTCCCATTCCACTGTGTTAACACTTGTCAATTTTCTGCACATAAGCAGGATGTATTTTGGGCCTGCAGACAAATTCTGGGGACTCTGTACCACCACTGCATGCATGACTGAGTGCGCTATTAATTCTGGGGGACTTTGTATGTGCTGAAACACTGCCATTCCACTGTGTTAACACTTGTCAATTTTCTGCACACAAGCTGGATGCATTTTGGCCCGGCAGAAAAAATCTGGGACTCTGTGCCACCACTGCACGCATGACTGAGTGCGCCATTAATTCTGGGGGACTTTGTATGTGCTGAAACACTCCCATTAAACTGTGTTAACACTAGTCAATTTTATGCACACAAGCAGGATGTATTTTGGGCCTGCAGACAAAATCTGGGGACTCTGTGCCACCACTGCGTGCATGACTGAGTGCGCCATTAATTCTGGAGGACTTTGTATGTGCTGAAACACTCTCATTCCACTGTGTTAATACTTGTCAATTTTCTGCACAGAAGCAGGATGCATTTTGGGCCTGCAGAAAAAATCTGGGGACTCTGCGCCACTTTTGTGTGTTCTGTAATTGTTGCTGTGAGCTCATGATGTCATACTGACATTTTTACAATTAAAGCAGCATTGCAAGAATGTCCTGACAGTTTTGAACTGTACTTTTTTATGCTACTTTACATTGCCACAGCCACCACTAGTTACCTCTGAGTCGTGAATTGAATGATATGCTTCTTTTCACGATTTATGTCTGCTTTACTTACTTGACTACTTTTTTCATGTATGATAAAAGTGAGCATGCCTTCCAATATTGTTCGGACCAGGTTTGTATTTATTTGCAGCTGCTTTTCAATAACTATTGTTCCGTGGTGTCATAAAACACTGCCTGCTGCATAACTATTAATTAACAACAGAAGTGACATATAACAACTAATTGTTGTGATGGAGAAAAGCAGAAGAAAACAATGACAAAGACCTGGTCAGCACCAATTTAAAAGGAATGCTCCTTTCATTATTTCATACATGAAAAAGCTAGTACAGCAGACTCAGCTACTGCAAATTCTCATATCATTCCAGTCAGTCAGGATGTATGTAAAGGAAGTTGTAACATAGCATTAAAAAATATAGGTCAGAGTTCCCAACAGATTGTTGCACTGCTGCTTTACAGAGATTCACCACATTACATAGTTATGGTGATGCACATAAACTAATATGTGGGGGCATTACTCCCATTGGAATATTTCTTGCTCCACAGAGTGCAATATATTTCTGTGAAAACCACCCATAATTTCATCAGAGTGTGTCATGTGATGGAGGAATTACTGATCAGAAAAGCCACCCACATTCTGCCACGCTTTCTCAGCAATGTTAGGACATGATGCCAGGGGGAGCGCAGGTGCATGCTCCACTATAGTGAATGCCCAGCAGCTATCACAATGTTTCCTTATGTTAAGGTTGACTCTGTGGGGAAATGTGGGAATGTTTCCACTAACAAGGCTCTTCTTGCTGGAAACGTGCCCACACATTTCACCACAAACAGACCATTATAGCATAAAGAAACATTTGGAAAGCTGCCGGACAATCGGATAGTCACTGTAAGGAGCACGCATACACGCCTCTCCTGCCATCATGTCCTAACATTGCAGAGAAGGGAGGCAGAATGTGGGCAGATTTTCAGAACGGGAATTCCTCCATTACATGACACACTGTAATGAAATTACAGGCAGTTTTCACTTAAATGTATTGCACTATGTGGTGCAAGAAAGATTCCCCTTGAAGGGAAAATGTGTATCAGTAAACAACAACAAAGAAAAAACACACAAAAACAGTACAACAGTAGTTGGGGTGGGGGGGCAGAAAACAATCCCCTAACTTACTGTAGCCATGGGATGTTGTGGTGGTCTAGCAGCAGGTGCAGCACTGAAACTATTTGCTGCTGCTGTTGTTCTATTCTGTTCACCTGCTGCTGCAAAGCACCGAACCGCTCATTGTTTTCTTCAAGAGCTGCCCACACCAGGGCAATGTCAGACTGTGTTACAGGGACTGTGCCAGGGTCCACTGAGCAGGAAATCCAGGTAGTGGTGGTGGTGGTGGAGAGGGTGGTGCTGTTGGATGTGGTGGCGGTGGTGGTGGTGGAGCAGCTGCTGTTCTAGCCCTCCTCCTGCTGTGGCGATAACAAGGCACAACTCTCACCACAGCAGCACCCTCAGTCACTGCCATGGAAGGGCCAGCAGGTGGATGCCTGGCCCCTTCCATGGCAGCCTGCCACTCTGCCCAGTGGTGGTTCAGCATGTGGCTGCTCTGGCCACCAGTCCCCAAATGTGTCCCATGGGGGCCACTGTGAACCACCACACTACACTGATGGCACACCACCACTGTGCTGTATCCCCCCACAGAGTTAAAAATCTCCCACACTGGGGAGCTGCGGGGGGGGGACCAGACACAGTCCTCACATGAGTCCCACCACCTACATTTTCCAGGACCACGTCCTATCGCTGTGGAGGTGGTGCTGCTGGAGCCCCTAGAGCTGCTGCTACCGGTGTTGGTGGTAGTGACAGAGAAGGTGGATGCACAGCAGCCACCGGTGGCACTGGTGCTGCTGCTACTGCTGCTCCTGTTGTTTGAACATGGGGAGAAGCAACACCCAGGAGTCGGGAGTGGTCCAGCATGACACAACCACCCCGGCCCCCATGAGTCCATACTCCCCTCTGACCGTGCCCACAGGCCAGCGACTAGCCTTCTCCTGGGTCCATCCTAACACACACAAGTCCCCAGGCCGAAACACACACAGACACACACACTGACACTCACTGATACACACAGTCAGTCACACACACAAAACAAAACAAAACTTATACAAAGAAATTCACTAACAAAACAAAAATTCTCTTCTCACTTCACCTTACTTCACGTTAAGGCATAATGGCAATGCGAAGTGGCAATGATATTGACGTGAAGTGAGCACCATGCAGTGCCCATTTCGTGTTGTGCTCTGTGGAGGCAAAGTGGCCACTTCACGTCCACTTCGCTGGTGGATTAATAATTCGCTGCATCTCTTGGTATACTGGGATGTATAGGGAGAGGCATCACCAGCAGAAAACAGGAAGTTTTTATCTCTCTGTACAGACAGATGGTGAGACCCCATATGGAGAATTGCATCAGTTCTGGAGACCCCATCTCCGCAAGGACATAGACAGGATAGAGGCAGTCTAGAGGAGGGCAACTAAAATGGTGCAGGGTTTGTAAAAGAAGCCATACAAGGAGAGACTAAAGGAGCTTAATGTATACCCTTGAGGAAAGGAGGGAGGGGGACATGATAGAAACTTTTAAGTACCTCAGTGGAATCAACAAAGTCCAAGAGGGTAGCATCTTTTAGAAAAGAGATGTGCAAGAACAAGGGACACAATTTACAGATCGAGGGGGTCGGTTCAGGGCAATGTGAGGAGTATTTTTCCCAGAGAGGGTAGTGGATGCATGGAACAGCCTTCCTGATGAGGTTGTGGGGTCTAAAACTGTGGGAGAATTCAAGAATACATGGGACAGACATAAGGCAATTCTTGTGGGGGGTAGGAAGAAATAGGCTGTTGGTTAACTAGATTCTGCAGCTTATCCTGTAGGTAGGGAAATGGGCAGACTAGGTGGGCCAAGCAGTCCTTATCTGCCATCAAAGTCTATGTTTCTATGTTTCTATGGGATCAGACAGTGTCACAGATGTGTCTAACAGCAAGCTTGATGAGCAGCAGTCAGCATAGTCTAGTGGTTTCATAGGATTTCCAAGCAGAATAGACTTTCGTCCTTTAATTGCTTGCCAGTTATACCATTTCATATTTATTTACAAAAACACTGTCTAATCTTGTTTTGAATAGTTCCATTGAGGTGCTTGATACCACTTCACTCAGTAAACTGTTCCAAGTGGTTGCCACTCTTTGGCTGGTTAGTGCATAAGGTTGTGATACAGAAAGCCTGAGCTTGAATCCTAATTCCCCTAAGCACTTGTTAACCTCACATTTCACAGGGATGGTAATTTGTGATGGCATGAAGTTGGTATTATGAATCTACACTAAAGGGTGTAAAGTGTAATAAAGAAATTAGTCTCAGACTAGATCATAAAGGAACACTCTATCTGGAGCTTTTTTAAATAGATAGGCACCAAATATGGCAGTGTTGGGGGACACACTTCAGGAGGGAAAGACCTGCATGCAAGTTTTGTAGAGACATAGGTCAGGAAGCATAGGCAAACCTGTAAAAGTTATCAAATTTGCAAGTAGCTTTTTATGACTATCAATAACAATAAAATAAAAAAAATAAAGATGTAAAAGATAGCTCTTCGCAAGAGTAGTACAAGCAAAAATCCTTCCTCTGAGTCTTTCTCTAAAATCTCAATCTATGTCTCTCACCCCAAAAAACATTGCTCTCATTTTAATAAGTTGGGTTCCCTGGAATTAAATTCTGCATCCCATTCTCACAAATTTCATCTCCTGTTTTTCACAAAATGCAACAAGTCTTTTTTGTTGACCTTCATGTGACCAGCCTGAAGAATACATTAGGCTTCTTAACAGGTGCAACCAATAAAGACATTCTGTCCCAGAGCTAGTTTCTTGTTAATAATTCTGCAAACTACCTTGTGAAAGATCATAAAGTTTCTCAAGGTCAACCGCCTGTGTTATAAACTGCTAACTTCTCTAATGTACCAGTATAATTGTATACGTTTGCAAACCAAGGGATCTTAGTTCAAATACAGATTCATATATATTTTTTAAATACAGAGAAGTAAGAGGAAAAATAAAGAACAGAAGCAGCAAATGAAGGAAGGGAGATAACAGGAGAAAACTGTAGGACTGTCAGAGTGGCCAGTTGCCTAGGTGCCACAAAGACATTTTGATTGCAAAGTCCGACAGGCAAGAGACAGATATGTATCAGAATAGGAGAGGACAGAATAGATACTTGCTTTTAACTCTCTCTACATAACAAAATATGGGCAAAGAGGTCATTTGCATGGGGACTTTGGAATATAGCAAGTTAGTGCAAGAGCACCATCAGGTTTGGGAAACCCTAATTCCTTTTTTTCCTTGACAGTCTATGGTAAGTATGGGTGTATGCAATGTTAAAGGTTTAGAAGACCCAACCCTGGCTAATACACAGAGATTTTATCACATTTCGTATACAATTTTTCATATAATTTTTTAAATGTTTGCAGGGGAGCACCTGGTGTGTGGCAAAAATCAAAATCAAATAGTTATAGTATCGGGGTGTGGTTTTGGACTGAGTAACGATAACTGCTTAAATATTCAGTCTCGTCCCAGCGTGGTCATTTAAAGTTATAATCTAGTCGAGTTGGTGACTCCAGATGATCAGCAAATGGTCAGATCATTGTGGTACACTACAGTGAAGACTACCACTGATAGCTAGCAATCGGGACAGGTCTACCAGTGAGGGAATCAATCAGATCATGTAGTGGGAGATTCGCAAGGCAACACTCCCGTCCCCCACACCACACTAAGCAGCAGCTCAACTTCATTAGACTGGACCTCTTGGTGGCAAGGTTTCCTGCCTGGATCAGGAGTTTTATTTCTATTTTTCTCAGCTAGCAATACTACCACCCACTGCAGGTAACAAGTTCTTATTTTAGCTAGTCCTGGTATTTATGGCAGGGTTCCATTCTCAGTCATTAATCACTGAATCCTAGTGAACTATGGTGGAGGCTAATCTGCTGGCCCCAGCCTCAACCATGGCAGAGTCACTGGACTATATCACTTATATGCTGGAAGCCCTCATGGCTGACATAGTGGACATTAACAGCGCTCTAGCTAGCATCATGGAGGATATTAAAAATCTAAAAGACCGGGCAAATGTTTCAGACCAGCATATGGATGAACTGAAGCAGCATCAGCAAGGGTGTAGGCAGGCATACTCCAAGCACTCCATGGTGTGCAATTTTATTTAAGGGGGGGTAGCAAATAGGCTCTGAACTGCTTCCTTTTTCCATGAAAACTAACAAAGAAAATACTGAACCTTTCTGCAATTTTGTTCATAGGAGTCAAAACTAGAAGGACTGGTCACTAATACTCTTTGCATCCCGAGGACAATACAACTTTACAGGCTCTGGGCTGGTATGTGGGTGTCTTAGGGAACAATGCATGGCATTTGTATTTCCCCATGCATGGCAACAACCACTGTCATGAGATACAAAAGTTGTATTTATTGTACCAAATGAGGCAACAAACACGGTCCTGGTGTACATTTGTATATTGTCTGGCTACACCCCGGGGGGGGAGGTAGCAGTGAGTCCACTTGGTGTTCAGATCTGAAATACCTGGCTACACCCCTGAGCATCAGCATGCCATCCTCAATAAATTGGAAGATCATGATCTCCGCCTCAAGAAGCTCTGTGAGTGGGTGGAAGATCAAGAAAACTGGGGACGCCGGAATAATTTAAGGATCCTTGGCATCCCCAAGGGATTGGAGGAGCGCAATATGGAGAGCTTCTTAAATAAGTTTATACCCCAACTGCTGGGGCTGAGATGGGGAGGCCTAGTAGATGTGTGAAGGGCACACTGGACAAGAGGGCATGCACATGTCACTAACAATCAGCTGAGACCCATTATAGCCTACATTCTAAGGTATTCAGTGAAGAAGAGGATCCTACAGGTAGCCAGAGAACTGGGAGACCTGAACTGGAAGGGGCCGGGATTTCCTTTTATTGGGACATCTCACATGAGGTGGCTGTGCATCACAAAGCCTTTGATCCTCTAAAAATCCTGCTTCGGGAACAAGGAGCTAAATACGGCTTTCGGGGACTGGTGAACTTGTGGGTTTCTAAAGATGGACTGGACTTTATAGGTACTAACCCCCAAGAAATTGAACACTGGTTTGACAAACAATGGACACACTGCAGACTTTGAACTACAACTCCCAGAAGGCTCTGGGTACCTCAGGGGCCCTCTTTGCAGGATCAGAATGAGCAAGCCAGTGGCAGAGAAAAGGGGGACTATAAACAAAGGGCTCCTGCAATGGACAAGATAATGCAAAATGGTGGCAGTGGAAGCTGGTAAGACCCTTATGACACCATTCGACTCCAGACTGCCCAACCCCTGGTTACAGAAAAGTAAGGATCTGGTTGTTGGTCCCAAAATGCAGTGAACTAGGAACCAATCCAGGAGTCGAGTCAGCAGGAACAGTTTTTCCCCATCCAAGTCTTCTGCACCTCTGGCCAAGATCCCTAGAGATGACTCATCCAGTGGTGATGAGTACCAGGAACTTTCAATGAAGTTTCAGTCCACCACTACCACTGGAGTGACCAATTGGACTGAAGACATCGAAGAAACTGATTCTATGAACATTATGGAGACATCAGATATCAAGGACTGTCCAGATGCCCACAACTTCGCAGAAGTTACAGCTGCAGGAACTGGCTGATCAACGCAGAACTTTGTGAGTAATCCTCGGCGCTAGGGTTTGCCAAGTCAGTGCGGTGAGTAAACTGGCCTGGCTAGCTCCTCTGGACAATTTTCTAGTATAATTTCAATATTTTGTGGGTGAGGGATTGGGTAGGGCTGAGAATGCTCTACTCCCGGGAGGAGGTATCCCGAGTGGGGGTTCGCTAAATTGAACTAACATAAGGAGGTTCTCGGGTGGGGCACCAGGGGTTGTAATGGGTTGCTGGGGAGAGAAATGGGTCTGGATATTGGGCCTCTTCAAAAGGGGAGGACAGGTGGCTTCTAGGTTAAGGGGATATTAGAGCAGAATCTACTACTGGAAATCGCTGTGATACTGCTGCTGGCCAAGTCTTAGACGGCAGTTACATGACTGACACTGTTTACTGTATATAGAGAAAGCTGGGCAGCAGTACCAACTGTAAGGTACAACTGACCTTGGGAGGTAGGCCAGAATGGGGTCTCAGAAAAGGCACCTGTACACAATTTTGGTGTCATTCCCCCCTCATCTCACCTGGGTAGCATATGAACCTTGTCCCCAAGATCCCCTTCCAACCAGCAAATCCAGTAAGCTGGAGTAGCACTGCACCTAACCAAGGTGCTGTTATACCTTTATAGTTATACGTTTCACACTGGAGGTACGATCCTGATGTGGCTGAAGAGGGAGGGGCCACTATAAGCCCCCCCAACCATGCACGATAGATATCTAAGCATTCAGTTGGCGCAGCCAGACCATTTCATCCATGGGGGAAATTTAACCCATCAGGGGGTAGGGTAACCATAGTTAGGGCACCCTGGGTAATTAGGACCCGGGATAGGCCCAGGTTGAATATTTCAGTATTCCATGGCTCATATACCCTACACTCCTGTATTACTTATTGAAACTTCAGATAGTCACTCACTGGTAGTGAACTGACCTCTAGGGTCACCTTCATTTTATAAACTCCTACAGAGGGGCCCAACAGGTCGGGCTGCAAACCCAGATCCAGCCACTTTCCTGAAAGATTCCAAGGAGGCATAGCAGTGAGGCTCTGAGGTCATCATTACAAATCGCTTTCTCCTTTTGGAATTCTAGCGCATTCACTGATTAACTGTTATCTGAAAGATACACTATAAACTATTCTGATCACAACATAGAAACACAGACTTTGATGGCAGATAAGGACCGCTTGGCCCACCCAGTCTGACCATTTGCCTACCTATTGGATAAGCTGCAGATTCTAGTTAACCAACAGTCTACTTCCTCCTTCCTCCCACTATAATTGCCTTGTGTCTGTCCCATGCATTTTTGAATTCACCTACTGTTTTTGACCCCACCACCTCCTCAGGAAGGCCATTCCATGCGTCCACCACCCTTTTCTGAAAAAATACTTCCTCACGTTGCCCCTGAGATGTCGCCCCTCTATCTTCAAAATGCACCCCATTGTTCTTGTACATCTCTTTTTCTGAAAGATGTTACCCTCTTAGACTTTATTTATTCCCTTGAGGTACTTGAAAGTTTCTATCATGTCCCCTTCTCCCTCCTTTCCTCGAGGGTATATATATATATATATATATATATATATATATATATATTAAGCTTCTTTAGTCTCTCTTCATGTGGTTTCTGGTACAGACCCTGCACCATTTTAGTTGCCCTCCACTGGACTGCCTCCATCCTGTCTATGTCTTTGCTGAGATGGGGTCCACAGAACTGCATGCAGTACTCCAGATGGGGTTTCACCAACTGTCTGTACAGAGGGATGACAACTTCCTGTTTTGTAATGGTGATGCCTCTCCCTATGCATCCCAGTATCCTCCCAGTCCTCCTTCCTGCCTTCTCACATTGTCTGCCTACCTTTAGGTAATCTGATATGACTACCCCCAGGTCCCTTTCCATTTTTGTTGTTGTTAGTACCTCCCCCATTGTGTACTCTTCCACTGTGTTTTTGTTTCCCAGGTGCATTACTTTGCACTTCTCTGCATTAAATCTAAGCTGCCATACTTTTGACCATTCCTCCAACCTTGCCAAGTCCCTTCTCATCCTTTCCACCCCCCATGTATCAACCCTGTTGCAGACTTTTGTGTCATCTGCAAAGAGGCATACTTTTCCTAACAGTCCCTCTGCAATGTCACTTATAAAGACATTAAAGAGGACCGGCCCCAATACTTATCCCTCTGGTACCATGCTAGTAATCCCCCTTTCTTTGGAGTGGACTCTGTTTACTATTACCCTCTGCGTCCTGTTGTCCAGAAAATGTTTTACCCAGGCTACCACCCTGGGACCCATTTCAAGGCTGGCTAACTTGTCTATTATTCTTTTGTATGGGACTGCATCGCAGAGGAGACTACCACCTACAAGGCTCAGAGGAGCAGCTACACTGAGCTTGGTAAGTGTTTCAAACGTGGGGACTAGGCATTGACCCTACTTGCGGAGATTCCTCCTCGGGGGGGTGAGTAATTGGTATATAACCTACTGTATCTACCTTTTGAAGAACCTTCACTGTTGCAGAGTATTGGGGAACCCTTTTAAGATATAGTATTAACTGCATTGGTGTAGTTTTCTCTTCTTTATCTACCCCTCACCCCTCACCCTGGGCATCCCTGAGTATGCCTCCATGGAAGAGAAGTCCACTTGACTGCTGAGCATAAATCCTAGGGAACCTCATCTTCTGGCTCTTCACCCACCCAGGGAGGTCTTCGGCCCACCTCGCAGAGGAGATTACCACCTATACAGACCCAGGAGGTGAGTGGGGCAGGGGGTGTTGCTTGTTGGTCTGGAGTCCAGCACAGTGAGGGAGGGGATGAGATGTATCTCCTGGAATGTTAAGGGGCTTAATCATCCAGCTAAGAAGAAAAAGGTCCTTAACCATCTGAAGTGCCTGAAGGCCAATATAGCCTTGCTGCAGGAGACACATCTCACTGCCAGGTCAGTGCAATGGCTAAAAAGGAGCTGGGTGGGGAATGTAGTTCACAGTTCAGCAATGTCCAAATCTCAGGGAGTAACAATACTAGTTCACAAAGCATGTGGATGGGTGGTGGATTGAAAAAAAACAGATCAACAGGGTAGATGGGTAGTGGTCCAATTTGCTTACCCGGGTGGTAAGACTATAATAATCAACACTTGCGCTACTAATCAGGATGATCAAGATTACTTCACTCACATAAGTCAGGCCATCATGGAGGCCCAGGGGGAGGATGAGAAGTGGCCAATCCTCATGGGAAGGAATTTTAACATGGGAGCTGACATTTTCATGGATAAGTCCAAGCCTGCTCCAGATACCCATCCCAGGGCAAGAAAGACCCTAGGCGGCATGATGGAAGAATGGGGATTACTGGACCCATGATGTCAGGATTACCCAGTAGGAAGGGACTACACTTCTTCTCTGTGGTCCATGGTACCCACAGCCGAACAGATTTTTGGTTGGTGGACAGACTGGCAGGGCAGGGTATATCCGATTGCAGGAGAGAACCTATGGTCATATCTGGCCATGCCCCGATTAGCTTATCCTCTCTTCCAGTCGGGTTTCAGTCCTCCTTCCCTAGATGGAGGTGCAACCCACTACTTCTAAAGGACACAGAATTCCTGGAGTGCATTCAATCTGAAATCCGCATGTTTTTTGAGCAAAATCAGACTGGTGAGGTTAAAATGGTCACAGTCTGGGAGGCATATAAAGTCTTTTTAAGGGGTTGTATTATCTCACACATGGCGAGGCGGAACTGGGAGTGCAGGGCCAAGCTGGAAGGCCTGCAGCATAAACGTGCTGCCCTAGAAGCTCAATTTAGGACAAGAATCAGTTTTGGGAAACTGGAGACAAGGAGGGCAGGATGTTGGCTTACCATCTGCTTAAGAAGAAGTCAGACTCCCAAATTCATGCTCTCAGGTCACCCAAAGGCTCAACTGCTACTGAATCCCGAGAAATCAACTTAATCATGCTCCAATTTTGTGAAGAGCTGTACTCCTCCCTTGCCTCTCCCAGCACCTCATACCCTGATCCCCAAATACAAACCTACTTGGAGACAACACCCCTCCCCTGCTTGACCCGGGAGGTCTCACAGGATCTAGACAGGCCTTTGATGCTAGCAGAACTGAGGATTGCTCTCCACCAGCTCACTAAGGGCAAAGCTCCTGGTGCAGATGGGATTACAATAGAGTTATATCAGCTCCTTGGTGAGGTCATCCTACATCCACTACTAGAAGCCTTGAAGAGGCGAGAGTCACAGGTGTCCTTCCCCCAACCATGAAGGAAGCAATTATTATGCTATTGCCAAAAAAGTCATTGACTGCACCAACTTTTGCCCTATTTCACTGATTTCTGTGGATGATAAGATACTAGCAAAGGCCCTGGCCAATAGGCTAGAAGGGGTATTACCATCCCTGGTCCATCACTCACAAGTGGGTTTCAGCAAGGGTAAGACGGTAGCCGATAACATATGTGCAGTACTTAACCTGAAATGGTGGGCTATGAACTCACAAATGCCTATGGCCGCCCTTGCGGTGGACTTCCATAAGGTGTTTAATTTGGTGAAATGGGGCTACTTTCATGCCACCCTGAAGGCATATGGATTTGGCCCATACTTCCAGGCCTGGATCGCTACTCTGTACACCAAACCCATGGCGACAGTACTAACTAACTGGGATGTATCTACCCCTTTTGAGCTGCAAAGGGGCACACAGCCAGGATATCCCTTATCTCCTCCCTTCTGCTCTTAATTGACCTGGACCCCCTAGCTAGGAGACTGCTAAACACCACCAAGATCTGTGGTATTGAGGTCAAAGGCAAACACTATCTCATTAATACCTATGCTGTTGACCTCCTGCTCACATTGTGTAACCCAGCTGTCTCCCTACCACCAGTAATGGAAGCCCTACAGAGGCTCACCACAATATCAGGGCTCTAAATGAACAGTAAGAAAACAATGCTATCACATTGAACCTGGCATGCACACAGGACTGTATACATTACATACTTGTGGTATGGGTCCCCCAAGGCTTCACATACCTGGGGATAAACATCACCACCCAGTGGAAAAATAGGGTGGAGTCTAACTACATGCCCATCATGGCCTCCATAAGAGCGGAGACACAAATGTGGGCTAAAATGCACCTTTCCTTAAATGGTAAGGTGGAAGCCGTGTGCATGTTTATTTTACCCACACTATCCTGTCTCTTCTGTAATTTGCAGATTCCGATCCCACTGAACACACTTCATAAAATAGATAGGGTAGTAACAGGATTCCTTTGGGTAGGTAAAGCCCCTCAGTTCAGGAGAGACAGGCTACGAGCTCGCTGGTCCAGGGGAGGACTGGGTCTCCCTTGGCTTCAGCGGTATCTTCTGGCATACATAGCTGCATAGACCACCAGGTGGTTCCTCCCTAAATCCCCAGATACCCCTGCATGGGTAATACTGGAATCTGATTTAACAGATTCCACTTGGTTAAGGAATCTTCTAAGCAAAAGGGGGCAGCAGAGAGAGACACTCCCCCCGGTAATACAGGAGAAAAGAGAAGCCTGGCAGAAATTCAATAGGCTCACGTGCTGTCCATTATCTTCCTGGCACCCACCAGCTAGATATAGCCCATTGTGGAATAGCCCAGATGTGATGGTAGCGGAGTAGCCCAACAGATGGCTCCCATGGATGTAGGCAGGTATTGGTACAATTTCCAGTCTCTATGAGCCAGACTCAGAGGACATGATGTTCTTCCAGCAACTGCAGGTTTGATACCAGCTACTCAGAACAGACTTCTGGAGGTTTCTCCAGATCTGGGCAGCAACACGAAACCTCAGATCAAGAGTCCATATGTGGGAAGGGTGGCTATGGCTAGCTACCCTACACAAACAAGGCAAAACTAAGGGCCTAGCAGGGAAGCTATACTCCATGTTCAGGGATTCCTTGCCCGATGCCAATGAAAAGTGCAGGGCACAGTGGACATGAGACCTACAGATGGATATCACCCGGAAGACTGGACATCTCTCCTTAAAAGTGCCACTTAAGGTACAGGGATTCCAGGAGCCAGCTCATCCAGCTCAAAGTATTACTGAGATGGTACCACACCCCAGACACACTACACAAGAAGGGGTTTATTCCTCACTCCAACTACTGGAGGTGCCAAGCCCCTCAGGCCAACCTGCTACACAATTTGTGGCAATGCCCATGCTGTCCTCTTTCTGGACATGGATAATATGTGACTGCTCTAAAATTTTGCGTTCACTTGTCCCCGCATCCCCAGCTTTCACTGTCCTAGGCAGCACCTCACACTGCTTTTCTCAGTCAAAGAAATGTCTCTGCTTGAAGCTAAGTGGGCAATACTGATAAGGTGGCATCAGACAGGTCCCCCCTTGTTTCTAACATGGCACACAGCTTCGGCCAAACTAGCAATCTTTGAATGTCTGACATTCACCAACATCAATCAGACACACATTTATGAAAAGAAATGGGGACACTATCTCAGTTCACATCTATACTCTACTCCCACACCACCACCTGGCAACTACCCTTATGAATCTGACAAAACTCTTACTCCACAGGATCACGTCCACCCCTGAACTGGAGCTCCTCAGTCCCTCCAGGCTGAGGGGGTCACAGGTAGGGGACAGCTTTTAACTACCCAGGTCAGGGTGCACCTCTGTAGCTGTCAAGTTAAGTGCACCAGTTTGGATCCTCATTCACCTGGTTGCCACTTAGCACAGGTTATTTTTTCTACAGTTTGGTTTGCTTGCACTGTTTGCACATGTACCTTTATATCCCCCATTTGGGGGTACAGTTAGTATCACTTCGTTCTGTGTAAAGAGTTTCAAGTTTAGCTACTTCACTTTTATACCCCAGATATAATTATATTTGCAAAGTGTATGTTATTAACAATAGATTGTGTATCTTTTGCATTTGTACTGTTTTAGTGGTCATATGACTCTTATGGGAATGTTTCTTCTCTCTGTATGTTTTCTCTTTGGAAAATTTAAAACAAAATATTTCATTATAAAAAAAATGGTTACAGTACCAGTGCCCCCCCCGCCCCCACCCAAGCTGCTTGAAAGTCTACAACTCATTCAAGTCAACTCAATTGTCTTACTTGGTTTTTATCCCGTGCTTTTAGCATTTAAAGGTGTTCTTGGTCTCATCATTTGGCTGCATTATGATTACCCTGACCATTGAAGGCAAGGTGGCCCCACATCTGTCAGGAATCCACTTTAAATATTAACATCACAATATGAGTTGAGGTCCACTGCTTTCTCTCATTCTTGTGTGGAAATCACTCTGTGGTGTCTTCTTTTATACAGTGTGCTCTGGCCTGTAAAAGAGTCAAAGGTGACCATTGGGGAGCTCACCAGTTAGGAGAGGGCCCCCTCCTCTCCTGCTTGTAATGCACTGTAAAATGTTTAGCAAGATCAGCCCTGGCTAATACACACAGTTTATTACATTTATTATACATTTTTTCTTATATTTTTTAAACTGTTCACAAAGGGTGAACCTAGTTTGTGGCCAAAACTAAAATCAAATAGTTATAGTACGGTATGAATACCACCCAAAAAAAAAGCTGCTTGAAAAGATGCAGTTCATTCACGTTGATTACATTTTATTACTTTGTTTTCATTCCATAATTTTAACATGTAAAGGGATCTTGGTCTCATCATTTGGCTGAATCACAATTAACCTGACCACCAATGGCATGGTGACCCACTCATCAGTTAGGAATCTACACTATAAATTTAAACATGCTAATATGAACTGAGATCCCACTGCTTTCTCTCCTTGATGTGTGGAAAACAATCTCTGGTTTTATCTTTTATATAGTTTGCTCTGGTCCATAACAGGCTCATAGGTGAAAACCGGAGAACTCACCAGTTAGGAGAAGGCAACACCTCTCCTGTTCGTAATGCAATGATGTTAAATGTTCAGTAACTCAGCCCTGGCTAATACACAGAATTTATTACAGTTCTTATACATTTTGCTTATTTTTTTTTTAAATATTTACAGGGGGTGCACCTGCTATTTTGCCAAAATGAAAATCAAATGTAGCCTCCCCCTCCCTACTGTCTAGGGGCCTGATGGTAAATGAAGCGAGGGGGCACGAATTGAAAGTAGAAACAGATGCAGAGAGAAATAAAGCTGGCACATACCTGGGGTTAGTTCTTAAGTCCACAGGCGGTCACTGGGTGTGGCCTAGAAACAGGATACAGGCGGCAGACAACCCAAAGCTGTAGGGCAAGGTGTTTACCAGGCAGCAAGCATCAAAGTTCATGCACACAACAGGAGACTCACACTGAAGAAAAGTTCAACAATAAAACAAATTAATTTATTGCAGGCTAAACAGAATCACATGGCTCCCGGAGCTGGAGGTATGGCTTTAGCAGGGAGAACAGTCTTCTGTGGCACAGAGCCGTGCCAATCTTGTGGCCGTTTGGGCCGTGATGTTGGATTCTCAAATGGAGCTGAGGGTCTTGATACTAAATTTTGTGGTAGCAGTACAACCTTAGGCCTTTCAAAACTCCTCAGCTTCTCCCAGACCACTGCTCTACATATGGCCTACCACTCTTTTCCCTTGCACGTTCGAGGTGGCGGACAACAGGCTGCAGCACTTCCAAATGATTTCACAATCTTCCTGCTACTTAAGGCCTACTGCGCCCAGGCATCCAGCATCCCTGCACATTCCAGCTGCAGGCGATCCAAGGGATGCACCAGGCACCCCAACTTGCTCCTCGTGGCCATCTTCATTCCAATGGAGTGCCACCTGAGTATGGGAAGGTGGGCTGCCACCACCACATTCCCCCTGATGTAGGCTGCCACCACAGCACCACCCCTCCACCCCAGACTCCATGCCAGGACACTACTCCAGAACTGGGCCCAAATCCCATATCTGTGCTACAGTGCATGATGGTGGGAGCCTACTAACTCCCCAGGCTGCGTCTCCCAATGGGCGGTCTCAGTCCTGGACATGCTGCAGATCCCTGAACCATCCTTACTCTCATGGAGTGGCCTCACATATGCCGAGCCACAGAGACTGAACAGGCCGGGGCTGGTGCCCTGGTCCACTGGATGTCCTATTCGCTACCTCTCCCACCGGCCTCCCCCTAAAGGCCAAAGAACAGCCCTTAAATACCCCAAAGCATTGACTTTCCTGGCCAGTAGGCGGGCCAGCCCTTATCCCAAAATGGTCAAAATGAGAGGAGAGAATTACCACAGTAAGTATCTTCAAAAGGAGGTGCTTACACAAATATAGTACTAATGCCCCCCAGAAGCTGCTGAAAGCCTGCAGTTCATTCAAGCTCAGTTCATTTTTTACTTGATTTTCATTCCCTCATTTTATAATTTAAACAGGTCTTGGACTCATCATTCAGATGAATCTGGATTAGCCTGACCACTTAATGCAAGATGACAGCGCTTTCTCTCTTTCTTGTGTGGAAACTATTCTCTGGTTTCATCTTTTATACTGTGTGTTCTGGTCCACAGGAGGCTCGCAGTGACCACTGGGGAGCTTATCAGTTAGGACAAGACCACACCTCTCCTGTTGGAAATGTAATGTTAAAGGCTTAGCAAACTCATCCCTAGCTAATACATAGAAATTTTATCACACTGCATATACAGTTGTTTTTTTTTATCTTTACAGGGATGCACCTGGTTTATGGCCGACATAAAAATCAAATATTCATAGTACCAATGCCCCCTTCCCAAAACAAATTGAAAGCCTGCAATTCACTAAAGTCAATTCACCTTTTTCACTTGTTTTTTGTTCCTTCATTTTTACATTTAAAGAGGTCTTGGTCTCATCATTTGACCAAATCATGACTAGCCTGAACACCAATGGTAAGGTGGCCCCCCTCATTGGTCAGGAGGCTACAGTACACTTTACATTTTAACATTCCAATATGATCTGAGGTCCCTATCACTTTCATGTGTGGAAACCACTCTTTGTCTTAACTTTTTATCTTTAAATTTTAACATGTCACCGGCCGGTGGTGCTAGAGGTTGGCGCTGGATGCCACATACCCGCCAGCAAGCCATGTTCAGGAATGGGCACGGGTTGCCATGGTCGGCAGGAGGAGATGGATTGAGCATCCGTGGGACTGCTCTCATCTCCGGGAGGAGGATTTGGGCGGCCAGTGCCTGACCCCTAGCGGAGGCTGGGGGTCGACTGACTTCGCGTAGCTGCAAGCTATGGGGAGGGGCGTGGCAGGCGCGTGATTGGGGCATGCATGGGAGCTTGCGTGCACCCAGTCGCAGGTGTCATTGCATGCCAGGACCCGCCGGGGGGAAAAAACAGTGAAAAAGAGAGCCTGGCAGTATGAAGCTGTTCCTGCGGCGCCGTCCCTGGAAGGGCACCTCCCTGGCATGGATCCGTTGGGGTGGGTTGAGTCGCTCCCCACCACCCTGCCGTGAAGGGTAAGTCACAGGGTGCATAAGGGAGGGGGTCTGATTTTCGGGGATGGCGCTGGGGGAACAGCGGATGGTGGGGGTCCGAAGCCGGAGCTCTGGAGGAGAAAAAATAATAACAAAAAAAAAAAATTTTTAACATGTCAGAATAAGCTGAGGTCCACTGATTTATTTCTTTCTTGTGTGGAAAACTCTCTATAGTTTTATCTTTTATATAGTGTGCTCTAGCCCATGAGAGGCTCATAGGTGACTATTGCGGAGCTCACCAATTAGCTGAAGGCCACACCTGTCCTTTTTTCAATGCAGTGTTAAAAGAAAGCTCAACCTGCATTTTAAAAAACTTTAAGGAAACTGTATAAGAAATGTGATAAATGACTGCACCTGGTGTGTCCAGAATTAAAACTAAATAGTTAAAATACTAATGCACCCCCCAAGCTCCTCAAAAGCCTGCAATTCATTCATGTCAGTTAGAAACATAGAAGTTGACGGCAGATAAGGACCGCAAGGCCCATCCAGTCTGCCCATTCCTTTTTCTGCCTTATAAATGTGCCATCGGCCTTTGCTCTGTCAATGGCCTATCTTTTCATACTCATCTGTATTGCTGCCTTATGCCTATCCTATGCCTGTTTGAAGCCCTACACTGTATTCATAGCCACCACTTCCTGAGGTAGGCTGTTCCATGCATCCACCACCCTTTCTGTGAAAAAGAATTTCCTCACATTCCCCTTAATTGGCCTCCCTTTAGTCTCATGCTGTGTCCTCTTGTCCTGCTATTTTTCTTATATTTAAACATTTTAGACTCTTTCACCTTGTTAATGCCCTTAAGGTGTTTGAATGTCTCAATCTGTTCAGTCAAATTACTTGGTTTTCATTCCATCATTTCAACATTTAAATGGGTGTTGGTCTCATCATTTGGCCGAATCTCGATTAGCCTGACCACCAGTGGAAGGTGACCCCTCATTGATCGGGGAAGTGTACTTTAACTTTTAACATGCCAATATGGGCTGAGGTCCCATTGCTTTCTTTTTTCTTGTTTGGAAACTTCTCTCTGGCTTCATCTTTTAAGTTTAAATTTTAACATGCCAATATGAGCTAAGGTCTCACTGCTTTCTCTCTTTCTTGTGTGGAAACCACTCTCTGGTTTCATCTTTTAAATTGTGTGTTCTGGTCCATAGGAGGCTCAGACGTAACCATTGGGGAGCTCAACAGTTAGGAGAAGGCCACACCTATCTCGTTTATAATGCAGTTTTAAAGGTTTAGCAAGCTTAAGTCTGGCTAATAGAGATTTTATCACATTTTTTAGGCATTTTTCTTATATTTTTACATGTTTACAGGGTGTATAACTGGTATGTGGCCAAAATCAAATAGTTACAGTATAGTACCAGCACCCCCCACCCCCCAAAGTTGCTAGAATGCCTGCAATTCATTTAAGTCAGTTCAGTTTCTTTAGTTAGTTTTCATTCAATCATTTTAACATTTAAAGGGGTCTTGGTCTCATCATTTGGCTGAATCATGATTAACCTGACCACCGATGGCAAGGTGGTCCCCTCATAGGTCAAGATTCTATACTTTTAATATTCCAATATGAGCTGATGTCCTACTGCTTTCTCTCTTTCTTGTGGGGGAAACCACTCACTGGTTTCATCTCTTATGTAGTGTGCTGTGGCTCTTAAGAGAATCATAAGTGACCATTGGGTTACTCATCAGTTAGGAGAAGGACACACCACTCCTGTTTGTAATGCAATATTAAAGGTTTAGCGAGCTTAGCCCTGGATAATACACAAAGATTTCATCTCACAGTTATGCATTTTTTTCCTTTTTTGTTTATATATTTTCAGGGGGTGCACCTAGTGTGTGGCCAGCATCAAATAGTAATAGTACCAGTGCCCCCCTCAAAATGGCTTGAAAGCCTGCAGTTCATTCAAGTCAATTCAATTTTCATTCCATCATTTTAACATTTAAATTGGTTCTTGGTCTCATCATTCAGCTGAATCATCATGATTGGCCTGACCACCAGTGCCAAGGTGATCCCTCATTGGTCAGGAGTCTACACTTTAAATATTAACATGCCAATATAAGCTGAGGTCCCACTGCTTTCTTACTTTCTTGTATGGAAACCACTTTCTGGCTTCATCTTTTAACTTAAACTTTTAGCATGTCAGTATGAGCTGAGTTCCCACTGCTTCTTTTTCTTTTTCTTGTATGGAAACCAGTAGTTTCATCCTTTATATCATGTGCTCTGGCTCATAAGAGGCTCACAGGTGACTATGGAGGATTTCACCAGCTAGGTAAAGGCCACGACTGTCTTGTTTACAATGCAGTGTTTAAGGTATAGCAAGCTCAGCCCTGGCAAATACACATATATTTTATCACATTTCTTATACATTTGCCTTATATATATTTTTTTTATCTTTACTGGGGTGGACCTTATTTGGATCCAAAAGCAAATATTAATAGTATCAATGCACCCAAAAGCTGCTTGAAAGCTTGTAATTCATTCAAGTCAACTCATTTTTCTTACTTGGTTCTTATTACATTATTTTAACATTTAAAGGGGGTTCTTGGTCTCATCACTTGGCTTAAAGCTTCCAAGACTTGAGCCTCTGTGAAGGGGATTGTGTCTACCCTCAGTCACTGGGTGTTGCTGCTATGTAGGCTTGGCCCATCTCATGCGTTCTCTTTGGTGAACACAGAACAGAAGTACTGGTTGAAGACTTCTGCATTCTCACAATCATTTTCTATCAGCTTACCTCCAGTATCTGCTAGTCTAACTATCCCCCCCTTTGGTTTTCCTTTTTTCTCTTATGTATCTAAAGAAGGCTTTATCTCCCTCCTTTACCCCCCACCATGTTTCTATGTTTCTACGGTATCCTGTGAACACAGCAACCACGATTGAGCAACTGTAAAAAACGGCGATTCAATCATGGTGCCTGTGTCCTGGGCTACCTGGCAGGGTAGCGACAGGATACCATGGTAGGTGAAGGAGGGCAACAGGAAGTATACACGCATGTGGGGGGGAGGGACCACACTTCATGAGGGGTGAAAGGGGAGGAAGGGTATGTAGGAGGTAGTGTGGTGGTTGGCTGCTGAGCTGGCTGTGTGGTGCGGTGGTGAGGGTGGCTGGCTGGGGTTGGGATGGTGCCAGGTTTGGTTCTGGGGCAGGCTTCGCTTTTTACGTTAGGGCCGAGTTGTTTTTTTAAGTTTTACACCCCCCCCGACATGCACCCCCCTGGAGTTGAGAATCTTTAATTAGGGGGATGTGGGGGGGGGGGCCATCCGCATATGTTACAGTCCCATCGCCACCTTTGGAGTAACCACAAGTGTACAGTGCTGTTATTTATTTTTGGTGATGTACACTCACCCAAACAATGATCATCATTCGACGATCACCATTATGAAATGAAACTGTTTCTATGACTATAATCCCTCTCAACTCGATAAACTACAGCATTTTATTTGTGATTTGCAATGGGTTGCAGCTAACTCAGCATTCACTTGAGATCATGCAGCAGTTGGCAGGGATATTGGGGATCAGTGCTGAACTTTCATGAAAAATCCTCATCCCTTCAAAAAGGACTCAGAAAACAACAACATATTCCACACTTATATTTCCACCCAAATCAAACACAGGCCCTAGCATCCTATCAGGGTGTTTAATGTAGGGTTATCAGCCACAGCAGAGCTAATCACAGGTCTACACTCGATCTAGACACCCATTTTAAGAGTGCATTAAGTCTCTAAGATTCTCGGTGGCCATTTCCCCATGGCAAAAACTCTCTGGCAGCCATTTCCCCCTAGATTTTTAAAAGAGAGTTTTCCTTCCCATAGATTTTTTTGCCATTAAAACCCCATAAAATACGGGCATTCTTGTAGATCTGGGAGCACTGTTGATTCTTCTCATACAGAGGGTTCTGCTCAGGCTAAGAGCGAAGAGTGCCACTCTCATTCTCATAGCTCCCCTTTGGTCTCACCAGATACAGTTTCCACTCCTTCAACATCTGGCAATGTAGCATCCTGTTTCCTATCATGTATCAAGGTTTGTTGTCACAGAACATGAGGGTCTCTTGTCCATTCGGACCTGAAGTCCCTCCAACTGCATGCATGGCTCCTGCAAACATAGCCATCACGTGATTTGGTATGTCAGCTAAGGATGTTAATGTCTCACCACTTGGCTTAATTACGATTAGCATACCACTGATGGGAAGGTGACCCCTTCATCTATCAGGGATCTACACTTTATTTTTAACATGGCAATTTGAGCTGTGGTTCCTCTGCTTTCTCTCTTTCTTGTGTGGCATCCACTCTCTGACTTCATCTTTAAGTTTTAAAGTTTAACATGCAACATGAGCTAGGGTTCCACTGCATTCTCTCTTTCTCGTGTGGAAACCACTCTCTGGTTTGTTTTATATAGTTTTTCTGACGTATATTCCTGATCAGTGAAGGGTCATCCTGCCTTCTGTGGTGAGGCTACTTGTGATGTAGCTGAATGATGAGACAATGAACCTCTTTAAATGTTAAAATGATGGAATGAATACCAAGTAAGAAAACTGAATTGATTTTAATGAATTGCAAACTTGCGTGCCGCTTTGGTGGGGAGCACTGGTACTATTACTGTTTGATGTTGATTTTAGCCACACACACCAGCTACAACCCCTGTAAACCTTTGAAAAATATAACAAAATGTATCAACAATGTCATGAAATATCTTCGTAAGCCAGGGTTCAGCTTGCTCAAGCTTTAACTCCTTGCAAACTGGAGAGGTGTGGCCTCTTAATTGGTGGGCTCCCCAGTGGTCATCTGTGAGACTCTTATGGGCCAGAGCACACAATATTTAAGAAGAAACCTGAGACTGTTTTCCACACAAGAAGTAGAGAAATCAGGTAGATGTCAGCTGTTATTGGCATATTAAAATTTAAGGTGTAGATTACTGGCCAATGAGGGTGTCACCTTGCTGTTGGTGGTCAGGCTAATCGTGACATAGCCAAATGATGAGACCAAGAACCCTTTTGAATATTGATGGGATGAAGACTATGTAAGAAAATTGAACTGACTTAAATGAGTTGCAAGCTCTCAAGTAGTTTTGTGTGTGTGGGGAGGAGGGGGTCACAGGTGCGAGCATAGGTTTCATAGGTTTCGTAGTTATACAGAGCTTTAAAAGACAAGGTCCATATGCTCGCCATATTTTAAGAATATCCCAATTGATTATTATTTATTAAGTAATTATCCAAATCTTTCTTAAAGATTTCAATATTACTACTAACAATGATTTCAACTGGTAGTTTATTCCAGATCCTAGGTGCTCTGACTGTCAACCAGTGCTTCCTTTTATTTGAACAAAATCTATCCTTTTTTATCTGAAGTGGGTGTGCTCTAGTATTATAATCATGATCCATGATTTCTAAATCAAGCTGTTCCCATAGTATTGGATTTAGGGATCTGTAAATTAAGCACATATCCCCCCTTAATCTCCTAAACTCGAGAGAGTATAACCCCAGAGTACTAAGCCTCTGGTTATAGTCCATTCCCTGTACTTCCTTAATTTTATGGATAGCTCTTCTCTGGACCCTCTCAAATGAAGCTATATCCCCCTTTTTAAATGGGGACCACAACTGGGAGCAGTACCAAAGATGTATACAATGGCAAAAGAACACCCCTATCTCTACTTTCAATATGTTTATTTATACAGTACTGTATGCTACCAGCTTTTTTTATTAACTGGTTATAATGGGGTGTAAAGTTTAGATTATTACTAATTTTTATCCCCAGATCACATTCCTCTGTGGTCTCCTTGAGTAATTTACCTCCCATATTATGATCGTGAAGGACATTGTATTTCCCCAAATGCATCACACTGCACTTAACCACATTACAAAATGAACCATGATTGTGTGCCCAAATTCCAACTCGCCTAGGGCTGATTGTAATAATTCTGCATCCTTATTAAAATTAACCACCCTACCTAATCTGGTATCGTTCGCAAATTTTGAAAACCAAATATCAGGAGAGGCTTTCATTGTCCCGATATAGGCATTAAACAGGCAGGGTCCCAATACCGAACCCTGCAGCACTCCACTAGTCACTATCTGCCAGTTGGAATATTCCCCCCTTATACAGACTCTCTGACTCCTACTTGCCAACCAGGATTTTATCCAACAAATAATATTACGGTTAATTCCAATATTAACCAGTGTTTCAAGTAATTTGACATGGGGCACCTTGTCAAATGCCTTGGCAAAATCCAAGAAGATAACATCTACGGAACTACCCTCATCTAATGCCTGATTTACTTTCCCATAAAATTTCAATAGATTTGTTTGACAAGACCTCCCCTTAACAAAGCCATGCTGTGCATAGTCAACACTTATATTGGGGCTCCATAATAAAATCCTTAATAAATCCTTCCAGTACCTTTCCCAGAACTGAAGTAAGACTAACAGGTCTATAATTTTTAATCTCCTGTTTGTGGCCTTTTTTATATATAGGTATCACATTTGCTTGTTTCCAATCTTCTAGGACCTCTCCTTCAATTATTGACTTCTGAAATGATACTGTAATTGGGCCAGCAAGTTGTTTAGCCAAATCCTTGAGTAATCTAGGATGTATCCCATCTGGGCCCTGTGTCTTATTCTGATCAAGTTTTTGGAGTCTTATCATAACTTCCTGCCTAACCAGAATTACCCCCAGGTCATCATTGGGTATACCACAATTAATCCCCATTAATGATTTACCCTGATTGAAAACTGAAGCAAAGTATATATTACTTAATTCTGCCATACCCAAATTGTCAGCAACTAATTTCCCCTCAGCATCCAATAAAGGGCCTATCTTTTTTGATTCACCCTTTTTGTTGTTAATATACTGATAAAAGGATTTATAATTGTCCTTAACCTTAGTAGCTAATGTATTTTCATATTTTCTTTTTGCTACTTCTATACTTTTTTTGGTGGACTTTAAACACCTTTTATAATGAGCCCAGCTAGCTGCATCGCCTCTTAATTTAGTACGTCTAAAGGTTTTATTTTTTTCCTTTTTTCTTTTTTGATTGCTAATGTCATCCAAGGGGGGAGATGCTTTTTAGCTGTATTATATTTAATCCTGATTGGTACAAATTCTTTAGTCAAGCTAATTATTTTAGTCTTAACAATATCCCACATCTTCGATATCGATGCTCCTTTAAACTCTAATTCCCAGTTTGAATTTGCCAGATCTCTATGCATACCCATTATATCGGCCTTTCGTATCTATATATTATAGTGCTGCCAGAATTTTGACTCAGTACCCCTAAATAATCGAATCTTACCATAGCATGGTCACTAGAGCCCAAAGGTGGCAGTACAAGGCAGTTATGTATCTTCTCTCCCATATTACTTAAAATTAAATCAAGTATATGGTTATCCCAAGTGTTTTCCCTTACATATTGTTCCAGGCCACCTAGGCTAAGGGTATTTAGATATTCATTTTCTTTATTTGTTTTTGTTACGAGATTTTTCCCATCAATGCCTGGCAGACTAGAATCACCCATTAGGACAACTTTCTTAAACTCCAATAACTGCATGATCATTTAAGTATAGCTGCATACCTCCTATGACCAACAGGGAGTTCTGCTTAGTGCTGACCGCAACTGCTAGTGCCTTAGTTATGGCTATGCTTTAGTGAGCTCTAATTACTTGTGTTCAGGGCATTCACACTATGCTCTGAACTTGTTTAAATATTGCAAATGTAGGGTCTTGTGCTTATTTGTGCTCAGAATAGGGATTTTATACGGCATTAATTCAAACCTTTGAATATGGGACCCATCATTTATTAAAAATAATTAAATAAAGTGGTCTTTGCTAGGACCATCATCCCTCCCCTCTACATATTTCAGCTTATCTTCACCTTAACTCCACCGCCCAGCTAGTGCGCACACATTGGTACAAACTGAAGCATTTAAAATGTACCACCACCCAATAACAGCAATAACAGCAAACACACACACACACACGCCTGCCCCTGTACTGTATATATCAGGCCCTAAACTGGCTGAAGTGAGGAATGTACTCCAAGATGACTTTTCACAACTAGAAATCAACCTAATTAATGCCAAACTACTCCTCAATGCCAAGAAAATGAAGGCCACGATCTTTGCCCCAAACACCACCTCCACTTCCCTTGCAAACACGCACAAAGAATTCATCACTATCTCCCTAGGTAAACCCCTTGAAATCACCTCCAAATTCAAATATCTTGGTATGTGGTTAGACAACCAGCTTTCCTTTCACAACCACCTTGATGATCTGGCAAAGTGGGTAAAAATTAGGCTAGGTTTGTTCTTCAGTAACAAGTCTCTCTTTCCATCGGATACCAGAACTAGGCTGGTCCAGGCCACTTTCTTGCCACTACTCGACTATGGAGAGCTAATCTATTCCTCTGCAGCAGCCTCAGGACTCAACAAACTAGACGTCCTCTACCACTGTGCCATATGGTTCATTACAAACCTACCCTACCGAACCCACCATTGCAATTTGTACCTAGCCGCTGGCTGGACATCACTCTCAACTAGACGCATGCTTCATGCTGGTATCTGGACTCTTAAGCTACTCCTGAGCAAGCTCCCAAACTATCTCACAGTCCTTTTCTGTATTTCCCGTAGTACCTACTCACTTAGGAAAAATGACCTCCTCCTTCTCCTCGATGTACAAAGAACTCGCACCTCACTCAGCAAACGGGCCATATCGAGAGTACTCCCAAATAACTGGAACCAGCTCCAAGGTGTACTGAAGCTTCCCTGTACTGTCCCTGTCAGCCTATTTAAAAGGTTGACTGCAGCAAAAATAAAAGATATGTGCAGCTGCTTCTAAATCCCAGCTCACTGCTCTAACCCTAACCTACTGCTTCCTCTTACTTACCTAGAAATTAGCTGCCTTGATACTCCGAAACAAGCACATTGTACCTTTTTTCTGTACTTGTATTTTTCTGTCATTGTCATTTTTTTGCAACATGTTAATGCTTGCCCATAATTCTGTACTTGGATTTGTACTGTTTTTTTTTATTATGCAATCTGTAACTACCTGTCTGTGTCAAAGGACCTCCTTTTGAATGAGCTTGCTCAACAGAGTTTTCCTACAATAAACTTGAACTTGAACATGAACATGAACTGAATGTCTGGTATGTCACATATTCAACTAAACATTGCCACTCACCAGCTTAATGTGACTTACATGCTGATCTCAGTTAGAAACAAGTACTGCTGGGAGTCATTTTCAGCTGCACTGAAATCTGACTCTGAACAGGATGAGGGACTCATACACCTTTGTTATAGCTACATAGTGTAGCTATGCATGGCATATTGCACTTACATTGAATGGGGATTTCATAGCATTTTACTGCAAATGCAGCACAGCTGTGGAGAGCAGATGGCATGTGACTGTGAACATAGCACAGCTGTGGATGGCTATATGCTTCCACTTCAAGCAGCTGCTTCCTCCTCTCCCCTGAACTATTTTCTACAGGTGCCGAGGTTTGTACATGAACTATTGTACCCATTTACTAGTACTACAGAGAAGGGAGAACTCAGAAAAATGCTTATCTCTTGGAAACAGGAGCTAAAAATTTGATAAATCATGATCTGAAAGTCAAGCCATGATACTGGGCATACGCATATGCATATGCATATCCATGTGGATATGCATACGCTTATGCTCAGTATCATGGCTTGACTTTCACACCATTATTTATCTAATTTTTAGCCCCTGTTTCCAAGAAATAAGCACTTTCCCAAGTTCAGCCTTCTTTGTAGTACTAGAAAATGTATTTAGCTGAACTCAGGTACAATAGTCCATGCTATCTATCTATCTATCTATCTATCTATCTATCTATCTATCTGGTTATCTATCTAGCTATCTATTAAGCAGGCTGGAGTGCCCACCCCTGGCACTGCTTCTCTATCCCCCCCTCCAAGTTGTTCACCTCCATTTCCCTTATGTAGGTGGCAGCACTAGGGTACCCACCCATGGTGCTGCCAAACATGAGCCTGACACTGAGGTGCACAATCCCCAGTGTCAGTATAACCCTGAAATGAAGAAAACCATCCCTCCATTTTTTCCTAAGCCTGTAAAACAGAAAATGGTCCCTCACCAATCACCCCTCCAACACACACACACCCGTCTCCCCACCCTGTCCTCCCCACCTTGCACCGACCACCACACACACCCCACACTCCCTACACACACACACACACACACACACACACACTCACCTCAACATTTCCCAGGGCAAAGATCTGCTCTCCAATCAAAGACTCATCTTGCTGTTAGAACTAGCGACTGCAACATGAGAAACTAAGGTAAATGCTCACTTCAAGGGTGTTGTGCCAAACCCATAGTGTGCAAGGTGGAAGGGAGCTGATACCACAAAAGCAAAGTTTTCAGCTGCATCAGGCACCCCACAGTATCCCTATACTCTCCACCTATAAGTACCTTGGGATTTGACCATAAAGGCCAAAGATACACAGGGATATCCCACCCTGAACCTGAACAAGACCTAGCACCTTTCCAAACATGGAGGGCATATTCCTAACTGGGAAAAAGCCTAATACCTCTCACAGGGTCCAAATGGACACATTCCGGTGATACTGAACATGCCAACTCTCTCTCTAACTCTAGCCAGTGAAAAGAAGAATCATACAAACATATGAACATACAAAAATGCCAGCAGAAACAGGTCTTATGGTCTGTTGAGTCTGCTTGATTGTTCAGCAAGCCCCTCATCTAGCAGCTGCCCCCCAGTCCTCCCATCCTTAGATTTATCCTCACCCTCACCCTGTCCCATCCCCTCTTGAAACTGCCCACCATCTTATAGGCCACTGCCTTCTGTGTTGCAGTGTTTCACTTGCCCACCACCCTTTCTGTAAAGAACTGTCTCCTTACCACCCTCCTGAATCTTCCCCCTCCAGCCTAAAACTGTGCCTTCTCATGTCCCTTCCTCTTCTTAATTGGAAGATCCCCTCTGTTTGAGTCTTGTTTATCCCTTTCAAGTACTTTAAGGTCTCAATCATGTCCCTCCTATCCCTCCTCTCCTCCAAGGAATACATACCTAGCTCACTCAGCCTTTCCTTGTAGGGCTTGCCCTTCAATCCCTGGATCATCTTTGTCACTCTACATTGCATCTCCTCCAGAAATCTGACATTCTTCTTCAGGTATGGGCACCAGAACTGCATGCAGTACTCCAGGAGTGGTCTGACCAGTGACCTGTACAGGGGGAGGATTACCTACTTCCATATGGAGGACAGTCCCCTCACTATGCACTCTAGCATCTTGTTGACCTTTTCTGCCACCTTCCTACACTGAGCAGAGTTGTTCATGCTCCCTGTTATAAGTACCCCTGGGTTCTTCTCCTCTGCAGTGCTACCAAACTGTACCCTCCCAACTTATAGTCCCTTCTCTGGTTCATTGTTCTGAAGTGCATTACCTTGCACTTCTTAGCATTGAACCCCAGCTGCCATTTTTATGACCATTCCTCAGTTTAGTTAGTTCATCCTGTAGCCCCTTCATTCCTCAATGTCATCAACCACTACTGCCATTTTGGTGTTGTCTGCAGACAGACTGATCTTACTTCGGATCCCATGTGAGATATCAGCTATGAATAACCCAAACAACACCGGCCCCAGCACCGATCCCTGTGGCACTCAGCTCATCACTACCCTCGGTGCTGAGAGTTCCTCTCCCACTACCTCCCTCTGCTGCCTACCCCTTAGCCAATTCGTTATCCAATTTCACCAGCTGTGCTCCCACCCCCCACGGCTTTCAGCTTTCCCCCACCATATCATATGGCACAGAGTCAAAGGCCTTGCTGAAATCCAAATACAGGACATCCACTGCATGGCCCTTGTCTAGTTCACTTGTCACCCAATTGTAGTACTCAATGAGGTTAGTCTGGCAGGATCTGCCCAAGACAAATCTGTGCTAATGCCCATCCTGGAGTCCATTGTCCTCTGAAAAGATCACCAGCCTCTCTTTTAGGATTGTCTCCATGAGCTTCCCCATGATTGATGTGAGGATCAATGATCTGTAGTTTCTTGGTTCTTCCTTTGGGCCACCTTTGTGGATGGGCACCACATGAGACATCCTCCAGTCCTGTTGTATGCATCCCATGTCCAGGGAAGTATTGAATAGGTCAGTCTGTGGCCTTGCCAGAACCTCAGACAGCTCCTTGAGTACCATAGGGTGAATGCCATCTGGCCCAGGTGCCTTGTCCACCCTCAGTGCCCTCAGTTCTTCCAGTACCCTGTCCTCAGTAATCCTTGCATCTGTCACCCCTTCCCTCCCCTCCTGCCCACCCACCCCTCCCTGTGGTACCTGTCCTGCTTTCTCTTGCATGAATACAGAACAGAAGTATTCATTTAATGCCTCTACTTGATCCTCCCCTTTCTCCACCCAACCCCATCCTTTTTTATTCTCACTATTTGGCCCTTATTTCTTCTTTCCCTTATGTAGTTGAAAAAATCCTTTTCTCCATTTTTAATACACTGCACCAGCCTCAGCTCCCTGGAAGCCGTGACTACACTGACTAGTTTGGTGGCCTCTCTGGATTTCTTCACATGCATTCCCTTGTCTTCTCCCCTTCCTGATGTTTTTAACCTCTGGAATGCCTCTGTCTTGGCTCTCACCCCCTTCCTGACCTCCTGAGTCATCCAACTAAGCTTCTTTGCCCTCCCATTCTTGCTCTGTGTTCTAGTACTTGCCCTCCACTAGCCCCTTTTTTATGACATCCCACTTCTGACTTGTGTCTCAGCCTGGTTGAATCCCCCCAGGTGCCCCACCAGAATTTCCTCCATGTTTTTAAAGTCCACCCACCTAATGTCAATCACCTTGGTACCTGTACCCCCAGCTTCCCTCCCTATGTTGAGTGTGAACCACACTGAGTAGTGATCTCTCCCCACCAGTGGGTCCTCCACCACCAGATCCCTTACCATCTCCCCACTGGACAGTACAAGATCCAGAGTATTTCCTATCTGAGTTGGCCAGTGGAACAACTGCATCAAGAAGCTGTCCTGAAATGCCTTTAACAGGACTTGCTCCCTTGCACTTGTGGTGGTTAGGGTAGTTCAATCCACCCCAGGTAGGTTGAAGTCTCCCACTACCACCACCATGTTACCCTTCCTGCAGACCCTTTGGATTTGCTCAGCTAACTCCCTGTCCAGGTCCTCTAGTTGAGCTGGTGGTCTATAAACTACCCCCATCCTCAGTGTCCTGCCTTTTGAGTCCTGAAAATGCATCCATAGGGCCTGTCCTGCCTTATTCCCCCTCATCCCTTATCAAGTTTCTCAGAATGCAGCCATATCCAGTTTTGATACAATCCTACTGCAATATAATAACCTTAAGCCATGGGAACAAAAAAACACCTTTAGTCAGGGGCATTGCTACTGCAAGATCAAAGGGGATAAGGGGGCGTGTGAGGAGGAGGACCATGTAAAAGCATCTATCCTAAATAGATACTTCTGCTCGGTATTTACTGAGGAGAAGGTAGGGCAGGGCCCAAAGCTCAGCACCATGGACACAGGGGGGAGGGTGGTGTGCACTAGTCCCTTCACAAAAGAAAGGATCCTACAAGAGCTCGATAAGCTCAGGGTGGACAAGACAATGCGACCTGATATCATACATCCCAGGGTACTAAAGGAGCTAAGGGTGGAACTAGCAGAGTCATTGTCAGAACTGTTCAGTGAGTCTCTGAGTACAGGAGAGGTCCCAGAAGACTGGAGAAGGGCTCATGTGATCCTGCTTCACAAGAGTGATAGCAGAGAGGAGGCAGGGAACTACAGACCAGTCAGTGTCACCTCAGTAGTGGGCAAGATTATGGAGGCAGTCTTTAAGGAAAGGCTAGTGCAACACCTGGAATCCATAAGCACACAGGATCCAAGACAGCATGGGCTTACAACAGGAAGGTCCCGTCAAACTAATCTCATAGATTTCTTTGACTGGGTAACCAGAGTGGTGGACCAAGGGGGAGCAGTTGATGTTGTCTACCTTGACTTCAGCAAAAATTTAGATACTGTTCCACATAGAAGATTGATTAATAAGCTGGGTAGGCTCCGGGTGGGTCAGACGTTGGTCAACTGGATGGCAAACTGGTTGACAGGCAGAAAACAGAGAGTGGTGGTAAATGGTATACAGTCAGAAGAGATGCAAGTCACAAGTGGGGTACCTCAGGGATCAGTCCTGAGGCCAGTCCTCTTCAATATTTTCATCAGTGACATTGCAGATGGACTGGAGGCTAAGGTTTGTCTGTTTGCAGATGACACCAAGATCTGCAAAAGTGTAGATGATCCAGATGGGGTGGGCAGAATGAGAAGAGATCTGGATAAACTGGCAAAATGGTCAGAAGAGTGGCAACTGGGGTTTAATGCAAAGAAGTGCAAGATCATGCACATAGGGAAGAGAAACCCTGAAGCCACCTATAGGTTGGGAGGGGAGTTGCTGGCAGTCATAAGGGAAGAAAGAGACTTGGGCATCATCATCATCACAGATGATCTGAACTCATCCAAGCAGACCACTAAAGCAGTAGGTAAGGCTAGGGGGATGTTGGGGTATATTAGTAGGGGTATCACAAGTCATAAAAGGAAGGTAATAATCCCTCTTTACAAGATACTGGTTAGGCGCCATCTGGAGTACTGCGTGCAGTATTGGAGGCCACACCTTCACAAGACATTAACCAAATTGAGGCAGTCCAGAAAAGGGCAACCACAATGGTGCAGGGACTGCATCAGAAGACATATGAGGACAGATTAACGGAACTCAATATGTATACCATAGAGCAAATGAGGGAGAGAGGTGATATGATTGAAACATGTAAACACCTTAAGGGCATTAACAAGGTGAAAGAGTCTAACATGTTTAAATATAAGAAAACTAGCAGGACGAGAGGACACAGCATGAGATTAGAGGGAGGCCGATTAAAGGGAATGTGAGGAAGTTCTTTTTCACAGAAAGGGTGGTGGATGCATGGAATGGCCTACCTCAGGAACTTGTGGAGATGAATACAATGCAGGGCTTCAAACAAGTATGGGATAGGCATAAGGGAGCAATACAGATAAGTATGACTAGATAGGCCATTGACAGAGCAAAAGCCGATGGCACATTCATAAGGCAGAAAAAGAAATGAGCAGACTGGATGGACCTTGTGGTCCTATCTGCTGTCAACTTCTATGTTTCTATGTTTAGTATAAGGAGTCACTAAACATGACATTGAAAGCTGGGTTTCTTGCCTTCCCAATAAAATTGTGAAAAAACAGCCACAAATTATTGCCACAAAGAATCAGCTATTTTGAGAGATAGATACCAAATGACATACAACACCTTTGGAAGGAACATCATTTATATCACCTGTATTTTACCCTAAAGAGAGAGAGTAGAAGATGCTGCCATTGAGTCACATCAGTCTTTAAATTAGAAAGCAAGGGCTACAAATTTGAGGAAGGCCAATTGATCAGTCGAGGCAATATAAGAAGACCCAAGTACCGAATAGGATGGGAAGACCAGCACAATTCTGGAACCGGCAAGGACAGACCAGCCAAAAAGGCATCCATGGGTATCAGTTCTGTCTTACCTCAGTTATTCTTCAATCCAGACAAGATGGAAAGTGGTTTAACAAATCTACAAAATTAGGTAAGGATGCAGTGACATCTGTTAGTATCAAAAGAATATTGTCAGCAAAAAGCATGGTTTTATAAATTCACTGGCCCACAAGAAAGCCTGTTATATCAGAGGATTCATTAATTTTTGATCTAAGGGATCTATCGTCAAAACGAATAAAGCTGGAGATAGTGGGCAACCCACCCTGTTGAGTGCCTCTCTCTAACTGAAAAGTGTGAGAGATTTTCGCATTAGTAAGAACCGCTGCCCTGGTGGAAGAATAAAATTGCCTGTATCCAACGAAGAAAATTAAGGCTGAAACCAAACTTCTGGAGGATGGCATAAAGGTATACCCATTCAATGGAGTCGATCACCTTCTCCGTATCTAATGTGATTACTGCCGACCCTCCATTGACTGATCCTGAAAGCCAAAATAGCTCTACTAACCTATGAATATGGTCCGCCCCATCCCGGCCGCACAAAACCAGTCTGGTTAGGGTGTATCAAATCTGGCAAAATCTGAGACATCCAACTGGACAGGATTTGTGCTAAGACACTATAATTCACATTAAGGAGAGAGATGGGATGGTAACTAGAATGTTGATACAGGTCTTTCCCTAGCTTTGATTGAACTATGATTTTCACCTCATACATAGTCAATGGAAACTCCCCCGCCCTCCAGGCCTTTTCGAGCACTCTCACCAACAGTGAACCTATCAGATCCCCTACAACTTTTCAAAACTCAACAAGAAACCCATCAGGTCCCAGACTTTTACCACCCTTTAATTGTTGCAGTGCTGTCTGAACTTCCCCAAAGGAGATCGGCCTTTCCACATCTTGACATTGTTCCTTAGTTAATCCAGGTAAGGTAAGAGAATCCAAAAATTCCAAAATATCCCTTGTTGATTCACCGGAACCCCTTTTAGATAAATAAAACTGACTGTAGTAATCTCTGAATGTATTATTAAGCCACTTGGGATCTAAAACAGTATGATCACCTTTTTTTATCCCAGGAACTTTCTTGGAGGCCACCATTTGTTTGAAGCTATATGCCAGCAGTCAGCCTGACCCCCCCCCCGAATTAACTTGGTGAGTCTTAAAAAGGCCAAATTCAGCCTGCTGAGTTTTCAGGATATTAATCTGAAACAGCAGATCTCAAATTCACTGTAGCAAGGAGGAGTCCCCAGTACTTGATTTTTGCTGCTTCTCAAGGAGACCCAATTGAGCCTCCATAGCATGAAGCTTAGCCTGCCACTCCTTCTTATGCACAGTAGAGTAAGCGATAATGCATCCCTGGAGATATGCTTTCAGACCCTCCCACACCCACTTCATAGCAGCCTCCCCAGTACTATCACTGAGAGCTAGTCCTTAACCTCTTGTTAAAGCCACTCTTTAAACTGTGAGTCTGACAAAAAAATAGTATTACAATGTCATTGAGTATCTTGTGATACCCCATGACCCAAGGAAAATCTAAAAGTAATCAGGGAATGATCCGAGATGACCATGGGCTCAATCAAGACTGACAAGGTGTTTTGAAGTAAGGTATGATGTACTAAAAACAGATCAATCCTAGTGTAAGTCTGATGCGCCGATGAATAATACATATAATCCCAAACAGTAGGATTACTGACCTGTCAAACATCACGGAGCCCATGATCATCTTGAAGTTTAGAAAAAGCACTGGAACCCAGTGTAACCAGCTGACTAGGGTTGCCACTGTGATCACAAAGGGGGTCCAAAACCTCATTCATATCTCCCCCCAAAATAATTCCCCCCTCATCTTTATCCTGAAGAATTTGTAAAAAAGAATGAAAGAAGTTTGCACTATCAGTATTCGGATCATACACCGACACCAGAGTAAATCAGGTACAATCAAAGGTACCAGCAACCAACACCCACCACCACTGAGGGTCCCTAGCAACTGATGTAATGACCCAATTTACCTCCCTTGTCAATAATATCATAACCACCCTCCGTTTTGAGGTGGCCCATGCAGCAGAAACCTGCCCCTTCCAACTAGCCTTAAGTCTATCTATTTCCCTTTGCAACAAATAGGATTCTGCAGAAATACTATTTGTCCCCCTAACTTTTTAACATGAGTTAATACTCACTTCCACTTGATAAGGCCATTCATTCCCCACACATTCCAAGAAGCTACCTTATAGGATGATGTACTACAATTATCCACTCACACAGGGTGCAGCCATGTCCCCCCATCCTCCCCCACGATGGTGCAAGTGTAAAAAGAAGTGCTCCCAACCCAGTGCTTCCCAACTGCAACTAAAAACTAAAATAACAATTTGAAATACCCACAACATATGAACAAAGGTAACAGTGATCAATGCATCATCACCCTCCATCTTCATTCACACTGGGTATGTGTGGGGCCACAACCTCTGCTACACTGATATCAAGCCCAAAATGGACTCCCCCCAATGGTGATTAATAAACCATATTTCTAATTCCAAAAAAAATAAAATCAATTCCCTCTAGCAAGAAAGTCAGTCCCCAAAAGACCCATAACCCTTATAGATCTAATAAGAATAACATCTACTAAGTAACCTCCACAATAAAACCGTATCAGTGGAGATTACCTTAACTAACAATAAGCATAAAAACATAATAAACCCCCACAGCCCCCCCACAGCAACCAAACAAAATAGAGCCCCACATTTAATCTCATAGAAGTGATTACTACCAATACAAAACCCCATGAAAGGCTGTCCAAACAGAGGCCAGCTTCAAAATATGCACCAGCTATGGGAACAGTGTCCCACCTCCTCCAATCCCGATAACTGAACAACAAGAAGATACAAGCAGCCCTCCTCATTTTCCTGAAATGATCTACTGAAAGAGGAGCTGCTATATTAACAATATAAAAAGTCATGAAGCTGCCCCCTCAACAACCAATCATAAAAAAGAAATTAAATGATCTCCCAGTACGATCCCCACATCTAAAGGCATACTGATAATAGAACAGCCTACTGAAAGCACATCAGGAGGATTATTAACAATATAAACATTACAAATAGTCCATACTGGGGAGAAATTTCATCCACCATGGAGGGAAACCAACAGTCCATCATCTTTATCCAGTAACTTAAACAGAGAAATAAACAGCAAGCTATTGGATGTCCAATTAAGAGGAAATTCAGAGCCAGCGACCTACAGTGCAACATGTCAGTGCCCCCCCAGCAGAAAGACAGTCCCCAACAACCCTAAGGACCACCAAAAACTAATCCCAATCAACCTCATCTCCCCCCCAATATAAAGTACTCTCCAAGATAGAAACCGATAAAAAGAAAGACCACAGGAAAGACATAATACTAACTGTAATTGTGCACCAAGCTGTCAAAGGAGGACCCCCCCACACACATAATCACACTTAATGCAGCTTTCATTCATGTCCCACCTCCCACAGCTGTCATATAGGACAGTAACATCAATGTAACCATTCTTATCCATTCTAATACACATCCACAAGCATCAACAAGGTGAAGGGGACCTCCCTCAACAGCAACCCTTCTGTAGAGGACATCTTAGTCCCCTCACCCTCCAACCCACAAGGCATCAAAATATTGCACCACTACTCTCCTCAGCATCTCATCTGGAACAATTAAGCTAATGTTCCAAAACTTAAAGCTGAGCATCTAGTCAGAATAAATACTTACAAAAAGTGAAAAAAGGATAATTGCCCTCCCCTACCCTAGACCCCTAGGGCATTCTGACAACACAGAATACCTACCAGAGGTCACTGGGCAGCATTTTAGCTGTTCCATAGCAGGAAAAGAAATGACCATACCACTAACAAGCAGAATCATCAGTCCATGTTATCCTTGTCATGCCATGGTGGGTAGGGTGGGGAACGCCAAGGTGCAGAATGTCTCATCGAGCCAGAGTTCAGTTCTGATGCTGTGGTTTGGGAGCATGGACTGCCCTGGGTCCCACTGTCATATCCACTGAGGACAAACGGGGAAGATCCAGAAGAAACTGCCAAGCTGCCTCTGGAGAGTCAAAAGATCTGATTTTGCACCCATTTCCTCAATACTGCTGGGGGTGCAAAAAACAATGAAGCCCTTTCTCCCTGGCTAGATCTCTCACTTGGTCAAAGGCTTTTCGATGCTCCAATACCCTCTTACGGTAATCCAGCCAGAATGGTAACTGGGCACCTTGCCATTTAATTTCTTTCAAGGCCCTGGTGGTTTTCAAAATATTTTCCCGTTCAGTGTAACAGAGCAATTTGAAAAAAACAGGCCGACGGCATGCCAAGAAATCCCCTGCCAGAGGACCAGTCAGAACTCTATGAGCCTGTTCTATTTCAAGCACAGTTTCCAACTCCCAGTTTAATTACACAGGAATATGAGACTGTGAAAAATGGATCATATTACTGCCTTCTGACCTCTCCGGGAGGCCAAACAGCCAAACATTGCTTCTCCTATTCCTTTTTTTTTTGTGTGTTTTTTTAAATATAATTTTATTGTGTCTCCAACATATACAGAATTTTGTACACATTCTTAAAGAAAATTAATTCTGTTTTTTTTTGACTTTGTACATCCGATTAATCGAATCACATACATCCTGTGTACAAGCTTAGTTTTATCTTATTATTTTCCTGAATTATATATGAGACATACAAAACAAGTTAAGTATTAATTATGTCCCTATGTGGATATGGTGTATCATAAAAATTGTCTTGAATTTATATTTTCAGTAAAGGTGGGAATAAAGAAATAAGCTCACTCCAATCTTGGTTATATTCATAATCTGTATCTTCAATAACACGTGCTAATTCTTCGTAAAATAGAGATTCATAAAACATAAAACTCCATTCACTGACCTACGCAGCCAGTATAATGTTATGCTTGTGCAACTGTGTTAGTTTGATTTTGGCCATTTGCAGTCTCTATTCCAGAGGAATTACCACCCTGTAGAGGTACGAAAGGCAAGGAACCTTCAAAGAGGGTTCCACCCCTTGAGGTGCCATGAGATGATTCCCGTGGCTAAAGGTACCTTAGGAATCCCCAAAAGAAATGTAGTACAATCATCCCCAAATAAGGAGGCAACACAAAGCATATGAGCAAGCAGTAACTGTGACATAGAAGCAGTAACTGTAATGTAGTAGTAGAGAAGCAAAAGCAGTTTGATAATCCAATTAGATGCTTAGTTGGATAACATAACAAATGCCCAGGCTTGCATAGCATGATACTGATGGTTTGCGTTGAGATTAGGGGATCCCCTAAGGAGAGAGGGAATGGCAGGACATCCTCCACCTCCATCCAACAGCTGAACCTACCTAAAGAAACTAGGGGAAACAACTATGCTAACTAAGTGCTATGACCTGAGGCAATGGAGGAGAGAAAAAAAAACTTATGAGGAGGAAATCTCTGGTGATCGAAGGCCTAGGTCGCCTTCCATCCAGGCTTAGGATAGTTTATTTAGTGACAGCTCTGCAGCTGCAATTTGGAAAACCCAATTAAAGGGAGGTGGAAAATATCCCAATTTGGAGGAAGGCTCTCTCTCTCAAACCCTCTAGCAGGAACGCCGTGAAAGGTTGCGAGAAAACTCTGCAACAATATGTGCATCCAAGGCACAGGAAGAGAGCAACAACTGCTGAGGCACTCACCTGGCCTACCCACCCTAAATCAAACCAGGTAAACCAGAGGCAGTCGTAGAGAGAGAATATGGTGATGGTGCCTTGCTAAGGAAACCACTAAAGTCAATGGCTAAACATTATAGTGGAACACTAGAGCCAAATGAGGTAACTGTTTCCATCCTTCACTGCTAGTCTTAAATTCTACACCAAGAGCTGCTGTCATGTAGCAGGCAGCTAAAGCCAAGCCCGGGTCGAGGACATTCCCAGCTATGGGCCAGGTGAGAAGGATCCCAGGCCAAGTTGGACACACTTGAGATGCGGACTAAATGCAGAGTGAGACTGTCGGGCTGCAGGAACCCTGCACCAGAATAGAATGGCTAGCATGCCCCAGAAATTAATTGAGAGCTGAAAAGCTAGTGAGCTGAATGAGCACGGCATGCTGAGATCATAATGAACATTGAGTGCTGAGACCTTGCAAGGTCTAATACAGATTGAGTGCAGCAGAATCCCAGAGGCTGAAGCTGAGGGGATGGTAGTAGGCATGATGCAATGGTTTGCATAAGCAAGAAGCAACGGTTGCGTAAGCAAGTGTAGACCTGCACGTAGGTCAGCAAACAGAGTAGTAATAAGTGGACTTGCATGTAGGTCTGCATAACATAGGGCAAACAGTACTGAATAGTGGGGCAAGCCAGACATTTCAAAGCCAAATCAAGGTGACAAACTTTGAGGATTTTAGGCAGTGAAGACAGGATTTAGAACAGAAATAATTAGCCACAACCCCTCAAACACCTCCCAGTCCCAGCCATAGGACAAACAAGGATGCAATGGAAGGGCTGAGAACCTCATGCAGATATGAAAACTAATTGAATAGCCTCAGCCGGAGCTTTAGCTAACCTCAGAGTAGAACAAGGTACAATAACAATGGGAGTAAATAAAGCAGTAGCAGTAAGCAATTAGGCGTGTGCAGCAGTAGTGAAAACAACTGAGTACACAGAATTGTAACTGCAATAAACAAAATAAAAGGAGGCACAATGCTCCGAAAGCACTGTCACCAGGCAGTGCAATGAGACTGCTGCAATGAGGTAATTAGAACAAGCATGAGTGAGCTGTACAGCTAGGTTCAAAGTAAATCTGAGTCAGGTGAAAGTAATCCAGTATGCAAGATGGAGCAGCTATAGTTGAGCTGAAACACACAGATCAGGTTTGCAGTTGCAGTGCAAGTAATTTGAGAGTTGTGAGTAACTGAAAGCAAGTAGTATAAGCCCTGGAGTAGCAGTATGCTAGGAGCTTAGAAACAAAGTCCCCCAAAAGACAAAATCAAAGACACAAACACAGAAAACAAAGAACAGAAACAGAAAGAAGCACACACAGCCAAAGACAAAATACAAACAAGAAGCAGGAAAATAAACATAGAAGCCCAGCAGAGACAAGCAGGATCAGCAAGGTGGGGGGGGCAGCACAGGCCCCAGCCAGCCAGGGAGGCCCAACTCGCTCAGAGGACAAACCAACAGAGCCTTTGTCTGCAAAGAAAAAATGCTTCACAATGAGGCTGAGAGGAACTGTTATATAGCTCAGGAAGTGGGAGTGGCAGGCTGCTTGGCCACTGAACTCAAGATAAAGCCTTCCCAATTCTTTTTCAATGTCTTGAGGGATGCCTTGGCTGTTCCAAAATTTTAGGATTATTCTGTTAGATGATATGGAGCCCAAATGTATTATTTTAATTTGTTTTGTTGTCAGCATTAAAGAGGTGAGATCATTAAATAATAATCTTTGTGGGGTACATGCAATTTGCCAATCATTTTAGAAATATTCTCTGCCAATTGTACCCACCATTTTTTGTTAAAGGGGCACTCCCAAAAGTAGTGTATCATAGTGCCTTTATGTTCACACCCATACCAACATACCGGATTATATGAGGGATTGATCTTTGAAATTGTTGAAGGAGTTATGTAAACCCGATTAATGATTTTATACTGTATAGATTTGTTTTTTGCCAATAGAAGATTTGGTTGGCACCAGTAGAGGTTAGTTTCCATTGTTCTTGAGAAATCTGTTCTTTTATCTGTTTGTTCCATGTTCTATGCTGCTTAGAGTTTTGAAATTGTGTTGCATTCTTAATCACCATATAAAATTCAGATTTTGTTTTTTGTCAAAAATTGTTTAGACTTTCTTGTTCCTTCTTTTCCTGAGCTGAAAAATCTGGTCCATGGATCCCATACTTTTTATAACAGTCCTTAAAACTACTCTAAATCATCTTGTATGACATAAAATTATTTTCTGGATTTTATTAAAGGCTACAAATTGTTGATATGTGGGAATATGATTTTGTTATAATAATTGTTTCCATTGTGTCATGGATTCTTTTTGTAGGATTTTTCTTATTTTATATAGGTTATTATTCGATTTATTAACAAAATTTAATGGAACATGAAGTTATGGAATCCATTTCTCTCCAAATTTCCTTTTAACTTGATTTGTATACAGTAGTATTAAAGAACCAAATTTAGATTTTTTTGATATTTGCTTTTGTTAAATATAAACATTGTTGAAGATTAATATTACTATTCTTTTGCTCCATAATTTTTTTGTAGGATTAACAGCTCATAATTTGGGTTACTAGACCAGTTCTACATATTCCCCATAATTTGCATTTGAGCACATGCTAACAAGTCTCAGCAGCCGAGGCCTCCCTCCTTAACATCTTTTGTTACATTCTGCCATGCAATACAGGGTTCCTCTCTCTCCAAAGAAATTCTGTAAATATGCACTTGATATCTTGGAACCATTTACCATTAGATATACCATATAGGGTTTGTAGTGCATATATGTAATGAGATAAACCATCATCTTTATTACTTGGATGATCTGCAGAGGGAAATTGATAAATGTTGCCATAAATTAAGCTTTTGCTGAATCTTTTGTTTTGCAATATTATAGTTTATTTGTATTGTTTCCTCCAGTTTGTTGGTGATTATTCTGCCTAAATATTTAATCTGGTTTACCTTAGTGAACCAGTCCAGTGATTCATATTCTGAAATAGGCATACCTTGTGCCAGTGCCACATGTTAGGGGGTTGGGCAGATGCTGGCATCATTGCACATCCCCACCCCCAGGAAAACCACATACCAAAAAATCCTGGGCTCATTCATGATGACCCCCCTCCTCCACCACTGCTCCCATAGCAATCAATGTTTTCCATGAGGGGTCCTGCTCCTGTGACCCCACCTTGGGGGGTAAGCCAAGGTAAGTGACTGTTTTCTTTGGGGAAGGGGCAACTGCCTGGTGGCTCCACATGGGGGGTAAGCCTGGGCATTGAGGGGGGCGGGGAGTAGGGTGAGGGACCAGATCCCCCAGTACGGAGTGGTGGGTGACCAAAAAAAAAAAGAAATTCTTGAACAAAATCAGGGTATCTTCTGCAAAGGCACTTAATTTGTATTCTATGTTACTCATTAAATACCCTTTCTATTAGGATTCCTTCTTATTTGCATCAATAAGGTCTCTATGCATAGTATAAATAATATGGTTGACAGGGGACAACCCTGTCACACCCCATTGCACATGTCTATCTCTTTAGTAATAATCCCATTCAGTAAAAATTTTATTTTAGGGGTTTTGTATAGGAGTTTTGTTATTTTAAGAAAATTATTAGGAATGCACCATTTTTAAGGCTATGTGGGCAGAGCTCCACAGACATTATACCATTACTGTAGGAGAACAGGGGGTCAGCTCTGGAATGTGACCCTGTGTTCTCCTACAGTGATGCAGCAACATCAGGACAGCGCTGCTGCCATAGGAGCTGTCCTCCGCAACGCAGCTCCCTCCACAGCACGGTCACCCATGACACACTTCTTTCTGAGTGCACTTCTGGTACAACTGAAGCATGTGTGAGTATCACACATGCGAAGTTTTGCCCCACTGCCATCTCATGAGTGGCAAACCACTGCTGCTCCACTGGTGCTTCATTGTCACCGCCGCCACTTCGTGACCTGCTGCTGCTCTGAGAACTGTGCTGCCACAGCTCTGCTACTTAGACAGGTAAGAGCTCACAGCAGCTGTATCAGCTCTGACCAAAGCTTGTTTTAATATCGTAAACATAAATTGATGTTGAATCAGGTCAAATGATCTAGTTGCAGCAAGAGTCAATGTTTAATAGTTATCTGGTAATTTTTGAACATAGTGAAGCAGTAATTGAACTTTCCTAATGGCTATAGCAGTGGTTCTGCCCAGTATAAACCCTAACTGGTCAGCGTGTATAGAGGAGGGAAGTGCTCCCAACAGTTTTGGTGCTATGATTTTATTATCCATATTTAAACTTGCTATTAGTCTATAACTTTCTGTATTATTTTTTGGTTTGTTTTCCTTGAGTATTAAAATGATTGTTGCCTTGTTCATAGTGACCAGAAGACTTCCCTCCTCTTCCACTGCTTCCTGTAATAGTGTACGGAGCCATGGGACTATGCTATCACAAGTGTTGGTAGAATTCATTCATAAATCCATCAGGGCAGGGGCTTTTATTTTTGGGAAGTATGTGCATTGTTGTTTGATATCTTCTAGAGAAATTGTGTCATGTTCTTTGTTGAGGTTCAGGAAATTAAGACCCTTTATAAACTTCTCTATTTTTGTCAGATCTCTATATGCTTCTTTTTGATATATTGTCTTATAGTATTGCAGAACTATTTCTTGCAATCCTTCCTAATCTGAAATTGGTATTCCCTGTTGGTTTAATAATGATCCTATTCTGTTTCATTCTTTTGTTTTTTTCAGAAGAGTTGCTAGTAGTTTGCCTGCTTTGTCACCTTGTGCTCTTTTAATATTCTTGATGTTAACAATTATTTCATTAATAGATTTTGTAATTGTATTTTACAATTGTACCAGTCTTGAATATGTCTATCATAATCTGGTATTATTAGTTGGTCAAGAATTTTCATATTGTGTTCTAAAATATGTTGGTCATTTTTTTCTGTTTATTGTACCAAGCCTGAAAAGATATCACTGCTCCCCTAATCACTGCTTTGAAAGCATCCCATAGTCTGTTAATTGGTTGCTATCCTGAATAATCCTGTATTGCAAATTGTATTCTTTTTTAAAAAGCTTGTTTTTTTTAAGTAATTCATTGTTAAATACTCATCTTCTCTCAGACTTTGTATTCTTTTTGGGAAGAATACTAATTTCTAGTGTTGCATGGTCTAATTGTATGATGGATCAAATTGACCATTGACATTAAGTTTTTTTTCTATAAGCACTCTATGCTTTCCCCCCATTTTTCCACAAGAGTCCCAGGAACCCAGCAGACCCAGCAGTGCTTGCACATGGAGGTGCACATGCACTCTGGGTACCAGCGTGGCCCCTTCCACCCCACCACTGGCTATCGCTGGGCTCCCCATAGTCCAAACTGCCATCCATCCTGCACTGGTTAACAGCCAAGGGCCGAGGAAACTCCTCATCCCTCCGTGGGAGAGGACAGCCACCTCGCGACAGCTCAATCCTGCTCCTTGGACAATACATTTTTTTAAACAAAAATATAATTGATTCTAGATAATTTGTTGTTTTTCTAATCTGCATGTGTGTATTCTCATGAGTTAGGATTCAATGTCCTCCATAGGTCTATTAAGTTATGTACTTCCAGGAAAGCATTTCATTTCTGAGATACTGTAATATTATTTCTTGTTATATTATTTCTTTTGTCTAGGTATGGATTTAGAAGGGAGTTGAAGTCTCCCATTAGTAGTATATTATTAGCCTGTATTTCAGATAGTCCTGTTGTGATGATAGAAGATTATTATAATCAGTAAGGGGACCATAAACTGATCTGACTGTACTCTTGAAATTGTTGTGTATTGTTCCTTTAATTACTACAGTCCTGCCATCTGTATCTGTCCATTGTTGTTCCAACTGGAAATTTAAATTACTTCTAAGTAGAATAGCTACTCCTCTTGATATTTTATTACCTGGAGAAAAAAAAGACACTGCAACCCAATTCCTTACTTGTTTTTTAGATTGTATCAAGTTAAGGTGTGTTTTTTGAAGTGCCACTATATGCACTTGCAGCTTATTAAGGTAAGTCAGCATTCTAAGCTCTTTCAATTGGCATGTTAAGGCCAATGACATTGAGAAAAGTGCATTTGATCATTGTGTGACTATTTATCATACTAATGAAAATATAATGAAAAATACAAGATAAGGTCACACACACATCTTGAAAGTGCCTCTTTATCTTCATAGTGTCCTCTTTCTTTAATCACATAGTATACAACTTTATCTTACCTTGACCCTAAGTTATTTTTCCTGTTCCCTCCCTGTCTGACCTCCCCCTTTTGCCAGAACTCTCCTCCCACTCCCCATCTCAAAAACCTCTGTAAAGACATAACTCTTATCAATTTCACTCGTATACTTTCTCACTCCATACTTATAAACTTTTTATATATGCTTTACATAACTTTGAGAAATATTGAGTAAACAAGAAAGCTGAAACCAATCAGGGCTAACAAAACATCCCTTGATCTTGAAATGGCCCCCCCCCAACTCCCTCAGTCCCTAGCTCTATAGCATTGTGTTCCTCCCAAATTTATGCATAATACATTAAGTAAATTTATGAGTTATCAAATCATAGGTAGTTTCCTCAGCAATTCACTGTTCACTTCTGGTGAGTTGTATGTATGATAGACTCCATTAATCATTGCTCGTAACTTCACTGGATAGATAACCAATGCTCTATAGTTATTGTCCCAAAGTTTCTTGTTTAGAAAATCTTATTTTCTTCTCTACTGCATAATCTCCACTGGTAAATCATTGCAAATTGAGATGCTTTCCCTCATTATGTTTATCCTTTTTTTAGACCACTTCCATGAGTGTTTTCTTGTCTTCTAAATGGACTAATTTTGCAATAATAGGATGTGGGGGCCCCCGACTGTTATTGGTTTGATACATTTGGTGGATTCTATTGATATCAAGTTTGATGTTAACAGTTTCTGTATCCAAGTATGCCAATGCTAATTGTGCGAATGTTTCTTTTAAAGGCCTTTATGCATCCCAAAGCTCTGGAATGACAACAATTCTTTTTTTTTTTTGTCATCCTGGCTCCAGGGATCAGCCCAGTTACAGTTCCCATCACCCCCTCTCCCTCAGATAGGCTGCTCTCCCTAGCCTCCTGGCTTGCCTCCCAGGGTGGGGCCATGGCACCAGCCAAGGTGCCCCAGACACAGTTCTGGTTGAAGGGGGCCACTATAAGAGCTATCAAGGGGTAGCGAGGTGGCGTCATAGAGGAGCTGAGGTGGATTTTATGATATGCTCCATCTGGAGCCAAGTGCGTGCAATGACGCCAGCCGAGGAAGAACACGCACACTTCTGTGCATGTTCTCCTCAAAGCGTCTGCACTCAGCTCCCAACATGCTAACGCTCATCACCCTTCCCTTGCAGTCTCTGCCAGAGGGCATGCAGGTGCTGAAGCTGCAGTACCCCCCTCTCCCCAGGGAAGGAGAGCAGTCCATCGGATGCTCTATCATTCCCCACCCCTGCCAACCCCAGGCGAGCCATGACCATTCCCAAACACGGGTCGCTGGCGTGGTGTGAGGTTTAGTGTCCAGCGTCTCAACCCTCAGCACCAACAGGCCAGTGGAATGACCACAATTCTAATATTTTTACGTCTGGCACAAGCTTCAAAATCAATTAGTTTATTGTTGTATTCTTTATTGGCTTTCTCAATGTTTTTCATTTTTTTTTCATAGGGTAGTATTTTGTCTTCTAGGTCCGAAATTCTCTGTTGTGCCTATAAAGATTACATTTTTAGTTCTTTATTATCATCTATCACTTGTTGAACAGCCTTTTGAAAGCAGTCAATCTTTGTTTCTAATTGATCGATTTTTTGCAATTTATTTTCATGTTCTCCAGTCTATTTAAAATAATTCTGCCCATTCCATGTCGTCCTGCCTTTGTTGTCATTTATTATGTTTCTTATTGCATGTTTAATTGTCAGTTTCTTGAGGCTGGACGTTTGAATGTTTTGCTCCCGACCCATTTTGTAAACGGGCGTCTCTTCCTCTGTTTTACCCCTTATTGCTTTTTTCACTGTTTTGGGTTACCTCATTAGTTATCATTTTATCTGAGGATTGCTCACTGTGTTCTAATACCCCTCCTACATGCTGGCTTTCTAAGTTCTTATCATTGAGTTCCGAATTCACTTGTAATGGGTAAAACTCAAAAACATTATCTGAGTTTAAAGTTGTAGTGGTTGTTGGTACATTGCCTTGAGATTGTTCTCCTCTTGCTGCTGTTTTTGCATTCTCCTTGTCAGTAACAGGATCTTCAGCCTGTAGGAATGGTGTTGAATTCAAGGTGCTCACCTCCGTGTCCAATGTCAGCTCTTGACTAGTATTTGTTAGCGTTTTTGGCAATGAAACCTAAACATGCAGAGTTTTTTTTTTTAGAAAAATTGGTGCCATAGTTTTGGAGGGTTGTTTATTTCCATCCACTCTAGGAGAGCTCACTTCTTCAGCTTTTGCAACCTCAGGAGAAGGTACAGTGGTCCCTCATTATAACATCCCTCATTATAACAAATATCGGTTATAATGTTCCACTAGCTTGTTTTGCTATCTTCCTCATTCACACACATTAACACTTAATTAGCAGTTACTGTTCTCTGTTGCACCTGGTCTTGCTGCACTGAATTAGCTTTAAGATGGACAGTAATAGTCTGCTAAGCATGTGCAAACTGAAACCAGAACAGTTTAAAGGCTGTAGTCATTCAATTAGTAATGTGCTCAGTGCTCAATTAACTTAAGGCTTATTCAGATGGGCACACTAATTTACAGCAGTGTATCCTGATAGGTGCTCTAAATGAATCAATGACAGCTTACCTGTTAACAGTTGCCCCTAATATCCACAAAAGCACAGCACAGACAATACGAATACACTACTGCTCAATTCCTTTCAGAGCAGACCCCCAACCACTGCAACTGCTTCCACTGAAGTTACTGCAGCTAACCTGATGGCTGAGTCCTGCAAGAGAAAGGCACTGAATCTTGATAAAAAAATTGAAAACCTTGGTCATCTAAAGAATGGAGAATCTACTGCCAAATTAGTCACAGAATATGGGCTCCCCAAATCACCCATCTCAGGTCTCTGGAAGCAGGAAGATAAGCTTGAATATTCTGCCTCAAATTGTTTTGAAAACATGGGCTCCAAAGAAAAAAAAATAAGATTGGCAGTCAATAAAGAGGATGAGTCTGCCATATGCCTCTGGTTCGAGACACAGAAAGAAGCCAGAGTACTGTTGTCTGGTGCCATTTTACAGGAAAAGGCAGTTTTGTTTACTAAGTAATTGTATGGGGCAGACACCACCTTTCATTCTTCACCAGGCTGGTTATGGAGGTTTCAAAATAAGAAACAGTATCAGAAAGCTTAAGACTGTGGGGGAGCAGCAATTTTCAGATGCTGCTGCTGTGACAAAATTTCTGCCAAAGTTAACCGAAATCATAAAGAAATGTGGCTATGATGAGGACCAGCTTTACAATGCCAATGAAATTGATTTGTTCTACAAGTGTCCTCCTGATAGAACACTGGCTGCATGTTCAGAGACTCATGCCTCAAATGGCTATAAACATTTTAAAGAAAGAGTCACTTTCCTTGTCTGCACTAATTTCATTATTGAGCACAAAATTAAACCACTGTGTATCGGATAGTTCAATAACCCCAGGTGATTCCACAATGTCAACAGAGCTGCAATGACAATTCAGTATTGTCACAGCAATAATGCCAGCATAATGAGAGACATTTTCAGATCATGGTTCCACCAAGATGTTGTACCCACTGTCCACCAATACCTTCGTAGAAGGGGCAATCCCACAAAAGCACTTTTATTGTTAGATCAATGTCCCGCTCATCCTCCAGTTAATGAAATGAGATCCTGAGATGGTAAAATAATGGTTCTGTATCTTCCTGCCAATACAACATCCTGCATGCAGCTCATGAATAAGGGGGTCAAAGCCACACTAAAAAAGTTGTACAGAAAGCAGCTACTCAGGGAAATCATTTCACGAAAGACTGTACCTGAACTTGTAACTTTTCTCAAAAGCTACAATATCAAGGATGTATTTTATGTGGCAGCAAAGACATGGGAGCAGATTACTGTATCTAAGATTGGCAATTCCTGGAGAGATGCACTCGGTAATATTTTTGGGAAACCTGAGACTGAACAGGCTGCTGCAGCCAGTCAAGACAGTGAATACAGCAAGGATATTGACACTGAAATAGACACTGAAACAATGCAGATTGCCTGTGATCTGTGCTTGATTGACTGTCCCAATCCAGAGCAGCTTGGAGAGTGGCTGCACATAGATGAATCCTGCCTGGTGACTGAACCTCTAACAAAACAAGAGATAGTGGAGGAGATAAAAAAACAAACAATGGCAGCCAGAGGATCATTTTGATGATGAATCAGAGGTGGACAAGGGTGCAAGTGAACAACAAATTCCACCTGAGGAGGGTATTTCCAGACTGGAAGCTGGGCTGACATTTTTGGAGGGGCAACCATATATTTTGTCACTTCAACTGCTATAGCTTCAAAAAAATGATTTTGCAAGCCAAAAATGAATGGATGAAAAGCAACATGATCCAGTCAACTTTAGACTTATTTTGGCACAAATTAAAAAGCATGAACTGCATTGCACTGCTGATTTTAAAAACTTAAATGTCTGTGTTGGGTCTGTGACCTTCTATGTCTATCTGCTGTGTTTGGGTCCATGCATATTAATTTATGTATTGAAATAAATTTGATCAATTCTGTACCCGAAACTGAACTTTTTTTGGCCACATTCTTGTTACAAAATACACTCCTTATAACATACAATGTCTGTGGCTCCAGAGTCATCCGTTAAAATGAGGGACCACTGTATTTCTTGTTGCTCTTTATATCCTGATTTATTCTTGGCTGCTTTCATCCTTGTTTGCATGTCCAGCAATTTTATGGATTTGGCAATGGACTTTGTAGCAGTAGTTGGTTTAACCCCCCGACTGATGTTTATTTGGCATCATGCCGCGTCTGAAGTTTCTGTAAAATTTAAAGTTTTTCTTTATGTTGTTGCAGGATTCCTCTTGCCAAAAAGTCAGTGAATCTTGTGCAAACATTTAATATTCTTTGTTGAGCCAGGAACTGATGCTTGTAATCTACACCGGGTAGGGAGCCATGATCGAGCTACTCCTCACAGCTCAGCTGTATCACCATCTTGGATTCTAGTTCCTCCTCCTCCTACCTGCAGCCCTCACACTCTTTTTCCCTCAAGTTTCAGCACTCATGTTCCTCTTTTCTTGATCATCCAGCTTTTCCCAAATGGCATGGATTTCCGGTTTCACCACACCTAATCACCTCTCAGCAGAGTGGACCCAGTCCTCCAGGTGACTGATTCGTGTTTCTGTCTGTTCCACTCTATGTACTAGGGCTTCCACCAAAACATGCAGAGCCATTAAGGTTACCGTAATGTTGTTTAAATCAGTCCTGATTCCACCCATAATGATCTTAATTTTACTTAACTCTTGGGCTGCCTGGCATTATTCTGATTCTCTTTCAATCTGTGTATCAGGGCCTGGAGTGGAGCTGCCATCCAAAGGTGGGGGAGAGGCTGAAAGTTTATACTTTTTCTCTGCCTAAAGCAAAACGTTTTCAGTATCCTGATCCCCTGCCATCTCTGCAGACTATTTAGGCAATCTAAAGCACCACTCACCACAAGAAGGGGTTAAAATTAACAAAATTAACCAACCATGAAATGGAGCTACAGGAGCCTTGGTGCACTCAGCTTGGCTGCATTATGTGATCCTCACGTATATATATTTTTTAATTCTGGGTGAGATGTGTTTTCACACTTCTGGTGTGAAATGACATTCTGGACAATGTAGTATAAATGGTGCATGTCATGTTTATAAGGCAAATCATAAAATGGGTCTCTTAAAAATGTGGGGTCAAAATAAAAAAATATATATATATGTATATATATATCAGTATTATAATTGTTAACAAGCTTTGTGTGTATTGCAATCTTCACTAATCATGTATCCCTTGTAATAGAAGAGTTGCATTTAGAGAAACGTTGTATTGGGTGCCAAGGAGATGAGATGCAGGTGAGGGAGCCAAAGCTCAAGTGGTGTCTGTGGAGACAATAACATTATTTTGCAGATGTATTGGTTCTGACCAGTGCTTGTTTAGTGAGCAGCAGTGAGATGAATAGTTTCCAGTGACTGAGGGAACAACTGAATTACTATTTGCACTTTTGAAGTACTAAGCAATCAGAGAAGGGTGGATGTAAACATAAGCTTGTTGCTGGAGTAAGTGTACAGTGTAATGCTGTAATTTATTATTTATTTATTTTATTTATTTCAAAAAGTTTCAGCAGGAAAGACTTATTGAGCTGATAACAACTTGTTTCCAGATGTATTCTGGGAGAAAAGGGAAGTAGAATACTCATAAATTATAGAATAAAATAGAAGCAAATACAACAATATAAAGGTATGCACATCAGATATAAATTGAGCCTTGGTGGTGAGGGCAATACATTACAATTAATGAGCAGTGTAAAAGAACAATCAAACTATTGGGGGTGAGTATAAAGTGTGATATAGAGTAAGAGGGTCAATGACAGTTGCAAGAGGGAGGAAAACATCAATAAGAAGAGACTAATGAGAAAGCAGAAGAAGCAGAGCAAATTGACAGAGGATGAGAGGACCAGAGCTTAGGGGAATGATAAGAGAAAGCAAATTGACCTGCAGTAGTTTTTCTAGTAGGAATAAGGACAGAATGTGAAGTACTACTGTGGAGAGGGTAGCTGGAAACAGGTGGAGAGGATAAGAGGGATGTAAGGTAGGAGGGAAGAGCAACACACCAGGATTTAAAAATAATGGAAACACAATGGGAAAGGCATCTGGCATTAGGAGAGAGGAGAGAAAGGGCAGAGTAGATTAAACAATGGTGGGTACGAGAGGAACAGTCTCAATCAAAACCATAGAAAGAGTGAAAGAGGGGTTCCAGTCTGACAAGGGAAGAGCTGGGTGCACCATTATAGACCAAGCCACCTTAATCAAAGATGGGGAGAATCATCTTTAAAACAATCTCCTGTCAAACAGAAAGCAAAATACTTGCTTTATTCCTGTACAGTTCATCAAGTTTGGGGTGGAGTTTTGGGTGAATGGCATGAATATGAACTGAAATATCAAGATGATAGTCATGCCGAGCTCCAAGGTACTTTATTGGTTGGAGGGAATTGGACTATGTAGAGTTGAAAAATAAGATGGTGAATGTGTATTCTGTGAGACAGAGTCACAAGGAGTGCATGGACATCATCACTGAGCTGTGAAATCACTCAAATGAGTTCCACCCTGAATGTCTGCCAATAATATATGGCTCTCAGAATTTCTTCAGACAAATTTACAAAAAAACAAAAGATGCAACAGTTTTTTAAACCCATTTGAAACATTTATTATAAACAACTCTGTTGTTTCTCCTTCCAGCTTTCAGTTTTGTTATGCCTTTTGCAAAGTTTTGTATGTTAGTTTTGAGTTTCACACATGCTATTGTACCATTTGTACTCTCAAGCATATCAGTGTGACTCCCTGTTAGCACAGCTGCTTCTGGACTAGATGATTATGATTTCAAGCCCTACTCTAGGGATTGGACTCATGAAAACACTGTTGATGCATTGCAATGCTAAGAGAATGTCACCCTATTGGTTGTACCATCATCTGGATAAGACATTAAACCATGGGGAACTTGTTCTATTCATTTCTGGTTGTTGCCTAGGGGAAAAGTAAAGATCACCTAACACTTGTTGAAATTAAAGGGGACTGACTTAGCATACTCTCTTTTGATCTCCTCCCTTGACAACTTCTAGTGAAATTGTCCATTATAGTATGTGAGAGTAGTTCTGTGCTTGCGGGTTGTTTCAATTGCCTGTATGCAGTCACTGCACTACCAGTAACTAACATACTATTGTGTAAAACTGTTTGAAACACATCATGCTTTAAAAGTGCTATAGAAATCCAGACTCTGTTCTGTTCTGAAAATGTGACACTGCCCTAAGTGTTTTACTTGCAAATGCATACATTTTACTGTTCCATGCTGCCCATATAAAAATGGACCTTTGAGTTGGCATTTGCTGTCAGGTTGACAACAGCTACAGTATGTTAATATAGGGGCCCTGACATGCAACTCAGATGTGAATTTTCCGGACCATCACTGATTTATACTATCAATATATACTGTATCTCTTGCCACTGCAATGTAAACCACCCTTTCTGTTTATCTTTCTGTTGATAAATGTTATCTAACTCTGATTTCTATTACCTATGTTTTACAGGAATATTTACCAAGGACAAGCACATTAAGGTACATTGCAAACCTCCCTCTGGAATGAAATCATACACAAAATAAGTTGCCAATCTGAATCCCTGTGGGAGCTGGCAGTCTGAAGCCCTATGTACTCCGAAGCATTGACTATAATTCAGAGCAACTTTTTAGAGGTGATTTTTCAGTTCAGTGAAATTAATAAAAACCTGGTGATGTGCCATGCTTGCAGGCACCATTTAAATTAATGAGTTCAGCCAGCTGTAACCAGCATTCTGTGTTTTGCATTAATTCTGTAAAACACAAAATCACAGAATTATGTGTAGTGCTTCATAAGTATCCAAAGTCTTGATTTTCTTCCAAAATTGCCCCTTTTGCTCATGGTAAACAAAAGCAATAACATTTAAGAGGGAGTGCAGTTGTTCTGTAATAATTATTCCCACACAGGTGAATTGTGGGGCAGGAGATTATGCCAAGTGCTTTCATCCACCAAGGGACATGTCATTGATAGAGCGCAGACCACAAACCTTGGAGTGTAATATTTCACTTGTCTAATGGGTTGAATTGAAAGATAAATAAAAATCTATAATTACTAACCACTATTCCAAATAAAAAGAATGAATTTTTATTAAATACCAATAATTAAAAAAAAATTCTTCCCTACTACTCAACTGTCATACCCCACATTAAGGACAATTTTCTCAATTACAAATGTCCCTCCCAAATCTCCAGTGTTGGCAAAACCACCAGTTGTGCCCTCAGTGTTCTTTGTAGTAAAAAAAATAGAATAAACTCCCTAGGATGTTGCATTTGTCATATTGTAGTTTAAAAACATTCTGGTCTCTCTGCAGTGCCTTTGACATAGAGAATGCAGGTGCCATCTAAGGTATCCCCCAAGCACTTGTGTGCTCCCAACTATATTCTTGCTGAAATTACATATTTATTTGCAATGTTTTACTTAAAAAAGATACACTGAGCTTGAAAGCTGATGTTCGGGTGTGTAGCGGGAGTGGGTAGCACATCAAAACAGTGATGAAATAATGTAAGGTACAATAACAGCAACATGAAATGGCAAGAGTCATTACAGGACGACCAAATTTATAGTGACTGCAGTTCTGGCGACATTTGCTTCTCTTAGTCGAGGTGCCAGGACCTTTGAGCTAGATATAAGGGTGGGGGCAAAGCCCCTTAGAAAGCAAATGTCACCATTACTGCAGTTGTCATAAATTCTGATCACCCTATTGACTCTCATTGTTTTGCCAGTGCCGTTATTTCATCACAGTTTTGATATGGAGCCCCACGGGGGTGGATGCTGTCATATGGACCTGTTCTATTAATGGAGGAATGCTAGTAAGGACACTGGAGAAATTCCCCTACTCTGACTGTAGCGGGCTTGGCTGTTTCTCTGGAATGGCCACTCGGAGTTCGGCATTGGACAGTGCAGACGTGCTGGAGGTAGGGGAGCCAGTCTCCTTCTCTACCTCCCCTCTACCAGAGACTGAGTTGGAAAACAGCAGTAATGATCCTTTATGTTCCTCTTCTGATTCTTCTTTTGGAATTGGCATCGTTTTGAAGACTACTACTGTTACGAGGGGGTCGTTAGGCGCTACTTGCCCGGTTCCTGCCTTCTTCTGAAACAATGTTTTACCTCGTCCCTGTTTCTACACGGAGTGTAACTAGAATATCAGCAGCTCCAGCTTCCAGCGTACCTGTCATTAATGCGCTGATGTCTTCTGACAGGGCCCAGCTGTGAGATGAAGTACAGTCTATGGAGCCTTTCGGCAGCTGCTCGCAGGCTTCTGCAGCTCCTTTTTCCACGGTCTCTATGGAGACTGGCAGCTCCAATACGCCTTTTGGCGAGTGCCTAGAGTCTTGAGACTGTTCTTCAGCTCTTTCAGTGCAGCCTTTGATCATGGACCCAACTACTGATTTTTTGCAAGAACATCGGACAGAACTGGGAAAAAGACAGTGTCTCCCCACCCAGCCATTTGTGGTCTCGCCTTCCACTCAGTCTGCCAATTTGGGTGCAGGTCCTTGTTCTTTTTCTCAACAACTTAATGTGAACTCTCCTGCTCCCTCTGGCACTTCCTCTGTTTGCCCTAAGACTGGTTTAATTATTCAGGACTTGAAGTGTTGTATGGAGGGCTCAGCTTCTGATTTGGTCAGCCCTTTCCTGATTTTGATAATAATTTGTCTGTTTCTGGCATTACTATTGCTGAAGCCCTGAAAGGGGCTGACTGGGAAAAATCCCACATGGATGACACCTGGACCTCACCTACTCGGACTAGCACAGAGCCTCAAGGGGATTTGCTGGATATTTCTGACCCACTTGAAATTCCCTCAGGGCTTCATTTAACACAAAACCCTGTCTGGCATGCTATTGATTCTAAACTAAAGGTTCTAGCCTCCTCTGCCGGTAGTAGGGAGCATGGTTCGGCTCTGTGGGTCTCTATGGAGGTAGGGCCTCCACCTTCTACTATACAGAGAAAAGAATCCTCTGATTTACTGCATTTTGATGAAACCACTATCCTTCCACTGGGGTAGGGGATGATCACATACCAGATATTGGACTACATTCGGATGGGGGTCACATGACCAAAGGGGACTTACCACAACCTGATGGACAATCTTCTGCTAAGGATCATACTCAGTCTAAATGGGCCCCTGACCAACCTAGTGGTCATCAGAGGAACAGAACTTACACTGGCCTATTTCATACTCCTCCGTAGCAGGCCAAGCGGAGAAATGCTGTGAGACTGAGGTATAGGGGTGGGCTTGACATATTTCCTGATTGTCTTTATGTTGGGAAGACATTGATATAGAACAGTTTACAGTTTTCACCATCTGAAATATATGCTCTCATCCATACCTCTGGTGATAGTAATTTTGATATTAGTTTTAAAATATCTGCAGGCCTTGAAACATTTTGGCATAGGTATCAGCAGGTCAGACATACTCCTTTATGGTCCCCTTTTATTGCTATTCCTCTTACAAAGCCTGCAATAAAGTTTATTATGGTTTTGTTCAAAAATGAAGGGGTTGCAATTACTGATATTATTAGATGGTTATCCTCTAAATGTACAGTTTCAGGACTGCCTGATCCTATTATAGATTCAGAACATTTTTGGACAGGTGGCTGGAAGTTACAAGTGAACTGCCTTTGGTGAATGGTTCTATCCAGCATTTGTCTAGTAGCTTTCATCTACGCAGGGACAGAGGCTTTATTTTTTACCCTGGATAACCTAAGTCCTATTTTCAATGCGGAGCTCAAACTCACCTGAGTAATGCTTGTGATAGGCTTAAATGCTCCCTGTGTTTGGACTCTGGTCATGTTAGTCTTAATTGCTCATGACCAGTTTATTGTAATTTGTGTGAGGATACTTCTAATTCCTATCGTGAGTGTCCTTGAGCCTCTCACAATAACCCAGAGATGCCGCATGCGAGTCAGGAACAGACTGTCTCTAAAGCCCAACAAAATGCTTGGACCAGGCCTCAATTTAGGCCTATTGTTACAGAGCATCTCTGTCCCTCTTCACAATCCCCCCATCTCCCACTACAACCTTAGCCTCTACTTTTCCTCAGATTAACCCGCTTGGGTCTCATTTACTTGCTGACCCTGCTCCTGACGAGGAAAGGGTGATACCTCCTTCTGATCTCACTGTCCCCTTGGACAGTGTTTTACAGTCTGCTCAGGATAGTGTTCCTAGCACTTCCACCCAGTCATGTGACTCTAAAGATGTCATGCCTCCTCCTGAGTATCCTGACTGGGTTCAAGTGGGTGCTCGCAGGCAAGCAAGAAGTTCTACTTCTAAAGGAATCCCCTCTTCTCAAGGAATTCTGGTTCCTGATTTTCTTACTAGAAACAAATTTTCTGCTTTACACAAACGTAAACAGGCAACAGAGAATGAGGATGATTCTAATGCCTCCTCTGTGGCCTCCTCTCAGCTAGAAATGTTAACTGATACTGATTAGCTCTCCGGTGATTCCAAAACTTCCAGGAAAAAGAGATGTAAAATGAAATCACCGGGGAAAGGGAGAGGAAAAAAGAGGTCCTGATTTTTTTCAGTTAAATGGGGGAGGAATTAAATTTTGGCAGGTTAAATGCCAATAGCCTGAAAAATCCTAAAAGAAGATGAGCTATTTTTTCTTTGCTTACTTCCAGTAAACTTCATATTGTTTTTCTACAAGACACCACACTTCACTGTCTTAGACAGTCCAGTCAGGCTTCTCATGATTGGAGGGGTGGTCTGTCTTTTTGGTCTCTTTCAGAAGATGTATGTGCTGGAGTAGGCATCCTTTTTAATGATATAGAGGTCCGAGTTATTAAACTTATTGACCTGATACAAGGTTGGGTGCTCATTTTGGATGTTATCATTCAAACCCAAGAGTGGAGATTGATTAATATTTATATTCCTCAGATTAAAACTCAAAGAATAGCCACCCTTAAAGCTATTCAGCCCTTTCTTCATTCATCCAAATCTATAGTTTTTTGGGGGGACTTTAATTGTATTTTAGCTCTCTCTGATAAAACTGGGGTGACTGAAAAGTTATATAATGATTCTAATTTTCTTAATTCACTTTATACTAAAGCAAACTTAATAGATGAGGCCCTATTTGGATCACAGCCTCTTGCACATACATTTCATTGTGGGAGACTTTCCACCAGGATTGATTATTTTTTTATTTCTAACTGGCTGCCAGGTGTTCAGTACACAGTTATTCCTTGCGAGACATCTGACCATTGTCTGATTGTTTTATCTTTGGGATGTCCACTTAACAAACCTGATTCTCATAGTTTTTGGAAAATGAATATTTCTGTTTTGGATGAGGAACATGGATGGCATGAATTGCATACAGTTCTCCAGGATAAACTGTCTGTGTTTGAATTATTTGATAATCCTGCTTTTTGGTGGCAGGAAACCAAAATGAAAATTAGAAATTTTTGTGTGTGGTTTCCTAAATCTTTTTCTTCTGGATGCTATATTACGTATTTGAATAGTCAATGTCACTTACAGAAATTGCTTTCTTGGCAAACAGAATTTCGTCTAGATTACTCTGCACAGATTCAGCAATTGAAAGCAGAAATGTGTACCTATCAATATGATAGGACCACCTCCCTTTTTCTAGAACAAAAGTATGGTAGGAAAGAATCAGCTAAAGTTATTAACCCTTTTGATAGTAGTAATCAGCAGATTCATACTAGATATATGCCCTCATTAGTGTCTCAAGGCGGATCTAGGATCTCTGGTATTGCAGGAATTATGCAGTTAGTTTTTCATCATACACAAACTTTATATGGCCAGGAATTTCAGCCTGATGATTGGGACGTCTTCCTTGGCTCTATAAACATCCCTCAGATATCTCTTGAATGTTCTAAACATTTAGTTCGACCCATCACCATAGATGAAGTTGATCTTACCATTAGTCAGTTGAAAAATACTGTAACCCCAGGTCCAGTTAGAATTCCTAATGAATTCTATAAAAAAGCAAAATCATTGCTTTTACCCTACTTAACTGCAATATTTAATGTTATTGTTCAAGAGATATTGCCGATACCAATGGCTTTTGCAGATAGTAACTTAATCTATTTATATAAAAGTAAAGATAAAGAAAATTTAGATAATTGGTGACCCATTAGTCTATTGAATTCTGATCGGAAAATACTGTGTAAGATTATTAATAGTAGACTTTCCAACATAGCTCGAAATTTTATTTTTCATACGCAAACATGTGCAGTTCCAAACAGATCTCTGTTAAATAATCTGAAGTTGATAAGGGAAGTGTTGGATGGGTTTGCTACGAAGGGATATGTGCTTAGTTTAGATCAGTCCAAAGCTTTTGACCGGGTTCCTCATAAATATCTTTTTGCAGTGTTGGAAAGGTATGGTATTCCACAGGAGTTTGTCTTCTGGATTAAAAACCTGTACAATCATGCCTCCATGACTCCAGTAGTGAATGGTTTAAAGGGCTCTCACATTTGAATTAAAAGAGGGGTATGCCAGGGTTGTCCCTTAAGCCCTCTTTTGTATGTTTTTTCCATAGATCCCCTCCTTAGGAGACTGAATACTGATTTTACCATCAGACATATTTCTGATAATTCTTCCCTAGATTTTCCTAGTGCTATGGCTTATGCTGATGATATCTGTATACTGGTAGCAGATCATGAATCAGTGTTACATGCTATTGAGATTGTTCATTCTTTCTCTTTAATTTCTGGGTCAGTTTTGAACACCCAGGAAAGTATTGGTACAACTGTGAAGATTCCCTTACATGATGAACAGGATGAGATTGGTGGGATAAATATTAGGTCTGATCATATTCAGATTCTGAGCCTTTCTTTTGGTGATCCCTTAGCAGCAGAATGTAATTGGATCAACTGACTTTCCATTGCTGAAGACAAAATTAAGAAATGGAAATCTTTTCCTATGTCTTGGAAAAAACGTATTCACATGTTGAAATCTTTCATTATTCCCATCTTTTTGCTGGTGAGTTTTGTTTTTCCCCTCCCGATTCATTTAGAAGCATGCCTGTATAATTTATGTTTTCAACTTTTATGGGGTAGTCGTTTGAACCCTGTTAAATGATCAGTTACCTACTGGCCTGTAAAACAAGGGGGTTTGAATATGGTGAATCCTGTTTTATTTTTATTTTCCATATTTGTGCACTCTAATGTTTACCCTAGTTTGGCTGGTCATCATGAAGCTTGGGTAGAGTTTTGCTTCTAGATCTAAATATTTTATAGGTAAGTGGAAAGCACCAACATGGAAACCCTTCACTTAAATCCCACAAGAGACTTCTGGGTATATCTTTGAGGTACAGTATATAAAAAAATAAGACAATGGAATGTATCCAGCCGTCTGCCAGGCTTACACAATTGAAAACTCCTCTATTCTTCCATTTTAGCTCAGAATTTTCTGTCAGAATCTTGCTTTAATTTGCTAGTAGAGATCCATTACTTGACAAAACAGTTATTGGATGGTAGAATTCCACTGAAAATGTGGGACACTTTATGGCTGTGTTGTCACAATAAACTGAATGTTAAGGGGAACCAAGCACATAAAAAACTAGAAGAAAGGTTCTGTATTAGAGACTCCTGTATTTGTAAAGTAGAAACTATGGCACATTTGGTTTTTGATTGTCCTTGTATTGCACCATTATGTACTCAGTTGGCTCATGAGTGGTCCTTACCTGTGTTAGCCACTATGACTTACACTGATCTGGTGTATGGGAAATTTGGGTCTGACTGTGGGATTTTCTATCCTGGTACTCTTAGAGCCCTTTTTGCCATTTTTAAATGGTGCATCTGGCAAAGCAGATGCCTTTTTGTGCTTCAACAAAAACATACCTCATTGACTGGTTTAATATGCCTTATTACCAAAGAAATTTCACATTTATATGCCTCTAAAAAATGGACTTTGCCTACAGCTTTGGTTGCATATTGGTGGAGGGCACTTCCTTTGATTCTTTTTGAAGGAGTTACTTGAATTGTGGTGCTGTAACTGCTTTTATTTTTCATTTTTTACATTTGATTTTTCTCTTTTAGAACACTGTGCATTATACTTCTATTTTGGTATGTTATTTTTTTCTTTGTTTTTTTTTTCAGTTTTAGGAACTACTGTATAGGTTTGCTGTATTGATTTGCTCTTTGTAGATTTTGTTTTGTCATATTATTTTCAATAAAAAATTCCCCTACTCTTGCTGCAGAGGGTGCTGTTTCTCTGTGTGAGTGAGAGTGTGTGTTTCAGAACTGAGGTTGGGAGTGATGGAGCAGGTGACTGAGAGAATGAGCTCAGCGATTCATCGGGGGAGAAGCAAGGGCCGGTTGGGATGCACCTTCTCAGTGGCCAGCACATCGTCCCTCATGTCTCCCCACAAAGGTCGGTTGAGCCTGCTGCAAATGGCACCACAGTGGGGGACTGTAACATGGCTACCCCTCCCAACCAGAAAGCTGGAACCAGGGTCTGATTAAATGCTTTTTTAGAAAAGAAGACATTGTCTGGTGTCCCTCTTTACAGGTTAGTGTGTGCAGGGAACTTTTTTGATATCCTAATGTAGAATGCTGGGGGGGACTCACAGTACTGGTGAGAACCCCAATACTAATGGGCTCAGAATTCCTTCTCAGCCTACTTATGCTAGTTTATTAAGAAAACCAATCGAACTTGCTAAAAGGTGAAATGACGTATGACTGCATTTTCTGGGCAGGCAAGAAGATATGCCTGATAGGTTCTATGTAGGGAAGATGTTACTGAAACAATTGATGGGTTTTTACCTGGCAGAAGTCTTTGCCCTTATTCATACCCCAGGAGAAAGCCCGTATGATGCAAGCTTTCATACCTCTGCTATTCTGGACAGGTTTTGGATTAAATATAGTACTTTAAAACTATTTCAGCTTGGGCTGGCTTTCAGGCCATACCTTTGACCAAGAAGACCTTCAAAGTCATTGCTGTAATGATGGGGTGAACATTGCTGACATTATTTATTGGTTGGAGAAAAAGTGTAAACTACAAGGGAATCCTGAACCAATACTGGACACTGAAGGCTTTTGGAATGGGGGATGCAGTATTAAAATCAATCTATTTTAGGATGATTCTGGTTTACAACATTCACGGAATTGTTTTTATTTGGGGAGGGATAAGGTTTTATTTTTTACCTTGGCCAGCCACACCATTGTTATAAATGTGGATCAACTAGGCATTTAATCAGAACATGTGATGTAGTCAAGTGTGCACAGTGTGGGGAGGTAGGTAATTTTACCTCCCATTATAGAAATGCAGCTAAATGTAGCCTTTGTGAGGAAGCACACTCCTTCACAGACTGCCCATGGGCAGCATACAGTACCTCCAATGCTGATTTTGTGATGCAAGATTTTTACATTAGTACTGCTCAAAGGGCAAATAGACAAGTCCCCCCCAGGACCCCCCCCCACATCTAGTCATATGAACCCACCACCTGTGGAGCCAGCTGTAATCCCTCTGGGGCCAACACATTCTGCAACCATAGTTCCTCCTGTCCCTGCATCAGTGGATGCCCATACACCTCCTACTCCAGTGGTATCCTCTGAGGAAGCTACCTCAAGTTCAACATCCATGTTACCCCCCCCCGGGTTATGGAAGACCCCTATCAGATTGTCATCAGAAAGGGAGGCAGAAAGAAGACTATCCCTGCTCCACACTTACCACAGGCTACCCCTGTTCAGAAATATAATCAATACACTGTCCTGGTAGAAGATGACATAGAAAGGAGACAGAATCAGATTCAGCCTCTACACATTCCTCCCAGGTGGATGGGAGCTCAGACAGGGAACTCCCTATGGAGTCAGGGTTAGAGTGCTTAGAAAGTGCATGGATACTAGGGTGGCTTATATTAAGGAAAAACCCTGACATCTTTAATAAATGAACGCTTCTTTATATAATTTGGCTGTTGCCTCATTAAATGTCAGTAGCATTAAAACAGAAAGGAAATGTGCCCTTGCATATGCACATGTTCGAACACTCTACTTTTAATATTATATACTTTCAGGATAGAAGATTACATACTAACACTGAAATTCTTGAGGCCAGCCAAGCTTGGGTATGAGGTAATGCCTATTGGTCCAGCGGCACAGAGATGTGCAGTGGGGTTGGGATCTGCATCAATAACCAGACTGCAAAGGTGGTTCATGAAGTTAATATTGTCACAGGATGTACTTTATTGTTGGATGTTTCTATTGCAAATATGGATTTCAGGTGTATTAATGTATATGCAGCACAAACTAAGGCCACGAGGCTACACTTATTTCAAATGTTATTACCTTATTTGTTTACTTCACGTTTCATTCTGTTGGGCAGGGATTTTAATTGTAGTTGCTATAGAAAAGACAGGGGTTCAAAGACATCCAACATTTTTTGTGTTGTCCTCTGTTTAAATAATCTTCTGACACAGACAGGTCTGAAAGATGCCTTTGAGTTGGGACAAAGAGTTCCCCCCAAAACATTCTTCTGGGGTACAATAGCAACTAGAATTGATTACTGGTTTATATCTGAAACTTTGGAGATAAAAACTGTCACAGTTCATCCAGTGACTTCTTCAGATCATGCACTCATCTCTGTAGAAATAGCAAACTTTGATAAGATGGGATGAGGTCCTGGGTACTGGTGCATGAATATGAGCATCTTGGCAGACCCCTCAGTTGAACAAGATTTTAAGGACCTCTTAATAGCTGAACAGTCGGTGTTTTTCCTGTATGACTCCCTTGGAGTGGTGGGAAGACACAAAAATATACATAAAACAATATTTTAAGAAAATCAGAAAATCAAAAGGGAAAATTAAAACAGATTTATTCAAACAATATAGAACTGATTTAAGTATACTTCTATCTTTACACGAAAGTTCCAATGTAGATCTGTCACACAAAATTATGGAACATAAGCAAAAGATGTCAGATTACAAAATGACAGGATGAAATCTCTTGAACTAGAGCAAAAATTCGGTACCCAGGGTAAACAGGATTTTGTAAACCCCTTCCAATTTTACCAAAAACAAAACCATCAGAAACTGATATCTTCTCTCACGTCTGAGGCAGGTACCCAACTTACGAATAAAACAGATATTTTAACTGAAATATAGCATCACATAACAAAGATATTTTCTGACCGTCCAACTTGTCCAGCAGCTAGGACTGCATGGTTGTCTTCATGCCAGTTACCCATTATCTCCAGTGAGCATCAATCAGCTTTGACTCAGCCAATCACCTTTTTGGAATTACAAGGGGTGGCGGCTGCTTTGAAATTGGGATCTGCCCCAGGTAAGGATGGAATTCCATATGAACTGCATAAATACATTCTATTTCATCTGGCTGATGAAATAGTGGCAGTATTTAATGCCATGTTATCTTCAGAATATATCTCTGATAACATGTGAGTGGGCCTCATGGTATTACTCTACAAGTTGAGTGATGGGACCTTGTTAAATAATTGGCATCCTATAACATTATTGAATGTAGATCTCAAAATATTTACAAAAATTCTTAGTAATAGGCTAGCCCTGGCAACAGCTTCCTTTCTACATCTGGCCCAGACTTGTGCCATCCCAGGGAGGATCATACAGGATAATCTTATACTTATCAGAGAAATATTACACAAAGGCCAGGAGGGTGGACTCTCTGGTTTCCTGGTATCATTGGGCCAGACAAACACCTTTGATTTTGTATCACATAGCTATTTATGGGAAAGTCTGCTTGCTTATGGAGTTCCAGTACAATTCATGCATTGGATACAGGCATGTTATTATAAGGCTACTGTAATTCCATATCGCAATGGATGGTTGGGGACAGAATGCACGATTGCCAGGGGTATTTGACAAGGCAGCCCATTGAGTCCTTTACTCTGTGTTGTAACCCTGGATCACCTATTAAGGAAAATTAATTCATCTTCTTCTATTTGTGGATTTTCTTTTTATAGTACAGATACAGAAATTTGTATATTTGCTTATGCGAATGATATATGTCTTCTTTTAGCAGATGCAGAGTCCTGCCACCAGGCAGGGGCCTTACTTGCTAAATTTACAGAAACTATGGGTGCACAAGTTAATTATGGGAAAAGCAAATTCCTACTAATTGATCACACAGGCTACACCACTGATACCATTTTACATGTTCCTATAGTTAAAGAACCCTGTATGATTTCAGGTATTCTGTTCAGAGAGGCTGATATGACCTTATAAACTGGTAACTACTGTTAGATATTGCTCAAGAAAAAGTGAAACTCTGGAATAGATGGTGGATGTCAAAGCTCAAAAGAGTTTATATGGTTAAAACCTACTTGCTTGCATCCTTGCTACATCTTAACAGCATCTTTCTTCTCCATAAACAATTGGAAACCAGAATGTACACTTGTTTTTTTAAATGTATTTGGGGTAGCTGTCTGACCCCCATTAGGAGGGGGATTTTACTTTTGGACAAATCACAAGGTGGCTTTAAAATGGTTAACCCCATCCCCTTTTTTCCTTATGTATCTAACTTTTAATCTCAAACCTCTCCTGCTTATTAACGATAAGCTTTGTATCCCATGGGTAATGAATTATTTAGAACCCTTCTTGCAGGTATGACCTTACATGGTTCTCTTTATAGGCAACGGTCACTTGTGGGGTTACTGGTCCATTTTTTAAATTGTTTTGGAAAACTAAAACTTTGGATGCTGTCTAAGCACCAAGTTATGACCCTTCCTAGGAAAACCATATACGAATATATCATGTTGAAATGGTTTACAGACAGCCCTCTTTTTCAGATATGCCTCAACATGAAAAAACACTGATTGGACAGATGCTTAAATCACCCAGGATTCCAAAACAAATGTGGGATGTGATATGGCTTTCCCTACATGGTAAATTAAACGTGAAGGGAAACCTCAAGCACAAAGGGATGGAGGAGAGGTATTGCTCCAGGTCTTCTTGTATATTACAAGTTGAAACAAAGTAGCATCTATGTTTTGACTGCCCATATATCAAAGAATTTTGGAAGGTTTTGATACTAAATTGGCCATCATCCCCATTCTCCAGCATTTCCCTAAACATTTTGTGACTAGGAATATTACCGCCAGCATGGTCTAGGTATGAGAAACACACTATTTAGGTGATTCTGGTGTGTTGTAAATTATATATCTGGCATGGAAGATGCCATTTGACTTTGCAACAGATGGTAATTTCTGAAACTGTTATTTTACATGGCAGAGAACGTTATTATGAAAATTTAACTTCAGGAAGTTTCCTTATTTTCTACCCAGGTACAGCATCAGGGGTGTGGAGCAATCTCCTGGATTCCTTAAAAAACAAAAAATTGGGGCTCACCACCTGGAAGAAGCAACAGCTGTCTGTGTCTTGGAAAACAGTGAATGCCCTTAAATTTGTTTAAATACATGGGTACTGGTAGGTACTCAAGAGCTTTGCCTTTTATTTTTCCCAGGATGTTGCTGAGGTTTTTGATTCCCTTTACCCACATGATGATGGCTTTATGGGATTTTATTTTCTTTAACAGAAAATTCTAGGAATAGATCTACCACTCCTTCATTAAAAAAAAAAATGATTTCTTCTACCCTTTGAGGTAGGAAAATATAGGGTAACAAACATTTTGTAATATTTGTCTCCTTTCAGGGTTAGATCTTATTTTTATATGAATACAAGATTTCCAGAGGGAATATGTATGTATATGCCCTCAATAGTTCTAATGTTGTTACTATTTGGTATTTCCCTTTTAAAAAGACTTATTCGGGGGTCATATAAACTGTACGAATTTATACATATCTCTTTAATAAAAAGGCTTATGTTTTTCTGTGAATATACTTGGAATATGATTGAATATTTTCTCGATGGGGAGGTTGTGTTTTAATACCTGCCTGTTTAAGTTTATATGTCTTATTTAGAACTGTGCTATAGAGGGTAGGACTGAAATACTTAATTCTACTTAATTTACTTTAATGTTTTTTCTTTTGTTTCAATGTTTGACTTCCACAGCACTTTTGTATAGCACTTTTACAGTAGGGGACAGTATTTATTCATACTTATTTATTTATGTTTTTGTGTTCTTTTTTATGAATAGAATGTGTTATACTAAGTAATTTCAAAAACACAATAGGACATATGATGAAATACTTAATTTACTTTCTTAGGACTTTGATTTGTTTATTTCTTTTTATGTGCCTTTAAACATGTATTGTAATATTATTTTGAAGATATAATAAAAAATCCCCATACTTTTATGATACCCATCATGTGATCTTTACCTTCTACCTGTATAGCCACAAGAAATGGGCAGAAAGGAACTTGTTTTAATGCCTCATCAGAAATATGACACATCAACAATGTAACATCCTCTGAAACTGCAGTATAGTGTCAGTACTGGATATTAGTTCAAGTTCCTGCTGTGGGACGAGAAACTACGATGTTCTGATACTTCACCCCATTCAGTGATTATGCAACCTGCTTAGCTACTGACTGGCTCAGTGCCATTGAGTGGCCAGTGATCAAATTCTGCCAAGTGCACATGAATGCCTTTGAGGCTTTCAGTCTTAAACAGACCTTGTTCTTGTCTGTATATCTGAAACACAGTAAGGAGACTAGAGATATCTCAAACTATGTTGGACAAATCCCTAAAGATTAAATTTTACATAAAGGTACAGGGCATATGAGAGGAGGGGCTACTATCACAGAAGGTGTGAGACGGAGATCAGGAAGTAACTAGGAAACTAAGCTACAGTAAATTATATTAGGAGACATGGTCTGGTGAATTTTTGCCTTGTTTCTAGTTGGAAAATGAAGCTAGCTGTTTAATGAAGACATACAGTAGTAGCCATAGACACTGCCAGCTATTTTGCAAAATTTCTAAAGAGTTATTCTCTGCTGCCCCTACTGTGGAAATGCAGAAAGCAGGAGATTTCTCTAGAAATATCACTGAAATTTCTGGAAATAGCTGGTAATGTCTGTGGCTACTACTGTACTTTGTTTCCAGAAATGTTGCTCAGCATAATTTAGGGGGTTTTCATCTGGGGCCCTAATTTCAAAAAGGGGTTCTCCTACCCTGTGCCTATGGTTAACATCTTTTGAAAATAGAATCCCTGTTCTTTAAATATTATAATCAGTTTTTTGCACACAGATATGTCTTAGTACTGCAACCATTTCATGATCTTCGTTGTACCTGTCTTGTGCCCCAGGTGACCTAGCTGCCTCAGGTACACTAAGCCAGTGATTGGCTGAGATTAATGAATGCATGTTTGCAAACTGGTTATGTCTCAACCCCAGCAAGACAAAGGTTATGGTGATTGAGTTGGGTCATAGGGGTGTTTCCACTGATGAGAGGATGCTTGTCCCAGTGGTTGATGGACACCCCCTGTTTGTGGTCAGTGTAGTTAGGAACCTTGGTGTTTTCCTTGATGACTGATACCCTCGAACAACACGTGTCATTGGTTGTTAGGTCCGCCTTTTTCCATCTCTGAAATATCACCAGGATCAGGGCTTTCCTGATACGTACTGATCTGGCTATGGTCATCCATGCCTTTGTTACCAGCAGGCTGGATGACTGCAGTACTCTTTACCTAGGCCTACCTAGACGATTGACGTGATGACTGCAGCTAGTGCAGAATGTTGTGGTCAAGATGTTGACAGGTGCCTCTATGGGGGATCATGTCACTCCTGTTCTGCGTGCTGTGCACTGGCTGCCTGTGAGTTTGCACATCGCTTTCAAGATATGCTTGTTAACTTACAAGGCCCTACGTGGTTTGGGACCTGACTACCTAAAGAGCTCCTGGTTCTGTATTGACCCATCTACCCCCCACACTCCACCGATGCTGGCCTGCTTGTTATACCTTTTTCTCACTTGAAGCAATCTGCTAAAAGAGCATTTGGTAAAACACCACCCTCTATATGGAATTCTCTTCCACTCTACATTTGCTCAGACAGCTTGTTGGAGGTCTTTGAAGCCTCTTTAAAAACATTTTTATTTGAAAAAGCTTTTAAATTTATTTGAATATATTGGTTTTAGCTGTGGGATGTTTTATTGTGAAGTGCTCTGAGCCCCTGGATAGGAAGCTATATCAATAAAATTGTCCTTGCCTTCTGCAACCTATGCAGTGGCCTAGTGAAGTTCATTTAAAGGAGGTGAGCCAAATATATTTTCTAGTTAAACTGTAGAATAGAAACTCCAAAACAAGTCTATAATGGAAGCAGTCCTATGAGAAACCCTTCATTTGACCCTCAAATACATTTCTTAATTGCAATTCATTTATTGTAATTGGAAAAAACTGATCTGCTGTTCTTATCTTAATTATTCATATTGTAAGTTAGCTTTATATAATTATTGTCCTGTTCCCAGGTGTGACAGGCATTCATTAATGGAATGTTCATGTGAGATACTAAGTGAAAAGCATTCATAATTTCATTTTGGCTGACATACAGTTTTGATCTACTCTTAGCCCAATTTCACTAGTGACTGTGTTCAAAAGATGATGCCATTCTTCAGAAGCTCCCCCATTTCCTGCTATTTTAATGTGGCTGGCGAATGCCTACTTGTATTTGGTGCCAGCATTAACTGATGAAAAAATTATGTCTTTACAACACAAGGAGGAGATCCTATGAGGCAATCTAAATGCAAAATTGGTGTCTGATTTTTAAGGGTTTTATATACTTCAGACTATACCTTTCATGGAATTAATGTACATTCAAGTCATATCATGCTCACACACCATGGATTCTATGAAAATTTGAAATGAATTCTAATGCCATTGCACCCGGACTGTGCATTACATCATTAAGGCATGCACAGAATGCATCACCCCAATTTTACATTCGGTTTACTACAAATAGAAACACAGAAACCATTTTTTTAAATGCAGTGTTTATTAAAGTGGAGAATTAGGACAGAAAATAGGTTATGTCCTTTTTAAGAAGATACATTGGTTCCATGTCATAACAGCAACCGCGGAAAGGCGATCACCATTAGGGTAGGTGTACATTTGACAAAAATCAGTTTTGGTGATGTACACCCCTGACGCACTACAAAAGGGTGCCAGGGACTTAGGATTTTCTTCTTTATGTGGGGGACTGCGCCCTCCCGCACTCCCCTTACCAAATGATTCTCAGCTCCAGAGGAGTGCATGTCAGGAGGGTGCAAAAACCCTAAAAATAAAATTGGGGCTGGGCACAACAAAATGTACATGCACCTGGACCCAATCCCAGCATCCTCAGAACCCCAGCCCTCCATCCATCCACCACACCATGGGGCCAGCTCAGCAGCTCACCATGGCACCTCACCTCACAAACCCTCACTCCCCTTCTGCCCCTCACTCAGTGTGCTCTCCCCCTATGCATGTGTACATTTAGTGACATGCTGTCACTATTTGTGAGAACCCCCCCATCTGGTCACCCTTCTTGGTTGGTAGCCCTGTCCGCATGCACCACAATTGAGACACCCTTTTTGAAAGCATCCAATTGCAGTCACCTATGTCACAGGCTGCCGATACATTCTATACTTTCCTCTTTGGGAGCAGGTGGGAAATAATAATCCTTGGGGAAACTTTCAATTATATATACTATAGTTCTTAAAATTCTGATAGCATAAGTGTGGTGTGCTTATATTCCTAATGTAGTAATGATGACCTGTGCCTTTAGGCTTCTTGACGATTCTGCAGTTAGACTGCAAGTCATTTAAATTCTTTCAAGGTGATTTGCATACACTTTCCAAAATGCTTTGCTTTACTAGGGTATGTGCAGGTTTTTGATTTATCTGAAACTGAGCCTCATTGCCATTGCCCTTCCTAGGTATCCCTTGTCTCAGTGTTTTGTGCGGAGGTTCTTTATCTTTTAGATTGCTTTCTGATATTGGGCTCACCATGACCAAAAACCATAAGCTCATGATCACGCTTGTTCCCCATTCCTTTGAGTTGAGATGCAGATGAGGCACACTGATGAGTCCCAAGAAACATAGAAATATAGACATTGTCAGCCGAAAAGACTAGGCATCCATACAGTCTAACTTATGTTTTTACTGTAGCATATCCTGTGAGCTGTCTAGATGACGTTTACATACTCATCTCCCTCCTACTCTGTCAAAGCCATGCATTAACCCTGTTATGATTTTTGCACATAATGGGCCCGATATTCTATGGTTGACACAGGGCTTGCATCAAGCCTTATGTCAACCCCATTGTTTGGTGCAGCTGTGCCAAACTTCTTTGCTGAAACTGCACCCAATTTTAGTACATTGGGTGTGGGTGCAACAGTTTTACCACTTTACGGCAGCTTGCACCAAAGATGTGGAGCAAGCCCAGTAAAAAGGGCGCTTCAAATGGGGCAAGTTAGACTGGGGGAAGCTGGTCTAACTTATGGCATTTGGTGCAATGGGCTGAAAATACTGATTGGCGCCAAGAGAATGCTGCCTAATTTCCAGGAGGTATGCAATAAGAGTAGATCAAGGATTTGAAACAAAACAAGATTAAGTATACTTAGAGCATTAACATGCATTTCAGTTCTATTAAGAAGAGAAGTATATGCAACAGCAAACAAAATCAATTATTTTTTGTGAAGGTAAGTCCACATAAAATGTGGGTTTTCAGCTACACATAATATGATGCAAAAAGATCTGACAGTGTCCCTTTAAGCACTACCCTCTGCTGTCTCACCCTAGCCAACTTCCCACCCATTTAACCAGGTATTTCACTGCTCTCAGGTCCTCTTCTTCATTTGAACATATGAAATGCTAGCAGAAGAAGGTCCAGATGGTTCATCAAGTGATATACTGAGTAGTTAGACAGAAGGAGGCTATTTTGCCCATTAAGCCTGTCTCCTGGGGGCGCTAATGAGCAGCTAGCAGGATAGACATGCCTGAAAGCTGCTCCAAGCTAACAGTCAGTAAAAGTAATAATTGAACCCCTTAAAATTGATTTCTGCACACAACAACTGATATAAATACCTGCAGAAAGGTGCCATGGAGGAATATCTGATGCCAAATCCAGGAAAGAGCCAATGCCTGGCAGATAAAGCAGGGAAGAAGTCGGTGGCCACCACAGTGGGTGAAAGCACAGGCATAATTTCACTCTCAGTGGCTGAAATGAGCATGTTAGGCCCCGAAGTGACCAGGCACTGGAACCCAGGCTTCTGAAGCTTGAAAGTAAAATCGACCTCAAACTGCAGGAGGTCCTGGAGCAACAAACCTTACACACTAATAGAATCATGGAGGCAGAGGACTGTATATCCAGGCTAGAGGATGAGACTATGGAGGTCCCTGGTCAAGTAGCATCCTTATAAAAGAAGTTGAAAGAACTAAACTAGGCATTCGACTATCAAGAAAACTACTACAGGCACCTCAATTTGAGCCTCAGGGGTCTCCCAGAAGGTGCGGAAAAAGAAGATGTGTTGGGGTTTTGTGCTAAGACTCTCCCCGAGCTGCTGGGGCTACATCCACAAAATGGGCACTTCAAGCTTGAAAGGGCCCACAGGGCAGTGATGCCTCAACCCCCAGGAGATCAACCCCTGAGACAGGTGGTGATGAGGTTTCATGCATTTCAGGACAGGGAGATGATTTTAAAAGCATATTGTAAGAGGGATTTTTGAGTTTGAAGGCACCAGATTGTATTTCTCTCAAGATTACTCCACTCAGCTCCTTAAAAAGAGCAAGATGCTCAATCCCCTCATGGCCCAGCTTAGAAACCTGAAAGTAGAGAACTTTCTGATCTATCCAGCAATCCTCAAGATCCGACATGAAGGGGCACCATACTCCTTCTGAGAGCTTGCTAAGGCAGGGCAATTTGTCAAGGGTTTACAGAAGAAGCTGTCCAAGTGAAGGAGCTTACTCAAGTAGAATCACAAAGTTGTTTTTCAAACTGTTGGCACACACTCTGACCTGCCTGCTGTATTTTTTTATTCCCCTTCTGAGATGCTTTATTTTAATGATGATGGCCTGACATGCCTATTCCCACCCTAAATTATGCTTATGGAGGTTCCCACCAAAGGGTGTGAATGACTGCAGCAGCTGTTTTGGCAATATTTGGAACTTTAGAGCTGCCACAATGGACAGGCAGGTAATCGATGGGCCCTACAAAGATTTAACTATCAAGGGACTGGTGACATGATCTGCAGGCTCTGAATGTTGCTCTGTGGATTCGTACAGGTCCGGGCAAGGTGCCTGAAGGATTTGGCTGATTTGGATGTACGATGGGGGCGGGGGGAAGGGCTTAGCAGGTGCGTTTATGGGGCAGCCTGCTTTCCTCCTTATGCTGTTTGGAGCTACTAATCCCTGCGGACATGCAGGCCTCATGGAGAGACTAACAGTTGTTGCTGGTGGGGAAAAGGTTGGATGGGGGGAGGGTATGTAGGGCTGTGGCAAACAAGGGGAATGTTTTTATGTGTTTCTAGCAAACTCAGAGGGATGCCCCAGTGGTCAGTACTGTACCTAATTATGTTTACTGTACCATCTTTGATAGGGGATATGAGAGGCGGAGTTGCTTAATTTTGAAATGATGGTATTTCAGGCATTCATGTATGTAGCGCATCTTGAAATGGTTAAAATGGTCTGCTACATGCGTGTGTGTGGGCTACTGTTGTTGTGCAGGGAGGGTTCTTTAATCTTTTCAGATGGTAAATCTTTGCACAGGCCCTCGCTGGAGCGACAGGGCATATATATCACTAGAGGGATAACCGACACTCATGCTAGGGCAGCAATTGTGTCAATGTTAAGGGAGGGGGAGATTTTGCAGGGTAAAAATGAGAAGGAGGCATGTTTTAAGGATGTTATGGTTGGGGGAGGGGGAAGGAGGTTGGGGAAGGGAGATTGGAGGATGTTGTTAATAATGTTTGGGAAGGAAGGAAGGCGAGGGGAAGGGGGACTGGGGATATTGTTAATGTGTATTCAATGTATATAGGTTGCTGTTATGTATTGTGTGATACATTCTGAACTGTGAACAGCTTTTTACAGAGTCCAGAAAACTGAATACATGGTCATTCTAAGGCTGTCCAGGTACACTTGATGAGAAAGGTGAATTTAGGGGAACGAGGGGAGAAAGGTTATGGCTAATACGCAAGAATTGACAGTGGTCTCCTGGAACATCACGAGGGTTACTAACCCGGTCAAATGTATAACACTTCTGACAGCACTTAAAAGAAGGGGAGCACAGGTAGCACTACTTCAGGAGACCCACTTGTAGGACCCAGAGCATGCTAAGCTTCCACTTGGTTGGGTTGGTAAATGCTTTGCAGCCTCGTACTCTTCTCATGAAAGAGGAGTCGCTATTCTTCGAGTAAGCATCTGCCAATGGATATCATGAGGGTGGTGAAAGATCACTGGGAAGGTCGGTATATTTTTGTAGTGGGACAGTTATACTGGGAACCAGTTACATTTGGCAGTGTCTAAGTCCAAGCTGTATATGACCCTAAGTTTTTCCCTGAACTCCTGGATCTCCTAACTAGGGAACAGCTCCCAGGGCTAATTATGGGTGGAGACCTGGACAGTACAATGGACCCAGTGCTGGATCATTCTGAAAGTAAGGGCAGGATGACAGAGGTATTGGGTCAGTGGCAAGTGGTCATGACGATATGGATCTGGTTGATGGCTGGAGGATGGAGAACCCGGGGGCTAGAGAATACACATTTTTTTCTAATCCTCATGGGACATGGACTCAGATTAATTATATTTTCATGCCACAGAGATGGAACGATAGAGTGGTAGATATAGCCCATAGCCCCATCCATGCATCAGACCATGCCATGGTCATAGGGCTGATCCAGATGTGGGCAGTGCGGGACCTCCCACCCCAGTGGAAGTTTCCATTGTGCATGCTTTCAAATCAGGAGTTCATGGAATATTTGGTGAGTCAATGGCAACTGTATAGGGAAACCAATGGGGGAAGGGCCGAGGTTTCAAGAGCCACATATTGGGACGCAGGAAAAGCCTTTATGTGAGGTGTCATTATATCATTTATGGCTAGATTTAAGAGGGAGAAACACAAAAAAAGACAGGGGTTGAAGAGGCGACTAAAAGAGTTGGAAAAGAGGGTAGCTAGGGGAAAGCAGGGAGAAGAGGGGCAGCTCTTGACGGTTACCAGGGAGGCCCTGAATGCCTTGGTTAGAGGTGAAGCAAAGACATCCTGATTTTATTGCAAATGCCAAATGTTTGAATGGTCCAATAAACCAGGTCCTCTGTTGGTAAGACTTATGAAGGGCGGTAGATGCCCCACTCGAATAACAGGGATTAGAGATGGGGGGGGTGCAGTGCATAGGGAACCCAGAAAGATAAGAAACTCCTTTTGGGAATTTTATAAGCAGTTGTATAAGGCTGAATGTAAGGGTAAGGGACAATTGATAAAGGAATTTCTGGACAAGGTACAACTCCCTAGACTTTAGACTACCCAGACGGAACAGTTAAACTGACCAATCATGAAGGAGGAAGTTCTTAAAGATATAGGGAGAGTGCAACAGGGTAAGGTGAGTGGCCCTGACGGATTCCCTGTAGAATTCTATAAAACTCTAGAGGGGCAGATGGCGGAAGTGTTAAATGGGGTGTTTCAGGTGGAGGAGGGAGAGGAACACCCACATTTGCCCAATACCTGTTTTGATGCTGTGATTTGCTTAATTCCCATACCAGGAAAAGATGAGATGCATCTTACAGACCAATCTCTCTTTTGAATTGTTACCTTAAAATTTTGGCTAAAGTGCTGGCCACATGGTTGGAGGATTGCCTACCTGCGTTAGTTCACCCAGATCAAACTGGGTTCATAAAAGGGAGGTTTTCCTATCATAATATACAATGTTTGCTTAATGCAGTGTGGAGAGCAGGGCAATTGGAGGAAAAAACTTGTTATTTCTATGGATGCTGAAAAAGCATTTTGATAAGGTGGAGTGGGAGTACCTCTTTGAGGTGCTGACCCAGTTTGGTATGGGTGAATCAAACGTTCAATGGGTTCGAGCTATGTACAGTGTCAGGCCCCTAAAGCTCAGATTTTTGGTTAATGGGGTCACTGATTCTTTTGGTCTGGAGAGAGGTACAAGGCAGGGCTGTCCCCTATCCCCTCTGGTGTTCCCACTGGTGTTGAAGCTGTTGGCCATGGCAATTCAGCAGTGTCCAGGGATCCAGAGTATTGAGGGAGCCAGGGGATCCATGCATAAAATAACCCTTTATGCGGATGACATGCTTTTATTTGTTAAGCCCCTTCAGGTTTCTATGCCACCTCTATTGGAGTTAATAGATGCCTTTGTGGCTTTTTCTGGATATAAAATAAACCTTAGTAAATCAGAAATGCTGTGTTTTCCCAAAAGTGAAAAGGAGGACGAGCGGTGGGGTATCCAGAGAACAGCCCTGACTATTACTTATTTGGGTATTAAAGTGGGCAGGACAGTTGGAGCACTGTATGGATTAAATTATACACTCCTAATTAAAAAAAGTGGAGGTGGACCTGAGATGATGGATGCAGCTACCTATTTCATGGCTGGGCCGCATTAATTTCATTAAAATGAATATCCTCCCCAGGATATTACACCCCATCCAGGTGGGCCTTACTAAGGGGGATATACACCGGGTAGAGAAATCATTCACTGGGTTTATTTGGAGGGAAAAGCACCCAAGAACCCATCTTCAGAGACTAAAAGCTGAAATGACTAAATGAGGTCTTAACTTCCCATGTATCTTGAATTACTACTTGTCAATCCTGCAACACTATGTGGCAGACTGGGTACACCATCCTGCAGTGCCTGCAGTGACAAGCCGGGTTGATTTAGAGCAGTGGGGTCATCTCTCGGCATACTTACATAGCAAGGGTCTTAAGGCATATGCCACTAAAGGTGGAGGTAACCCACTAGTGAAGGCAGTGTTAGAGGCCTGGAGTCACCTCAGGAAATGAAGGGGGATTTATAAAGGGGAAACTCTGCTGTTACTTGGGGTGGGCAATCCTTTCTTCCTTCTGGGACTGGAGGACAAAGGATTTAAAGAGTGGGAGAATAAAGGAGTGCAGAGTGTAAGGAACTCATTAAGGAATGGTGACCTGTGTCCACTGGAGGACATTGTCCAAGGGTTGGGATTGCAGGGGCAACAAGTATTTCGATATCTTCAGCTTAGGCCATATATGTTGAAGATGGATAGGGGAAGGGGAGCAATCACAGGACTGGCTCCCAACAGAGACCCTGATATATTTAGTGCAGAAAGAACCCAGGGGATTTATCAGAAAGGCAGCAAATGTGAAGAAGCAGGACTACCCAGACCACACACAGAAAGTGAAACAATTGCGGGAGTGAGATATTGGTGGGGAAATCCCAGAGGGGAATTGGCAACTTTTGTTAGAAGGGCATATGGGTCTCCTGGTATGTAATAGGTTCAAATAAGCCTTCTATAAATTTCTGCACAGGCTGTACTACCCCCCGGTGACAGTCCATAGGGCCCACCCTTCTGTGTCTCCTTTATGTGGCCAATGTGGGAATGAAAGAAGGACGTATATGCACTGCTTTTGGTCATGCAGGGTACTCCAGACCTTCTGGGGAGAAGTGATCAGGGAAGTTAGTAATATGGCAGGATACCCCATCCAGGTAGATCCCATAGTAGGCCTGTTTGGAAAGAACATGGGAGAGGAGGGAGAATGGGACCCGCTACCATGATGGATTAGAGCGTTATTAATGCTGGTGAGGCACTGCATACAGAACACTTGGGTCAACTGTGCAGCTCCCAATACTCCAGGCTAATACTCCAGACACTGGCTTTGGAAAGATTGACCCTAATGATTAGAGGTAGGGTAGAAGCCTTTTATAGGGAATGGGCCCCCTTTCTACCATCGCTTAGTGTGTAAAAGGAGAACACCTTGCACATTGGGCTAGGCTGAGGAAATTGCATGGTGATCAGAGACCTGTTGCCCTCTGGATGCTACTAAATTCATGAACACATAGAATGAAAATAAAATTATATATGTATGAACTGGATTAGAAGGAAGTAGTTATGTTAATTTATAACTGATTGTAACTGTATTGTTGTATGGAATGCATCTGTCTGTCTGTTTGCTGTACTGTCTATGTTGTATATGTTGTTAAAAATGTTTTGAAATCAATAAAAAAGATTATGCAAAAAAAAGCCTGTCTCCTACATTTTTGTGAGTCCATCTGTCATCCTTTTGACTCATGATATACTTATCTAGCTGTTTTTTGAATTTAAGTAATGTACTTGATTCTACAATTTCCTTTGATATGGTGTTCCATAATCTACTCATCCTCTGTGTCAATGTACCCCTCCTACTGTTCCTGATATTTGTATCTAGTGTAATCTGTTGACTGTGATATGTAAGATTAATATCTTTGTGCTGGATTTCAATATGCCTATCTACACACAGTTTTGTACCCTTTAAAATGTCGTACATTTGTTGTAGATCATCTCTCATCTTCCTCTTTTTCAGTGTTAATGATCTGAGATGATTTAATCAATTTTCATAGGACATTGATCTCAGTCTTGGCATTATCCTTGTTGCCCTTCTCTCGACCCATTCAACCAAATTAACATCTTCCTTTCTGATGGATTCCATACTACGCACAATAATGTAGGTGTGGTTTACATACATCTTATATACTGTGAAAATACACTGTTCAAATTTGGATGTGAATGTTGGGCAGGATTTTCAAAAGCCTTAGATCACTGCAAGCCCCAGTGCACTGATGATATGGCATATGGGGCATGTGGCAATCCAATGGGATTTTCTATTGCTTCAAGTTAGACCAACTTTTCTGGTCTAACTTGTAGCAATCCAGTGGCCCATTTTTACAGAACTTGCACCAGATATTTGGCATGAGCTGCCGTAATTCATGGAAACTGTTGCAACTCTACCTGAGATTGTAAAATCATGTGCAGTTGTGGCAAAGGGTTTGGTACACCACCAGAACCTAAGTGCCATGGCGCACAGCAGGGCACAAGCCCTGCACCTTCTCTACTTTCAGCAGAATCCACTCTTTCTCTTATTTTTGTGTTATCCACAAACCTGGATGTTCAGCTCTTTAGTCCTTCATCTATATCAGATATAGAAAAGACAAATAACACAGACCCCAGCATGGAACCCTGCAGCACATCAGTGCGCAGTTCTCCCTCTTGGAAAGCTCACCCCTTATTCTTAGAAGGCTATGTTGAATATTTGGGCCCAGATATTCAGAAATACACCAAATTCTGGTGCAAGTCCAGTGTAGCGCAAATCCGATGTGCCATGGTGTAACTGGAGCCATATTCAGAGATTGCGTATGCTGAACAGTGCCAGTGCAACGTGGCTGAATGTGGCAGAGTTGCACCATTGTGCAAACAGAGATGCTCCAGCGCAACCATGGCAGCACGCAGCAGCACAGCAAGAGAGGAGGGCAGGACACAAAGAACAGAACCAGGGACAGAGCCATGGAAGCACAGTGACAGTGGCCACAGGAGGCCCCCCACCAGCAGGGCACACACAGGCACCCAGACATTGAACCCCAGAACACAACGATGGCATGGATAGCAGGTGACAGGAGATGTCAACGGCCAATGGAGGGCTGCCAAGAGAGCCCCCACCCCCCCCAGGTAGGCTGACAGCCATGACCCCCCACCATGAGACCATAGCAGGCCACACCCAGGACCATGCATCCAAGCACACACATGCCACACAGGCAAAAAGGGAGCCCATGCAGTGGGCACTGAATGGGCCAGGATACAGGCAGCATGGCAGACCACATGGGACAGGCCACTCAATACCAAGCAGAGGACCCCAACGCAGTGTGCAGACAGTACTCGAACAGTGACCATGGCTGTGTGCCACCACCACGCACACACCAGCCACATACCTCTGACTGCCACCCAATGGGCACCCCAATGCACAGCCACTGACCCAGGGGATGGACACCACCACCACAGTGGGACACACCACAACACACAGCAGGGAACCACAGAAGCACAACACATGCCCCCTCTCACGCACACCAATATGGACAGATACTGGGCCACTGCAGCATGGCTCCACATGCCACCTGCAAAGTAGACATGGACACAGGCAGGTATGTTAGAAAATATTTATATAACAGGTGACTATTTACAAATATGACATGGGCTGGGAAAGGGTAGGTACAGTGAGGGAAGTGGACAGAGAACAGGGACTGTACAGCAGAAGGGGGGACTGTAGGGGAAGGTGCAACAGGGGAGACAGGGGCCAAGAACAGCAACATCAGTGGCGGCCCCATCTGGCTGCCCCACCAAGCTGTTGCTCCCTTCGCTGTGCTGCCAACATCCACTGAAGGGCAATGACCACCTCCAGGATACTGAAGACCACCAGCAGTGTCTGCCACATGAGATGGCTCAGCATTCTTCTCAGTGCTTTCCGCACCAGATGCTGGAAACCTATTACTAAGAACAGGACAGGTGATGAGTGCAATGGCCCAAGGAACCATGCCCACCCACAGTCCACAATGGGCAGTGGGCTCTCACATCACAGGAGGGCCCAGAACAGACACCCGCAAGGGGTGGGCCAATGCCAGCCAGCAACAAGGCACACCACAGCATTGCATAGAGGTGTCCCCCACTGCACAAGGGCCACACGACTGCACAGTGACAGTCACATGGCACACTGCACCAGCAGCACCGCAGCAACAATGATGGCAGCCATGCGCATGCCCACCCCACCAACAGCCGGCACACATGTCCAATGGACGCACCACAGTAGCATGCACCATGCAAAGTGTGACACACACAGCTGCCATGGCACATGGCACAGGTGGCCATGCCCACACCCACTCCTCCCCACCACCCCACATGTACAGTGGGAAGGAACATGACAGTGCTTACCTGCCCCCAGCAGTGCTGCTGGCATAGGTCTGTCCCCATCAGAGTGCACCTCCTGGTTGCGCTCCACTGCTGCCCTGACCTGCTTGCAGTCCTCCGGCCCTGTGAATGGAAAGAAGACAGGTGCACATCAGTACCCATCCACACCAGCTGCCCCCCAGCCCACTGTGCACAGGGAATACCCCTGCCTGACATGTCCCACACGCCAGCACAGCTGCATTGCAATGCAAGTGGCAGCTGGCAATGCCACTCATTGATGCACATGACGACAGTGTACCCCACCGCATGGCATGCCAGGCAGCAAAGCCAGCACCACAGTACAGCAGCAGGGCAGACATGCAATATGGGTAGACTTACCTAGATGTGGCACTGCACCACACCTGACGCATGCCTGCAACCTCTGGAGTCGGTCAGGGTCCCTCCGCATCAGGTCACCATGATGGTGCCTGCACTGCTCAGCTGTCCTTGGGACCCCTGTTCTCCTCTCCAGGCTGACAGAAATGGCCTGCCACACACTTCCCCTGGCCTTCTGCAGAGGCACCTGGCTGAACAGCTGTTGGCTGCATGGCTCAACACAGGAGATGAGGTTGATGACCTCCAGGTCGCTCCAATTACAGGCACAGTGTCCCTGACCTTGCACCATGGCTCTCACTCAGTTTGGCGGTGAAATGGTGGGTACAGGCGCACGTGGCCACCACAGGCACCTGATGCATGATGCACAGGAGAATGTGCAGTGCCCGTGCTGGACATGCGCTGTAGGCATGACAGAGGCAACTCAGAGGTCAGAGGTCACCCACCACTGCGCAGTGCGTGATAGGGCACGTGCATCATGCACGACCATGCACTCAGCCAGCCATGCAGAGCATGCGCAGTGGTGATGCATCACGCTGTTCACACGTGGCGCATGACTGACAGCATGACAGCATTCCACGCAAGCACACTGCAGGCCTACGCACCGCGCATGCACGGACATTGCACCCCGGCTTGCTCAGATGCAATCTCATTGTGCACGATGCAATTTCTCAATATTCAGATGCCACATGCAAATGAGCTCATCAGCCAATGCGTGGCGCAGTGGGGTGCATTAGCATGTCATTACCATTGCACACAACCAAATTTGCATGCATTGTGCCTCATAAGCACCACGGAACAGCACAGGCCATGTACTGGTATTGTAATCTTGATAGGTACGTGGTGGATGCTGCAGCAGCACACTGGAAGCAGACAGCACTGCAAGGTGGGATGGACCAGGGAGATGCTGCCACTGACACACTGTGCTGTCCTTGTTTACAGGAGGCAACAATTCAGCACCGGAGGAGGGTGATGAATGGGGGCCTGCAAGGAAGCACAGGCCCAACTTCACAAGGGAGATAGATGCCCTGTCCGGGGCCTACCTCAACAGGGAAGCCCTGTTGAGTGGTGCCATGGGCACACCACAGGACAGGGCAATTGCTGGGAGGAGGTGGCGACCTATGTCAACCAGCATGGCAGCCACCAGTGGTCAGCACAGGAGCACCGCAAGAAGGTCGGGACTGACAGGTGGCGCATAAAGAAGAAGGTGGCAGCCATCAGAGCATTCTGTAATGCCGCCTGAGGAGGTCCAGTGGATGCACCCACACTGACACCAACGGAGGAGTTGGTTGCAGCCACCATCTGCCACACCTTGGTGGAGGGTGTGCCAGGAGGAGGCTTCCAGACGGGTGGCAGCCCGTCACTGCATGGCATGTATGTCATCCACACACAGCTGGTGGCCCAGAGGGTGCGTACATGGGCGTGCTGGTGTGCATGCATCCATCCTGCATGTCATGTGCATGTGCGCACACACACATGCATGCCATGCTGCAGGACACATGTGGTAGCAGTGTACAGGGGACACATGTGGGCAATGCATCATTGACATGCCATCCTTCTCTTGCAGCACCAGCATGCCTCCGTGCAGAGGATGGGGCACCGGCAGTGGTAGCAGCACCCGTGGATGCTGGCATGGCCCCAGAGGACATACCATCAACATCCACCAGCATCTGGAGGCCCGACAGGCTGCAGAGCAGCACCACGGTGCCTGTGGGTATCCTTGGCCTAGGGTCAGATGAAGCCCTGTATGTGATCCTGCAGGATGCCAGCCTTGGTGTCCTGTGTGCAGAGACACAGATCAGGGTGGGGTCTGACTCTCATAACGACTTCACACACCTCCTGGACAGCATGGGTGACATTGTGGGTGTGTCGCCCCTGCTGGCAACACAGGCAGTCACTGCACCCAGCACAATGCCAGCGGTGGCACAGCTGTCTGACACCACTGTAGGTGCAGTGGTGTGCATTGCCATAGATGTGCCCTGCATTGGTGGTGGTATAGACGTGCAAGCACAGGGTAGCGTACAGCGGCCGGATGGGTGATGGCAGCAGGCTGCGGGTGCCACCGGGCAGCCAGACACAGGGTCCATTGCCAGTGCACCTACCATACCCATTCCCACTGCAGACCCCACTGTTCAGCATCCACCAGACAGGTGGGCTGTGCAGCGTGGCAGGTCACCCCAGATGATCGGCATCTCACCCGGGAGCCCCAGAATGTGGACCATCTGGCTGAGCACACCCGGCTGTTGTGGACGTCCATTCAGCAACAGGTGCTGCTTGCCACTGGGATGCATGCACTGAGTGCAGAGGTGTGCCACTTAGTGGAGCAGCAGGACAGGGGCACTGCGCAGATCTTTGAGGGGATGCAATGCATGCAGGAGGCCATGACTGCATCCTTGGATCACATTGCCAGTGCAATTGTGGATGGCTTTGTGTTGCTGGCTGCCACAGGGCATGACTGTGCACAGGAGACCCCCCACAGTGTGCTGTCCACCCCATGGACCCAGTGTCAGGCAACCCCAACGCAGTGAATGCCAGGCTCGGATGTAGGCATCCCAGGCACACCCGGGGCTGGCCTGTTTTGATGCCTGCACACCCCCACGAGGACATGGTCATGGGCCAGCGCTTCCAACACTGTGGGGCTGTTGGACCCCCGGCTGATGTGCAGCCTGTGGCTTCCAATCAGCCCTGGCGCAGCTGCCCCCATGGCTGTGGTGGTCATGGTACCATGCAGCTGCCCTGATCTGCGGGCTGCCCTGACCGCAGTCTGCAGCTGATGCCCTGTGTGCACTTGGGCAGTGTGTGTGCACCATACCAACGGTGGCGTGCCTGTGTGTCATGCCTCATGCTGCCTGTGTGTGCATGCCCGGTCGCTGGACTGTGTGGCATGGGCGTGATGAGGGCAGTCTAGCACTGGTTGCTCCTGTGGACTAGTCCACACCACATTCCAATGCCTTGGTGGGTGGGTGCATGTGTGTGTGTGTTGCTGCGTGTGGTTGTGTATCACTGACCCCTCTACCCCAGTATCATGCCTGTGTGTGTGCATGCCCCTCACCATGCACGTCCCTGCATGTGTGCTGTACTTGTCTGTGTGGCCCATGCATGTGTACCGCACCACCTACCTGCGTTTGCCAAAGTGTTCCTGTGCAACAGTGTCACAGTGGCATCGTGCCTGCTGCTGGAGTCAGAGGTCCCTCCACCCAGGGTGGCTGTCCATCACCCTCTGGCCCATTGTCTCCATTGTCCCCACTACTGTTGCCCTCATCTGCCTTGACAGCTATCCCACGGTCAATGGCCATGTTGTGCAGTATGCAGCAGGCCAGGAATAGGCCACAGGCTTTCGAGGGGCTGTACTATAGGGCACTGACATCAATGATGTTACACATGCTATTGTGTGCCTCATTGTACCGTTCCTGTGCTGGGGACAATGGTCACAGGTAGGGGGTGAGCAGCCAGGGCCTCAGTAGGTACATGTTGTCACCTGTGTGGAGAATGACAAGGTTAGCTCTATGCTATTCTGTGCTGTGCCCTTGCCTGTCTCATACCCACGCCACCATGCACACCCTGCCCACCCCATCCCCAGTTCTGCTATACCCATCGCCCCTTGCCCATGCCATACTCACCCACTAGGTGGCCTGTGGGGCTGTCCACACAATCAAACCTGTGGCACAGCACAGAGCTGTGCCAGATGAATGCATCATGTGCACTCCCAGGGTGTGTGGCACAGACATTGATGATGCACCCCATGGCATCACACACACTACCTGGCAGTTGATGCTCGGGCTCCCCTTCCTGTTGATGTATGCCATTCCCTTGGGGTCAGTTAGCATGAGGGTGCCCATGTGGGTGCAGTCAATGGCCCCAATCATGCCAGACATGCATGCCACCCTGTGGAAGTCCTGCATGTTTGCTGTACACTCCGCCTGTGTGCTGGGGAAATGGATGAATTCCAAAGCATGTGGCAGCAGAGCATTGAGGAACTGTGTAAGGAGGTGGGACATGGCCAATTGGGTGATGCCCGTGGTGTCCCCTGTTGGTCGTTGGAAGGTGACCATTGTGAGCAGGCACATGACGGCGGTCACCTGGGTCTCCACGGACATGGCATGGCTCCATCTGGTGGGTGCCTACATCTCCTCACTGCCCAGCTCACAGAGCTGCCTCAGAATGGCCCTGTTCAGGCAGTACTGGCCTACATTCTCTGTGTCATTATAGTTCTCAAAGGTGATGCGGGCACGGTACCACCTGTGTTGGGCATACTGTCGACGGGCACTTTGTCAGCCACATAGCTGTTCCTCCTGCCTCCTCACACCTCTCATTACCCTCTCCATCAGGAACAGTGCATTCTCCATCACTCCTTCAGTCCAGTGTCCCCCTGGGCAGTTCGCTGCTGTCTGTGTGTCACAATGGTACACTGTTTTTCTGTGTGTGTGTGTGTCTCTCTCTCTCTCTCTTTCTTGTTCTGCCCCTCTTTCCCACACCACCTCTCTGTCTATCTCCCCCTCTGTATCTGTTCTTGTGTCTGTCTGTCTGTCTGTCTCACTATCTCTCCATCTCACTCTTGGCGCAGCTGCTGTCTGTATGTTTGCGCCCTGTTTTTACAGGAACAAGTCTGTTTGGTGCATCTTTGGTTTGCTCCACACTTGCACCATGGCTTCATGGTTGAATATACCATCTCACCACATATTCATGGGAACGCCCCCTGCATTTGCGCTGCATATATTATAGTTGCGCATTGGTGCAATGGGTTTTGCACTGCACCATGGCTCCCGCTGAATATCGCTCCTCGGCACATCTCTGCACTTGCGCTGGTGCAACTCAGTTGTGCCATGCGCAACTGCTTTGAATATCCAGGCCTTGGTGTACAAATATTAAAAAACAATAAGGTTATGAGCCAACATTGAATTTTGTGAACACAGGCTCATAACTTTGGTAATTATGAATATTTTTACCCCAAATTTACAACACAGCCACTTCTTTATAACACCTCATGAAGGTGACAACTATCATTTTTCTACTCCTGCCCAAAATGTGTTTTCTCATCCTGAAAGTTGATTTCACAGTCCCCACACAAAGTCACCTTTAGGCCAGGAGCTGAACATTTTCCCTGCACTTCTTCATGAGGCAGGGTCATAAGAAGGCTATTTTGAAAATTTGGTATAAAAATATTAAAAAAACAAATATTCAATATTTTTACTCCAAATTCCTCAACTGCAGCCCTGTTGGTTCTGTCCAGTGACTGTTCACTGGTGGGGACCACTGTTGCTCTAGTCCAATCTCTGGGTATTTCTCACCTCTTATATGATGTATTCAACATATTTGTCAGGGATGTAGCTATAATGTCAGCAGTTTTCTTTATATATTTAGTTAGTTTTGTTCATGATGGCTCCTATTGTTCCCCTTGCTATTGTAAACGCTGGACTAGAATGTTTTGCTGTTATCTGTGCAGAGGGCTGTTTTAAATTTAACTTTTGCTCCTTCTAGTCTTATTTGCTTTGTAGCTAGCTTTATTGAAACTTTACACTGGTTGGTAGTCTCTTCTGTAGGGTCCATTTTCATTGTTTTATATGCTTTAGCCTTTTTTCTAAGCTTCCCCTTCATTTTATTTAGAAGTATAGAAACCTAAACAATGATGGCAGAAAAAGACCAGTGATCCTTCCAGTCTGCCTGAGTTCCCTATAAGCTGTGGAACTTATTGTTCCTCCAGGGCACCAACAGTCCCCATCCCCCCGCCCTTTTCCTCATTGGTTTCATCACCCTGAGTAACCACTATACCCTTAATTCTAACCCAACCCTACATGAATCCCCTGTTTTCATACCCACCACCTTGGCTGTCAGACTCTGCTATGGTTTCATCACCCTTTCCGTAAAGTAGTACTACATGTGTACCAGAGTGGTTTTCTTCCTTTTTTGTTATAGAGTTTTTTTCTTGGATACATGCTTGTTCTCTAATTACATTATCTTGTTTTTATGACTGATCCAACATTCTTCAGTGCTCTTATCCTGAAACTGTGCCTCCCATCTCCATTTCCTCAGTTCATCCTTTATCTGATTGAAGTTTCCTCTTCCATAGCTTTTTTCCCCACCATGGTACTCGTACCTTTAATTGAGTGTGATTTGAAATTCAACCATGTTTTGATCGCTGGTCCCTAAAGCCCTCTCTCACCTTTACATTTTTGACCACATTTGATAGGTCTGTAATAACAGCATCCAGGATACTGTTGCCCTTAATGGGAAATTCTACTAATCAAGTTGTTCCAAATTGGATAAAGAGGTCCAAAAATGATTTTCCTGTACAGTACTGGATGTCATATATTTCCTGTCTATGCCTGATAAATTTAAATCACTAACAAGTAGTAACTTTTGTTTGTTTGATATTGTTTCGACTGTGTGAATCAAATCCTGATTGCACTCTTTGTTACTGTTTGGGGCTTGTAACAATTCCTGATAATGAGCCTAGCAGAGCTGTTCTGTTTAATTGTGAGCTACATTACTTCGATGTTCCTTCCTGGAGCCTCATATTCTCTACTTTATATATTATTTTTGATATATTTTGTCATTCCACCTCCTTTTTACCAGCTCTGTCCTTGTATAACTTATAACCTTGTATTTCTCTGCCCCTAATACATTCTTACTCCACCATGTTCCATTGACTGCTGCTATGTCAGTGATGTTTGATGAAGCATAATTTCATTTTTTTTAATTATGTCCTCTTACATTAGTTAGAAACAGTTTAAGTTTACTCTTTCTTGTGAATTTCACTTTAGATATTGTGGTGTTGTTGTATTTCAGGTTACCTGTTTTCTTATCATCTCCCCTAGATACCTTGATTTATTTGTTTAAAGCATGATCAATTGCTTGTAATTTTGTTCCCCAGTAGCTTACTGTATTTTTTACTTATATGCAGTCCATCCTGACTAAAAAAAGTCATATTTTTCATAGAAGCTTTCCAAATGTGACCAACATTTAATCTTTTCATGAAGTGTCCACCTCTGTAGCCAGTTTTTTTTTTTTATTTCTGTTAATTCCTGCCGTTGGCATGGGAAGTATTTCAAAGAAAGTCACTTCACAATTATGGGTGTCCAACATTTTCTTAATGTTTTTAAATTCCTCAATTATCTCATCCTACTCTTGTTTTCCTATGTTGTTGGTACCACCATGTATAACTACAAAGGGTTTGTAGTCACTTCCCTTTGCAATGTTGGAAATTAACTGTTCCATATATCTCTAAGTTTGTAACTGGGAAGTAACTTGTTGTGATGTTTAATTTCTTATTTTTTGCAGTGTATTGGTCTGTATATTTTAAGACTAAACCTCCAAGCACATATATTTGTCTTGGATTGTCTGCAATTTGGACAGACTCTTTAGGTACTTGGACCCATTGTTAACTTTTATCTTCTTTTTCTGCATTTTCCAGATCTTCATTCTCACTGAAGTGTACTAGAGGTGGGAATTTATGTGATATGTCTAGCTCAAAATTTACAGTAGCTTTTCCTTTATTTCCCCTGTTTACCATGCACCACTCCTCTTCCTCCTCTGTTTCCTGTTCTCTGGGCCTTTTTCTTGGTTAACTTGATACATTGTTAGCTAGGTTACTATACAGTTCTGTAGGTACATTTTCTTTACTTGTTTCATTTGTTAGGTAATTGCTCATGGATATTCTTATCTCCATTTCCAGTTCAAGTAGCTTAATTCTAATGATTTTTATTTCCACAAATTGCCTGCAGGTAAATGCTTCTAAATAATAGGTATCAAGCAATTTGCTTCTGGATTTGTTCTTACAAGGACACATATGGCAAGTAAACTAAATCTGTTTGTCAAACTCATTTATGGAGTCTAAGCTAAATTTTCCATGCAATATACATTTAATTCCCAGCTCACCACTTGCCAGTTTAGCCAAGCATGTGTCCATGTTGATTATTTTGTAAGGATTTTACTTTAAGACAAGGTAGTTTACTTTTCTTAACATATTTTAACTGCTATCAAACTGCTCAGAGCAAAGTTATACTTTCTTCTAAAATTGTGTTATGTTCCTTGTGACTACTGTCTAAATCTCTTTATCTGTTTGTTTTTCCAAAATGGTTAAGTTCCAGCAAGTAGGGCAGTGGCAATACCAACTCCTTTTAGCAGATTTTTTCCTCTTTAAAACAGTGTTTGTTACTCTGCAGAGATGAATACTATGGATATTTTGATATTATTTCCTATTACCCAAGATCCTCTGAGGCTTTATCTGCAAGTCACTAGAAGTGGTAGCCAGGCACGCTATCTGCTGTTTTCCATAGACTGCTCTAATCAGCTAAAATTTACACCTGGGGGGGACCACGTGATGCAAGCTACCGGATAGTCGCTCCTCTGTATAGCTCCAACCTCCCGTCTCTATATTTTCATTTCTTGGTATACTTTCTTGATCTCTAAACATTGAATTTCGAGTTATTCTGGTTCCCTACAACTTTGTGCCCTTGCAAGGCAATTTCGAGAGAGAATGGACATTTACATGAAAAAACAACAGCAGAAACACACCCCGCCAGTTACACCAGAGAAGGCCTCAAAAAAATTCCGGGCCTCGAGTGGAACAGAAAAGGGAGACATTCTGAATCTAGGGCTGGATCAGGAGCCGCTCACATTGTCCAGATTTTTGGAGGAATTTAAACCTTTCAGAGATGAGATCAAGGAGATGGCATCAGAAATTAAATTGCTCACGAGAAAAATAGAAAAAATTACCCTCGCTACCTCAGACAGCACAACTAGGATCTTCTCTCTAGAGAAGCAAGTCGAGAGGTTCAAGCCTGAGATGGCAGCAATGCGTCAGAAACTGTCTAGAGTTGAGGTCAAGATTGAAGTCCTTGAAGGTTGTAGCTGGAGAAATAATGTTCTGATCCTTCGGTTACCAGAGGGAGAAGAGGGCCAGAATACCATAGCTTTTATCCAGAAGTTGGTAGAGAAGATTGCAGGCCCTTCCCCATTTGGGGCTAAATATATTATTGAGAGAGCCCACAGGTCATTAAGACTGAAGCCCCCTCCCAGAGCAATGCCCCGACCTATAATCTGTCGTTTCTTAAATTTTTTAGAGCGACAACATTTCCTGTACAAAGTGAGAGAACTCCAAGAAATTCACTGGGAGCAAGTTAAGATTAGAATAGCACAAGATATCCTAGGTTCAGTCCATCTGAAGCGAGCGGCTTTTCATCCTGTTGTTTCAAAAATTATTGTGGCTGGACTTAAATTTCGTATGGGATACCCAGCCAGGCTACAGGTATTGGTGGCTAGTTCCTGGGCTACCTACGAAGATCCGGAGGCAGCGTTTGCTGGTTGAAAATTAGCACTGCCAGATCCCTTCAGGGACACATGAAAGGCCTTAGGGCTCTCTTGACAAGATGAGAACTGCTTTGAGAAGGCTGGGTACTCATGTAAAGGGATCTTCTGGAAAGCAATGGTTACACATTCTTGGACTCTCACTTCAGCCCAAATACGGGGCAGAAAGGACTTTCTTTTTCCTTTTTACAGTGATCTAGTTGTGGATGCATGCTCTTACTTGTCTTGTCTGGGTCTGGGGTTTTGGGCCCTTCGGTTTTCTAAGTGTTCCAATCATGAAAGCATATTTCTGCTTGTTTTGTCTGGGTCTGGGGTTTCAAGTAATCAAGCGATTTCTCGCTAGTTTTGGTATTGGCAGAAAACAATGCCTATTTAGCAACATCTGGTCTCCACCTCTCCTGTGGGAGTTTAGTATGGAAGGGTTTGGTGGAAGGCCTTTTGGGAAATCCAATTACTAGGGCTGAGATGTCCCTTCCTTTGTAAGGCATCAGGGTGCTGTTACACACTCATAACACAGGAGGGAGCTTGTGCTCCATGCGTGTTAAGTGCCAAGGGCTCCTAAAGTAGGAGATAAACTGGGATTTACTGGGACAAAGGTGCAGCAACTGGGAGGAGAGGATTGGGGCTTGTCCCTATAGGGCTGGAGAGCCTGCTGAGACGAGGCCCGCTCAAAGCATGTTATGTTCAGCTCAGGCCGACTTCCTGATCTTGCGCCATGAGGCGCCTTATCACACTCAATAAGCCATATGCCCTTGTACGCCATGATGTTACTGGGGGCGATGTTTTAGTGATATTGGCTTACTCCTAATGGCCCTCATTAGGGGACAGGCGGTAGATACAAGGGCTTGTACAGTAGGGATGTTGCATTCTCTCTCTTTCATTTATTACTAGCATTTCAAAAAAGGGGAATGTATTATAAAGAATACAGGGTTTGGGGGACGACTTTTTGGGGGGCTGGGGGAGGAGTAGTAAACAGAGCATTGTTGAATGTTGTTAGCGATAAGAGGGGGGATTGGGTAGATGGTTTTTTGGATTATGTTTTGGAGATACAGATGATGTGGATTGTTCTAGGGGTAATCGGGGGTGGGGAGGGACAGGAGTTCAATGGGGGGTGGGAGACCGGCACAGCAGATTCAGGGGAATAGAATCACCTGTTACATGTCAGCAGGATATGTTAAATATTTTATCTGGATTATACCTGATATAATAGATGGCTCAGAATATTAATATTGCTACTTGGAATGTGAAGGGGATCAGGAAAAAAATGAAACAATATCAGGTACTTAAACACCTGAGTTTGTTACATGCCCAGATATCATTCATACAAGAATCTCATTTAGTGGATTCCGAAGTATTACAACTTCGAAGACAACAGATAGGTCAGGTTTTTCATGCTTCAAGGGAAACCAATAGTTGTGGGGTCATGATACAGAGTAACAGAAATATCCCATTTGTCCCTTCTCAGGTATTTAAGGATGCGGAAGACAGATATGTCTTAGTGCAGGGCACTATTTGGGCCATGCCATTGGTTTTAGGTAGCATATATGGTCCAAACACAGACGATCCCTCTTTTTTTATGAAATTGATTTCCACGATTCTTCCTGTATTCCCTATTCCAATTATATTAGGGGGAGATTTTAATTTAGTTTCGGATCCGAATCTGGATAGATCAAGCACTGGGTCGAGGGGACCGACACCTGGACACAGGGCCTTTAAGGAGATGATGGATCAGTGCGGATTGTGTGATGTCTGGAGGGTCTCACATCCTAATATTAGGGAATATACTTATTGCTCGCCAGTTCATGGCATGCAATCTCACACTGATTACCTATTAGTTTCTCATGAGCTCTTGCCAGGGGTTCTATCCACCTCGATGCAACTAGGTCCAATATCAGATCATTCTTTAGTCTTGGGTAATTTGGCTTTTCTTAATATCCCCAAAAGAGAGACCAGATGGAAATTAAATGAACAATTACTAAAAGATGAAAAGTATAGAAGAGAGGTGAAAGAGCAGATAGAGTTTTTCTTTTCCACCAACCCAATAGATAGTGCAAGATCGGATATTTTATGGGGAGCCTTTAAGGCTTATATAAGGGGTATTCTCATTAGTCTAGCTACAAGGAGGAAGAGGGCACAGGAAACGGAGTTACTCTTTTTATTGTCTCAGATACGGGTATTAGAAAGTATACACCCAGATATAATTTCTCAAGAGGAGTCACAGAATTTATTAATATATAAAGATAAGTATCTGGGAATGTTAAGAGAAAAGGCTGAGTTGGCAATAATCCGTACAAAGGCCAGTTTTACAGATCAAGGAGAAAAAGCGGGGCATCTGTTGGCTTTACATTTAAAACAACAAGAATCAGTAAGATTTATACCCCCAATAAGGTCTCAGTCTGACGGGACCCTGAAGGTATCCCCCTCAGAGATAGTCCAGGAATTTGCTAATTTTTACGAACAATTATATAGGGACATGGATAATCCTCCGCCCATTCAAAAACTGGATGAGTATCTCAAGGAAGCTCATCTTCCATTACTATCTGACTCTCAAAAGAAATTCATATTGTCCCCTTTATCACAGGAAGAGATAGCAACTGTTATAAAGGACTTGCCTATGGGTAAAGTCCTGGGTCCAGATGGGTTTTCGGCCTTATTTTATAAAGCTTTTATGGAGCAACTACTTCCCGTGTTGCATCGGCTCTATTTGCATATCTTGTCTGGAGAGGTGGCAGATGCACATCTATTTGAGGCATTGATAGTTTTGTTACCTAAACCAGACAAAGACCCAGAAATGGTTCAGAGCTATAGGACAATATCTTTGCTGAATCAAGATGTCAAAATTCTCTCGAAGATAATGGCAGATAGACTAACCCTGGTTCTTCCGGATCTTGTGAGTATGTCTCAAGTGGGATTTATGAGAGGACGTGCATCTTCAGATCACCTGCGTACTCTCTCCCATGTCTTCTTGGAGTCCAGGGATGCCATATATCCTGCGGGGTTGGTCTCCCTGGACGCCGAGAAGGCATTTGATCGGGTTAACTGGATTTTTCTTTTTCAAGCCCTCAAGCCATTTGGATTCCCATCCATGTTCATAGATTGGATCAGGGCAATTTACCAGTCTCCTACAGCGAGGATTTCAGGGAATGGAACCGTCTCCAAGTCTTTTACACTGCGGTCAGGATTGAGGCAGGGATGCCCTCTCTCTCCATTACTTTTCAGTCTTTACCTGGAACCCCTTATTCAACATATTCTCAACAATGAAGGGATACAAGGTATTCCCATTAGGAATGAGGTAGTGAAAGTAACAGCGTACGCTGATGACCTTCTCCTACATTTGGCTAATCAGTTAATATCTATCCTGAATATGCTAAGGGAGGTTGATAGAATTAGTAGTTTCTCGAATTATAAGTTAAATCCCAATAAGACATCCTTTTTCCCTCTTAACCATAAAGTCTTTAAGACCGACATTATTTCTCTGGGACTATGCTGGTCACCCCGGGCCATTAAATATTTAGGAATTAAATTAACGTTTAATCCCTCCTTGTGGTTTAAGGAGAACCTGAACCCCCTTATGCAGGGGATCACTCAAGATTTAGAGAGATGGGATAAACTCCTGTTATCTTTATGGGGTCATATTAATATTATTAAGAGGAATGTGTTTCCCCGTTTATTTTATCCTTTGTCGCATCTTAATTCATTCGTCCCCCTAAGTTGGTTTCAGAAAACACATAAACTCTTTTCCAAGTTTATTTGGTCGAATAAGACCTCCAGGCTGGCATATCACAAGTTAGCTGCACCTAAGAATGAGGGGGGTTGCGGATTCCTTACTTGCCCATCTACTACTGGGCTAGTCATTTGGCTAAATACCTGAGATGGGTAAGACCGGGTCCAGATAACATGAACCCAGTTTGGCTTAAGATTGAATTAGATTTTTTCCAATCTATGAACATGGACCCCCTGACTATACTCTATCTAAAAATTTCTCAGATGCAAGATATTAATAAATGTCCTACTATCATGACCTCACTAAAAGTACATTTGCAATTGTGCTCTTTCTTGCGTTATAATCAAAGTAATGATCTCACTCAATCTATTTGGAATTCCCCGGCTTTCACTATAAACAAACAGAAAATTTCCCGTTCATGGTTCCCTCACTTAGGAGAGGGGATAGTAACTTCATTTCTGGATGAAGTTGGTGAGTGGCTCTCATTTTCTCAGTTCATACACAAGTTCAAAATACCTGAGTCTCAGACTTTTAAAGTGTTTCAATTGAGACACTTGTTAACCACGGTCTTTGGGGCCACTCCACCCCATCCACTGACCTTTGCATTGGCATCTGAACTTTCCCCTTTACTAGTCTCTTCTGGTGTGATTTCTAAGATTTATCAAGTCTTGTTCCGATGGAGGTTTGGACGCAGTGGTAGCCCCACCAACTTCTGGGTTTCATTTTTTCCCCACTATACTTTTAAGTGGCCCATCCTCTGGATGTACTGTCATAAATACAGTATGTATCCCAAGATAGATTATGTCTCATGCAGTTCCATATCTTGCATAATTTATACTATGCCCAAACTAAACTGGTGAAATGGGGCCTTCTTGATACCAATAGGTGTAATAAGTGTTCCCAGGATGCAGGATCACTTTTCCATTTTTTATGGCCGTGCCCCCAGATAGCATCATTATGGGAGCAAATAAAAACCAATCTGGATTCTTTACTGGGTCTACAAGACTATTTTACACCGGATATTTGCCTGTTGGGGGATCTCTCCTCCATAAAGGTTAAAATCCGGAGATTTCACATATCTATGGTGGCGCTCTTGGTTAAAAAAGTCATTCTCAGGCGTTGGAAGGAAAGGACTGGCCCAACATATCAGGAGTGGCTCCATGAGATCTTAGCAAATATACATACAGAGAAGGCTATTGCTAGCCTTCAAAACAGACTACATAGGTATAAGGATATCTGGGATCCCCTTCATACTTTAATTACGGTGGCTATGAAGTAGTGTGTAGCCGAGGTTACCATCTTAATTACTCTTGGTATAGGTAGTTAGCGGGTGATAACAGTGCTAGAATGAACTGCTGTGGGGGGGAGGGAAGGGTTGGGGGCAGTATGATTTGATTTGATTTGTGAATCCTATGTCAAAGTGCTCATTACTGCCTCCTGTAATGTGAAAAATGTGGTGAATAAACTGAATTAAAAAAAAAAAATTTACACCTGGGGCTTGATTTTCAAAGGGTGATGCAGGGTTTGTGTCAAGCTGTGCATCAAACCTATTTTTTGGCACAGTTGTACCAAACTCCTTTGCCGCAACTGCACCTGATTTTAGTACACTGGGTGCAGTTGCAACACTTTTCTCACTTTACAGCAGCTTGCACAAAAGAGTTGGTGCAAACCCTGTAAAAAGGGTCCCCCAAATGGCACAAGTTAGACCAGGGAAAAGCTGGTCTAACTTGTAGCTTTTGGTGCTCAGGATTGAAAATCCCAATCACTGGCCAGGGGAATGCTGCAAGTCCCGTGTGCCAAATGATCAGCACACCAGGAGCTTGTAGCAATCTTGGGGCTTTGAAAGTTGAGCCCCTGGTCTTTCTTTGACCACTGTAAAGTCCACAGCCAGAAGATACTGCACTGTTTAGCGCTTAAAAACTGCATTGTTTGCAAGCTGTAGTTCTCTCAAAACAAGAGAGAACTATGCTTCCCAGCAGCCTCTGTCCTGCATTGCCAAAGCAGCAATACACCCAGTGCACCCCAGCAACTAGTAGAACTGATCATGAGTGTCATGTGACTATAATGGTGCAAAGAGAAAAGAGAAAGAAAATCTCTAAAACATATAAAACCTATAAACCCTAAGAAGCTTTTAGGTATACCTGAGTTTAAAATTCCTACTGTAGATCATAGAACATTGTATAAACTATTTTTAAGATGTACAGCAAAAGTACTCTCCTTACAATTTATATTTATCACTGTGCATCACTTTTGTAATAGAAATTTGTGGTATAATATAGCACAGTAACTCACTTTTCCCTTGCTATGTGCACTTCATACTTCTGTATTATAAATTGCACTGTTAGACTTTTAATATCAAGTCATGATCAGATTTTAGCTAAATTATTTACAGAACCACCACATGAGAAGGAATGCCAATAGATAATCCTGGCTCTGACAGCTTAAGCAGGCAGCGTGAAAAACATAACATTAGCTGAACATGGGATTAATTTATTTTCCCTAGACAGTTATGGTTGCTACAGCAGCAGACCATGTTCTGTTTAGTTTCTCCTTTACTTTAATCAGTCTCCCTGGTTTTCTGACAGCACTTCCAAATATGGCTTGGCACACTGCAGAAATCTATGAATTCTGCTGGCTCCTCTGGACTGGGCTATAATCTACCTTCAGCTCCAACACTCAACAGGTTCCTCCTCGTCTCCCTTGATTCCATTGAGTTTGGCTTCTCCACTTCTCTGCCTAGGTCCACCTTGGTCCTTCTTGCTCCTGAACATGTCAGCCACTCCTGTTGCTCCTGTTACTCTGGCAGCTTTCTCAAACTTCTACTGTTGGTTCCTATCTTTCGATGTCTCTCACACCACAGTGCTGAGTCAACTGTGGATAATAACATGATAAAGCTTTGAAAAATACAGTCAGGCTTATAATTGTTTAGCCACTGCTTGCTAGTCCTCAGTGCACATTGTGGAGCTTATACACTCTTGTTCTGCAGCCTCCTGTGTGGCATGGAGTTGAATACCTTCCTGAGACCAAAGTAGAGTATATCTACTGCTTGTCCCTCATCCACAGGCCTTGTAATATAGTCAAAAATACTATCAGGCTGGTCTGACAAGACCTCCCTGCCATGAGCGCTTGTTTTTTTTTTTTTTTTTCCTGTTATCCTGGACCCCCTTCCTTTAAAGGTAGGTCACCAGGTCCTCATTGGCTAGTGCTTTTTCTAGTTTATCCACAATGGAGGTAAGACTGATGGGCCTGTAATTTCCCTGGTCCACTTTGTCCCCACCCTAGTGGAATAGAACCACATCCTTGGATCTCTCAGAACCACTCTTGAATGTAGCGAACAGCTGAACAGCCCTGAAAAGGCTCAGCCAGTTCTGATGCTAATTCCCTGTGCAGCCTCTGGTGCATCCCATCTGGTGCTGGTGCATTATCCACATTCAGGGCTACAAGAATTATCTTACTGTTTCTACAGTTATCTCCATCTGCCCAATTGTTTGAAACCCCTTTGCTGCTGTCTTTATGCCACTTTCCAGCAGAGTCCCACTGTCCTTCACTGTGAATATTGAGTAGAAGTAGTCATTCAAAATGGTTGCCTTCTTCTCAACATCATCTATTACCATCTTCCCCTCAGCCAGCTTTAAAATCCCCCCTCTTGTCTTCTTTTTTCCCCTTATATACCAGAAGTCATCCCCTCCTCCGATCTCCTCCACAGTTTGCCACTCTGCGTATACCTTTATATCCCATACTGCCTTCTTGGCCTCCTTCATCTTAAGCTGAAACTCACTCTACCTCCCATTTCTCTGGTTCTTCTTGTAGCTATTGAAGGCCTTTTTTAGCACTCACAGCCTTCCTTACCTTTTTTAAGAACCAGAACTGTCTCTTGTGTTTGCTATATTTATTAACAGTTTTCAAGAATTATTTTCTTTCTTTTTTTTGCTTCAAGAAAGGCTCCTTTAATATCTCTGCACTTCTCATCCACTTCCCTTATCTTATCCACTCCTGCCAGCTTTCCCCTTATTAATTCCCTCAATACAGAAATAGTTTTTGACGAGGGTACCTTTACCTAGGACATGTTCAAACCATGTGATATTTTGGTCACTGAACCCCAGTGGTTCACCAACCTGCACTTCACCTTTTCCAAATTTCTGAGCACCATGTTGAGAATGGTAGCCTGCCTTGTGGGTTTCCTGACCGGTACACCAGTAGGTAGTCCTGATTTCCAGTGATTCTAACAGCTGTGATTTCTCTATGTCAAGTAGATTGAGATCCCCCAACAACCACTGCCTCCCTTTTTGCAGCACTCCTTCCCAATTTCTTTCCCTAGCCCTCTATCCCCCTCACCCCCTGTGCCTACAGTTTATAGACCACCCTCATGAGTAATATTTTCCCTGATGTTATTGCAAGCATTATCCACAGAGGTTATGTGTCCACAATCCCCTCCCTTGATGGATCCATCTTCTATAGCCTCTGTGCTTTCACTGATGTAGAGGGCTAGCCCACCCCCTTGGCCTTTTACCCCTATTCCTCCTATGCATGGTATATCCTGGTAATGTCAGGTCCCTATCATTATTCCAAGTGGGTCAAGTCTCAGTAATGGCAACATGGTTTAATCCTGCATCTGCCACCATCATCCAGAGTTCACTATTTTATTTCCTAGGCCCCTGGCATTTAGAAAGTCTACCCTGCAGCTTGAGCACTGCACCTTCCCTTTGTGTCAGTGCCCCTCTGTTTGTCACCCCACTCCTTAACTTCCTAGTCTTTCTAATCCCTACTGACTTTTTGAGCCCCCCCGACACCTTTTCCTGTTCTATTATGGTACTCTGCTATGCTGCTTCCACTCTCACTGCTGCTAGTCTTCATTTCTGGGGGAGTGTAAGCTAGTTTCCCCTGTCCCAGGTCACACCGGTAGATGAGCAATTCTTGCTCAGTGTGCTTTTTCTGGTGAAACAATTTCAATAAATAAATAAATCCTTATGTGTCCTCTGTGGTTCCCCAACCTCAGTATCTCCCCTAGTTTAAATGTCCATCTATTTAGACATCTAGCTTTTGGCAAAGTGCACTTGTCCTCTTTCTCTTACCAGATGAAGGCTATTGTCCCAGATGTCCCCCAGTCCCTCACAAAATTGTACCCCTCCTCCTGACACCATCCCATCAGTCACCTGCTAAATGCCTCAGTCTCCTCTACTCTGCACTCTGTCCTTTTCTCCCTCTTAACTCATATAGAAAAGACTTAGAAAAGACCAGGGAAGCTATGTTTGCTTTTTGTCTGCCCACACTCTTTGAAAGTTACACCGGACTGCTTCCAGAGACTGGTTAGATAAATCATTGGTACCCAAGTGTACCAGCACCTCAATGTTCCCCTCCTTTCCCTCTACCATTCTCCCTATCTTGTCAATATCCAGCATGGCTGATGCACCTGTAAGACATCTAATCACCCCTTCCCTTACCCCCCTCCCACCACCTTCTCAACTCCCCTAAGCTTGGAGTCCCCCACTATTAGGGGTTTCTTTTTTTTGTGATCTCCTTCCCCTCCGAGGCAGTGTGTTTGTCCCCCCAGCAGTGGCGGAGGTGGGGGCTGTCATGAATGGAGCCAGTATTTTTTTGTATGCTGGACTCCTATGGGTGGGGATGTGCAATGATGTCAGCATCCTCCCCACCCTGAACATGTGGTGCTGGCAGCAGTGGTAACCCCAGTCTCTGCAAAGTGCTGGACACTCTTCTGCCCTCCCCCAGAGAAGGAGAGCAGTCCATGGGATGCTCAATCCTTATCCCCCCGGCTGGCCCTCCAGATCTCGAGTCCATTACTGAACCTGGGATGTCAGCACCGCAGGCAGATGCCTTGCTGCTGCTCAAGGAGGCCAGCCAATTAAGGGTTTCTTGAACCCTTCTTCCTGCTCCCTCCAATGAGTATCCCTTTTTAATATTGCTCTCCCTTCCCACCAACTCACAGCCCCCTGAAGGAGTCAGGTACTTGCACCTCCTCCAGTGGCATGAAGAGATTTGCAGTTAGAATTAAGGGAGCATGAATGACATTCATGTGACTATCCCTACCACCATTCCCCACCCACCACCCTCCAGACCTCTGGGGGAATGGGTCCTGAGGGAGTGGGGGCATGGAGTGTGGGTACCAGCTCACCTGGTGATGCAGCAGGGATATCTCTTCCCTTGTCACTACCAGCCATGCCTAGAGCTCTACAAATCTTCTATCTATGTGGTAGTGACCCACCCCCAGAGCATAGTCTAGGGGATAAATGCCTCATAATCCCTCCAGTTGGCTACATATCTGTCATACTTGTGCACCATAGAGCCTAAAGTTTCCCTTCCTGCAATGCCTTGTATCTCCTTCCTACAATATCTTATATTTCCTTCCTACTGTTCAATATCACCCTACCCTATACTGATGTTGCTAACCCTACCAGATACTACCTGCCTGAATACCCTTCTGTCATCCTCTGCAATGCCATACTCTAGATAGGATGTTGACTAAATTACACTTGTTATTCGGTGTATGCGGATGATATATTGCTGCATATTGAAGACCCTGATGTCTCAATCCCAGCTATTCTGGCGGAGGTTGATTCCTTCTCTAAAATATCCTATTATAAGTTAAATCAGGTGAAAACAAAGATCCTTCCCTTAAATAGTAAAGTTAATAGGCTGAATTGCTGCCGTTTGGCCTTTGTTGGAAAACAAAGTCACTTATATACCTTGGAATCAAAATTTGTAAAGAATTGAACTCCATGACTAAAGATAATCTGGGCAATTTAGTTAAAACAATAATGGGGGACATGGAGAGGTGGAGGTTGCTCCCTTTTTCACTCTGGGGCAGGCTAAGCATAATTAAAATGAATATACTGCCAAGGTTATTATATCCTCTGGGTATGATGGGTGTATACCTTTTGAAAGGATGGTTTTCTAATTTGCAAAGGGCATTCAGTCTTTTTATATGGAACAGGAAAAGGGTCCGTAGAGCTTACTTTAAATTGACAGCTCCGAAATTAAGAGGAGGTCTAGCCGCCCCCTCCCTTTTTCTATATTATGTTGTGCAGCACATAAGTAAGTTGGTCCTCTGGAGTGGAAGGGACGGACATCTGAATTACTTACCTTTGTGGTTAGATATAGAGCAGCATCTGGCAGAGAGGGTGAAATGTTCGCTGTGGGCTTTTCTATATATCTCCCCGTTGGCCATCCCTAAGTCCCTTAAAAGCAACCCTATGGGATGGTCATTAAAAGGCTCTCATCAGATACAAAAATACCTTGCAATAAGATGGTACCACTTGGTTGACCAACCCATTATTGGTAATCTGCATATTAAGGTCGGGGGCGTACCATTGTCCCCTGTTTTTTGGCCTCAGATAAATCATCTTAGGGTCTTGGACCTTCGGGTGAATGGGAGGCTTCTTCCCTTTGATCAGCTGAAGAGGTCTTTGGAGTTATGCATAAGGGATTATTTAAACTGTTGCAAGTCAGCAGGCCCTAACCTCCTTTTTCTCCCGGGTGCACCCTTTGATCCCGGTGAAAAGATCTCAGACACACTCTCATTATAGCTTCTCAACCACGCTCAGTCTCCAATGTGTATAAACGCCCAGGAATGTGATTTCAGACTACTGTCAGGGGTTTGTTTTTACTGGACGAGGGAGTTGGGAATCCCGGAGGTGCCTAACCTTTGGAAGAAGCTTTGGCTCTCAATGTATAAATTCATAAAGCAAGACAGGCTGAGAATGGTACATTTCAATATAATGCATAATATGTACCTAACTCCGACTCAGTTATGTAGTATGGGGCAAGGATACTCCCTTTGTTGCAAATGCAAAAGGGACAATGGTACCTTGTACCATATGGTCTGGTTATGCCCCTGTACGCAGGCCTTTTGGCAGTCCATTAATAATATCTTAGACCCTATCCTTGGCTTAGAAACTTTGTTCACCCCTGAGGTATGTTTGATGAGTCTTTTCCCAGCCGGTACCGCTAAGATTAAGAAAGCTCAAATGTCTCTTTTCTCTGCGGTAGCTAAACTGACAATTTTGAGGCACTGGGCTAGTGACAAGTCTCCCTCCTTGATGGAATGGTACAGAGAGTGCATCCTGGCCCTACAGCTAGAAAGGCATATTGCCTACATGCAAGGCAGGGCTAAGACTTATGCATCATTTTGGAGCTCATTAGAGGCACTCCTAATAGCTTGGAAACCTGACGATCAGACTGCCTCAAGAATGGTGACTTAGGAATGGTTTATTTGTGTAGCCTTGGGTGGGGAGGGGGGAAGGAGGGGTTTAATTTGTGAGTTAGAATTTAGCTGTTAATCAGTACAACAATAGATACCTGTAACTCGACTGGTTTTGTTTTGATTATGGTGAAAACAATAAAACTGGTTTAATATAAAAAAAATAAATAAATTACAGTTGTTTGCCCTTTTTACAGCTGCAGTGGAAGGAGCCTGCAGCCATCTTGCAGTAGTTCTAACAAGGAGCCACTGGACTGACACTGAATGATTGCACTGTTTTGAAGTTGCAGTGCGATCATTCTGCAATTCCAAAACAGTCTGCTCACTCCACGCCCTCCTCGGTTGCACTATTTTGGTTGCCAGTCATCTGTTGTGCTCAAGATGGCCATTGATGTTTAGTGCACATGCACGAGTAGTTGCACATGTGCGACTGTACTGTGGCCATCTTGGGCATGGCAGACTGTTTTGCCATGAGCTCGGTGAATGCAACTGCAGCCATGTCAGCTCTGGCCAGAGTTTGTTGTTTTAGACATCCCATTTCTTGCTCAGAGCAGAGATCTCTGCAGAACTGCCATATAATGAACCCTGTTACCAACTCTTTTTATAATAACATCAAACACTGGTTTTGTTTTATCAATTATATATTGTGCCTATTGGAAGGGCAAGTAGAAGTTGTACCCAGAGTTATAGAATGACTGCAGAACAATGATACCAACTTGAGATTTAGTACTGAGAACCTTAATTTCCTAGATATCACACTATCCAGCAATTCATTGGGTAGAACTGAATCAAGCTGTATCAGAAAATCCACTGCTACAAATTCAGTATTGCATGCTGACAGTGTGCACCTCTGATGAAGACGTCATAGCTGATGCTGAAACATTAGGGTGTGGATTACTGTGTGTGCTAGCAGTACTCAGTCCATTGCTGTGGCTTTTTTAATATCCAGCAGGACACTGTGTTCTACTGCATTAGCAAAACAAAGTTTATAGAGTGTTTGAAACTACTGTGGATTTATGATAGTCATTTTTGAAGTATATGCCTACCTTGAAGACTTGTACTGCAGCATGAAATAGTTAATACACACACTATGAGGCTACTTATGTAGTATGTTTAATAAATAATGTTGCACAGCTTTTGACTGGCTATGTAATAAGCAAGCAATAATAACCAACAGGATGGGTGGTATTAGGCAATACCAGACCACCCAGGGGTGTGATGAAGCCCGACGCCGCAGGTGGAGGGCCTTATAGCCCTTGGAAGGTCCGGTATTGCCCATACCGCCCATCCTGGAGGGTATCATTGCACTTAGAAAATGGGCATAAGTTGGTTTTTTTTAATAGTAGAAATGTTGGAATAGAATGAAAATAAAATCTTTAAACTATATTAAAAAGAAAGTTTTATGTAAAGTAATCCCTGCCTGTCAGTTGCATTTCCCTGTTTGTCAGAGCTGTCAGTAGAGGGCGCTGCTATAGGAGGCCAGTGCTCCTGGAAATGTTGCCAGGAATGTCTGTATCTTCTGCGGTGATCGCGGGGGGGGCGTTTATCAGTTAAGAATGGTAGAGGAGGTAAGGAGCCACATTAAGGTACCTGATTTAAAAAAAAAAGTGTTTTTCTGTTTGTTTTCTGAGAGCATGAAATGTAATCAGGTGAAAGCGCTGAAGCGAGCAGGACTGTCTCGCAGTAACGATTAGCATGTGACATGCTAGCGCTTGTCTAGTACTTCAAATCTAGGGGATAAAATGTGTTTTTTTGTGACAGAGTAGCGCTTAGTGCTCCCGACATGCTAGCACTAACATTTTAAAGTGGAAACCTCTTGCGTTTGTCAGAAACAAATTGTTGGGGGGGCCTCAGCCCTCATGCCTCACTAAGAGAGGGGAAAGAAATGGTGGCTAATTTCTTTGAACATTAAGTGCCCATATATACTCTCAGTAATGGGGCACCTCGAATTCGCACTTGGTTCCATGCAGGCGTCTATTGAAACTTAATGAATCCCCCTGCTGTGGCCCTCAGCTAATCAAACAGCTCCTACAATCTAGCTTATTTTCTAACCTTTTATAGATTTTTTTTTTATTTAAACTTTTGTTAATCAGGTAAATATAATGAGCCATGACCCTTTTTCATACATGACCCAGGACCATAAATAACAGTCAAGATGTTACAAGAAACAATAACATAATGCAACAACAACAATACATCAAATACAATAACATATTCAATAATGACATTTACATGTTAAAAGGCTGAGAGAGCGTTTCTTAAGATGCTTTTTAAAAGTCACATATCCCAGACCTTGTTTTAAGGACACTGGTAAGTTATCACTTGGAGTACTGACCTATTCTGGAGCTTGCTGCTTTGCAAGCCTTGTTGTGTTGTTGAGGCAAAAATGTATGTAAGTGCAATAAGACACTCTGGGAAATTTGCAAAAAGCATACAGACCTGTCAGGGTGGCCAATGTGATGCCTCAACCTACCTTTAATATTGTCAGGAGAGAGAGAAGGGGACCACTATTTCTAGATTCTTGCTCAAGGAAAAACCTTAGGTGTTGCTCAAGAAACTTGGCAATAATGGTACATTTTTGGCAAATGAAGGGTGGTCTCAACTGCTTTAAGCAGAGGCAAGGGATTCAACAGCTGTGGTTGTGTGGGGAATGGCTGAATGCTGCAGATGAGGAACTCTCACTTTTCATAGAACAATTGCTAAAAACCATTGAACTGGAGAGCACGGTTCCCAATCAGCTTTTCAGTGCAGATGAGGCTGGGCTTTACTGGCAATGTCTACAAGATTGCACCCTAGCCCATGGGTCTGAACATGATGCACTGGGCTTAAAAAAAACAAAAGGATCAGGTAAGAGTCATGACGTGCATTAGTGCATGTGGCCACAAAATGAAACTGCTCATAGTGGTAAAATCACAGGATCTAAGTTGTTCTAAACATATGAATATTGCATCCCTTTCCATCCAGCATTAATGCTAGTTCAGTGCCTGGATGGATGCTTCAATTTTTACATGCTGGTTTAATGATCATTTTGTACCTGAAGTGAAACACTGTTTGCACTCCAAAGGCCTGCCTCTCACAGCCATTCTTTTAGTGGACAACTCACCGGCTAAGCCTGATAGTCCAGACATGAGAACCAAGGAGGTATCCTGTGAACACAGCAACCATGATTGATTGACTGCAAAAAGGCTGACTCAATCATGATGTCTATATTCTGTGCTACTTGGCAGGGTAGCGACAAGATACTAGGGTGGGTGAATATGGCAACAGGATGTGTATATATGTACATGTGCGGGGGGAGGGACCACGCCATGTGACAGGCAGAAGGGGAAGGAGAGTATGTGGGATGTTGTGTGGCGGGTAGGGTGGCAGAATAGGGTTGGGAGGGTACTGGGTCCAGTTCTGGGGTGGGATTGCTTTTTGCATCTGGGCCATTTTTTGTTTTTGTAAGTTTTGCACCCCACCTGACAGGAACCCCCCCCAGAGTTGAAAATCTTTAATTAGGGGGTGCAGGGGTGAAGGCCCCCAGAGAGTGTGAGAGGCACAGCCCCCTGCATAGCATGTAATCCCATCACCAGTTTTGTAGTCGCTGCAAGTGTACATTGCCACTATTTATTTTCGGTGATGTGCACTCACCCAAATGGACATGAAATCAACAAAGGACGGTGTTATAAGGTGTAGTATATGGTCTTTCCACTACTCCGGCACAAGTGTCTCCCAGGTTTCCTCTTTGTATCACAAATCAAGCTTTTATGTTATTTCACTATAAAATCAATAAGGGAGGGGGGGAGTGAGAATATACGGAATAGGCAATTCCAAAGTCAAAAAAAGGTTTCTCATGCAACCCAAAAGAATATATTCAAAAGACATTGTAAATCTTCTCATTTCTTTTTATTCTCTGTTTTCTTTCTTTTCTCATGTGCTCCAATGTAAATATTTGTTTCAGTAATGTTTCAGAACTCTAGGTTCCTTCATCAGACAGTGAGCGTTCTTGGTATATAGACTTATTCAGAAAACTTTACTCACATTTGTTTAGATTTGTATCCATTTATTTCTGTAAAGAAATAATAAAAATTCATTAAAACACCACCCGTATCCTCCTTATTTATATTTTTTATCAAATGAATGGCTGTCAAAAGAATATATATTTCATAAGATCCTGTTGTGCTTATATTAACGGGGGAACAAACCTGCTTAAATTGCATTGTTGCACATAGTGCTAAATCTCCAAATATCAGCATGAATGCGGGTGGGGTGGTCTATGAGATTTGCTGTTAGCCTTATTTAAATCTGAAAAAAGGAATTGAGCTTTTTTGTTTTTCTGTGGTAATTTCAAACCATTTTTTTTATTTATTTCCATTTTTATGCATATTTATATTCACATAAAAAGTCCCCCCCCAAAAAAAAACTTTATCTGGGACTTACAACGTGAAGATATATCAGAAGTAGATCCAACTCTTCCCTCTTACTGTTCATTTGGTTAGCAAAAGATAAAAGAAATGCTTGTTTTAAGTTTCTTAACTTGTTTCAAAACAAGCTGTTATTTAAACAATTATTTCTTATCTTATTTTCTCAAAGGTTTTTATCTTACTCCAATCATTTCTGATTTAGGTTCACTAGTATAGAAAGGCTTATTCCTTTCAGCAAGCTCACCCATTTAAACCTGCCACCATTAGCTTTCCATGCTGTTATGTTTTTACTCTAAACTTTCTCCTCGAAGTATTGAAGAAGAGGCCAGGCCACTGAGTGCGCACACTCAAGAGTGTGACTACGTCACAAATTATGTCATCTGGGGCAGCCCAGTCAAATAACTGAAACCTTCCAGGAAAACAGTAGTGTCTATGTAGGAGGTGCCCTTATCTTCTGCAGTTTCTGCTGTACCGCTAATATTTATCAGTGCTCAAAAGCGCTTGGCAATGTAAACAACAGTGTAGATAAATAAATTAATTGCAAAATACATGGCACTCACAGACCTGAACTAATTAGAGTGATTAAAATGTCTCAGATGTCACACAGGGGCTTGTGGTCTCTATATCAAAGGAGGAATTCTAGTTATGTGAAAAAGGATACTTCTGCGATATTAAAGTTAAAGACTGTGTATGTGTTAAAGGAGGAATGATGAAAGGTTCCTAGCACACATTAACACAGGTTGGGACCATCAGATATTAGTGCCCCCCTTCTTTCATCATTCCCTCTCTAACACATAAATGGGTTCTAACATTAATATCTTTGGAGTATTCTTTTTCACATAACTAGAATTCCTCCTTTAATATAGAGCCCTCAAGCCCTGTGTGACATCTGAGACATTTTAATCACTTAAACAGTTCAGGTCTGTGAGTGCCATGTATTTTGCAATGAATTTGTTATTCACACTGATGTTTACATTGCCAAGAGCTTTTGAGCATTGATAAATATTAATGGTACAGCAGAAACCACAGAAGATAGGGGGACCTCCTACACAGACAATTCTGTGTTTTTGGAGGTTTCAGTTATTTGACCAGGCCACCCAGGGTAGCATCAGCCAGAAAAAAAATTGATAAAATGAAATACGTTATTCTGCTACAAAAATAATAATATTAATAATAATAATGTTGTAAGCATTTATAACAGTAATTCAAGAGAATAAGCTACACATACAGTTGTATATAATGGTATTTCAAGAAGTCTGAGTCTTTTAGCCCATTTGTTTAAACTTATATCACCAATGTTTTTTGTGAATGAAACAAGTAGTGACTTTTCATTGGTGGATCTTTTGCAAGTTTGAAATCACCTCACGGTGTGCTAACTATTTAAATGCATTTAGAGTGTGTAACTCCACCCCTCACCCCGATGAAGAGGGTCTATGCCCTCGAAGCGCAGCTTGGTTGTTTCATAAATAAATTATTTCACTGCCCTGGAGTCTCCTGTTTGGACACTACTTATTCTGTTTCACATAAAACCAAGGAAGAAATATTCAACTATCTGAAATACATACAAACATCATTTAATAAACTTGAATGTGATATACTGTGATATTCTGTACTCTGAAATACTTCCTGTACCCAGGTCTAATTAGAGAACCAATAAGAAAATATCTAAGATCAATAACTGGCTTTGACAATGGTGCCTACTGTAGTTAAAGGGATCCCATGTATTAAAACATAGGAAATGTTACAGGAAAATATTTTCTGTACTGTCAAGATGTGCTACATTTAAACAGAAGGGGAAGTGAATTACTGGGGAACATTTTCATAAAGCAAATTAAAAATATTACTTTAAACTGAATGGTTGGGGGAGAGGGAACCCGTTAGAGATACCAGATTTGAATAAAAAAGAAATCAAGGAGAGACAAAACCCTGAGAGTATTATTAAGGAAGTAAATGTATTATTAGAACATGCCAGAAGTCTTCAAAAAAAATTTAAGAATTAAAATATATACTGTATGATGAAAAGGTCCAGATCTATGCTGTGAAGGAGACCTGGTTTAAAAAGAACAACTGGGGTATGCCTATACAGTACATGGTTATAATATCTTTCATAAAGAGCGTGCTGACAAATGGAGAGGTGGGATAGCATTATATGTTTCTGAGGACATCAAAGCACACCAAGTCAGAAATAATAGCACTCTTGAAAACTCAGATCTAATATTGGTCCAACTGCATTTTAACACCAACAACATTACTATGGGGCTGGATTACCACTCCCCAAACTTAAATAATGATGAAAATGCAATATTTCTGGATGCCATTCAAAATATGGTCATTAAGGGTGATTACATAGTATTGGGAGATTTCAACTTTCCAAAGATAAACTGGGATCATCTAACAGGAACAAGCTCACTAGAGAAGAAATTTATTGAAATTATGCTATTTAACAACTTAGAGCAATTAGTACAAGGAAACAATTCAGGGAGCAATAAACTGGACCTACTGTTTTCCAACTGGATGATATTAACAAACTTGAAGTGACTGAACTGCTAGGAGACAGTGATCACAAAATGATCAAAATACAGTGGCTCCTTGTTATGACATCCCTCATTGTAGTGAATATTGGTTGTAACATCCCACTAGCTTGGACCCCATTGTTTTCCTATCTTCCCCATTTACGCACATTAACACTTAATTAGTGGTTCTCGTTCTCTGTCGCACCTGGTCTTGTTGCATTGAATTAGCTCTAAGATGAGCAGAATTAGTCTGCTCAGCATGTACAAACTGAAACGAGAACAGTTTAAAGACTGTAGTCATTCAATCAGTAATGTAGCCATTGCTCAATTAACTCAAGGCTTATTCAGATGTACACACTAATTTATGACAGTGTAGTTTTTTATTTATTGGAATGTTAAAAAAAAAAATACACTGCCATAAATTAGTGTGCCATCTGAATAAGCCTTAAGTTAACTGAGCAACAGCCACATTACTGATTGAATGACTACAGCCTTTGTATCCTGATAGGTGCTCTAAATGATTCAATGACAGCTTACCTGCTTAACAGTTGTCCTTGATATTCACAAAAGTACAGCACAGACAACACAAATGCACTGCTGCCACAATTCTTTTCAGAGCAGACCCCCTCCAATCACTTCCAACAAAGTTACTGCAGTTAACCTGATGGCTTAGTCCCACAAAGGAAAGGTGCTGGATCTTGATAAAAAATTGAAATCCTTGTCCTCCTGAAGAATGGAGAATCTACTGCCAAATTAGCCACAGAATATGGTCTCCCCAGATCAACCTTGTTGGGTCTCAGGGAGAAGGAAGATAAACTTGAGTCTTATGCCTGAAATTATTTTGAATAACATAGGCTCCAAAGAAAAAAAATGAGATTGGCAGCCAATACAGAGGTTGATTCTGCCGCGTGTCTCTTGTTCAAGACTCAAAGAGAAGCTGGAGTACCGTTGTCTGGTGCCTTTTTACAGGAAAAGGCAGACTTTTTAGCTAAGCGGTTTTGTATGGGGCAGACACTTCCTTTCATTCTTTGCCAGGCTGGTTATGGAGGTTTCAAAAAAGAAACAGTATCAGACAATTTAAGATTGTGGAGGAGCGGTGGTCTTCAGATGCTGCTGCTTTGATATAATTCCTGCTAAAGTTAATTGAAATCATAAAGAAAGGTAGCTATGATGAGGACCAGCTTTACAACACCAATGAAACCAACTTGTTCTACAAGTGTCTTCCTAATAGAACACTGGCTGCATGTTCAGAGACTGATGCCTCAACAGGCTACTAACCTTTTAAAGACAGAGTCACTTTCCTTGTCTGCACTAATTTCAGTGGTGAGCACAAAATGAAACCACTGAGTATTGGAAAGTTTAATAACCACAGGTGCTTCCACCATATCAATAGAGCTGCAATGCCAATGCAATATTGTCACAGCAGTAATGCCTGGATGACAAGAGTTATTTTCAGATCATGATTCCACCAAGATTTTGTACCTGCTGTCCGCCAAAATCTTCATGGAAGGGTCAAACCCACAAAAGCACTTTTATTGCTGGATCAATGTCCCGCTCATCCTCCAGTTGATGAAATGAGAACCCGAGATGGTAAAATAATGGTGCTGTATCTCCTTGCCAATACAACATCCTGCATACACCCCATGGATAAGGGGCTCATTGCTGCACTAAAAAAGTTATACAGACAGCAGCTACTCAGGGAAATCATTTCAGTAGAGACTGCACCTGAACTTGTAACTTTTCTCAAAAGCTACAACATCAAGGATATTTTTATGTGGCAGCACAATTATGGGAGCAGGTTACTGCATCTAAGATTCGCAATTGCTGGAGAGATGCACTCGGTAATGTTTCTTGGAATCCTGAGACCAAACAGGCTGCTGCTGTGGCCATTTAAGACAGTGACTCTAGTGAGGATACTGACACTGAAATAGACACAGAAACAATGCAGATTGCCTGTGAACTGTGCTTGATTGACAGTGCCAATCCAAATCAGCATGGAGAGTGGCTGATCATAGATGAATCCTGCCCAGTCACTGAACCTCTAACTGAACAAGAGATAGTGGAGGAGATAAAAAACAAACAGTGACAGCCAGGAGAAGATTTTGATGATGAGTCAGAGGCAGATGAGGGTGCAAGTGAACAGCAAATTCCACCCAAGGAGGGTATTGCCAGACTGGAAGGTGGGCTGAAAGATTTGGAGAAGCAGCCATATATCTGGTCACTTTAACTTCTGCAACTTAAAAAATGATATTGCAAGCCAAAATTGAACAAAAGAAAAGCAGCATGAGCAAAGTCAACTTTAGACTTCTTTTGGCACAAATTATAAAGCATGAACTGCTTTGCAATGCTTATTTTAACTAAAAACTTAAATGATTGTGTTGTGTCTGTGTCCTTCTATGTCTGTCTGTTGTGTTTAGGTCCATGCATACTAATTTATATATTGAAATACATTTTAACAATTTTGTACCTGAAACTAAACTTTTTTTCGGCCGCATTTTTATTCTAAAGTACATGCCTTATAATGTACGATTTCTGTGGCTCCGGAGTCATACATTATAATGACGGACCACTGCAGCAATTAATGTATCATATGGAAACATTAAAGGAGCAACGAGAATGAAAGGCTACAACAAAGCAAATGATAATCTGATGAAGGAATACCTACATTGTTGGGACTGGGAAAAAGAACTGGGAGGATTATATCTGCAAGCAATATGGAGTTCATTAAAAAGTAAACTAAGTTATTGTATGAATGAATTCATATCAGAGATAAGAAAGTACAATCGAGCTGGCAGGGTGCCTCAATGGTTCAATAAGAAAATTAGGAATAATATTAGGAAAAAGAAAACAAATTTTAAAAATATAAGCAACACCCTACAGACGAAAATAAAAAAAAATATTAAAACTCAGGCAAATGTATGTAAAAATAGAATTAAGAGAGTGAAATCAGATTCTGAATTAAAAATGGCAACACTGGTCAAGGAAAGCAAAAAGCAATTCTTTAGCTATGTGAGTAGCCTTAAGAGTGGACAAAGACTTGTAGGCCCATAAACTGATGGAGAAAGCATCATAGATAACACACAAGAAATGGTCACAAAATTCAATATCTATTTTGTGAGTGTGTTTCAAAATAAAGAGATAAATAATAATAGTTTATATGATGGAGGTAAACTGAATAAATATCACAAGAAAGTAACAAAACAATGGGTGCAAGAAAGATTTCAGAAAATGAAAATAAATAAATCTGCTTGGCCAGATGGGATACATCCCAGGTTACTCAAAGAACTGGCAGGGTTTTTTTCAGGACCCATTGCAACACTATTCAATTAACCAATATCAGAACGAACAACAATTGCTGAATGGAGGGAGGCTAATGTGACCCCCATTTTTAAAAAAGGGGACAGGAGTGATGTCAAGAATTGTAGGCCCATTATTCTCACATCGGTTCTGGGCAAGGTATTGGAGGAATACATAAAGGAGAGAACTGAAGACCATGTAAAACAGAATGAATTAGCTGATATAACACAGCACAGTTTCTGTCAGGATAGGTCCTGTCTGACAAACCTACTACAGTTTTTTGAGCCTGTAAGTGGTGCAGTAGACAAGGGATTACCTGTGGATGTGGTATACTTGGATTATTCCAGGGCATTTGACACTGTACCACAGAGAGAACTGACTGAGTCACTGAAAGAATTAAAATTCCCTACAAACACAATATCCTGGGTAACATTATGAGTAGATGCATGTAACAGATATCAGCGCGTTTGCATTAGGGGGAGTTTTTTAAATTAGGGCAGGGTGACTAGTGGGGTGATTCAGGGCTCTGTTTTAGGTCTGACACTATTTAACATCTATGTGACATCCATGCAGATCACAAACCACTACTGAGTGTGTAAATACATGGATGATATTAAAATAGGGCCGATCATTAATAACTCTGAAGCCATTTCTAACTTTCATAACAATCTAAATCAAATAGAAAAATGGTCAAGAAACAAAAGATTAATCTTTAATGAAGAAAAATGTAAGGTAATAATATTGCACACAACAATCTTATGGCTATCCACACTATGAATAAAAAAAGATTCATAAAATGGGCTAAAAAAATCCATCATCCTGATTGGCTACTATATCATCTGAGCAGTGTCCTTATCATATGACATAGTAGCCAACTGGCACCTCTTCAGCCATTAAGACTCAGAACAGAAAATATCACTGTGCCAATGCCAAATGAATTCACTTGGTCACCAACCCGGAAAACAGACCTCGTTTGCCATCGCTGACCTACAGCGTACACACCCCTCAAACACATATACACACACAGAGCCAAGTACAAAACTACAATTAGGGAGTCACACTACTTTTACAAAAACATTTAAAATAAAACCTCACAGTACTCTGACCTGTCTGCAATGAGCCCCAAGAAACCAAATACTTTTCACTTGTAGCTCTCGCTCCTGGTGCTGTGCGGTCCACCTATGGCAAGGTACCAGAAAGCATTACAGGTATCTTAACCCTGTATTTCCATCCACCATCAAGCCCTCACTGTGACTTCATCTGACAGCCCATAAAAACACAAAATCCCCTCACTACAATGGCACCACAGAAAAAAAACCTGTTCTTTGAAATACGCGAACCAGAAACTGCTCTATACGGCAGCCGTCAAGGGACACGCTTGCTCACACTTAAGCGGGCCGGCACCTATAACAAATAAATCAATCAATAAATAAAAAAATGAAAAATAAATTAAACAAATAAAACAATCTTTCTGGGACATACAGAGCTGTGAGGACCGATGATCACCATATCAGAAATCAGTCTTTACAACGCCTGCTAAAGAACACAATTGATCATACTCAAGGTATCCGATGAGTACAACAGAAAAAAAAAAGTAAAATAAAAACAAGTGTTTTTCTCTTAGGCCAGCTACAAAGTTGATAGAAGATAAACACCAATACCCTGAACTGCCTACATGATATAAATTGCTTGAAATTATACACTACAGATGGGACTATTTTTCCATCTTCTACATGTTTATCACTTTTCTGTACCACTTCAATAAATATATTTTTTTTTACTAGGTGGGTTTACAAAAGGGGAAATCACATTTTATAAGTGCAATAACACACTCCAAGGTGTGGGTTATTGCCTGATAAGATCACACCTGGGCATAAGGCACTCGGCGCAAGCACCTCATGCCTTAGTACACCCCTGGGCATGCTCTTATCAGGCGCTAACCCACACCTCATCATGTGTTATTGCTTGCTCAAACCATCACACATGAGAAGGATCTGGGAATAACTATCAAAAACAACCTGTCATTTGATATGCACACTAAGGAAACAGTCAAAAAATGTGATAAAATAATGGGGCACATATTTAGAAACATTAAAAGCAGAGATAGCAGAGTTATTGTGCCATTATATTCATCACTTGTTAGACCACACATGAAATATTGTGCTCCCTTTTGTGCTCCACAGAGTATTGGAGGCACTAAAATGATGGAGAAGGTGCAAAGAAGAACTACTAAGAAAATTAAGGACTTAAGAAATATGTCATATTGGGACCGGTTGGCTGAACTGAATATGTACTCCCTCGAGTATAGGAGGATCAAAGGAGATCTATGGTTTGTTTACAAACCTTCCAATAATGATTAACTCTGGGAAAACATAGGGCTAAACAAAAGCCAAAACGGCAGAACAACCAGGTCACATAAACTTAGAAGAGATATGAATAACACTGAGAGGATAGGTAGATGGTTCATCCAAAAGGTGGTGGATGTGTGGAATGCATTGCCAGAAAAGATAGTTACTAGTGGTACTATGGATATGTACAAACTACTATTAGACAAGCACATGGGAAACTAATTGACAAGAAGATACCACTGATACGTGATGAGTTGTAATAGGTTTTTAAATCTCCTGACTCGAATCCTACCTATGAACCTACGAACAGTACAACTGTTTTAATTGTCTGTCAATGTCTGATTTATCTGTTTTGCTATACAGTGTTGTCTGCTATGCACTCCCTTTTATTTGACCTCCCATTTATCTAAACTGATTGGATGTTCCCCTGGCAGTTTGGATAAATGGAGATGGACTTACCAGTACCACTAGCAGAAATATTTATAGGCTCACTGAGAATGAGGGAGGTTCCAATGGATTGGAAGCAGGCAAATGGGATCCCTCTCCTTAAATAAGTGATGATGGGATCCCACAGAATTATAGTCAGGTTAGCCTTATGTCACTTTCTAGTAAGATAATGGAAATCAGTATCAAACAAAGGATCAATAAGATGAAAAAATTTACAGTATAGTGAAGATGCTGTACAGCTTGGATTCTGCAGGTTTTTTTCCAACTTATTCTTCGTCTCTTGGATCACCAACCTACACCTACACCTACACCCGCTCAGATCCTTTCCTCCTTCACCAACCCCCATCACCCCACCTTCTCATAGGACATGCCTCCCAGCAGTTGCCCAAGGTATACACTTCCCATAGTGGAAGACATCAGGGATTGAATAAGCCCCCACTGTAAAGTCGGGCTCTGTTTGGCAAAAGAAGGCTGCCTAGGTCAACAATATGGGGCTGCATGTATGTCTGCAGCCATTATTCTGCTGCAGTTGGGGTTTTCCAATTTTTGCACCACCCTATACAGATGCTGGCTGCAACTAGAGTGATACAAGGCATCAGCGTCCACACCAGCCAATCAGCATCTCTCCACTGCTGTGCTCATGTTTGGGCCTGCACTGCCAACAAGTTTCCTAGGTAGCAGTTGCAAAGCAGAGCAGACCCCCTCCTTCCCCAGATGAGGAGATTGTAGAGTGAGATGCTCAATTCTCCTGTCCCACCTGCCCCCCAACAATCTGGGTTCATTCCCAAACCCAGGTCCCCAGTGTGTCAGCAGGTAAAGTGCATGGCACCTCAGCCCTCTGTGCCACCAGGCTAGGACCTGATGGTTTTTTAAAGACCTACAGTACCTGATAGACTTTTTTGAAGAGTAAGTAGGATTGCAGACAGTAGAATCAACAAAAGCTAATATATGCACATTGTTAAGTAAAATATTTGACATTCTGCAACATGAGCGGCTGAAACACAAGATTAGGAATCATAGCTTACCAGGGGATACTACAAACAAGCAGTAAGACTTAATGGGGTGTGTGTTGTTGTCATCTGATAAATATCAGATGCATAGTGATTTCCCTTTTAAATTAGCACAAGGGAATTGTGTTTATCAAACAACAACACACACCCCATAGTGTTTTATTGCAGTTATAAAATGGAAACTCTTGCAACATTTATAATATAGAGAAAAACTTTTTAAAACATTTTTGAAAAAAAGGAAAAAGAAAAAGTTACATTTTAGAAAATGGTCTTAAAAATCCCCAGGCTCTTGTTCGCTGATAGCCCAGGCAAGGTGGGCATCTACCAGGCAACAGAGCCCAGGTATTAAATGTGCCAGTCTGTGCTGACCCCATTACCAATATCAAGGGGCACTGGTTAATCAGAAAGTTCAGACCACCATTGTTTCCCCCTCAGTAGCCAAGATCTCTGAAACAACTGATATGCAGCAGTACCCCCCACCCACTGCATAAACACATTAGCATACAAAAGAAACACAGCTCAAACATAAAACCAAATATTTTCTCAGGCATAAAAAACTCTCCCAACATAACAGAAGGTCTCCAGTCCCATGCACACTCCAAAGCTGGTCGGTAAAGTGGAAGCTCCAAACCAGCAGCATGTGCCTGTTTATGGGGATTGCAAGTCAGGAAAGTGCCATCATCTTTACTACAGCTGATTCTCCCGATCCATAAAAATCACAGAATGCTTCACCTGCTCACTACTGCTGCCCCCCAAAAAAAAAACACGGAAAAGAAGTACATTGTACCCCTTTCTGCAAAGTTATTTTTTTCTTCCAATTGTGTGTACTTCCCTCCACGCAAACTCCGAATATTCTAAGTCTGTCACTCCTTGGCAGCTCCATTGTGTGCTCGCTAGCCCGACATCTAGCCTGCTCAAAATCAGGAGCAGTACTTACCTCGATGTAAACCTCTTAATGCTCCAAGTCCATTTCTTCGTCGCAGCTCCATTGTGTGCTCACCCACTTGGCATCTAGCCTGCTCAAACCAGAAGCCACAAGTTGTTGGGAAGAAAAAAAAACATAGTGAGTGCCTGTGGCAATATCCACAACAATGAACATCATTGACACAGTCTGAATTTAAACTGACAGGCAGCTATTTTTTTAATGCTGTGACTACACATGAGGAATACTGCAAAAAATGGGGGGAGGGCTGTCCGATTATGTGAAGGTTCACTTCAGATTGCAGCAGCAGAATGTGCTTCATCATAGTTCAAATACATTTTTTTTATTTTATTTCTCAGGGACTATTTTTTCTACTGAGTTTAAAATCTTAAATAAAATCATCAATTTGTTTGCAGACTTAAAAATCTGTGTTGTTCTGTTATTTCAAACTTAGTTTCAATTTTCTAAGTGCAATAATACCCTTCAGGATGGGCGGTATTGGGCTATACCTGCCCTTCCAGGGGCTATAAGGCCCTTCGCCTGTGACGTTGGGCCTCATTATGCCCCTGGGCAGGAGGGTATAGCCCAATACTGCCCACTCTGTTAGGTATTATTGCTTGCTTAAAATACAAATAAAAAAGTTCCTCTTCTAGTCCACTGTATGATGCTGTTTGTCTTTACAGTAGCTTGTCATGTGTTTATTTACTGTAGTTTAGTTTTACTATAATTTGTAGGTTACAAACTTACTATTACTGTGGCCATTCATTAGTGCTTGAGAAAGCACAATTTGCTGTGTGAAACAGTGATGCCACATTGCTGAGGGAGCACAAGAGAAAGACTTTGCTGTGTGAACACAAAGGTACCATGTGCAGGAGAGAGAGACAGCATTACTGGCAGCATTAGTAAGGAGTATCGGTCAGCAGCGGCAACAACTGGTAGCAGTCTAGGAAAAAGTAAGTTATTTAAACTTTTAAAATAGTTTGTTAGCAAGTAAACTATAACAGAACCACATACGGCAAACAGAGGTGCGCTCTACTGGTATGTTTGTATTTATTTAATGCAGCATCCAGTTTTGTTTTCTTATTTGCAGTTATATACTGCTAATCATCCTACAGTACATGAGGGTTGCCCCCAATTGGCAAAGAGAAGAAGAGTGTAAGGGTGTGCTCATCTCCTCACTTCTCTTTCCAATCCTGGAACCTCTCTCCAGTTCATAAACTTATGGCTGTCAAAATATTGTATGCCCCTTTATGATTTTCATACAGGTTTTCTTTATTTCATTCATAGCACACCTTATTTATTTACATCCTTTATTTTAAACTCCAAGGAAGTCCTGGTTTAAGGAAGAACTCTTAAAAACAGGCACCCTTTTTTATTTCCCCAATGGCTGAAATTTCAGCCCATCGGCTAACTTTTCATTTTGGCCATTTTTACTTTATTTAGGGCTGTTTCATTTTATTTTCTTGTATATTTTCTTTCCTTTTCAGCCACTTAAACAATTATCTAGGTGGTTGTCTAGAAGTAGAGATGTGTGAAACTGAAAAATTTCACCTAGTGAAATATTTCACGTAATTCCTGCATTACACAAAATATTTCACCTAGGCGTGAGGTAATTTCGCCTCTAATTTCACTTTCATGTAATGTGAAATTTTACCCAATTTTGCTCAATTTCGCTTTCGCATAAGGAGAAATTTCACTATTATCCTTAATTTCACAAATGTTTTTCAATTTGGCCAGCGAAATTGCAATGCATTGTGGGCAGATACCCGAAATATCATATGCAGGTGGTTTCCTGCACAGGATATTGTCTGTTGAGTCAGAGAGCAGTTCATTGTGGTGCATCACAGCCAATAAACCCTTCAAAAACCTCTTAATTTGTGATTTTGTAGAGTTAAAATATCAATTTAGTTCCTAGTACTGCTAGTGAATCTTTTTTGTTTTGGTATCTTTGGATAATGCTTAATTAAACTTAGGTAGTGTTTTCAGTTTTCTCTGTGTATGTGAGGGAGTTGAGTGGGGGAGGGTCGATCATGTGGTGTGTGTGTGTGTGTGTATGTGAAAGCAGAGCAGGCTAGTTCCTAATATTTGACCGCTTTCTCACAAATTGTGAGTGAGTTTCTGTAATTTCTTGTAAGTCTTAATATGTTTGTTAGTGTGCTACTTATTTGTTATATTTTTTTTATATATTGACCCTTTTTGGGGTAACTTTATCTGAACAGTTATTCAATCTGAGTAGTTCTGTTCCTGTTTCCCTTTGCTTAAACACTTTTGTGCTTTCTTTTTTTAATGAAAGTATTCGGGGACATTGACCACTTGACTTGTGCATATCCAGGTACACTGCATTGTAGAATTGCTCAAAGAAATTAATATTGTGATCTAGCCTCCGCATTGCAGCATTCCTGTTTTTCTACTTAATTTGCTTACCGTATTAACTGTTTCCTCCCTGTTACACCACTGGTGTTTACTACCTGACCCTGTTACATATAGGTGCATGTTAGGCAGTGGCACCACCATGGTTAGACCTGAAAACCACTTGAAACAGTGCAGAAAACAACAGACTTGTGTCCTGATTGTGGATGTGAACCATGTAACTGCATATCTGACACCTGATTCTTGCTTGAATGTACTTTAATATGTTTTGGGAAGCATTTCTGGGCTATGTTAGGCAGTGGCAACACCATGATTAGGCCTTAAACCATTGGTAAACAGTGGGCCAAACAACATGTTTTGGTCCAGGTGAAAGGCATGCAACATATTACAGCATATCAGACACCTGATTTAGGTCTGAATTTACTGTAAAATATTTTGGAAAACATTTATTGACTTGTGAGGCATGTTAGGCAGTGGCACCACCTTGGTGAGGCCTGAAATACATTAGAAATGGTGCAGAAAACAACAGGTTTGGGTCCTCCTATTGGTGGATGTGAACCATGAAACTGCATGTGTGACATCTGATTTCTGTCTGAATGAAATGTAACATTTTCTGGGAAACATTTTGGGAATTCTGGAGGATCAGGAAGACAAGGGTAATACAACACTGAATGGGGAGAACTAATAGAGAGAGAACAAGAAAAGGGATTGAATTCTATAGGAAGCATAAGACAGAAACAAACAGCAGCAATAGTCAATAAAATTATTTTACAAAATGAAGAAACAAGAGGATTTAAGGACTGGATGTAGATTAAAGAGGATAGAATAGATTTTTTTTTCTATTTTTTTTAATGGGGGGTGGACATACAAACAACAGAATGGAAAATAGAAAAATGAAAACAAAATAGACAAATTAATTTGTTCTGCCACATTAAGTGCCAGGGGGGCAGCCACAGAGTTCTGACAGGATGCACGATTTTGTCAACATTACACTGCAATTTAGAAATCCCCCCCCCCAACGGGCATCACAGAATTCCTGTCTGAAATTGTTTAACTCTTGTCGGACATGCTGCACTGCAAACAGGACAGTGGATAAGCCCATATGTGTCACTGGCACTGCTGGCAAGGCCGGGGTTACCTGTGCTGCTGGCTTTTCATTTTTTCATTTTTATTTGTTAACTGGGTAAGGGCAACCGAGCAAAAAGACCTTTTGAACAGGGAGGGCCTTGGAAGGGTCTTGATTTTACTGACTGCTGCTGTTTTCTGGTATGGGGAGCACAGTGAGGATGTTTAACTGGTCCAGTCATGCCGCCCTCCTGATCACCTCCTTCCATGCTTACAACTGCACTGCTCCCCACAGCTGCACTTGATGATGCCACCACCTCCTGCAATTTGAGGTACCATTGCAGCAGGTGGTGGTGGACCATGTAGCTGTGCTGGCCGGTTGTCCCAAAGTATGATCCACACTTTCCTTGCTGCACCTCCTGCCCACATAGATTGCAGGTGACCACTGGGTCACCAACCAATATTAAGTAGAAAACATCCCAGACAGGAGAACTTCAGGGATGATGGAACCATGGGGGGAGGGTGCTGCAGATAATGCCCCAGACACTGACTCTTCTTGCTGCTTGGGAGGAGGCACAATTTTCAGCTGCCTTGGTGGAGGAACAGTATCCTCCTGGTGCTGGGGTGGGGGCACTATCTCCAACTGTTGCTGGTGAGGGGCACAGTTTGCTGCTGGGTGCTGGTGCTGGAGTGAAAAGCCTCCTGCTGTGGCACTTCATTTGTGATGGTTAGCTGAAATGCGCATTCAGGTGCCCCACTGTCTTCATCCTTCTCCAATATGTCCACAATCCACAAACACCACAAATTCAAACAAACAAAAAAGAAGCAGAGATAGAGACACAGACAGAGTTGGGGGGGGGGGATCACACACACACACATAATCAAACACAAACACAATCACCAGGTACTAAAATATGAACTGTGACAAAGACAAACACAAAAAAATTAGAAACAAATAATACAAATTAAGCAATTTAGGTGTAAAAGTGCACTCTGCAGTCACAGGGAGTATAAATGCTGCCTGCTTCCTCAAGATACATAGCACAGGAAATGAATCACTCAGTTACTGCCTGTTTAGACTCATCCATGTGACTGCCAGCAGAGCAAAATGCCCAGTTTCACCTAATTTCGCTTTAGATGCACAGGTGAAATTGGCAGCAAAATTTCACTGAAGGGCCATCATTTCGCGAAATGTTTCACTAGGCGGAATTGGCAATTTTGCCATGTTTTCGCTGGCAAAATTTAATTTTGCTGCTTCTCTATCCAGGAGCAGACAGTTATGGGGCATTGATAAGAGCGAGCTGGCTTTGAATGAAAGTAAGTTAATGTTGCCCTGCTTTGAGCAGCGCCACAGTGCGCACTAGAGAGAAAGAGAGAGACAGAGAGATGCGAGAGCACTCCTCTTTTAGCAAATTATTGCTCTCTCTCTCTTTTATGTCTTTATACCCCACAAGGTCTTTTCAGTTTAAGAGAGGCACTATGTACAATATTTATAAGGATATCCATGTCCCTTTTCTTTGCTTCAGGACACTTGTTTTTTTTTTTGTATGAGCAGGGTGGCTGAAATCAGCAAAATCTACTGAAGCCACCCACTCCACTTCCATTGCTGCATCAGTGCAGCTTTACACAGCTCATTTAGGAGCTAGCATGCTCCTATACTTGTTTATTGTCAGTTTTTACAGGGGTCACTTTTGGCTTTCTTGGTGGTAAGATCCACCAAAGCCATATTGGGGAGCCACAAGTGAAAAGGGCAACCCACTGGTGGCAATTTCAAACAACTGCAATAAGTTGTGGCAGCTCTGTGCCAGGTTTGGGATTTCCTTTTCACTAAGAACAGCCTGATCCAGATGTAGAGTAATCCCTGGGCTCCTCCTCAGCTCTGGCTAGCTAACACTATCTTTTATTTTTAATTCTGCCAGTAGCCGGGAGCCAGAAAAGCTTACAGAGAGAAATGATTTTGTTAGTGTTGCCTGCTTTCAAGTAGGCTTTCATACAATTGACAGAGATGCGATTAAAACCTAAGAAAGGCCACTCTGTTTTAAAACCTTTTTTGAGCACTAAATGTTTCCCAAAAGAAGACATACATATGTTCCTCTACATCACTTATAAGTATGAATCCTCAGTACTGCAGCACTATAGCTGGCATAAAATAAACATTTTAAATGCACTATTGCACTTTACCAGTAGCATGTAAAGCATCACTGCACTTTATTTTACTAGCACGTTCAATTACTGATTGATTTTCAAGCACTCCAGCACTTTTGTCTACTCCTCCTATGCTCTTTATTTCAGCCATTATATATCTTTAAAGCATTCAAGCTGTTTCTCCTATGCACTTTGATAAAGCGCTTTATGTATTAGAACAAGAGCACATCTGGGGGGCAAGGGACCCTCGTCTTTCTACCAGGGCACCCATCCTTGACAGGGGTCACCCTGTCACACACCTTCACACCTAATAGGGCAACCATTCCATGGTTGTCCGATAACATCATACCTATCCCAGAGGGTGCAGTGGAGCTCCGTCCCACTCACACCATAGAGATCCACCCCAGGGTCCCATATTCCCTGCTACACTTAGCATGAATTTGTCATTCAATGCCCTTTTTACATAGCATTCTGAACTTTTACCCTGGAGCTAACATTCAGTACAGTAATAAGTTATACATTCAGCACAATAACAAGACTGATAACTTCATAACCATTACTATTACCTTCTGGTAATATCACGCAGCCATAGTACAAGTAATATCGGGCACCCTACACCAAAAGGGAACATTTCCTGATATTTTGTGCTCAGAGGTTATCCTATTCAACCTCTGTTTGGACCAACAGAAAGAAAAAAACTGATCAGTAAGAGAGGAAAGATCAAAAGGAGGAGAGAAATTTTACTGAAGGTGGCCAGCCTAACAAACATGTAAGCGGTGAAGATAGTAAACAGAAGAGCAAAAAGAAGTTTCTGCAAGCAAGATCGTCTATCAACCTTGTGGCAGGACATATAAACCTTCTTTTCCCGGAAAAGGGATGGAGCTAGGCCCACCCTCACCATAGCTCTGTCTGAAGGTCCCTTAGTATTGCAACACTTTTAACTAATTGTTAAACCTAAATCACAACCATATTTATACCCTGAGACTAGTCTGTACCTCCTTTGGTACATATTCTAGAGGATGAGTCCCCTGTAGCAGTTTCATGCTGCCTTCTAGCTCCCTCTTCTCAGCTATTTTTGTGTTCATCTCACAACCAGTAACATATTCCATTTCATTTATATGTTACAGAAACATTTCACCTGGATTGTTTACTATGTCTGTCATTCCTTCCACCAGGTATCTAAGGCTTTCTGGAGTCTTATAACTGACACCCAGATCTAAGTTGCTGCTCTAGTTTGGACACTGGCTTACTACTTGGTACCTCCTAACCTAACTGGGTGCCTCCCCCTTCTCCATGGGTGCCATCTCATCTGGCCCTCCGACCTTTGGGTTACACCCCCTATGTGTCTGGCAGGTATCTTCTGGCACACAGCCCTCTTTTCCATACAGGCAGCTGCTTGCCTGTACATTCCTGGCCAGTAGACAGTCAAGGTTAACTTTGCCAATACCTCCTTGTGGCTTAAATGCTTGGAGTTATTGGAGCAAGCATTCTCCATCACCTCCTCCCTATAAGCAATTGGTACCACTATTTGGGCATTTAACCTTTTTGTATGGGGGTTGGGCTTAACGTGATAAAGGGTACCTTGCATTTGTTCGCACCATCACAGTGGTTTTACCCTCCTACCACAGGTACCCATGCCACCTTCCTGATCTGAGATACAGGATGCCAACTGGGCCACATCCAGATCTCCTGCTTGTAACTTCCCTCATTCAGTACCTGAGGTACTGACAATGGCATTTAGAACAGTAATATTTTCATTAGTGACATAATTCCCTTCAGCCCCAAAAGCTTCTTCAGAATTGATAGGAGTCTTCACCCCAGTCCCATCTTTACCTGGGGACTTCTCTCATGGTTCATCCTTGATCAGGTAACAACCTGGAAACACTGGTAGCTCCAGAACAACAAATGCCCATCCTTCCAATAGGGGGTCCTCTTCCTCCAGGTACCATAACTCCTGGTCCTCGTCTGGATCTATTACCTCCTCCACGGAACTCTCCACCTGGGTTTATTTACTAGTTGGCCTGTGCATCCTGGGAGATTTCCTCTCATGTTGCTGCTTTATGTTACTGTGAGACAAGGAGTAAATAGGTCTCCAGAGTAACTGTGAGACAGGGACTCGAACGTTGGTGGGACTAGTCATGGTGTTATGCTTGGAGCCCCTGGGGCTGGAAGCGGCAGCATTTAGTGACGAATTATTAGAGACTCTGTTGGAATTGCCTTGTTTCAATTCTGGGTTGTGAGATGAGAAAGATCTGTGCCGCTTGTTGCAGCAGACAGGGTGTGCTGAATCGGTGTGCCCGAGGTGGACCCCGGGTCTAGCTCTTTCCTTCCCTGTGGTAATCTGGTGGTCTCGACTGGAAAGTGGGCACCCACACAGGTTTCCTGTGGCTGTCGGGATTTGTCTGACTTGTGTTGGGCAGGTTCCTGACAGCCTAAGAAGGAAGGGGATTTGCTGGACTTTTGGGTGCCTCTTAAAGTTTGGGCAGAGTCGGGCCAACTTGGATTTATTGCTCCGGATCCAATTTTCTCAGGAAATCAACCCTTTTTTGAAGATTCTCCTTTACTTCACCAAGTGTAACTGGATGTGAGCTTGCTTATTGGGTGTTAAAAAACATGCTCCCGTCATGTATCCTGTCCCAGTGGTGACATAGTGATGCTTCCTGAGGCAAGTGGTGTGGGACTCCTCCTCTGTTCCTTGGACTGGCGCTTTTGTGGGCTTTTGCTGTGGAAATCCCTAAAGTGAAGACTTGCTGATAGAGGAGAACTGCTTAAGAAGAACAGCTATAATTTAAGCAAGATTTAATTTTCAAGAGCCTATTGGAGGGATTCCTTGCTCTGTTGGTCTTCTATATTTCTTTGCTCCAGATTAGTCCATCATCAGGTATTGTAATTATTTTATTTTAGAGGCGGTGAGAGAGCCTCTGTGATTTTTAATATTTATCAAATTCAACTTTTGTGGCAGTGAGAGGGCCACTTTTTGAACATTCCTACAAGGGTTAGGTGAGAGCTACCCTTGCTTAAACTCTAAAGGACTTGACAAAAGACATTTTAATATATTGTACTGGATACTAATAACTAAGTTTATTCAGAGCTGTGCTTGTTGTAATCCTTTTTTGGATTGTTGGTTTCTGGGTTTTAAATTAGAGATGGGGTGAGATTGCTTTCTATATTATTGAGCTAATTTGTTTATGGGTTGGGTTTTTATTTTAGTTTATTTGGTTTTTATTTGTGTTTATTGTAATGTGTTGAGGAGGTTTAGCGACAGTCAGGCACTAATCCCCCACTGGGCTCAGGGAACTGCATCCCTTTGAATGTCCTCTTTTGTCATCTGATACCTATTTTAGGTGTCGTGCCTTGGGCATACTTAAGGGGCGGAAAAGAAGGGGGAGATTTGGGCCTGGTGGAAGACAGGAAAGTGGAGGATGGATTGGAGTCATGGGGTCCAGGAGATACCCTGGGGTGAAATGGAGTCAGGAAAGATGTTTTCCTTGTCTTTTTCTCCATAGCCAAGGGCTCTGATGTTAGCGGGCAGGTGCCGAGGTCTTCCCTGACGGCTTATCCTACCTTGGTGGTGTTATGCAATGCCAGATCTATTAAAAATAAGCCAGCTATTATAGCTGATCTCGTTGGAACAACTGATCTGGCTTGCATCACCGAGACTTGGCTGCATGAAAATGAAGGTCCTGTATTGGCTTCAGCAACTCCAGCCGGGTTCTCAGTGATACACAGTCCAAGGTTGGATCATAGGGGTGGGGGTGTGGCCATTTTATTTAAAACTGAGCTGGGTCTTGTGGATGTGCCATTGGGAAGTACCAGATCCTTGAAATATATCCTGGGAGAGGGTATAGGCTGCAGGATTCTCCTCATCTACCGTCCACCAGGAGATGGAGGAAAATTTCTGCAGGAGATAGCAGGCTTCATTGTCGACATGGTGTTCAGGTCCCCCAGATGAATAGTTCTGGGGAACTTCAATGCTTGGGTCAATGATGAATGCTCACATTTTGGTCAAAATCTCCTCCAGCTGATGATGACGCTGGGCCTTACACAGGTAGTTACCTCCTCGACCCATGTAGGGGGTCATTCATTGGATCTGATCTTCCTTTTGGGTATGGAGATAGCTGATCTGGGGGGGTGGAACCATTCAGCTGGTCTGACCATCACACCATAAGATTCAGCTTTAGGGCCCCCCCCAATAGGTCTGCCCCTACGGAAATGGTTCAATACTGCCCTTTAAGGGGCTTAACCCCAGTGACCTATCGGTGGCGCTGGACGTATTGGGCTTGTCAGGTGAATGCATGAGTCCAGATGATCTTGTATTAGCTTATAATAAGGATGTGGGAGATGCTTTGGACAAGATTGCTCCTGTTCATGTTTGACCTCGCGCCCTTCACCCAAGGAGCCCTTGGTTTGATGGTTCCTTGAAGGAGTTGAGGTGAGTCAGTCAAAGGATGGTGAGAGTCTGTCGGAGGTCCAGCCACGATGATGACAGGCTTAGGATGATGGCACATTATAATAGCTATCAATCAGAAATCACCTGTAAGAAGACAAAATTCCTCTACAGGGAGATTACTGCTGCATGAAATCAACCAGCTCAGCTTTTCCGGACTGTTGACAGATTGTGCAACCCAATCTGTCTCCAGCCCAGAGAAGATTTTTCTCAGCTAATATGTGAGAAGTTTGCTCGATTTTTCACAGATAAGGTTGTCAGCATCAGGTCTGGCCTCTCCTATGAGGGATTGCAGTGATTGACAGGAGATAGAGTACTACGTCCAGTTCTGGAGACCCCATCTCCGCAAGGACATAGACAGGATGGGGGCAGTTCAGAGGAGGGCAACTAAAATGGTACAGGTTCTGCAAGAGAAGCCATACGAGGAGAGACTAAAGGAGCTTAATATGTATACCCTTGAGGAAAGGAGGGAGAGGGAGGACATGATAGAAATGTTTAAGTACCTCAGTGGAATCAACAAAGTCCAAGAGGGTAGCATCTTTCAGAAAAAGAGATGTGCAAGAACAAGGGGACACAATTTGAAGATAGAGGGGATGGCTCAGGGGCAATGTGAGGAAGTATTTTTTCACAGAGAGGGTAGTGGACGCATGGAACAGCCTTTCTGAGGAGGTTGTGGGGTCTAAAACTGTGGGAGAATTCAAGAATGCATGGGACAGACATAAGGCAATTTTTGTGGGGGGGTAGGAAGAAATAGGCTGTTGGTTAAATAGGATCTGCAGCTTATCCTCTAGGTAGGGAAATAGGCAGACTAGGTGGGCCAAGCGGTCCTTATCTGTCATCAAAGTCTATGTTTCTATGTTTCTATGGCAAGCATTTGGTCTGTCTGGTCAGACTTTTACCTGCCAGAATTCATGGGCATTGTAAAGACCATCCAAACGCTGCGCCCAATCAGTTGTAGTTTGGATCTGGGCCCTACACCCCTTTTAGTGGGATGTGTAGATGTTATCTGCCCGATCCTTGCTGAAATTGTGTGGAAGTCCTTGGAAAGTGGGGTCTTTCCTGACCCCCTCAAGGAGGCGGTCGTTCGACCAACTCCTTAAGAAATCCTCCCTGGATCCAGACTGTCTAGTTAACTACCAGCCTATTTCTAACCTGCCATTTGTTGGTAAGGTTATTGAAAATGTGGTTGTGCTGAAATTGGATGATCTTACAACACACAATGTCTATGATTCTCTCCAGTCTGGTTTCAGGAAGAAACATAGCATGGAGACTGCTCTTGTCAGGGTATTGAATGATCTCCTAATGGCTAGAGAGCAAAAGGGTTGCACCATTCTGGTCCTTCTTAATCTCTCTACTGCATTTGACACTGTAGACCATGGTGTGCTACTGGAGCGTCTCTGACTTTTTTGCAGGCTGTCTGATACAGTTCTTAAATGGTTCCATACTTTCCTCATGGGCAGCTCTCAGAGAATTACCACCGGAATTTATTCCTCTGGTTCTCACTCCCTGCTCTGTGGGGTGCCGCAGGACTCCATGTTGGCCCTCATGTTGTTTTCAGTGTACATGCTGCCATTGGGAGATATCATCAGGTGATACAGTCTGATTTTTCACTGCTGTGCGATGATATTCAGCTGTATATGTCCTTTCTGCCCAGACAGAATGATACACTTCCATGCTAAATAATTGCCTTGCTGAAATCAGAACTTGGATGAGTTCCAGTTGGTTGAGACTGAATCTGGATAAGACTGAAGTGCTGGTAGTGGACCCAGGTTGTCCGGGGGGTAGGTTTGTGGGCTGGACAACCATCAGGTTTGTTGCTTGGTGATATACAGCTCACTACCTCAGACCACGTGCGAAACCTGGGCATTATTTTCGATGATGGTTTGACTCTAAAGCCTCAGGTTTCAGCAGTCATTAAATCAACTTTTTATCATCTTAGGAATATCACCCGGGTAAAACACCTGGTTCCTCCAGATGATCTTCCAACATTGGTCCATGCCTTTGTCACCACCCGTCTTGATTACTGCAATTCCCTCTACCTAGGGCTACCAGGGGTTGATATCTGCCACTTGCAGCTGGAGCAGAGCACGGCAGCCAGGCTCCTGACTGGGACTTCTAGAACCAGTCATATTACGCCTGTGCTCCGTGAACTGCACTGCTGCCTGTTCAGTGGCGGATCACCTTTAAGGTTGGTTTGCTAACCTTTAAAGCCCTACATGATGGGACCTGGCTACCTGCAAGATCTCCTTGTACCCTACTGTCCCCTCTGCCCTCTGCATTCCACTGACGAGGGATTGCTGGAGATTCCCAAAGTACGATTGAAGACATCTGGTTCTCGAGCTTTCTATTTCTCAGCTCCAACCCTGTGGAACTCTCTACCTCGTTGGTTGAGAGAATCCCTGACCTTTGATAGGCTTAAAATTGAGTTAAAAACTTATATGTTTGATTTAGCCTTCCCAAAATATTGATAATTTGGTTTATTGTTCTTTTAATCATATGTATATTGTTGCACTTGGTTTTATGTACAGTGCCTTGGTTTGGAAAGGCACTATAAAAATAAAGTTTGAATTAAGTTGGGTCCTCTCCAGTAAGACCAGGTACCAATGCTCTGCCTCCTTCTGACTCTGGTCCACCTTCAACCATTGTCTGCTGAGCAAGTCAATTAGCCATACTAGCTGCACCATCTGGTCTCCATCTATCTCCCACGGTACCTCACCCAGGTCACTAACTCTAGAGGTCTTCATCTGCTCAGGCATTGGTTCTGGCACCATGCACTCATCTACCCATATCCTGTGATGCCAGGTCCAGCAACCCAGCCTGAACTCACTCTGTGTACCATGGACATTCAGCCGGTATCCCACTTCTCACACCAATTGTAAACAGGTGTGGGTTATCAGGATAACAAATCAGGCAGACCAACAAACTCAGTGCATAAAAAGCACCATCAAGGCACTTATCATTTTATTTTCTCTTTAAAAGTTGAAATAATTTTTCACAGAAATCAGAAAAATATGGTTAGTTCTATTACTTCAGAAAACCAACAGAATAAAAAAAAATGAAAATAATATAGAAAAGGGGCCCTGCTCTGCCCAGCAGGGTCACCTGGATTTTTCCCAGCCTGCTAAACATGGTTGTTTGAGACCAAGAGGTCCTCCACCTCTCACAGTCAGTTCCAACTGTCTCCCTGTCTATCATTCTAGCCCCTAATGGACAGCTTTTATGCTTTTCTTTGGGTGTCATTACAAACAAAGGATCCACCCACCTTATGCCACTTAACAAAAAAGTATTCCTCTGAGGCTCATAACCTGGCCTATACAAAAACCAAAGGGTTATTTCTAAACCTCTGTTATGAGCGTTCCTGACAATATAAAAATAATACATGTCTTGTAATGTTAGCTTAATTTATCCTCCCCAGGAGCTTAATTACTTCTAGCTCCTCCTTTAGGTAGTGACCTCACTAGGTAGGGTTCTTATAAAATCAGACAGTCTGTGGGCTGCTGGCCCTATAACAGCACCACATACAGCAAACAGAGGGGCGCTCCACTGGTATGTTTGTATTTATTTAATGCAGCATCTAGTTTTGTTTTCTTATTCACAGTTATATACTGCTAATCATCCTACGTGAGGATTGCCCCCAGTTGGCAAAGGGAAGGAGAGTGTGAGGGTGTGCTCTACTCCTCTTTTCTCTTTCCAATCCTGGAACCTCTCTCCAATTCATAAACTTATGGCTGTCATGCCATATAAAATATTGTATGCCCCTTTATGATTTTAATACAGCTTTCCTTTATTTTGTTCATAGCACACCTTATTTAATTACATCCTTTATTTTAAACTCCTAGGGAGTCCTGGTTTAAGAAAGAACTCTTGAAAACAGGCACCATTTTTTATTTCCCCAATGGCTGAAATTTCAGCCCATCGGCTAACTTTTCATTTTCACCCATTTTACTTTATTTAGGGCCGTTTCATTTTATTTTCTTGTATAATTTCTTTCCTTTTCAGCTGCTTAAACAACTAACTAGGCAGCTGTTCAGAAGTAGACAGTTAAGGGGCATTGATAAGAGCAAGACAGCTTTGAACAAAAGTGAGTTATTGTTGCCCTGCTTTGAACAGCGCCACAGTGCTCACTAGAGAGAGAGAGAGAGAGAGAGAGAGAGAGAAATATGAAAGCACTCCCCTTTTACCAAATTATTGCTGTCTCTCTCTTTTATGTCTTTAGACCCCGCAGGACCTTTTCAGTTTAAAGGGGCACTATGTACAATATTTATAGGGACGTGCCTGTCCCTTTTCTTTACTTCTGGATGCATGCTTATTTTTTTGTATGAGCGGGGTGGCTGAAATCAACAAAATCTACTGAAGACACCCACTCCACTTCTATTGCTGCATCAGCACAACTTTACACAGCTCATTTAGGAGCTAGCATGTTCCTATACTTGTTTTTGTTAATTTTTACAGGGGTCCCTTTTCGGCCTTCTGGGTGGCAAGAGCCACCGAAGCCATATTGAGGAGCTGCAAGTGAAAAGGGCAACCCAGTGGTGGCAATTTCAAACAACCACAATAAGTTGTGGTAGCTCTGTGCCAGGTTCAGAATTTCCTTTTCACTAAGAACAGCCTGGTCCAGCTGTACAATAATCCTTGGGCTCCTCCTCAGGTCTGGCTGTCTAACAATATCTTTTATTTTTAAATCTGCCATTAGCTGGGAGCCAGAAAACTTACAGAGAGAAAGGGTTTTGTTAAAGGGTTGCCTGCTTTCAAGCAGGCTTTTGTACAATTTACATAGCGGAGATTAAAACATAAGAAAGGCCACTCTGTCTTAAATCCTTTTTTGAGCACTAAATGTTTCCCAAAAGAAGACATATATATGTTCCTCTACATCACTTCTTTATAAGCATGAATCCTCAGTACTGCAGCACCATAGCTGGCATAAAATAAACATTTTAAATGTACCATTACACTTTACCCATAGAATGTAAAGCATCCCTGCACTTTATTTACTAGCACTTTCAATTATTGATTGATTTTCAAGCATGCCAGCGCTTTCGTCTGTTCCTCCTATGCACTTTATTTCAGTCATTATATGTCTTTAAAGCACTCAAGCTGTTTCTCCTATGCACTTTGATAAAGCACTTTATGCATTAGAGCAAGAGAAATTCTGGGGGGCAAGGGACCCTCCTCTTTCTACCAGGGCACCCATCCTTGACAGGGGTCACCCAGTCACATCCACAAATTTGAAAATTTGGTATGGAATAACAGATTTGTATGTTCAGGGATAAATACTGAGTACATTTACACTTCCATTAGAAATGAACGGGGTTTAAATGCCTGCAGATTTTTTCTTGAAAACTTCAGGGTCAAGTGATGTTCCAGTGGAGTTTATCATCCAGGCACTAGATTTTATTTTGACCTATCAAGTCTTTAAAATTTGAAAATCAATATTATCTACAGAAATATGGCACTGGAATGGGGGCTAGCATAGCCTCTAGTTGTGCACATTTGTTTTTGGGTTGGTAGGAACTGTTATTTGTCCAAAATGGAAGAAATTATCAATTTTTCAAGAATATCTGACATTGGTATAGGTTTATTGATGATTAAATTTGTGTATATGAAGGGGATATGGAGAACATACCAAATTTCATTAACTGGCTTAATGAAAATTTTTTAAATCTGAAATTTACTTATAACGGCAGAAAGGAGAGGTTGCAGTTTTTGGATGTGGAATTTGTCATAGTCCCTGATAAACCTATGTGGACTAAATGTCACAGGAAGGCTACAGCAACAAATTCATTATTGAGAGCCGATAGTGCCCACCCCAAGAAGTTGAAGGATTCCATACCCTACAGCCAAATGGTCAGGCTAGATAGGAATTACACTACTGAGGAAGATTGTTTGTTGCAAACTTCTGAATTAGAAGCTAGATTCATTGAGATAGTCAATGATGGAGAATAAAGGCTAATTCTAAATTTAAGGCTTTACACTTAGACAGAGATATGCTTCTACATGGGAAGGAAGATTTGCTCCATACCCTTGAAAAGAGCTCTAATTGTGGACCTTTTATGTTTGTGACAGATTTCTTTTTTTTTGTGTATGTAATCTGTTTACCTCCCTCCTACACTCCGACGTCCGACTCTCCTTCGGGTCTCCTAGCACTCCATCCCCCAGGCAGTCCTCTTCTGGAGCACCTCCTCTCACACAGATTGCAGCCAATCCCGAGTTGTCCCTGGTGTATCCCATTGCTGGGCTGGTCCCCCTCCTCTGAGGGGAAGGCACCGGGTGGCAGGGAACCCCTGCACACTATTTTTTTCCATGGTCCGGGGTGCTGCTGTAGTAGAGGAGGCTCCCAGAGGTTCCGGGGAACATGGAGAGTGGAGGCCATCATCCGGTGGTGCCGAAGCTGATTTTCTGGTTTTCTTGGTCCCTCCTGTGCTGCTCTATGTAGTACCCTCAGTCTCCTAAGGGGGCCACTACAGAGCAGAGCTATCCCCTCATCCCTTCCCAGGAGAGGAGAGCAGTCCTACAGATGCTCGATCCTCTCCTTCCCCCTGCCAACCCCTGGCGCTCAAGTCCATTCCCGAGCCCGGGTAGCCAGCGTGGTTCAAGGTGTGGTGTCCAGCGCCTCAGCCCTCTGTGCCACCGGGCCGGCCATGACAGAATTTAACAGTATTACAGAAGGATAGACAATATTGTACATCGTAACTGTCCTATTTTCATGGGAGACAGTGTAGTCAGTGCTACAGTGGCTAGCAAACCAAGGGTATCTTTCAAAAGGGCTACTAATCTAAGACATTGGCTAGTACATAGCCATCTGAATAATATTCCTTTTGCTTCCAATGGCACTGGTTGGCTACCAATAAGACATAAACATTTTTATAAATGTATGAGATGCACTATAGATAGATATACAGAACTAGGTAGCTGCTTTATACATCCCAGAGACATTAGCTTGAGTGTGGAAGTAAAGGAATGTACTACCTATGACATCCCTTTTCAGTATATGTCCTTTGTTGTGCATGCAATTTGATACATGTAGGAAGGACTATGTGATCTCTGAAACAAAGGATTGAGGTGCATGTGAGGTCCATAATGAATCATAAGCTGGACACCCCTGTGGGGATACATTTTGCTAATAGGCAAAATTCAAATCCTCATCTTATTAAATTTATGGGTATTGAACATATTGAGGTTCCTTGGAATGGAGGCAATAAGACAAACATTTTTTCTGGAAAGAAAGTTAGTGGATATTCCTACTTAAAAGTGTTAAATCTTTTCATATTAATGAACAATGGAAATTGAAACCTTTCCTCTGTTAAGTGAGCCTATGGCATAAGAGATAACACTGCAGACCGTGTCTCATTTTTGCTGCGTGTACTTTGTTTCCTTTTTTGAGATTCTCAGAGTCTAGCTCATGTTTTGTTTTTTTGTTATCTACTAGATGTTACTTCTGTCTTTTGCTCACTATCCTGAGGAGTCTGTCACACAGTTGATCAACACCCTCTTGCTCTTTGTTTACCTCTGCTCCTCCCTCCTTTTCCCCTTCCCCCTTCCCCTCCCCCTTTGTTTGTGTTCCCTTCCTTTTGCTCCATTTGCAAAATAGAATTAGTATCTTAAATTCTGAGCAGTTCTGGATTGCAGTGTCCTTTCTCAATTCTGCCTATGACATGCTCGCTAGTCCCATGCATTTTATTTTCTAAAGTGAGTGCAATAGTTTCTGTAGCTCCTTTTGCTCTTAGATTGTTATATGTAATTAAATTGTATGCATAATACTGTCCTTTTTTGTCTAACTATTTAGAGAGATGTATGACTCCTACAGCCATGCCCCCTGACAAAGAGCGTGATACTCACAGCACTGGGCCATTTGTGATTAGCAGCCCTGTCTATACCCCCACTTTGTTGTTTTTGTGCAATTAAGCATATATTTTAAAATACATAAATGTTGCTGGTTAATTTCCTTGAGTGCAGGGATCCTTTGATTCTGCATGGGACTGTGTGAAGCACAGAACTTGAGTTCTATGCTTTAAAGTGTGGCACACAGAGTGATTTGAAAAAAAAATGGGCATTTTATCAGGCTTAAGCTACTGACTCACCTGCTGCTGCCATGGTCTGCTGCTGCCAAAACTCTGAGTTCAGCAGTGCTGCCTGGGTGTCAAAATGTACAGGTAGATGGCTCCAGAATGGGAAAAATGACCTGCTGGTTGGCACCTTTTCTTACCCATGATTATACTGTAGATTTTAATCAGAGGTAAGGCGAAGGCTCATCCAATCAGATTGCTAGATGTTCAGCAACCAGTTCATAATTAAGCAATAAGGCATGACAGGTTGTGGTATATCATGGGATATCGTCACACCTCGGGTGGTTGGGCATGAGGCCACAGGCTGAGTGCATCCAACCGTCCGAGAAGTGACGATATCCCATGATATACCACACCCTGGAGTGATTTATTGCTATTATGAACTGGATTGCAAAATTGTTGTAAATAAAAAATTAGCAAAAAAGCTCCCAAATATTTAAAAAAGCTTTGTAAGGGGTAGTGTAGGAGTACTGTTTCAGAAAATAGTTCTATTAGGGTTGCTGTCAGGAGGTGGCGGTATTGTAGGAGCTGGTAGGAGGTAGTGTAGTGTAGGGACATCTCCCTGTGTGTTCCGTTATCTCATCTCCCAAACCTGGCATGAAAAAAATGTTTGTAACGGCTGCCATGGTAATGTCGTGCTTTTGAGGGAACAGTAAATGTAAGGCACGGCACCTTAAAGTCGTTGTCTCGATGGGGAGATTGTGAAGGAGCATTTCGTAGATGTACGTGAACTGCCGTTTGGTGCGAGGCAACATGCTGTGGGGAAAATGTACTGGCGTGAGGGCTGTTTCTATACTGTAGTAGCTGGTGCTCCGGGCAGGGTGAAGAAAATTTCTTCTGTCTGGAGAGGCGGGTGCTGTGGGAAGATAGATGGAGGTTTGGTTTTAAGCCGACTAGAGGTCTCAGTCACTTCAGACTGTGACACACAGAAAACTTTGCGTGGTAAGTGAGGAGGCTGGTGACCGGAGGCTTTCTGAAGCCTTGATGATGTAGCCCGATATCATCACGGCTTCCAAAACCTCTCGGCCAATCAGCTTCCTCCATTTACGATCGCCAGTTCATAATTAAGCAATAATACATGACAAGATGTGGTATATCATGGGATATCATACACCTTGAATGCATTGTGATGCATGAGGCCACAGATCGTGTGTCTCATGCACCCAAGAAGTGACAATATCCCATGATGTAGTAAACCCCAGTGTATATTATTGTTATTGTGAACTGGGTTAAAATTGGTATACATAAAATATAAAAAGAAAAGAGGCGTGATTTTCAGAGTTCTGAGAATCCACAATCCCCTGGTGCACCGATTGTTTGGCACATGAAACTTGCAGCTTTCTTCCAGCTGGCAATTGGAGCTTTCAATCCCGAGTGCCAAATGCCACAAGTTAGACTAGTTTTTACCTGGTCTAATGTGTGCCATTTGGGGAACCCTTTTTATGTGTAACCCCCTTGCAAATGGGGGTTCCTAAAAGCTTCCCCAGAGCTTGGGTAAATGCTCCGTGCCTGGTTGGAGTTCGGCATTAAAGCCGTTTAAATGGGAAGCCAGTGAGAGCTTTAAAAGGCCTCCGTATACTGTCTCTTTAAGGGCTGCTTTGGGTTGCAGTCATGATTGATCAGGGAAGGGGTTTGAGTGTTGCTATGCTCGAATCCCATCCGGGCTGCAGAGTAAACGCTCCCTTTCTGCCATCGCTAGTGGTGCTAAGGGAGCTTTGAAGGGGGATGTGAATGTTTACTTAAAATACTGTAATATAATAATGATAATGTAGTTGTTATAACCTGCTTTGCTTTGCAGCACAGATGGTTTCGATTGCCTCCTCCATTTTGGTCCAGAACTATTGAATTGGACCAATCAGTACCTTGGGACTCCACAGAGCTGGCTTACCAATAGAGGAACTGTTTGTAATTGAGAAAGGCATTATCGGCTATGGTGCTTTTTCGCACCACTGAGAGCCATAGGAAGTGACTGGCATGTGCAGCCAGCCAATGACAGCGGGTAGCGCCCAATCCGAAAGGAGTGCTCAGTGCTGCCAAGGGCAGATGCGTTGTGGCTGGTGAGGAGTGAGGAGCTTCTGTGCTTCTGCGCTGGGAAGTGTTCACGTGGGAAGTGCGTGAAGGCCTAAGGCGGCCATTTTCTCTGCGAGCGAGTTCACTCTAAAATCCGCCGGTGGGCGGTCAGAGGAGGCTGTGCCCTGTACAGCTACCCACCAGGCTCGACCTGTAGGAGGACTGAAGAGAATTGCTGAATCGCACTCGGTCCAAAGGAAAAGTGGAAGCTGCCGTTGCAGTATCTCAGTGGCTGTGAGTTTGTGGGAGCCTTGGAAGCAGCTGCCTGGTGTGGTACCCCCTGTTGCTGTTTGCCAGATAAATGTGTGAGAAGGCTGGTGAAGTCAGGCTCCATCCTGGTAGCGTTGAAGGAATCGTTATTTGCTGGGGTTGTGAGTACTGATTCAGGGTAGCTCCTGCAGAGTGTTTACAGTGATTTCAGTGCATTATTATATTGCTGACTGCCTAATTAAACTTTCCTCCTATTCTGACCAGTTCAAGACTGTAATGTTTATCTGTGTTAAGGCCCCAACCAGCTGCCATGTTTGGACTAACCTTTAGGGCTTGGGTACCCAGGGACAGTAAAATTGTAGGGTAGGCCTGTGCACAGAGCCCTAGGTATGTAGGAATAGTGTAAGCCAATCAACCTGATTTTCCCCCTTTCCCTTGTTCTCTGCCCTTCTAATAAATCAGATTGTTGTGTTATAACTACACCCTGGCTGGTTTGTACTCTTCAGATAAGCTGCTACATGGTGACTGTGATAGAACTGCACCTTACTTTACAGGGGTCCCGGAGTAAGCTGGAATATATTATCCGAGGGTAAGTGTGCTGGTGAACAGAATTGTTGGCACCAGTGTGAGTCACTAGTGGGATGAAAGGGGGTTGCAGTAGCCAGAGGGCTGTAACCGAGGTAGTCTTAATTGTACTAACCCGACCTCTGGGTGGAGGCACCTGTCAACGGATCTGCCTCACCCTGCCTCCATGGGGCAGACAGTAGTAGCCCTAAGGGTTGCACCCCCTTGGGGTTACAAATTGGAGGCACCGCTGGGATTTGCGTCCCCTAGTGGCTCAGTGAGGAAATACATCAGAGATGGAAAAAATGGAAGGGGATATGTTGAAAAAAATTAAACTGGGACCCATCAAAACCATGGTACACAGATTGATGGGTTGGGGTGAAGCCAAAGAGCTAGACTCCCAGAAGACTGTATTATTGTTAGATGTGCCCCTGGGTACCTCAACTGTTGATATTGTCTCTGTTGCTGAGCGAGTAAAGTGTTTGGGTAAGGTTGAAGTGAAAGGGCGTATGGCTGATCTGCTTGACAAGACACTACAGGTGTTACTCCTATGCAGTGTGGCCATTGACCCTGAGAAGGTACCTCCTGTGATTTACCCGGAGGGTGCGTCCCAGGGGTGGAGGCTAATTCATATCTGAAGTGGGTCAGTCACCCCTGTGGGGTCTCCCCAGTTGAACAGTTTTAAAGACAAACTGCTTAAATTGTTAGCTGTGGAGGAGGACTACCCAGGAGTTGTTACAAGCCTTGGATTTGTCCAGTGATACTACCGGGGTTCCCGGGCACCTCCCTGCCCGCCAAAAGTTCCGTGCTGGCTTCTTTGCCTTGGCAGCCCCATCCATACAGCTTGATTCCTACCGTAAGTTAAAACTTTTCTCTGGCATGGTACCAGTGCCTTCCGGGAGGATGACCTGGGCGTGGATGGACTATGCCACCCTTTAGTCCAGGGTGGCAATGCTCGAGGGGGAGAAAAGGAAGAGGCTGATGGAGAGTTTGCGGGGTCCTGCCTTAGAAGCCATTAGGTTCTTCCGGGCCACCCATCCGGGAAGCCACTGCTGCAGAGTATCTCTCTGCTTTAGAAGGGGTTTTTGGGAGTACAGAGACTGGTGAAGATTTACTATGGAAATTCAGGTCTGCTAAGCAGTGGAGAAATGCAAAACTGTCCGCTTTTGTTACTAGAGTGGAGCGGGCATTGCAGAAGGCTTGTAGAAAAAGGGGGAATCACTGCTACAGCCCTGAATCAGGTTCGGTTAGAACATATTTTAAAGTCTGCCAGATTCTCTAGTGTAACGCTGCTGAAACTCAAGTTGCATGATCGGCGGGCCACCCAGCCTTATTATTGTCAATTGAGGGAAATTCGAGAAGTGGAGACTGATGAAGATGGGTGGGAACCCTGTTTGGGAGCAGTGAACCCTAGCGGGACCCCTGAGTCTAACACCCCTGAGGAGACTGGCTTGCCTGGAGGGTCCGAGGGGTCCCTAGATTTTTCCAGGTACTGTGGGGATGTGAGCTGTTTCCTCTGACCCCTACGTGGAGGGTGAGTTGAGGGCTGAGATCAGGAATTTACAGGAACTGGTGAGGGACTTAAAGCAGTCTACTGTGTACCCTACTCGGCCCGGGTCCCCTGAGTCATGTAGAGCCCTGAACCCTAGTCCTAGAGAGCTTTCTCACTCCCCTCACGGCCCCCCTCAGAATAGTGATCCCCGGGACCCCAAGTTTTGTTACCACTGTGGGGAAGATGGGCATTTCCAGCCTGAGTGCCAGAGGCCGGAGAATTTAAGGAAAGTTAACAGCAGACTGATCGCCTGACACTGCCAGGCCCAGTCTCAGGCCCCCAAGAAAAGTTTTGTGACTCAGGCCCATGCCCGCCAGGCTACTAATGCTGCTACCCCAACTGGTCTGATGTGGTGGGGCCGTCTATGGAGACCCGGGTGCAGGTAAATGGAATTCCCACTCGAGCTGTACTGGACAGTGGCTCCCAGGTGACCATGATGTTTCAGGACTGGTACCAAGCACACTTATCTGAGGTGCCCCTGCAGCCTCTAACTGGTCTACATGTAAGTGGATTGAGCGACAAGGCCTATCCGTATTTGGGGTACATCCGTGTCTGGTTATCATTCCCTGCAACTGTGAATGGAATAGATGAACAAGTGGAAACCTTAGTTTTAGTTTGCCCACCCACTGGACTGTACGATGGGGTACCTTTGCTGATTGGGACAAATGCACACATGTTTGGATGATTGGCCCAATTGTGCTCAGAGAAGCGAACATTCCAAACTGGGCGAGCTTTGAGCATACTTGCTGTGATTCAAAAGGTCAGGGCCACTCAGGAGAAGGGTAGTCTGGAGGAACCTGAAGGCCCTGTGGGGTGGTGTGGAAAAGGATCCGGCCCGTGGTACTTCCCAAATGCACAATGTGTTCTGCACTGGAAGATGCGACTAAAAAGATGTCAAGAACAAGTTGTTGATGCTGGATGCACCTGTGGAGGGAGGATTACCTGATGGGTTGTTGCTCAGACCCAGCATTCTGCTGGCTAGAGCCCATGCTTACATTAGGAGGGTGATGGTTCAAGTGCACAATGTGTCTGATAAAGAGATTCGGATAAGAAGAGGGTGTACCCTGGCTTGCGTTCATTGTGCGGATACTGCTGTACTACCAAATAGAAAGAGTTCTCAGATGGGTGATAGAGTAGCTCTTGATCTGTTTGACTTTGGTGACTCCCCGCTGCCTACCGACTGGAAGCGAAGGGTCAGTGAGAGGCTTGCCAAGAGGGACCAGGTTTTTTCCCTGAAGGAGTGGGATGTAGGATGTGTACAAGGGGCTGAGCATCACATTCGATTGCACACTGAAAGACCTTTCCGAGAGATCCGACATCTGGCTCCCTGTGCATAGATGATGTCACGGCCCGAGCATCTGCAAGAAATTTTGGCTGCTGGCGTAATTCAAGAATCTTGGAGCCCCTATGCCTCCCCCATCGTAGTAGTAAGGAAAAAGAATGGGGCAGTTCGGATGTGTGTAGACTATCGCACTTTGAATAGGTGGACCATTCCTGATCAATATACCATGCCACGCACACAAGACGCCTTGGATTGTTTGAATGGTAGTAAGTGGTTCTCTGTGTTGGATCTTCAGAGTGGATACTACCAGATCCCGATGGCCCCAGATGACCGGGAGAAGACTGCTTTCATTTGCCCTTTAGGTTTCTATGAGTTTGTTCGGATGCCTCAAGGAATTTCGGGTGCCCAAGCCACTTTTCAGCGCTTGATGGAATGAGCTGTGGGGGACATGAACCTACTCGAGTGTTTGGTCTATTTAGATGACGTTATAGTGTTTGGCCGATCATTGGAAGAACATGAGCAAGATTATTCAAAGTCCTGGATCGGTTGGAGGATTTCGACCTTAAGTTGTCTATCGACAAGTGTCAATTCTTCAGACTTCCGTGAAATATGTGGGCCATATAGTGTCCACTGAAAGCATAGACTGACCCTGGCAAGGTGGGCGTTGACCACTTGGCCTCAACCCAGGAATTTGAAAGAGCTGCAACAATTCCTGGGGTTTTGTGGATACTATAGGTGGTTTGTCAGAGACTATTCACGAGTGATTTGCCCCCTCCTTAATCTCACTCAGGGGTATCCACCTACTCACAAAAAGTATAAGAAGGGTGTGTACACTGACATGGAAAAGAAGTATTTTCTGCCAAATGATATGTTTGGGGATCGATGGACTGCTGAGTGTGAGGAAGCTTTTCACGACATCATATATCAACTTACCCATGCTCCAGTACTGGCCTATGCTGACCCAGTCAAGCCCTACACTCTTCATACTGATGCCAGTCTACAAGGATTGGGGGCTGTGTTTTACCAGGAGCACTCGAATGGGCTGAGACCTGTAGCGTTTGCCAGTAGAAGTCTGACGCCTTCAGAGAAAAATTACCCCATGCACAAACTAGAGTTTTTGGCTCTAAAGTGGGCCATTGTTGATCAGTTTCATGACTATTTGTATGGTGCCAAGATATTAGTAAAGACTGATAACAACCCTCTGACCTATGTACAGACCTCTGCCAAATTGGATGCTACTGGGCATAGGTGGCTCTCTGCCTTGGCCACCTACGATTACGCTGTAGAATACTGGGTGGGCCTAAACCATATAGATGTGGATGCTCTCTCTCGGAGGCCTGTGTCCCAGACTGAATGGGTCCGGTTGTCTGAACCTGACATAAGAGCCCTCTGCCAGAAATTCGACAAAGAAGAACAGGCGTCTCCTGATACGGTGGACTGTGTGGTATATTGTCTGGGGTCGCCGGAAAACTGTATACCTGCTGCTTACTGTCATTTCTCTGCCTTGAACACCAGCTCCCTGCCGCAACTCAGCAATGATGATCTCCAACAGGCTCAATCCTGTGATCCTATGATAAGAACGGCCGTAGAGGTTTTGTGGGCCGGAAGGGGATGTATCCAAACTATGCTCCACTGACATACGGACTACTTTGTTGTATAAAGAAGGGCCCAAATTAAAGCTGATCAACCAACTACTATATAGAGAGACTGTGAATTAGGAGGACTGGGTACACTGACAACAACTGGTGCTGCCAGCAGTTTTCAGAGAGCTAGTCCTCAGGTCATTGCATAATCAAATGGGGCACCTGGGCATAGATCGAACACTTGACCTAGTACGGGCTCGATTCTATTGGCCAAAGATGAGTGTGGATGTGGAACAGTATGTCAAGACCTGTGGTCATTGTTTGCAAAGAAAAGCGTTACCCCGCAGAGCTGCTCCCCTGGTCAACATTACTACTAGTGCTCCTATGGAACTGGTCTGTATTGATTTCCTGAGTTTAGAGCCTGATCTGAAAAGTGTCAGCAACATATTGGTGGTCACTGATCATTTTACCCAGTACACACAGGCTTTCCCGACCAAGGATCAGAGAGCAACCACGGTGGCTAAGATACTTGTTGAGAACTTTTTCGTCCATTATGGGGCCCCGTAGCAGATTCATTCTGACCAGGGAAGGGACTTTGAGAGTCGTTTGATTAAAGAGATGCTATCTTTGTCGGGGATCGAAAATCACAAACCACCCCTATCATCCGAAGGGAGACCCTCAGCCTGAAAGGTTTAATCGTACATTGCTTGACATGCTGGGCACCTTACAATCAAAAGATAAATCGAGATGGAGCCAACAGATCAGCACTTCAGTTCACGCTTATAATTGCATGAAAAGTGATGCCACAGGGTTTTCCCCCTATCGACTGATGTTTGGGAGAGAGGCTAGATTGCCAGTGGATGTGAGTTTTGGGGTTTTCCCCGATGGGGTGCAAGCAGAAAACCATCTACAGTACGTACAGAGATTAAAGGCCCAATTAAACCATGCCTACCAACTGGCCCAGACCATGGCTGCTAAACAAAATCTGGCTAACAAGGAGAGATATGACAAAAAAGTGAAAACAGTAGAGTTGAGAGAAGGGGATAGAGTGCTGTTGAGAAATCTGGGACTGCATGGCAAACATAAGATTGCCGACAGATGGCATCATCTCCCCTATATTGTTGTGGGACAGCTGGCAGACCTACAGTACCTGTATATAAAGTGCAGCCTGAAAACAATTCGAAAGATGTGAAAACCATACACAGAAATCATTTGCTGCCGATTGGGCAGATCTTGATTGAAGCTGAACCTTCCACTGCCACTCCTTCCCAGCCTGTGACTAGATCTGTTGCTAAGAGAAGAACCAAGCCCATGGAGCCTTTGACAAGTCCACCAAGGGAGCCTGGTCCCACCCCTCTTGCAGAAGGAGATGATCAACACTCCGTGTCGGAAGATAGCGAAGGTGATATTGAATACTATCCCTCTTATGAACTGAGTAAATTGTTTTGGGGCAATCCCCTTGTTAATTCGAACTGAAATTGGCCCATCTGTACCGATTGAGCCCTCTACTTTGTCCCCGGAGGAAATGCCTGCAGAAGATGAATGGGGTAGCAGACAAGCTCAAGGGGCTGAGTCCTTAGGCCTGGCTGAACTATCTGGCCTGGCTGAATTATCTGACTTTTCAGAAGAAGAGAGTGAGATGGGGGAACAAGCCAGGGATATGCTCGAATTGGAAGAATATTTTGAATGCCCTGATGGTTCCCCTCTAGTGCCTAAACCGCCCTTAGATGAGCCCAGTGGGGTGGGTTCGGGGATAGAAAGTCAAGCTCCTAATAGTATTATGAGCACTGAACCTCTTCCCCTTGAGGAGATTCCCGTTGCTAATGTCACTGATACTGAAGTGGAGTCAGGGTCTGGTTTAGGATCCCCCGAGACCCCTAGATGATCCGGCCGACAAATACGGCCAGTAATAAAGTTGAGCTATGAATCGCTTGGTCAGCCAGTGGACCTGCCCTTAAATGTGGTTCACAAGGGGGTATATGTGTCCCCACGTTCCCTGCCTAAGTTAGCCTTGGGGGATGACTCCAGATTGTTAGTATTGCCCTTTGAGTGTGGTGCTCCTGTTTCAGGTGACTCACCAGTGACTAGAAAGGAAGGGTTCCCCCAGTCCCGGTGCCATAAGCAGGAATTAGTAACCTGATTTGAAAAAAAAGGGGGAACCAGAGTTATGTGTACAATGTGTATGAACCATAATATATTGTAAATGTAATATTTCTGTATGTAATTCAAAACGTGATATAGTGTTAATTGGGATGCTTGCCTAAATGGCCTCAGGGGTAGTTGCTTGACGCGGACGCCAAGCTTTTCCAGGCCAGGGAGGGTGTAACCACCTTGCAAATGGGGGTTCCTAAAAGCTTCCCCGGAGCTTGGGTAAATGCTCCGTGCCTGGTTGGAGTTTGGCGTTAAAGCCGTTTAAATGGGAAGCCAGTGAGCACTTTAAAAGGCCTCCGTATACTGTCTCTTTAAGGGCTGCTTTGGGTTGCAGTCATGCTTGATCAGGGAGGGGGTTTGAGTGTTGCTATGCTCGAATCCCACCCGGGCTGCAGAGTAAACGCTCCCTTTCTGCCATCGCTAGTGGTGCTAAGGGAGCTTTGAAGGGGGGATGTGAATGTTTACTTAAAATACTGTAATATAATGATGATAATGTAGTTGTTCTAACCTGCCTTGCTTTGCAGCACAGATGGTTTCGATTGCCTCCTCCATTTTGGTCCAGAACTATTGAATTGGACCAATCAGTACCTTGGGACCCCACAGAGCTGGCTGACCAATAGAGGAACTGTTTGTAATTGGGAAAGGCATTATGGGCTATGGCGCTTTTTCGCATTACTGAGAGCCGGAGGAAGTGACTGGCATGTGCAGCCAGCCAATGACAGCGGGTATCGCCCGATCTGAAAGGAGTGCTCAGTGCTGCCAAGGGCAGATGCGTTGTGGCTGGTGAGGAGTGAGGAGTTTCTGTGCTTCTGCGCTGGGAAGTGTTCGTGCGGGAAGCGCGTGAAGGCCTAAGGCAGCCGTTTTTCTGCGAGCGAGTTCACTCTAAAATCCGCTGGCGGGCGGTCAGAGGAGGCTGTGCCCTGTACAGCTACCCACCAGGCTCGACCTGTAGGAGGACTGGAGAGAATTGCTGAATCGCGCTCAGTCCAAAGGAAAAGTGGAAGCTGCCATTGCAGTATCTCAGTGGCTGTGAGTTTGTGGGAGCCTTGGAAGCAGCTGCCTGGTGTGATACCCCTCTGTTGCTGTTTGCCATATATATGTGTGAGAAGGCTGGTGAAGTCAGGCTCCATCCTGATAGCATTGAAGGAATCTTTATTTGCTGGGGTTGTGAGTACTGATTCAGGGTAGCTCCCTGCAGAGTGTTTACACAGTGATTTCAGTGCATTATTATATTGCTGACTGCCTAATTAAACTTTCCTCCTATTCTGACCAGTTCAAGACTGTAATGTTTATCTGTGTTAAGGGCCCCAACCAGCTGCCACGTTTGGACTAGCCTTTAGGGCTTGGGTACCCAGGGACAGTAAAATTGTAGGGTAGGCCTGTGCACAGAGCCCTAGGTATGTAGGAATAGTGTAAGCCAATCAACCTGATTTTCCCCCTTTCCCTTGTTCTCTGCCCTTCTAATAAATCAGATTGCTGTGTTATAACTACACCCTGGCTGGTTTGTACTCTTCAGATAAGCTGCTACATGATGACTGTGATATAACTGCACCTTACTTTACAGGGGGTCCCCGGAGTGAGCTGGAATATATTATCTGAGGGGTAAGTGTACTGGTGAACAGAATTGTTGGCACCCAGTGTGAGTCACTAGTGGGACGAAAGGGGGGTTGCAGTAGCCCAGAGGGCTGTAACCGAGGTAGTCTTAATTGTACTAAACCCGACCTCTGGGTAGAGGCACCCGTCAACGGATCTGGGCCCCTCACCCTGCCTCCGTGGGGGCAGACAGGGGTAGTAGCCCTAAGGGTAGCGCCCCCTGGGGGTTACATATGGGGTTTGCATCAAATATTTGGTGCAAGCTGCCATAAAGTGTAGAAAGTGTTGCAATTGTGCCCGATGTACTAAAATTGGATGCAGTTGCATCACAGGAGTTTGGCACAGCTTCACCAAACAATGAGGTGAATGCATGGCTTGACACAAGCCCTGTGTCACCCTTTAACAATTGTGTCTAAGGTGTAAATATTTTTTCAATACTTTTTTTTAATGTTAATTTAAATATGAAGAAAAAGTTCTGGTGTTGTGTATGGCGATCAGTGGGCGGTGCTGTAGTAGTTGTGGAATAGTACTGTAATACGATACTGTACCTGTAGGTACCCCCTGCAACATACACACTCATACATTTTCAAATGGAGCCATGCTTTTTGAGTGTAGAGCACCTGAACTGTAAATCATGAGAATGAGGAAGAGAACATGTAAAACTGGTGCAGGCAGCACTTAAGCTGCTGTTGGGATTGACGGGATTTGATTTATGAAAAGGTGAGCAGTGGTTACACTGACCCAGTCATGAGCAGTGGTTACTTTGGCCTGATTTGGGACTCAGTGGCACGGGTAGCCAGCAGTTGCAGAAACAGTATTTTGTTTTGTTTTTTTGCTTTTTTAAGTCTTGGTTAGGCTCAAATGCTTCTGCTTCATGATGAAAGTGAGTGAATGTAGGGTACTGAGTGAACGAGATGTCACAGTAAGAGATGTGGTGTCGATTATGACTTGAAGTGGCTTGCTGTGGTGAGCTAATCTGATACTTTTCTAAAACTTTTGGTTGAGGTACAGTATCCATAAAAATCATGTTCTTTATAATCTCTGTTTGCAATGTTTTTGCTTTTTGATCATTGTGTGTGTCCATTCTTGGAGCTGTTTTGCTTTTTTTGTTTAAACAGGCTCTCAAGCTGTGACTCACTCTATCCTGCCTCAAACACTGTCCTTGTGCTGAAATGTGTGGGTGGATGGATCTGGAACAGGTAATAAGTTCTGTTGGCTGTTAACTTTTTTTACATGTAAATGTGTTGTGGGTTTTTATCGCAGGAAAGGCCCTGTCCACACTACACCACTCAGGCCCAGTAACAGATGCAAACCATTACGGCCCAGGAATGGTACTGTGTATACACCCTGCGGTGGTGTCCGTTACAGGACCGGTACCGCCGGTCCACACTGCGGGAGCTGGGCAACCATTACGGCAGCACCCGAACCCACAATGCAGCTCACACTGTGCTCAGGCCTACGAGACCGTTACCACACGCCTACACTACATCCGCAACATTACTAAGCATAAACTGGTTTCATATTCGCTGTGGAAACCACTCATATGTGGTTTCCACAGCGGTTATGAATGCCTCTGTAACGGTACAGGTGTAAATGCAAACCGTTACAGTGATGGTTTGGGCCCTCTGTAATGTTACATAGGCATAGAGTGGACAGAGCCTAAGAAGAGGGTTCAGCCAGTCAGGTAACTTGATTGTTGTTATCCAGTTCATAACTTGAAATTTAATGGAGCCAGAGAGAAAATAGTAATTGGCATGGAAGTAAAGCGAAGACTACAGGTAAGTATGCACCTTGAGGTTAGATGTGAAGGAAGGGTTGGAGGGCTACAGGACACTTGGGACAGAGATAAATCAAAGTAGACCACATAGTAGAGCAACAGAGAAAACTTGGCCCACATTCAGAATTAGACCAGCACCAGTTTTAGGTCATGATAAAAAAAAAAAAAGTATTTTATTTAAACATACTTAAAACCATTAAAAGAATACCGTAAGTGTATTACAAAGAAGCACCTCCCCCCAAAAAAACACAGCAATCAATGTTTCACAACCCTCTGATGCTTTTTCGAGATAACCTATCTGTCTTACACAGCAACATTTACAGTTCAGTCTGATGATGTCATAATCAATTGTCCAATGGCAATGCTCTTAATTAGAAATACAAAAGCCCATTCATAAAAACCACACACCTACAATCAGTCTTAAAAATTCCTTTCTCACTATCACCTTCTTATTTCTATAAAAAACACCTATTTGTTATTTAATATGGCATCACCCAATACAAAGACACATGAGAAAACCCATAAAAAAAAAATCATAATATATGCACTAAAAATTTCAGTGCAAATGGCACGGCTGAAACTAGAACTACTACTGCTATCATCAAGTTAAGCTAAGGAGGGAAGCAGCGGTGGTGTAACAGACAAGGTAACAAGAGAAATCAATAAATAGTTTTTTTTAATACACTTTTGTAAAAACATCAAACTACAGTATTTTATCAAAATCACTACTAGAGATTGCTATTATGTGTATCCATTCCATCTCTTTTGAGTTTCTACATTATCTCCTTTTCTTAAAGAATGGAGCCAATTAAAAATGTTCATTCAGACCTGGGGGATAAGATGCTTTGAGTTTAAACTGCCAGAAAGTTTCTCTACATCTTATTTTATTGTCCAGATCCCCACTATGCTGGCTAACCAACACTTGTTCCAGATCCAGAAATGTAAAAGAATGGCCTACTTGTGAAATGTATACGGCTAGTGCATTTTCCAGTTTTGTCAGTTTAATGCAGCACAAATGTGCTAATACTCTTGTCTTGAATTTACAGTTTTCCCCACATAGTATTTGCCACAGTCACCTACTGCTAAATATATGATTGCTTCGGGATTACAAGTAGAGACTGTACCTTACGTTTTCCACCAGTCCTTGGTAATTTGAATTCATTCCCCACCTTGATATCATAGAAATCTACCAGCAGAAAAGGATCCCATGGCCCATCCAGTCTGCCGAAGACCCTTCTCTAGGAAAACCCCTTTTCCTCACTACCAGCCTGCCCTCTGCCTGCCAGGCCCATATGTGTATCCCAGGCTCTTTTAAAGATGTCTACTGTATCCACCCCCCACCACCCGTTCTGGCAGCCTATTCCATGGCTGTACCACCCTCTCAGTAAAGAACCTCCCCCTGATGTCCCCTCTGAATTTTCTCCCCTCCAGTTTGCAGATATGCCCCCTAGTGGAATTGTTCCTACTCATTTTGAAGATGCTGCCAACCTTCACCTTAGTTATGCCCTTCAAGTATTTGAATGACTCCGCCATATCCCCCATATCTCTCCTCTCCTCCAGCATGTGCGGGCCCAGTTCTCCCAGTCTCTCCTCATATGTCCTCCCCTCAGCCCCCACACCATTTTGGTTGCTCTTCTCTGGACCCTTTCCAGCTTGTCCTTGATATACTGGCATACTGTGCAGAATTCACACCTGAAATTTCCCACTGGTGCATTTTGTCTCTTATTTACATCTGGTTGTTCAAAGCTCTGGGTCAAAAGATCTGACAGGTTCCTCCCCCATCAGTATGTTACTCGAGGGCCCCTCAGTGCAATGTCTTGTAATTTAGGCTTCACCCCCAATATATGCCGATTCTTTTGGAGCATTCCTTCTACAGCATGTGCCTGTGGACTGAGGGTTGTAATAAAATTAGGACCAGTATATTTATTTGTTTTTCTTTTCTTAGTAGTCCACAGTAAGTTGTCTCTCTCCATGCCTCTAACCTGTTGCAGTGCCCCATCTTGATTCATTTGTGTATACCCCCTCTTCAAATGTCTTAGTCAATATTTTAACCCCTCTTTCAAAGTCTCCTGCATACAGTAGCTGGAGTTATGCAAACATCTCATATACTGCCGCTTTGGTATATTCTGTATTACATGTTTATGATGGCAGCTTTTTGAATGCAAAATAGCATTTTGATCAGTGGCTTTGTGATATAGGTCAATTCTTAACCACCCCCCCTCCTCCTTGCTAATCTTGAGGTCTAAAAAGGTAATCCTGGAAGTGCTGGCTGTCATAGTGAATTTTAAATGCTATTTGTTTTTTTCAAGATACTTAACAAATTCTCTAAGTTCCCCCATTGTTCCATTCCATATGATGAATATATCATCTATGTACCTCTTATAGAGGTCCAGTTTGTCAAAATATGGGTTTACTTCATTAACATAAACATAAATATCTTCCCAATTTGCGAGATATAGATTTGTATAGTTAGGAGCCATCTGAATTCCCTGCACTGACCCCACTGATAGTAATTCCCTTTGGTGTTAAAGAAAACCAATAAAAATTTTAATGGAAAAAAAAAAAAAGTAATTCCCTTTGGTTTGCTGTAGCGTCCATCTGCGTTTTGATTTTTCTGTCTCCCTCCCCTTCCTCCTCCTGGTATTTTGTCTTCGAACCAGGTCAGGTGTGGACTGTGTCTGGGCGCACCCTGGGGTATGATAGGTAGTATTGGGAACATTACTCTTTCTTCCTATCATCATTTGTTTTTCCACATCAGTCTTGCTCTGTAATTTCCACATTTCTTGATTCATTGGCAAGGTACTGTCTATAGTCAAAAGAGGGGAGAGTTCTCATCGGTTTGTATCTAACTGCTGTCTGGTATTGGATCCCCTGTTGTTGTCTGCTGGTCCAGGACTAAAAAATGCTGTTGAACATTATTATCATTATTAGATTTTGACTTTGATGGCAGATAAGGACTGCTTTTCCCACCTAGTCTACCCATTTCCTTACCTATTGGATAAGCTGCAGATCCTAGTTAACCAACAGCCTACTTCCTCCTACCCCCTACTGTAATTGCCTTATGTCTGTCCCATGCATTCTTGAATTCCCCCACCGTTTTTGACCCCATGACCTCCTCAGGAAGGCTGTTCCATGTGTCCACCACCCTCTCTGTGAAAAAATACTTCCTCACGTTGCCCCTAAGCCATCCCCCCTCTATCTTCAAAGTGTGCACCCTTGTTCTTGTACATCTCTTTTTCTGAAAGATGCTACCCTTTTGGACTTTGTTGAGTCCCTTGAGGTACTTGAAAGTTTCTAACATCCCCCCCCCACCTTTCCTCAATGGTATACATATTAAGCTTCTTTAGTATCTTTTTGTATGGTTACTGGTGCAGACCCTGCACCATTATAGTTGCCCTCCTCTGGACTGGCTCCATCCTGTCTATGTCCTTGTGGAGATGGGGTCTCCAGAACTGCATGCAATACTATAGATGGTGTCTCACCAACTGTCTGTACAGAGGGATGACAACTTCTTGTTTTCTACTGGTGATGCTTTTCCCTATGTATCCCAGTATCCGGTTCTGAATATCAGGTTCTGAACCAGACTCGCTTGTGCGAGTGACCATATCCTGTCTCTTTTTATAAATTGATCTTGTCTGTATCTTATTTTTATTTTTGCCCCACTCAAAAATCTCTGTTCTCATAATCCCTGCAGTCATGTTTGAACATTCTGAACATCACGTTTTTTATTCTTTCATTTTGTCTTTGTATTGCATTATACAATTTGTCCTGATACATTTTAAATTCAGAGTGTGTGGAAAATTGATTCAATTGTTCTTCAGAATGGCTGAACTCCTTTTTGATATCGTCCTCTACTAGAGTTGCATCCCTTAAGATAATGTTTATCAATCCTGGCCCAGATTCTAGTAGATGCACCTGCCACTCAGTGAGGAAATTAACCCTATCAAAGCCAAACATGGGTTGTTTTACAAACCTCAATCCTCTTGGTAGTCTGTTGACCTTAAGATAGGCTTCTAAGGTCACTTTTTGCCAAAATAGGTGCCTTATTTTAAGTGAAGTTCTCTCCAGAGTCACATAAGCTAGTTTAATGTTAACAGTTAACTCCATATCCCAAGTTTCTTCTCTATCATTTGTTCTCCCTCATATGTTTCATTCACTAAGGGGTTTGGGTCTCCTTGTTTAAAGAAGAGGTGCTCCAACAATGAATTTGGTCTTTCATTCACATTTGCCATTGGGGCAGCATTATCATTAGTGTGCTCATTCATAAGAAATACATACCTACTATCAGTTTTAAAAAATTCCTCTCTCACTATCACCTTCTTATTTCTATAAAAAAAAATCTATTTATTATTTAATATGGCATCACCCAATAAAAGACACATAAGAAAATCCATGAAAAAAACATAATATACAGTTTATAGATGTTTTTTAAAATGAAGCAGTCATACAAGGGGTGATTTCTGAACAAGTGTATCAGTTTCTTACAGTGCAGAGTCCAGTCAGAGCAGCAATATACGGTTTGCCAAAAATTCACAAAGATGCAGAAAATGCACCCATGAGACCCATTGTCTCAAGTACAATCTCCCTGTCCAAACCTCTAGCACAGTTTGTAGATTTGCATATCAAGGAGGTCACCAAGCAGACTAGAGCCTATCTCAGGGACATGACACAAGTGTTAAAAATCTTGGAAGAAATCAAGGTGGAAGCTGACTGGATGTCGGTAACGTTAGACATCCAATCACTCTATACCAATATCCCACATTCGGGGGTTGGGAGCCCTAAGGCAGGCTTTTAGCAGACATACAATGTATACTTATGGATTTATAGAGTTTCTCATACAACACACAGAGATGGCTTTAACAAAAATTTTTTTCTTGTTCAGGGACAAAATGTATTGCTAGGTGAAGGGAATGGCAATGAGGGCCACAATGGGCCCTAACTACAGTATATTAATCTATATCTCACAAATTGGGAAGATACTGATGTTTATGATGATGAAGTAAACCCATATTTTGGCAAACTGGACCTCTATAAGAGGTACATAGATTATATATTCATCATATGGAACGGAAGAAATTGGGAATTTAGAGAATTTATTAAGTATCTCGAAAAAAACAATCAGCATTTAAAATTCACTATGACAGCTAGCACTTCCAGAATGACCTTTATAAACCTCAAGTTTAGCAAGGGGAAGGGGTTAAAAACTGACCTACGACACAAAGCCTGTGATTGAAATGCTATTTTGCATTCAAAAAGCTGCCATCCTAAACACTTAATATAGAATATACCAAAGGGGCAGCTAGCTTTCTTTTTCTCTTTCTCTCTCTCTTTCTGTCACTCTTTTCTTTTCTTTTCTTTTCTATATTTCTTTCTTTCTTTTTTTCCTTTTCACTTTGGTAACTGGGTAAGTGCACTGGCACCAAAATCCTTTTTCACTCATAACTCAAGTGCAAATTGCATAGACGTTTAAGAACATACATACAGATGTTTGGGTGCTGGTATCAAAAATTAAAACATACACTCAATGAATATAAATTACAAACTTGATTACATACTTGATACACATTAGAGATTGTTGTGTAACTGTAGCTATGCAGGAGACTTTGAAAAAGAGGCTAAAATATTGACTAATAGATTTAAAGATGGGGGTATATATGACTCTAGAGGGGGCACTGCATCATCTTAGATGCATGCAGAGAGACAACTTACAGTGGACTACTAAGAAAATGATAAAATGATACTGGTTCTTATTTTATTACAACATTTAGTCCACAGGCACATGCTATAGAAGGAATGCTCCAAATGAACCGGCATATATTGGAAGTGGAGCCTAAATTACAAGACACTGCATTGAGGGGCCCTTGAGTAACAAACTGATAGAGGAGGAACCTGTCAGATCTTTTGACCCAGAGCTTTGAATGGCCAGATGTAAATAAGAGACAAAATGTACCAGTGGGAAATTTCAGGTGTGAAAACTGCACAGCATGCCAGTATATCAAGGTGAGGAATGAATACATATTATCAAGAACTGGTGTAAAACACAAGGTGCAGACTCTAATTACTTGTAATACTGAAGCAATTGTATAGTTAGCAGTATGTTACTGTGGCAAATACTATGTGGGGAAAAACTGTGCTTAAATTCAAGACAAGAATATTAGAACATTTGTGGTGTATTAGCCTGAAAAAATTTAAAAATGCAGTAGCCACACACATTTCGCAAGCAGGCTCTGGACATTCTTTTAATTTCTGGGTCTGGGACAAGTGATGCTTAACCAGCATAGTAGGGAGCTGGACAACAAAATAAGATGTAGAGAAACTTTCTGGCACTTTAAACTCAAAGCATATTATCCCCCGGGTCTGAATGAACATTTTCAAATGGCTCCAGTCCATAAAAAAAGGAGATAATGTAGAAACTCAAAGGTGATGGAATGGATACTAATAATAACTATCTCTAGTAGTAGTGTTGATAAAACAGTTTGATGGTTTAACAAAACTGTACTTAAAAAAAATTGTATTTATAAACTGTATTTATTGATTTCTCTTTTTACCCCATCTGTTATTCCTCCCCCCGCTTCCCACCTTAACTAAACTTAATGATAGCAGTAGTAATTCTAGCTTTGCCATTTAGCCATGTTTTTTTCAGCAAAGATTTTAGTGCATATATTATGTTTTTTTTTTCATGGGTTTTCTCATATGTCTTTGTATTGGGTAATGACATATTAAATAACAAATAGATGTTTCTAGAGAAATAAGAAGATCATAGTGAGAAAATAATTTTTTAAGACTGATTGTAGGTGTGTGGTTTTTATGAATGGGCATTTGTATTTCTAATTAAGAGCATTGCCATTTTAAAATTGATTATGATGTTATCACACTGCACTATAAATGTCACTATGTATTAATGATAGGTTATCTTGAAAAAGCATCAGAGCGATGCTAAAGCTTGATCACTGTTTTTCTGGGGGTGCTTCTTTGTAATACATGTACGGTATTCAGTTAATAATGTTAAGCATTTTTAAATAAAATACTTTTTTTATTGTGACCTAAAACTGGTGCCAGATTGATTCTGGATGTGAGCCGAGTTTTCTCTGTTGCTGTACTTTGAGGTCAGCAATGAATAGTAACTATTGATGCAGCTCACACAGGGCTGTGGTGGTCTTAGTGGGTTTTGCTGACTCTGTTTCAACACTACAAACTGCACTCCATATCATGTTCATGCCAACAACAGCTGCCACAAGTAAGCTACCGTAGATATTATACATTGCAGACCTCAAGGTTTTTTTCCTATTTGTAGTCTGCATTACCCCATGTCAGTTGCTGCATTGGGAGCCAAAGTGGTTTGACCGAATTCTCATAGCTGATCCAAATTTATGGGCCCCAAATTGAAGCTGAATCAAAGTTGCCAATGGCCCACTTCTCTCACCCTTATAGTGGGGTACCACAGAAGTCAGTGCTAGGACCAATGTTGTTTAATTTGTTTATAAATTATCTCATGGAAGTGGTGGTATATCTAACTATCACATTTGTAAACAATTTGAAGAAAGTCAACCCAGTCAAAGCTAAGTAGGAAGATACACATTTATAGATGGCAAATTGTTGAGGTGAAGTATGCAGGTCCTAGGAAGGGCCTCCTACTATTCAAGCACCCTCTACCAGTCAGTCACAGAGCAGCACTGGGACTGGTGTTGAAGGCAGTTACATAACCACCCTATTGTTGGAGTAAGCATACAGCTGTGGTGACCCCAAGGATCAGGATGGGTGACAAGTGGGAAAAAAAGGCAAAGGTGATTGTATAGAGAAACCTAAAGAGACCACAGGACATGACATAGAAACATAGACTTGGCTTGGCCCACCCAATCTGCCCATTTCCCTACCTATTTAATAAGCTGCAGATCCTAGTTAACCAACAGCCTACTTCTTTCTACCCCCCACCAGAATTGCCTTATGTCTGTCCCATGTATTCTTGAATTCCCCCACTGTTTCTGACCCCACAACCTCCTCAGGAAGGCTGTTCCATGTGTCCACCACCCTCTCCATGAAAAAATGCTTCCTCACATTGCCCTTGAGCCATCCCCCTTCTATCTTCAAATTATGTCCCCTTGTTCTTGAACATCTCTTTTTCTGAAAGGTGCTACCCTCCTGGACTTTGTTGATTCCCTTGAGGTACTTGAAAGTTTCCATCTTGTCCCCCCTCTCCCTCCTTTCCTCAAGGGTATACATATTAAGCTCCTTTAGTCTCTCTTCTCATGGCTTCTGGTGCAGACCCTACACCATTTTAGCTGCCCTCATCTTGACTGCCTCCATCCTGTCTATGTTCTTGTGGACATACAATTTGAATGGCAGACACAAATAATGAGGATTCTGATCACCATACTTCAAGAAAGACATTACAGAACTGGAAAAGGTTCAGAGCAAAATATCTAGGATGATACACAGTGTGAAACTGCTGTACTACAAAAACAGACTACACCAGCTGGACCTCTACTCTCCAAAGAAGGGGTGGATGGGGAGGTATTCAGAGTAATGAATGGTATAGAGAAGGTTGTCTCAAATACTAAAAGCTGTTTGGTGTTGGCTACAACAAAAAAGAAAGTGTAGCCTAATGTTTAGGGCAGGTGGGGGATCAAAAAGAATTAAGGAAGGATAACTTAAATCACAGGGTGTTCAGGACTGGTAGGCAAATTGCCCCAAATGCAAGTGAATCACCTTTAATTTGATTCTTAAACTGCAAACTGGATGAGCTTCTCAAGAGAAATAACATCACAGGATGTGACTGCTAGGTCAGCATGTAAATAAATATTGGTTTTCTTCATTCCTATAACCTCATATGTACTTTATCTACAGTATGATTTGTAGAAAAATGCATGAAAAATGCACTGATTGTGCCTAAATATTAATTCTGAAGATTGTCCAAAGGTCTCAGTTCAGTGCAACTGAAAGGCACAACATTGCCTGGTGGGGTTTGGTTAACTGGGGTAGGCAACTCTGAATGGCAAACATATTGCATCAAAATTTAATTCTGATTACAGAAATGAAATGAAAGCCTGATGCTAGTAACTAACACTGTTGATAAAAATGCACTTATTAAAATAAAGTGCAGTGACATCACTCAAAATGAAATTATTTTCTAAATATTTTTTAGTCATGGGCTTATATTCATAAAGCAGTTTTCTTACTTTACTCCATTATTTGGATGCATTTTTTCAATGTTATTGTTTTTTTTGAGGTTTTTTTTTGGGCAGTCTACTCCACTTCTGATTCATTGCAGCCCATTAATAGTGAGCAAAACAACAGGTAAAATAAATCCAAATAATAATATAAAAATGCTTCATGAACAGTGGGGTAAAATAAAACAATAACAAGTGCTTCATGACTTTCAAAAGTGCATCAATATAGGCCACTGTGTCAACCTTAGGCATACATGCCCATATGATGTAATGAATATCCTGAAACAATAGGGTACCGTATCCCTAATAGCTAAAACTAATGTTAATATCATTATCTTGCAGTGGCTATATTTTGTGTTATTGTATCTTCACAGAAATTTATACTTAAATCTTTATAGCAGAAAACAGTTTTGGTCCAGTCTTTCAAGCTATTATGACTTGCCTGAGGTTTTATTATGTTCTGCTGTCATGATAAAACTCCTGACGAAAACAGGTCCTGAAAATAATAACAATCATAGTTTTATGTTACAAAAGTAATTTTCTAATAGGATTTAAGAGATATTGTGTCAGTTGTACTATCTAAAGCATATTTTTGCAACATGTAATTCATAAATATGTGTACCCCGGAATGGTATACAGATATATGATGATGCAGATGATGCTGATAGAACCATGATTTGATTTTCAAGAGTAGACATCTTCCATCAAACTTAAATACTAGTACAAAGTTAATTATTGTAAATTTAAGAACTAACACACATTATATATATACTTCAAAGTTTGCTTAACATACAAGGAAACTTTAAAACAATTACAGCTGTGAGCCAGTTCTCTTATAATTCTGCCGTGGGATTTGCTTAGAGATTTTGCTGTATGGCTTATGGATGAGATTTGTTTCAGAAAACTGATGCACTGCTGAGTCTAATAACAATCTTAGCCAGGCCATCATATACAATCTCATTTCCAAGTCTACCCTGGTTAGAGGCAAGTGGGGGCACATACTGTAGGCACAGAAAGCTCATCATACATGTAAACAAAATGAATGTAGCAGTAACACTGACTAATAGAACAGAGACAAAGCAACCCCTCTGCTGCTTCTGCCACTTTGTCTCAAAATAGATGTTTAATTTGTGTTGAAAAATATCCCTCTCACTGTAATTTTCAAAAATAGGCTTTTTTAGTTTGAATTATTTAAAAAACTAAAACAAGTGACTGTCACAAGTACTCAAAACTGTACAAATGACAATTACCTAAACTAAATGAGCAATTTTATAGTATGTAACAATTTATTGCCTGATGTGGTTATTAATTTGAAATTAAATGAAGCATTTTAAACAGAATAACTTTTCTTCAGATAGCACCATTCTTCTTTTGTGCACATTCTTGTCTTTGTTCATTTTATTTTCCCTGGATCTTCTCAGCATTCACATGTGATGTATAGTGGTGCCCTGTTTTAATTGCAGGGCAGCAAAATGTCTTCATCCTAGCAGTATCCTACCAGTACATGTTATGCTCCTTCAGCATGAGGCAATTTGAACTATAGTAAGATATTCAACCTTTCCTCGTTTCTCAGTTTGTTTTCAAATATATACTTTTTCTGCAAAATAATCTCAGTATACTCATACTTTTCCAACCAATACTGCAGCAATATGAGTCTGCAAAGTACAGTACTCTCGTCTTACCTGAAATCAACTAGCAGAAATCATTTCTCTGGTCAAAACTATAATATGCATTATAATGTAAAACTAAAGTCTGTTCTTCAGTGCATATTAGATTTTATGCATTTATAGAATTTTATTACTCTAAAAGTGATGAAGAATGTACAGAAAGCAATGAACAAGTGGTTGTTTGGTTGAGCTATGGGTATATTAAATCTATTTTTCCCGTCATTTTTCTGTGGTGTGATCATAACAGATGACTTCAAGGTGGCATGCCAGTGTGACAAAGCAGTAGGGAAAGCCAGTGGATCTTGAGGTACATCAGGAGGGGTATCACCATCAGAAGAATGGAGGTGGTGTTGCCACTGTACCAGTCATTGGTGAGACCACATCTGGAGTACTGCATCCAATTCTGGAGACAATACCTTAGATGGATATAGACAAAGTAGATGCCATCCAAAGAAGGGCAACAAAAATGGTGCAGGGGCTGCACAAAATGTCCTATGAGAAGTGACTGAAAATTCTGAACATGTACACTCTGAAATAAAAGAGAGAGAGAGAGAGAGAGAGAGAGTTGGGACATGATAGAGCCAACTAAATACCTCATGGGGTGAATAGGGTACAAGAATGGAGCATTTTCCAGAAAAGAAGGTATACAAGAACTAGGGGGCATGATATGAAACTGGAGGTGGAAGTTTAGGAGGGATGTGAATAATTATTTCTTCACTAAGAGCATGGTAGATGCATGGAATGGTCTTCCAGAGGGTGCAGTGGGGGGTAAATAAATATGACAGTTTCAAGCATGTATGGGAGAAGTACAATATAAAGGAAAACTAGTATCAAAGCAGGAAGGATGGTGATTGGAGACAGGTAGGGTCTGGGATGGCACAGTAAGTAAGAAAAAGAGGGTCAGACTAGCTGGGCTAAGTGGTCCTTATCTGCCAACAAATTCTATGTTTCTATGTTCTTTTCACCTCAGTTATGCAAACCCTTTGCCTAGTTTCTTTCATTGCTTATTTTTATTTATATATTTATTTAGTTTTTGCTTACTGGGTACTATAAATGCACTAGACAACCCTTTTCTTTGTTGATACTTGGTGTCATGAATTTGTTGTAAGGAATAGAGCCAAAAGAGAGATTCAGCCATTGAGAAGATTTTCAAACAAATACTACACATCCAGGATTTACCCACCACCATTTTGAATAGCAGGCTTATATCGATGTCTTGCCTACTCTGCCACCACAGACATTACCTGTCTCCAAATCATGCAAACGTTAAAACTGAGTTAAAATCATATTTTCAGCAACAAACTATTTGTAAATGTTATTAACCTTGAATCTTTCTGCATGTTTTGTGTATTGCACATACTATATGTTATCTATTGTATTGTATTGACTGTATTATTGTACCATATAAGCCTTATATGTAGTGGCTCTGTGTCGTTCAGGAAAATGGGCTGTGCTTACCCAATAAACAAAGTGAAAATAAATAAAATAAAAAACTAAAAAGTTTGTTAGAAATGTTAGATCAGCCATAAGATAGTATAGCAATTTCATCCATCCATCCATCCATCCATCCATCCATTCAAATTCCATCCAGAGTTGCATAAAAAAGATCCATTTACATTAAAAAATTAAATGTGCCTCATGTTTGGATGAAAATTGATGCACATCTTGACTTCTTGTTGCAAAGAGTTGGATCTTGTCGAAATAGCTGCAAGTGAGATTGGACACATGCTGGCAGATACAGATGCAGGCAGAGCATGACTTTACCTGGTTTGAAAATATGGCCCATTGACTGCAAAATATTTTTCCTAGCACCTTCCAAGCAATACACATTCACAGTTTCTAGTATTTGTCAAATGCCCTTTATGGGATGCATCAAAAATGGCAGTCCTCCATAACTGAGAATTATCCCCTTCAGCAGCAAAATCAGCACAGAATACTATTCCCAATATAATGTCAAGGAAATGTACTTTAAATGTTCACTTAACACCCTGCACTCATCAGTCATAACAATGGCCACAGTAACAGTGTTTTATATGTTACCCCTGCCCCCAAGTGGGTTGTTTTGGGCCTGTTCTCTATCCAACCCCCTGTCTCCGGCAGATTGACTGCCTCTAAGTAATCAAAGGGGAGACTCATGCAGGGAGGATTAGGTGGGAAGAGTTTCTGTTAGAAAGTGGTAGACAGTTCTGCATTTGCCTGAAAACCCCAGGGCTGACACCATTTCTTCTAGCTAAGCACTTTTCAGCTTAGGGTTGAAGTAATGGATGACATAAATCAGGTTGCCTGTTTGGAGGTCCAGGTTACCTAGTCAGGTGTTCCACAAACTGCTGAAAGGGAAATGAGAGGGACAGAAAACCTTGGTGAAACACCAGCTCTAGCTGCACAATAACAAATGAAACACAGGTACCAATCTGATCCTCAAGTCAATGAGCTGTAAGGAAGAGAACAGAGAATTGAATGCCAGGATTACAGGCATGCCCATTGAGTGTGAGTTGGTGCCATTGCACACCCACCCAAGTAGTGCAGCCAGTTAAGGCTGGTGAGAAAACTGGATGCCCACTAAGTGCACTTTAAAAGTGATAGAAAACAGTTTTTACACCTCCAGACACTCTCCAGTTGTACTTTTATTGTCTACCCAGTACTCCGATATGTTTAGAACTTTTTTGGTAAATTAATCATCTAATTGTGTTGTTTTGTTTTTAACTACCATGAATCCCTTTCTCCTCAGCAGTTGCTGCTCTCTGTTTTCATACTGCCTGAACATTATATGAGGTTAATAACACCATTCCAGGCCATTCAGATGAATAGCATGGAATTGGAGTTATTGATGTAACAGAATGCCTTAGAAATATGAAAAGAAAGAGCAGTAGCCAGTGAGGAGAATGGAACTCTATGTAGATCTTAGGGCACCCCCAAAGCTAGATAGTTTATCAAAACATTATCAAAGCATACTGTAGCAGAATATATAACTGGCATGGAAAGGCAGATGGAAGGCAGCTAACTATGTAGAAATAATTTTCTGTCTCCTTTAAGTGGGATTTGATGGCATTGTGCACCCTTCCATGTGCAGTTCCTCTTGTACCAGGGCAAAGCTGCTTGTGTTGGTGCCTCCATTAGTGAGTTCCAAGAGACTGTCAAGGAGGCTGAAACCCCAGAGCACCACTAAGAGGCTGTTCACATCTACAAGGTGAATTTAAACCAATCAGTTTGTTTGCCCCCTCTGTCAGTCCTGTCTCAACTGCATTGTTTGCCCTGCATTTGGGTCTGGCCCCAGGAAGGCATAGTAAAGGCAACAATAAAGGCTATACCCTTTCCATTTAAAAATCCATTGCTGCTTACCTCAGAAGTCACTGTATGTATGTTAAGCTACAGTATGTACACATGTTGATTCCAGTGGATGATTTGCGGCATTCCACATCAAGAGATCATTCAGGTAAGAAAATCCTAAAATCATATAGTATATACATACAGCAGTCTAAAATGTACCAGAAATACTTTGGAGAACCTTCAAAAACTAACCAGCAGCTGCTGAAGGGAAATGCAATACCAAGGTTATAGGTTCCTGTGTGCAGACACCCATGAGAGTCACACAGCAGAATTCTGCACCAGGTGTAACATATAATACATTTAATATTAGGCAGGAAGGCTGAGCAATCCAAAAAATTGCTGTGCTTAAAATAAGGCAAAGGCAAACAATATTCACAAGAGTTTTATTTGCCACAAGTTGCAATGATAAACAAGATCTCCTGTCAATCTCGATCAAAGCCCTAGCCAGGGGAATATTGTTTTGCAAATATTTTTGCATTTTCCTTAATTTTAGCATAATACTTTGTTGGAGTGCTCAGCCTTCCTGCCTAATGTTGTAACTAACTCCTCGGAGTCAGCCTCTCTGCACTGAGCACCTGGTTTGTTTCTGCTTAACCACACTCAGTCCAGCCAGTTTGTTTTGTAAGATATGTTTATTTGTACAGTTAAAGCATCTCTTGTTGTCATTACAAATGGGGAGATCATTTCCAACCATAGTACTCAATTTCCTGCATGTCAGAGACTTTTTTTCTGTAAAAAATGTGTCAGGTGCCCTAGAAACTGGTTCATTTGGGAAGTGTTTTACATTTCTAATATTATGTTGATCAACGTCACTTAAAGCAGAAGTATAATGAAAGTGGCCAAAAAATTGGACCCTGCCCTTTTTTCACTGTAAAAGATTCCTGACATCTTCCAGTTTTATTTGGTAGCACAAATTTTTAATGTTGCCAACGTTTGAGTAATTTATAAATGTTTTAATTGACCTTTTTCTCAAGAAAAAAAATAGCTGCCACATTTTACATATGCATAGCACTGTAGACCTGGTAAGAAAGAATCAAACAAATTTAAAAAGAATCATGTTTTGCAGTAGAGGATGTACCTAGAAATGTACATTTGACAGGTATACTAATATTTTTCTTAATTGTAGCTGAAACTAGTTTTTTTAGAAAAAAAACATTTTTCATTGCACTGCTGCTTTAATATCATCATGGAGACCATTCTTATGGTTGAACAAATGGTTTCACATTGTTATGGTATCAGAACTGGCTCTCATACCTTACTAATGCATGTTAGACAACTCTTATAACTGTAAGAGTGGTTTCTGTGGCAGTGTTAATGTACCTTAAGAGTACCTTTTCAAAATCTTTGGGTAAGGGAACTATAAAGTAAGGCTGACCAGTTCTGGCAAACAAAGAATTTGAGAAAGAAACTGTAATGAAAGATTCCTTAACTGCACATATAAACATATCACAAAATAATTTTAAGGGCTTCTGCTTCTGAAAAATGAAACTTGAATTTAAAATCAAAATTTTTTTATTTCAAAGAAAACTAGAGACACCCCTTTGTGAGGAATGGCCTAGTATGACACACCCTCTTGTGGATATAAACTTATCTGGAATGTTCAGAAATAAACAATCATGATTCTCTAAAAATATATCACAGTTTATAATCTTTGCACAAGCCTCAATGAAAGATCCAGTTTGAGTTTATTTATTTATGTAAACCTTTTGGCAATGAAGACTCACTGAACCAATGACTTCCTTCCAGGTAAATCATGGGATGGGATAGCAGTAGGACAGATGTAAAATAGCAATAACTACACAGTGTATTCAAGTCATATCATATATACAAGATTATTGTGTGTCCGCCCTCCCACAAGCCAAGCCAGAACCTGGAATCTCCTCGGTGTGCTCATTGTGCTTGGTGGTCACGAGGGCCTGTGTGTCCACCCTCCGACAAGCCAAGTCAGAACCCGGAATCTCCTCGGAGCGCTCAGTGCACTCGGTGGTCATGAGGGCCTGTTTGTCTGCCCTCCCACAAGCCAAGCCAGAACTCAGAATCTCCTCAGAGCACTCAGTGTGCTCAGTGGTTGTGAAGGCCTGTGTGTCCACCCTCCCACAAGCCAAGCCAGAACCCAGAATCTCCTCAGAGCTCAGATACACCACTGCCATGCTGTAGTTCTGATTCCCCAGTGATAGTACTCAGCGTTTGAGTGAGGGAACAGTAGACTTGTAATCTTGGCGCCATTTCAGAAGCACGCCACAACCAGTCAGCATAGCAATTTAGATAGTTTATTTACCACAGTTTCAACACAATTTCCTCAGTATTTTATGCACTTTGGTTGGGAGCTTTAAATTATTTAAAAACATTTCTGCAGTGTTTTGGAACTGTATTGTTGGGAGCTTTAATGCATAGCATCAGCTGATAAAGCTATTTAGGGCTGTGAGTCTGTAATAGAAAGGTTTAGCCACTGAATACATCTTTTGTTAGCTGTAGAAATGGCTGAACGCCACCCTCTTAGTCCGAATTAGCCATTTAAAATATTTAAAAACATCTCTGCAGTGCTTTGGGACTTTTGTTGGGAGCTTTAAATGCCTAGAATCCAGCTAATAAGGCATTGTAGGGCTGTATGTCTGTGATAGTAATGTTTAGCCACTGGGAAAAGCTTTGTTAGCTAAAGTAATGACAGAATGGCACCCTCTTAGTCCGAATTAGCCTCTGAGGTAAAATTGTTAGCCACCAAATTAACTTATTTGATAGACAAAGTACAACAAAATGCCTCTCGCTTAACTCAAATTACAATTCTGTGCCCCTAGATTCGAATTAGCAGGTCTATTTAATCCTTACACAGATTTGAATATTTAAGCTTATGTACTCCTTTTCCTACCTACCTGTTAATTTAAAAGCTGTTGTTTTTCTCTCCTCAGTGTGCTTGGTAGTCATGAGGGCCTATGTGTCCACCCTCCCACAAGCCAAGCCAGAACCCAGAATCTCTTCGGAGCGCTCGGGTATGCCACTGCCATGCTGCAGCTCCGAATCCCCAGTGATAGTACTCAGCATTTGAGTGTTCCCAACGGCGCCATGAGTCCGCTGCCCTACCACCCCCCCACCCTAGGTGAGCACAGTGTCTTATAGTGTGGATCATGTGCCGATTTTAGCCAATAAGTCAATTTTCTCATTGGCAGATTATCGGACTGAGCCACTAGAGGCCACCCTAACTCATATCACCTACCAAACCCAGCAACTAAAACATGTTGCCACTTTCTCTTTGCTTACTAGGCCTGCTCACACCCCTTGTCTCCCTCCCTCCCTTCTTCCACCCAGTTTCACAGCCTGACCCCTATACTACAGTCAGTGAAGCTGCACATCCCAACCATGCTACCTCCTCCATTGAGAAACCTCTTCAAAAGCTCCAGATCAGTTGGGTTATGGGGGCTTCCATCCTGCCACCATTCTTCCATGCCAGGCTGACCGCATTAAAAATATCCCCAATATGTGTATTCCCACAAACCTCCCAGCAGCTTTCTGCACACCACAAATCCCAATGGATCTTGCTAAAAACAAGACAGCTATTAACACTACTGCTCCTACTAGCAGAGGATGTCAAGCTAAACCCTAGACCACCCTACCCCAATCCCTCCCTACCTCTCAATTTACCAAGGGGCTTAAAGATAATCCACCTGAATATATGCAGCATCCTCAACAAGCTCACCGATCTATAGCCAATTGTACTAACACTGCACCCAAATATCCTGATAATTGCCAAAACCTGGCTTAAGCCCCACAACCTGAATGCAGAAATTGCTATCCTGCGCTATGCTATAATTCGGCATGACTGCCAGGGTAAAAAAAGAGGGTGAGGCTTTTCCATGTTCATCTCCTCTCACCACCAGTTCAACCATGTCCAGCTCCTCCTGCCCACACCATCCATAGACTCCCTGCTAATCAAAATCTAACTACCGCACACAATTCCAGTATATACAGTGGGCTCATACTGCGCCCCAGACACCCCTATGCCCGCCATACTGGACCACCTGGGGGAACCCTAAAATCACTCTCATCAGGAGGTGAGCTACACATCCTTAGGGATTTCAATTTTAACTGGCTCTCCTATACTAACTCTAAGCTACGTAGCCAGGTAAATGCTCTAAACATGGCAAAACAAATATCTGTACCCACATGCTTAAATCATAAATCACTGAAACACTCCCTTTTAAATTGGGCCCTTACCTCCCACCCCCATTGAATACTTGAAGTTGGTCTCCTTCCTGACTCTTTAAGTGACCACCACATGATCTATATGGTAAGAAAAACATTCCAGCCCTAAGCACCGCCCCTGTGAATGCTGCTCACCAGATCTTTCTAATCACTCAACCTTGGGGCACTCTTAAATGACCTATCATGCGTTGATTGGTTCTGCAGCCCTGCGCACCCAACATCAACACTGCCCTAGAGCTGTTTAAGGCCAGACAATTAATCCTTTCTAGCCATCTGGGACTACTATGCCCCACTCAGAAGGACAAGAGTAAGGGGTGCCCATCTATCCTGGGTCACAGCAAATATCATAGACCAGCTTCATGCCAGAGATCAAGCCTGGAAAACATGCAAGTCTACTGGCACCATGGCGACTCTCCAACTTTACCGCTCACTCCGTAACTCCTGCACTTCGCTCCTATGGCAGGACAAAGCCAATTACTTCAAGGCCTCTTTCAACACAAATATAAACCACCCAACAAAATTCTGGAAGACAATAAACTCACTCTTCTCCCCTAACCAGCCCCCACCCCAGCCCTAAATGTAGAAAGCTCCATCGTCACTGACCCAGGTGCAGTGGCCTCAGGTTTCAACACCTTTTTCTCCAGCTGTGCATCCTCTCTCCTATCCTCCCTCCCCACACCTCAAGCTAACCACCTTCCTGTCCTCCCACCTCCCCTGACTCCAGCTTCAACTTATGCCTGGTTACTCTGACCAAAGTGCTCAAAGCTCTGCAGGCTCTCAACCCTTCCAAAGGCAAATGCCCCTCAGGTCTGGACTCCAAAATGCTCCACCTATGTGCCCCTGCCATCATCGACCCACTGGCCACTCTCTTCAATATCTCCTTCTCATTTGCTGAAATCCCATCTGACTGGAAGTTTGCCACTGTCATCCCCCTCCCCAAAGGTGGTGACCCCTCCTCGCTGGGAAACTACCACCCCATATCCCTACTCCCCATCCTAGCTAAACTACAGGAGTGCCTCATTCTCTTCCAACTTGCCCCCTTTCTTGACTCCTCCTCTTTCTTCACACCATACTAGGCTGGATTTAGGAAGTCGCGCTCCACCATCACCTCACTCCTAAGGCTCACAGATGCCATGCTCACTGGAATGGAACATGGACACACCACCTCAGCCATCTCTATTGACCTTGCCAAAGCCTTTAATACCATCTCCCATACCCCTTTGCTGTCCAAACTCTCCTGTGTTGGTTTTTCAGAAGCAGCTACCACCTGGTTCCAATTCTATCTGGCAGGCAGGTCACAAGTGGTAAAAATAGGCTCTTGCACTTCTGACCCACTCCCTGTCACCAGTGGGGTCCCACAGGGCTCAGTCCTTGGCCCATTACTGTTTTCCATTTTTCTAAATGACCTGACCTCAGCTTGCACAAACACATTTGTCCACATGTATGCTGATGACACAGTAATGTTTGTATCAGGTCCCTCCACCTCTGATGCAGCCACTAGACTCTAGGAGGACTTCAGTGTTGTTCAGCTTTGGTTTCACTCAAACCAGCTTTTTCTTAATCAGAAGAAAACTGTCTCACTAACCTTTGGGATGTGACAACAGCTCTCCCGTCTCTCCTCAATCCCCACTTTTCACACCATTGATGGGACCCCCCTTGGAGGATTGCACCTCCTTCAGATACCTTGGGGTATGGCTTGACCAGCACCTCTACTTTTCTGTTCATATCGACTCAATGCACAAAAAACTTCATCCCAAACTGGGCGCTGTCTACCGCAACAGGGCCTGTCTACCTTTGCCCAACCACAAAGCAATCATATAGAAAATGATCCTCACAATTATTGACTATGGGGAGATAGTCTACAGTGTGGCTCCTAAGTCAATCTTAACCAGACTAAATCCCCTCTTCCATTCCTTCTGCCATTTTGCCCTTGACTACTCACCCACAACACACCACTGCATCCTGCACAAATCACTTCACCTGTCGTCACTACAGAATTGGAGACAGGTCCACTGCTCCAGGGTTACAGCTAAATTCTGGGCACAGTCCCTTCCCTCATACCTCAAGTCTGCCCTCTGTCCAGCCCCCCTTCTGCATATGCACTTGGAACACAGACTCCAGGCTCCTTTATGTTCCACACATGACCACATCAATAGGTCAAGCTGCATTCAGCTTTCGGATGCCCAAACTGTGGAACTCCCTGCTGGTCGACATTTGGCAGGTAGTCAGCACTCAGCATCTAAACCATCTCCTCGAGGTGCATTTCTCCCCCACCTGCTCATGTACCTAGCTCGTTCCCATCTTTCCGCACCCATCCACCCATTGGCTTGGGGCCTACAGTCAGCACCTCACATAGGTATTTAATTGTAAAAGTATGCCAGGCACCTTAGTCTCTATTAAGAGTTGTAGTGCTAACTTGCCTACTTATTACCCCGCTCTCCCATCTACTTTGTAACCATTTTGGGATTGGCTCTGTAGCCTAATGTACTGTAGCTGCCTTGTGTATTTATTTTACTGTACTGTATTCCTGCTGTTTATTGTATTGTATGTACTCCTGTTTCCTCTCCCCCAGGATGCATCTGGAATCGAGTGGACACCGCTCCGCATGCCTTCCTGGCAAAACTCTTAAATAAATAAATAAATAAATAATACTGGACAATAACAGGCCATACAAAAACATTCACATATAGTTCTAGGATATAGGAGTCATAGGATTCATAGGAGAGATACAAGCAAATAAAGCCACTAGAACCTTTTAATTGCTCACCATTTAAAGGTGATAGGAGACAGTTGTTGCACCTCTAGATGCCTTCCTATTGTTCTTTTATTATCTATCCAGTATTCTGATATATTTTTGACCTTTTTTATTAAATTAATAATCTAATTGTGCTGCCATTTTAACTAACCTGAATCCCTCTCTCCTCAACAGTTGCTGCTCTCTCTTTTCTTATTGCCTGAACATTCCGTGACATCAAAAACTACTGTTCAAGGTCATTCAGAAGAGTAACATGAAATGGGAGTTATTGATATTATAGAATGTTTTAGAAATATGAAAATACAGAGCAGTAGCTAGAGCGGAAAGTGGACCTCTATGTAGCTCTGAGGGCACCCCAAAGCTAAATTATTTATTTAACAAAACAAATCATCAAATCATATCACAATACATAACTGGAATGAAAAGGAATATGGAAGGGCAGTTAACTATATAAAAATCATTTCCTATCTCCTTTTAGTTGCCTACTGTTTCTCCTACCCCACAATGGTTCTCTTAATCTTGTAGGCACAAGCAGTACCACTGCTCATTATTTTGAAAAGCTTTTAATACAAGACCCATTTCCCCAACTGCCTCCTCACCAGACTAAACATATCAAGTTCCTTCAGTCACTCCTAATACCATATCCACCTCATACCCTCTAACATCTTGGTTGCCTTGCCCTTCTATGGACGCCCTCCAATAATTTAATATCCCTTACATACTGAGGTGCCCAGAATTGTCCACAGTACTCTGTGTGAGGCCTCACTAAAGTCCTGTACAGTGATAGGATCACAGCCTTACTTATGTTGCTCACATTCCTACCTATACAGCCCAAAATAGTATATCCTTTTCTTGCCACTATTTTACACAGATTATCAAATTTAAGTTCATTTGTGACCATGATCCCCGGTCTCTTTCCTCCACTGATTCCTTCAACTCCTGACCATACAACATATATGATGTCTTTTTTGTTACCAAGGTACATGATGGGACATTTCTCTATATTCAATTTTAATCTGGCCTTAACTGCTCCTTGGTCTGTGCTTTCCAAGTTTTGACTGTTAGTCACAGTACCATCCTCATTGTCCACAATGACACCAATCTTGGTATCATCCGTGAATTTACTCATACATGCACCCTCTGTACATTGCATTGATGAGACATACATATTGAAAATAAATGGTCCCAGTGATGACCCCTGTGGTGCACCACTAGTCACATATTTCTGAAACACAGCCTTTATGGTAACCCTTTGTTTCATATTGTTGACAAAAGATCCTATCCACAATATCAGATTGCTGCTTATCCTTGTTCTATAATTCTTTTCCCACTAACTCCTTATGTGGCACAGTATCAAAGACTTTACTATAGTCAAGGTATACTATATCTGCAGGTAACCCATTATTCAGCACCTTGCTTACTGATTCAAAGAATCCAATAAAATTTGTCTGACAAGCTTACTTGTCTAAAAGTATGTTGGGTGTCATCTAGCATATTATTCTTCTTAATGAAACTCATAATTTCATCCTTGAAAAAGGTTTCCAGCAACTTTCCCAATAATAAAGTCAGACTTATTGGTCTTTAATTATAATAGTCCCCTCTCAAGCCCTTCCTGAATATGGATACTACGTGTGTCTCCCTCCATGAATTTCCACCCTGCCAGTGTTCAGTGATTTCTTAAATAAATATTTGAGTGGTCCTGATAATTCTAATGCCAGTTCCTTAATCATGCTAGGGTGCATAGCATTTTGGCCCTGTGCTTTGCTAACATTTAGGCCCAATAATAACCTCTCTACCTTATGTTTATCTATTATAAGTGCAGGGGCCTCACAGGAGCTATTGATGTTTTCCAACCTTTCATTACCTCTGTTGATTAATGGAGCAGAACTATTAGTTGAACATATGAACTATATCCTCATTCTTAGTTATTACCATTTCTCCAACAACCTAAAAGACTGTGTTCTGATTAGATTCTCTTAATTACTGATGTATCTATAAAAGGCTTTTTAGTTATCTTTTGCTAACACCACCCTAAATTCCACCTAGGTACCTTACGTTTCTTCATTTACTTTTTGCACTGCCTGACTAGCCTTCTGTAAGCCTCCAAGTGAACTTCAGTACTGCCTTTCTTTGCCTTGTTATACACTCTTCTTTTACATCTTAAACTTATTTTAATTGTTTGTTCAGCCATGGTGGGTTGGAACAAATTGTTTTCATATTCTGAAACCTTATTTAACAAAATTTTGTAAATTACATCTAAATCATTGCCAGGAAAGTTTGTCTTCCAGTTCCACTGTTCCATCTCTCTTCTCATGCTTTCAAAATCTTTTCTTGGGAAGCACTTAACCATGGTCTTTCTTATCACCCTCAACTCTTTATTTTTCATTTTGAAATTGAACGTATAGTGGTCACTGCTAGCCAATTGTTCCATAACCCTACAGTCAGTTATATTACTTAAGACCAGATCTAGTACACTGCTGTCCCTCATGTTGTGGTTCACAGTCGAGTATATATTCAGCTCTGTGGCTATTTCCAAGAATTCCTTCTCATGTACAGAATTCCTGATGTGTTCAACATGATCCCCAGCATATTAAAATCCCAAGCCAGTTGCAGTTTATCTTCTGCTTTAAAGGATCACAAAACCTTGTATATTATCTCAGCCTGTTCTCTTGGTATATTAGGGGTGTTTTAGATGACTCCAACCAATAGATTTTTAGTATTCTTGGTTGTGATTTTGACCCATAGTACTTCAACCTCTTCACACTCCTCCTGCAAATTTGTACAGAATCTTTGCCTTGTAGTAGGAAATAAAGTTTGGATTAGGCCAATGCACTACCTATGGTAGGAGTAAAAAAGGGTTTCGCAAGTATGCAAAACATTGGGATTAAGCCGGACACTCTATCTAGGGTAGGGGTACAAAATAAATTTAAAGTAAGCAGAGTTCTGGGGATAGGTGAAACACCAAAACTAGGGTATGGGTAAGAAAGGGTTTAAAATAACTACACAAAAACAGGCAAGGTAGACACTGGATATGCTGAGAGCGGTGTAGTGCAGTAGCTGTGGGGTGCCAGTTTTTCAGGAAACATTATGGAGATTACAGTGCTGCCCCATCTGCATGCACCTCTTTGGGCTCAGGGTGGAGGTTGCTCAATTCCAGGCTGAGTTGGCTAGGATTCGTGACGTCCACCTGGTCTGCCACCACTGCCCCAAAGGCTGCCAAGAAAGAAGGGAAGCTGGACTACAGTGGGCTCAGGAAGGGTGAGGGTGGTGGATCAGAGGCACATTCCCCAGTCTGTACCACTACAGAACTCCTAAGATGCTCTGGTGGGGTGAGAATGTCTCATGGAGGCACCTGCAGTAGTGATCAAGGAGGATGTGTGGGTCCACCATGATGGAGACCCCAAGGATGGTGGCAGAAGCCCCCAGAGGAGAAGGAAGCAAGTCCTGCTTGGGGACTGCATTGTTGGCAGGGTAGATTTGAAGGCAAGAAGGGAGGGGCAGAGAGTGAGGTTAGGTGTCTACCCGGTGCCATGACTCAGAGGGATGGAATGCAGATCCTGGGGCTCGCTAGGGCAGCAGGATGGGAGGGATGGATAGATGTCATTGTCCAGCTGGGGACTAATGAGCTGGTCGAGGAAGAGGTTAGGGTAATGCAGGAGGTGTTCAGGGAGTTGGGGAGGGGTCTCAGGCAGGTAGCATACTCAGTGCTCTTTTCTGAGATATTGCCTGTCTATGACAGGGGAGAACAGAGTGTTCTGCACAAACAGCTTCAATGCATGATTGATGGAAACATAAAAACATAGACTTTGATGGCAGATAAGGACTACTTGGCCCACCTAGTCTGCCCATTTCCCTACCTATTGGATAAGCTGCAGATGGAGTGGTGCTGAGAGGTGGGGTTTGGCTTCATTAGGGACTCGGATCCCACCTGGATGGATGTGGACCTATACAGGGGAGATGGCCTGTATCCATCTGAGAGAGGGACCAAACTCCTTAGTGAATGGTTTAAATGCTTCATTGGCAAGCATTTAAAGTAGCCGGGGGGGGGGGTGGCAGTAGGAAGCAGGGAGAATAAAACTGCCATCCACATGCCATAGTAATCTCTTGGAAAGGACTGCTGGGTGACAATAGAATGGGGCCCTGTCATCAAGGGCCAAGGAAATAACCTTATTAAAGACCTACACAGCACAATCTACAACCATGTTCCAGGATGACAGCAGATCCAGACTACAACACATTTTGAAAACCAATCAGATTCACAGAATACTGTGGTCTAAAATATACAGCCTGAGCTGGGCAGATGCTATAATGGAAGCCTCAACTTTAAAGTACACCAGATGGAGGTAAGGTGAAGAAATTAAGTCAACCTATCACTTTTCCTTCTTAACATATATGAAGATCAAGATCTAACATACAGTATGTTCTTTCTCATTTAAACTGGTTGTAAACTGCTCCATGAGATCCATGAATGTCATAACCTTGATGAAACTCTGGGATATTCTTTCCAATGTCTCAGAAGTATATAAGTTGCAGTGTCCAGGGACCTAAAATTTTGGGTTGCCCAACACAAATTTGTTTAGTAATTCAGAAAACTGAAATAAAAATTCTGTTATACTGTAGCAGTGGTCAGTATTGCCAGTGAATCTTAAATCTTAGATCATCTTCTGTCATTTATGAAGGTGACATGTTCAAAGAATGTTTCTACAGCCCACTCCAGGGCTGTGTAACACTGGGAAAATATGCAGTATGGTTTAAACAAAGGGCCTTCTGCCCCAGATTCTTCTCAACTGTGAAACTGTCTCTCCCCCACACATCTATCGCCTAGAAAAATGGTGAGGGTTATAATCATTCATTAATTCCTAGATTGCCTTCTGCCCAAAAATGTAGCTTTTCTCACACCTCTTCATTTTCTCTCAAGCATTCTACTGTACTGTATAGGATTTTAAGGACACAAAAACTAAATCAGTTTTAAAAAGTGTGTCTTCCTGTTGTAAGTGAATGTCATTTTTTGGGAAAGTAATATTGCACTGGCAAAGCACATCATATTGTGAGTACCATAAGGCAGGTACAATTAATCCCCCCAATGGCCTCTAGAAATGAAAACCCATTAGAGTAATAATGTTTGTACATAGGCCTTGATGTAATTATGCTGATTCTGAATGTCATGCAACAACTGTACCTAGTAACTGATGAGGACATATGTACAGATAATTACAGAAGTAATCCTCTTTGTATAGGTGCAAGGTGACTTTCTAGCTATGGAATGAAACCAGAAAAATCCTAATAAAATCTGTAATCAGTTCCTTAGTAGCTCAAACAGACTGTAATTTCTCACGATGTACAAGTGCTTATATGGAACTTTACGCTTTAACGTGTACTTGAATATCTTGTATAACTTAATCATACATGTGTTTCATTCTAATATTAACAAAACAATGATCATACAGATCTATATCTGGGATTTATTTCTATGATAAGAGCCATATCAGAAATTAAGTAATTCTTTACATGAACAACGTTTAAGTCCAAATAGATAAATATTTTTATTTTAGCATGACAATATTTGTATTATAGCATTGAACCATTTTATGCTGTGCAAATATACTATACAAATATGTACCACTCACAGAAAAATGCTATGTACTACTGAATAGGTATATAAAATAAATATTAGGTAAGTGTGGTAAACAAGGAAATAAACTCGTCAAGGAGGCTAGCTAGATCATAGAACTATGAGCCTAAAGGGCAAGTGGCTTTATGATCTGGTTAGAACCCTTGATGAGTTTATTTCTGAGTATTATAAACTTACCTATTTTTTATTGTATATAATACATTTTGATGGCTACTGTTAATTTTGATTGAATTTGCCTATACAGAGAGGGTATGCAGGGAAATAACTGCTAACCACTTCTATTGGGAAAAAGTCCCATCCATTTGCAAAAAAAAAAACTGCTTTAATGCACCAGTATGGTTCAACTTAAGGCCACACAAATTGGAAATTATGGTGTTAGGGTTTCGAACTCTAAATCCCTACCCCAAACAGCAAAAGGACATGACCACACAAGCAACCACAGACAGCAATAATCAGGTAAGACAAACAGCATACAACTGTTTCCAGATGACACAAATGTAGTAGCACTGATGTGCTACCTTTGTGGATTTGTATCTGTAGTACACACAACCAAAAGACATGGACACTCACTTCTGACTGCAGATCGAGATCCACAATACTGAAATCACAACATTGCTTTTGTGTACAGAAGCACAGGCCCCTGCAGCAACTGATGGAAATCCATGATACTGAAATCACAACACTACTTCTCTGTGTAGAAGCTCAGGCCCGTGTAGTCACAGAAACAAATCCACAATACCCAAATTATAAGTTACTTTGTCTGTAGATAAGCAAGCCGCTATGGTGTCAGCACTTCAGTAGCCAAAAGTACTCATCCATTATGTAAGACATAAACACAGTTCCTGAGGGGCCTATGCTTCTGCAGCCACAGGTATAAGACATACCCATTGACCTCTGGCTGCTGAAATGCAGGCACCATGAAACCATGACATCAAAATCATAACAGCGCTTCTGTCTGCAGAAGAACAGGCCCCTGATGGGCATACACCTCTGCAGCCACAGGTATGAGACTTACACTTGGACTTCTGCAGCTGCATATAGAAAACCATACAGTAGTGGACTCAACTACTGTATAGACAGTAGTGAGATACCACCCGCTACCTCTTAGGCCAGTAAAAAGTAGCTGCTTTAACCTAATCTAAGCTTTAATAGGTAACATTTTACTTTTTTTCAGGGAAAGTGCTATTCCCTTAAAATATTTTGTGATCCACCTGTGAAACCATGATACCCACATTGCAACAGTACTTCTGTCTGCAGAAGAGCAGGCCCCCATAGGGCCAACATTTTTGTAATCTGGAAAAAGCTGTATGTTGTTTGTCTTGCCTGATGATGGCTGTCTGTGGTTGCTTGTGTGGTCTTGCCTTTCAGAGAGCTAGGATTAGAAATCTAACACCATAATTGTCTACTTTTGTGGCATTAAATTGAACCCTAACTGGTGCATTAAGTCAGTTTATTGCAAAGAAATTCTTTTGTTTTTAGATAATGGAGTTGTATCCTAATTCACGTAGGTCCCTTTGGGACCCGTGTGAACAGATGTGGACTCACAGAGCCCTCTGAGCTCTGTGCCAAGGGAAGAGTCTATCTGCCTACAGAAATGTGGGGCCTTCTGAATCCTGCAAGTCTGTGTGGAAATAGATGTCAAAAATATGTGTGACTGTGTGGCAGATGCCCTGCACTTCCATGTGGCTGAAGATACAGACATGCAGGGCAAAAAATCCATCTGTCAGTTGATGCACATGGCTCTCAGAAGCCATTGGTGCTAAGAAGCAGGGCCTTAGGTCACAAAATGATTTCTCTTCAATATATGGTATTTGGGCCCATGCAAGCAACCTTGCAACTTCCCTTCCCAGGATGAGGGTGTTGCCACATGATGACACTGTACCCCCAGCCTTGGGCCATCCAGCTGGCTCACTGACCATGCCTGTGAACTCAGCTCCCTGGCACAGGATCATAAAGTCCTATCAATGGGGTAAAGGCAGGCACTACACACAACATTTCTTAATCATTTTTAAATGTTGATTCCAAATTTTCATGACAGTCACTTTATGACTCCACCTTATAAACATGACATGTGGCATTTACAGAATAGTGGCCAAAACATCATTTTGCACCACAAGTGCAAAAACATGTTTATGTTTGTCCAGGACTTGAAAAATAATACCTGCCACATTTTTGAGGCGGTGTGAAAAAATGGCCATGCTGAAAGCTTGAAGTCAAAATATTGATAATTACCAAAGTTATGAGCGAGCATGGAAATTTTTTTACTTACATGTGTAACTGTAGTTTTTTTAATATTTTGATCCCAGATTTTGAACATAGTTTTCTTATGACCCCATATCGTAAACCCAGTAGATAAAATGCTCAAATCCCATCTGAAACATGATTTTGAGGAGCAACTGTGAAACCACATATTTGCCCAGGCTGGAAAAATTTCACCAGCCTTGTTCAAGAGGTGGAGTCCCAAGAAAGCCATATTGAAAGTTTTGAGGGAAAACATTTTGAAAATTAGTGAAGCTATGAGTCAATGTAGAAATGTTTCAATGTTCACTCGTAACTTGACCATTTTGTCATATTTTTCCACCAAATTTTCAACACAGTTTCCTTATGACCCCATATTATGAAGCTGGTAGGTGAAAATGTTTAAATCCTGCACAAAAGCTGATTTTGTGGAGTGACAACTAAATCAGCTGTTGGGATGGATTTTAAACATTTCACATACATTGTTCATGAGTTGGGATCCTAAGAAGGTCATGTTGGGAATTTGGTGAAGAAAACACTAAAAATATCAAAGTTATGAGCAGAAGTTCAAAATGCATTGAAATGCATTAACCAGGCTTCCCTTATTTTGTTATATAATAATAATAACTTTATTTTTAAAGCACCTTTCAAAATATCAAGGCGTTTTACATGTCAAAATGCACAATATAAAATATCACATAAAACATATAAGTACAATAAATACTTAGCGACATCACATATTAAAAACCAACAATAAAATCATCCATACAATCCAAAAAATAATATTAATACTCAAATATCAGTTAATCATCCAAGAAGGCCCTCCACCACGGGTAGGTTTTCAAATTTTTCTTAAATACCTCCACGGAGGTGCACTACCTTAACTGAGAGAATTCCAAAGAGTGGGAGCTGCATAAGAGAAAGCTCTGCTACCAGAAGATTTTAAACTCACTCTTGGAATCTCTAACAACCCCTCATCAGCCGAGCGTAGTGATCGGCCAGGGCAGTAAGGCACCAGAAGTTCTTTTATATAGGTCGGACCCTGATCACGAAGGGCTTTAAAAGTCAATAAAATGACTTTAAAGGTGATCCACCACCATATAGGAAGTCAGTGCAGTTCGTGCAGTACCGGGGTAATATGTCTGGATCTACTTGTCCCAGTCAACATATATCACAGTCGTGGTTCCAGCAGGAGGATGTCTTTTCAATGAGAAAGTGGATCTACCCTGAGGGATGATGTTTAAGTAAATGAGGGTTTATGGGTGGTATGGGCTGTTGAGTGGGGGCTCGTGGTTGGGTGGTCAGGGTTTGTGGGGGGCCACGATTAATGAGGAGCCATTTCTTCTTTGCAGGTTAAATGTAAAAAAAAAGCAATGAGGGATTTTTTTTTTTGCAGTGAACCAAAGCCGACAGTGGAGATTTGGCAACCCAGTGTCACTATAGTCTTCAGTGGCACAGATGGTAGGCACAGGGTGTTGCCACCTATATATTGGGGAGCAGATGATCTGGAGGGGAGGTGGATATAATGAAGCCATACTGCTTACAAAATTAATAAAACAGAAGTTACATTGTCAGCATGTATTACTAAGATGTTATTAGGATGCTACTTTCAGCAGATATTACCTTCGCTATATGTGAGAGATACATTAAAACTGACAGCTCAAGCTCACAATGACTCAGATGTGTGATGCTATAAGCTGTGGTGTCCAGTGAAATTTATTAAAAACAGCATTATTGGACCATCAGTTTAAATTAAAACACACATTAATGAAGCTTAGGGTATCTACTTTATTGTCTCCCTGTTTGGTTTAGTGTGTGAGCTGAAAAGAAGGCTCCTCTTGCTATACTGGGCACCACGGATTTTGGGATGCCCAGAAAAGGTATTTCTGGACTGAACTTGAAAAACAAAAACCACCATCTAGCTGAATGGGTCCTGTTTAGCTACGTTCAGTCGTTTGTTTTTTATAAAAATTATTCAGTTTTAGGTATTTTCTATGCTTTTTAGTTTGGAAAACAAAAATAAGTTGGCAGCTGTCATGACCCGAAAAACTGTTTCTTGGGTTGTGACAACTAAGTGATGTGAATGCAAAATGCTCTAGCAACCCCAAAATTGTGGAGTCGTATCAGAGGATTATCCAAAGACCCTTCTGAGTATGCTCACAAAAAAAACTTTCAATCTTTATAACATACCTGTCCTGTAGAGAGAGAGAGCGCGTGAGAGAGAGACAGACAGACAGACAGATATAGGAACAGTAGGTAGGTAAGTAGATAGACAGACAGATAGATAGATACTCCAATAGACAGACAGATATTTAGATAGGTAGACAGATTCTTTGGAACCCACAAGGATGCAATCCAGAATACCTGTGAATTCTGCCATTACTGCAGGAAACTAAGCAATTTCAATTGCAGATAATCCCTTTTGTCATGTAGGAATCTGTGACATTGTTGTGCATCCTGGTGAACTCCACTTATCATTTATAATAAAAGCTGAATTTGCTGACACAAGAGAAAATATGCTGCATAGTCTTATATTACGTACAGTTTGTAAGAAACACTGCATACTGGAAATACAGCTCTGTGTAGAAATTGTAATATAAGTTAGCAATAACCCATGATAGGGCGTGGGGTTATAGGCATTTAATCCATGCCTGGGGTGCATTGTGAGGCACAAGGTTGCAGACTTGAGTGTTCTCACAGCACCCCAGGCATGGATTAAATGCCTATAACCCCACACCCTGAAGTGGGTTGTTGCACTTATAACATGGGTTATGTAACAAACATGAGAAAACACACAAAAAATGTTTTTTTCTCATGTTTAAACCCCCAAAATTGTACAGTAACTTGCCACCTTGCAAAATAGTCCCTAAGAAAATCTGTACATTTGCTTACTCTTATGCACACAGAAATGTCACACATACAGTAATGACATGATCTGTGACACTTATGCTGCATAATATGCTCTGCTTCACTGCCTACCTTATGTCCTTTGCCCACCCCCCAACAGACACACATGCTGTAGAACACAGACAGTGGTGCCATTTGCATTTCCTCTCATGATCTCTGTTTCTGTGGCCACTGACAGCACTTTTCATTATATAGCACACTGTGAGCTGCTGGGGAAGGGAGGGATGGCGAGGGAGCCTAACTCGAAACAGACTTAATACTCTCCTCTCTGTCTCTCTCTCTCCTCCATCTCCTCTCTATCTCTCCTCTCTTTCTCTCTCTCTCTCTCTCTCTCTCTGTCACTCTCTCTCTCTCTTTTTCTCTCTCTCAAAACAACAACAGTCACACACACTCACAGCAACATGACTTTGCCAGACTTACTCGGCACCTCAGTCTGTATCTCGCTCATGTCTGCTCACCGGTCTTCCTGATGTACAGGGGGACTCCACATGGATGATCTGCTCACTGCTGCTCTCTGTTTTTCTCCCTCTCTGTCTCCTACAATGGCTCAGTACATTGTCACCAGTCAAAGGGGGAAATGAGGTGCAGAAAATCCAACCAGGACCTTAGTGACTACATTTTCGGAGGGCCGAGGGAGCCTGGGGTTGGGAGGGGGGCCAAGACTTGTGGAGCTCAGCACCAGACTGCATTGCCGATAGACAAGAGAGAGAGAGAGAGGGACACACATAGCACATATAAGGTACACTCATGCCACTCTGTCACTGCACAGTATTCCTCCCTGCAAAATGCTGCTGTCTGAACGTGACTGAAAAAAATAGTGCAAAACTTGCCCCACTTGTACATTGATGCCACAGACTCTGCAAGGCTCAACTAGGCTCAACTAAGGGAGACATAGGACAACCGCAACCAGACACATTTGATGACTTCTGCCACAGGGTGACTGTCAACAAGACTCAATGTTGGCTCACCAAAACAAAGGGGACCTAAACACTGGGGACCTCACTGAGCAATGGGTCCATTGAAATCCACGGGGTGGGTGGGGATCCACGCTCTGTCTCTCGGAGAGGGAGGTCACACAACATGTAGAGCAACAACATTTTATTACATGTACTGTTGCAAATAACCACAGTACAGGATGTGAAGAGGGGGGAAGGGGTGTCAGTATGTTTTTAGGAACCCACATGTACTGTACATCAGGAATCTGAAAAGTCTGCACTGCATCACTACAGCACTACCTTGTACATCTCTCAGTAAGTGAGCAAAGACAGCTGCTGCACAGTGAAACAGTGCTGTCCTGACCTGGCAGGGGACAACTCCCCGCTGCCATCATTCTCTTGTTCAATTCACTCTGCTGCAGCTCTCACTTGCTTAGACCAGATTTTAAATAACTGCCACTCAGTTTTGTCTTGATGGACAGATAATGAGTTCAGAGAGGTTGAGGGATTGTAGTGTAGGATGCATCACCCTAACTGTACCGGTACAGGCAGTTAATCAATGGTCAGGTGGTCCTTTCTGACCAATTACACTTTTCCATCACCAAACCCATGTTATAAGGATATATAAATGTGTGGAAATATTTTTAATTTCATCCCAGCTACTGCAGATGGCAAATGTTAATAAAGTGTACCAAATATGTTGGAGGCTAGGCAGGAGTGTAATAATTAAAAAAAAATAATAGGTAAGTATACAGTCAGCAACACCTACTACAGTATGTACCCTTCTCTTTCTGTCTAGACATCTGTCTGTCCATCCATCTGTCACTGTGCCTCCATTTTTATCAGTAAAATTGTATTTGATTAAACCAGCTAGCTAGCATTATAATAAACAGTAAACAACAAACCATACTTATGGTGAATATTAAAGCATTGTAAGTTAACTTCTATAAAAAAAAAAGAAACAAAAGTAGGTACTAAAGACAATTACACACTAAAACTAAACTCTCTTATAAAACTGTAAGTACATAAACATAGGCCCGATTCACAAAAGGGGCTTAGATCGACACAAGCTGCAGCAAACAGCAGCTTGTGCCAAAGCCCAGTATGCCAGGGACCCTGCACCAGACTCAGATACAGGTGGGGTTCTGGCACCTAAGTCCCCACACTTGTGGTAACAAATCCCATGCGACAAATCCCCGGCATATGGAAGGGGTTTGACGCAATCTCCTGCCAACATGGCAGGCATCCTTGCCCCCATCCCTAGTGGTCTAACAGTCCCTCCCCCCACTCGGGTGATGACCATTATGTTGTGTAACATTCTATATTACCCCGGAGGTCTAGCAGTCCCTCCCCATGGCCCGATATGCCTGCTATCTTGTTAAAAAATTATAGTTAACCCACCCTCCTCCCCATTATGCCCAGTACTGTGCATGTAACACTTCATATACCCTGGTGTTCTAGTGGTCCCATCACTCACTCTTGCATGTAGTGCCCACCCTGTTTCCCCCAACCCATGCCCCAAGCCAGCACCAGAACGCCCCTCTGCACACCACCTCAACCAACACTGACTGAACTGTCACTGAGCACTTGTATTATAATACTGTATGCACTCATTTATGAATGTTTACTGTATTATAAAACAAGCTCTCAGTGACAGTTCATTCGGCACTGGCTCAGGTGGTGTGCAGAGGGGTGTGCCAGTACCGGCTTGGGGTGGACACTACATGCCAGGGTGGGGGGCACAGGGCCACTAGACCACCAGGGTAAATTATGTGCTAAATACGCAATACCAGGCATATTGAGGTGGAGTGTGGGTTAACTATAATATTTAAACAACATAGCAGGCATAACAGGGTGGGAAGAGGGACCGTTAGACCACTAGGGTACAATATTATTGTAAACAGGGTAACAGGCATATCAGGGCAGGGGGGAGGGACTGCTAGCCCACAAGGGTACAATACTATGTTACACAACATAACAGGCATAATCCGGGCAGGGGGATGGACCACTAGACCACCAGGGTTGTATAAATAGAATAATAGATACCTAAGTGTGTATTACTAGGCAGTAATCTCACCGAGAGGTTTGGGGACTTGGAACCTCGACAGCGAAGCTCGAGAGGTTCCCAAAGTCCCCAAAACCTTGAGATGAGATTACTGCCTGGCAATACACACTTAGGTATTTGTTATTTTTTTTAATATATGGATCCAGTTTCTTTTGTAAGGGGTGGTCGGCTGCTGTGGGAAGACTCTGTTCTGGTCGACTGCCACACTGTCTCACTCCTCTCACCTACTGCACTGTCTTGCTCTTCTAACATGCCCCACGGCCAGGCACTGACTCCTCTATCGAAGGGAAAAGCTTTTTTTTGGTAGACAGACTTACCTTTGCTTTCCTTTTTCCCCTCAGAATGCAGGATCAACTGGATAGTTCCATTTTCTGTAAGAATTAAAATAAAAAAAGAAATATCTTGGTTGAGATTTTGTCTCGCTAAGCGAGAGATGGCAGCCATGTTATTCAAAATATTCCACCTGCCCAGAAAGAGAAAGTGGCCAATCATGAGCCACGTTTTCAGACGATAGTATTTGATTGACACTGGCAACATAGCATGCTGTGGAAGAGCTTGCACTTGCGCTGTTCCATTTTTATGATAATACTATCATTCAGAGCTCTGAACGATACTATTACGAACTCACAACGATAGTATTATCAGCTGCCAAGTATGGTATTATCACTTCAGGGATGATGCTCTTATGAGGATTTTTTTGTATGCTTTTCAACCATATTATTTCAACAATCCATATATTAAATAACTTTAAACAGAAATAACAGGCATATCAGGGCTGGGTGAGTGTGTGTGTGTGTTGGGTGAATGTGGCACAGTTTCCCAACAGGCTACACTTCTGCAGAGGATTTGGTTGTATGTACCTTTAGACCAGCCCTTGCTGGTCGAAGGGTACTTAGAATTTTGTCCTCTGGACGTGTTCTGTGAATCGCATTTAGGGGGTTGTGGCAGCTTGGGTCTGTCACTGGACCCCAGCACCTTGTTGCAGCCCATTTCTGGGTGCAGGGATGATGCAAGCACCATTTGGGGCAGGTAGCCTGCATTTGATGTAGGTTGCCTTTGTGAATTGCTCCTGGTGTATCTTTCAGCACAAGGTGCACCTTGTGCCATTCTTTTTGGCGCAAGCTCCTTGCACCATGTAGGAAGCTTTGTGAATTGGGCCCAGAAAAAGGTTAGAAAACAAGTATAGTCCAGGTAACAAAAAGCATACATAAATATTAAAATTTTAAACACAGTATATGATTAAAAAACACTAGTTGATAAATATTTTCCCCTAAACTCAATATAAATTAAAACGAAAAAGGAAAAGTGAAATCAAAAAAGAAGAAAGAAATTGTAGCAGGATAGCAGCTAGAGACAGAAGTAGACAAGAAGGCTAGAAGTAATAGGAAAATGATTGTGAGAAATCATAAAACTTTAGAGAACTCTTAAACATATACAGTAGGAGAGATATATTCAGAACATAATAAGGGAAATTTACACCAGTAGATGGCAGACAAGGTGAGGCACAAATTGTCGGGGGGGGGGTCAACTAAACTGTAGAACTCCCCACAAAGTGGTTGTATATGCTATTTGAGTCCTTTTGACTAATGAGTCTGAAAATGGTACCCATTTTTTTCAGACCTTGTCCTTGACCAGTCCTTGGTCCTACAAACAGAGAGCCAACATTTATGTTCTCATGGTTTCTATAAAATGTTATCTCCATTCCTGGAAGGTTGGTGCCTAATCCTCTAACCAGTATTTAAGAGTTATATTTCACCAATCAGTAAAAGGGAATATCTTTGTTCTTGGAACCAGTGTTAAGACTCATGAAACTGGCCCATATTACAAGTCTGTATGCAAAACTGTGACGAAAATGGATGTCTTGAAATATGTGTTGCAGATCCTCCCATAGAGTCTGTATTAGTGGGTAATTACAGAACTGTGGCAGAACTGCATTCTGCCAGTTTGATAACCCTGGTGGAGGGATGCCTTTCCTATCTTCTTTTTTCTACTGACAACTGTTGCATAACAGTATCTTCCTCTGCCCTTGGCATAGGTGGCCACTTACGTCAGTTTTTTCTATTTCTTACTAAATCTTTTTCCTACTGCCCTTATTTCTAATTTACATATTTCCATCCCTCACCCAGAACTCCCCAAAATAATGCACCAGGTAAAGGCCAGCTGGCATGAATGAAATAAGGTGCATTTATGGTATTTAATACCAAAGATATAAAGTGCCTTTAAAGAGATATAAGGTGCTGGTTGAGTAAATGCATAAGAATTAAGTGCATAGAGTAAACTTTGTGCCATATTATCTGTTTAAAGTGTGGCAGTGCTTAATTAAGTGAAGAATCAAAAATGCTTAGGTTTTATGCATATGGTGCAGGCATGTTTAGAAATGTTTAAAATGGCGGTCGAGTCATGTGATGCAGAGCACCAGATAGCAGCTTTCTCTAATAGCTCCAGCCACCCAACTGTCTAATTTTAATTTAAATTGCTTGTCGGCTTAGTTTTGTGAACCTACACTGATTCAGCCTATTCTCAATACCTGCTACAACCTTTCAACAGGGTTAATGGATGTCAAAATGAAGAAGGCAATGCTGAAACATACTCCACCTTCTCCTCCTGAGAAAGCCCCCCAAAAATCTTCTGATGCAAAAGCCCAGGGTGTGACTCTTTCCAGCCTGGAACAAGAACTCCTCACAGTGGCCCGATTCTCAAAGAATTTAAGCCCTTCAAGGAAGAACTGACGCTGATCACTGGGGAGCTTAAATCTTTTACTCAAGCCCTGGAAGATATCTCCACTCGAACCTTGGATAAGGAGGCTCATATTCACTCCCTAGAGCGCAAGCATGCTAAGATCGAACCCAACCTAGTGACTGTCTATCAGTGGATCTCCAAACTGGAAAGCAAGGTTGAAGACTTGGAGGGCCACAGCCGCTGCAATAATGCAGTGCTGATTGGCATGCCTGAAAAAGAACTGGATCCAATTGCCTTTGCACAGAAGTTTGTAGAGAAAGTGGCAGGCCCATCTCCTTTTGGGCCCAAATATTTAATTGAAAGAGCCCACCGTGCCCTTCACCCGACCACAGCACAGGGTGCCCTGCCACACACCTTCATATTCAGATTTTTAAATTATCAAGAAAGGAAACAATTCTTATCAAAGATGTGGGACATTCAAGAGCTTAAATGGGAAGGAGCAAAAATAAGGGTTGATCAAGACCTCCTGCTCACTGTTCGGCAAAGATGGGCTTCCTTTCACCAGTTGGTCACCAAGCTAATTGCAGCTGGGCTCAAGTTTAAAATGGGGTACCCAGCATGGCTCCAGGTTTTTCTCTCTGGATCCTGGGTCACTTATGATGAGGTGGATGCTGCAACTGCTAGTCTCAAAGCAGCACTCTCAGATCTTTTCTGAGACCCCTGAAAACCATGCTATTAGGATCAAGGTTTCTGCTGTCAGTACACAATGTCTCCTGCTCAAAGAGCACTCTGAGACCTGATAGATTAAGCAGGCCTGTGTGACATTTGGAGAATCCTCCACCCTACTGACAGAGAAAACACATTTACCTCACAAGTACATGGGACTTCTCACTGTATTGATTACTTGCTCATTTCTCAATCGCTTATTCTGGGGGTGTTGTATTCTTCCATTCACCCAGGGCCCCCTCTTGGACCATTCCCTGGTCATTTGCCAGATCTCATTTTTACTTCTTCCTAAAATGGGAGGATGATGGAAAATTAACAACCAACTCTTAAAGGATCTGGGGATAGTTAAATACATATCGGACCAAATCACACATTTTATTTCTATTAATTGCAAGTCTACAGGTAAACCAGATGTGGAATGGTGTGCACTAAAAGCCTATCTAAGATGGATACTGATTGGTTTAGCCTCCCAGCAGAGGAAAAAGAGAAAGAACCAACTTTTGTCTCTCCTTTCTCAAATTCGGGACAACGAATCCAAGCTTACATCTCATTCCACTGAGCAGTACAGACAGAACCTAGTGAAATTGAAGGACTCCTGCCTAGATCTTCTGAGAGAGAAGGCAGAATTCACAATCCTGAAACTTAAAGCTTCATACACAGATCAAGGGGAGAAAGCAGGCCGCCTGCTTGCCTTAAGAGTCAAACAGCAAGTATCATCTAGACTAATTGCTGCTATCCACTCTCCAGATAATGATTCTTTAAAAACTTCCCCAGCTGACATTGTTGAAGAGTTTAGTCACTACTATAAACAATTATATGGCCCCATGGTGAACCCCCATCAGAGCAATATCCGGATAATTATTTATCAAAGTCTGTCCTGCCTTCCCTCTCAGAATTGCAGCAACTCTCCATGACATCTGCTATTTCTCAGGCTAAGTTAGCTAGGGTAATCAAAGCTCTTCCTATAGAGAAGACCCCTGGGTCAAATGGATTTCCCCAAATTTTTACTAAGTACTCACAAAATAACTAATTTCTGCACTCTTGCCACTTTATCAACATATCCTTTCTGATGCTGAATCAGAAAAATCCCTGTTTGAATCCCTGATTGTTCTCTTACCCAAACCTGATAAGTGCCCAGAGTTAGTGACAAGCTATAGGCCAATATCATGTCTCAATCAGGATATTAGAATTCTGACTAAACTCTTGGCTGATCATGTGAGTAAGGTTCTCCCAGATCTCATAGGACCAGAGCAGGTGGGCTTTATGAAGAGAATGTCCTCAGTAGACCATCTACACACCCTAGCTCATGTCTTCTCAGTCTCCAAGGATGCCAAGTTTCCAATGGCTCTGGTCTCCCTGGATGCCGAGAAGGCTTTCAACAGGGTTAATTGGAATTACTTATTGCGCACCCTGAAGGCATTTGGTTTCCCTCCAGAGTTTCATAAGTGGATACATTCCCTTTATAAATTCCCAGCTGCCCAGATATCTAATAATGGAATAATATCTGAACTGTTTCCTCTACAATTGGGCATGAGGCAAGGCTGCCCCCTGTCGCCACTCCTCTTTAATATATATTTAGAGCCCATTATATACATGTTGACAGATTGCCAGGAGGTCCAAAGCATAACTCTCCAAGGTCAAGTAGTTAAAGTCTTGGCCTATGCAGACAACCTTCTTCTTCAACTATCTCATCCAACTGTGTCTATCCAACCAATATTGGAAATTATTGATGAATTCAGTAAGGTATCTCACTACAAGTTAAATATTGAAAAACAGTGGTTTTGCCCCTTAACCACAGAGATCAGAAACATACAATCTCTGCATTGGGGCTCTCCTGGAAATCTGACTCTTTGAGATACCTTGGAATTGAACTCACAAGGAGCTTGTCCCGCCTCCAACAGCTAAACTTAGATTCCCTTGTTCACATGATTAGTCAAGATCTGAAAAGATGGTCCCCCCTCCCAATATCTCTTTGGGGAAAGTTTATATGATTAAGATGAATGTTTTTTCTCATCTTTTTTATCCTTTTAATCTCCTGAATATTTGACTTCCTCTGGCATGGTTTAAAAAATTATGTCTCATCACAGACTTTACTTGGGCTGATAAAAAAACAAGAATGGCATTTCGTAAGCTGGCTGCTCCCAAAGCTAAGGGTGGGTTGTGGTTTCCACACATTGGTCTTTACTACTGGGCCAGTCATGCCAACAAATATCTCAGGTGGATGACTGCAGGAGATCCCCAGTCTCCTCTCCCCTTTCTACCGATTTGGCTCAAAATAGAGTTAGCCCTAATAAAAGACCAGGGTCTTTCCCCATCAGCACTGCTGTATACAAAGTTAAGCTCCCTTCCTCCACAGCTATGGGTTTCTCCCATATCAACCTCCATTAGGGTTCACTCCCAGCTTTGCTCCTTCCTAAAATACGATCTCACTAGTGGCCTAATTCAAACCTTGAGGGGTAACCCTAATATCAAGATAGAAGGTAAAACCCTCCCATCTGGATGGCTCCCACAATTAGGAGATTGCCAGCTCACATACTTTGTTAAGGAAGACGGGATGTGGCTCTCTTCTCTGGAAATCATGAGCAAATCAAACTTTCCAAAAACCAATATTTTCAAAGTTTTCCAATTATGCCACCTCCTGATAAAAGTCATAGGGGCTACACCCCTGCAGGCTTCGACATTATCTTTGCAGACAGATGTAAGCTCCCTAGTGGGCCTCCCACAAGCAGTATCCAAAACATATGGAATTCTATATAACTGGATTTGTCCAGATAGCTTTGGGCCCATGGCTTTCTGGTCCTCCCTTTTTCCCAGAAAAGACCATAAACTGGCCTCTTTTATAGCAAAATTGTCACAAGTTTCTCATTCAAGATAGGCTCTGGTTTATGCAGTTCCAAATACTGCACAATCTTTATTATTCCCTGCAAAAACTAGTTAAGTTAGGAATTGCAATTCCCCCTACTTGTAATTGGTGTATGCAGGAGGAAGGTAACCTGCTTCACATTTTCTGGTCTTGTTCAAAAGTGACCACTTTAAGGGCCATTATCAAGCAAAGGGCAGATCCCCTCTTATTTCTGACTGATTTATTCTCACAGAAATATGCCTACTGGGGGATTTCTCAACTATTCCAGTCCTTAACCGAAAATACCATATGACCTTGATTTCAATGTCAGTTAAGAAAGAGGTCCTGAGGCACTGGAAAGATAGGATAGAAATTACTTACACTGAATGGTTACAGGAGCTCCTGGCAAATCTTAGAATTGAAAGGACCATTGCTAGCCTTCACAATAGGTCTAAAAAGTTTAATAGAATATGGGATCCCCCGCAATCCCTTTATTCCTTACAGCCTTTTGGTAAGGTACCTCAACCTGTACTTGATGATATATTAAAATGTAACTCCGTACTGGGCAAACAAGGTGGGTGGGTAATGGGTGGGGGAGGAGGGAGGGGAAGGATAGATCTTTTAATTTCACTTTGTAAAGGTTGTTTACTCCATTTAAAATGTGAATCTATTCTCTGTACTGTAAAAGTCTAAATTAAAAAAAAATGTTTAAAATGGCAGTTAAATACAAAATAATGTTGTACATTGATGTGTAACCTTTGTAAAAGAACCCCTGGTTCAAAGGTAATTGCAATCCCAGTAAAGAAACAAAAATAAATTTGATGGATTATGGATACAAAAGAAGTGGTATTATGTCTCCCTTGTTTAAATTATTTTGCTACCGCTCCATTGTTGTGTAGAATGTTATGCCAAAGAAATCCTGCATCGAAGCAGGAATTGTTTAAACCAAGCTACAAACTTTAACTTTTAATTTTGCTGCTGCTTAGTATCTGTGTAAATAATTACTGATGCTCCTGTATTATTAGGACTCTCGGCTGCTGGCTTTGAATAAAATATGCTGTAGAACTGGTTATTGCTATTTATTTATTTATTATTTTTGTATTTGTGTACTTTTTCATAAAATAAAATACACTGCCAGTGTGTTGTACCCCATTACTGTGTCCTGCATTATCTTTGCACACCCACGTACCTGCAACAAGAATATGTAAACTAAGGAGTCAATTTCAGATTTACATTTGTTATAATGCAGGGAAAATCTAAGGCCCATTTTAAACATATGGGAGGGGTGTGTGATACAGAACATGCAACATTTTAAAATGGAGTGGCCATATTTTAACTGAATTGAATGCTTTGCTCAAAAAAGGTCACAGACAAATCCAGTGCCAATTATCTGTACTTATCTCCAGCTCCTGGGACCATGAATTCGATAGCTGTACAGCGAGACCTCTGAGATGATCTATAAAGAGATTATAAAATGAGAAGATTCTGGGAAAAAGTTGTATGCAACCATAACATTTTGCATAGTCTCATGAGTGAGTGCATTAAAATAAAATGAAGCACCACAGTGATTTTAAAGCAGCAGTACTGGATAATCAGGAAGTGATTACCAAAATTCTGCTTTTTGGCTGAAAGCATGCAGCCATAGTTCCAGTTTCCATAACTGTAAATATTTTTTCTAGTGATCTCTAGTTTTTTAGATATTTAACATCTATTTCCATTGTTGTGGAGCCACAAAAAATATGACTGGTGCCTAATTTGCAGCCGAGCTTCCCCCTCACATTGCATCACATCTTTTGTTTACTCATATGGGACCCTGTGCTGCGTGTTCCTGCTCTCTGTGTGAAAAAACTGAGAGTCATGCGCATGTGCAGTTAGCAGCAGAGGGTTCCAATTCAACATGGTGGGTGGGAGAAATGTAAACAAAACAAAGAAAAAAAGAGCAACTTATGCGGTGATAGTACACCCAAACCAAGAAGGATTACCAAGTAAGTGCTCAACAGAGCACAGGGAACAAAATGTTGCAAAAGATGCAAATTTTATGGCTGTGGGCAGAGCCTATAGCCATACTGCTTTTGCTTGCAAAAAAGGTGTTTCTGTGGAATGCATCTCTTAAGAGTTTTCAGTGTATCCTTCCATCAAATGCAAAATAGTGTGCTCTCCTCTGATTTTTGCTATTGGCTGCTCTGCCTTAAAGGCAGGGGGGATGTTACTGTGCCTTCCAACTTCTCAGGATATAAACAAAAAATAACCTTTTGAAGCTGCTGTCATTAACCCTTGCAGGGCTGCAGAATGAGCATCTATCCAGCTCAAGTCAAATTGATTCATTCCAGTTCTTTCAGCAGTCTAGGGGTTAACTCATTATCTCCTTACTTTGACTGAATACAGAGCCAGTAGCACATGGCTAATTAGGCACATGTGTTATGTGGGAGACAGAGCAATCTAAGAAGTAGACCCGGGCCCCTGACCCCCCCCCCAGAATCCCAACCTGGAAGCTGGGAGTCATCATGTAGGAATTTCTACTGTCTACTGCTCTCAACACTCCCACATGTCTAAGTTATGTAGTTCAAAAATAAATCAGAACTACAAAACCAATCATACAGAGGGCACAATGACTTGAATACCTTTTGTTTCTTTCTTTTTGTTTGTTTTCTATTACTGGTCCAAAATAAGTATCCATTTATAAGGTATGAACCATGTTTGATAAATGAATGTTCTGCTATGCCATGCAGCTCCAAATGCCAGTAATAAAACAATGTTATCAATGTGTGTCCATTTTGCCTGTTGCCGAAAGGTTAAACTGATTCCATTCTAAGGAGGCACATTCTGTAATAGAACACTGTCTATTCTGCTTCACTCTGGGATCCATTTTAAATGGAATTTCAGGCACAAAAATAGGGTTTAGGTATCCTTTAAATTCTGTTCTGTCATTCCCTCTGTGTGCATTTACTGTCAATTTACATAATGTAGCTCATTGGAAACAGTTTAACCTTGCTGAAACAGGGAAATGGATATGCATTCTACAGCAAAAGGTATTCAACTCAGATTTAAAAAACAAATATGTGTGCATAGATTCTATTTTGCAACAGTAGCCATGAACATGATGAAAGTAGCCCTGATCTAACACAAGTGCTCCTGGGTCATCACATGTAAGTGGCTCTGATGGGATTTGAAGCAGGTGATTCATTTATCTCAAGCCAGGTAACAATTGCAGAATACTGTTTTCTGTTGTGCCATAAATCTGATGTACCACATTTTACTGTCATGTTTTCTATGACACATTTCAGATCTCCTTACGAGCATAGGTTGAGGGACCTCAACATGTACTCACTGGAGAAGAGAAGAGAAGAGAGAGGGGTGATATGATTGAAACCTTCAAGTACTTAAAGGGCACCAACAGGGTTAGTACAGAATGCATGCTTCAATTAAGGGGAGAAGGAATTACTAGGGGGCATAGCCTGAAATTGGTGGGGAGGGGGTAGTTTCAGGAGAGATATGAGGAGACAATATTTCATGGAGAGGATGATAGGGGTGGAACACACTTCCTGAGGAAGTGGTATCACTTAAAACAGTGGATAGCTTCAAAAGGGGTTTGTACAGGGTCAAGGGCAAGATACTAGTCGGTGGGAAGTTAAAGGGAGAAGACAAGGAAGTAAGGGGTGGGGGGGCAGCAACAGCAGGAGTCTAACCTATGTGCTGCACAACTGAGCAGATGTGATAGACCAATTGGCCTGTATCTGCTGGCATTTTTGTATGTTTGTATCACTACACTTTCTTACTTCAGATCTGAGATTTGGACTTGCTACTGTTATTGCTGAAGATGCTATTAGTTAAAACAGTGATTAAATTATTTTTCTATTATGACAGGTTTGTACAAGTGGTAAGTGTGATCATGCTAGAAATTAAAACTATAGATTGGATTGCATTCTAATATACAGCACAGAGCAAGATGAACTATACTAAAATGTTTAGTGACTACAGTGTATAATCAGAGCTTAGGGGCTGGATTCACAAAAGAAACTAGGGCAGAAAAAAACCTGCAAGTGTCCAAATATTGTGCAGCTGCAAGAAAACACACATACATGCGCTGTGGGGAATTCACAAATCCCCCACAGGTGCGGGAAAAATATCCTGCTGTTGCGAAAAAAACGCACGTGCGGGAGAATATGTTGCGGGAGAAAAGTACCACAATATGCATGCCACATCCCCTGAAAGGCTATTCACAACCATTTTTCTTTCTGCAGTTGCTGAAAAAATGTTACACACAGTGGAATGAGGTGTAACTCTCCCTCAGCAAACTGCAGTAGGGCCCCAGCAATTGGAATCAATTAAAGGAAAACCGTGGAAAAGACACAGCTTTCCTCAGACTCTACAAAAACTCTCAATTAGTGCTTTCAGACAGTAACAAATTTTTTTAATTATTTAGAACTGCTGCCAACAACTTCTACTTTTTGTTACTGGCAGCAGCCATTTCATGAGCAGCAATGAGCCTCCTGTGCTCACTGTATGCTAATATGCCTGTTTGACCTCTGTTATTGGTTGGCAGGTCATATTAGCATAAGGTGAGCTTAGGAAGCTCTCTGTTACTCATGAAATGGTGGCTGCCAGCAGTAGAAAGTGAAAGCTGAAGGCCACTGTTTAAATCACTAAAAAAGCAATTAAGAGAAATAAAAAATAATTACTGTCTGAAAGCACTAATCAGGAATGTTTGTATTGCCTTGATAAAGCTATGCCTTTTCCACTGTTTCCCTTTAAGGTGGAGGTGAGGCACAGGTAATAGCATCCCAAATAGTATAACAGTGGCTGCTGTTACAGCAACCAAAGCACACATTGCCATGATATGGCAACAGGCAACAACCACCAGACACAGTGCAGCCCATGACGGAGCCCCACAGGCAGTAGACCCCTGGCCAGCCTGCAGTGAGTGCTACCCCTGCAGGCAACAGAACACCTCAGGGAGGGAGGACCAGCAGTGACAGTTGGCCACTGTGGTGCCATAGTATTGCTGGTACCTGTGGTGCTGCAGTAGTCCCAAATGAGGGACTGGTTGCTGGTCTCTTTGTGGGTGCTTTCAGCTTCATTCTATGGCAGTGCTGTTAAAGTCTGCTGTTCCAGCTAATTAAGTTCACTGTTGCTATGTCTCCTAAGCAATTTCTGCAGCTGTGGATCCTCAGTTGCGGATTTTCAGCACGTGCACAATTTCTACAGCTGCTGAAATTCTGCAGCTGCGGGGATTTTACGAAATTCCGCACCTGCTCAAAATTTCTATATGAATATCACGCAACTGCGTTTCAGCAGTGCTGGAGGCCTTTTTCCCACAGCTGCAGGATTTTTGGTTTCTTTGTGAATCCTGCCCAATATCTTCATCTCAGTTAGACTGCTGGAAGCCATACAAAGATAACAAAAAAACAGACATTTGTCAATGCTGAAGGTTTCCTTGCATGGTGTTATGGGATGGCATTCAGCAACGGTCATGGCGTTCGTTACTTGGAGCTTCTTCAAGCTCACCACAGCCATATCAGCACTGGCTAGAATTTGTTTTTTTATTTAGTACTGCTGTTTAAAGTCTGTTGTAGAATTCCTCATCAGTTACTGAGATTTGGTATTCCCTCACTAAACTGCTAAAATTAATAAATGGTTCCATGCATGAAAAAGGGTTACCAATGCAGGCTTACATTTTTAACACAATACAAAATACCAGAAAAATCACTGGAACTGAGTTTTTTATATGGCCTTGTTAATTAGCATATGTGGGAAGACAGATAAGATAACATGACTGCAGTCAGATGCTCCCATATTTAAAAAAAAATAACTTTAATCATGCCAAATGCTTGTAATTTTGTGCACTAATTGGTGACATGCCTACCCTTGTCTTTAAAACAGTGTCTGAATATCATTCAGTTAGACTGTTATGTCAAATAAAATATCTTACAATAAAGAATTGTGTCCTGTTTTCAACTTTTAATGTTATTTATTTTACTACCATGATTGCCCCCACCCCACCCCACCCAGGTGGCCCTAAATATGTGGGCTTTAACATAACTAATCATGTATCTTGTGTTACTGTCCACTCTTTTTCATTTAAAATAATTGTGTTTTCATTTTTAATTTTTTTTCTGCTGTGATTGCTCCATTTGTTTCTGAGCATACAGTGCATTGTCCCAGATTCCCCCTCTCCCACAAAAGACAGACCACCTGTGTGTTGTTGTGCTCAGATCTGCAATCAATTTATTAAAACCACATTTTCTTTTGTTTACATTATCATCATCAACTTTTATTGTTGTATTACGCCTCTTTAATTACATTGTATTACATAGTCCACATCGACTCAATCTCCTCCTCTGCTTGTTCTCGCCTCCCCAAGTGAAAACCTGGGAGCTTTCTTCTTCTTCTCTTTCTTATAGGTAATGGTGCGAACCGAGACCGCTTTCTTCTCCTGCTGTTACTTCTCCTTCTCCTCCTTTTTTCCTTTCTTTTCCCCCCTCCCATTTTCCCCACCCCTCATTTTTCCCATAGCCTGTCTCTAGCTTACATTGGATGACTGGCCTTCCCCCAACCCCCCATTTTTTTCTCTCCCCAAGTCTGCTTGCTTTGCTGTCTCCTCCATGCCTCAATGCAACCCATCATCTCTGTGTTGAACATATCTATCGCTAGGTCTGATTAATGTACTCAGTCTGCCCTATAAAATGCATCCACCCATTCTTCCACTCCTCTCAGCATTACTCGCCCCCTCATGTTTCTTGCAAGAGTCCCCACTCTCCTACTCATCTTTCTCCTGGCCCTCTCTAAAGCTACGTGTCTACATGCATGTCTCCATACCCTCCTTGGTATCATGTAAGACCACACCAAAGTGACACCCGGCCACCATTGTTTTACTTTTTCAAAGTCACTTTTTACTCTTAGATACATGTCCACTCATGGTTTTTCTCCTATGTCGTTCCCCCCTAAGTGTACAATAATCAAGTCTGGTGTGGGTCTTCGTTGCTTCATCTCCAGCAATGTTGGGAGTAACTGTGCTCACTTCGTCCCTCAGATATCACGCCATGTCAATCTACAGTGTCTGACATCTTGGTAGAGCTGCTTTCCCCGGCCTTCTTCTCTACTCTCTTTTCTGCCCAATAAATGTAGGAATGCCCGCATATCCATACTTCTGTGATCCTCCCTCTACCTATAAATTAGATAAATATTGTTTAATGCCTTACTTCCTGATTCTCCTATATATATTTTAGTTTTTTTTATCCCGTTTCACTGATCTGTTCCTGCAAGACAAAACAAGATGGCATGTTAATCTTTAAATGGACAGATATATCTATTGTAGCTGGCAGACCGCCATCGCCCCATTTACAACATTTTGTCCACTGACTCTCCTTCCGCCACCCATTTTGATATGACTCCTATCCAAAAAGAATGGGAGGAATAATTTGCCAGGTCCTCACCCAGAAACTCCATGCCTTTTTTAAGTACCGCTGTTACCTGATAACTGGTCACTTTCCTCCCATCCTCATGCACAAACAACCTCCCATCTTTGCTGTAGCGCTCTGTGGCGTAAGCCCACAGAGCCTTCACTGGACATAATGACCCCTCAGCATGTGGTTTTAAGGTTATGATACAACCCTTTCCCCCTGGTCTGTTTTTGACCTCCTGATTACCAGCTGTATTGCTGTTTGCCCCCATACTATATCTCCCCATTCCAAGCCCCCATCCTCGTCTTTTTTTGCTGTGCCCCACTGCCTAGCTCACTCTCAGTGCCCATGCAAACATTGTCATGTAAATTGTAAAAAATAGCTGTGCTTCATCTTTGGATTTACACACCCCTGGCAGTATGTCCCGCAGTCTGGCTAACCAGTGCTCCACTACTGGTCGCCGGCCATCCCTGTCCTTCTGTCTCAACCTACTCCAAACTTGCATCATCCTTTGAATCAGCATTGATTTTGTGGGATCCTGCCACCTCTTCAGGCTACATACCACACTGATCCCTGATAAGTACACCCCCATCGTGGTGTATGCCAGTCCTTTCTGCCATTGCTCAACTGTAAACTTTCCTAGCTGCTGTACCGTAACTAACCCACTTACCTCCATGTGGTGTGCAGTCCTGAAAGCCTGCAATGCCCTCCAAGCCCCTTCATAGGCCATCAAGGTCCGTGGTGCCCATAAGCTGCGAAATAGTGTCTCTGCTCCATCTTGTCAACATCCCAGATGTTCGTTGGAATGGGCATTTTCTGTTCCTCTGCCTTTGGGGCCAGTGCACGAAAACGGTTCAGCTGCAGATGGGAAAGGCTATCAGCCAGTATATTCCTCACCCTGTTTATGTGTTTTGCCCTAAATGACATATTCATCTGGAAACCCCTTAGCACTAGCTGTCTCAACTCCTGCGTTACCAGCGCCGACCATCCCCCCTTGTTATTCAGGACATCCACCACTGCCTTAGTATCACACCAGAATGTAACCTTCTGGTTTTTCAATTCCTCTCCCCAAACTAGGGTGCAGGCCCATTTCAGCATTATTTCCAATAGTGTGATGTCCTTTACCCTGTCATCTTTTACCCATTCATCAGGCCATGGCTCTGCAAACCACTTTCCCCTCAAGTACCCCCCATGCCCTTCCCCTCCACCGCATCCTTGTACAAGTCTAAATCGGTGTTATAAACCCATTCTTCCTGCCAAAAGGATATGCCATTGTGGCTACTCAGGAACTCCCCCCCCCCAGACCTTGAAGTCCACTTTTACCTCCTGTGTTATATCAACCCAATGGTGTGGCCTCGTCACTGTTGCTGTTGCTCTTGCTAGTCATCTTGTGAAGGTCCTTCCTGGCCCTATTGCCCTGCATGCAAAATTCAGATGTCCCAAGATTTGCTGCACTTGTCTTAACTGTACGCTCCTCCGGCTCATGTGGTGTTGAATCAACTCCCTTAGCTTTTTCACTTTTTTGTCTGACAGCCTAAATACCTCTTCCAGTGCATCCACCTCAATTCCTAAAAACTCCAACACTCTACTAGGGCCTTCTGTTTTTTCTGGTGCCAATGGTACACCCAGCTCACTACAGAAGTGTTGAAAACTGGATAGCATCTCCTCCACTTCCCCTCTTCCTCTGCTATCAACAAAAAATCATCCAAATAATGTATGACCATCTTATGCCCTGTTTTCTTTTAAAAGTTCCATTGCAGACAGGTGCTGAATGTCTCAAACATAGCACATGCTATCGAACAACCCATTGGCATTGCTTTATCAAAATAATACTGCTCCCCTATTTTAAAATCCAGTAGGTCCCAGTCCTCTTTTCTAACTGGCAGTAGATGAAAGGCCACCTCAATGTCTGTCTTTGCTAGACATGCATCTGGGGTAGCCTGAATGATTTGCACTGCCTCTTCCAGTGTGGCATAAGATACCCTATGAAATCATTAACTGAATCTCCCGCTGGGAATGACAGGTGATGGATAACCCTATATTCCCCTTCTTGTTTCTTGGGAACCAAACCCAGTGGGGAGATCCTCAAGTTAGCTATTGGGGGTTGGGAAGGTACGGGCCTTCTACCCTCACTGCTGCCCTCTCCTTTTCTATCTTCTGTTTCAGGATGTCCTCTTTTCCCCTGACTGAACCCAGGTTATTTGCCTCTCTCGCTTGTCTTGGCATTATGCACTGTATGGAAAAACCTGACCTTAAACCCTTTCTTAAGGTTTCCACCGATGTCTTGTCTGGATACTCTTCAAGCCACTCTTCCCAGGCCTCCCATTTGATGGGAGTCTTGGCTATCTGAAAATGTGTTGTACCCGTCCTGCCCCCTGTGTTCCCTGTCTGCCCCCCTTCCCTCGCCCTCACCCTCCCTCCCATTACTTCAGTAAGAGTGGGCTCCCCTATTTCTGTATCCTCTGCCTCTCATACCTCTGTTCCAGGTCTGACCTTTATAACTCTGCTCCTCCCAAAAGGGCTGCTGGTTGGCCACTTGACTACCCCCGCTTCACTCCCCTGGGGCCACTGGTTCCTGCAGTGCGCCGCAGGATGAGTCCTCCCACACTTTGAGCATGCATGTCTAAACTGACAATATGGCCATGTACAGAAAGCTCTGTTGTAGCCCCAGCAACATTTTTGAAGTACACCCACTCTCTTGCCCTTCTCACCCTCTGGGGTGGATTGGTCGGTCACATAGTCCATCCATAAATCCAACTGTTTCACATCCCATCTGACATCCCCATAAGTGGCTATTCTTTGGCAAAAAAACTCGTCATAGTATATCCACCCCACACCCCCTTTTGCTTTTGCCCGCCTTATGATCAGAGAATATGTGATCAATGGAATCCCCATCTCTGTTTTTTTCTCCAGCACAGTGGTCGAATAAGTGTCAAAACCCACAAACCAACCATCCCATGTCTTCCCCTTGGTGAATTTGTCTTCCTCTTTCTTGCCTAGTAACACTGCGGCAGCTGCCATTTCGCTCTTGCCTATACTCTCTGACTCCTCATATTTGGCAGCCGCTTCCCTAATTACCAGTGCAAATATGTCCACGTATTCTCCTTTCTAAATTTTTTCCTTCATGGTCAATGGACCGTGCTCACCTATCCTCATGCCAGGTGTTCCAATTTCTCTAGTGCCTTCCCCATGCTCTCTGCTTCTTTCTTTTCTCCTTCTGACCCCCCCTTTTTGGACCTGATCTCTGCCAATGCAGTCTCCATCTGGCCTAGCCCCCATGCCCCCAAAGTTGCAATGATTTGACCAATATAATCCTTGATACTTCCCCAAAGAACCTGATACACTACCTGTTGGCCAGTCCTTTCCTTGAGGCCTGTTGTCTGTGGGCTGCATTGGTCCCGTTTCTTGTGCTGGGCTTGCTGTTGACAGGAGTATGAGGGCAGCTGCGGACTGGGGTTCTGCCATGGGCTCCACTGGGGGGATGACCACTGGTTCTGGGGGCTGTACTAATGGTTCAGGTCACAAGGAGGTGACGGTACTGGGCTGGCGGCCCGGGGATGGGACTCCACTGTCCCTTGCCGCTGTGGCCTTGCTGGACTATCTGCCTGTCCCGTCAGCCTCTTTCCATTGCCCCTTCTCTGCTTTCCATTTTCCCCCATCCTCCCTGGCTCATCCCCCGCCACCAGTTGCCACACCATGTTGGCCTTCTCCGCCAGTTCTATTATTGCCTTGTATGCCTCTGTTCTGGAAGGTTTGTTTTTCTTCGGTGCCATCTCTCCGATCGTGTTACCCACCACTATTGCAAGAAAAACTGAAAAATATCATTCATTGTCTCCCAGTGATACATCTTTGACACATCTGGCCCCTTCACATACAGCAATTCCAGTTATTGTAACACTAAAAACCTTTTCGAATGCCAGGGGCTCCCTTTTCCAATTATAAGTAGGGTTCACCCAAGATTCCCCCCACACACATCCTCCTTCTTCTCTCTCCCCCATTTCATTTATTTTTTTTTGTTTTTGTACACCCCCCTTTCACATTGGAAAGAAATCAGAAAAAACTGCACCCTTAGCTCTAGGGTCAGGGACCTAGCCCAGCAAGCCATAAACTCTGCTTGCAAAAACTGTGATCTCCCAAAACCGCGGCGTCTCCTCAAAATGAGCATCTGCTGCTCATAAAACATGTGTGGGCTTCTGGCTCCCAGCCCTTCCTTTCCCTTACAGTGCCACATTGAAGGACCATATATTTATCTGTGTACCCCATGCGGTTATCACTGTGGTATCCTCTCAAAATGAGCAGCCGCCATACCCCCAATGGTACCTCGTGAAAGCCCCCAATGTGGAGTGACGTCAGATGCCACCCACCAACCGCATCCTGGCTATTCGGCTGACAAGGCTTATCCAAACCTATGTTGCCTTTAAGGCGGCTTGCTGCCTGACACAACCATAAAATTGTTGCCTCTTATTTCTTGGCTCAGTAAATTTTAACTTTAAACTATCTCCTTCTCCATTCCTTTCTGAATTTCATTGCTGGGGATTGAAAACAAACAAAACCAAAGGCCCCTTGCCTCCCCCACACTGACTGTAAGCCAAGCCACCTGTCCATCCGTCAGGCCCCAGGCCTATTCGAATCACTCGCTCTCTAAAACCCCCCTTTTTCACGCAGTGTGACATCAGATGCCACCGCCACCGGCTGCATAGCTTCAGCCTGGCCTAGTTGTCGGCACATCCCCCGCACTGACTGTTCCCCAAGTCAAAAAACCCACCATCCATTAGGATATGCAGGCCTATTTCCCCTGGCCTGTAAGGCCTGATCACCATGTTTCTGTGCCCAGCATGGCTTCAGCCCAGCCTAGTTGTCAGCACATCCCCTGTACTGATTGTTCCCCAAGTCAAACAAGCCCACCATCCATTAGGCTACTCAGACCTATTCCCACAGCCTGTAGGGCCTGATTGTCACGTTTTTGTGCCCGACTCCCCTGTAACCACGATCAGATCCACTCGCCTCACTCGCTCCTCTACCCTCCCCTCCCACCATGTGGTGTGACGTCAGACTCCACCACTGCCAACCGCATGTTCTCAACAAAACCAGCCTAATCGTCAGAGTGGCCACGCCCCAGTTTCTCTTCTCAAAAATGCCTCTTGGCCCTGCTGTTGCATTCACCCACAAATTGGAAGCCATAATGCATTCAGTCAGCTCATTTGCAGCACCTTGTGCAAGCCACCGGCTTCTCGCTCTGAGCTCCACTCCTCGAAAAAACACTGTATCCCCCCCCCCGTTCGGTACTCCCAGTCTCCGGTTCTATCTACTCAGTGTTTTGGACATACAAGCCTGAACCAGTTCAGGACTACAAGGCTACTAGGACTAACTCTCCCTCATATCCACCATAAATGATTTTTTGTTTGTTTGTTTTTTTGGAAAACTCTCCCTACCTGTGGTTCAAGCTTTTCTTACTCAAAACTTTCTTACTCAACAGCAGCTAAAAGCCATAAGCAAAAACTCTCTTTTCAAGTAATTTACAACATTCTTCTAGCCATCTAGCCATATATATATATTTATATGCATTTCAATTCTCTTACATATTTTACCTTACAAATGACCAAAGTTGTTACCTCAGGCTGATTCTTCCCAAAATTCCACCAACTAAATGATAGTCGATTCTGACATGCTGGTCCTGTTGAAACTAAGCCAACAAAATTGTACAGCAAAAGAGACAGAATACCTCTGTGCTGCCTGTTATGTACCCTGCCTTCCCTCCCCAACCCCTTTCCCAAAACCACCTATGGTTACCTTGTTCCTCTTTGTGCTCCTCCCCTTCCTGTCTCTGACTATTGTCCCTGGGCTCCTCTCTATACCACCCCCACACTCCTGCACCTCTCTGAGCCATACCGAATTTCTGCCAAGGAGGGGTTCACCAGGAAAACTTGGTCTGTCCCTCCAACACCATCGGATGTTCATATGAGCCCACGGGAGTCCATGGGGGCCACTTGTGAAACTTACTGTATCCCTTCCATTGGAGCAAAATCAGTGTGGGCCATGGAGGAGTTTAAAAGTCAGTCTCCTTCAGTTTTAAGTCATTTATTGGGAGTGTCTTTGTTTGGTGAAGTTCTACTGTCCAGCCTAGGTGACCCAAGTTATGTGCCGCGTCTACCAGCATCAGGTAAGTGGCTCTTATGTGTGCAGCCAAATATGCTACATCTGAAACAGTGCATGTGCTCATTTCAGGATGGTCCCTGGACCCTCTGAATTTCATGCTGTTTTAAGTGGTGTTTAATAAAGTGTGAAATTCAGAGGGTCCAGGGACCATCCTGAAATGAAAAAAGAACATTGATTGAACAGAGTTCCGTTTGGTTTGGACTCAGTTCTTTTTGGTGTACAACAGTGTTTTTGGAAGGAGGAGGCTGTTTATTTGAGGGTAGTCACACTTAACTGTTTGCACCCCCTTCGACTAGCAGAGCACATTCATGGTTGATAGAGAAGTGTCTTATTTGTAGAGCAGATGGATCTACGAACTAGATGCCTTATTTACTCCTGAATTTTGAGTGTAAGTGGTACATTTTCAATCAATATTTTGGGACCTTAAACAGTCCCTGACAGCATTAAGAAAACTTTGAAAAAAAGCAAGATTTATATTTAACTCCATCTTGTTTTCTTTATTACGTCATATAGTTTCAGTAATTAATGCTCAATTTTTCTTTATTACTGAAAACAGCTGCATGAAAACATTATCCCTGTCCCTAACACTATAACTACTCTGGCTGCTTCTCTACACATGGCATCACAATTCCCTGTTGATGACATCATAAGTATCTCCACAGCAACATAGGTTGATGTCATGAACAGAATTATGATGTCAGGTGTAGGCAGATAGCCAGAGCTAAAAGAGCAGAGATACTGTATTCATGTAAATACCCTTAGTAATAAGGAAATAAGGGTGAGAATTACAGAATAAAATACAAAATGTAAGCTACATTTATGCCTAAATATTACAGTTTTTCAAAGTTGTCTCAACTGTGTTATGAGCTCCTTAAAGTGCTTTCTGTCCCTGTTCACCACAAGGTCTTTCTCAGGGAGCAGGTGGAGGGGTGCACAGATCTATCAACCAAGGTGTCTTCCCACAGGTTTTCATGTGATAGTGCCTTATTTTAAATGTGTTCTTGTTAACTGGCATTACTTTGTTGTATTTTAGCTGCTATTAAAATTGTGTATTTTGGGGAGGAGGTATAGTCTGAGTGGTGTGTGTGTGGGATTACCACTCAGCATTGTTATTGTGGAGGGTTATGTTGTCTTTGTGCTCTGTTTTTAATTGTGGTATTAAATATTGGTATTTTAATTGGCTGGCAGAATAGCCTACAGGTTAGAGTAACAAGCTGTGAATGACCTCGATATAGCCAACAGACCTGGGTGTGATTCCTCCAACCTCCACTTGAATACTGTGTGATTCTGAGCAAGTCACTTAGCCAGCCCAAAGCTCCTGAGTTGCCCCTGAAAACAGGTAGTTATAAAGAATAAATAAAATAAATTTTAAAATGCAAGCAGAAAAAAGGCATCTCTTTTTGTATTTACCTGGGCACTGCCAGTTCAAACCACCAACACTCCTGGATGTCTGCCTCTAACCTAGAGATGCAGCTAATTTAAAATCTGCCGGCAAAGTGTATGCGAAGCGGTCACTTCGGTTTGGCACTTCGCTATGTGGAGTGCCCCATAGGAAAGGCTCACTTCGCCTTTTTATTAATACTTCGCATTGTCATTCCGCCTTAAACGAGAAGTAAGGCAGAGTGACAACAATATTGGCAGCATCCCACCCGCACAGTCACCAGAATGAATGTGCATCCCCAAAGTGCTACTGTCTTGTGTTCAGAAAACTCAGTAGTGCTGATGAAGTAAAATGAGAGTGCAACAAGAAATGCAAAGTCTCCCAGAATTAATGGCACACTCAGTCATGCATGCAGTGGTCAGGTCACACACAGAGTCACCAGAATTAATGTGCATCCTCAAAATGCTACTGTCTTGTGTCCAGAAAATTCCACAGTGCTGATAAAATGAAATGAGAGCATAACAAGAAATGTAGTCTCCCAGAATTAATGGTGCCATGCAAACACACAGACAGATTAAGATTGTGCTGCACACTCAAGGGATGCATATGAAAAGGCACAACAACACCTATCCAGTGCTCACAAGTCACAAATCCAAATCTGGAAAGGAACACATTTTGCCAGTTGGGGGATTAGTGCATGGCAGTAACAATCCACTACCAGTAAAGATAACACAAAGCAGTGTAAAATATTCATGCAGGTGTGGTGGATAGCAGGTTCACACTGCTGCAATTACTCTGTAACACAATAAAAGGTGTCTGATTTAATGGCACGCATCGTACACACACTCACACGCTCGCTCAAGTAATGCGTAGCAAATTGAAAACCTTAAGTAATATAACCAAATGTTTTAAACAGACAAATTGTACACTGCAGCACCACAACAATCAGCAAAAAAGTTTCAAGAATTACTGAAAATATTACTGTGTGTACATTAACATAGATATACAAGAAAAATATAACCAAAGCAGAAAGACTGCCTTTTTCTCCCAGTTAATCTACCTACACCACAAATACGCCCCTCCCCAAAGCACACTTCACAGTACACAGACTGACTGTTCTAAATTAACATTCAAAATCAACACACAAAAATAAACACTTGATGATATGAGCGCAGAAGGGTTTTCTTACAATTGATGTACTAAATTTTGAGCAAAAAATATTACTCAAAAAGGCATTTTAAATAGCTTTTAAAGGTTTTGAATCGCAGAGCTCTAAGATCAAACTGTCTCCAGCTACCACTGCACACACACACTACCCAGGCCAGAACTGAGGCTGTGCTGAACAATCTAGAGCCCATGTGACCTGCAATCCTATGAATAACTGCAAACTTTCATTTGGAGCTCAATTACAGGGCAAAGTGAGGTGAATTACATTGATTGCAATGTACTTTGCCTTAAAATTGGTGGAGAAGTGGTTTGGGGAAGGCGGAATAATGCAAAGTCATTGGTTTCAATGGACTTCATGTTCCTCATTATGAAGTGAAGTACTCCGCTTCACATTGTGGAGTTCTCCGTGGAATCCACATTACTCAGTGAATCACTTCATGGAGCAAATTGGGGCCACTTTGCCCACCACTACTTACAGTACTGTAAATCATATGCTTTACGGGAAAGAACACGAATGCCTATGGCTCTACTGCCCCAATGAGCTGTAGCATAAAACTCCCTGACTTAAAAATGCTTATTAATGAGTACAATGGTGGAGTGGTGAAGCCTGGAGAGATACTACAAAACATGCTTACAATACATCCAAGTAATTAGTCAAAAAATTAGTGTTGTGATTTGTGACATGATCGTGAATCGTGATTTGTGACTGCATTTGTGACCGTGATGATGAAGAACGTGATTCGGTGTCGACAGTGTGAGATAAACAATATGGAACTGTATTGGGAATGCAAATGCCTATGGGTGTACTTCCCCAATGAGCTGTAGCACAAACCAGTTGGGGCGGGCCATGGGGGGGGCAGTGTACTGCACTGCTGCAGTAACAGCCACTAGTATTAGTACCAGTAAAGATACCACAAAGAAGTACAAAAATCACACAGCTGCAGTGGATAGATGGGTTCACATTGCTGAAATTATTATTTGGCACAATAAAAGGTGTCTGATTTGATGACATGCATCACACAGAAACATAGAATTTGACGGCAGATAAGGACCACTTGGCCCACCTAGTCTGCCCATTTCCCTACCTAATGCATAGGCTGCAGATCCTAGTTAACCAACAGCCTACTTCCTCCTACCCCTCACAAGAATTGCCTTATGTCTGTCCCATGCATTCTTGAATTCCTCCACTGTTTTTGAGTCCACTTCCTCCTTAGGAAGGCTGTTCCTTGTATCCACAATCATCTCTGTAAAAAAATACGTCTTCACATTACCTTTGAGCCGTCCCCCTCTATCTTTGAATTGTGTCCCCTTGTTCTTGCACATCTATTTTTCTGAAAGATGCTACCCTCTTGGACTCTGTTGATTCCCTTGATGTACTTGAAAGTTTCTATCATGTCCCCCCTCTCCCTCCTCTCCTGGAGTGTATACATATTAAGCTTCTTTAATCTCTCTTTGTATGTCTTCTGGTGCAGACCCTGCACAATTTTAGTTGCCCTCCTCTGGACAGCCTCCATCCTGTCTATGTCCTTGCAGATATGGGGTCTCCAGAACTGGACGCAGAACTCCAGATGGGGTCTCACCAACTGTCTGTACAAGGGATAACAATTTCCTCTTTTATACTGGTGATGCCTCTCCCTGTGCATCCCAGTACCCCACCAGTTCTTCTTACTGCATTCTCACATTGCTTGCCCACCTTAAGGTCATCTGATATGACTACCCCCAGGTCCCTTTCCATTTCTGAAGTTGTTATTATCTCACCTCCCTCCATTGTGTACTCTTCCCCTGGATTTTTGTTTCCCAGGTGCATTACTTTGCACTTCTTTGCATTGAATCTAAGCTGCCATATATTTGGCCATTCCTCCAACCTTGCCAAGTCCCTTTGCATCCTCTCCACCCTACCTACTGTATCAACCCTTTTGCAGATCTTTGTGACATCTGCAAAGAGACATACTTGTCCTTCCAGTCCCTCTGCAATGTTACTTATAAAGACATTAAAGACAACCGGTCCCTGTACTGAACCCTGCGGTACCCCACTAGTAACCCCCCTTTCTTCAGAGTAAACTCTGTTTACTATTACCCTCTGTATCCTGTTGTCCAGCCAATTTTTAACCCAGACTACCACCTTGGGACCCACTCCAAGGCTGGCTAACTTGTATATTAATCTTTTGTGTGGGACTACGTCAAATGCCATGCTAAAGTCTAGGTAGGCCATGTCCACTGCCCCTCCATGGTCTACCACATTGGTCACCCAAAGAAATCTATTAGATTCATCTGACATGACCTTCCCACTGTGAATCCATGCTGCCTTGGGTCCTGTGCCCCATTGGCCTCTAGGAACTCAACGGTTCTTTTCTTTAGAAGTGATTCCACCATTTTCCCTACCACTGAGGTCAAACTAACAGTTATGTAGTTTCCTGCCTCTGTCTTGCTCCCACTTTTGTGAAGAGGAATCACATCTGTCCTCCTCCAGTCCTCTGGTTCTACACCGTCCTCTCATGATTTGTTAAAAAGGGAGGACAGTGGTGTCACTAATTCTACTCTTAGTTCTTTTAGAATTCTTGGGTGAATCCCGTGTGGCCCCATTGCTTTGTCCACCTTCAGTTTTAAGAGTTCTTTCAGGACCCTTTCTTCTGTGAATGGACTGGCATCGACCTCCCTATCCAGAGTGCTTCTATTCTTTGATTTAGGTACCTCCTCCTCCTCTTCTTTTGTGAATACAGGGCAGAAGTATTAATTCAGTATCCCTGCTTTTTCACTGCCATCCTCTGCCCACCCTCCCTTCCCTTTAGTAAGCCTCACTATCCTTTCCTTCATCTTTCTTCACTCCCTAATGTACCTATAAAAGGTTTTATTCCCCTTCTTAACTGAGTTGGCTATCTTTTTCTCCAGTTTGGGCTTTTGCTATTCTGACTGCCTTTCCCACTTCCTTCTGCTTTAATTGGTACAGTTCTCTGTCCTGCTCATTCTGTGTTTCCTTATACTTACTGAATGCTACCTTTTTCTCCTTGACCTTCCCCACCATCTCTTTTGAGAACCATAGTGTTTTTTTCCTTCGTTTGCTTTGTTGATTTGCTTCACACAAAGGTTTGTTGCCTCTGTGATGGCTGTTTTGATTTTTCCCCATTTTTCCTCCACCCCTCCTTCTTGCCAGTTTGCTAGCGCTTTTCTGAGGCACTCTCCCATTTTCCCAAAGTCAGCCCTCCCAAAGTCCAACACACTTGCTTTTGTATGGCTCGACTCTATGGCTGTGTTTATTGTGAACCACACTGTTTTGTAGTCACTTGTTCCCAGATGGCTACCCACTTCTAGATCTGAGATCCTTTCTCCATCCCCATTTGACAGTACCAGGTCTAAGATTGCTCCCTCCCTAGTGGGTTCCACCACTAGTTGTCTGAGGTATGCCCCCTGGAGGGCATCAAGAATAAACCTGCTTTTTTATGTGACTGCAACCAGGGTGCTCCAGCTAACGTCTGACATGTTCAGGTCCCCCATCAACAATAACTCCCCTTTTTCTGCCTTTCTAAGGATGCCTTCTATCATTTCTTTGTCCACTGCATCCCCCTGAGATGGGGGTCTGTATACCACCCCTGTGCAAATTGTGGTGCCATATCCTGTTTCCAGGGTAACCCACTGTGCCTCCTCTACTCCCTGTTTATCCTTTAGTTCTGTTGCTTTTATCCCTTCCCTTATATAGAGAGCTACTCCTCCTTCTCCTCTTTTACCCTTCCTGTCCCTCCTGTACATTGTCTCTCACACACACACACACACACACACACACACTAAGTAATGCATAGCAAATTGAAAACATCAGTAATATAACCAAATATTTTAAGCAAACTTTTATGCACTGCTACAGCACAACAATCAGCAAAAAAATGGCAAGAATTATTGAAAATATTACTGTGCGTACATTAGCACAGTTATACAAGAAAAATATCACCAAAACAGAAAGCACTGTCTTTTTTTCCAAGTTAATCTACCTACCCCCCAAAGAAACACTTCCACTGTCTCTCAGTACACAAACTGAATGTTGTACATTAACATGCAAAATCCACACACAAACAATAAATGCTCGATGGTATGAGCACAAGAGGGTTTCCTAAAATCGATGAACTAATGTTTCAGCAAAATAACTACTTGAAAAGGCTTTTTAACAGCTTTTAGAAGGTTTGAATCACTGAGAGCTCTCAGAACAGATTGTCTCCTACAACTTCCTACACACACTACCCCAAACTGAGGCTGTGTAGAACAATCTAGAGCCCATGTGACCTGAAATCCCATGAATCACTGCAAAATTCACCTTCGGAGCTTAAAAACAAGGCAAAGTGAGGCGAAGTACATTGTTTTCAATGTACTTCACCTTAAGAATTGGTGGAGTAGTGGTTTGGGAAGGTGGAGAATGCTGTCATTGTTTTCAATGGACTTCTGTGGTTACCCATTATAACATGTAGCACTCCGCTTTCACGCTAGGAGCACTCAGTGAATTAGCCTTCACTCCGTGAATCACTTCTTGGAGTGAATTGGGGCCACTCCATCTTTACTCCAACCCCCTCAAACATTTGTATGCACAGCATACCTCTCTGGGTGCTCAAATATATATGTTTCTTGTGTGCAGACAGATTAGGTAGCCAACAACAAATTTTGGTGGGGGTAGTAGGTTTGTTTGGCATGTGGTAGACCTTGGTTGTGCTGGGCTATTACCCTATGTTTTGAACATGCTGCACCACTTTTGTTTTTTACTGTTCCATTGATGGGCACCCACAGCATTTGTTGTTAACAGGGCACCCAAAAATGTGGTCACCAATTTTGTGGGGTTGTGGGGCAGGCTTGGTGTACTATTTAGTTACAAGCACCCTTTCCATGTTGCATGTTCTGGTGCCCTAATTAAGCAAAATTATTCTCTTGACCATGTTGATTGGCCAGATATTGAATGTGTTTGGAGGTGGGGGCTTAGAAAATGACTATGTTTTCTGTGTTTATTGTCTGCAGGTTGCAGGTCATGTGCCAGATTTTGACTAAATGTGTGTTTAATGGTAGCTTTCTATTTGGTTATCTACATTTTGTTTTGAGATGAGTAAATCAATGCTTCCCATTTGTGTGCAGAGGGGTAGATGTTTGCCTCCATTTTGTTTGTAGATGGGTAGATGCTTGCCTCCATTTTGCTTTCAGGCTGTTGGATGCGTGGCTCCATTTTGTTTTCAGATGGGGGGCTGAATGTCTCAATTTTATTTGCAGGTGGGCAGATGCATGCCTCCTTTTGCTTTCAGATGGGTGGATGTGTGCCTCCATTTTATCTGCAGACCTATGGATGCCTGGCTTCAGTTTATATTTTTCTCTGTTTTTTTTTTTAAATTTTTTGACAGATGGAAGAACGCATGGCTCCAATGCTATTATTGCTTTTTTGTTTCACTTTTTTGAGTGATTTAGTAATGTGAAGTTTTGTTATTTGCTTCATGATTTTTCGAATTTGGGTACATAGGGTTTTTGTATTTTAAAACCAGAACAGGAAAAAAAGGCATCTGCCCCCCCCCCCCCATTTGAGCATGGCCAGGACAACCCCTGAACTGCTGAAAAAAAATACCAAACATCCCAGAATGACAGCTTCCTGTTATTTCATAGGTTTCAAACAGCTAGCTCGGTACTGGGCTGGTGGTATTGATGGAACCCATTTTGTGCATGACTATGTCCACAACTCCACCCAAAAAAAAAAAAAAAAAACAGTTATATGTGCAGGGCTACAATACTGTGTCTGCACATTTGTGTTCCATGCCTAAATGGGCAAAAAACAATTTTGGTGGGTTACATGGTTTGTGTGATGTGATTCAGATGCTGGTTGGGGGAAGGGGGTTCACTACATTTGTTAATATGGTTGGTACTATCTACAATATTTAATGTCTAGTTTTGCGGATTGTTAATTACATTCAATGGGGCTTAAAAAATTTGACTGTGAAATACATTGTACTGTTTTCTGACAGTGTTAGGTTTGTAATCTATTCAGGAGGAGGATGGGGAGAGACACTAGGGGCCATGACAAGAGATTGGAGAGGGGTAGATTCAGGAGAGAGGTGAAAAGGATTTTCTTTACAGAGAGGGTGATGGCAAAGTGAAATGCACCACCAGCTGAAGTGGTGGCATGTACCACAGTGCAATGCTTCAAGAAGGGGTGGGACAGGGCAAAGAGGATGATTAAGGGAGGTAATTGGAGGGGAGTGGGACAGCTGCTGAATAGGAAGCTAGCTGCATTCATGAGCAGACTAGATAGACCATAATGGCTTTTGCTGCTGGCAATTTTCATATGTTCATATGAAAGTCCATTAGCCATGGAACTTGGACTGATGGTACCCTGATTAGAATGCATGTTTTAATGCTGAACTTTTGTGACTGATTCCATCGGGTGTTTAGTTGTGGCCCTTCATTTTGTTTGCAGACAGGTGGTTGTGTGCTTCCATTTTGTTTAGAGATGGATGGGGGCATGCCTCCATGTTGTGTGCAGATGGGTGTTGGCATGCCTCCATATTGTGTACAGACAGATCAATCTCTCTGTGTCATTAATCACTTCTTTCAATGCATATTCTCTGTTGTGAATAACCACTTCTTACATTGTGTATTCCTTTTTGTGAATAACTTCTTGCATCACATGTGTACTCTTTTGTGAATAACCTCTTCTAATGTCACATGTACTCAGTTTTGTGCATAACCACATCTTGCGTTGCATGTTTTCTCTTGTGTGAATAACAAGTTTTTGTGTCACATGTATTGTCTTGTGTTAATAACCACTTTTTGCATCAGAATGCATTTGTATTCTCTTTTTATGTTTGTGACTACATGTTTCAACATATCAGCTGTCATATCAGTCTTTGTTGGCAGCACACTTTCTTCTTCATTCTGTTGCATTGATTGAATTTGTTACAGTAACAGTTGGTACCCCTTCAGTTTTGACACTGGCTTATGTTTCAACAGTTTCACATCTTGGGAGAAATGGAATCTAGAAGAAGGACCCATGTGTCCATGACAGCCTTGCTCGGAGATGCTTTTCAGCACATGACCGACCATCCATCAGCCAAGGAAAAAAGCAAGCTTTACAGATCAAATGTCAAGAATGACCCTGACCATTATAAGTACTATTTAGAGAAATCTACAGCATGCTCATGTGTATACCGGATGAACATGAATGATGAGCAGCACCAAAACTACAACCAAATGGTAAAAGAGAGAATGCTGAGATACAGGATCCCAGAACCAGAACAAACAAGTGCAAGCTGAAGCAAGTAGTGCACCAAATAAACTACAAACAAGGGCTGAAGAGCAAAAGAAAGTAGCACTAAAAGAATTCTGGAGGAAGAAAAAAAGGCAACAACATGCAGCAATAACTAGTCAAAATAGGAGAAGAATTAATGAAAAGCACCACCAAAAATACTGGTCAATAAAGGAGCTACAAACACAAGAAGAAGTCTGTGAGGCCATTGCCTCCACCACCACCACCACCACCACCACACCAGCAATATCAGTGGTCGTGGCAGAGATTGAACTTTCTGTGATGCCCGTGGATCAAAGATATGATGCTGCCCTAAGAAAAGCTGTGCAAAGAGCCCAAAAAGGTATTCCTAAATCACCAAATAGATTTACGTCCACAATGCAGAAGATCATATCTACTTATTCACCGATATTATAGGAGCTTTAAATGTATGTAACGCATTTAACTGTTGTACACTCCTATTTTTCCTTCTATAGTTAGTTATATTTTCATGAGATATTAAAAATACAGTAAAGTATATTAAATTAAAAAAATATATATGTATATATCAACTTGTTCACCATCCAGACAAGCTGCCATGGCTCAGTACAGTGTGAGTCCCAGTCCAAACAACCTACAAGACAAACTGATGGCTGCTGTCATTGAGAAAATGTCGCACTTAGAAAAAAAAAAAATGTTACAGATGTCTGAACCAGAAATTCATAAGCACTGTTATTGTATTAAAAAAATACAAGCTACTCAGAACAGCAAGCACAACATTGGGTATCATCTGGAAGAGGCTCATGAAGGTATCCTGTGGGGAAATGGAACACAACACATGGCACAAGTCTGCATTGCCAGAGGCAATGGCAAGGAAAGTGGAGAGCTTTTTAGAAGAGTTTGCAACACCACTGCCTTACAAAAAGGCATTTTCAAAAAGAATCAGGAAATCTCAGTTGTATCTTGATAAACCTCTTCATAGTCTTCACAAAGAATTCACCCAACAGAACCCAAACACAACTGTAGGAGTGAGGAAATTTGAAAGTCTATGTCCAAAGCCAATAAAACTTTTGAAAGAGCAAAAACTGACCAATGCTTCTGTGAATATTGCACAAATAAGTCACTCAAACTGAAGGCACTGAACCATATTGTATACTTTCACTGGCTAACATCCTGCAAAGTCTTAAAGGTGTACCAGGCAGTAGAACTAATAATGTATCCAAAAGCTACTTTTGAAAAGTTTTGCATGTTGGACCGTGTGGAGAAAACATGAAAAATGCAGCACCAAAAATTTTGGCAAAGTCATGGATGAGCTAATTAGGAGGTGTGGCCAAGAGAATGTAACATAGCAGCAGTGGGAGAATATAACTGTAATGCAAAGTGTCAATGACATACAGGTGCAGCAGACAAGAAATGCATTGAAAAATACATGATCAACATTGTGACAGCTTGTCAAAATAATAAAAGATCAACTTGTTTTGGGGTTGGCACCTGCATGTGCAACATGACAACAGCATTAGTTTGCTCTTAGCAAAGAATTCACACCCAAGGGATGGGTAGTGATTGTTCTGGACTTTGTTGAGAACTATGCTGGCAAATTACAGGACGAAGTGCAGGAAGCCCACTGGCATTACGAACAAGCCACGGTTCACCCGGCAGTAACCTACTACCCGTGGGTGATATGCACTAATGGGTGTAAAGTATGCGCCAAAGGCGTATACCCTGCCCGTGTAGCTCAACACTCACAGACAGGTGCACACAGGCCGGTATTCACAAATGGTCGTCACCTGTCTGTGGCTCCACCCCCCCAGTGCACAGGACTCCGCAGGGTGGCAGAGGGTAGAGTTGCAGACTCAGGCAGGCATCCAATGGAATGCCTGGTCTGGGTCCTAGAATAGATCACTTATGCTCGATGGCACAGATCCAGATGTGTAAATTGCACCTACGTGCACCCAGACCCATGCTGCCATGTCCCTTCATCTTGCAGTCCTTCTGGCATGAGACCCACCACAATGGTCACACCCATCCAGCACACAGATGTTCCCCACCAGCAGCACACCTGCCCCAGATCCAAAAGGCCCCCCACCAGTATGCCCCATCCCCGATGCCTAGCATGCACCCCCCAACACACACACAGGGCATTCCAGTCCCCACAGTTCCAAGCACCCCCTGCACATGTGAGCCCCACCCCCATTGTGGTAAAGGAAAACTCCCCACCCCAGATACATCAGTGCTCCATCCCCGGTATTCTATCAGCATACCCCCATCCTGGACACAACCATGACCCATCTCTGGTATTGTGACTAGGAAACCCCCCATCCTTTATATTATTTATTTATTTAGTTTTTGTTGACTGGGTAAGTGCACTAGACAAATTCTGCCTATTTTCAGGCATGACCCGGGGGAGGGGGATACAGATGAATGCCAACTGACCTCAAGCCAGATTAAGCTGTTGGTGGTATTTTTAGTGAATGAGGGAAATTTGGCCAGGACACCGGGGAAATTCCCCTACTGCATTGCTGTCAGTAGGGGGACCCTTGGCCATCTGAGGCAAGATGGCCAGTGTTGCTGAAACTTCGGAGGAGATGGATGTTGCTGGTACAGGGGTCCTGGCCTCGTCCCCTGTTCCCGTTTTTCAAGAGGCTTCTGATGTGGAGATAGTTGCTGCTGATTATCAATCACCCATCTTGAGTGATTCTGAGCTTCTGCAGCTTGATACAAAGTCTATATCTTTTGCACAGCTTGAGACCATGTCTGTGACATCGGAGGTTTGCAACACTAGATTTATACTGTCTACTAAGAAGGCTAAGCTTTTGCAGGCTTTAAGAACCTTGGATTCTGCATTGGAGAAGCTCCCTTCGGTTAGTTCTCCCTCTGCTGTGTTACCTGCTATCACTACTGTTTCTACTCCTGATGTACCTTCAACACTGGAAATGGTAAATACTGATTCTGCTGCTTTCTGCTCGTCTGCAGTGCCTGTTTGTTTTCTGAACCTCCTGCTATTTGAAACCATTGCAGACTGGCAGTAATTGGTCTCCTCGTCACCCGAGTGCCTACAGCCCGCGGGCCTTGTTGCTGTGACTAACGTTGCTGCGGAACCCTTTTCTCCTGCATCAGTTTCTGTGTGCCCTTCTAAGTGTGCACCTCTGTGCACTGCTGGTTCCTCTCTACTTCCGGAGGTTTTTGTTTTCCCACAAAACCAAAATGCACCCGGCTGGAGTAAAACTGTTTCATCTATTCCTGCATTGCAAAAGCAGGTACCGAGGGCTCCTTGTACTGCCTTGCCTTCGGCAGTTGTCCCTGGTGGTCCGTCCTAGGTCTCCATAGCAGGTACGTCTATGGGATGCAGGTAGAAACTTTAAGATTCTGGCAATTGGTCCCCGGACTCTCAGGACCAGTCTTATCTTAAGATGCTTCAAAAAGCAACTGTTTCTGTGGCCACCAACGTTGAAGACATGAGCTCCACTGTTTTGACCCGGGGTAAGGACTTGGACTGTGCTAGTGTGACTGATCTTAGTGTACCTTCTGAAATTATATCTTCTGATTTAACGACTGATACTGTTGCTATGCAGGATGTTTTGCAATTACCAAACACTGGGGGGGGGGGTTCCTTTACCTGCCAGAGAGCCTTAGCTGATAGTATTGAAGGGGAGGCTTTACAGATAGGCCCTCCACCAGCAGGTGTTGTACAGCTTACTGAAGATAGTACTAAAGTTCCTTTTAAACTCTCAGATTTGTTTCAGCATAGGAAAGAACCAGAGCCTCACAGGAATGCTGTTCGGTTTTTATATAAAAGGGGTTTGAAGGAGGCACCTGACCGTGTATATATTGCTCGAGCCTTGTTAAAAGGTTCTATGAAGTTTTTTTCTTCAGAGATTTTTGCCCTGATCAGCATTAGTAATTCAAATTTCGATATCAGCTTTAAAACTGTTTCTAGTTTGGACAGATTTTGGGCCAGGTATAATGTTTGTAAAAACACTCCCCTTTGGTCCCCCTTTCAGGTGATACCCCTCACCAAACCTACTATTTGAGTTATTACTGTTATGTTTAAAAATGAAGGGGTTAACATTGAGGATATTTTATTTTGGCTTTGTCAACATTGTGAGGTTCTGGGTACCCCCTTCCCCACTTTGGATAGTGAACAAATCTGGGATGGGGGTTGGAGGATCAGGGTTAAATTGTTTGTTACGAATTTTGGTACTAAGCATCTTCCCAGTTCTTTTTATTTAGGTAGAGATGGGGTGCTATTTTTTATGTAGGTCAACCCAGGTCCTGTTTTAAGTGTGGATCTTGGGCTCATCTTAGCTCTGCCTGTGACACTATTAAATGCAGTCATTGTTTGGAGTTTGGGCATGGGTCTGCTAAATGTTTGAATCTTTTTCGTTGTAACCTTTGTGAGAATACTGGACATGCTTATGGCACGTGTCCTTGGGCTTCTCATAATAGAGAAGCTTGTCCATCTCATGAGGGCATTATAGACCAGGCCCAACATCTGCATGCTAAAACGATAGCAGACCATGGCATTGTTTCTGTTTCACAGGTTCCAGAGCCCAGGGTTTCTGAAATGCAGGCTGATGCTTCCCGAGCAAACCCTGCAGTTTCCCCTACTCCTTTGGGGTATACGGTCACTATGGACGTACAGGTAGAATCGGAGGGGATCATAGCTGACCCGATTCCTTCCTCTGAGTCTGCTGTAATTCCTGACATGCCTCCCCCCCTACCCCACCAGTTTGAGGATACGGGCTTTAGGCCGGTTTCGAAAAAAAGAACTAGGTTTGGAAGAAAGGGGAGTCCTCCAGTATCCTTAGAGGGACAGGATAAGGAGGATCCTTCTGTTACCTGGGCACAGGGTAATCAGTTTTCGGTCTTGGTGGAGAGGAGTCTGATGAAGATGGTACTGATACCTCTCTCTCTTATCCAATACTGATACTGAGGAAAGAGGAGTGTGGATTCTATTGCTAAGCATTACTCGGCAAGGTAGGAAAGCTAGGATAAAATGAAGGGTGTCTTCTGGGTGATTTTTTCCTTTTTTCTTTTCTTTTCTTTATGTCCTCTCTTTCAGTTGCCACTATAAATGTTAATAGTATTAAGGGGAGGCGGAAATTGGCTAGTACTATGTTTACGCTTCAGTCAGTGGCTTGTGATGTCCTTTGTTTGTTAGATACTAGACTTAAATCTCATAGTGAATTACAAGCCGCATCTCGAGCCTGGCCTTCAGGAGCATCATTTTGGTTGGTTGGACTTGATGCTTGTGATGATGTTGGAATACTTTTTACCAATCCTGATTTTCAAGTTACACGATTAGTTGATTTACACCCCGGACGCGCTTTATTATTGGATTTTACTTACAATAACGATAGATTTCATCTTATTGCTATCTATGCCCCTCAAACTAAAGCAGCTAGAGTTTCTTTATTTGAAGAGATTCACCCCTATTTGCATACGTCACGTTTGGTTATCTGGTTGGGAGATTTTAATTGTGGATTACATCAAGCGGATAGAGGGTTGCAGACTTCTAAATTATTTTGTGACACTAATGCATTGAATAAAATTCTGCTTACTGCTGGTCTGCAGGATTCTTATCGGAAATTACATCCTACTGGTGGTTATACTTTCTTTAAAGGTACCTTGAAAACCAGGATTGATTTCATCTTTGTGTCTCACGTTCTTCAGGTTTTGGACTCTGATATTCGGGTAGTGGAATTTTCGGATCATGTTTTGTTATATTCCAAGATTTCTTGGAAGGATACACCTAGATGTAAGAAAAATCGATGGCGGTTGAATAATGGTTTATTGCAGCAGCCTAGAATAGTGAAGGCCTGGAAACACCATTGGACGGCTAGACTTTTGGTTAGTGATTGTTATTCTGACATTTCTACTTGGTGGGAGGATACTAAAAATTATTGGAGGGCTTTGTTTCAATCCTTAGCCTCTTATAAGTGTCAGTCTGATTATTTGGATTGTTTAAAGTTACGTCAGCACTTACAGCATTTGATTTCATTAGCTGCTACTTCTAGTCAGGATTATAGTTCCCAGATTCAGACAGTCAAAACTCAGATGGTGTCACTTCAGTATACCAGGGCTAAATCATTGGAGCAGGAAACAAGATTTGGCACACAGGTTAGGTCTTCTTCTATTGATCCCTTTAAGAATTGTCAAGATAGGGTTAAGCATAGGTTTATTTCAGAATTGCTTACTTCTTCTGGACAGAGTGTTACTTCCCCGGCAGGGATTTTATCCGTTATTGAGGATAGATTCACTGCTTTGTTTGCTAGTCGAGAGACTAGTGGAGATTTGGAGCAGGCTTTACACTCCCTATCTCTACCCCAGGTAAAGTCAGAGGATATTGCCATGTTGACTCATGATGTTACTCTGGATGAAGTAAATCAAGTGGTCCACCACTTGAGCTCTACTGCAGCCCCGGGAATGGATGGGTTAGGGGCAGCTGTTTATGAACACTTTCTAGCAGATTTGTCTCCAGTTTTGGTGGTTCTTTTTAACCATATGTTACAGTCCTCCACTTTCTCTGCTTCCATGCAGGAAGCAATGTTGGTTTTACTTCATAAAAAGGGTGTGCAGAATATTATTGATAATTGGAGGCCTTTGAGCCTCCTTAATACTGTTTGGAAAATTGTGGCGAAAATTTTGTTAAACAGGTTGAATAAGATTTCTGATTATTTGATTAGTGTGGAACAAACATGTGTGGTTCCTGGCCATCAGCTTAAGGACAACCTTATTGTACTACGAGAATTGTTTTGGCAGGCTGATTCTGGTCAGGTTCAGGGGTGGGTGGTGGGAGTCAATCAGGAAAAGGCTTTTGACTGCATTTCACATCACTTTTTGTTTGCAGTTTTGAAGGCATTTGGTTTTCCAGTTAGTTTTGTTTCTTGGATTGAGGCCCTTTATGATAATATTACCTTATGTCCTACTGTGAATGGGTGGTATGGTCATCCAGTGGCAATACGGAGTGGGGTTCGACAGGGTTGCCCTTTGAGTCCTCTCTTATATGTTTTTTGTTTGGATATTTTGATTCGTCTTTTACACCATTCTCCTGATATTAAGGGTATATTGGTTCCACAAATTGGTTTTCTTGTTCAAACTATTTCTTTTGCTGATGATATGGTGCTTACATTGGGGGTTGGCACAAAGGAAGGGGTCCTTCATAATCTTTTGAGGACGTATGCAGATGTTTCGGGTTCCCAAATAAATTGGGAGAAGAGTGTTGGTATTCCTTTAGGCACTACCCCTCTTCCACCTTGTGGTTCTTTTGGGGGGATACGGATCCAATCAGAGCCTTTATTGATTTTGGGGGTCCGCTTTGGGGGTTCGGATATGGCTTCCTATAATTGGTTGACACATTTAGGACAGGCAGAACATTTAGTACAGGATAGGCGTAGTCGATTAATTAGTAAAAAAAAGAGGGTGCTTTTGATTAAAACTTTACTTTTACCTATTTTTTTATATCTTAGTTATGTATTTCCACCTCCGCAATCATTATTTTCTAGATTATTTAGTGTTTTTTTTCAGGCTTTTTGGGGATCCCGGTTAAACCTCATTAAATGTGATATTACTTATAAAACCATTATGGAAGGGGGTGTTGGGATGATTAATCCAGTTGCTTTTTATTTTAGTATTTTTCTTGATTATAATTTTGGTTTGGCCTTAAGACTGGGTTTTTGAATATGGCGTTCCCTGGTTTTGGCTTGGATTACACCAAATATTCAGCATTGGGATCAGAGTAAGATTAGGTTATTAGGTAAACAGACCCCTGTACCAGATTATGGTATGGACTGTTTTAAGATGGCTACTAATTGGAAACTTAGATCACAGGATCTTTTGCTTTTAAATAGGAAGGCAGTTTATCATACTATTTTGTCTAATGCTCATTATACAGAGAGAGACTTTCCCTTTTGTCCTTCTGTACAAAAGACAGTAGTGTTGCATCATTTAAGGAATCCTCCTATCCCTTCTAGAATGTGGGACTGCTTATGGTTGGGGAATTTTGGTAGGCTTAGTGTAAAAGGTAACCATTTCCATAAAAAATTAGAAGATAGATATTGTCCCCGTTCTTCTTGTGCACAGATTGTGGAAACTCAGAATCATTTATTTCTTGAATGTGCTTTTGTGGTACAATTTTGGGCTACTTTAAGCATTATTTGGAAAGAACCAGGATTTCTTAAATTGTCTTACTCTGATATTATGTATGGTGGGAATCCTGTTTTAAGTACCAAATATAATACAGAGAACTTATATTTAGTTTTTGTTGTTATTCGTTATCATTTGTGGCAAGTCAGATGTTTGGGGGTTTTGCACCAAAGGTGGGTCTCACACCTTGAATTATTAGCTAATATTCGACAGTCTTTTTATGGTATTGTACGCATGGATTTATTGCATTTTGAAAGTGAAAAAGTTGCACATTTATGGATTAATTGTACCCATTGGTATTGAATTTATAAGTTTTCTACTTTGTTAATTTTGTTGATTTTTTCTGTTTCTCTTTATTTGTATTGTTGTGTTATGAAGTCCACCTCTTCAATAAAAAATTTCCCTACTCTTTTCGATAAGTGCCATGGGATCTTTAACATCCACCTGAACCACCTCCAATCCAGGCAGATGGGACCTCAGTTTAACGTCTCATCCGAAAGACGACACCTCAGAAGTGCAGCACCCCTCTCATGCTGCACTACCGTGTCAGTATTGGGATATTAACCCAAGTGCTAGATGTGGGAACTGAACCCACAGCCCTCTGATCTCCCGGCCTCAGAGGCGAGTGTGCTACCTACTGAGCCACTGACACTATACACTGATACACTGACACACTGTCCTTGATAATGCACAAGCCCCTCCCACACACAGTGGTGCCCCAGTCAACACTATCCCATAGCCTGACTCTTGTACTCTCACCCCTCATTGGTGTTCAGTGGTTCCACACCCCCCCATGGCACTGGCAGCACCACTCCTATTCCCTGTACCTGCATGTTGGTGCCACAGCTCTGGATGGCCAGCAGTACAGCCCTCCTCACACCTCCTCAGCCTCCAGCCATCCAACTAATGCTGGGACAATGCTGCCTATATATGGGTGACACAAACCCAGCATCATTTGGAATGCTGGCAGTCATGATGATGTGAGGAGGGATGTGCTGCTGGCCATCCAGAGCCATGGCACCAACATACAGGTATGGGGAATGGGGGGGTGCTGTCTGTGCTGCGGGGGTGTGGGGCCACTGAACACCAATGAGATGTGGGGGTCCCAAGGTCAGGGTATGGGATTGTGTCGACCAGGGCACCTGTGTGTGTGTGTGTGTGTGTGTGTGGGCAGGTGGTTCATATTCGATGATGAGACTAGGGCACCAGTGTGTGTGGGGTGGAGTGGGTTTGTATGGCTTGCTGGGTTTTGGTGGTCAGCCACACAGCAGGGGTACGGATCTGCCACATCAAAACCCATATGGTGCTTGGACAGGTACTCACCTGATCAGCTGCCCCAGCCCTCCAAATGCTGCCTAGTCACCAGGGGCAGCATGGAGGGTCATTAGAAATATAGAAACATAGACTTTGATGGCAGATAAGGACCACTTGGCCCACCCAGTCTGCCCATTTCCCTACCTACTGGATAAGCTGCAGATTCTAGTTAACCAACAGCCTACTTCCTGCCACCCCACACTACAATTGCCTTGTGTCTGTCCCATGCATATTTGAATTCCCCCACTGTTTTAGCCCCAAAAACCTCCCCAGGAAGGCAGTTCCATGCATCCACCACTCTCTCTGTGAAAAAATATTTCCTCACATTACGCCTGAACAGTCCCCCTCTATCTTTAAATTGTGTCCCCTTGTTCTTACACATCTTTTTTTCTGAAAGTTGCTACCCTCCTGAACTTTGTTGATTCCCTTGAGGTACTTGAATGTTTCTATCATGTCCCCCCTGTCCCTCCTTTTATCAAGGGTATACATATTAAGCTCTCTCAGTCTCTCTTCATATGATTTCTGATGCAGACCCTGCACCATTTTAGTTGCCCTGCTCTGGACTGCTTCTATCCTGTCTATGTCCTTGCATAGATGAGGTCTCCAAAACTGCACACAGTACTCCAGATGGGGTCTCACCAACTGTCCGTACAGAGGGATAACCACTTCCCTTTTTCTACTTGTGATGGCCTTTCCTATGCATCGCAGTATCCTCCTGGCTCTCCTCACTGACTTCTCACATTGCTTACCCACCTTTAGATCATCCGATATGACTACCCCCAAGTCCTGTTCCATTTTTGTTGCTGTTAGTACCTCCCCTGCTATTGTGTACTCTTCTCCTGGGTTTTTGTTTCCCAGGTACATTACTTTGCACTTCTTTGCATTGAATCTAAGTTGCCATATGTCTGACCATTCCTCCAACCTTGCTAAGTCCCTTCTCATCCTTTTCACACCTACTTGTGTATCAACTCTGTTACAGATCTTTGTATCATCTGCTGCGACCAGCAGGTGAGGTCTGTGGGGGTGTGCAGTGGGTTATGGCAGGGTCCTAGCTTAGACTGAAATTATGCATTTTGTCACTATTTAATAAATTTTGTTATATATATATATATATATATATACACGTGTGTGTGTGCAAATTTTAAAGTGTGTGGTAATAGTGTAGTCAATAGTTACTGCCCAAATAGTTCGCTGATGGATTACATCAAACTGCTTTTTTTAATACTTTTTTAAATTTTGTATAACCCATTTTATCTTTTTACCTTGGATGATAAACTTTTTGAAAACTGTGCTGCTATTTCCTGTCTCTTATTACATGCTGTGCTACTTTAGTGTCCCCTGTTACACATGCAGCCCTACTTTTATATCCCCTGTTACATGATAAACCTTTTGAAAACTGAGCTTCTATTTCCTGTCTCTTATTACATGCTGTGGTACTTTAGTGTCCCCGTTACATGTACAGCCCTACTTTTATGTCCCATTACATGATAAACCTTTTGAAAACTGAGCTGCTATTTCCTGTCTCTTATTATGTGCTGTGATACTTTAACGTCCCCTGTTACACGTGCAGGCCTACTTGTATGTCCCCTGTTACATGTGCAACCTTGTGAAGGCTTTTTCTCAGGATCCAAAATGGGAGTTATCCGGCACCATACCACATTTTCATAAGGTGAGTCACAGCATAAAAAATGCTTATAATAATTACTATATTATGGATTTTGAAAACTGACACTAGTGTCCCTTTTTCATGCATAGATCCATATGCATTTTGATCCAATATATCTTTCACCTTTACAATACCTCTGTATTTCCTGCTCAGCATTTTTCAGAAAAATCCAATTAAAACAAAACTTGGATAGTTTCAAATAGGTTGTGATCTGGAATTGGGTAGGTTAAAATTACATATTTAAGTAGGTAATGTATCTGTTGTATGACCCTGAGAGTAAAGAGTTTAAATTCACATCCTGGGACAACAACACTTTCCTTTCTATCTCTACTCACTCAGGAATAGAGACATTTTCTGTTGGGTGCTGCAACCATTTTGAAAGTTGTGAGATTCTTGCTGCTAAGTAATATAGGTAAAGATCAGGGGCTTTGAGATCCCATTTATCTTTAGCTCTGATTAGTTTAAAGTAGCCTAATATAATTTTCTTGTAACTCCAGACAAATTTGGAAATCTGAGCATTTAGGCCCTCTATCCAACTCTTGGTTATATGACAAGGTAACATCATAAACAAAGATCCCTTGGAAAGATATTCACCTTTATAGTTTTTATTCTGCCCCATATCCCAAAGGGCAAATTATTCCACCACACCAAGGATTCAAGAATATCTGCTTTAAGTACAGTAAGGCAATATTTTTTGAGGCTGTCTGAGCTATAGTCTTATTTAGTTTCACCGAAAGACAACTTATGCTGTCCTGTGCCCAAGTTAGACCATGTCTCATAATGTCTTCTTTACACACATCCTATTAAGAGTAAGAAAGGTAGACTTATCAGTATTGAGCTTATAGCCTGAAATATCCCCCAAACTTCTGAAGCACTTCCAGGATCCTTGGGATAGAAGTGCCTGTACCTGAGACTGAGATATGTAAATCATCAGCATAAACTGAGGTACACAATTCTTCTCCATTAATCATGATGTCCTTTATTCCCTCATCTACATTAAGCTTCCTCACTAAAGGGTCTATTGTAAGAGTGAATAACAGGGGCAAAAGATGGCAACCTTGCCGAGTGCCCCTCTTAACCATAAAGTAAAAAACAGATTGCTCCATTTGTAACTATTGCAGAGCTAGTATTGTTACACAATATACTAATCCAGCTAATAAATGTATCCAGAAATTGGTAAAGTTTCAGCACTTCAAATTCATGGGATCTTAGAAAATGGTCAAACACCTTTTCAGCATCCAGTGAAAATAAGTCACTGGATAAACTGGATTTCCCAGCAGACTCTACGATCTGGAATATTTTCTGGTATTATCAGCAAAGACTTAACTTTTCATAAAGCCTGTTTGTTGAAGTGTAAATAAGTAGTGCATTACTTTTTCCAGTATATTAGACAGCACCTTAGCTACAGTAATTTTTTTTTTTGCTATCCAGATCAATAAGAGAAATGGTCTGTAACTGTTGCAATTTTACTGGTCTTTTCCAGATTTACATATTAAAGATATTAACCCATGAGTCATATCATAGGATAAAGTGCATTTAAGAAAAGCATCACTGAATACTTCTTTAAGATGTGGTGCTGATTCTTTACCAAACGTATGACAGAAATTACAGAGGTTACTTTTTACAGTGTTTTACTAGTTCAATGCCTAGTGCAAATTGACTAGGACTAGTGCAGCTAACTCTCTCTCCTTGTCTGCCTTAATTAGTGCAGCCCTCTATTGCTGTCAATGAATTTAAAAAAAAAAACCGCTATAGCAGGCACTAGTCCTCATGCTAATCTCCTCCAGTGTTCCAGATGGCCTGGTTTGATTAACAGCTCTTTAAGAGAGATGCAGTTACCTTGCAGTACAAGAAGGGGATCCCAAAAAAAAACTCAATGTTAAGTCCTTATCACTCCATTGTTATGGCTTCATGCCAGTGTCCAGACTGTCATCAATGGTAGAGTGCTGTTAGTTCACTAGTTCACAGTGTTCTGAAATTGTCTTTATGTGTCTGATGATTAGTCCAACAGTATTAAAATAAGTGCCCCTAATTTCCCTACATTTTGAGTACCTGTATCCAACATTTCAATGACAAAATTCTAAAAGGTATACAGGGTCTGCCCTGCATGTGATGGGGTTTATCCCAGCCTCACCATAGCTGCTCCCTATCCTCACCCAGTCTCCCAACTCTACTTTCCCCTGGAAACCACTGCAGAACCAGACTCTAAAATAACCATCCATAGACACATAACTGTCATTATTGGCAGGTATAGGGGTCCACAGGTTATCTCAATGGACTATTGATCTGTTTGTGGCCAGAGATTATCATATTGTCCTTAAGTCCTTTAAGAGTTGTAATGCTGGTAGCACAGCTGCTCTGTTTTAATCTTGTTTTGAAAATTTTGGAAGCCCTGGGCCCAGAGTAAACATAATTTAGCTTGCCCTTCTTAATGGAAAACTCTGCCTCAGCTCTAACTGTTTTCATCATACTCTATTTAAAGCTTTGACTCCCACTTCCAGGGCTCCTTAGAGTTACTGCAAAGTGATTTTGTTTTCAAAATCATAATTTTTTTTCTAAAAGATTAGCTTGCTTTTTGATGCAATGTTTTTTAATTGAGGAAGACATACTAATTAGAACCCCCCTCAACCAGCTGTTCAGACAGTCTCAAGTGTTCCCCTAATATGTTTCTTCTGGTTTATTAGTATTGAAGAACTGAGTTATTTTATCTCAGATTTTGGATGTTCATTTTTCATCTTTTCTTTTTCTTTATGTTGGTTAGCATGCAAAAATTCAATAATACTGGTGAGTGATCTGCGATCACTTGTTCTTTAATGTTTATGTAATTCACTTCACTTATAAAATATTTAGGGACAAAAGTATGATCGAGCCTATATCCAGATTGATGGCATTGGGACCAGAAAATATATTCCTTAACTTGGAGGTTAAACACCCTCCATTCATCAATTAAATTAGTATTATATTTTTAGACTGTTAATTCATTGTCTACTTTGGAGCAACAAGGCCTAAACCTGGATCTATCTAGAGAAGGTATAATGCTGCATTAGTGTCAACTGCAAATCTAGTGGTACTCTCTGTCAAATTACTAATTTTGGAGTAAATAACTTTAAAAACTGTGTGGGAAAGGGATGTGGGACCATAAATGTTTGCAAAAGTGAAACATTCCTCTCCCACTTTACTATTAAATACTAGAAGGAAACTGCCTGAATCAACTATCACAGTATAAAACTGGAAGTTGAGGTTTCTTTTACATAAAATTAGCACTCCAACTTTCTAGGAGCTAATTCCTGCTCCAAAAACCTGACCCACCCACCCACTTCCTGCACATGAGAGAATAATGTTCTTTGGGAAGATGCGTTTCCAGTACATAGGGCAATGGATGTGTTTATTTTCTTTAAATCTATGATGACAGAATATCTTTTTAACTTGTGATTTAAATCCCTGACATTCCAAATGATGAGAAAGCATTTAAGTAAACCATTTAAAAGTACAAACCAATGTATGAAAAATAAGAAATTAGGTTAGCCCACTAGTCCTCTCACACCTATTAATGAAATGAAAAGGGGGAATTGTTTGACCAGGAAAGGCACAATAAGCTGAAGCTTGTTTCCAGGTGTGACCTGGGAGCACAAGGAAGTTAAGTGCCTTACTCACGGTCACACAGTATACAAGTTGGGGTTGTGGGATTCAAACCCAGGACTCCAGATTTGCAGTTTAGTGCTCTTAACAACTACCCTGTGCTGCCTCCTAATGATTGAGTGAAAAGGTCTTACAATCTTTTCAGAAGAAACAGAGCGAGTATTGGACTCCAGATAAAAGATTCAGAAATAGTCATGTAAAGAGAGTAGAGAAAATAGGAAGAAAAATATGAAGGAAAAAGTAAACTCACATCCCCAAAATATTTCAAATTACAGTGAAACAGTATAATTAAACAAAGCAGTACAGTTATATAAATTATAATCCACATAAAAATAACTAACTGCATAATCCCCAACCATTTCTCATTTCTGAATGTAAGAGAAATACAACAAGGCAGGAGTACCTCCTCCCCAATAATTCAGCTAATATAAGGAGTCTTATGAAAAAATAGAATTCAGCTAATTAAATACATTTTTATGTTAATGTAAAAACAAGGATAAAAGACTCAGAAAAGCATAAATAATTGTGATGCTATTAAGCTGTAAAATAACACATCCATAGTCATATCAGCATTGTTATGCATTTTATATAATACTATTCTTCAAAGAGCATTACATAAGGTGAAGCAAAATAACACATAAGCTAACACTGCTATGGAAGAATTTGGTGCATATTAATAAGTCAGCACATTCTGGGATTTAATGATATACTCATTACTCAGTGAAGTCTGGTAATAAGTGTTACAGCAGCAGAATTGCTGTAAGAAAGTCCATTATACACTACAAGGTAGATAAGGTGAGCAAGAGCATTCAGTGAATAGAACAAACACTATCCTATTAGTATCTTGGGCCACTAGGGAGCATTAATTGCTACCTAATTCTCTAGCTACTCTATTTCTCCAACTACCCTACATTGTTTTTCTGTCACCTATTGTTATCTTCCTGTTTCCTTATTTATTTTTTTTCACCTGAGTCAAGGCAGCCTTGAATCCCCAGTCTTCTACACTAAAGGCAGCTGCTCTACTGTTGCACTATTCCTGCAACTTTACTATTCTTTATACTTCTGCATCTATTATACCTTCTGCCCTGTTGCGGGATAGAAGCGTGGAGGTTGACACCAGCCACCCCACCCCCTAAACTTGAGAATCTGTCCACAGCTCCCCCCCCCACCTCCCCTGTTTTTTTTGGGAGGGGGCCAATAAACAAAAATAGCAAAGGCAGTTACAAAAGTGATCTTGATTTCCCTACCACAATTCTATGAAAGCCCACTTGAAATCTCTGGGATAAAGCCCCAGTAACCCCTCTTTCCCAACCCATAACCTCACTTCCCAGACCTGAATGCGATGTCCATACCATCTCCCCTCTCTTCCTCCTCATTTTCCTCCCCACTGTCTTGTTCCATTCCTGCATTCACCCTTGCCCCACTGTCTCTACAACTGTCAATCTCATAATACCCTGCACCTTCCCCTCTAGACTTGCTACCTCCTTCTCCCCTTCTTCACATCATATGCCTGTCTGTCCGCCTCTCCCCTTCCCCCACATTTCTCCCAGCATCTTACCAATGCAAATGTTAACCTTTGCTTCCCTAATCAGGGACACCAGACCTGCTCCCAACATAAAGTTTTGTGCTCAGAGATATAAGCTCCCTGCAACTTATTCTTTCCTTCTCCTCACTCTCCTCCTCCTTTCGGGGGATGTCGTATGCAACCCTGGCCCTATAGCCCTGCCCACTCCTTTCAGCTCACACAAAGGAATATCAATCACCCATATCAACATCAGAAGTCTCCTGCCCAAAATTTACCTACTGACTCTCTGAATAGCTGAGCAAGCTCCAGATATACTATGCCTAACAGAAACCTGGCTCTCTGCTAAAACCCCTGACTCCTCCCTCACTCACCCAAACTACACTCTACACAGGCATGACTGTGGTAAAAGAGCTGGTGGTGTAGCTATCTACACAAAACAGCCACTCGTGAGCTCAGTTACTCACAAAGAAGCTTGCCTCAGCTCCCACAAACTCCTTATGGTTCAACTCTCCCTTCGTGCCTCTCTCCCACTTTTCCTAGGTGTGCTCTATGCCTCTCCCACCTATCTTGAGACTCCCTCATCACCACCATTATCACCCTGTCTGATCTAGTATCCAGAGGGGAACTGGTCCTTGTAGGCAATTTCAACTTGGACTGGCTAGCCCCCTCCTCAAAAGCTCACACCTCCAAAATTGAGTCCCTTAATCTGAACCAATTGATCAATAAACCCACCCTCTACATCCCCCACTCCCCAAACCATACTTTATTAGACTGGATCCTTACCTCCCACCCTCACAGAATAACCTCCTCTGGTGTCCTCTCTAATGCACTAAGTGACCACTGTATTACTTACTGTATCAGAAAAACACAACTGCCCAAATTTGCTCCCAAGTACATCAACACTGGCCTTCTAAACATGGACACCGATGCCCTCCTAACCAGTCTATACCAAGCCAACTGGCAACCTGTCTACTCAGCCCCTGATGTTGACATAGCCCTCTATAGATTCCTACACACCTTTACAAATATCTGGGATGTCCATGCCCCTCTTAAAAATTCTAGGGTCAAGAAGCGGCACCACCTCTGGATCACCGCACCAGTCCATGCTAAATGCAAAGAAAGAGACAAGGCTTGGTCATACTTTAAACCCAACCCCAACCCTCAGAGCTGACAAGCTTTTAACACTCTCTGTAATGCCTGCACCAAGACCATAAGAAAAGCAAAGGCAGACTACTTTTGGTTGCAACTCTCACATGCTAAGCCCCCTCAATTCTGGAAAGTTGTGCATACACTCCTTGACTCACCAGCCCAGCCCTGCACCCCCACCTTCAGACTTCATGGCAACCAGTCACTGACCCAACCCACACCTCTGAAATCTTCAACCAGTTTTTCACTTCCTGTGCCAAACCACATGACTCCCCCCTCACTCCCCAGCACCACCACCTTTCCCTAGGAATGACTTCAAATTTACCCCCTTACTGAACACGAGGTTTGCAAAGCCCTACGCTTGCTTAACCCTGCAAAGACTAGCCCATATGGGATTCACCCCAAGCTCCTGCAGATCTCAGATCCTGTGATTGCCAAGCCCCTTACACATCTCCTTAACCTCTCATTTTCCACAGAAACAGTCCCACTAAATTGGAAATTGGCCTGCATAATTCCCCTTCACAAAGGCAGTAACCCCTCCTTGCCGGGCAATAATAGGCCCATCTCACTCCTCCCAGCCTTAGCCAAACTACAAGAATCCTTGGACCACTCCTGACTAACTGACTAACTTGTAACAAACAACATCCTCTCACCCCATTAGCCCAGCTTCAGGAAACACCATTCCACAATTTCCTCCCTCCTGCACATCACCAAACATATTCAAACTGCCTGCGACCAAGACTTTCTTATAGCAGCAGTATTTGTTGATTTAGCCAAGGCATTTGACTCTGTATCCCACCATCTTCTCCTACAGAAGCTTGAGGCAGTTGGACTTGCCCCCATCACTGTAAGGTGGTTTCAATATTACCTATCTACCAGATTACAATCTGTTAGCATCACTGATACCACATCCTCCCTCTCCCTATCCTGGCGGGTGTCCCTCAAGGCTCTATTCTTGGTCCCATCCTCTTCTCCCTCTTCATTAATAACCTTCCGTCCTCCTGCACCAGTTCATCACTATACATGTATGCAGATGACTCTATCCTCTTTAACTCCGGTCTCAACCTGCTTGAAGTCCAAGCTACCCTACAAAGTGACTTCGGCAACATTCAGTGCTGGTTCAGCCAAAACTAACTGAAACTAAACACCATCAAAACTGTTTCCATGGTTTTCGGCTCTGTCCAGAAACTTAGCCGTAGTACCCCCTGCTCCTGTCACCTCTCTCAATGTCTCCTTACTTGACCAAGTCACCAGATACAAGTACCTGGGCATTTGGCTGGACCCCCATCTGTCTTTTTCAGCTCACATTGAATCTATCACCTCCAAGTTGCACCCCAAACTTGGCATGCTATACTGGAACAGGGACTCTCTACCATTACCTGCCAGACATGAAATTGTCTCTAAAATGATACTCCCTATACTACATTATGTGGGCATGGGTTACAGCTCTGTCCCATAACCTCCTTTGCCAGGTTGTATACCCTTCTAAACTCATTTTGCCACTTTGCTACAAACTCCCCCCCCCCCACACACACACACACAGGACTGCGATCTTTACTTCCTCCTCAGCATAAGCCCCTTATCTCACAAGCGCTATATACACACACCCTCACCTTTATATCTAAGTACTGGTTTAACTTGTTCCCCTCCTTTCTTGAGGACTGCCTATCCTCAGACTCCCAATGCCCCTATGAATTCAGGAACAGAAATTAAAGATCCTTCACCCTGCCCGGACCCTTTTCCACAGCGGGCAAAGCTGCTTTCTCCTACTGGCTTCCCTACTTGTGGAACAAACTTACCCCTACTATCAGAAATTCACCCTCGCACTCTAGCTGCAAGCAATAGCTACGTCTCCTTCCTCCACCCATATGCCATTGCCACAATGGAGCTAAACCCACTACACCTACTCACTTTACCTTCTACAACCCTCCCTAGCACTTATTAAAGATTCATTATGTAGAGCATTTACTGTTGCATTGTTCCTCTCTAGATATTCATCACGTCATGTTTTTTTGCTCTCACTGCTGTATTATATTGATTCTAATTAGCTGCTGTTGTTCGGTTAACTAATTCTCTGCATTAATTGTTTGTATTTCCACTGCTCCTTTCCCTTTGGGTCACATCTGGAATCAAGCCTTGGCTCAGTGTGCCTTTCCCAGTTACCAAATGTTTAAATAAAATAAATAAATAATATAAATCTAATTGACTTGTACTAGAAGAGTTGGAAAACAAATGAAAAAGTTTCCAGAAAGAGGTTAAGATCAGTGTCTGGTGGTGGAGTGCACCCGAGCCCATGAGCAAGTCCAGTACAGAAAAATGCAATGCTCCAACAGCCATCCAGATGGCCTAAAGATTATTTCACAGTCAGACTTAGTATGGTGAGCAGAGGCTGTCTATCACTGAGACTCAGCAAAATACATGCTGCACAACTTCCTGTATTCAGTAATGTAACACCAAGTTGAAAACAGTGACACTTTATTCCTATAAGTCTTAGGGTCATAGTCCAAATAAAGTAGATACCTGCACTTGCAAGAGCAGATGTGTGATTGTCAGTTCAGATGGTCATGAGGCAGAATTCAAACTTTGGGATCACTACTGAGTTTTTGAAAAGTGAGTAAATAAAAAATGGCTAAAAATGAAAAATTTAAGTCTGATCTCTAAGTAAGCTATCTATTGAGATCTAAAGCACACTGTGTCCCTATCCAACAAGGATAGAGTGCACCCTCAATGAGCCCAGCATTTTTGCACCATTAGGAAAGTTTCACTGGAAGTCAATTAGACCAGACATTTATTGATATGCTTCCCCAGACATAGCCTAAAGCCAAACAGCTTATATACAGTACATAGAGTTAACAAACACTCCTTTGCAAGTGACACTGTGACATGTATAAGCTGGAGCAATCTGTGTCTGAGGCAAACTTTAAAAATCTATGCACTATTCCAAAATCAAAATAGTAATTCAACACCAGCCATTTTAGTCTGAGATAAAAACAGTAAGGGCACATGCAGTGGCCAGTGATGGCATCATGAGAACTAATCCCCTTTGAGCCATGGGACCCAGCCAGGAACCTCAGTGACTCCTCTTCTAATTCAGAAAACAATGCAAACAATTCTCTTTAAATGCCAGTTCTGGGAAATACTGCAACTCACAGCAATGACCAGATAAACAATCCTGATTCAGTCCATTGTATTTGTGGCTGTTAAGGCTAACAACAAGAGGAGAAATGTAATAAGATAGTGTTATCCAAATAGAATTTTAGAAACTTTCTAATGTGCAAAATTTGTGAAGATTTCATTGTGGGCAAAGGGGTGAAACTCAGACCCTTTGTATTATAAGTTGATTACTTGTAATCATCTAGTAACTTGAAACCTGGGGCCCAATTTTCAAATGATTTGGAATAACGCAAGGGACTTGCGTCTAAAGAGTTTGATGCAAGTGGTGACTTGCATCACCATTTGCATCAAATGCAATTTTCTAAAGCAGCCTGCATCTGATCCAGACACCACTGCACCAAAGCCATCTTGCACCAGGGTTGGGTCAAGCAACCTGGTGTGCCAGGTCACAAGGGGGCTTGCATCATGGTGAGGCTACAATATCCCCTTTTAAAGGATTTTGTAAGCCCCACCATGGACACAGGAAGGGTCACCACTTAGACCAGCCAGGAGATGGTCTAAGTGGGTTGCCTGTGGGGTGCCATAGAAAAGGGGGCAGTAGGGGCAGACTAGAGGCATGAGAAGAGGCAGTGGGGGTCTCAGGGCTATCTGGGCATTAGCCCAGGGATGTGGCCCCAGACACAGATTGGTGGGGTGTTATTGGACTGGGGAAGTTTTAACATTATAAGTAGATGAGAATGGAGATTGGTGGGGATGCTATTGGACAGAGGCAGGTATATCATTGTCGGTGGGTGGGATAAGGAATCGGTGGGGGAAGGTCCACTACACTACCAGGGATTATCATCATACATCGGGGATGGGGGGCACTAGACCACCAGGGAATCTGACTGGATGTACAATAAAATCTATAAGATGTTCACATCACTGCAAGGGCAACCCACCAGTTGCCACATCACTGCAGTTAATGTCCAGATGGCCACCAATACCTCCACTGCTTCCGCTTCTGCCCCTATGCCCCAAGGCCCCACCTGGTACTGTGTTTCTTCATCCCCCCACCACCATCCCTCTAGTTTTGCAACTGGTGGTGGTGGGCCAGCTGCATACCTGCACCAAATCCTGCAGATGCACCCAAGTTTTAGGTGCATCTTTTGGTCTGTGGCAAACTCAGGAGTTTGGTGCAGAGACCCTGCAGATTATAAAATCTGGCACAAGGTCTCTGACACAACCGAGGTTTGCAACATCCCTAAGAGTGATGCAAGTTGCGTCACTGTAAGGGATCCATGTAAATCGAACCCCTGATCTAAAAATCCAAAGCAAAAGATACAGAGATGGATAAACAGTAAGGGCACATTAGAAATGAAACATCAGTTATTTAGATTATTTAAAATTCTGACAGTTAAAAAAGCCAGCAGTTTAGACTGATTCATTATGATTAAAAATTGAATGTGGCAAAAACAGCAGAACAATCTTTTTAAAGACCTTCTTTAGCTGCCTCAAATCCATTATATTCCTTCACTCCATTCTGGGATTAAGGGCTAGATTTTCAAAAGGATAAGGGGCTAAGTCCCATGCCGTGGCCACTACTGTGGGATGAAATCTCTGCTCCTGCAAAAATTTGTACAGTACAAGACACATTAAACTGTTCCTCCAATGAGTTGTTTTAGCATTTCTGACTGAGTTGCATAAGTATTGCTAGATCCTGCACAAAGCCCTGCACAAACTTTCTTTGTTTGTTGTTGTTGACTCTTTTTACACCAAGCCCGAGACTCTGTCCAGTGAACGCACTCGACTCACCTCCATCCCACCCTGTCAGTAGGCTCAGCCCTGCCGTCCAGTTATCCCAGCTCTGCTTCCACTTTTTTTTACTGGTGCCTGTTCCCCCTGATTTAAGCCCCCTTGGGGTCTGACCGCTACTCTCCCTCAAAGACCTTTCTGAAATCTTGGCAGGCAATCTGGTAGTGGAGGGAGCACTGGAGGCAGCCAATGCACTTGACATTGGGCGTGGGGGGTGGTCCCTGACCCTGCCCCACCTTCTCCTACCATGACTGAGGATTTTTTCCCTTAATTGTTTCCCCTAGAGCTTCGACATGCAATGACATCCCGCACATAGTATGCGCACTTCTGCACACACCCGTAGGTTGTCCGCTGTAGCTCTCCTCTGTGGTGCAGCCACTAGTTGCATGACCTCCAGCCAATGCTAGAGGCCACTAGAGCAGCAACTAGCTGAACCCCCCCTTCCCTGGGATAGGAGAGCAGTCCATCGGATTCTCATTCCTTAACTGCCCCTACCAACCCCCAATGGCCAGTGCTCATTCCCAGACCCGAGTTGCCGACATGGCGCGAGGTGTGGCATCCAGCGCCTCAACCCTCAGCGTCACTGGGCTGGCTCATAAACTGTTTCTTAATAGTTAAAACTCAGTTCTGCATTTCATTGTGACTGGACTGCTGACGCATTCCAAAGGAGTTACAAAAGCATTTTACAAATATTGCTCTTGAGATGGTTAATCATTGAAAAACAATGCAATATGAGTTGCCAGTGCATTGCCAACTGTAAAAAACAATGCTTAACCAACTCATTGGTGGAACAGTTTAATGTGACTTGTACTGTATTTTTAGCCAGCATAACTGTGGGAAATTTTTACCTGGTTCTACCAGGCATAACGTTTCAGTGCATCCATGCTGAAAAAACAGCCACAAGCTGCCATAAATTGGGGAGCCAGTCGTAAATTGACTCTGACTTTAAAAATGTGGCACATGGGTGTAAAACTGTGGCTCAGCAAATGAAGCCTAATTTGCAGCAGTTTTTCCCTGCACCTCAGCAGATTTCAAAGTGGCTGAAAATCCAGCCCCAGATGTTAAATCTGGTGGGGAAAAAACAGACTATAGACCTGCCTCCCTCAGTCTCTTTTTAACTTGGTAGAAAGCATCCCTCTTTTTGATTGTTTCAGTGGGCAGGTTGTTTAAAACTTTCAGCTTACATCCTTCTAAGGAAATGGAAGGACTGACGCGAAGGGCTCTCTGAAGGTGAACTTTATGTTGAAAATGAAATAATTTCAGGAAGAAAGACCTTGGTCTCTCATTTGCAGAAGGCTGAGGTTTAAGTGAGCAATGAGTCTTCTCAATTGCATATTTCTTAGTGTCGGGGTGGACCAGCAATATGAATGAGAAGGTGATCTGCAAACTTGATTCTCAAATCTAAATTAAAGTAAATTCTCAAACTATTGCAAACATTTTTGATTTCCAAGTCCTCAGGCTTAGCCTCAAGTTTAGCAATTCTTCTGCTATTAGATTTTCTTGTTCTTTACTGCTTACCCTAACCTCCACATCCCCTGTTCTTTGTTTATATTCTGCAAGTTCTTTCCTTGTTTCTTTAAAATTCCAAGCCTAATTGACTCCTAATGATCACCGCCTCAGACATACCACCCTATGCGCTTCCTGCTACCATTGTAAACCTCACTACCTGAAACCTCTGCTATAGTCACCCATCCCCACACCTTGGCCCCTTCTCCTGGCTACCCCCATATACTAAACGTCTCCATTCCTACATTTATAACCCTGAAAGGGCCTTTAGCTTGCAGATCTCACCTACTCAAAAATTTGAACTGGAACCCTGTTCTCAGATTCCTCCTCCTCCTGCTTCTCATGTCTGGAAATATCCACCAAAACCCCAGACCTCTCACACCTGCTCCACCAATACACTCCCCTGCCTGTGGGCTGCGCATTGCCTCCCTTAATGTCTGCAATTGATTAAAATAGTGTGACTCCTTCCAGGGATGGGTTCTGCAACAGCAGCCCGATGTCATTGCTGTGGATAAAACCTGGCTCTCACCTCGGATTCCAGACTCGTCAATAACCCTATCTGGCTACAACATATACTGAGCCAACCGGAAAGGTAAGCATGAGGGTGGCTGCGCCATTTACATTAAGGATACACTACATGGGCAGCGACTTCCCCCACCCCAGATGGAACCTGGACTCCAGGCTCTCACACTAAAACTTACCCTGGGATGCTCACAAACCTCCCTTCTCATCACTGCTGAGTACATTTCTCTCAGCGACCAGAAGGTGGCCTTCCACTTGGTGCTGTCCTACCTGGCCACCCTCCCGTCTCAAATGGAAAAGATCATACTTAGCGACTTCAATATTAATTGGCCGGGTAAGACTGCCACATCGTTCATCGATGCTACCACCGCCCATGACCTAACACAAGTAGTCACATCCCCCACCTGACTGAACCAGTGCACAGGGTCTTCCTCACTGCTGGACCTGGTTTTCACCAACTGCCACACAAAATCACAACTGCTACCATTCTCCTAAATGCCCTTAGTGACCACTCCCCAGTACTCTGCACCTGGACCAGCAAACTGCCAAAATCTCCTCCCAAAATAACCCTTCTTCACAAACTTGGCCCTGGCAAACTTGCTCTCCTTAAAGCACATCTCAGTGATATGGACTGGTCCTTCATAATGAATACCCCCGACACTGACAGAGCCCACGACTTCTTCATTCACTCCTTTAACACTATATGTGACAAATTTGCCAGAGTCACTAAAAGGATGGTCAAAGGGAACCCAGCGCCTTGGATCTCTAACCATCTCCTGGCCCTGATGTGGACCAGAGACTCACTATGGCACCTCTCCAATGAGTCACACCTGCCAGCCAACAAACAGAAGTACAGAGAGGCCCACAATAAATGCATGTGGGCCATGCGCAAAGCCAAAGCCGAGTATTATAAATCATCCCTTACCTCCAGCTGGGGATCAGGGTGGAAATTTTGAAACAACATTAAATATTCTGTGGCAAAGACCCTAACCAGATCTTAGTTGATGGATGCATGAGCACTGATGCTACCAGTATAGCTATAGTCTTCAACAATGCCTTCACAAACCTCAGCCAGGTTCTCCCTCCTAATTTCTTTGACCCACCCTCAGCAAGCCCCTCCATTTCTCCCACAGAAGCCCCCCTTCCATCTACACCACATTACACCCAAGTCTGTGGAGCTTTACCTCAAAAAAGCCCTAAGCCACTCCCACTATAGCAGTGACTCCTTAGATCTGAAACTCCTCCAGCTCACCCTCCATGAGGTACTCAACCTCTCACACATATTCTAAATCGCTCCTTATGTCAGAGAAAATTCCCCTCCCAGTGGAAATCTGCCTCCATTACCCCTATATTTAAAAGTGGGGACCTTACCATTGCCAACAACTATCACCCCATCTCCATTCTCCCTCCCCTTTCTAAGGCCCTAGAGTGAATTGTCTCTGATCAGTTCACCGACCACCTCAACAAACACAACCTTCTCTGCAAACAGCAACATGGCTTTCGCAAGGAGCACTGTACCACTATTGCCCTCCTAGAGTTCACTGCTCATGTCCACTCCACCTTAGACAGAGGCCATATCACTGGTGCTGTGTTCATTGATCTAACTAAGGTGTTTGTCACTGTCAACCACTCACTCTTACTAACCACACTTTCCAACATTGGTTTCTCTCGGGACACCCTCTACTGGTTCACTGACTACCTCTCAAACTGCTTCCAGCAGGTCAAAATTGGTAACACCTTATCCAATAGGCTGTCTGTTCTCTCCAGTGTCCCACAGGGGGCCATCCTCGGACCACTACTTTTCAGCCTCTTCCTTAACTCCCTCCCCATGTCCTGCACAAGCAACCTGCTACTTTACACGGATGATGCTGTCCTACATTCCTCCAGTTCTGACCCTATTCAACTCCATCACTCTCTTCAAACCTCCTTTAGTGGTGCTGAAAACTGGTTCTCCTCACAGCGCCATATACTAAACTATAAGAAGACTAAAGTTATGTTCTTCTCTCACCCACAGAACTCCCAGAAGGAACATTTCCCCCAAGTACTAATTGCCAATCAGTCCCCTCTTGAGCAAGTGGACTCATTTAAATACCTGGGCATCACCCTAAACCTGGCGCTAAATTTCCACCAACATATACATCTCCTGTCCACCGCCCTCAATATCCGACTCGGGATACTGTATCGCTTCAAACACTGTCTTACTCCAGCCACCCTTAGGCTCGCTGTCTCCTCCTCAGTCCTCCCCCTCCTTGACTATGACTTACTTATCTATAGCTCGGAGAGCACCTCAGCCCTATACAGACTCCGTCTTTCCTTAAATAAAGCCTGCCACCTCACCTTGTGTTGTGATCGTCTCACCCACACATGCTTACTATATAATGATACCAACTGTCTCAACCTCGACAATAGAATCAGGTACCACGTTTGCCTCATGGCAAAAAAGATTGCCCTTGGCCTCTCTCCCCCGGCTCACACCTCTAATCCACTCAGCTCTGACCCTTAAGCATACCCGAAGCTCTGTCAAGCAGCTCCTCGCAGTACCCAACTGCCGTACCTCCCAATGCCAGAGGTTCTTTAGTTACAGAACCCCTTCATGGATGAACTGCCTACCCATCTCTCTTGCTAATGAGAACCAAATTGGCCCATTCAAAACTCATCTTAGGGACCGTCTCCAGTCCTCAAATAACTGTGATTGCCACTGAACCCCACCCCTTCCCTGACTATGGCCTCTGGCCAGCTTATGCACCCCCCCGATGAGTCCCCCTGCATGCGTCTGCCAGGTTGAGCTCTATTCCTGAGTTTATAAACACATTGCTTAAGAATTGTGCTTATTAATCTTAGTATCTGATTGTAAGCTCTTCACTGCTCTGAGTAAAAAGCTTGTCTGTGTCCTGGTGAATTGCCATGTAATGTTTGTTTTGTATCTAATTTCTGTGACTTGGAACCTTTGTAAAGGAGTCTCTGACTCAAAGGTACTATTCTGAATCCTCAATAAATAAAATAAAAAAATTCTTATATAAAGTCAGCTTCATGCTAGCAATGTCCATCATTAAAAGGTCAAAATGTACAATGCTTAATGGAGTCAGAGGCGTTTTTCTTAGGTTCATTTCATTTCATTTTAATTTTTTATATTTGTTAGCTGAAGAGCAATTTTGCCCATTTTCACAAGCAACAATTTTTTAAAACAGTCATATAACATGATTACAATACAATACAATGCAGTACAATATAATACAGTACAGACCCCAAACAACACAGTATACAAATTATGTCAATACTAGTGAAACAAACAATAAGCATTAAGTGCATGTGCACTGATTCCGTAACAACAACCAATGTTTAAGTTTAGTATTGCATGTTCTAATGTGTGTGCAATTGGAAATTTCACTGGGTATAGAGTTATAAAATCTAGTTGCCCTATATAAAACTGACTTTTGCCAAATAACTTTTTACATAAAAGGAATTTTTCAGGAAGGTTCAGTCCCGCCCCCCTCCATTTATACTTAGATTTTATTAGGTTTTTAATAATATAATAGACAGAGAAAAATGAAAAGAGAAGAGAAAAATTAAAATTGTTTGTACCATTACTTAGTTACAGTCCCCATCAGGGAGATTCAAAGTCATAATTAAATCCAAGAAAAATAGTTCATATCTTTAGCTCTGGTAGTTACTTAAAATATGGCTAGTTAGATTCAAGTTCTTTATCACAACATAAAAAAGTAGTAGATTTTCTATTAAGTATATATTGAAGAAAAGACTCCAACACTACTTTGATTCATTTGGCTATTACACACTCAAGTAGATAAATATTTTAAACTCTAAATTTCAGTAGCCGAGGAACAGCATACAATATTTAAAGTCTGAGAGCATATCAAGACCCTGTCAAAGATTCTTCTGCTGTGTTTGCTGCAGCCAAAAGCTCCATTTCTGAATTTGTGGAAGAGGTGCTATTTGATCTTTGTTTGGCATGTTTTGCCTGGATAAAATCCACTACTTGATCCAGATAAAAGAAAATAGAGTTATTTTTCCCATGAAAAATAATATTTACTTTGGCAGGTGATTGCAGAGTGAATATTGCTTCTAATGAGATCACATCATCATCCCTTAGATTTAGGAATCTCCATTATTTCTTCTGTGTAGACAAGGCATACTCTGGGAAGGTATACTCACCCGACGTCGAAACATCAACAGCAACCGGCACTACAGTGACTACAGAGCAAGGTCACTGTAATGTCAGTGCTGGACCCCAGCACTGTATTTGGGGAGTCTTTCACCTCCTCCCCTAATCAGCTCCGACTCAGAGTTGATTATATATAGCATGGAGGTGTGGGAGGCACAGCCCCCCTGTGGGGGGTTCAGTGGTAAAGCCCCTCCTGAAGAAAACATGTTAGTGTGTAAGAAACTGTCATGCTGACCGCAAAAAGCGATCGACATGACAGTTTCGATGTCTGGTCATTCGACAAAATTTTGGTCACTAACCAGTCGTAAATCCCTCTGGGAATACTGAAAACTTAAAAATAAACTCCTTTCTTATGTGAGTTAAGTTCATTATCAAGTCTCTGTCCATTTTAAATGCGAATTGAACAAGTATTGGCAGTTTCAACTCAGCTGAGTTACATTTAATGGCAACTCAATATATTTTAATTATTATTAGAAAGGATTCCAGCATTAGTGTTTTAACAATGTCCTGCAAAGTGGGAAATTCTGTGTCAACACTGGTGGGAATATCTAGTATTCTTAAATTATGATATTTATTAGAATTCCCAAGTAATTCCAGTTTGTGGTTTATTGCAGATTTTCCCATTATGCAGGCGTTTGTTTTTGCATTGGAGGTATTTTTAATTTATTTTCAGTAATGACTGTCCATTTTTTAATCTCACAAGTATCTTCTTTTAATTTTTTCAAATCTGCATCTATTTGAAGTGTCTTAGCTGACAACTGTTGGAGGTTAGTTATAATGTTTGTCATTCTCAGATCTAACTTTGCCATCCAGTACTTGCATTCTCAAGTGCCTGTATCATTTGAATTTTTCAGGCTTCACCTAACATCAGTGTTGTTGCTTCTCTTTCAAAATTCATAAATAGCTTATGTTGGTCCATTTTCAGCTCCTTTACTGCTGCGTTGTCTGGGAATCTTTTATCATAGCTTTGGGTTTTTGATACCGCAGTTCTTTGTCAACATGTGTCTTTGGTGGAGGGGAATAAAGGTCTTGCAGCAGATTCGGCCTGTACCTCCTCACTCCCCAGGTTAGGTGTACCTGACTTAACAACTTTATCCAAAGAACCATATCTAATAGAAGTGATGCCCCCGAAGATGAAAATCCTCACTCTTTATGCATCTTATCCATTTTGTTTTATGGATAAATGGATGAAACAGCTTTACTTAAAGTTTTTAAAGTTGATAAGTCTAGATCTCCAGACAAAGCAACTCCTTAGTTATGGCCATTTTATATCTCTCCGGTTCAGTTTCCTCTTGATCATTGGAGCTGCTGTCAGAGGAAGGGAGAGGATGTTTCATGGGATTAATCTCTGGTGTCATTTCTACCAGATGTTCTTCCATTTTTTTAACAAATCTGAGCTTACCCATCATTACAGAATAATTAAAATACTTTATTTCCCTCTAGCTATATAATAAAGGGACACCGTCAACCTTTTTTGCATCATATTATTTTTATGTAAAACCCCCCATTTTATGATTGCTTAATTTCTCTAAAATTCATCAATGTTGCTGGTTGTTTTATCTGCCACTTTGCTTATTAGAACTAAAATGAATGGTCATGTATAGCTGTGCCCAGCTTTGTTTTGTTTCAAATCACTGAACTACTCTTAGTGCATACTTCCTGAACCATAGAAACACCCTCAAACAGTGCAGCCGCTCATGAGACAATAGTCTCCTCTACTCCAACTACATAATGAGTGGCTATATTGTGTTGAGGTGTTCCTGAGTCCAGAAAAGATGCAGTGGGAGCTGGTCAAGAAACGTAAACAAGCATGTTTTGGTGTGGTAACACCAGTATGGTGGGCAGTCAGTTTTTCACTTTTTAAAAGGAAAAAGATCTGAATCAAATTACCAGCTGCATCAACAAACTCTATAGAATATGAACAATTATAAAATGTGTTGTTTTAAATTAGGGACACATTGAGGCTTAAGGGAGTTGACAGTGTCCCTTTAATCACTGAAGTACCATGCAAGCTTATGATCAGCTGTTATGGTGAACAGTGAGTGGTCAAAAAATATCACCCACTGTCAGTGGTGAGAGAAGCTGGTATAGACTGTGAGCCAAAAACAAAGAGAGGTATTAATAAAAAGTAACCATTTTTCAGACAAAACCAAATCTTTGTAATGTAGAAATTAAAAAGAAATGAAACAATGAAAAGAAAAGAAACTCAAATGATTCACTTCAGTTTGTAAAGTAAAATGGGGGGGCAGCAGCACAGAGCTCACTGCCATTCAGTTTGTGTGTTTCTGCCTAGCTTACTAGCTATAGAAGTTAGTTATAAAGTCTGTGTTTCTCTCTATCTATCTATCTATCTATCTATCTATCTATCTATCTATCTATCTAGCCTACTGGTGTGGTAGCACCAGTATAGTTAGGATGAGCAGGATGTTTAATGTTAAACCCCTATTTTTGCACCTTAAAGCAGCAGCACTGGTTAACAAAAACTGAAATACTTTGATTAGCAGTTACAACAAACCAAAACATCAATATACCTGATTTTTTTGTGCTTTATTTTATTCCTGTGAAAAGATAGAGGATTTTGACATTAATAAAAATCACATGTCCTTATGTCAGGTCCACCAGCATGGATGTAAGCAGATCTGGGTGCTGCTGTGCTGTTGGCATTCAGAAACATTTGCTGGCACACTGTGACATAGCTGCATTAAAAATACAGTGTGTACAGTTATTGTGTGATCTCTGGGGAGAAGATTTCTGAAAGGTGCTAGGCACTGACATCTTTATTGTAGATCCAAACAAATTCCAAAAATGCAATTAAATACAGTCTTAAAAATAACTAATTGAATTTAAAATACCCGAATGAAGAATCTAAGATTACCAGAAATACATTACTGGCAACAAAAAAATAGTAAGATTACATTTTTTGTTGACTAACTAGTATTGATGATTTAACAACTTTGGTGGTATTCAATGGAAAAGCCAAAACTTTGGCATGCCCTTTCTGGAAGGCAGACTCTCAAAAGTTTTGTGATTGCATCTTGAGCTGTTTCTGAGATAGGAAATGTTAAAAAATGGAAAATAAATGTTTATTTTTAACTTTTTTTGCTGTCATGTACAGCCTAGACAGCACAGAATATTTTCACTAAACATTCAGGGTTGAAGTAGCCTATGCTGAGGTAATGCCTTTTGAAGGTTTTGTGAAAAAATATTAAATGGTTCAAGAGTTATAAGGACTTATATTTGGTTTTTTAATAAACCTCTGATAATAACGGTATATAAAAATAAAAAAAAAGTAATGAGGGCTAATTTTTTATGATTTGCTTGCAATGATAAAGGATTTACTTATCCTGAGGAAAAAATACTGCTCGTGGCAGATGCCATCAATTTTTTTTTGTAGGGGGGCACAAAAACACTATTTAAAAAATTATTGTACTTTCAACAAACAAACTCTTGCACCTAGGTAAATGAGACCCATTTAGCTAGATTCTGGTGTTATTTTTTTAATATGTATGAAACAATTATTTCTATCTACTCAAAAATGTCGGGTGACCATCTTAGTGAGAGGATCCTTTCATCCATGTTCTCAGAATAAGAACTGCAGGACTTTCTTGAATTATAAATTGAAGATGGATTTGTGCTGCTGACTTCATTTGCAGCAGTGAACTGCAATCCCATTGATCTGTCTTCTCTCTGTCTCTCTCATCTCTGTCTGTCTCTCTGTCTGTCTGTCTATCTACTGTATCTAGCTATCTATCTAATCCATGTTTTCCATTTTAAATCCCTTCTCCTCCAAGCTCAACCAGTACATCATCATTCTTCCTTGCTTTATTTTAAGAAGGCAGAGAAGGTGCCCACCCACATTATCACTTGCCAACCCCCTTCCCTCCAGGTCACCCCCCCATTCATAGTTGGTGACACCAGGGTGCCCACTCTATCGCTGCTCTAAACACTGGCATGTCCATTCCCCAGGTCCAGATCCAGAAATGTACAATACAGTACCTGCAATCAGGAAAACAGTCCCTCATTGTATTTTGATTTTGTTTTACAACCAGTAAAAAAGAAAGTGGTCCATTGCTGATATGACACCCCCAACACAGCCACCTGATCCATCCTGATCTCCCACTCAGCACTTACCATTCAACCCCCCAAACACCCTCACTCACCTGAGCATTTCTCATGACATGGATTCACTCTCTGACCAAAGAGTCTTCTTTCTACCAGAACCAGTGACTGCGACGTGAGAAAACAAGGTAAGTCCAGTTTAATGTATTTCAATGATGTTTGAACTTTTATTTATAACTTTGTCATTTTTTAATATTTGTACACCAGATTATCAACATGGCCTTTTCAGGACCCCACCTCATGAATAAGAGAGGTGGAATTTTTCAAATCTGTTTAAAAGGTGATTTCACAGTCACTGCAAGAAATAATCTTTCAGGTGGGAATTGGAAAGTTTTACCTACCAGGTTCATGGGATGGGGTCATACGAAGGATATGTTGAAAATGTAGGGTCAAAATATTTAAAAAACAGCAAAGTTATGAGGGTACATTGAAATTTCAATATTCTTGCTCATAACTTTGGTAATGTTCAATATCCTGACTCTAAATTTTCAACATACCCATATTTTACACCTCCTCATGAACACAAGAGCTGTCATTTTTTTAGAATCAGTCAGTTCCAAAGCAGCTGACGTGACTCAAGCAAACAGGCTGGTGCTGTGTGAAGGGCAGCAAACCCCACAATCAAGAAAATCTACACACACAGCACTCTTCAGTCAATAAACTGGTAGCAAGATAAAGTAATAGCAAAAATAACATTTTTTATCAACCTGGGCTCTCGACCCAAATCCCAGCACTTTGGCAAAAGCCTTCATCAGGGGGTGTGGCTAAATGAATTACAACACAGCTTAAGTAGCCAAAAATTAATTACTATCATCTGTTATCAAGAAACAAGGGCCGATGTCTATGGCACAACAAAACAAAAACTTCTTATATTAAATTCATATAAATTAAATACAAAGCATATTTAAAACAAGCATTAGCAGTCATAAACCTACTACGTTTTTATTTGAATGAAAATTACAGTGGTTTAAAGTGATTGGCTGTAATCTGACAAGCTGACACAATGGAGGGGGGGAGAAGGGAAGAAGAAATGTTGCACATTAGATCAGTGATCACCCTATTTCCTTTTAATCAAGGTTTTCTGCAGGTAGCTGCAAGTAGCTGGGGATCAACCATTCTTCAATGCTAATGCTAAAATGCATAAGGGAGCAAGGACTTGACAGGCAGATGAAAGCTCTTGTGAAAAATAAGGCAGAAAAAGAAAGATAAATCAGTAAAGGGGTCAGAATAAGTGCAAGCGGTCATATTTACAAGAAATAAAAAATTCCATAGGGTTATCAATAAATGCAAAAGGTCATGTTTACCTGAGAAAAGAACAATATAGAGTTCCTATATTACCTTTACCTCTAATTTCTAATTTCCAGTAGTTCACAGTAATTAAATTTAGCATTTGCACACATAGCTTAAAAATAGTCACTACTGTGGAAGGTCACCAGAAATTGCACAAGGTTAAATTACCAGGAAAATACATAGAACCACTTAACAACCTTGTCTCAGGTTTCTTATAGTTCACAGTGATTTAACAGTAATTCAAATAATATAAAAAAAGAAATATAACAATCTCAGGGGTCACTGGAAAGTGCAAAAGGTCAAGAAAAATGACAAGTTAAATAATACTTTCTTTTTCTTTTTAGAAATGGTTTTAAATCCCGTTGGTCATTGAGACCATCTGGTTTAACACTCTTTAAGTGAAAGATCCACTCACTTTCTTTCATTAGGAGTAGATTCACCATGTTTCTACTATATTTCACAGTGGCACCCCATCTATCCCCATGTATTTTAGTCCATCAGGTGAGGAATTGTAGTGTAATGCAAAGTGAAGGCAAACAGGGTGTCTGTCTTTGCATTGGAGATGTTTCTACCATGCTCCTGAATCCTTGTCATTAATAGTCTAGTTGTTCTGCCTATGTACACCTTTTTATGGCTGTGGGCACAGCCTACAGCCATATCACATTAGCTTTAAAAGGGGTTTCCGTGGAACACATTTTTTAGTAGTTTTCAGTGTATCTTTCCATAACACTGCAAAGCCCTATGGCAGTTAAAACAAGCATTTGTCAATGCCGAATGTTGTTGCACTGGCATTGATATTGGTAGTTGTGGAGCTTGAGGTGCATAATAGGAATGGCAGTGAAGTATTGAAGTAGCGCCAACCCCACCTCCACCCTGTAGAGAGTGACAGGCAGTGGGGTGTGCCTTTGGGTCGTCAGGCATTATGTTCATGCCATTGTACCTCACCCTACCCTGTAGACACTGACAAATGTCATGCTGTGCTTTGGGGTCTTTGGGCATTATACTTACCTCATTCCATAAGGAAATATGTTGACATGGGTGCAGTATAGGAGCGTGGGGTGAAGTTTGTGGCTGAACAGTGCAAGACACACCACAATGCCTGTCAGTGGGTGCAGGGTGGGTGTGAGGGGATGGAATGGTGTGAGCATTACATGTGATGATCCCAAGCCACAGCCCTGACACCTGTCAGTCCATACCGGGTGGGGTGCTGCAGTTGGAAACCCTAACACCATAGGCGTGTAGTGGTAGTTTCACTCTACATGTTCAATATGGGCTGCTTGTCAGGCCACCTCATGAAAAGCAGCACAATCACTTTGTTAGCTGAAAGGTGGTTTTGCACAGCAGCTGTGGCATTTGGTGACAGAGGGACGACACAATTTTGGGCAGGATGTGGAGAATGACAACTGTATTGTTCATGAGGAGGTGTAAAAATGGCAATGTTGAAAATCTGGACTGGCAATATGAAATATTGGTGAAGAAATTAACATGCATACAAACTGTGCAGCAGACGTCTGCGACCAAATTATTTGTGGGAGTATTTTAGGCACATTTTCAACATAGGTATTTTGGGACCTCCCCTCATGAACAGTGGTGCTGTGATTTTGTTAATGTGCCCCAAAAGGTGATTTCCCACAGCAAGCATGCCATTGTGTGCCACAGTTTCGGGAATGCGTATGGGGCAGGCTCTGAAAAATGGCAGCTGTACTGTTGATAAGGAGGTGTGCATAAATGCCAGTGGTGAAAATGTGGCGTGAAAATATTGCAAATATACAAAGTTACAATGCTGCATGGAAACTGTGCAATGCACACTTGTAGCACAGTCATTTTCTGGACTTTTGGTACCAAATTTTCAACATAGGCATTTTAGGACCTTTGCCCATGAACAGTGCCATCGTCATTTCCTCAAACTGCCCCAAAATCTGATTTTGCACAGTGACCATGCGATTCTGCACTGGACGTGCAAAAACACTTTTCAGGCAGGATATATAAAATGACAACTGTACTGTTCATAAGGAGGTGTGGGAAAATGCCAATGTTGAACATGTGGAGCGAAAATATTACAAATGCACGAAGTCACAAGCGTGCGTGCAAGCTGCGCAATACACGCTCGTAAAACACTAATTGTATGGACTGTTGGCCCCAAATTTTTAACATAGACATTTTAGGACCTCTGCTAATGAACAGTGTCACTGTGATTTCCATAATGTGTCTCAAACATGGACGTTCCACAGCGACCGCGCTATTCAGCGCTGGAACTATGAAAACAATTTTGGTCAGGATGTGAAAAATGACAGCTGTACTGTTCATAAGGAGGTGCAGAACAATGGCAATGTTGAAAATCTGGAGTGAAAATATTATAAATTTGCGAACTTACAAGCGTGCGTGCAAACTGCTCAACGCACATTCATAACACAGTCATGTTATGGAGCATCGTCACCAAATTTTCAGCATAGGCATTGTAGGACCTCTGCTCATGAACAGTGTAACTGTCATTTTTGTAATCTGCCACAAACACTGATTTCCCAAAGCGACCGCGGTATTGTGCGCCGGAAGTGCGGAAACACATTTTGGCCAGGATGTGAAAAATGACAGCTATACTGTTCACAAGGAGGTGTAGAAAAATGACAATGTTGAAAATCTGGCATGAAAATATTGCGAATCCGCGAAGTTACGAGCATGCATAGCAACTGCGCAACACATGCTCAAAACCAGAAATTTTTTGATTTTTTCCACCAAATTTGCAACATAGGCTTTTTGACAGCCCTCCTCATGAACACTGCCACTGTCCTTGTGTTAATTAGTCCCAAAAGGTGATTCCACACAGTGACTGTGAAATTACCTTTTGGGACTGAATAACATCATAACTGTAACATAATTCATGAGGAGGGGTCCCAAAAATCCCATGTTGAAAATTTGGTGCAAATATTCCAAAAAATGACTGAGATATGCAGCAAAGTTGAAAAACCCATATCTATTCCATTATACAGCTTACTGGCATGTCCTCAGTTCGTGGTCAGCTTTGAAGAGTGCAGGCATGTTGGCAGTCCACCAAAGATAGTTGCTCTGGACTCTGGAGGTAAGTATTGGGTGAGGGGGGTGTAGGGATGCAGAGTGCACAGTGGGTGGGTGCGGGTGGTGGGTAGGGACTCTAGGGAGACTATGAGGGACTGTTTTTATGTTACAGGGGGAAAACAAAACCAACATTGTGGGACAGTTTTTTTTTTTCAGCAAACTTGGCATGCTGGGGTGGGCACCCAGCGTGCCACCTAACTTTGGGGGGGTTGCTGCATCCAGCGGGGGATTGGGCACCCTCATCAGCACACAGGAAAAGGGGGGGTGAATTTATGCTGACAGGGATTGGGCACCCCCATTGGCACACAAGGAAAGTGGGGGGGCAAGAGCCGAGGGGGATTGGGCACCCCCTAGGCATATAAGAAATGGGGGAACTGCTATATGCCAATGGAGAGTGGGCGCCCCTGTTGGTACATACTTTGCGGCAAGTGGAAGTTGGCAGGGGTATTGGGCACCGCTGAAGTCAGCAGTTGGGTGGCTGGCCGGCCATATGCAATGAATACAGTGTGGCCGAGCATGTAGGAAGGGCCTGCTGCATCTGACGAGCTTTACTTGGATTGCAACAGACCTTTCCTCAGATGTGCTTGCCACATTAGTATGCATGGTGTGGCGCTGGCATGCAGGCTGATTGGGGAATGATGGACATACCTACTGATGCGTGCCCTGCATTCGCCCAACAGCGACCGCACCTCCAAATCCCCACTGCCACAAGATGTTGGCTGCGCAAGCTCACCAACATAAAAATGCTTCCTTCTTTCTGTTTAGAATGATAGACACAGAACTCAAAGCTGCTTTTCTCTGAGAGCAAATGTGCACACCTTCCAAACAAATCTAAATATCTTTAAAACTATTTAAGGTGCACAATAACAACCAGCATGAAAGTTGTTTAGGGCAAAAAGATATTTCACATGAGGGTAGTCACTAATCTGAATTTTTTATATTTTGTAAAATATGGTCTCCAAACAACCTCATTTTTTCCTTTTCTGAGTGAACACAGTAGCAGTCATGCCAAACACATGTAAGTATCTTGGAAAGTACACAAGTTAACAATATACAAGCAACATGAAAGCTGTTCAGGATAAAATTACCTTTCAAATAAGGGTAGTCACTAATCTGAATTCATTAGATTTTTTTTAAAATAAAGCCATCTGAAAGGTAAAAATTGTGAAGAAAAATGAAAATTCAGGTACTCAAATGGCCATAGTTTAAAAAATACAATTAGTGCAGCTAAACAGATGAGCTCATTTGAAATGTAGTATTGTTCTGAACAACTTTCATACAAATGAGTTATGAGTAACCCCTATACTTTCAGAGATATTTAAATATGTTTGGTATCACTTTTATTGTATGTCTGACAGCCTGATTTTTGAAACCACTATGCTATCAGAACATATGGTTTCTATTATGTCAAGCCTAATTTAACAGCAGATGCTGAAATTATTCTAGCACTGTAGGGCATGTCAATGGAATTCTTTAGTTCTTACTAACATACTATGAAACCAGCAGAATAGGCCCTATGGTCTCTTGAGTCTGGTCGATGGTCAGTGCCTATGCAGTGCACCAATTGTAGCCCCCCTCCCTCCCAACAAGGACCCCATTTCCCAGCGGGGCTCATGGATGAACAAAAAAAAACCTACTTGAAACAGAATGATCTGCTTATTGGGGGCACATTAGATCCTTTCAGGATGGGATCAGGTTAAATTTTTCAGGAAAGAGGCAGCAGATTCATTTTAATAATTATTAGCCAGCAAAATCTATATGTGAAGCTGTCACTGATCAGATAGGGGGAAGAAGGAAGACACAGAAGAAAGCAATGCTGAGACACATAAGAAAGACTTGGCTGCCTGCGAAATGTTTAGAAGCAAATAGTTTGATTTCTTTTAGGCATCTATGTTGTGCCACTGATTATTTTCTTTTATTATGTCCTTTTTTGGCAATTTCTACTATTAAAATGCATTAAATGTATAGTTTGCTAAATCATTACCTTGAGATAACTCTTGAATGACTCCTAAATAAATTTGAAGCCATTCCTTTATGGGAAGTCAAGATCTGTACAAAAGGTCAAGTGTTATTTTTTCATATTTCTTTTTTACAAATTTCCAAAGTAAAGGTTTGGAGAAATAGAAAAGTATGTTCAACTAATCTCTTCTGCATTTTCAACTAAGAGAGAAGTTACTATCTGCTCAAAATCAAATTCAAAGTTTTTACAGTTTTTGTTCTAAAATAATGTTATTCTGAATCTTATTGGACTATTGATGAACTGAGCAAAAAAAATGTTTAGATAAAACAAATTGATGACTGCAGGATTGGGAGATCATTAAAATTGCAAAAGGTCATATTATGAAACCTTAAATGCACTCATTATGACCATTCTTTCTAGTGTGTAATAATAATGAATTAAAGACACTTGAATATAGACCTACAATTATACAACCATCGTGATACATATTTTTAGGATTGGAGGAATGGTGCAAGGCTGTTAAAATTGTGGTGATCTCACTGCATCAATGCTTCAGTGAGTATGGATCAAACCAAAATGAGCCATACTAAAAGCTTCTATCTACTCAAGAATAAAATATTTTATTATATTTGATTTAACCTGAAAATACAAAATAGTAATAAAGAAGTAAAACAATCATAATGAGAGTTCATTGTTCTCCAACCATACATTGAAGCTGAGCCATAATAAAGGCTTCTATCTTTTTCAAAGCAATTGTATTTTATTTTGGTATAATAACTGGCTTCCCCTTTTTCATATAGGGAAACCATGGCATAATCTGCTGTTATAAAGGAATGTTTATAACGGCAAACACACTCATGATTTCTCTTGCTGTGTGCATGCTCAGTCAGCAGCGCGACCAGTCAAGACCACTTAACGCTTCTGTCTCGCCCGAACCAGAACCACCAGAAGAACTCGGCAGCAAGTTATTTTCTTTTCTTTTTTCCCCCCACATACACTGTAAACACATAAAGACATGCTCAAAGGAAGAAAAACCTGGTTTAAAACACGGCAAATCTCGGCACCTGGCTAGTGTTTTGATTGCTTTTATTATTTTGTTTTATGTATGCCATCACTTTGCACTGCCTGAATTTCTCAAAGTGTTTTGAAATGCATTCACCAGTACATATAGTATTGTTGCTGCATTACCTGTAAACTTGTGTACTTTGTTTGTGCCCTATTATCGCATATGCTGCATCACATGCAGCCCTATGTATGTATATATTTTTTTCTAACTGTTCTCTCCTGGGTTGTGCCTGAAAATAGGCATTTTCATGCCTAGTGTACCCACCCAGTTACCAAAAGCAAATAAATAAATAAATAAATAAATAAATAAAACTAAACTGAACCGAGGACACACTGAAAGCTTTTTATTTTACATAATTGCTGAAGTGAAAAAGGGAAACCCAGCAATTATCTAAAATAAATATGGGTCGGGATGTGTAAACTCAAAGTTTACAGACACCCTTGGGGTTAGATGCTACTCATAAACCCCTCGAGCTTCACTCTTGGGGTTTATGTAGCATCTAGCCCCTTGGGTGTGTGTAAACTTCTTGTTACGCACCCCGACCCATACTTTATCATATATATATTTAATAATCTGTATCTAAGTAGACACTAGAAAAAAGTTTATTGGGTGTTTGGAAACAGGCAAATGCAACCATATATGAAAGGAAGTAAAAAAGGAGTATAGGTTGCGGATGCTAGTAGCAAGTCAAGTGGTGGGCACTGGTAGCAGAGTAGGAGCTAGGCAAGTGTTGCAAGCAGACAGTGTAGGAAGAGGAGGAAGCAGATGGCAGGCTGCCTGCCATAGTCCAGCTCTTGTTTTAAATCCCTGGTGGTGCTTGAGTGGTTATAGCAATTGTCTTTGCAGCAGCCCTGCATCTGTAGAGATTAAGGTGACTCAGTTTAGCTGTCCTATTGTATTCAGGCAGGCTTGGGCTCCATTAGAGCAACAGGTCTGACTGCAGCCATGGACTCCAACTCTGCTACTTGTACAGTACTGACCACTTGAGAGTGAGGGATCCCCACTGCTTGCAAAGGAAGTGGGAAGGGTAGCAGTTGGTGATCATTTGTGAGTCGGGGCAGGCAGGGGGCTGATTGGGCTGAGAGGAGTGTCTTTAAGTGTAAGGATAGCATGTGTCTGAACCATTGTGGATTACATGGGCGTAGGCAGGGGTTGCTCAGGGTGTCCAACCCCCCCCCCAAATTACCTCAGAAATTTTCAAATTCTTGTATTTTATTTTCAGTTTGCCTCAGACTCAGCTGCTAAAACACTCAGCAGTGTCTCAGCAGACTCCATAGTGGCTGGAGCTAGCTGCAACACAATGTGCATGCATGGGACCATTGATGGCTATGGGCGATAAAGACATCAACACAGAGAGCGGGAGAAGCCTTGTGAGACAAGCTAGTGAGCATGCTGCTGTGCTGTGTCATCTGTACAGTGTCAAGCAAGTTGTGGTGTCCCGTTCACTGTAGTGGTGGTAGAGTAGGACTATGTACTGCTCTTCTCTAGCCTCAGTTGAAATGTGGGAGAAACTGAAATATGATCTACCACAGAAAGAACAGACCCATCCAGGGCCGAGCTGCGAGTAACGCACAGCAGATCTTCTTGACTGTGCTGGATGCTGTCTGGACTGGTGGTGTGGTCCCAAGAGAAGACAGGAGAGGTTGAGGAAAAATCTGCCCTGGCCTAGTTGTCTGTAGCCCTGTCTTGGGAGGAAAGTGACTGATAAGGCAAGCCAACAGAAGCATAATCAGCAGAAAAGTGGTGAGTGGAGAAAAGAATAAAGATTGTTTTAGGGGAAGGGACTTCTCTCATTTAGAGAGGTAGTGAGGGGTATTGCCACTATCTCCCAAGGCAACCAACTCATTATATCTCATCCCCACCGATGTTCTGCCCAACTTGGAGCTTATCACATGGAGTGGGAATAGGTATGGAAAGGCAGATGCCTGACTGATGTCTTTGTCTCTGGCTGTTGCAGTGCTGCCATGTGCAAAGGTGGAATGGGGTTAGGAGTGCTCTTTATATGCAGAGGTGGGATGGTGGTAGAGGAGGAGTGATTCAAATGTGTGGAGGTGTCCCTATGTATAGGAGTGGGATGGATGGGGAGCAATGCTCCCCATGTAGGGGCAGTGGGATGAAGGAGTAGATTGCTCCCCATGTGCAGAGCTGATATGAAGTAGGAGGAAAGCTCCCCATGTGTTTTTATTTATAATGCAATCAGTTTACAACCTTTGAGCCAGAGGCTCATTTCCAAAGGCACCTCGTCAGGAGAAGAGAAGATAATACAAGTACAAAAATACATAATAAAAGAGAACAATATGCATAAGGATGCAGGCATACGTGGATCCAGGGTACAGGTTGCATTGAATGCATTATAAGGTGCAGATTCAGGTATTGTAGACAGAAGGGTTGGTTACAGGGTATAACGGCATAAGTGTATGACATTTGCAAAACGAAACAGTCGAACAAGTTACATGGAATTAGTTACCATGTGTGGAGATTGATTGGAAGGGGTGGAGTGCTCCTTTGTGCACAAGGTGGGATGCAGTGGGAGAAGTGCTCTCCATGTGGGGGAGGTGAAATATAGTGGGAGAAGCACTGGAAGGGTCCGGGAATGAGTGCTCACAATGTATGGAGGTGGGAAGGAGGTGGAGCAATGATACCTAAGTGTGGAGATGGAATGGTGGGAACAGTTCTTTCCATGTTCAAGTTCAAGTTTATTGTGAAGGGATAAAATCCATTGAGCAATCTCATTTGCAAGGAGGTCCCTTGTGCAAGCAATGATAAAGACAATACATGGTGTGAAATACAAAAAGTAAGGACACATAACATAAATTAAAATAAAGCAATTTTCTTTACATTAGTACATACAATATGTACAATATTGCATTCAACAAGGATTGAGACCAAATATGATTACATAAGACACTATGCCCACCACGTGGAAGAGGGTTGGAGAAGGAGAATTGCTCCCCATATGCAAAGGAGGCATGGATGGGGAGGAGTGCTCTGTATGTGCAAATGTATAATGGAGGAGGAGGAGTGCTCCCCATGTGTAGAGGTGGGATGGGGGAGCAGTCACTTAATGGCCAGCATCCTAGACCCCACTCTTGCCTGTGTGTGAAATGTTTTGGAATGGGCACAGTTTATGATGGGGCAGATGTGCAATCCACATATTTTCTCTGGCTGCTGTAATGTATTGGGTTGATGGGGGGTGCAAGATGGGGCACCAGTCACTCAGGAGCACCCACTGTATCCTACCCCCCCATCTACCCATCAGAGTGGGAATAGTTCTGGAGGGGCAGATACATGATCCACATTTTTATATCTCAGTACCTCAGAGTGCTCTCCATGAGTAGAGCACATTAGGTGGGAGAGCCTCTGACTGAAGCAGAATGTTCTGCAAGTGTAGAGGTGTGGCATAGGGTGAGGAAATGCCAGTCACCTAAAGCCCACTCCAGCCTTCATGCTAGCTCTGTTGTAGCAGGACCTGGTATGAAGGGGCAGATGTGCAACTTGCATCTCTACCCCTGGCTGCTGCAGAGCACTACCCTTGTGTGGGAGTGGGATGGGGGGATGGGGCATTATTCTCCCACAGCCACCTGCCTGTAGCCCACCCCAGCTCTGTCTGGGTGCTCCTTTTGTGCAGTGGTGGAATAGGTGCACCAAGTTTGTTTTACACTGCGTCTCTCCTGGTGCATGTGTGTCTCTCTCTCTCTCTCTCCCCCATGATAAAAGGAAACCTCTGCAACACTGCTTCCTGTCCAAGTCATGGCTATATTGCTGCCACTTCATCTGCCTCTCTGTATGTGCTGTCTGCTTCCACTGAGCTTCAGAAAGACAGAGAGTCAGACCGACAGCAAGGTGTCGGAAGAGTGAGCGGAAATAAAATGGATGGCAACTGAGCTCAGGTGCACACTGTGCTCTACTTCTCTGTTTGATGGGGGGGTTTGACATCATCTCTGACTGGAATAGACTGGACCTGCACATAAATGCCACACTGGAAGCGGCTCTCACTGTTGCTGTGTCTCTCTTGGGGGATGGTACGAGGGGGGTGGGGAGAGGGAGTAGACACTGCTAGGGGAAAGTTCACCCATGTAAATTAAGGTTTGTTCAGGTGCAGCTCTGGGAGACAGCAGTCATCATGGTTATGGTCACTACATTGCACTGCCCCCAATTTCACATTGCCATGGTGGTGCTGCAATAATTACCTCAGGGATCAGTTCTGGGGCCAGTCCTCTTTAACATCTTCATTAGTGACCTTGCAGATGGACTAGAGGGTAAGGCTTGTCTGTTTGCAGATGACACCAAGATCTGCAACAGAGTAGATGATCCAGATGGGGTGGGTAGAATGAGAAGAGATCTGGATAAACTAGCAGAATGGTCAGAAGAGTGGCAACTGGGATTTAATGCAAAGAAGTGCAAAATCATGCACATAGGGAAGAGAAACCCTGAAGCCACCTATAGGCTGGGTGGGGAGTTGCTAGCAGTCACAAAGGAAGAAAGAGACTTGGGCATCATCATCACTGATGACCTAAAATCATCCAAGCAGACCTCTAAAGCAGTAGGTAAGGCTAGGGGGTGTTAGGGTGTATTAGTAGGGGTATCACAAGTCGTAAGAGGGAGGTAATAATCCCTCTGTACAAGACACTGGTTAGGCCCCATCTGGAGTACTGCGTGCAGTATTGGAGGCCACACCTTCACAAGGACATTAACCAAATTGAGGCAGTCCAGAGAAGGGCAACCAAAATGGTGCAGGGACTGCATCAGAAGACATATGAGGACAGATTAACGGAGCTCAATATGTATACCCTTGAGCAAAGGAGGGAGAGAGGTGATATGATCGAGGCATTCAAACACCTTAAGGGCATAAACAAGGTGAAAGAGTCTAACATGTTTAATTATAAGAAAAATAGCAGGACAAGAGGACACAGCATGAGATTAGAGGGAGGCCGATTAAGGGGGAATGTGAGGAAATTCTTTTTCACAGAAAGGGTGGTGGATGCATGGAATGGCTTACCATAAGAAGTGGTGGCTATGAATACAGTGCAGGGCTTCAAACAGGCATGGGATAGGCATAAGGGAGCAATACAAATGACTATGAATAGATAGGCTACTGACAGAGCAAAGGCTGATGGCACATTTATAAGGTAGAAAAAGAAATGGGCAGACTGGATGGGCCTTGAGGTCCTTATCTGCCGTCAACTTCTATGTTTCTATAGTGACAGTCTGTCACGTGGTAATCACTCTCATTCCGCTTACTCGCCTTATCTCAGCATGTTGCTGTCAGTGTTTGGGAGCTCTCTCTCTCTACTCTGTCACTGACACTAGTGCCACTCACCACCTCTTTCGATCATGCGCTCTCGTTCAGGGGTAGGGCACTGCTGTCTCTCCTTCTCAGTGTCTGTCCCTGCAGTCTTTGTCTCTCTCTCTCTCTCCCAGCTGTTCAAGTTTAAGCTACAGCTCTGCAGGCAATGCTGCCTCTCTTCTCAGCACTATTGCTCCTTGTACTGTGAGGTGGGGTAGGGGGGCATACAAAGGCAGCATGGACATTAGCAGATCCATGGTGCCGGACAGTGGGTGCCATCACAGAGAGCAATACTCAGGCTGGTGCACTGCGGCACACATGAAACACTGGAGAGAGAGAGAGAGAGAGAGAGAGAGGAGCTCAGGAACAAGAACACACAATGTCATTTACATAGAGACACAAACAAGTTCAACACGGACATCTGTCTGAGGAAGGATAAATGATATTTATTTGTTCTTTACTGCTAGGATTGTTTACTGCTTATGGCACAGAGAGTGGGGGATGCAGTGTATGGTTGGGTACCCAGACATCTGCAGTATGGGTGGGGAGACAAGCAGTAAGATCAGTAAGGGCATGAATGAATGAAAGGAATCAAGTGCTCTCATTCGAGCACTTTATTTCTTTCAACAAGAGAATGGATTCCAGCTGTGAAACTGTGACTAGTGTCACAGTTTGGTTGCATGCTCATTGGTCTGTCGGGTACAAGCCCACTGTAGATTATTGTGCATTGGACTCATCCCTGACACACCTCTAAAATGTCACTCTACCACAAAATGCTTCTTGCACACATGCAAGGAAACATAACAAACTATAAAGAATTTAGATTACTGAATACCCTCATTTGAAAGGCATTTTTGTCCTGAATACAAAAATGCTAAATAATGCACTTGGGGTACAAAAAAATCTAGGGGCAGAGTACACATGGGTGGAGTGGTATTGACAACATTAAGAAAGCACACGTTCAAAAAAAGAAGAGCTTTTATATACAGTTGATTACTGTTTAACAATCTTTTGCATCTATGGCTGCCACTGTACATCTGATGCAAACCCATAATGACGTTTGTCGCTTGAATTAAAAAGGGTAGGGGGGTGCAGGCCATAACTGACTCCTTGTTTTTGTGTTAAAGGGGTCAGTTTCTTTACAGCAAAAACAAGGAAAGGCATCATTTTTAAAATGTGCAGATGAACATGGGGACCACTTTTTTCCAGAGCTTGCCACCACCGGCAGCTACCACTTCAAGACTGCTACTACCCCGCATAATAGCACCACAGGAAAAACAGAAGTAGTCTTCCAGCACTGAGATCAATATGGTTAAGGCACATTTGCCAGAAATTAATGCTTAGAAAAGAATGAGAAAGTGACTGTGATGACGAGCAAGTCCCAGACCAGATCTCTAGTGTAATAGACTCCTTCTGAGTCTGATTTGTATGACTGCATGCGCCAAGCTCCATGGATGTTATGCCATCATCAGATTTTTCAGCACTGTAGAATCACTTAACCAGACTGCTGTCTGATGTGCTGCCACAGTGCTCTGACACAGTTTCTAATGATTCTGTTTATTGTTACTTATGGCTGACTGCGGTGCAGCAAAAGCACTGCATATTATTTTCCACACTCATGCCACTCCTAACAGCTCTCCACAGCCATATCAGCTCTGACCAGTATTTGTTTACATGACACCACAGCATAAAGACAACAAATGTGGTGTTGCAAATGATGAACTATTTCACCTCAAATTCCTTAGTGGGGATGGCTGGGTGTGTAAACCTATTCCCTGTGTTTCAATAAATACATACCCCCAAGGGCACCTCATTATTTCAAGTATAGGTTCTCTAACTGAAAAACTGGGTAATTTTGTTGATTGTTTTCTTCAAAGAAGTGTCACTGGTTTTCCAGAGGTACAGTTGTACCAGCCAGGATGCAATACAGTAATGCTGCATGGAACAATATAATTCAATGGCAATAAACCTCTTTTTTACTACATTATATTGTGATATGTCATTAACTGCAAGTATCGTATAACACTGTGGCTGGCTCTGCTGTACTCATGCATGCTGTATGAGGTACCTTGCTAGATAGCATGATCCATTAGTGCATGCTTTTCTATATGCATCTGCACATCTGAAGAACTGCTACTCCCTTAAACAATTTCTGCTGCACTCTGCTGCAGGGAACACATTTTGCCTCCTAACAGTGAGACTTCATCAGGAACTTGCACTTCTGCAGACAAAAGTAGTGCTGCAATTTTGGTATCATGGATTGTGTGTTCCTGTTCTTCTGCAGCCAGAGGTCAGTGTAGATATCTTACACCTCTGGCTGCAGAAGTGCATGCCTGTCAAGTGTGTTTATGTTCTACAGTGTGCATGAGTACCTGAAGCTACAGATGTGCTGCCCCAGTAGGGGCATGTGATTCTGCAGGCAAATTAACTCTTCTAATTTGGGTATCATGGATTTACATCTGTGGCTTCAGGGGCCTGTGCTTTTGCACACAGAGGCAGTGTTGTGATTTGAGTATCATGGATTTGTAACTGCAGTGAAAAAAGAGTGTGTATGTCTTGTGGGAGCATATCACAGATACAATCCATAAGAAAGGCTCAAAGCAGTAGGTTTCTAATTTCAGACCTAGTAGTCTTACACCGATTGTGGAAAAATTGTTGGAATTCATAATTAAAGATGAGTTGTTAGATTTTATGAAAACCACCGTAAAATGGATAGTGAGCAAGCAGCATGGGTTTAGAGCAGGAAGATCCTGTACAACCAATTTATTATATTTTTTATGAACATATAAGTAGTCATCTTGACAATAATAATAATATTAATAATAATTTTTATTTATATTGCGCCTTTCAAATACCAGGGCGCATTCCAATAAAATAAGATACAGATAAAAGTATACAAACAATAATACAAAAACTGCTAAAAACAATACAATCATCAATCAGAAATACCATAGGCCCTTTCCCATAAAAAGGATTTGAGAGCCTGTTTTAAACTCCCCATGGTCATACACTCCCTTGTCCGATGGGGTAGAGAATTCCAAAGGGATGGGGCACAAACATAAAAGCCCGGGCCCCAGCTGATTTTAATATAACCCTATGAATCTCTAGCAACCACTCACTGGCAGAGCTGACAATGGGAGTGCAGATGTAATCCTGCTTGAGTTTAGTAAGGCATTTGACATAGTATCCCACTGGGCAATTAATAAAATATGTAATATTGGAATAGACCCCAACTTTGGGTCAACAATTGGTTGGACTACAGATCACAGAGAGTCTCAATATGTGCAATACAATCAGTGATATCCAGAAACTTCAAAAAGATCAAGATGCAATCTCAACATGGGCCTGTAAGTGGGATTTGCAATTTAATATCTCAAAATGTAGTATAATACATTTGGGCAAACAAAAGAAACCCTCACACATATATTTTGCATGGGGCTGTCATCAGAAGTGTCCAAAGTGAAAGAGATCTGGGTATGCGAAGAAATAACTTACCCCAAAGGACCAGTGCCATGCTGCTGTGTCTAAGGCAAATAAGGCTATGGCTGCTATTACAAGGAACATCACAAGTAGAAAGGCTGAGGTCATTTTACCTTTGTATCAGGCATATATTTGACCAATATTGGAATTTGCAAGTCAGGTATGGTGTCCGTATAGAGCCTTAAATATATCCAGACTTGAGAGAGTCCAAAGGAGAGCCACAAAACTTATTGAAGGATTGCATGACATGTCATATGAGGAGAGGTTGCGGGTTTTGAGTTTGTACACATTGGAGCACTGGAGGCTTTGGGGGCAATCTTTATATTAATGAACAACATAGTTTATGATTCTTACCTTCTTGAACAACTAAATCTATATCTAAAAAGCAGAGATATTTTCACTAGAAGCCATCCCCTCCAACTCCAGCCAACAAGGTTCAAAACTATTAACAGAAAGTACTTCTTCTCCATTAGAGTCATAAATACCTGGAATCATCTACCAAATACTGTGATTACAGGTGCTGCAGACAAAGGTTTAAAGACAGATTAGACAAGTTTTTCAGCGATGGTGATACTCTATCATATTATTAGTAATGCTAGGAACAAGAATGGGCTAATGCATTGTATGCTCCTTCAGACCTTTATGAACCTTTGAGAAGGTAGCAGATCAGTGCTACTGCATTTGTATCATCCTGAAACAGTTATATGTTGCTTGTCTTATCTGATGATAACTGTCTGTGGTTGCTTGCGTGGTGGTGTCCTTCTGCTACATTGTCAGGTGGGAAGTTATGGTGTGTTTCCTTCTTTTGTTGTATTAATTTGAACCTTAAGGCAGTTTTTTGCAAGGTATATATATATATATATATATATATATATATATATGTATTAGAGAAAAAACTCCATTTAATGCATCAGTTATGGTTATTCCACAGCAACAAAAGTGAGGAAATTCAATGTTAGGGTTGAAAACCCTCCTTGCGACCCCCAGCCCACAACCACAACCATCAACGGGGTATGGATTGGGGTCATTGGCCCTAACTCTCACCCCCATCACATGTGTAAACAAGCAGAGATATAGGAGAATGGGGTGAGACTCAGGACCAATGACCCCAATGCACACCCCATTGGTGGTTGGGGGGTCGGGCATTTTTGCCTCTAATTTCCCTTCTTTTTGAGAATGTGCAGTAGAAATAGTGAATGGAATGTGGTGGTGGGAGCACAGGGCCCGCCCACCACATGATTTTTTGTGACATAGTAACGGTAAGTGCAAGGCAAACACAATTGCTAACGATTGCGTACATGGTGACTAAAACATAAATAGAAAAGCAAACATTAGTAGAAACGCAAGTGCAAAGTGATGACAAAGCGAACAGTGACGCAACAGGAGATGCAATTACATAAGGAAATGCAAACCGTGATGTGCACGGTGATGGTACCACAATTGAAAACTCAAATGGTAACATTAACAGCAGAAATAATGCCAAAGGAAACAGAAACAGAAATGTAAACTCAAGCACATACGCAAACAGGAATGCAAATGGCAATGCACACAGTGGCATACATGTGAATGGTAATGCAAACGGTCATGGAAACACAAGTGGAAATGCTAACTGTAACAGTAATGGAAGTGCACACCTTGTTTTTGCCCAACAGCTGCATAGAGAAACCCAGTATGTACAAAGAATGTAAGCATAATAATGGGCCTTGGAGCAGAAAATGAGCTGTTGGAATACTGTTTTATTTATTTATTTATTTAGGGATTCGGATCATACCTTTGAGCTCAGAGCTCTTTTACAAAGGTTCCACGTCAAACAGTGACAATGACAGCAATAACAAGCAGTTTACATACAATACTCGAATAGTAGGTAGCTAGTATACAATAAGGTTACAATGTCATTCATAGTACCAATGGTGATAGTACAGCATCAAGAGCATTCAACTAGGGTAAAGGACAGTGTTTATATGTAGCAAAGGCAATAAAGAGGTGTGACACCTAGTGTGAGAGTCCAAGGAGGAGTCAAGGTGAGGGGGAAGGGAGACTGGGGGGGAAGAGTGAGCAACCAAAAGAAGTGGCTTTGTCTAGGAGGTTGGGAGGTAGTGGTAGTAGGTTGGTTTTAAGGTTGATCCAGTGGGAGAAAAGGCACAGGGGGTAGAGGAAGACAGAGGGATAGGGCAAGAGGGAAGAGTGGGGGTTAAATGAAGGGGAAGGAGAATGTGGATGAGTGGGCATTATGGGTGTTAAAGTCCTAGTGGCAGTCACAAACTGTCCTAGTAGGAAGGTGTTGCCTTAGGTAATTTTTGAATTGCAAGATGCATTGGGAGTTTAGAATGTGCACTGGGATTTCATTGAGCCATTGGGGGGCCCTATAGCTGAAAGCACACTGTCCCCACACAGTTTGATGGAAAGGTGTTGATAGGGCCCCCCTCATCTTGCCTCTGGTGGTATAGCTGGTAGCACTTGGTGTTAGGATGCTAGAAATGCATGGGGCAGTTTTACCCATTAGTGCCTTTTTCCAAGAAGACATGTTTGGAATATAATCCTGTTCTTTAGTGGCAGCCAATTGGTCTCCTCATATAAGGAGCAGGTGTGGGTATTTCAATCTGCAGCCATTGTGAGCCTACATGCCTTGTTGAGGGCAATGTGAATCCTTTTTAGTGCAGTGTCTGTTGCTGCGCCATAGACCACCAATCCATAGTCAATGGTAGAAAGGATGGAGCTGGAGACTGAGAGACAGAGATGAGGGCCTCTGGAGGGAGATACTTTTTATGCCTATATAGTACACCCAACTTGGTGTTCACTGCCTTTACTACTGTGTCCATGTGGTGGGTGAAGGTGAAGCAGTCATCAATGGTGATCCCCAGGTAGTTGAAGGTCTGAACTTGTTCCAGTGGCTCACTGACTTTATTGGAGATGGTGATGGGAGGGAGCTTCTTTTTGTGCTGTGGGCTGGCTGTGAGCATCACCTTGTTTTTTTGTAGTTTAATAGAAGTTTATGGCTACAGAACCAGTCTTCCAGCTTGTAGAAGGATGCCTGCAGCTCGGAGTGGAGGGCGACTATTGATGAACTGCTGATGAGAAGCACAGCGTCATCTGCATAAAGTATCAGTTCAGTGTCACAGGCTTCAGGAAGATTATTTAGGAAGAGGCTGAATAGTAAGAGCCCCAGTATTGACCCCCTGGGACCCCTAAAGATACCTTGTTGGAGCTAGATACTGTGTGCCCAATTTTTATACATTGGCTTCTGTGTGTTAGGTAGTCCTTGAATCAGCAGACATCATTGGTTGCAACCCCCAGGTTCTGTAGTTGAGTCAGGAGGAGAGAGTGATTGACAGTGTTGAAGGCTTTGGTGAGGTCTATGAAGACTGACACCACCAGCTTTCCTTCGTCTGGTGCCTTGTGCAAGTAGTCAGTGTAGTCCAGCAAAGCTGTGGAGGTACTATGATTCTGCCTGAAGCCATGTTGGTTGGGACATAACAGGTTGTATTTGTTGAGGTAATCTGTGAGTTGGGTGGCCACAATCTTTTCCAGGGCTTTAGATAAGGGAGAGAGGATGGATATCGGACTGTAATTGGTGGTGCATGTCATATCACCATTCTTGTGCACCGGCATCATGAGAGCCTGTTTCCAGGTCCTGGGGAAATGTGCAAGAGCCAGCGATTTGTTAAATAGTTTTGTAACTGGCATGATGGTGACATCCAGTGTTAGGGATAGGGGTTTCATATCGATTCCATCACTCCCCATTCTGGTCTTGCCTAGTATTTTTTTTATTTATTTGTAAGCCTCATTCACTGACACTTTTGAAGTAGAAAACAGGGATTGAGCCCCCTTGAGGCGTGCAGTTGGTTTGTTCCCCAGCAGGGCGCAGGTAGTCGTGGGGTAGCACTCCAGTCAGGTCAGTAAACGCTGTGTTGAGAGAATCTGTGATGTGCCAAGGGTCAGTAATTGTGACGTTAATGTTGAGCGAGTGGGGGATCTTCGTCTCATCCTTCCCAAGAAGGTTTTCGATGTTCTCCCAAAAACTCTTCCCATTGCCCCAAGTTTTTTTTAAGCTGCTCCTTGTGGAAGTTGGCCTTTGCTTGGCGGATAAGGTTGGTGCAGTGGTTTCTTGCAGCTCTATAGCATTGGAAGTTGTGTTTGCTGTGAGAGGACCTGGCTTTTTCCCAGAGTTTGTCCCTTTCCTTCATCTGGGTGAGGAGATGCCCTGTGATCCAACTATTAACTTGACCCCGAATTTTTCTTTTCCTCAGTGGTGCAAAGATATCACAGATCTTGTTAAAGCCCTCTATAAAGAAACTTAGGGCCTGGTTAATATTAGGCGCATGATCGATGGGGGACCAGTCATACTGGGAGAAGGCAGAGGAGAGGGCCCCAAGCCTCCCCTTCCCCAAGACCCTACTATTAATTATGATAGGCAGGGGCTTGCTCAATTTGTTTGACCATGTGAAAGTGACTAGGGAGTGATCACTTAAGGTGTCAGGCAGGACCTTGAGTTCAGAGATCCGAGAAGGGTAACTCGAGAGGAACTAATCGAGGAGGGTGTCTTTTCCTGTTTTTTGGTTCCGCCTTGTTGAGCTATCTACAAGTTGGGTCAGATTAGAAGTAGCGACCATGTCCTTGAAAAGTGTGGATTCTCTGCCTTCCCAGTTGATGTTAAAGTCATCTGTTATGAGAAGCTATGTGCCCTGAGAAAGGGTAGCAATTGTATGCAGTGTTTTTGGGAGGCCATCCCTGGCTTTAGTGGGTGGAAGATAAATCAAGGCTAAGATTAGAGATTTGCCGTGCTGTCTGACCTGTGATTTTATTGCTAGTAGTTCATGATCATCCTCAACCCTGGTAACAGGGAGGACCGAGCAGCATAGGTAATCCCTGGTATAGATAAGGACCCCTCTGCCTCTCTTGCCACACCTCTCTTTCCTGAATGTTTGATATCCCGGAGGCATCACTTCATTGTCTTTTATCTTGCTTGACAGCCCGGTATCTGTCAGACAGAGAATGTTAGGTACATGGTGGGACATCCACGCTTGGAGTAGGTCAGACTTTGCTGTGAGGCTGCAGATGTTCAGTGCAGCTACTTTCAGGCCATTACTCATGTTTCCCCTGCGTTTGATATTGGTGGTGGGCCAGGATTGGCATGGACATTACCCAAAAGAAGAAGAAGCATGAATATTATTTTTCTGGCTGAGAGGTTTATGCAAATGGTGGAGCGTATCTTGCGCCTCCTGCTCTTGCAATGGGGAAGGCGAGCGTTCACCAGGGTGATCTTTATGGGCATGAAAATGGTAATGTTGATAACTGTTGCAGGTGTCAGGGGACCCAGGCTATCATGTGGGATGCAGGTGGTGGAAAGCTGGAGCTCCCTCGGCACAGTTGGCATTGGGGTGCCATATAGTCCATTTTTGTCAAGAGCCGGTTCTCGCAAAGGTGGTAGTGGTACTAAATTGCTTATATCTCAGAAACTGTGCAATATAGAAAAAAGTTGTAATTTCACATGACTCATCAGTTTCCTGGCTAGGTTGTCACTAAATGTGTAGACTGTTGTGATGAAAATTCCGTATCTTGCTCTGTTTCCGAGATACGAGCCCCGAAAGGTGTGGCGTATGCCACCAAGTTAGTCTATGGGAAAAAATGTCAAATTCAGAGTATTGTAAATTTACATCCATGCAATATTTTGTCACCAAACCACCAAGAGGAACATCTGGGAGATACTGGCCACCTTACCTCCAAATTCCAGCCCAAAAGACCAAACCATTCCTTTGCAGCAGGGTGGCAAAGAACTCCTGTCATTTTGGCCATAGTCTCGAAAAGTAGTATCGCAATTTGTGACACTACTTTTCCCAGAAATTTGAAAAACATATTTCTGGGGTGTTTAACCCCAAAATAAAGACATGGCTAGCATTCTCAGGGCTCGAATAGGTAAGCACAAAAATAATTGTGTCCCTAGATAGTCCCAATTTTAAATGCCAAGCATTTCTGTTTATCAGTAACTGAAAACAAAATGGCGGATTTGCGACACTACTAGGGCCATTTGAGACACTAAAAGGTGCATTTGTGACACTTTCGAACTTTTTGTTAACTTTTCCCATTGACTTATAATGGGAATTAGTTTTTTTAATAACTTTTGAACCGTTTAATATTTTTTCACAAAATCTTCAAAAGACACACTAGGCACCATGGCCGCACATTATCTGAAGTTTTCGGACCAGTCACGCAAACCTTACAACCTGTAGGTGCGAGCAAAGAACTTGCACAAAAAATGTAATTGTGCACGTGAACGTCGCTTAATAACTCTGCAGCCTTATGTTTGACTGGTATGAAAGTTGGCATATCCCAAGACCTATGCTGCCAGCCTGTGTCTGCCAAATTTCAGGCAAATTCATGGAATGTTGGAAAAGTTGCTTAGGTGCAAAGTTTCACCCTTTAATCTTAAAAGGGCCACTCAACCCTAACTATGGTAGCACTACTGTGCTACCATAATATATATATAATAGATAACCTACTCTAAGGTGTGTGGTCACACTTTGATATACGCACACCTTGGTGTGTGTTATTATGCATGAGGCTGCAAGCTAATTGTATCAACCACCCAAGACGTGTATATATAAGAGCGCGACCGCACATCCTTGAGTGGGTTATCTATGTTATAAAATGGCAAAATTGTTTTGGAAGCTGAAAAAAGTTCAGGTGTGTGGTTACGCTCTGATATACGCAGTTATGAGATGTGTTTCAACCAACCAGCAGAGATCATTTTTCCTACCTATTTATATATATATATATATATATATATATATATATATATAATGGTAGCACGGTAGTGCTACCATAGTTAGGGTTGAGAAGCCATTTACATGTTAAACCTAACATTTTGCACCTTAATAACTTTGCAACTGTTCAACAGATTTGCCTGGAATTTGGAATACATCATCAAGAACCATACATCTTTGGATCTGCCAACTTTTGTACTGTTCAGATATACGGCTGCGGAGTTATTAAGTGTGATCTGCATGTGCATTTATGCTTTTTTGGAGTTATTTGCTCATCTCTACAGGTCGCACGGTTTGGGCGACTGGTCCAAAATCTTCTGGGAATGTGTGGATGGGGTTCCCGATATGCCTTTTGAAGATTTCATGAAAAAATATTAAACAGTTCAAAAGTTATTCAAAAAAGAATTTCCCATTATAAGTCAATGGGAAAAGTTAACAAAAAGTTCGACACTGTCGCAAATGCAGTTTTTACTTTTGCAAATGGCCCTTTTACTGTCGCGAATCCACCATTTTGTTTTCAGTTGGTCATCAGAAAAATACTTGGCATTTAAATTTGGGACCCTCTAGCAAACTAATCATTTTTCTATTCACCTAGTCGGACCCTGAGGATGCTAGGCATGTCTTTTATTTGGGGTAAAACACCCCAGAAATATGATTTTCAAATTTCTGAAAAAAGTACTTTTGCAAAGTACTTTCGCATTTGTGACACTGTCGCATCAATTTGTGAAAGCTTTCGCAAAGTTCAACAGTACTTTTCCAGGCTGTGGGAAAATGACAGCAATTCTTTGCCACTGTGCTGCAAAAGAATGGTTTGGTCTTTTGGACTGAAATTTGGAGAGAATGTAGCCAACATCTCACAGATGTGCCTTTCAGTGTTTTGGTGAAAAAATATAACAGGGCGGCAAAGTGACGGCACTCCAAAGTTGACACTTTTTCCCATAGGATAACACTACGGCGTCCGCCAGATTACAGGAATCCTTTGCCACCCTGCTGCAAAATAATGGATTTGGTCTTTTGGGCTGAAATTGAGAGAGAAGAAAGCCAACATACCACAGATGTGCCTTTTAGTGGTTTGGTGAAAAAATATTACAAGGAGCCAAAGTTATGGCACTCCAAACTTCTCTTTTTTTTTCCCATAGGATAATATTACGGTTTTCGCCGTGCCATTCAGGGCCCGTATCTTGGAAACGGTGTGAGATACGGACTTTTCATCAGAAAAATGCTAATGGAGGCTAAGTACAAAACTAGCCAGGAAAGTCATAAATCATATTACAGTCACTATTTCTCATAATCATTCTCATAAAACAGGGGAACTTAGAGGCAATCAGCTCTGTTTACTGCATCAGTTAGGGCAGTATGTGGTGGGAGTGTGGGGTGTGCTTCTGCTGCCGCATTATGTGGTGGGAGCACAGGGCCTGAGGGGTCCTGTGCTCCCACTGCCACATACTGCTGCTGCATTATGTGCCACAGTGCATTACATTCACTATTTCTCATAATCATTCTCAAAAGAGGGGAACTTAGAGGCAATAAAGTCTATTTACTGCATCAGTTAGGGCAGTATGTGGCAGGAGCAAGGGCATGCTTCTGCTGCCGCATTACATGACAGGAGCGTGGGGACTGAAGGGCCCTGTGCTCCCGTCACTGCATTATGTGGCGGCAGCGCATTACATTCACTATTTCTCATAAACATTCTCAAAAAGGAGGGAAATTAGAGGCAATAAACTCTGTTTACTGCATCAGTTAGGGTTGTTCCAAAGAGAAAAAAGTGAGGGAATTTGATATTAGGGTTGAACCCCCCCTTTGCACCGCTCCAGCCCACCCCCAACTGGAGTTGGGCTCATCAATCCTGACTGTCACCCCATTCTCCTATTCCTCAGCTTCTTTTCACATGTACTGGGGTGAGAGTTAGGGCTGTTATGTGATATTTAGTGTTTTTCAGAACTGTTTCTGTTTAATTTTTGTGTGGTGGGACTGTGAGGGCTGAAGTGTCCTGCAGTCCCGCTGTTGTATGATATTCAGTGTTGTTACTGCTGTTAATGTTTGTGTTTTGTGTGGTGCGAGGGCAGGGTCAGAAGGGCCCTGTGCTCCCACTGCTGTATTATATGTAGTATATTTCAGAACTGTTTATGTTTGTGTTTTGTCTCCCGTCACTGTATTACATGCATTGTTTTTCAGAATTGTTTATCTTTGTGCTTTGATTTGTGCTACCATGTGTATTGACATTTCTGTTTGGTGCCACTGTGTTAGTGTGTGTGAAGACATCATGTGACACCTATTCATCCTGAGCAACAGTGGCACACAGAGAGACAGGCACACATGGAAGTAGGGGGGGAGACCCATGGTAACAGGAATACTATAAGACTTGCTGCATGTTACGTAAAGAACCACAGGCAAAGAATGGTGATGCAGATCAGTTGTACAACTTCCTGATTACAGGTAAAGTGTAGTTAGCATTGTTGTCACTTGAATATTTTCAGTCAGACAATGTCTTTTCAAACTGCGACACCAGGTACTGGATGCTTAGTAGAAACCCACAGCACAGCTGAGGATGTGGACATCAATGGTAGACATCAGTGATTTTCAGGGACACTCAGGTTAGCACAGTTAGTGTTTGTGTTGGCTGAGAAAGGTAATACCCCCTTCCCCAAAGTTTTGTACAGGATTATGAGTACCAAAACGCAGCAAGAATGAGGCAAGTAACATCAGTGATACAGCTCTGTAATTGTTGATGCACATAACTTAGCACAGTTAGGGTTTCTATGGGTTCACACAGGCAATTTCCACACGCATACCAGTTACTGATTCTGACTTTCCATTCACAACTGCATGTCCTTAGGTAGGATGTCACACAGCTCTCTAGACCAGGTTCTGCACTCTGACTGTTGAGTGACTGTAGATGTAAGTGCAAGACATGTTAGCTTAGTTAGGAGTTACAGAAAATCTGTAACTCAATGTATAAACACCTAGCCCACATATTACACACTTTGTTGACAGTACAGAACAGAAAAAAACATGGAGGTGAACAGTACGATAGGGGGAACTGCACTTCCACATCACTTGCTGCATCCTAAGTAAACAGCTGCAGGCAAAGATAGGCAATGTACATCAGTTGTGCAGCTCTCTGATTACAGGAATAGTCAAGTAAGCACAGTTGTAACTTGAATGTATTCAGGCAGGAAATGTGTATACAAATGTGACAGTGGATACTACACTGTAAGTGTAGATACAGAACACAAGTCAGGGAATGCACATGTTAGTGGATATACAGAAGTCAGGTGTGGGTTTGTACGTGAATGGCACCCATCACTGCTTGCAATGCAACTGAAGTTACCTTAGTTAGGATTAGCATGGATTTAGGCAGCTAGAGCTGCTGCACCTCTGACAATTTGTGGTGCATTATGACTTGTACAGTGAAGTTGCCACAGTTAGGAGTTGCAGAAGCTTAGCCAGGGAATCGCAGTAGACTTAGCAGTGACTGCATCCTACGTGTATCATCATAGCTGCATAGTGTTAGGTAGTGATGTGCGGCACCTTGCTGCAGTAATTACTACATGCTGAATGTAGAGGCACAGGAAAAGTAAGTGCATTGCAGACTTTTTTACACTCTTAAGAATTATGGAAAGTGTGACATGCAATGTGCCACATTGTTGCCTATGTAGTGGATACTGAGTGGACAGCATAGCAGCCAAAAAAATCATGGACACAGAGTTGTGGCACTATTTGTTGCAGTTGATTTGCATGTTAATAGAAACAACAGTTCTGTTCTAATCTGTTACGCTATTGTCAGTAAAGACTCAACAGAGGTGGTTATATTTGAAAAAAGATTTATTGCCAATTGGTGAAATAGAAAAAGGCCCAATTAAGACTGTTTTTACTTTACAAAATCAGTCTCACAATACAATCCTTGTATGTGTGTAATCATTGCTTGGAATATATGTAAATGTGTCACATTTATAGTGACTAGATTATATGAATTGGAGCAAGTATGTGATATTGTTATACAGTATAGAAAGAAGGTAGCATAAAAAGGGAATCGGTACTATTTATTGTGATTATGTAACAGGGCACACATGTTGAGGTTCAGTGTTTGCTGTCCCTGCAGTGTTCTCCTATCTTTTGTTGGTGGGGTTGTTATCTACCATCTATGGATATACCTGGTTCTTTAATAGCTGGTCACTGTCTTTAATCAGGTTTTCTGTGTTTACAGTGACGTTTAAGTGTTCACTGCTCTTTGTGGGAAGAAGTGCTTTCTGACATGCCTCCTGTACTTGTGACAGTCAAGCTTTACCTGTAGCTCTTCATTGTACATTTGCTACTGATCTTGAAGAGACTTTGTCTAAGAATGTTGTCATTTTTTAAAGTAGTTGAATATTCTAGTTATGTGTCATCCATTACTTGTGTCCTATGTTAATAAAGGTACGTCAGGATATTCTAAGCAGTGATTGCACACATGAAACAGAAATTTGTGTAGTTATTATTGTGTGACTGATAATGTGGATGTTCCTGGGGTGGGTAAAAAACCATATACTAAGTGTTTAAGTAATAGAATATTAAAACATTCTAATTTCAGTGACATTAGATTACTGGCATGTTCAGTTAAATATTTAATGATATGTCACTGACTAGGCGCATATAGAAAATTCCCACCCGACCCCTCAATAGAGGCGATCAAAAATATTGTCAGGAACAGGTATGAAGTACACAGTAACAGTAACAGTAACAGTGTCTGATTTACAGTTGTCAACATTGTTAACATAGGCTAGAATAACTTGTATGACAAGTACAAAAAAGTCATATTATTACAGGAACATAAAACATTTTTTCAATTGTTACGTTGGTTTATATGTTACCTCTGAACTAGTAAGTTAAAAAATGTTCATGGTATGCTGTCTTTATCAAAGATATGATTCATTGAATGTAAACAGTATCGTACTGTATTATATGTCAAACATTCATTTGTACTTAACTCCTATATTAATACTTTTAGTAGAACTGTTAAAGTAGTTAGCAACAATGGCAAGGTGGAATAAGAATGCAAATATTTTTTACAAGTAATTAAAAAGTCATGGCAAAGTCAGTTAATGGTAAGATGAAATCGGCCAGTATTTACACTTGCTTCATTCAACTTGTAGCACTGTGAATAAAGATTGTTATTTTTAACATACAGTATGTATAGTATCAATATAACAAATAAAGCAGGCACAGTTCAACACTGTTGCATGGTGAGCGAATAATGTTGTTGTCTACATGTGAACAGCTAATAGACAAAAACAAGTGATGATTGACAACTTGTGCCAGACTGTACCATTTGGTGAATGAGCCATGTGTTGCTCAGTTATTTACGATGGTAACTGAGAACTTTTGTTTCTCTGTAGAGAGTAACAGTAAGAAACTGGCAGAAACTTCTTGTTATGTATGGGTATCATACAGTAACAAGAAAATATATGTAGAGAAGAGGAGAGGCAGGAATGCCTCTGTTTTGAGATGTACAATCTTTGATAGACATGTAAGCATGGTTTCGCTAGTGACTGTGAATACTGTTGGCACCGATTGAAGCCACTACTACAATTTCCATGTTGTCACTGATTGACACAAGATCTTAGATGTCATAATGCATGAAATGTGTCTGCCAGTATAGCATTTTGTTGAAATGCAATGTTTTATTGAGAGTCGTAGATTGGAGACAATTGTTCTGACCTACGACTGCTTCTGTCACAAAGTAGTCATTATAAAAATGCAACATGTTCTGTCCTATTCTTCTGAAATAGGAAGGTCATCATAATTCTTCAATATTAGAAGATATGCATTTTTTAAGTGTTGTGGCAGTCTCTGTTTAAAATTGCTTGTAAAGTCGTCACACTCTACCCTTCCACTTCTGTACCTTAGTAAACAGGTGTAATGGCCAGAATGCATGGATTGGCCATGGTGATAGATTATACTGTGAGTGTCAGACACTGATTGGTTAAAGACTATTCTACCAGCTGTGTAATCTGTGATAGGAGTGTCAACTCTGAGCCCATTGGAGTCAAACCTGTGCAACATAAGCAACAGATATTGAGACGAATTTCTGAGACGTATGGACTGAGTGCATCTGCCTCCACACCTTTTGCAGGAGTGACCACATTGAGCATTGGTGAATAGCTGTCAGAATTTGACACTTTTGGCTTGAGGGACAAAAAGAGTAATCCACAGCATGTCTTCTGTGGTTTCACGCTGTGAATGGCCCCATGAAACACATACATATTTGGTTACATATGACACTGTGAAGTAGTGATGCATTGGGGTGCTGTCTTCATCCATGTTGTTTATGACAGCCATCATAAACTCACTAGTGTCTTACTGTATGTCAGCAGCAAATGTACTACATCCATCATATGTACCTAACAGCTGTCAAAGTGGTGTTAGTGACTGTACATTGTGAGACTGGTCAGAAGTCATGTTGATAATCTGCTTCAAAGTGTTTGATAGGGCATTGTCTTGTGAAGCAGATATTGCCTGCACGAAGTGTGGCATGTGTAGAAAAACTTGCATAGCTGAGTTAGCATAGCAGCTCACTCTAGTGCTGTTGTCAAACACTGGCACAGCAGCTACACCAACTGATTTCTGACTAATTGCTGGCTGTGAATGTTTACTTGAAGTTGTGACCTTTATTGAACTCTTTTGAGTTGAATCACTTCTGGAAGCTTGTGGCTGTTTGTTGACACCTGTAGATTTGACTGTATGATGTGAGACAGCCAGATATGTAGGCAGTGGCGTTAAAGACATTTGTGGCTGATGTAGATTACGTAACCTTTTGTACTCAAGAATGTATCATTTGTCAACTCATATTTTCTGAGGTGCTAGAGTTATAATGTGTAACCCAGAAAGACTGCGAACACGTGAAAGTGCCATGTAGCTCATGCCATCCTTGAAAATGTCTGTACCTATGTCCACCATTGCTGAATCCAAACTCAAGCCCTGAGATTTGTGAATGGACACAGCATATGCAACACATAATGGAGATTATTTCCTGTTTACATACATATCCTTAAATATATGGAATTTTACGCAGGTCCATTCTATGTGTACAGGCTGTTCCATGTTGTCAAAGTGAACTACAACTGTCTCGATATATGTCTTCTGGACGTTGTAGACAAAGTCAGTAATGTTTCCCATGGCACCGTTTACCATGCCTTGTTCAACATCTATATTATGTCGCAGCATGATACATGCATTCTTACAAAGTGTGAGAACAGTTTCTAGGCCAGCTGTGCATGAAACTTCTGACTTGAGTTCATTGAGTCGTTCAGTCATCTTTGCTACTGGGTTGCAACTAAGAATGACACCATCAACTGTATCAACAGCATGCAGAGTTATAATTTCTTGGTTTTCTCTATGCAGCATTAGATTGTTGAACTCAGGGCATTTCTTTAGTCATGGCATAAGACACACTATGAGTGTCCCTGTAGAGTATACATCACTGAAAACATTACATGCTGTTTCTATGGATGCAGTAGCTACTGTGATTCTCTGATTGTTTAATGTGCAAACATGTTCTGGTGATAGAGAACCTGTGCAAGCTTCATCTAAAAGTGATTTGTAAGGCAGATCACCACTTTAGCGCATGTTCTCAGACAACTCAACGTAGGTAAATAATTCCCAAATGTTATAGCCTGCAATGCAGCTGAGAATAAACTTAGCTTGCTTGGCAGTTAAAGTTGTAAATATATGCTCTGCATTGACTGGTGCAAGCTGTAAAAGGTCTCCCGAAACAACAATACTTTTACCACCAAACGGTACCTAAGATCTCCTGCAGACGTAGATGAATACAGGCAAGCATGACATTGGAGACCATGCTGATTTCATCAATGATGAGTAACTTCATCTTTGTGAACATGGAATGGAGCTGCGATGCAACCTCAAATGACAGTTTACGATACTCTCCAGTTCTGCCATGTTCTACTGGCAATATAAAGAGACGGTGTAATGTAACTCCACCAATGTTGTATGGGGCTAGTCCTGTGGGACCAGTAACAGCAACAGACATTGATGACCCTGTCAGGCTCTGTATTTCAGCAGTGATGGCTTCAATAAGGAAACTATTTCTGTGCCAGCTGAACCACTAACAAAGATAAGTAGTGGTTTATAGTCATGACAGTCACATTTTTTTGTTTCATGTTGTAGCCCACGTTGGACAGTGCCAACTACTTGAGAGTGAACTGTATGCTGTTGCTGATTTAATCTTTCTCTCAAGTCAGCTGGGTTGACAGTGGAGTGTGTTCCATGTTCCGTGGCTGTCTCAATTTCTGACATTAACACTTCTGGGGCATTTGGGGGCAGAGGTTCACCTAGAACAGCTTGTCCTTCTGGATCAAGGTTGTCTTGTGAACTAACAGGAGATGTCTTCCTGAAGCTGCTTCTCTGCCTTCTCAAGCTGTTCTTTCTCAGCATCTAGTCTCTGTATGTATGTGTCTGAGTATTCTCTTTTGAATGTCTCATAACTGTGATTGAATTCTTCCTCGAATGTATCACAGTCACCTTTTAATTCAGACTCACTCCTCCTGGGTCTAAATAGGAATAGGAGAGCAAAGTAGCAGTGTTCTTTGCTCTTCGATGTGCCTAGATGCAATCTACAGTGGTCTGTGAGCCATGGCTTGTGTCTCTTTACGAGACAGCCATCCACTCCATTCACCTTGTAAATCTGGTGTGTTGAGTCAGGCGATATATCTGCCTTGTAGTCATACAACTTAGCCACCTGAAAGAGATGCATATCATCCATGTCATTGTGTCTACGGGGGTAGTATGTGTCTATCAGGTTATTCTTCAAGATATGTTTTGATGAAGGTCTACTGGCAGCGAGCTCCTCAGTTTCGGTATGGGGAATCAGTACACATTTGCATTTCTCTTTGTAATTAACACTGAGAAACCAGACAGCATCAGACTTCCCGTACAGAAGTGTACCTATTAAATGGTCACTGACTTCATAAGCTCTACATTCTCTGAGTGAAAGAGTCTTCAAGCCCAATGACCAGAGCTGAGATGTCAGGCTTCTGCTTGAGCTGGCAATATCTTCCCAAAGATCTTGCAAGCTAGTCTGCTCATGTTTGGTTATGTACGAAGTGACATACCGCACCAGGGCCAATGAGTTATCAGCCACAAACTGAACATCTATGTTTGCTTGCCACATTAGGAGAAGAGTTGGGTTGTAGTCATTTATGTACACCTCTTTCTCATCTCAGGGTAACTCATATACCCTCTTGGTTGATTTTGCCTTCAGATGGTGTCGCATTGCTGAGAAAAGGTCATTCATGGCACCATCCTGACAAATTCTTCTAGGAAATCCAAAGTGACACTGTGTGTACCAATTAGATCTGTTCTTTACTACTCACCAGCAGTATTTTGCACAAATATGCCACTGGAACTTTTGAATCAACTTCCATAGTGTAGGACTATCATACTTGTCTGGAATGTGACAAGTGATATATTTACTGATGAATGCTAGCACTTGTGCAGCTTCATGTTCACATATGCATGGTGCATCCTTGATCCACAACAACATATGGATGTGAGGGGCACCCTGTGCTTGATACTCCGTCCTCCAAAAGTAATGCTCCACAATACCAAGAGGTGGATTGTTCTTTGACAGGATAGAAGGCAGAATGTCATGGAACCGCTTGTGAAAATGTCGTGTGACAGACACAGGATCAAGTGAACACATTTCTCTGACAGTCATTGATGAGATGCCATTGACATCAGAATTTGCCCACTTCAACAGTTCAATGAGCTCGTCCCAGGCATATTCAGCACAACTAAGTGTGACAAACCATGTGGCTGTGCCATACTCTCGCAGCATTGTCATCACTTCAGAGTGTCTGCGATACCAATATTCTTTGGTGTCTCGAAGACTTGAAAGAATGGAAGACAGATTCACTTCCACATTTTCATCTTTCTGCTTTAATTTCTCTAGGAACTGAGCAGCTGTTATTCCATCTAGTGGACTTGTGAGATGAATAGTATGTGCAATGGATGCAGACAGAATTCTAAGTTCACTCTCCCAGAGGAGATGAAACAGGTACTGTATGTTGTGTCTGAATTTGCAGTCTTTACTGAGTACACAGCTAGTATGGTACTCAGCACCCTGTACACGCACTTCTCTTTCATCTAGGTGTCCACCTGTCCCCTTTGAGAATAAGTCTGGGAAACAACGTGCTTCTAGTTTTGCATCCCAAATACTGACAGGTTCACCTTCCACCTGTTTCATTTGATAGAGATCAATGTTGTCTCCTACTGGGTCTCTACCATGTAGTGGGTGAATTGTGTACTATTCATACACACATTGTCACTTGTCTGTCCACTGACCTTCTCAATGATTTGTTTACTTTTTTCTAATAGATCATGTTGGACAGAGAGACTAGCCATCTGATGTATGTCAAGGTCTGCATAAAATGGATTATTACTCTTTAAATAACTAAGAACAAGCTTCACCTTTTGTATATTGACAACATCTTGCCAGATGACCTTGGACTTTGTTGGAACACTATTTACAAGAATCACCAAACTATTTTCAGTAGAGATTGCTTCCACATTTTCCTGTAGAGGAAGTGGTAGCTACATCACGGAACCCTTTAGGGATCTCACAAGTTCTTTCTGTGGAATGTTCCATGTCTTTGTGTTCAGACATAGAATGGTTTGGAATGGTTTCATTGTCTGAATTAGAATGCGTTCAAACATATTCAATGTTGAAATCTCACTTGATGTAACATGTGCCTCCATATTATTCAGCAGTGACCTTGGTGGCAAAATGTTACACTTTAGTTTGGAAAAACAGTGTTTGCACAGCAGAATAGTGTTTTCTAAGTGAAAGTCAGAATTCATCAGTAAAAATGCTGAGAGACAGAACCACATGTCATTGTATTGTGACAAGGTTTCCAGGTTCACTGTGACTGTTTGTTTACTGTAGCACAAATGGTCACATGACACACATACAGAGTCAAACTTCTGAGACTTTGCCAGCTCAAATGTTGCTATTCCTTTGCTGTACTGTCTCAGTATGTCAGTTTCTAAGACTGAAACTGATATTTCAGCAGAAGTGTTAAACTGAGAAATTTGTGTGTCTGGTACAGAAGTGACATGTTGCAGTTGTTTTAGAAATGCGATGGCACCCTGCATGTCACCTGACTGCAATAAGTCATTTAAACAAGTGTACTGATTTACAACTCGTCATACTTCATATACTCTGTATACAAAGTTGTGCATGCCTGTTTGATGCCCTCCAAGCATCCGCATGTTGTGAAAAAGACTATCACAAACACCACTATTGAGGCATACAAGTGAGTGACCCATAAGTCCAGTATGTGGATGAATTTCACAATGGTCAATTTTGTTAAACAATTTATATCTTTCTTTGTGATCTGTAATCACAAACAGGTTGACAAACTGTTCAACTTTTTCAAATGACGATTGCCTACGGTTGCAGGTGTCATCACATGCCTGTGACAGACACTGTTGCTTATTGGACATGGTGGTTGCATCACAGTCATCATCTGTGTCCATTTCACTGTCATCACAGACACTGAGGACATTGACCAGATTACTGGACTCATCAATGGTGAACTTGAGTTCCTTTTTCTGGGAATAATAAGATTCTTCCCAGAAGTGTGCCTCTGAGTGCTGTGTGTGCATCCAGTGACCTGTGAAAACATCCCAGAAATTGTGGACAGTCAAAGAAGGATATTGTTGTAGCCTTTTTTTGATGTCATACACAACTTTTCTGAATTGTTCAAGCACCATGGGACATCTTACACTGCAACCGTTGCAGAACAAACACTGCTCTGTTAACAAAGGTGCGTACTTTGAGACGCAATTTCATCAAAGACAGATGGCTCTTTGTCTTTTTGTGCTCATGTCTCATCACAGCAGCAATAAGTCTGTTGATCTTAGCTTCACTTGTTAGTAATCGAAAGTACTTCTGCTTTCTCAGTTGATAATCACCAGATGTGAGTTTACGTTGTTGTTTTGGGGGTCTGTTTATTGTTGCAGTTACAAAAGTTGTGTTTCGTCTGAGAGATCTACACAACTGTTGCAGAGGTAAGCATTTTTTACTTGCTGTTAAGGCACTATGTGCTTTTGATGTACAGTGAGTTGCAGTAGGGGTCACTGTTGCAGTGAAGGTCTGTTTCTCTTCATATTCTGGTGTCACATTTGTGTTTTCTTTACCAGCCTTAAGCAACAGTGCAGTACTATGATACCTGTCTCGTTTACTTATACAGTACATCTATGTCTGTATCTAGTTGGCATTTTTTATATGATAGCCCACAGTGGCAGAAGCAATCTTACAGAAGTATCAGGCACCTGTATGAAAGACAGAGAAAAAAGACAATGTTACTATATGTCTCTGTTCATGCCTTCTAACATTGTTCATTGAGACATCTGATTTAAGTATCACATCAATTAGAAAAATATACTATTTTCAAGCTTTTAATCACATAAGTTATTAACTTTGTAACAGTTGTATTTTATTTCTGTTATATTGTCTTGTATATCATTATCACTATAGCATCTAGATTTTGTTTTGTATGATTGTCAATGTTAAGTTATTTACAATTAGTATTATGCAGAAATGTCTATATAGCTGATGCTGTCACACTGCTGGTTACAAAATAACTTTATTAATGATCTTTCTGTTAATTAGTGACACATTAATAAGTCAACTTTGCACACTTAGTCAAGGTTAGTGCATTATGAATATTTACATGTGGGATTGTTAAGGTTGGCATTTTACCACAACTGTTTTTGCAGTTACACAGCTGTCATTTCTCAGATCCTTGTGAGATGTTTTTTTATGTAGTTACAGTGACCACCGTTGCAGGTGTGTGTGAAACCACTGTTCAGAGCATATTGTGATAATGACAGTCACACTGTTCATGAGTAGAGGTGTGGAAATGAGTATGTTTAAAATTTGGTAATGATAGTCTGTAATATGACTGTTTATGTGAGTGTGCGTATGGACTTCACTACACACATTTGTAAGTTAGTGTATTTGCAGTATCTCCATGTCAGTTTGGGAACATTGCATTTAAGTCCTAAGATGACATTGTTGGAAATTAGTTGTCAGTACTGCACAAAAATGAAAGCTTTGTGAGGGTCCTTAACAGCTGGAAAACAATGCATTACTAGAAGTCAATTGCATTGTTCTGTTGTCACTGAAGATAACTACCTTTTTGTGGGTGTATTTACAAAGTTAAAATACTATGCGTGTCCACTTGTGACAGTGCCAATGCAGTGTAGCAGTGTTTGGCATAGAAAAGTTGGTTATTTTTGCCATTAAGCATCAAATTGTGGTAAAAATAGACAATTTGGAAAAAATACTGTTGAATGCATGAAAGTATCACAAATAGTAGTGTTGTGCATTTGACAATGTTGCAAATGTTACTTTCATGCATTCAACAGTATGGCAAAAAGTAATGTCAAGTTCAAAAGTTCTTTAAAGTTACTGTCGTATGCTCGAAAAGTGTCGAAAAAAGTACTTTCGTGCATTCAACACTGTCACAAATTACTTTCTTGTGTTCGAAAGTGTCGCAAATTTTAAACTTGGGAGTGGAAAATACATTCATTATCGAATCAGATCTGATTGTATTTGAGTGACAGCTTGTTCTACCAACGTAATGCAAGATTTGTCAGGCCATGTGAGACAACCAATCAGGGATGGAAAACACTGAAGAAGAAGGCAACAGCAGCCATCTTAGTGCAAACGGAGAGCCAGCATTTTTCAAAACTGTAAGTACAGTATATTTTATAAAACATTTTTCTAATATTAAAGAAGTGGTAGCAACATGTTAATACTATTAATCAAAATGTTGTTTAGTGCTGTATTTGATAATGTTACTTGTAATAATCTAAGATGCTGTATTATTTAGATAAAACTGTTCAAAGTCAGATAGTAGTTTAGTACTGACTTGTACAGATACAGCTGCAAATAGAGGGAGATAGGAAGTTTCACGTGGACCCATAACAGAAGAGGGAACCAATCAGACATGCTTCTGTGGTCATAATTGTTTAAAACTGCCTATGAAAAGGATGCTTTTTTCCCACCTCTCAATGTTTGCAAAATGTTAGCAGTAGCAGAGGTCTAGTAATAGTCAGTGCATAGCCTACATTGGTTAATGAAGCCAGAGCACTAGGCAATGATTTTTTTTATTTGTGTGTTATTAATCACCCCAGTGAAGCTGGCTTGAACTAAAGAGGTAAAATATCAGTTTTACTGTCACTACTGCCTAGCCACTGCAGGGTGAACACTGACTTTTTTGGTAGCTCTCTATGCACTTCTAAGTTTAAAAACTGAGAATGGCAGAAAATAGCAAAAGGACTTTGTAGATAGTTGGAGACAGTCTCGTGAGACGAGCGTCTGAGTATGCTCAAAATAGTGATTATGGGAGAAACCTGCAGCTCCCAAATTGCTCTGTGAAATGGTTTGGTAGGGGTGGCATGAGGTGGGAGCACCTCATGCCAGCTATGCACAGACTTCTGGGTACTCAGACTCGGCCTGACATATTGCTGCTACATCTCAGAGGCAATGATTTGGGCACCAAACACTGGGTAGATTTAGTAACAGAAGTAACATTGGACCTTGCTTCTATTATGAGTATGTTGCCTGCCTGTATAATCATATTTTCAGATATTACAGAGGGTAGGGTCTGGCAAGCAGAACACCATATGTATCTGATTGACAGAGCTTGAAGAAAAGTCAACATACAAATATCTGCATTTCTACACATGTATGGAATGTACACCATACATCACCCAAAAATTAAGTATTGTATGATTGGCTATATGTACCAGACAGTGTACATTTCTCGCATGCTGGCAATTGCCATTTCCTGGAAGACATTCAAGATGCAATCCTCAAAGTTCTTTAAGAATGTCAGACTGTTTGATCAAACATCAAAGTGTTAACAAAGGTTCTTTTCAGAATCAAAAAAAATCTGGTCAAAAAATAGATCAGCTGCATACGTCACTCACTCACATGTAACACATGGGATTGGGAATATTCAGATTGTGTCATGCTGCGTAACAACACTGGGGAAAGTGAAATAGCAATGCAGCATGTTGCTGTTAGTACAAAATTTCATGATGTTGTGGTGTGGTTAGCACTGTTAAATGTTTCAGTCTGTAAAAGGCACATTGTACATGTTACTGTGGTACTGCACAAGAGTAAGTGGGCAGAGAGGATTAGGGGTGTTACAGCAGTGAAGTGCAGTGGTGGTAGGCTTATGTATTGCACTATTTAGTACTATATGTGCAAATGGAACTATAATACATGCGAGGCATAAACACAGCTATTTTTCATATTTTCAAGGCATTATTAGTATGCAGGTATCCTCTTTATTAGTGAGTTGTTGCCTGTATTGACTGACTCAGGATCTGTTGTCTACTAATGCCCCCCCAGTAGCTTGCTGGTAATGTATTATAAAAGTTATTTTTGTTTTTCTGAAAAACAAATGGTGGTAGTACAGTGTAGCATTGCCTATCACGTTAAAATGGGCATCACTTTTTTAAAGTAATGCTTTGTCACATTGTTAGCTCTAGCTTGGTTGTTTAATAGCCATTGAGTGGTAGCTGCAGTACAGCAAGGGTTATTTTTTGACAGAAAGAACACAATTGGGTGAGGAGGGCGGGTGCAGTGTGTCACCATGGATACATTTTCATAGCAACATCATACTTTGTAGGTCCAGTGATGACAACAGATGGAACAATTTACTTTTGTCTTTAAAGACAAAACTGTTGATTACAGTGGTGTGCATGCAGTACTTCAGGTACAATGTTGTTCTAATTTGTCCAACACACACATTTTTTGGAGCTTCGATACCAGCAGAGCCAGAAAGACAGCTAATGTTTGAAGATACTCATGGTGTCATACGGTCAATAGCAGTATCGTCTTGAGTCTGCATAACTCCTCATAATGTTCCACAAAACAAGGCATGTACAAAGTTATTTCTGCCTGAAGGTGCTTGGTAGCATAATGAAATGTGCTCTTATCATTTTCTAAGCACACAATTTCATGCAGAACATTTAAATACATTTACTATGAGACATGACAGTAATGGACATTTTTCTTTATGTATCCATTGCAGATCAAAAATCTACGAGAATGAGGCAATGGACCTTGTGAGAGGTGTGCTTGGTGCTTGAAGCAGTCCAAGCTAGGGGGAGTGCCCGTATTTTAATGCGGAGCATGAACCACAAACTGGATTCAATGTGGAGGTGCATAAACAGCTATCTCTATGTAGTGATTAAGTTGAAGAACAAAACCATAACCCAGCTCAAGAGGAAGTTGAAGCTGTTGCACCAGCGTTTCTACATCCTGAAACAGCGGGAGGAGATACAATGATACGTGCTGGTATTACCTTGCATACGATCTGTGGGAGGCTGCTGGGAAACCAGCTGTGAGGGAGTGGCTAACTCATCGTAAGTTACTCAACAGAACTTTTTTAAAATGCATGTGTCTTTCTATAGATTTAGATAGCTAGCATGACATATGCTATGGCAGTTAATAATGTATTGTTTATTTGACATGCGTGGTGTAGTTCAGCTGTGAGGTTTAGCTGAGTGACTGGATAACAGCACAATCTGTTAATGATAGCAGTGCAGTGACTATACAGCATCCATTGTATGTAGACAAGATTTTATCTCATGTAAATTTTATATAGCTATTATGTTTTGTGACTCTAGTCAGTTTATGCTGTTTTCTTTAACTTAATTTTGCTCTGTATGCCTAGTGTGTATTAGGTGCCATAATATGCAGTCATGCTAGTTAGTGATGGAAAGTTTAGTATTTCAGCATGTTGTAAAATCGCTGCTTAAACTTTGAGATACTGGTATAACAAAAGACAATGTACGTGAGTTGCTGTATTCTGACAGATGCAATGCAAATAGTGTTTTTTTAGCATGTGGCATTATACATGATGTTTGGATATCTAATGTGAAATGTGGTTAAATCACCATTAGTAGTTGCTAGGGTATTGTGAATGTCTTGAGTTGTTGTTGCAATGTTGTCCATGTTACCGTAACAACTACTTATGCTGATTGTACAGTTGTTCTGTCCTGCTCTTGAAACATTATTATTGATATTAACAGCACTTGTAATTTAATATGTACCCGCAATGCTTGTGGTGTACCAGATGAGAGACAATGTTAGCTACTTGAAGCATGTTTAATGTTTGCATCAACTGTTGTTAAAATGTGATGCAATTAACATTCAAGACTTACTAGGTCTATTTTTGTCTTTTATCACAGGCCAATGTAGGACTCCCCCCACCTGCCCGCGAGGTAGTGCCAGCACAGCGTGAAGCTGTGGAGGGTGATCACTCGGACACTGATAGTGTCATTGTTGTCGAGTCCGATGGTAAGATGCTGATATAAATAATTGTACTATGTAATTGGGGTGGTATGAGGGTATCATGTAAGGAGTGGCCTGTACTACTTAACTCAATTCTTTTTAGGAAATAATATTTAGTAAGTATTACTTGAAGCATCTGTGTACTGTATAGCAGGTATTATTAGCAGCTGATATATTTAGCGCGTCGGCTATACCATGACATTTTCGCGCCCGATATATTTAGCGCTTTCTATGCCGGCAGTTACAACAGTTCCCATTCTTCTTCTGTAGCCTAATCACTTTACTAATTATCAGTAGTTATTCACTCAATGATAAGTACACACCCTTCCTTACACACCCTTCCCTTACTCAGGTGTCAGTATCTGTAACTGCCTTTACAGAGAATGTCGCTGGTAAAGTGGATGCAATCCTTGCAAGTAAAAAGAAAATACCCAATTCAACTCCCTCATTGTCCGTGTGCAGAGTTGACAGAGTGTACCGGCGTTGACTTAAATGTGGCAACGGCGGTCACCAGAGAGCTTTCTTTTGTTTCTCCTTCTCCTACAAAAAGAAGCTGCTCATCTTACGAGTCCTATACCCCAGACACCCGATTTAAACTTGGTCAGTACGCTGTCTAGCATGGGGTGATGGCCACAGTATCGCACTACCGCCACAATCAGAAACAATAAACTAAAGCTCTGTCAGGAACTTTTAAGTCAGAGTATAGGCAACTTAAAAACCTCCCAGACCCCACTACTATGCCAAATGTTCTGTCTTCTAAGCCGTGTGGTTGTCCAACACATCTGGAGGGAGAGTTAGAAGTGCAGCTAAAGAACATCATCAAGACACTGTGCACTGAAGGGGCTGTGGTCAGTGCTGGTGTGACACAAGCTATTGCAGTGGGTATAGTCAAGGCTAACGCACCCCATTTGTTAACTGAGAATGGAGGGCATTTAACACTAACAAGCAAGTGGGCATGGGGGTTCTTGCATCGCATGGGGGTACAGTAAGCTTAAGGGAACTAAAGCTGGAGAAAACAGCAAGTGATTTCTTAACTTTTGAAAGCGTTTTTTCTTTCTCTTATTGCAAGAGCTAGCGCACAAGAGCTTATTCCACCACAGCTAGTCATTAACTTTGATGAGACAGGGATCAATATGATTCCTGTCTCTGACTGGACCATGGAAGCAATGGGGGCTAAGCAAGTGCCCATTACTGGCTTAGGAGACAAAAGACAGATTTTGGTCATTCTTGACTGCTCCCTGTCTGGTGATATGCTGCCTCCGCAACTGATATACAAGGGACAAACTGAAATGTGCCATCCAAGACACAAATTCCCTTGTGAGTGGGATGTCACTCACTCAGATAATCACTGGACGAATGCTGAGACCACAATCCATTTCATAGACTGTGTTATCACCCCCTACATAAATGCACATATCCAAAGGATGGAGCTGCCTAAAGAACAGAAGTCACTACTTGTTCTCGATCTTTACCGAGCACATACCACAGAGGGAGTTATAAAACATCTGGAGGACAATCAAGTCATACCAGTATACGTTCCAGCATCGTGTACTGACCTCCTGCAGCTGCTCGATATTTCTGTGAATAAGATTTTCAAGGACTTTTTAAAGAAGGAATTTACGAGTTAGTACGCGGGTTTAGTCTCAGATCATCTTGCTGCAGGGGGTGCTGACTTAACCTTAAAGAACATCACTCTCGATGGCTGAAGAACAGCTTCAACAACCTGAAACAATGTCAGGAGGATATCAGGCGAGGATTTGAGCAAGCCGGCATCAAGGAAGCACAGGAAAACTGCTTGACCAATGTAAGTACAATCACCACGAAAATAAATTAATACAGTTCTGTAGTTAGGATACTACTGTAATTAGGGATCTAGCCTGAGTATATATATATATATATTTTTATAGAGTACCGCTAATTGAAGATGTACCAGCTGAATGAAGCAGAGCTAAGCATAGCTCTGAACATGAACAATGCACAAAAAGAGCTGCCACTTTGTTTTTTTCGCGGGAGTTAGATTTGTTTTAAGTTACATAGAATGAATTAATAAAACGAACATAACGAATAAATGTAGAATTACAGAAATTCATTTTACTACTGTATTTCTTTTGAGCTTATGTGAAGTGTTGTTCAGCGGATAATATTAGCTGGCATTTAAATTTAGTGGGTTTTTCTTTCCCGCTAATAGCGCTAACATTTTCAGAGCACTAATAATACTTACTATTCAGTAGTATTTTTAATTGAAAAATGGGTTGGGGAAATTGTTTTAGCTGATTGAGTAAGGCAACCAAACAGCCAGTCCACCATCAGGCAATAGAGACCAGGGAATAATGAGTCCTTGTCCACACTGCCTGATTAGGTTCCAAATCCTTGTTCAAACAGAATGTTCATTTTACTAAAACAACCATGTTTTTCTTACCATGTAAGTAAAACCACACACACACACACACACACACACATATATACGAAGGGCATAACAGTTTCACACTCGCTCCTGCAGTCAGGTCTTCATTGCGCATGTCTCATCTGTTCCTTTGGCTGCCCGCTGATTTAGCTGTGACACACAAATTTTTCCCTCAGCTAGCAAAACAGAAAATACCATGACAGAAGTGGTGATTCCTCATTAGGGTAGAACGTCTTACTCATCAGTGCTAACCCTGCAAAGGAACAAATACAAAGAACACTGCAGAAATGGGCAACTTTGCTTTAGATGTTCAAACTGTAACAGGTTGTGGTGTAAACTTGGGCGCAGCTTGACTTTGCTACGTAGGGATGCGGACTGGGCAATATTCAATGGAACTGCAATATGGCTCAGCAGTGTTGAATATTGCACCCTGGCCACCCCCCGGTGTGCATGGCGCAGTGCAACTGCGCTAGCATAAGTGGTCAGAGTACAGCATGAGGAAGCACTGCCGCAAGTTCCATTTTGCCATGGACAACAACCAAAATATTCAATAATTAACATGTAAATGGGGCCATGATGCATGAAAGGCACACGTGGGTCCATTAGCATGTAATTATGGACCCATTCACATGCAGGCACACCGATCCCTCATGACTTGTGGCTGACGCCCTCCCAGCTAACAGCTGTTAAGGACCGGCGCCACATGCAGCACAATCATGGGCATTTTCAGTAAACAAAATGTACTATTCTGTTCAATGTTCCTTGTGCTGCAGTGGAACACTATTCCCCCGATTGGGAACATCTGTAGAAATAAATGTAGAATTCCCCAATATCCCTGGTGGTACAGTGGAGCATTATCTACCCAATCGCGTTCATCTGTATAACAAAAAGACTTCGTACAATATACCTGGTGGTCCAGTGGAATGCTATCTGCCTGATCATGGGTATTTGTGGAAACAAATAGTTCCAATATCCCTGGAAGTGTAGTGGTACCTCCACCACCTGCCCACTGAGCCACAGTGCATGCTCACCCCAGTTCAGCCATCGGGCGGCAGCACCCAACCCTCCTGATGGCACACTGGCTGCTGACTGATAGCTTGGTAGGGCTGTATGCTCATTTGTGAACAGTGTGAGCCAATGGGTGTGTAGACCATACCATACTACACATTCCACCCACTTTCCGATTGTACAGAACATTGATAGTGTGGTTGATGCTTCTCTGTCCCTTTCATGTGACTATATTTGTGAGTTGAATTTCACTATATCCTTGGTGTCCCACTGGACGACTGCCCACTTGATCATAGGCTGCGTTAATATAACATTTACCACTAACCCTGGTGCTCTACTGCAGGTGTCTGAGTGGTCACAGCCAGAAGTAACATAAAATTCGCCTGTTTCCCCTGGTACTTCATTTGACATGTGTACTCAATTGTGCATTAAAGTACAAATAACAGTAAACTGTTATCTGTGTTCTTTCAGTGGAAACCCCTCCTTGGCTGGCGAGTAATCCCCACAGTCATGCTTCACCCCCTCTTGATAAATGTCAGGCAGTACACCACCCAGTTGCTGCTCTGCTGTCTGCTGACTGACACTGTCAGTAGTGCTGTATGTCCAAAATTACTCGGTGTGAGCCAATGGTCGTGCAACACATATTGCTCAACAGAATGCACATATGTGAATTGATCAATTCACATATCTCTAATGTGTACTATCATATGGCCTGTGCGCCCATTGGATCACACTGTGTGACAATGGATCCACAGTCCTAGCAATGATTTAACTTGGCATATGGCGGAGTGGGTTGGTGACTGCTGTACACTGCTAATGGGGGGGTTGGACATTAGGGATTAATGGGTGGGTGGGAAGGGGTGTCCATTTCATACTAGGTATAATAGGTTTCTTTTATTGTTTTTTTCTTAACCTGTGATTGGGCAGACATGTCCACAGAATCACCTGAGATATTGGTTTATTTTATATAAATTTTGTGCAATATTGGATGGACAGACCCACTGGAACACCAGGGATATAGATTAACATTATTTTAGTTCAGCGTGCATTTGGGCTGTGGGCACATTGATGTTCTACAGGTGGTTTGTTGTCCAAGAACTGCTGAGTGTCAGTGTGTCAGGCCCAAGTTTCGGGGTATTGGAGTAATATGGATGTAAATGGTTTAATAATGACATCTACTTGCCCATTTCCACTGTGCATACATTGGGGCCCCATTTGTAAATAAAGTTTAATATATTTTTGTTACTGCACCTAGCACAATGGAACTAGTGGTACTGTGTCATCATGGTGCACTCTGGCTACTGATTCTGGTGCACTGCCACTGTGCTATGTGCACTGATGGTGGCCAGGGTACACCATTCAACAATGCTGGGACATGATGCACCTCTGTTGAACATCGCCCAGTGGACGCTACTGCACAGGCATGACCAGCTGTACCCGGGCTTGAGTCACAGACTGGCACAGCTTGAATGTCTGTTTTTTGTGTTTAATTAAATATACTAATGAAGGGAGTGGGTATATAGTAGGATGTGCCACATGTGTCATGCTTAAGTTTCTAACCTGTTTTTTTGTGACTGAACTACAGCAGTCATGAGACATCTACAGTGAAGAAACACTGTGTTGGAGTATGTTACTTGAGAATTGTAACAGAAAAAAACAATGGTATCTCATTATATTTATTGCGATTTAGAAGAAACAGATATCATACACAGAAGTATGTCAGGTATACTCTTCTCAGTTTGGTTTAACTGAAGATGAACAATAACTGTCCATGACAGTTGAGGGCTGGAATAACATATACAATATTGTAGTGGTATTATTTTTTGAGTTGCTACATAAGTGAGTGTTGTTGTCATTCCAGTGTAAGAATATATTTGTACACATTTGAATTCTATTTGTGTGTTATGTCATCGTACGAATGACTAATACAGGCACTAACTACAATATATATGTTACCTAGATTTTGTAAGGTCTATGAACACAGTTATTACATATTGTTATACTTCTCACTTATGTGATACATACTGATGTCACCAGATACAATATGCACAAAAAATGTTCTGTTATAGAGCTAGTAATATGAGATGAAAAAAATAGTTTCATTTCTTTATGAAGTCCGGTAATATTATCCATGTATATGTCGCACCTCATGATTTTGAACCTGTTGTGTTGTTGTTACATATTATCAGAATCTTTGAACTTGTGAATGGACAGTATTCTATGTGCATGGTAACACTGTCGTACTTGCAGGGAATGGGGTGGGCATCACTGAATAGGTCTATGGACATCTACAGCAATGTACGCATATAGTGTTAAGATCACAGTGTGGCGTAGAATAATGATGTGTTCACAAGCTGTAGGAATTATCTGTGACATTGTTGATACTGTTCATGTAAGTCACTTTCTCACTGTACAAATGAGAAGAGTTGCTGTGTGCATGTCACTGTTGAATACTAACAGAACATCATATAAACACAGAAGTGTCATTGAAAACAGGGATGTGTTTACATGTTTCAGTAGCACAATGACACAGTATAAAAAAATCATTTTATTACAAAAAGTAGACGTGTACCTAAATATTTTGTGGTATATGTAATCATGTTTTTACTTGTTTGTTTTATAGAGCCTGGGGAATCTGAGGTTGAGAGACCAGTGGAGGTGAAGCAGGAGCCAGACACCAGTTCTCCATGTAGGTACCATCGCAACAGATATTCATACAAGATATAGTGTTACAGTATCCTGCACCAACAATGTATGTTATGATGATTGTGTGTTTGTTAGGTGGTTGCGAAATGACTGATATCATATAGTGGACCTGGTCAACATTTTTTTTAGAACTTTAAGACTGCATGTGAAGGCAGTATAGTACTACATTGTTCAGAGGTGCAAAGGAATACATTACACAACTCTATTCACCAGTATGGTGTGAGTTTCATTTTCATTTGCTTCTGTTGTGGACAATGTGAGTGCAGTACTATTCCACAGAGTCAGTAATTGTGCATCACGTGTACAAGTTCCCATACATGGATGTAATGCCACTGAGAGGAGTGAAGGGGTGGGGAGTGTACATGTTGCTGGTTAGTGGTTGGGAGAGGAGCGGTGTAGAACAACGTAACAAAGGATGTTTTACTTTTATATTAAATTGCAGGGATTCCAGCAATAGGCCTGTAAGTGTTGCACTCGTACACCAGGGACATAGGAAGCATAATTACAATAGTAGTACACACAGCCAGCATTGGGGGAGGATGAAGGTACAGCTGTAGCTTGGGAGGTCACTTAGAGCTGTCAGCTGTCATGTTGCATGGTGTGATGTGGCACCCAAGCTGTGAGTGGCAGCCATTGAACATTTAAATGAGTAAATCTACTCAGTAAAGTACAAGCAGTACTTCTGAGTGTATACTACCATAGTAAGAATGCCATCAAAATAGGTGCTACCGTCTATCGCATCTCCTTGTTTGGACAGCCGCTGCCCTGGTAGCTGAACCTGCTGCCTCCCCCTGGGCTTCTCTGGGTGCTCCATTCCCAGTTCCAGATATTCTGAATGCATTGGAGTTTTAGTCTGGAGCCGTTATTATTATAAGTGGCCCACATCCTGTTGAACTCCTGCACCATCTCTGCCTACACCAGCCCCCTGGGCATCGCATTACATGGATCTACCACCCTCCTAGTGAAGTTCACCTCCTCCTTTCCCCCTGAATTTTCTCTCCTCTGCCTTGCAGCCATGGACTGTAGTTGCCCCCTGCTCCTTCCTTCGGACCATCCTAACTGCTGCTGTCCTATTTACAACCTTCATGTACGTGAAAACCTCTATCATGTCTCCCCGGTACCTTGTCTCTGACAATGTGTAGATATTTAGCTCTTCACGCCTCTCTACGTTGGTCCTGTTTCCCAAGTCCTACACTATTTTGGTTGCCCTCCTCTGGACCCTGTCCAGGAGATTAATGTCTCTCTTTAAGTGTGGTGTCCACAACTGCATACAGTGCTTGAGATGCTATCTCATCAACCACTTATACAGACAGAGTATCACTTCACTCCTTCTGGACACAATCCCACTAGCGATGCATCCCAGTATCCTGTTGTCCTTAGCTGTTGCCCTCCAACAAGTCTCCAAGTTGTTCATCGTGACATCCAACAACAGCCCCAAGTCCCTGTCAGCGACCAAAATTTGTACCATTTCACCCCCCCATGGACACTTGGTATGGGTTTCTGTGTCCCAGGTGCAGTACCTTGCACTTCACTGCATTGAACCTCATCGTTCACTTTCTAGAGCATCTTTCCAGAGCCTCCAGTGCAGCCTGTAGGGCAACCGCCCCTTCTTGCCATCCACCAAAGTCCCCAGTTTTGAGTCATCCGCAAAGAGACTCATCTTACTGCTGATACCTGTCCTTATGTCAGACATGTAGGTGGTGAACAGGAGGGGCTCGAGTGCTGATCCCTGAGGAAACCTATTACTGACCCTCCTTGGAAATGAGACTATCCTGCCAATTATGAAGCTCTGGGTTCGTTTCTGGAGCCAATTGGCTATCAATCTGATGTGTTACTACATCCTGTGCTACATATTGGGTTTGAATGTAACATGGCATGAGAATGAACCTGCTAATTGTGTTTCATAATCTACTGTTATGTTTAGATAGAACGGTAATCAATGGCGGTCCTAAAGCACTGCAAAATTTCGCACTGGCATGCATCACTGTGTTGTTCATGGTGTCACAGTTATATTTCTTGTACAGCACTTTTGAACATATCTCCTACTTTTTATTTACATGCTTTGTATAGAAAATGTTAGATTAAGTACTTAGTAAAGTCAGTCAACTCCTGCTTACTTAATCTGTAAGATGGTTTCAAGTATTAGAAAACCATTGTGCCACATGAAGTAAAAAATTAGCTGTAAGCATTCTAACTGGTCATGGACATTTATCACAAACACTATTGTCAAATCGATCATATAGTGAAGAAGGCTTAAGAGTGTTATTAAGTTGTTTAATTAAAATAGAAATAAGGTACTTTCATTGATTGTGTTGTTGGTCAGTTAATCACGATTTAGGACATTTTGCCATTTGGTTACACTTTCTACCACACTACAGGCATGTAGATCATCAGAATAACATACAAATGACATTTTCTTAATGGCTTACTCCTTAATCAATGCTATGTCAATAAAAAGAATATTTTAATATATGGAAATATGTACAGAGGGCAAATAACAACTTGACATGTGTGTGTCTTTTGTAGCACTCGTTACACTGATGATGATGATGATGTACACATTTCATTATGTTATCATACTGTTGATGTGCAGGTACTCGAATATTCTCTTGCAGGTGTGGAAAAATAATATAGGCACAGATGCTAAAGTATAGTTTTTTCACACACAATGAAGATGTTGTATTAGTGTATGACAATGTACTGTTTATTATGCCAAAAGTTAAATACAAGAATAGTATAGGAAGTGCACTGTTCTTACAACTTTGTTTTATGTTTCAGCAAATGACATAATATGCTACGAAAGTATTATCACTGAACGGACAAGACAATAATCTATATTTGTATCACAGTGCTAAATAGTGTTAGTTGTGGCAACAAAATGTATAACTATTTAAGCAGTAAGGCATGACCAGGGGTTGTGTTAATGGTCTGATAATCACCTTCTAGGGGTTTAATGTGGCACGAGGTGTAGCCAAGTGCTACATGCCCCTAGAGGGTGAGTAATTGACCATTTAACATAACCCCTGGGAGTGCTTTATTGCTATTATAATAAAAACGTTTTTTAAATAGTGTTAAAATTTGTTCAGCATATGATTAGGCTGTACATGTAAAAAATTCATATATTCACTGTATGTGTACATATTTTGTATAATATTGGCACATAAAAAATCCAGGGAAAATACTATAATGGATTTTGAGTTAATAACCATCACTGTTAATTTACTATAGATAAAGTATTAGAAGCTTATTTTCTAGCTCGCTTATTTACGCTAATAAATACTATTTCAGTATACAGTTGTTATATCCATGTTGTACTTAGTGCATAGGTCTGTACCTTTCTGCTGTTTTAAATGTTTAATATATGGGTTAAGATTAAGGGGGGGCTCTCCCATTCAAATATTATGGGAGGGTTTCATGTTTGACCGAGTCGCCCAGTTATTCATCATAGTGACGTAGCATGCCTTTGCGTGCTCACCTGGGTGGCTCAGCCCCTTCTTCTTTCTATATATAAGCACCTGAAGAAAGGTGCTCAGTTTACATAGTAGTGTCGTGAGCAAATAGCGGAGTGGTAGTTTGGCGTGTTTTCTTAATCAGGCTGTATTTCATTTAAAAACTTAATCATTCTGACAGGAATATTCAAACTAATAATGAGAAACCTGAATATAAGGTAATACCTTTTTAAAATTTTGATCTTTAAAGCTAAGAGTGGCTTTGATAAAAGCAATAGTTTTTTAACTATCCGTTTTACATTTCTTCTTTTTTCAGAGTTTAAAAATCTTTGAGAAATCACACATGGAATTATGACATTTAAAATACTTGTTTCTTTGGAAGGTACATTACATTATAAGTTTTAGTATATTTAACTTAATATAATGAAAGAAAGATGTTAAAAATTTGTTCTCCCCATTTTTTCACAGAAAATGAGACATCTCAGAACTAAGTAGAGATTAAGACGCCTACCCCCAACCCATTAGCCACCATTTGATGTTTGCAGGTTAGTTCCACCTGCGCTTGATTTTTTTACTTGATTTTTTGAATGTTTCAATGTTTAAATATTTGTGACAATACTAATTGAACTACTAAGTAATTTTCTGATTATAATATCAAGATAAAGAACTACATTTCTAATGTATAATTTTATTTTATAGAATAGCTCAACAGTCTGAAGAAGGAATAAAATTTCGAAATGTTACTGGAATTTGAATTGATGGAGCTTTTGAGAAAAATTCAATTGACATTGATTTAAAATGGACTTTTGAAATGATCTCTGTTTTTATTTAAAAGAAATATTAAAAGAATGTTCCTGTGATAAGGACAGTTTAAACTGAGATCTGACAGTGATTTATTGTTCATTTTTTGAGTGGTTGAGACAGATTTGTTTCAGATTAATTATGTACATGTATGTTAATCAAAGATTTACATAGGGTTGATAGAATGTTTACAGCCAATCAGAAAGCTCCATTTCTCAGACCCTTTTCATAATACTTAATTAGATATAGATATTGTAAGGTGAAAGACAGAAAGGACATCACTGTTTTGAGGCTGATGTACTGATTAATGTTTTTTAACTCTTTGTAGGGCGCTGGCATGTGAAACGCTGTACTGGCCACTGCCGCTGTTACCGGAGGCTTGAGCGCAAGGTTGACGGTCTCAAAAAAGATAATGTTGCGCTCCTTGAATGACAGCAGAGAATGCTGTCCTTCATTGAAGCGCAACAGCGGACCGTCAACCTTGAGCTTGAGCCTGTGGTGACAGCGGCCGCTGACATCATGGTCAGTACCAGCACTTCACCTCCATCACCACCTGTCCCATCCAGCTTCCCCAGGGCGAAGTGACCACTCTCCACCACAGTCCGGTATCTCCTCCGGAGAGCGCAACAGCTTCCACTTCTGTTGCGCCTCCACATTGAATCCAGTTTACAGCTTGGACTGCCTCAAGCAGCACACACCTCTTGCAAGCAGTGGCTGCAAAAATGTATTAATACAAATTGTTTGATTATTATATTTATTTTATTTATTTGTTTTTTTTTGTATATAGAAGAAAAGTTTTATAAAAACAAATATCTATTTTTTTATGTATTATATTTCTAAGTTATGCCAAAAAGCGATATTTTCTCTTTCTCTTGATTTCACATTTAAAAAGTTGTTTATTTTTCTAATTTCTTTTGTGAAGAATTACTTTTTTTACTTGGAATTTTAAAGAACTATTTTTTTACTTTTATAAAAAAATATTTTCTAAATAAAGTTTTTTGCTTGTGTTACTATTCAATTGTGGGGCTGTTTATTATCAGTATTTGTTACAAGGGTTAGACAACTGTGATTTTATTATTACCTCAAACATTCTAGCAGATTCATGTGGGATTAAAATCTACATACATATGTAGGCTAATATATTTTGAAAAATGTGTCACACTATTTTAAACAAGTTTCATAATTGTGGCCATAAGGGTCTTGCAGGGATTATGTCAGTGGACAGTTAACCAGCCTGTGAGTGTATCTGTTAGGCTGTACACGTTGAGTCATTCTACACCAGTAGCAGGTGATTAACAGACCATTAATACAACTGCTGGGCATGTTTTATTGGCTATATATTATATAAGAAACCATTCGGCTTACCTAGTTTGGTGAAGAAGATTTATATAGAAAGAATTCAAGCTTTAAACAGATAACACATTTGAATTCTTGTAATGTTATGGATGTTGAAGTGTTAGGAGAACATTCTTGTACGTACATTAGTAAGTATGAGTTCTGTCAGTTTTTTTTGTCTAGTACAGAGACAGAGGAGGAAGATGTAAAATATGAATATTTAAAAGTGTGCTAACAAATAGAGTACTACATTCTTTATGTGTTAGAAGACTAGGTACATTGACTGCAAAAGGATAATGAGTAAAACACTGCAACATTATAAATTAGTATTGACATAACAGTGGTAAGTGAAAGTACATACATATATATATAAAAAGCAATATGGTTGAGATGGATGTTGTCTTAGTCTTCATAACAGAAAATACTATTAGATGAGTTACTTTGTTTTTCATTTTGGTGCATTTCGCTATGTATGTGCAGTCCTGGTACAACAAAAAATCATATAATATTAGTACTAATTATTCTTAAAAAGGCAGGATGTTCATGGCAAAAAAATCCATTTAATGCATAAGTTAGGGTTGTTCCACAGTGACAAAAACAAGGAAATTCCGTGTTAGGGTTGAAAACCCTAACTCAGATCACCTCCCATCACCGCACACACACACACACACACACACACACACACACACACATATGCAAGTAGGGGGGAGGACCAAGGCAACACGGCCAATGACAGACAACCAGCAGCAGGTGACAGAAATAAAAAAACAATTGTCTAAATGTACTACGAGACATCCCCACCCACCTGACCAGGTACTGCATGCTCAGTGGAGATCAACAGCAAAACTGAGGCCATGTACACCAAATGTACACATCCCTGAGTGTAGGTGCACACAATGTACCACACTTAGTAGCTGCATGACCTTACCTAGTGATGCCCCACACCCCACCACACCTGGTACTGCACCGTTACTGGACATCAATGATGCAGGTGTCTGATTGCAGTTGTACAAAGGTTTTTACACTAATGAGTAAACATTAATTAAGATAACAACATAAATTTACCACAAGACCCAGCCATCATCAAGGTAAAAGAACTGTTGCATTTACTATGTGATTTACATAGTAGTAAATTTACTGCATCTGTATACTCAAGATAGAGAGGCTGATGTCAAGGCATGGAAAGCTATTGCCTGTACAAGGATGTGCAACTCCTAATATCAGTAGCAGCTATACAGTTTAGTGATGTAGGTGTACTGTTGCTGTACATATATATATATATATATATATATATATATATATACCTTCAGTGTGTCTGTATACTAAAAATTCAGTAATTATTCTTTCTAAGAAACAGTGTAATTAACTGGCTGACACCAAGCAACTTCTAAATATCCTAACATTACTGAACCAACAATGATGTAGGTGTATCACAGATGGCTATAGGCTCAATTTTCCTGCAGATCCTTACTGAGGATGTACTTCCTGGTAAAGACAATGTCACTGCCTCTCTGATGCCTCACTTATTGAAATAGTGGTAAGTTTAGTATTGTTGCAATGAGTGATCTATACCACTTATGCACACAGCCTCACTTTTTTAGTAGTGGTTCTATACTGAGGCTGTAGTACCTAGTCTTTTAAGTTTTAAGGCCACGCTTCAGAACAATCTTAACTCCCCAGTTAAATTTTGAAAGGTGATGCACTCTCTTTTTGATCCATCCACCCAGTCCACTCCACTGGCCCTCATCATTAATGTTTCACTTGTCTTCAACCCTCCATCTGTTTCTGCTTACTTTGTGTTTTTCACTAATTGTGTTCTACCCTCTCCCCTCTCCTCCTGGCTCCTCTAATCTCCTCTCCTCCACCCCCACCCTTCTCTCCACCCAACCTCTCCTAGAGGTTTTGTTTCCCCCTGTTACTGCCCCAGGAAACCATACTTTCCTTTTCCTCACTCAACCTGTTCATCAACCTGTCCAAATCTCACCCCGATGGCCTGGACCCTAAACTTCTCTATCTCTCAGCTCCAGACAGCACCACTTCCCTCTTCACCTCCTCAACCTCTCCTTCACCCTTTTCACTGTCCCTCAGTTGTGGAAGATTGTCAAAGTTCTCTTCCTCCACAAAGAGGGATCCCTTCACCCCTGACAACATCTGGCCTATCTCTTTCCTTCCCTTTCTTGAAGATCTGCAAAAGAAAGTTGTCTACTCCAGGCTTGCTGACTTCCCCTACTCTTCCAGCTTCCTGTTCCCCTTCCAGTCTCATTTTCAGAAGCACCATTCCACTCCTCCCTTCTATGTGTCAGTGACTCCATCCTCACTGGGATGAATCAGGGGCACATAACTGTGACCATCGGCATCAATCTGGCCAAAGCCTTTGATTCGGTGACCCAGCTTACTTCTCCTGGACAAGTGGTGCTCTGCTGACCCCCACTGCTGGCTGGTTCCAATTCTACCTCTTGGGCCATCAGCAGCTGGTACAGGAAGGAGGTGTCCTGTCCCCTCTGCCACTAATCTGGGCTGGGGTCCCACAGGGCTCCAACCTGGGTCCAATGTTCATCTCCATTTTCATCAATGATCTCCCCTCTGCATGTGCCAACTCACATAGTCACATGTAAGCAGATAATATAATTCTGTACACTCTAGGCCTCTCAACCGAGGCAGCGGAAGTCATGCTCCAGCAAGATTTCCAGAATGTCCTGTGCTAGTTCCATTCCAACTGACTCAGGGTCAACACTAAAAAAACAGTGTCCATCACCTTTGGCACCAGTCAAAAGCAGGCCAGGCTCATCCCCCTCTCTTCCTTCTCCACCCTAATTGGCCCCCCTTCTAAAGAGGCCCTTCTTCAAGTATCTTGGTGTGTGGCTTGATAGTCATTTTGACTTCTCTGTTCACATGAATGCCATCCTCTTCAAGCCCCCCACAAGCTTGGACCCTTGTACCATAATAAAGAATACTTGTCCCTGCAGGTTCACCAGGAGTTAATTACTTTTGACTAAACAGATGTGGTCTATGATACTGTTCCCTCATCTTCTGTTGCCAGACTGAATACCCTTTGAAAAGCATTCTGCCACTTTGCTAGCAACTCCTCCTCATAATCATCATTGCTCCCTATACTCCTTCTTATCAATCCCCCCTTTACAATCATGCCACCAGTCCTGCTGCACTTCTATCATCTCCAGATACTGATTTTGGTCTCTATCATCTTACCTATCCACATTCCTCTCATCCATTCTCTCTGCCTCATATTCACTCCTCTCTATTGATCTTCACACCTTCTCCTTCCCCCACCCTCACCCCTCTGCTGGTCAATCAGCCTTCTTCTATTGCTTTCCCTCACTCTGCAACCAGCTCCCTCCTCTCTCCATCACTCAGCTCCCCCATATCTCTTGGGCAGCAGTTAAAGTTCCTCCCCATCCTCCTCCTGTCAGCCCCCCTACCTGACCTGCCCCTGGTGACATTTTCACCCCTGCCATGCTCCACCCCTGGGTCAGTTCATGTCACTACAGCTGCTGAACTTATTTGTATCAGCCTGCTTTTGCCATTTTAATTTGGGTATTAGTGCAGCTCACAGAACCAGCTTCTGTTCACTGTTTACTGTGTGCACTTGCATTTTGTAGGATTACTGTTTACACACATTATCTTTGGAATGCTTCTTTATTGCTGTTTTTGATTTATTGTATCCCCTTTCCCTTTTTTCCAGGGTTGCACCTGAAAAGAATCCCTGGCTCAGTGTATCTTTTCTGGTTACTAATTTTCAAATAAATAATGGTAGTAGGGAGGAGGCAGGAAACTCTAGGCCAATCAGCCTCACCTCAGTAGTGGGTAAGATCATGGAGGCACTGCTGAAAGAAAGAAAGAATAGTGGGATACTTGGAATCCAACAGTGCCCATGATCTTAGGCAGCATGGATTCACAGTAGGAAGGTCATGTTAAACAAATCTGATAGATTTTTTTTGACTGCGTTACAAAGGAGGTGAATCAGGGGGAGCAGTGGACGTTGCTTACCTCGATTTCACCCAAGGCCTTTGACATCATCCTACATAAAAGGCTGGTTAACAAGATAGGTAGTGTGGGCATGGGCCACAAGGTGGCAAACTGGTTTAGAAACGGATTAATGGAGAGGAGGCAGAGAGTGGTGATAAATGGGATACAATCTGGAGAGGGGGTGTGATCAGTGGGGCAACTGTTAAATGTCTTCATAAATGACATAGTGGAAGGCCTGGAGGGAAATTTCTGACTGTCTGCAGATGACACCAAGATTTGCAATGGAGTGGGTACTCCTGATGGGGTTGAGAAAATGACAAGGGACCTAGGGAAGCTGGAAAAATGATTTGAGGTGTGGTAACTAAGGTTCAATTCTAAGAAGTGCAAAATAATGCATCTGGGATGCAGAAACCCTGGAGAGAGGTACAGGATGGGGGATAAATGCTGATGGTCACCAAGGAATAATGTGTTAGAAGGGTTATCATTTCTGACAACCTAAAGGTGTCTAAGCAGAGTTCAAAGGCCGCAGGGAGGCCCAGAGGCATGCTGGGGTGCATAGGCAGAGGTATCACTAGCATAAGGAGGGAGGTGGTGATTCCATTGTATAAAACAATAGTGAAGCCTCACCTGAATACTGTGAGCAATTCTGGAGGCTGCATCTTCACAAGGACATAGACAAAGTAGAGGAGGTCCAGAGAAGGTCAACAAAGATGATATAGGACTTGCATCAGAAAACATATGAGGAGAGATTAAAAGACCTCAGTATGTACTCACTGGAGGAAAGTAGGGAGTGGGAGGGCATGATAGAAACCTTCAAGTACTTTAAAGGCATAAACAAAGAACAAGGGGACGACATCTTGCAATATAGAAGTACAAGAATGAGGGGGCATGTATGAGACTGGAGGGGTGGCAGGATAAGGGGAAATGTGATTAAGTTTTTTTTCTTGGAGAGGGTAGTAGATGCATGGAATAGTCTGCCACAGGAGGTGGTGGGAGCAAGTACAGTGGAGGGATTTACACATGCCTGGAACAAACATGAGGGAACCTTAGGGGTGTGAAGGAGAGGAGAAAAGCTTTTGACCAAGTAGGGTCAGAGGCCGCAAACAAGGGTGCACCATGGGAGCAGACTGGATAGGCCTAGCGGTCCTCGTCTGCCAACAATTTCTATGTTTCTGTGTTTCTATAAATAAAATATATGGGAGGATGTAGAGCATTTCTATTAGGGTTGAATAATCACTTCTGTGTCAAAATCTGATATTTTCACCTTATTTAATCTGTCCCTGTTCAACACATTTGCCTACAATTTGGCAGGAGTGAAGAGTGGGCCAGGGTCTGTGGATCCTGGATATTTTGTGTCAATCAGTGAAGGGGGGACAAAGTTACACAAGTGCAAAAGCACTAAAATTCACACAAAGTAAGGTTTTTTTGTTTGTTTTGTTTTTGCTGTTTATTTTGCACACATGTAACTAAAAACTGTTATTTTGAAACACAAAATTTACAGGATTAATAGAGTCTAGCTCACAGCACATGCTTTCACAAGTTTGAAAATTTTTAACTTATATAATTTTTAAAACATAAGTTAAAAACTGTAGGCCGGCCCAGTGGCACTGAGGGTTGAGGCACTAGATACCACACCTCGCACCACTCAGTGACCCGGGTTTGGGAACGAGCCCGGGTTGTCAATGGTCGGCAGGGATGGGGAAGTATTGAGCAACCCATGGACTGCTCTCCTTCCCTGGGGAGGGGGGATTTCACCAGCCAACACACTGGTGGCCTCTAGCAGTGGCTGGAGGCACCACAGTGCACGGCCACAGAATGCAGGCGACTAAAGGTGCGGTGGACATCTGTTGGGTGTGCACTGGAGTGTGCACATTCCGAGTGGGACGTCATTGCATGTCCGAGCTTCGGGGAGGAAACTAAGTAAAAATCCTCCTATCAGGAGGTAAGGCGACAGCGACCATCAGTAGCCCAAGTCCACATGTCCAATGTCAGCCATTCCTTCATACCTCCCCCTGGGTATCCTAGGGCCTCTCTAAGGGGGTCTGGAGAGTCTGGGGTCCTGAAACCAATGTAGATAGTGGAGGATGGTTCAAGCAGGCAGTGGAGCTGCAGAGCTGAGCATGGAAAACCCAAGATAGGGTGTAAAAACAGAGTCCACAAAAAAAAAGTTACAAAACTGCTTTCATCAGCTGGCCAATGAAAGCAGTTTAAGGGAAACTGAAAGTGATTTTTTTTCACACTGCTTTCTTCAGCTGGCTGACAAAATCCGTGTGAAGGAAAACACTTTCACTCACACTGCTAATGCCACCTCCTCCCTGAATGTCTTCCTGTTGCCATTATAATTACTAGATGAAGAGTTCCCAATCCAACTGTTGGTATCCCCCATCCAGATACACATTTAATTTTATGTTACCAGAAGGCAGGTGCCCAGTCCCATAGCCAGTATCCCTTTCTGTCCCAACCTATGTTTTTAAAAACTAAAAAGAGCCAACTGCTGCACAATCCTACCAGTTGTTACACATTTCTAAAAACTAACACTTGGGTGCCTACTCCTGGTGTTGGTTGAGATAAACCCCACTTCAAATAAAATGTAGACTGGATACCGCTGTAGAAGGCCCTCTCCTAACCTCAGCCTGTCACCCACCCCCCACACATAGCAGGCAACACTGATGTGTCCACTCTCAGTTCTGCTGAAGACTCTATTAACATTGGGATGCCCAATCCCCAGTGTCAGTTCAGCTGAAAATGAGAAAACAGTCCTGTGAAGATCTTTTGTTTTAACCTGAACAGAAAAACACAGTCCCTCATGATTTCTAACCTCTCTGACCCCAGAAGGCCCTGCACTTCCACAGCCAGTAGGACTATTGACTTTGTGCATCCCTATATGTAGCCACATGAAAATGCAGAGCCTAGAAGACCATGTTCTTCCACTGCCCCACTGATTCTTTGACTCCATAGCACATAAAAGTGCAAGGCCCAGAGGGCCATGTGCTTCTACAGCCAGGAAGATTCTTCCCTTTGAGCAGGATCAAGAGTGCCCTGTACTGATTCTTTGACTCCATAGCACATAAAAGTGCAGGGCCCAGAGGGCCATGTGCTTCTACAGCCAGCAAGATTCTTCCCTTTGAGCAGGATCAAGAGTGCCCTGTACATCTGCATCTGTTCATTCAGGTACCAAAGGGTCCTGCATGACTGCAGATATGATTTTACTATCACAAAAAGAAGGTAAATTAATTGCAGAAAAAACTATGTTAATGCCGACATTAGGGTTGAAAACCCCAAAGTGCACAATGCAGGGAAATGAAAAAAATATTAGTGTTTTTGGTCTCTGGAGTGTTGATGAAACAGTGGTGTGGTCTTCCTTTGGGTTGTAAAACTTAATGTCCACCCCCTTCCCCCTCAACCTGTAGCCTCGTGTCCAAAGCACTAGGTAGAGTTCCAACCAATGTCTCATTGTAATAAACTCTTCAGAGGTAGAGAAGTATGGCTCACCACATGCTGCCAGCAGAATCAGTCATAGCTTCCTTCACACAGGGTCCTGCATGAAGAAAAGAGATCACATCAGACCTTTGTTGTTCAGGGGAGGGGTGAGCATTAGAGATAACAACCCCAAGGAAGACCCCCACCCATTTATTCACCAAGACTCTGGAGACTCCACACCCTAATATTTTTTCATTTTCCTAGTTTGTACACTTTTCATTCTTCAGCCTTAATGCTTGCATTAACACAGTTTTTTGAAATGAATAAGAAGTGCAAAGATCCTAAAAGTCGCCCTTTTTAAGAGTTTATTTTTTTGCTCATCTGTAACTTTAAAAACAGATTTTTTTGGAAGCTGAAACTTACAGGTTTTATAGAGTCTGTCCAAAAGTACATACTTTCACGGTATGGGTTGAGTTTTCATTGTTATGCGGATGATTCTCAACTCTACCTATCTTTTATGCCTGATCAGGAGTCGGATTCCATCACTATTTTTAACAACTGCCTTCTGGAGATTCAGGATTGGATGAGTGCTAGTTGGCTCAGGTTGAATCCAGAGAAAACTGAGGTGTTGGTTGTGGACCCTGGAGGGAGGATAACAGGGGCTTGGACGGGGAAACCCTCGGGTTTATATCTTGGGGTGGCCCAGCTTCTGGCCTTTGGCCAAGTACGTAACCTGGGAGTAATTTTTGACGAAAGCCTGACTATGAAGATGTAAGTGTCGGCCGTAGTCAAATCTGCCTTTTATCATCTGAGGAATATTGCCCGGGTGAAACACTTGGTTCCACGGGAAGATCTTCCAATTTTGGTCCACGCCTTTGTTTACCAGCCGTTTTGATTACTGCAATGCGCTCTATCTAGGGCTGCGGGGTGGATATCCGCCGCTTGCAGCTGGTGCAGAACGCGACGGCCAGATTGTTGATGGGAATTTCACGATCTAGCCATATAACACCTGTGCTGCGTGATTTGCACTGGCTGCCAGTACAGTGGTGGATCACCTTCAGGTCGCATTATTGACCTTTAAGGCCCTACATGATTTGGGCCCTACTACCTGAAAGAGCTCTTGGTGCCTTACTGTCCTGCCCGCTCTCTTCGCTCCTCTGATGAGGGGTTCTAGAGATTCCCAGGGTACATTTAAAGATGTCAGGAGGTAGATCTTTTGCCTATATGGCACCAACCCTGTGGAATTCTCTACCTCGTCAGATACGAGAATGCCAAACTGTTGAAAGTTTTAAAAAGCAATTAAAAACTTTCTTATTCTCCTTAGCTTTTGCTGGAACATAATGAATAATTGTATTGTATGATTGTTTGATTTATTGTTTGAAATTTGATTTTATTTGTTTTTATTGTAAAAGCGCCCTGAGCTTGGGAAGGGTGCTTAATATAAATAAAATTTTACTTACTTACTTACTTACAACTGGCAAGTTTTTAACTTGTATAATTTTTGAAATATAAGTATAAAACCGTCCCATTTTCTAATCATGCTCAGTTTCATAAATGAATGTTCTAATGATGGGGGTATTTCTACATAAGTGATTTGATCAAAAGTAATTTTCTTCATACTGCTTTTATCATCCATGACTTACAAAATCAGTGTGAAAAAAAAATTTCAATCGCACATAGGGCCCCTCCCTCCCGATCTACATTTTAATATAACTGGAATATAGGTACCTAATACTGCTACTAATATCCCCCTCCCTCCCAGGTATAACTGGATAGTGAGTGCCCATTTCTATTGTCACTATCCTCCCAACTAGATTTTGTCAGAAATGGCTGGCAGACACCCAATCCCTCTGCCGTTATATTATGATCTGTTTTATACCGATGCTGGGGTGCTCACCACCGGTGCCAGCTATGATTCTTCCCTCTGAATCAGAAGCAGGCTGGGGTGCCCATCCCTGGTGCCACTGAAAAGGATACCTCCCTCCCCTCCATTCTGGTCTGCCACCCCATAGCTGGTGACACCAGGGTGATCACCCACGGTGCCACTGAACTGCCTACCTACACTGGGGTGCCCAATCCCTAGTGTCAGTCCACCTGAAAAAAAAACCATCAAAGATCTTTTCTTTTTTCATTTGTAGCCTGAAAAGAATAAAATATTCCCTCTGCAATCTGACACCCTGACCTCCCACCACCACCCACCCACCCTTGCCACCCCACACCCCCACTCAGCAATCACAACCCTACACCCCACATACCCCTTACTCACCTAGAAAAGGTCCATCACAGTAAAGCCACTCTCTGTGAAGAAACACATGTTTCTCCTTCAACACTGACTGTGAACTGAAAGAGACAAGGCAAGTGCAGTCAATGTATTTTCAACGTGTTTTGAACCTTTACTCATAACTTGGTCATTTTTTTAAATATTTTTTCACCAAATGTTTAACATAGGCTTTTTTGGACATTAAATCATGAACAAGGTAGATGAAATGTTCCAAATATGGCTCAAACTATGATTTCATAGTTACTCCATGAAATATGTTTTGGGCTGAATTTGAAAAATTAACCTACCTGGTTCAGGAAGAGGGGACATAAAAAGAATATGTTAAAAATTGGGGGCCAAAATCTTTAAAAAACAACAAAGAATTCAAAGGTTTAACGGTACACTGAAATTTTTCAACATTCACTCATAACTGGTCATTTTCAATATTTTGACCCCTGATTTTCAGCATAGCCATTTCTGCACACTGTCATGAATCAGATGGGTGTCATTTTTTAAATTCTGCCCAAAATGTGATTTTGCACTTGACATTTGGGGCAGTAATTTATAAATGACACCTGTCTTGTTCAGAAGGGGAAAGGTTGTAAAAAGACATTGTTGAAAATTTGGGGCAAAAATGTAAAAATAAAGTTATGAAGAAATGTTGTGTGCAATGCCAGCCATTGTCCCAGTGGATAGTTTGTTGTGTGCCAATGCTGGCAAATTGAGTTCAGAGATGAGATTGGGGAGCCACCTGGGCACACACAAGGTTGGGGCCAGTTCACCTATCCCCATCCAGTGTCAATCTACCCCTAGCCTGGAAAGGAACTGTGCAGTGTTCCACTGCACAGGTGACACCTTATGGTGTGCTGAAGAGTCATCCCTCACAAGGGGCTGATGTGCATGTCAAGGCTTGATGGGATCACCTACTGTGTTGGGAGATGTTGATTTGCATGAAAAATGGGGTTTGAAATATCTGCACCATTCTGTTTCGTCCATTTTGAATAGGTCCTGAAGGGACCTCTGCAACTGAGGAAACTATTCCACTATCACAAAAAATGGAAATTAATTGGAAAAATCTATGTTAATGCAACCAATAGGTTAAAGAATGCAAAGCATGCAAAATAAGGAAATCAGAAACAGGGTCTGTTGCCTCAGGAGTCTTGACAAATTAGTGACGTGGTGTTCCTTGGGGATGTCAACCCTAATGCAACTCCTCCCATGAGCAAACAATGTTATACATGATCGCATGCAGGGCTTGAGAAAGTTACAGTTCTGCTGGCCACATGTGGTGAACCATACTGCTCTACCTCCAAAGAGAATATGCCTATGAGGCACTGGCTTGGAGCTGTACTGTACCTTATGCTTTGGACTGGAGGCTATGGGTTAGGAGGAACACCAGACCACCAATTCACCAAGATTCTTGAGACTACTATGTATACTTTGTGTTCTTCAACCCTTATGTTTGGAATAACATATATTTTTTTGTAATGAATATTGCAATGAATAATGAGGAGAGCAAACAAAATGTTGGGGTGCACAGGGAGGGGCATAATAAGCAGGAGGAAAGAGGTGGTGATGCCACTGTACATATCAATGGTGAGATCACAGCTGGAGTACTGTGTCCATTGCTGGAGACCACATCTCTGGAAGGATATTGACAAAACAGAGGCAGTCCAGAGAAGAGCAATGAAGATGGTACACAGACTGCATCAGAAGCCCTATGAGGAAAGACTTAAGGACCTTAATATCTATTCACTGGAGGAAAGACGGGAGAGGGGAGATATGATAGACTTTCAGGTACCTTACAGGAATAAATAGGGTACAGGTGGAAAGCATATTTCAGAGAAAACTCTGCACATGAACAAGGGGGCATGATATGAGGTTGAAGGGTGGAAGCCTAAGGGGTAATGTTAGGAAGTGCTTTTTCACTTAAAGGTGGTAGAGCCGTGGAACAGCCTTCCAGCAGAAGTGGTGTGGGTGAAAACAATATAGGGGTTCAAGAGTGCATGGGATAGACATAAGGGTACCCTGGAGATGTGCAGAACAGGAAAGCTGCAGATCAAATAGGATCTGGGGCTGCAGCAGTGAGTAGGGAAATGAGCAGACTAGGTGGGCCATATGGTCCTTATCTGCCAACAGATTCTGTGTCTACATATTATCTGAGTGAGGTAGTATCGTATAGTTAAGGTTCAGTTGGCTGTTTAATTTTAAACCCCAGTTTTCCACCTTAATAACTTTGGTGTCATTTGACAAAATAGCACAACATTTGGCATGCACAGTCTGGCTGTCAGAGTCTCAAGATGCAAAAAGTTTTGTGGCAGCATCTTGCATGGTTTTTGAGATACAGAGCACCAAATAATGAACGTAACCCCTATACTTAACATTGGGTGTTTTTTTGTTCTCACCTACAGCCTAGATGGTGTGGAATGTTTTCATTTAATTTTCAGGTTCGTAGGAGCCTGTGCCAAGAGTGTGCCTTTCGAAAAATTGGTGAGAAAATATTATAAAGATTTTTGAGTTAAAATTGAAGTTCAACAGGTAAAAAAAAAACTTTTGCAAGTTCTTATTTTTATGATTTATAGCTTTTGCTCAAGAAAAATACCAAGTGTAATGGCCACCATTTTTTTTTGTCCTTTTAAACTTACATTGAAAATAGATTAAACTTATCTCTCTTTAAAAAAAACAAACACCTGAACCTAGTTAAATGGGACCTGTTTAGCTAGATCCTGATGTTTGTTTTTAACAAAAGTTGCCAGAAACACCATTCCTGGGCACCCCAAAATCCAGAGTGTCCAGCTTTGTGAGAGGAGCTGTTCACATGCATTCTCTGTATGAGAACAGTAGGACTATCTTCAATTCTGCAGCTGCAGCTGGAGTATTACTGCAGTAAAAGCAGTGAGCTGCCAATCCCCTGCTCTGTCTGTCTGCCTCTGTCTTTGTCTCTTTGTCTGTCTGTCCGTCTATCTATTTTGGCATTAAGTGGAGTGGGGTGCTCACCCCCAGTACTGCTTATGAACAAATGAACATATGAAATGCCAGCAGAAATAGGCCAAAATGGTCTATTAAGTCTGCTCGATTGTGGAGCTAGCCCCTCACCTTGCAGCTGCTCCACCCCTCCCACCCCCACTCAGAGTCCTTCCCCCCTCACTCTGTCCCACCCCATCTTGAAGCAGTCCATCATACTACATGAAACCACCTCCTCTGGTAGAGTATTCGTCTTGTCTACCCTCTCCATGAAGTAATGTCTCCTGATTTCTCTCTTGAATTTCCCCCCTCCAACCTCAATTGATGCCATCTAGTATCACTTCCTCTTCTGATCCTGAATATCTCTCCTGTATAAGCCTAGTTCATTCTCTTCAGGTATTTAAAGGTCTTGATCATATCCCCTCATCTCTCCTTTCCTCCAGGGAATACATGTTAAGCACGTTCAGCCTCCCTTCGTAGGATTTGCCCTCCAGTCCCTGGATCACCTTGGTCACCCTTTGCTGCACCCCCTTCAACAGTCTGATGTCCTTTTTCAGGAATGAGCACCAGAAATGTATACAGTATTCCAGGTGTGGCCTGACCAGTGATCTGTACAAGGGAAGGATCACCTCACTCCTTCTAGAGGAGCTCCCCCTTGCTATGCACACCAGCATCCTGTTGGCTTTTGCTGCAGTCTTCCTGCACTGTGCTGAGTTGTTCATACTCCCCATTATAACCACCCCCAGGTCCTTTTCCTCCTCTGTGCTCCCCAACTGTACCCCTCTCTGCTGATAGCTCCTCCTCTGGTTCTTGGCTCCAAAATTCACTACCTTACACTTCTTGGCATTGAATCCCAACTGCCATGTTTCTGACCACTCCTATAGCTTAGTCAGGTCTTCCTGCAGTCCCTTCCACCCCTCAATGTCATCCACCACAGTTCCCATCCTGGTATCATCTGTGAACAGACTGATCTTACTCTGGGTCCCATGTGAGATATCTTCTATGAATATCCAGAATAGCACTGGTCCCAGCACTGAAACCTGTGGAACCCCACTTGTTACTGCTCTTGGCAATGAGAGTTTCCCCTCCACCACCACCCTCTGTTGTCTGCCCTTCAGCCTGTTAGTGATCCACCTGACCATCTTAGTGCCCACTCCTACATATTCCAGCTTTCCCCCTAGCCTCCCATGAGGCTCAGAGTCAAAGGCCTTGCTTAAGTCCAAGTAAAGGACATCCACTGGATGGCTCTTGTCCAGCATCCTGGTCACCCAGCCTTAGTAGTTAATCAGGTTTGTCTGGCAGGACCTTCCTGAGATGAACCCATGCTGTTGCCTGTCCTGGAGGCCATTGTCCTCCAATAAAATCACCAGCCTCTCCTTAAGGATGGTCCCCATGAGTTTTCTCATAACTGACGTGAAGCTCACCAGTCTCCAGTTACCTGGATCATCCTTTGGGCCACCCTTGTGAATGGGCACTACAAGGGCTAACCTTCAATCCTGTGGTATGTATCCTGTGTTCAGAGAGGTATTGAACAGGTCAGCCAGAGGTCCCACCAGGCACCCTGCCAGTTCCTTGAGTACCGTAGAGTGAATGCCATCAGGCTCAGTGCCTTGTCCACCCACAGTGCCCTCAGTCCTTCCAGTACTCTGCCCTTTGTAATATCTCCATCCATCACCTCCTCCCCTCCTCTGCCCACCTTACCACTCCCGTCAGGTATCTGCCCCCCCACCATGATACAGAGCAGAAGTACCCATTTAATGCCTCTGCCTAATCCTTCCCCTCTCTACCCACCCTCCATCCTTCTTAATCCTCACTATCTGGTCCCTGTTCCTTCTTCTCTCCCCAATGTATCTGAAGAAGTCCTTCTCTCTGTCCTTGATGCCCTGTGCCAATCTCAGCTCTCTAGATGCCTTGGCAGCTCTGACCAGCCTTGTAACCTCCCTGGACTTCTTCGTGAATCGAGGATATCAGACTGTTGAAGAGGGTGCAGCAAAGGGTGACCAAGCTGATCCAGGGACTGGAGAGGAAATCCTATGAAGGGAGGCTGAACATGCTTAACATGTATTCCTTGGAGGAGAGGAGAGATGGAATATGATCGAGACCTTTAAGTACTCCTCTCTGTCTTCCCCCCTCCCTGATCTCTTGAAACATAGAAACATAGAAACATAGAATTTGACGGCAGATAAGGACCGCTTGGCCCACCTAGTCTGCCCATTTTCCTACCTAACAGATAAGCTGCAGATCCTAGTTAACCAACAGCTTACTTCCTCTTACCCGCCCCTAGGACTGCCTTATGCCTGTCCCATGCATTCTTGAAGTCTCCCACTGTTCTTGACTCCACGACCTCCTCAGGAAGGCTGTTCCATGCATCCACAACCCTCTCAGTGAAAAAATACTTCCTCCACATTACCCTCTGAGCCTCCCCTCTATCTTCAAATTGTGCCCCTTGTTCTGCACATCTCTTTTTCGGAAGATGCTACCCTCTTGGACTTTGTTAATTCCTTGAGGTACTTGAAAGTTTCTATCATGTCCCCTCTCTCCCTTCTTTCCTCAAGAGTATACATATTAAGCTCCTTTAGTCTTCCTTCATATGTCTTCTGGTGCAGACCCTGCACCATTTTGGTTGCCCTCCTCTGGACAGCCTCCACTCTGTCTATGTCTTTGCGGAGATGGGGTCTCCAGAACTGCACACAGTACTCCAGATGGGGTCTCACCAACTGTCTGTACAGAGGGATAACAACTTCCTGTTTTCTACTATTGATGCCTCTTTCTATGGCATCAATAGTAGAAAACTATCTATTTTAATCTCTGAAAAGCACTGCTCTTGGCTCTTACCCCGTCCATGACCTCCTTAGTCAGTTAACTGGGCTTCTTTGCCCTTCCATTCTTACTCTGTGCCCTAGAACATGTCCTAGTGGCCTCTGCCAACCCTGCCTTAATAATGCCCCATTTTTGGTTGGTGTCCATGTTTGGTTGGATTCCTTCTAGGTGACCTATGAGAATTTCCCTCATCTTGTCGAAGTCTGCCCCCCTAAAATCAATCACCCTGGTACCCGAACCTCCAGATTGCTTCCCTATTGTGAGTGTGAACCATACCAACTGGTGGTCACCCTCAGCCAGTGGGTACTCAACCTCCAGGTCCCTTACGGCTTCCCCATTCAATAGCACAAGGTCCAAAATCCTTCGTAACCTAACTGGTTCATATACCAACTGCACCAGAAAGCTTTCCTGAAATGCCCCCCATTATAATCTGCTCCCTAGAATGCATGGCGGTTGGTGTGCTCCAGTCCACCCCAGGTAGGTTGAAGTACCTCACCACCACTGTGATCCCCTTCCAGCAAACCTTCCTGATCTGTTCTGCTAACTCCCTGTCCAGCTCATCCCCTTGAGTTAGTGCCATATACACTACCCCATCCTCAGTACCCTGCCCCTTGAATCCTGAACCTGTGTCTACAGGGCTTCTGTCCCACCTTTCTCCCCCTCCTCCCTTATGCACCTTATTCCCTACCTTACATAGATTGCTACCCCCCTTTCTTGGTTGCCCTGTCCTTTCTGAACAGCTTGTATCTTGGTACTCGGAGGCCCAAGTTTCTGTTATGGCCGCAATGTCCATGTGCCCCACTACCAAGGTTCCTTGCATTCAGTGATACTTCCCTTCACTCTACTTCTTTCCCTTCCCCTCCCAGAATTCCCCCTCCATTTGCCTCTACCCTGCTGCCCTCCCCTTTAGCTTTGGGGGGTAGGCTTGTCTGGCTCCCCTTCCTGGGAACTCTGCTTCTTTCTCTCCCCCCTTCCCTCCAGGTCGCCCCTCCATTCCAATGTTAAAGTGTTTTTTTTAATAAATAAGCAGACCAAAGTGTCCACCCATGGAATCATCTCTGTGGAACCTCCTCTCCCCATCAGGTCACCCGCTCCCATTTACCATACAGTAGCCAGACACTGAGGTGCTCGATCCTCAGTGTCAGAATGTCACCTAAAATGAAGAAACTGTCTCTTGTTTTTTTCCTGCAAAAAAGGAAATGGTCCTTCACTGATCTGACCCCTGTAATCTCCCATTCAGCACCCACCACCCACCACCCTATGCTCCTAATACTCCCCACACACCCTCATCTCACCTGAACATGTCCCATGGTGAGGATCAACTCTAACAGCGAGGACATATCTTGTTGCTGGAAACACTGACTGTAGTATGAGTAACTAAGGTATGTGTGGTTCAATGTATTTCAATGGGGTTTTCAAATTAATGCATAACTATCATTTTTATATATTTTAACCCCATATTTTCATCACAGCCTTTTGGGACCCCTCCCCATGACCAATGGCAGTGGAATTCTGGAAATCAGGAATGAAAATAAATTTTGTGGTTGCGTGGCAAAATCACCATTCTGGCAGGATTTGTAAAGTTTCACCACCCTTGTTCATGAGGTGGGGTCATAAGAAGACCATGTTGAAAATTTAGGGTCAAAATATGTAAAAATGTCAAAGTTATGCGTGTATGTTGAAAATGTTCTACACTCGATCGTAACTTTGTTAATTTTAAATATTTTGGCACTAAGTTTTCAACACAGCCATTTTTTCACACCACCTAATGAAAGTGACAACTGTCATTTTTCAAATCCAGGCCAAAATATGTTTTCACACCTGTGGCACAGAATTACATTTCAGTGGCACGGAATGATGTTCCAGCAAGGATTTGAAAACTTTCACCTACCTGGTTCAAGAGGTGTGGTAATAAGAAGGCTATGCAAAAACATTTATGTACAAGTATAGTGAAATGCCTAGGTTATGAGTGAACATTGTAGTAAACATGGAAACATAGAAACATAGACTTTGACACCAGATAAGGACCCCTTGGCCCACCCAGTCTGTCCATTTCCCTACCTATTGGATAAGCTGCAGATCCTAGCTAACCAACAGCCTACTTCATCCTACCCCCCGTTGATTCCCTTGAGGTACTTGAAAGTTTCTATCATGTCTCCCCTCTCTCTCCTTTCCTTGAGGGTATACTAACATACTAAAATGCCAGCAGAATAGGCCTAACAGTCTCTTGAGTCTACTCGATTTTCAGCACCCGCACTGAGGGCCAATTTTGGTGTCCCCTCCTCCCCCTTAGGTTATACTGTCCCCAGTCCCAGATGTTCCACCTGTATTGGGACTGGTCAGATTTACCCTTCCCCTGTATACATATTAAGCTTTTTAGTCTCTCTTTGTATGGCTTCTGGTGCAGACTCTGAACCATTTTAGTTGCCTTCATCTGGACTGCCTCCCTCCTTTCTATATCCCAGTGGAGATGGGATCTCCAGAACTGCATGCAGTACCCCAGATGGGGTCTCACCAACTGTCTGTACAGAGGGATAACTACTTTTTTTTCTACTGGTGATGCCTCTCCCTATGCATCCCAGTATCCCCCAGCTCTCCTTACTTACTGCCTTCTCACATTGCTTGTCTATCTTTAGGTTGTCTGATATGACTACTCCCAGGTCCCTTTCCATTTTTGTTGTCATTAATACCTCCCCCCCAACCCGCATTGTGTACTCTTTCCTAGGGTTTTTGTTTCCCAGGTGCATTACTTTGCACTTTTTTTATTTGCATAGAATCTAAGCTGCCATACTTTTTACCATTCTTCCAACCTTGCCAAGTCCCTTCTCATCCTTTCCACCCCCCTATTGTGTATCAACCCTGCTGCAGATGTTTGTGCCATCTGCAAAGAGGCATACTTTTCCTTCCAGTCCCTCCACAATGTCACCTATAAAGACATTAAAGAGGACCAGTCCCAGAACTGAACACTGTGGTACCCCGCTAGTAACCCCCCTTTCTTTGTAGTGGACTTCGTTTACTATTACCCTCTGTGTCCTGTTGTCTAGCCAGTTTTTTACCTAGGTTGCCTCCCTGGGACCCACTCCCAGGCTAGCTAACTTGTTTATTAATCTTTTTTGTGGGACTGTGTGAAATGCCTTGCTAAATTCTAGGTAGACCATGTCCACAGTCCTTCCCTGATCTATTACTTAGGTCACACAGTCAAAGAAATCTATAAGATTCATCTGACATGATCTTCGTGATGTGAATCCATGCTGCCTTGAGTTCTGTGCCCTGCTGGCCTCTAGGTACTCAACAACTCTTTTTTTTCAGAAATGATTCCATCATTTTCCCTACCACTGAGGTCAAACTAACAGGTCTGTAGTTTCCTGCCTCTGCCTTGCTCCCATTTTTGTGTACAGAAATTACATCTACCCTCATCTAGTCCTTAGGTACCACACCATCCTCCCATGATTTGTTAAAATTGGTAGTCAGTGGTGCCTCTAGTTCTCCCTTTAGTTATTTTAGAATTCTGGGGTGAATCTCATCAGGCCCCATTGCTTTGTCCACCTTCAGTGTTAGGAGTTCTTTCAGAACCCTTTATTCTGTGAATGGACTGATATTGACCCCCCCCATCCAGTGTGCTTCTATTATTTGGTTTAGGTATCTCCCATTCCTTTTCTTTTGTGAATACTTAGCAGACGTATTTGCTAAGTATCTCTGCTTTGTCACTGTCAGCCTTTGCCCCCTTTCCTTTATTAAGCCTCACTTTCCCTCCCCTGGTCTTTCTTCACTCCCTAATATACCTATAAATGGTTTTATCCCCCCTCTTAACTGTGTTTGCTATCTTTTCTTTGGTTTGGGTCTTTGCTGTTCTGACTGCCTTCCCTGCTTGCTTCTGCTTTAACTGGTACAGTTCTCTGTCCTGCTTCTTTTGTGTTTCCTTATACTTCCTGAATGCTATCTTTTTCTCCCTAACCTTCCCAGCCACCTCTTTTGAGAATCATAGTCATTTTTTCCTTCATTTTGTTTTATTTGCTTCACACAAAGGCTTGTTGCCTCTGTGATGACAGCTTTGATTTTTCCCCATTGTTCCTCCCCCCCACCTTCTTGCCCATTTGCTAGTGCTTTTATGAGACACTCCCCCATTTTATAGATTCATAGATATGTGACAGCAGAGAAGGGCCTTCCTGGCCCATCAAGTCTGCCCAGTACATCCTTCTACCTGTCACCACCTAAGATTCCCCTTGTCCTCCCCTTGACAACCCTCTGTGTTTGTCCCAGGCCCTCTTGAATCCCTCCACTGTACTGGCACTCACCACCTCCTCTGGCAGTCTGTTCCAGGGCTCAACCACTCTCTCTGTGAAGTAATACTTTCTAACATTCCCCCTAAACCTTCCTCCCTCCACCTTCAGTCCATGCCCCCTAGTTCTTGTATCTACCTTCCCTGTAAATAAGCTATTCCCCACTTTGTTGATCCCCTTCACATACTTGAATGTTTCAGTCATGTCCACTCTTTCCATTCTTAGCTCCAGAGGATATAAATCCAGTTCCCTCAGCCTCTCCTCATATGCCAACCCTCTTAGCCCATGCACCATTTTAGTGGCCCTTCTCTGCACTCTTTCCATGCCATCTATGTCCTTTCTTAGATGGGGCCTCCAGAACTGTACCCCATACTCCAGATGTGGCCTCACCATGGAGCAGTAAAATGGCTTTAGCATCTCCCTCCTTCTGCTAGTTATCCCTCTCTCTATGCACGCAAGCATCCTGTTAGCCTTGCTCTCTGCGTTGCTGCACTGGGTCCCAGCCTTAAGGTCATTTGTGATTATAATTCCTAGATCCTTCTCCTCCCAGTTTGCTTCCATTTTCTCCCCCCTAGTGTGTATGTGGTATTTGGATTCCTCCTCCCCAAGTGCAACACTTTGCATTTCCTGGCATTGAATTTCAGCTGCCATGTTTCTGACCATTCTTCCAGTAACCTTATATCATTCTTCATTGCCTCCACCTCCATAGCCAAATTCCTGTCCAAAATAACATCAAGATTATGCACCCAAGAGGAGGACTTCAATGAAACAGCTCCCAGAACAATTCCAGTTGCTGAATCAGTGGCCATCCTATCACGCACTCTGTTCGACTCCACCACCAATACCTCTGTCTTATCGGGGTTCAGTAGCAACCAGCTGGAGGCCATCCAGTCATTGATCTCAGCAAGGCAGATGTTTAGCACATCCGCCGCATTGCATGTTCCTGGGGCAAAGAAAAGATATAGCTGGGTATCATCAGCATAGCAATGAAAGCCCAAGCCATACTTCCTAATTATCCCTCCCAGGGGTAGCATGTATACTGCAAACAACATTGGGGCCAGTACCAACCCTTGAGGAACTCTGCAAGATAGGGGGTAAGGAAAAATTCCCCATCACAATCCATTGCCTCCTGTTGGTAAAAAAAGACTCAAACCAGTGAATAACAGTACCAGTGAGTCCACAGAGCTCCCTAAGGTGGTCAAGCAATACACAATGGTCCACAGTGTCAAATGCTGAGGAGAGATCAAGGAGAACAAGAATTGTCTTATCCCTATGATCCCTCACCCTGAGGACATCATTCTGCACCCTAACAAGCACGGTTTCTGTGCTACACCTATCCTAAAATCCCGACTGGAAAGGTTCGTGTAACTTATGAGTCATGAGGTGCTCTTCCAACTGAAGCGCCACCACCTTCTCAACTACCTTTACCAAAAAGGAAGGTTGGATATAGATTGGTAATTTGTCCTGACCTCTGGGTCCAAAGATGGTTTCTTTAATAGAGGTCTCACTATTGCCTCCTTCAAGGCATCAGGGAAGACCCTCTTGGATAAAGAGCACTGGACAATCAAAGCAAACACCGGGCCAACAGCGTCAATGCATCTCATTAAGAAACGTGTCGGCACCGGGTTCAGGTCACAAAAGGTGTGCTTCAAGTTGTTTGCCACCTCAATGACCTCACTTACCTCCACCGGTCTAAACTCCCCCCAACCAGGTGGAGTGCACTCAGAACACTTTAGGTGACCACTCCCAGCTGCGACATTGCTGACTGAAGAAGCCACCTGCCAGATACTGGACACTCTGTCCGAGAAGAACCGAGCAAACTCTTCACACTCAACATTAGAAAAATCCTTCCTGGGCTGTAGACAGGCAGGATGGAGTAGCCTGTCCACAGTCTGAAAAAGTATAGCTGGTTGGTTCTTCCCGGCAGCAATCTCCCTGAACAGGAACACTGCCTTCTTATGGTTGATTGCCCCCTGGTATGAATTATAATGCACACACAGGGCCAGTTTGTCCTCCTCCAGGCCGGATCTCCTCCAGCAGCACTCTAACCTATGACTCTTCCTCTTCATTTCCCTGAGAGCCCCATCATACCATGGGGACCTCAGGTAAGAAGATTTGGGTCATACACAGACAGGTACGAGGGAGTCTATGGTGTCAGATAACACCCTATTAGAGGTATCAACCCCAGCACCAATGCCTCTAATGCATGCATCACCCACACTAGATAGATGAGCTGCCACCAAAAACCCCTCAGGGGTCAATCCCCGTAAAGGGCGACAACTCATTATCTCAGTAGGGAGAAGGCATCAGGCGGGAGCCCCAGACATGAACTGTATCATGCAATGATCAGACCAAGATACTTGATCAATCTTGAGATTGTCAATTTCAAACCATAGTGAGAACACCAAGTCCAACATTTGGCCGTCCTGATGTGTCGCAGCAGCAACAACTTGTGTCAGGCCCAGAGAAGACATAGTCTGAAAGAGGTTGTGACTACACCTGGAAGATTCGTTGTCAGCCCAAACATTGAAATCCCCCAGAAAAATGCATCTGGGGGCTTCCAGTGTTTCACTGATGGCAAATTCAACAACCTCCTGCAGGAAGTTCCCCATCACTCATGAAGGGCGATAAATAAGGAAAATCCTGCAGCCTACACCTGGACCCCCATGAACAGCCACACATTCAAACAAACCTGGAGTTCCCACTGGGTGCACGGTGAAGGCCAAGTTGGATCTAAAACAGATGGCTACACCACCACCCCATGTTCCATTCTGGTGCAGTGCACTACAGTATACCCAGGCGGGACTGTGGCCTCAAAAACTGGGCCTGCATCATCCCCAGCCCAAGTGTCCATGATGCAAGCCAGATTGACTGAGGAGATTAAGTCCATAATAATTGCAGTCTTATTCCTAACTGATCTGGCATTGCATAGCACCAACCTCAGGGGATTGGTGAGTGATGCAGCCCCTCGGGCTACCTGACCACTCGGTCTAGTGGATTCCCTGGAGACAGGCACCAAACATGTCTGGCCTCTCCCATGTACCCGTCGTAGCCCAGGGCACCTTCTAATTTTCCATATTTTGACTCCAAACTTACAACATAGCCATTTTATCACACAGCCGCATAAGCATGACACAAATAATTAAAAAAAAAATCCTGAACAAAATGTGTTTTTACATTTCTGGTGTGCAATGACATTTCAGCCAATATACCATAAATGGTATATGTCATGTTTGTAAGGTGAATCATAAATGAGTATCTTGAAAATTTGGCATCAAAATTTAACAGAAAAAAATACATATCTCTATCTATATTATTGGGGCACAGTCATACCCCTGTAGTTAGGGTTGAGTGATCACTTGTACAGTATGTTAAACTCAAAATTTTGCACTTTAACAACTTTGCAACTGTTTAAGCAATTACATGACATTTTGCATGTGCCATCAGGGACCACAGATCTTTTGATGTGGCAAGTTTTGTTCCAGTCTGTTGTGTTGGTGTCTAGATACGGGTGTGTGTGTGGGGGGGGTTCTTTGTCACTTCACAGTTAACTAAAGGTTTGAGATTTTGGTGTGAAATTTGCAGGGTGCAAAGGGCTTTGCCCACAGATGTGCCCTTCATTGGTTGGTGAAAAAAATTACTTTGCTCTGGAGTTCTGAGGGGATAAAATTTATTTAATTTCCCATAAAATAACTTTGTAATGTGACTTGTACCCAGTCATTTCTTTGTCACTCTGCTGTGAAGAAATGGTTTGTAATTTTTCTGTGAAATTTTCAGGGTGAAAAGGACATGCCACACTGAGGTGACTTTTGCTGGTGTTCTGAAAATATATCAGTTTGGTGTTCCTTTTTCAAATTTTGCATCTTTATACAGGATAATATTGCACGATGAGGTGGTTCTTTGTTGTCGTACACTAAGGGCTGGGAGCACAGGTCCCAGAGGACCCTGCACTCCCACATTTAAATAAGGATATCGCTACAGTCTCTAAAAAAATATTCCTGGATGGGACCCCTGCACTCCCACATGCAAATATGGACACCAGTATGGAGTGATGTTAGCCCAGTTCCCAGAGGGCTCTGTGCTCCCAGAGAGTAATAAGGCTATGATTATGGAGTGATGGGAATGCAGTGCCTAAAGGGCCATGCTCTGCCACAGGGAAGCATTGTGCACTGATGGGAACACCAAACTCAGACCATTATGGATTGATGGGAGCTATGGGCCCACTCTGTATCTCAAAAATCACAAAATGGATTAACAAGAACTTTGGCACACCAAGAGATTATCCATGGCAAATTTCATGCACATCCATTGAATGGTTGCAAAGTTATTAAGGTTCACACATTCGGGTTTAACATAGAAGTTTGCACTCAACCCTAATATACTGGCATTATCATGCCAGTATAATATACAGGTGTATATATACTATATATATATACACATATATAGGATACATGATGGGCAGGAGTGGAATCTGCAAAGTGAGCCTGGATATTTCACTAGTGCTGAAGGCACAAGTGAAATATCCAGTGCTCATGAGGCAGGGGTGAAAATATTTTCCATATTCCATGATCTGCCCATCATGTATTTGATTTATGTAATGGGGGCCTCTTTGCAAAATGTATAATTTGCACAGGTTTAGCATGGGTTTAGCGTGGCTTGCACGGGTTTAGCACGGCTTGCACGGGTTTAGTGCGAGTGTAATAAATGGCATTTATTTTCACTCTGCTGATGTCATCAGCATTTAGCCTCACTGCAGTGGAAATAACATGGTTTATCACACTCATTTAACCCTCACCCCCATTGTATAAATATACATACACATATACATATATATATACACACACACACATATATGAAATTGTTAATAAATTTTGTATGTAGAGCCAGTCATGACCCCAGCAGTATGTTTTGTGATGATGTGCCACTGGGCTGAGTTTGAGGTGAACTCAATGACCTAGATGGATGGGGTGGGGGTGGGGGGATACGCTGTTATGCACTCAAGGAATGAAAGGTACAGGGTTTTCCAAATAGGCCTGGATACCATGTAGTGAATACAACTGTCTTCTTAGCATAGGGCCCTACACCTCTCCACCCATGGGTGGCAGAGGGCCCTGTGCATTGGATGACAAATGCAATCATTGCCCTGTGCATCTGTATCTTTGGCCACAAGGAAGTGCAGGGTCCTGCACTTCTGCAGCCCATCAGACAGCCCCATGAATTCTTCAAATTTGTCACTTCACAGAAGTGCGGGTCCCACAGGGGCCATGCACTTCTGTAGACTGACAGAGTCTTCCCATCATACAAGCCATCAGTGTTGAGTAAGATACTTTTTCTATTACTTTTGGAAACTTGTTCCAGAAAGCTCTGTGCTGCCAGAAAAAGTAATACACCTTACAGTTACAATTACTTATGTCTTTTTGTACAAAAGTAATACGTAACTGTAACTGATTACATTTATTTGAAAGTAACTAGTAACTAACCTATTACTTTCCAATAATTATCTGTTATATTTTTGTATTATTTTTGTATTGTTTTGTATAAAAAGAAATAAGTAACTATAAACTGTTAGGTGTATTACTTTTTCTAGTACATCTCCATCCTTGCTTGTGACTGCACAGATTGTTGCCCTGTTCTGCAGAATTTGTGGGCTGAACTTTGGAATAATACATGTGAACTGCAGAATAATAGTTCTGAGGAATTTTATTCCACAGTTTAATGGGTAATTCTGCAATTCATGTAATTATTCTACAGTTCAGTGATCAGTTCTGCTGACTTTGTTTCCCAGCAGTTTAATACATTAACTTACAATTTATACATTCATTCCACAGTTCAGTTACTCATTGAACTGTGGAATAAATGTATGAATTGTACATTATTGTATTAAACTATGGGGGAAAAAATCCACAGAACTGATCACTGACAGTGATTGTTCTGCAAATTTTTTTTCCACAGTTTAATACAATAATACACAATTCATACAATTATTCCTCAGTTCAGTGAAAGTTGCTAATTTTATTTCCAAACTTTCGTGAAAGCGAAAGTCTGACTTTTGCGTAAATTGCACCAGTGGAAGTTTTTTTCACACACCTTTCTATTTGTGATTCCACTATCTCAAAATGAAAGGACATTTTTTGCAAAAGACTTCATTAATGCACTAGTTAGTCTAACTGAAGGCCACAAAAGTAGGGAAATGTGGTCTTAGGATTTCCAGACCTAACTCCCCAATCAGCAAAAGGAAAAAAAATAATTCCACGAGTAAGTAAGCTGAGATGGGTACAGCATATGAGAATGGTGTGAGTGTTAGGGTTGACAACTCTAAGGCACCCCCCACACCTGTAGCTGCCTGTAGGGCAAAGGTGGGGTGTTAGGATTGGAAACCCTAATGCCAGATTTCACTACTTTCGTCACTTTAACCCTAACTAGTGTATTAATGATGTTTTTTGCAGTGAATTTCCTTACTTTCTGAGATAATGTAATTATATCCTTATTTGCCTGTGGGAGCACAGGGCCCTCCAGGCACTGTGATCGTGTCCCTTCATAGATGCACATATCTATGGTGCTGTAGAGGGCTCTGCACTTTTAATTTTAGCAAAACCACAACCAGACTGACACCATACACTTCTTAATACCTCACCTCATGAACAGAGTACTGAAAATGTCCAATACCCCACAAACATGTGATTCCATGTCACCACAATGTCATTCCACGCCACACGCGCTAAAAGACAGTTTGGCCAAGATTCAAAAAATGACAGCTGTTATGTTCATTAGGTGGTGTAAAAATATGTCTATGTTGAAAATTTAGTGTCAAAATATTTGAAATTACTAGAGTTATGAACAAGCACAACAACATTTCAACACGTGCTCATAACTTTGCCACTGTTACATATTCTGACCCCAAATTTTCAGTTTGGCCTTCTTATTACCCCACATCATGAACACAGACAGAGAAATTTTTCAGATTCTGCTCAAAAGGTGATTTCATGACATGACTACAAAATTGACTTTCATGACAGATTTGCAGAATTCCATTGACATTGTTCATGAGGTGTGTCCCAACAGCCAAATATCCTGTTAAATTGCTGCCTGCTAGTTGCTCTGTTTTACTGAATGTACAGCTGAATTATTAAAGTTTTATGGCTGGCTATTCATAGCATACAGTACTAGAGGTGTGCAAAAGTTGCCATTTCTGCCTTAGCGGAACTTTTGCGGAAATATGGCAACTTTTGCTAAAGTTTCCAATCTTCTGCCCATGGCAGATCAGAAAACTTCAGAATGTTTGGGCAAAATTTCACCCCACTTCCACCTCTTCCAGTCACATTAACCCCCCATGGCTAGCAGTTCCATCCCCCACCAGATAGCAATGCCATCCACCCTGTGGCTAGCAGTTCCTCCCCCAGTCACCAGCCCACTCAACTTGAACTTTAGGCTTGTAGTCCTGACCACCCGCCCACCTGACATGCATTTTGAAAAAGATATAATCCGGTGGTTAGTGGTCCCTACCCCGTCCCAATCACTCGCCTGTGTCCCAATAGTAGAGGTCAGTTAACCCCAGCAGCTGCAATCCATATCCCCAGTATAAGAAAAAAATAAATATAATTTTTTCTGTGGTGGTCTAGTGGTAGTAAGCCCCCTCCCTATCCCTGAATATGAATACCTATCTCCAATACTGTATTTTTTTCAACAAATTCTCTGGTGGTCTAGTGAGTAGTGACCCCTGCTGTACCCTCCCTCCACCCTAGCAGGTAGTACTGTCCCACCCTGATCTCCACCATCCTAAATGGAGCTGGCAGCCCACTGAGAAGAAGTCAATGAATGAGTGTGTGCTGTATATGCATTTGCTCATTCACTGACTTCTCAGTGGGCTGCCAGCCACGGAGGAAATCAAAGGGCTGTGCTGGTGGCCCACTCCATTTAGGATTGTGGAGATCAGGGTGGGTCTGACAACAATTGTCTTTAGCATGTAATTCTTCTTACATTAATCCATTTCTATGTCAAGGAATGTGTGTACATTGTATGGTATTTATTGTACTGTTTTTCCACTTGTCTGTTCTTTTTCAACCTCTATTAAGTGTATTGCAAACTAATTGTTATAAATCCTCCTGTAACCCAATACCCTGTGTCGCACCTGGAAATGAGTCTTGGCTCAGTGTGCCTTTCCCAGTTATCAACATTAAATAAATAAATAATAAAAAGCTCATGTTGAAAGTCTGATGTCAAAATATGCAAAAATGGCCAAGGTATGAATCAAAATTGAAAACCCCATTGAAATAACATTGAACTACATTTGCCTTAGTTTCTCATATTGCAGTCAGTGTATCCATCAGCAAGACTTTTCTTCAATTTTAGAATGAATCTCCACCTTGGGACCTGTTCAGGTGAGTGAGGGTGTGTAGGGGTATGTGGGGCTGTGGGGTGATTGGTGTTCAGTGGAAGGTCGGGGGGTTGGTCAGATTGACAAATGACCTTTATTACAGCTTAACTAAAAAAAGGACATTGAGGGACTGTTTTTTTTTATTTATAGCTTAGATGAACAGGAGAGGGGATTGGAGGGTTGTGGGGTGCCACTGGACACCAGGGAGAACACACAATATTACAGGGATGGCCTTCAGAGGGTGGGGGTTCCACTGGACACCATGCAGCAAAAATAAAAATATAACAGACAGGGTGACTGGAGGGTGAGGGGCACCATCAGACACAGCAGAAGTAAATACTTAAGAGGGGGCAGTGATCAGAGGGTTGGGTGTCACAAAACAACAAGGAGCTGACAATTATGGGGCTAGTAATCAGACATTGGGGAAGCCACTAGACACCAGGGAGAAGTATAAAGTATTAGATTATTTAACAGATATTGGGACATCAATCAGAGGGTGGGGGGCACCACTTAATATCAGTGAAAAATGAAGTTATTACATGACTGCCATCAGAGGGTGGTGGTGGTGCCACTAGACACCAGGAAAAAATAACAGCAAATAGAAAAATAAAATTTCCTCACAAAAAAAGGATATTATTTCATCACATGCAATATGAAAAAAGAATAATTTTTTTATCATATGATGCAATAGGAAAAAAGATTTATAACCTAAAAAAAAGACATTTCAAGAGCATTTCTTGAACAGTAAAGTGCAGAATCCAGCTAAGGGGGTCTCAATAAGCAAGGAACAAGTGTTGGTCACTCCCCAGAATGTGATCCTTGTGTATTTTCAAATTTGATTATTTAGGGAAAAATGGAAAACAATATGGTGGCAAAATGAAAAAGGATTTTCCACTCATGACAAAGGATGACATCAGAAATGAAAGAAGATTCTGTTTTCATTCCATGCAGCTATCTTGCAGTGCTTACTGAGCATGCTCAGAACTAATTTCTCAAAATTTTAAAATTAAATAATTTGGAACAGATTAATATTTTTTCACCAAACCAGCAAAAGACACATCCTTGGGCAGCTCCTTTCTACCCAAAAAATTTCAGAAGAAAATTCCAAACCATCTGAATGCTACAAGTGTCAGACAAAAACCCATTAAAACCAATGGGGAAAAAGTTAAGACAATTTATTTTTTGCACTATCCACAACTTGGAATGCATATATCCGACCAGAACAAAACTTGGCACATCATGAGATCTACAAGACACAACTGCACATAAAAAATATTATGGAAATCCATTGAATGGTTTCAAAGTTATTAAAGTGCAAAATTTGGGGTTTAACATTAAACTGCCTATTCAACCCTATCTATAGGTGTATGACTGCACCCCTATAATATATGTATATTATGTATTATATAATATACATATATTGTATGTAAATATGTATATCACACACACATACATACTGCATATATATATATATATATATATATATATATATTAGAGGCAAATAAACTCTGTTTAATACATTAGTTAGTGTTGTTCCACAGCGACAAAAGTGAGGAGATTTGATGTTAGGGTTGAAAGCCCCCTTGGACCCCTCCAGCCCACCACTCCAACTGGCATTGGGGTGAGCACTGGGGTCATCAGCCCTAACTCTCAACCCATCACATGTGTAAAGATGCTGAGGAATAGGAGACTGGGGTGAGAGTTAGAACTGACAACCTCAATGTGCACCCCAATGCCAGTTGGGGGGTGGGCTGGAGGGGTCCAAGGGGGGACAGTCAACCCTAACACCGAATTTCCTTGCTTTTGTCACTGTGGAACAACCCTAACTGATGTATTAAAATGAGTTTTTGCCTCTCATTTCCCTTCTTTTTGAGAATGATGATGAGAAATAGTGAATGTAATGCAACGGCTCCCACCACGTGATGTCTTGTGCCATAGTAACAGGAAGAGCAACACAAACAGAAGCACCAAAAGTGGCGCACATGGTAATGTAAACATAAATGGTAAAGGAAACGTTAATAGAAACGCAAGCACAAAGTGCCGCCAAAGTGAACAGTGAGGAAAACAGACATTGAAACATGTATGAAAATGCAACTTGTAATGTGAACAGTGATGGCAGCAGTATTTTAAATGGAAATGTTAAGTGTCACAGCAAAAAGAACTCGAAAGGGAACAGAAACAGAAATGCAAACACAAGCGCACACGTAAATGCAAACTGTAACATGCACAGGCATGGTACTGCAATTGTAAATGCAAATGGTAAAGTTAACATGAATAATAATGTCAAAGAAAACAGAAATGGGAACAGAAATGCATACGGAAATGCAAACCAAAATGCGCATGGGCACAGTACCGCAATTGTAAACACAAATGGTAATGGTATCAGCAAGGAAGATGCAAAATGAAAGAGAAATGGAAACACAGACAAAAGGGCTGCCGGAAACACAAATGGTGATGCACACGGTGACACAAACAAAAACACAAACAGAAACAGTAGTGGAAATGCGAATGGTAACAGTAATGAAAATGCAAGTACAAACAACAATGCAAAAGGTAACGCACACGGTGGCATACATGGGAATGGTAATGCAAATGAGGACATAAATGCAAGTGGAAACAGTAACTGTAACAATAATGGAAACGCATACCCTGTTTTTGCCAAACAGGTGCATAGAGAAACACAGTGTGTGCAAAGAATGCATGCATTGTAATGGGCATCGAATCTTAAAACGAGCATTGGAAGTACTTAATTACTAACATCTCAGCAATTGCACAACATAGAAAAAAAATTAAAATTTCACAGAAATCATGATTTTTCTGGCTAGGTTTTTGCTGTTGCATAGCACTGGCTATGCAACTGGCAACAAAAAATCTGTATCTCACATCGTTTTCGAGATACGAGCCCCGAAAAGCACGGCGTAAGCCACCATGTTAGTCTATGGAGAAAAATGCCAACTTCAGAGTACCGTAACTTTGCAGCCATGCAATATTTTTTCACCAAACCACCGAAAGGCACATCTGTGAGATGTTGGCTGTGTTCTCTCCAGATTTCAGCTCAAAAGACCAAACCATTCTTTTGCAGCAGGATGGCAAAAAACTGCTGTCATTTTGGCCATAGTCTGAAAAGTACTGTCGTGATTTGTGAAAGCTTTCGCAAATATTTGCAAAAGTGCAGTGAGTGCGACACTACTTTGCAACACTACTTTTTCAAGAAATTTGAAAAACATATTTCTAGGGTGTTTAACCCCAAAATAAAGACATGCCTAGCATCCTCAGGGTTTGACTAGGTAAACACAAAAAGAATCGTGTCCCTAGATAGTCCCAATTTTAAATGCCAAGCATTTTTATGATCACCAACTGAAAACAAAATGGTGGATTTGCGACACTACTAGGGACATTTGTGACACTAAAAAGTGCATTTGCGACACTCAAACTTTTTGGTAACTTTTCCCATTGACTTATAATGGCAACTTGTTTTTTGAATAACATTTGAACTGTTTAATATTTTTTCAGAAAATCTTCAAAAGGCACATCGGAGGCGCTGGCTGCATGTTCCCTGAAGTTTTCAGACAGGTCGCGCAAACCGTGCGACCTGTAGCCGCGAGCAAAGAATTCACCAGAAACCGTAAACGAGGGTGCAGATCACACTTAATAACTCCGCTGCTGTACATCTGACCAGTATGAAAGTTGGCATATCCCAAGATGCGTGGTTCTTGATCAAGCATTCCAAATTTCAGGCAAATCCTTTGAACAGTGGAAAAGTTATTAAAGTACAAAGTTTGACCCTTTAACCTTAAAAGTGCTACTCAACCCTAACTATGGTAGCACTACTGTGCTACCATTTTATATATATATATATATATATATATATATATATACACACACATACATATATATATATATATATACACACATACTCATTGAAAAAACTTTAATGCATCATTTAGGGTTAAAGACACAAAAGTAGGGGAAATAAGATGTTAGGGTTGAGCCCTTAACCCCCCATCTCCCCACCACCCATCCTGCACAGACTGACAGACGCTGGGGAGGTACCATGGGGTCACAAGGCCCAACTCTCACCCCATTCCATGTGTAAACAGGTTGACATGCCACAGTAAAGGATAATGGGGTAAGAGGCCTCACGACCCCATGGCACACCCCAGTGTCTGTCAGTCTGTGCAGGATGGGTGGTGGTGGGGGGGGTTAGTGGCTCAACCCTAACATCTCATTTCCCCACATTTGTCACTTTAACCCTAACTGATGAATTAAATGAAGTTTTTTTAAATGAATTTCCTTACTTTTTGAAAAAGTGTAATAAAACTAGTAAATAACATATGTTGGTGGGAGCATGGGGTCCCCACCAAGCTGCCCATTTGTACATAACGATATACATCTGTGGAAGCATGGACTCTCTGGGCCCTGTGCTTCCACTTACACATAGCTACAGAGCCGTACAGCAGCCCTATAGAACAAGGAACCCTTGTAACACTAATTTGCCCATATTTTGGGAACCATACCAGCTAGGAAAAAAATTAAAGTGTCATTGTAATTGTGATGGTGAGATGTCCACGTAACACAAACTGACTGAATCTGTATCTTGCATCGTTTATGACATACGGCACCAAAATGTGCTCAAAAGGCAGTCTTGGAACCCTTGTGACACTAATTTGCCAATATCTCTGTAACCAGCAAGTAGGAAAGAAATTCCACTGCTGGTGTAATCTATGAGTTCCAAACTTGTTTCTGCAGATTAGATCACTAAAAGATGATCTAAGTTGCATGTAGTGAAAACTCCTTATCTCACTTCGTTTTCAAGATATGGGTGCCGAAATGCATCATGGGCATCACAATGTTATCCTATGGGAAATGTCTCAACTTTTGAATGTCATAAGTATGTAACCAATGCAATTTTTTTACAGCAAACCAGCATACATCACATCTGTGTGGGACATCCCCTTTGCACCCTGAAAATTTCAAGCCAAAAGTCCTTATCGTTTCTTAGCAATGAACTGGCAAAGTTTTACAGTTCCCTGTTTGTGAGCTGTCAAAATCCTTGTTCATGAGCTGAATCCCCATTCATGAGGTGATACAAATCCCCGTTCGTGAGCCTATCCCCATTCATGAGATAGGACCATCTGGTTTCATTTCACGAATGGGGATTTTGCTAGCTCATGAACAGGGATTGACTTATGAATGGGGAATTTGACAGCTTACTAATGGGGATTACCTGTTCGCAAGATATGGCCATATGGTCCTCATCTCATTGAATGGGAATTTTGACAGCTCACGAACAAAGAATTTTTGTATGATCCCCATTCATGAGGTATAAAAATCCCTGTTCATGAGCCGATCCCCATTTGTGAGATAGGGCTATCTGGTCCTTATCTCATGAACAGGGATTTTGACAGGTCACAAATGGGGATCGGCTCATGAACGGGTATGGGACACCTCACAAACAGGGCTCATAAGCGAGTCAAGAATGGGAATTTTCAAATATAAAAGTGGCCATTTTTTTAATTATCTGATGGAAACCAAACACATGGTTTTGAAGCGGGTATCACCCTGAACAAAACTGATTTCACAAAATGCATCTGTGGGGCAAGTAACAACATTTTGTTTGGGGCTAAAAGTGAAAACAAGATGGCATCTCATGAATGGGGATTGTTTTCTCATGAACAGGGATTTAATGAATCCCCATTTGTGAGCTGTCAAAATCCCCATTCGTGAGCCGAAATCCTTGTTCGCAGATGTGCATCTAACCAAAAGACTGAACTGAGGATGCGCAGCACCTGAATTTTCAAAATTGAATAACTTTGGATCAGAATAATATTTTTTCACCAAACTAATGCTGATCTGTTCCTTAAGTTAAGCTCTTTCTACACTGAAATGTTCAAGCTAAAATTCAAAATGGTGTGGGTGCAGGGCAATGAGGAAAATTCAGGAAAAAATGGCAAAAAAAGTGTGAAACACACACTTTTTTCCCATGTGCTGCACAAACTCTGCACATCTGATCAAAACAAAACTTGGCAAGTCAAGAGATCTAACCAATGGGACAGAACATACCAAATTTCATGCAAATATGTTGAGTGGTTGCAAAGTTATTAAGGTGCAAAATCTGGGGGTTAACATTAAACTGATTACTCAACCCTAACTATAGAGGTGTGATGGCACCTCTGTAATAAAAAATATATATATATATATATATATATATATATATATATATATATATATATATATAATAGTGACATGGTCACGCCACTATAGTTAGGGTTGAGTTGTCACTTACATAGTAAAGTCAAAAGTTGGGACATTAATAACTTTTGACCTGTTCAATGGATTTGCCTGAAATTTGGTACACACATTGGGGTGCACTATATCTCTTGATCTGCGAAATTGTGTTTGTGTCGGACTGCTGGACATTGTGTATGAAAGCGCTGAATAATGCAAAATTATCCATTTTTGAAGGCACCTTTTGGCATTCTTAATGTGGTCCTGCATGGCTGTTGTGCAGTGTGCTGCTCTGCAAGATGGCTTGTTAAAAAGAGCTTTCATGGCTGAACATGCCACTTTTTGTTTGGTGAAAAAATATTAAGGCATTCAAAAGTTATGGCACTTTTAAGTTCCCATTACAAGTCAATGGGAAAATTTATATGTATATCTTGCGATCAAAGAATGGGGGTTCTGGCCATCTAGTCTCGCCTAGCGATCAAAGAATTTGTAGCCTCACAGTTCAAGAATCTTTGTTCCCGAGACATTTTCAAAATTCTTTGACCTCGAGGTCCGCCATCTTGTTTTCAGTTTTCCAATCACACAAACACAAATATCTCTGCTCAGAGGTCACTTCTGAAGTAAAACTTCGATGGGTTTTACTCAGGGGACCATGATCTATCAAGCCGTGGCTTTGGTTCCATACAAATTGGTCCAAAAATAGAGTTATAAACTTTTAAAATCTTAATTCACAGCTCGCTAATGATCTTTGATCGCGAGCCTACAAATTCTTTGATCGTGAGATTCTTTGATCGCGATCTTGCATTGTGACCTAAAACACTAATATATCAGCTCAGGGGTGGGCTAGGGACACAAATGAGGGTTTGTTTTGCTCAGGAGGGTCCATTCTGTTGAACCATGCCATTGGTTTGGTTCAAATCAGTAAATAAATCGCATTTCACCTTTTTTTATTCTTTGATTGTGAACCTGCAAATTCTTTCATCATGAGGCTGCAAATTCTTTGATCATGAGATTCTTTGATTGCAGTCTTGCATCATAAGCGAGGAACGAGATGGCCAAATTTATAAATAATTTTTCTCAGCCCATGGGTGCCCTAGGAAGTCAAATGAGGGTGGATTTTATTCAGGGGCTTCGTTCTGTCAAACCATGGTGGTGGTTTACTGCAATTCCTCCAATTTTTTGATTTATTACATTTTTTATTCTTTGTTCATGAGCCTGCAAATTTTTTGATCGTGAGGCTGCAAATTCTTTGATCGTGAGATTCTTTGACCGTGATCTTGCATCGCGAGTGAGGGACAAGATGGCCCAATTTAAAATTCTATTTTCTTAGCCCAGGGGTGTCCTAGAAAGTCAAATGAGGATGGGTTTTACTCAGGGGGATTCGTTCAGTTGAACCATGGTGGTTATTTACTACAATTGCTTCTATTTTTTTGAATCATTAAATTTTTTATTCTTTGTTTGTGAGCCTGCAAATTCTTTTATCATGAGGCTGCAAATTCTTTGATCGTGAGATTCTTTGATCGTGATCTTTGATCACAAAATAGGGACAAGATGGCCAGATTTCTTATAATGGAATAGACAGGGAGATTTTGCCAATCTTTGACATTGAATATCTCAGAAATGGTTTGGTCGTTTTACTTGAAATTTGGAAGAACGGCAATATCCCACAGATGTGCATTTTAGTGGATTGGTCAAAAAATATTACAGGGTGGCAAAATTATGGCACTACAAATTTGGCACTTTTTCCCATAAAATAACATTACAGCGTCCACCAAATTACAGGAATTCTTTGCCGCTCAGCTGGAAAATAACAGTTTGGTCTTTTGGGCTGCAATTTGGAAGGAAGAAAGCCAACATCCTACAAATGTGCCTTTTGGTGGTTTGGAGAAAAAATATTACAGGGTGGCAAAGTGACAGCACTCTGAAGTTGACAATGTGTCCCATAGGATAACATTATGGTGTCCGTCGCGTCTTTCAGGGCCCGTATCTCAGAAGTGGTGCGAGATACAGACTTTTTGTCAAAAAAGTGCTTAACCCCCAACTGGGAGGCTAAGCAAAGGACTAGCCAGGAAAGTAATAATTCATACAAAATTTAAATTTTTTTCTTATGTCATATGGTTCCTGAGATATAAGCAATTTAGTATTCCAAGTCGTACTTTTCTGCTCTGAAGTCATTTATAATGTATACATTCTTTGTTTTCAATTAGTTTTTTCAATGCAGTTTTTGGGAAAAGAAGGGTGTGCCCTTTTGTTACTGTGACAGCTAGCGTTTCCAGTTGTGGTTCTGTTACCATTTGAATCACCGTTCCTGTCTATGCCACCATGTGCGTAACGGTTTGCGTTTTCATATGCGCTTGCATTTCTGTTTCTGTTGTCTTTACTATTGCTGTTACTGTTACCATTTACGTTGACTATTGTGGTACCATGACCTTATGTGTAACAGTTTGCATTTTCATATGTGCTTGCGTTTCTGTTTTTATTGGCTTTATTGTTGCTGTTGCCATAACCATTTGCATTTTCAACTGTGGCTCCGTGAGTGTGTGTGTTACGATTTGCATTTTCATACGTGCTTGCATTTCTGTTTATTTGGGTGTTATTGTTGGTGTTACTGTTACCATTTGCATTTACAGTTGTGGAACCATGAATGTGTGTGTTACCAGTTGTGTTCTGTATGCACTTCTGTTTGATGTCTCTGTTTACGTAACTGTTTGGTTCGGCGTCACTTTATGCTTGTGTTTCTATTAATGTTTGCTTTGCCATTTACATTTGCTTTGCCATGTGCATTACTGTTGCCGCTTGTGTTCGCTTTGCAGTTCCTATTACTGTGTAACAAGACATCACGTGGTGGGAGCGCGGGGCCCTTGCTGCCGCCACTGCATTCCTTTCATTATTTATCGTCCTCATTCTCAAAAAGAAGGGAAATCAGAGGCAAAAGACTCCATTTAATGCATCATTTAGGGTTGTTGCACAGCAAAAAAAAGCTAGGAAATTCGGGGTTAGAGTTGAAAGCCCCCACTTGGACCCCCCAGCCCACCCCCCAAATGGCATCGGGGTGTGCGTTGGGGTCATCGGGCCTAACTCTCACCCCATTCTCCTGTACCTCAGCTTCTTAATACATGTGATGGGGTGAGAATTAAGGCCGACGACCCCAATGCACACCCGATGCTGGTTGGGGTGGGCTGGGGGTCCAAGGGGGCTTTCAACCCTAACCCTGAATTTCCTAGCTTTTTGCTGTGGAACAACCCTAACTGATGCATTAAATGGAGTGTTTTCCTCTAATATAAATATATATATATATATATATATATATATATATACACACACACACACATATATATATATATATATATATATATATATAACAGTATACTGTATTCACTGCAAAAAGCTCCATTTAATGCATCAGTTGGGGTTAAAGCAACAAAAGTTGGGAAATAAGATGTTAGGATCAAGCCCCTAACCCTCCTACTCATCCTCCACAGACCGACGGATGCCAGGGTGTGCCATGGGGTCATGAGTCCCAACTCTCACCCCATTCCATGTGTAAACCAGTTGTTATGCATCACCCAGGCATCTGTCAGTCTGTGGAGGATGGGGGTGGGGTGGGGAGGATTAGGGGTTTAACCTTAACATCTCATTCTCCAACTTTTGTCACTTTAACCCTAACTGCTGCATTGATGAAGTTTTTTGCAATGAATTTTCTTACTTTTTGAAAATTGTAATATAACTAGTAAATAGCATGTGTTGGTGGGAGCACAGGGCCAGCTCCCATCAAGCTATACATTTTTGCATAATGATATGTGTCTGTAGAAGCCTGGGCTCTCTGGGCCCTGCACTCCCACTAACACATATTTACAGAGCCATCCAGCAGCTCTACAGGACAAAGAACCCTTGTAACACAAATTTGACAATATCTCGAGAACTGTAGCAGCTAGAAAAAAACATTCAAATGTTGTTGTAATCATGACAGTGAGACGTCTGTGAAACATAATCAATCAAATCATATCTCACATAGTTTATAAGATATGGGCACTGAAATATGCTGAAAAGGCACCCTCGGAACCCTTGTGACACTAATGTACCAATATCTCCATAACTATAGCAAATAGAAAAAAACTCCACTGCTGGTGTAATCTATGATTTCCAAACTTGTTTCTGCAGGTTAGATCACCAATAGGTGATCTAAACTGCAGGCAGCAAGCACTCTATATCTCATTTAATTTTAGAGATACAGGCAGTGAAAGGCATCACAGGTACTGCAATGTTATCCTATGGGACATTTCTCAGCTTTGGAACACTGTAACTTTGGGCCATGTGAATGTTTTAGCAACAAACCACCAAAAGGCACATCTGTGGGGCCAGGGCTTGCCACCCTGCAAATTTCAGCCCAAATGCCCCAACTTTTTTTGATGCAGGGGGATGGCAAAGATTTGCAATTTTTGGGCAAAGTTCTTTTGCAAATTGCGAATGTTTCACAAAAAACAACACAAAACTGTTTGTTGTGGCAGTTTTTCCCAAGATTTGTGAAAGTACTGTGGATCCACTTTTTAAAATGGCATTTATTGGGATTTTACCCCCAGAAAAGATAGGGCTGGCATCTTCAGGACCTGACTAGGTAAACCCAATAGTCAGTGCTTACCTAGAGGGTCCTAAATTTAAACACCAGACATTTTTCTCTCTCACTAACTGAAAACAAGATGGCTGCAGCATGAAAGTAAAAAGGCCATTTGTGAAAGGAAAACTACTTATGAAACTTTCATGAGATAAAAATATTTTTTTCCATATTGACTATAATGGGAGATTTGTTTTTTGAAAAAATTTTGAAACAGTTTAATATTTTTACACCAAATATTCAAAAGAAACATTGGAGACCCAGACTGCATCTTCCATGAATATTTCAGACCAAACGGACAAATCATGCGGGCTGTTGGCAAGAGCATAAAAACACACAAAAAGTCTTTTTGTTTTTGGCATTCTGCAGCTCTGCAACTGTACATCCGACTGTAACATAACTTTGCCAGATCCAGAGATCTATAGTACCAGACCACACATGCAACATTTTGGGCACATCCATTAAATGGTGGCAAAGTTATTAAGGTGCAAAGTTTGAGTTTTGACATTGAAGTGCTTACTCAACCCTAACTATAGTGCCACTACCGTGGCACTATAACATATATATATATATATATATACACACATATATTCTTTGCAAAACACTCTGTTAATGCAACAGGTAGGGTTGTTACAACAGTGACAAAAGTGAGGGACTCCGATGTTAAGGTTTTTAATCCTAACTCAAAATTTTGCCCCCCACCATCCTACACACACACATACAAGTGGCGGACAGTACAAGGCAAGACAACCAATCAGACACAGACACCATAAGGTAACAGGAATAACATACATTTTTGTAAACATACCACAACAGGCATGCATCATCATGTTTCACCAACTGTATCACTTCTGCTGCCATTACAGATGTGGGCAGGTAACATCAGGACTCATTAACAGACAGAAAAGTTTGCTGAAAATGCTGGCTAATATTATCCAGTCATAGGCGCATAGGTATTTTCATGGGTTATCTATGAACGCACTTGACTGTTCATTTGATGCACTCAACTATTATTGCCATTACTCTAGTCTTCTGTTCATAATAGTAAAGTAAACCATTTTTTCTTTATGCTCAGGTAACATCAGCAGACATTAACACACACAGTAAATGCTGGTCAGAATACTGAGTGATGTTACCCGATTATAAACACATAGTCAGTTTCACTGGTAATCTATGAATGGACTTGTGTGCTCATGTCAATGGTTTATGAGCTCACTCTAGCTCTCTGTTTATAATACTAAAGTGAAAGACTATTTGGTTATGGCGGGGTAACATCAGGAGAGATTAACACACACTAAATGGTGGTCTAAATGCTGTCTCATGTTATCCATTCATAACCACATACTCATCTTGGTTGTTAATCTCTGAAAGCACTTGGCTGTTCATGTCAACCACTGCCCAAAACAGCATATACATATGCAGTACTCAATTGTTTATGATGTCACTGCAGACCTCTGTTCATAATACTAAAGTGAAAGACTATTTGGTTATCGCAGGTAACATCAGGAGGCATTAACACACTAAATGGCGGTGTAAATGCTGTCTCATGTTATCCAGTCATAACCTCATAGTCTTCTTGGCTGTTAAGCTCTTAAAGCACTTGTCTGTTCATGTCAACCACTGCCCACAATGGCATATGCAGTTCATGCAGTGAACATCTCACATACTGTACAGGATGTGGGTGTACACACCCAAGACACTGGGATGGCAGCAGAAGTGATACAGTTGGTGAAACATGATGATGGATGTCTGTTGTGGTATGTTTACAAAGTTGTATGTTATTTCTGTTACCTTATGGTGTCTGTTTCTGATTGGTTGTCTTGCCTTGTACTGTCCCCCACTTGTATGTGCATTTTGTGTGTGTGTGTGTGTATGTGGGGTGGTTTAGGGGCAAAATGTGGAGTTAGGGTTGAAAACCCTAATGTCAAATTTCCTCACTTTTGTTGCTGTTGTAACAACCCTAGCTGTTGCATTAACAGAGTTTTTGCAAAGAATTTCCTTCCTTTTTTTTGACATTGTAATACAGTTAAAACACACAGCTGTCAAAGTATTACTTTTCCCAGTGAGAACATAAATCATCTACAATAGCATTGTACCATACCCTAGACATGTGCCATAGAAATACACACTAGTCATGAAACCCTTAGTTTGACATGTCCAAGTATACCTTCTAGACACATCTATATGTACTTACAGTTTCAGTATATTAATTAACACATATTTTCAAAGGTGAGTCATATATCATTAATATACAGTTTTCAAGAAACACTGCAAACACAGAAAATAAGTTACGAAAAGTATTTATTAATCATTAAGGGCAAATTCTGTTTTAAAGAAGGCCAAATTGTACAATTCACTGAGTCTCATACCACTGCTGTGTAATTGCATCACAGAAGTATATATAAAAGTAGAAAAAAAAGTGATATGAGACTGAGCAAGTCAATGTTCCTGGGATGGGCAAAAACAAAATGTGTGATACAATTAAAAAGCTATGGACACCAAAGCAGCAAATGATAACATTGTTGCAGTAGTACATTACTATGTTAGAATACTTTACCACTATGTTCATCTGTAATAAAAATTCCTCACCTGACCCCTTAATAAAGGCGATCAGAAAAAAATCAGAAACATACCTTCAACTGATATTGAGTAGAGTGTGTGATTTACAATACTAGTCTGTAAACAACAAACAATACCTCAGTACACACAATAAACATTTTAAATACAGTCATATAATTTTAACAGCAATAATATAATAATTAAATTCAACATTTAAAATTAGTAATCTTATAAGTAACTGTGGCATAGTAAATCTTAATAAGAAAATCTAACTAATGAAATAGTGACAAGTCAGATAGTAATAAAACTGTTAGCTAGTTACTAAGTATTCAACAAATTAAGGTTTCTGTAAAACATCTGAATACATAAGAGTCATAAACTGCATTAATAACAAGTAAATAACTCTAAATGTATAACTACGTAGAGCAGAGAAAAAGTCCTATAAAATACTATGTAACTTTACGCATTCTTACAAACTTTAATATTACAGTTGCCACTCAAAAAAAGGAGTTCTAAGACTTTACATATATATATAGATAATACTTCCAAGTTTTACAACATTTTAACATATTAACAATATTAACAATGAGTATTCCTGTATACATCTATAGCTTAGTCCTATATACAGTGTATTGGTCCCAGGAGTAAGTAAAATTGGCAGAAATCATATGATTTAATGTGGACAATGTAGAGGGATCAGTGGGAGACATGCTGTTCACATAGAATATTAGGCATTTTTCCTACTGTGCTTATAAAGTATTGCACAACAGTATGTGTGCAAAGATATATACAGCTAAAGTGTCAGCTTTCTTGCACAATCTCTCATCTTGCATCACAAGGCAGATGCGAGTCACATATATAGTGCAGTATGACTACAAAACATTGGTAAACTTGAAGTGTAGTCACATTTGTGAATGTATGCAAGGTGCACAGTATTGCCATCCAATTGTCTGACAGCTATCAAACCATATTCTATGTAACATGAGCAGCAAAGCAGAAATAAACAGATCAGTACAGCACAATTGCATGGTACTGAAATACTGAAGTACAGATAGTAAGACTGCTCCACAGTGAAAGCAATTGTTGTATGTAATGTGACTAAGCAGACAGCTCGTACTGATTAAGGCCCACTTAGGCTGCATTGATGCTAAGATCACAGGATCACCTATTTTAACTGTTGGCATCATAAATACCTAGACCTAAATACTCAGTCACTGCAAATATTCATAAGCTGATATGAAAGTAGCTGCACATGTCGAGTAAAGGTTGCATGTGACAGTCTTATGACTACAACAGTGTGTCAAACAGACTTCAAGAAAATTAACATGTACCATTTTTCTGCCAGGTTATGGTCACTATAATTCTTAAGAACCAGGACATAAGCATCTTTTAGATTGCAAGGTAATCTCTGTTTAAAAGTGCTCATGTAGTCATTGCATTCCATCCAGCCATTGCTGTACCTGAGCCATGTAACATAATGTCCTGAATGGACAGATGCTGCATGGTGGAATATCACAGCCTGAGTATCAAAACATGTTCTCATGAATTGTGTTCTTCCAGCTACATAGTCAGTGATCGGTCTGTCAATTCATAGCCCATTAGCATCAAACCTTTGCAAGACTAGAAGAAGATACTGACAAGAGGTTCTAAGTTGTATGGACTGAATACACTCTCCTCCACACTGGGTACACCTCCAGCCACACTCTGTGTAACTGAACAGTTCTCTGAATTTAACAGAACAAGCCTGTGGAACATACAATGAAACCCACAGCATGTTTCTGTTACTTCTCTGTCTGAATGTCAACAAGACAAGCAAGTGTACTTTGTCACATAAGTGACAGTAAAGTACTGTTTTTTGCAGTTACTTATTTTTGGCTTCTGGAGTCCTCTGCTCTGCATCTGACGTCACCCTCCCACTCGAGCACCGGGTATGAGGCCCCCTCCCCTATACCCCACAACTTAAAAAAATGTTAAAGAAATTTGCTGTCACAGTTGTTCAGATACCAGAAGCCATCAGCAGACTCAGGCAGTCTTATTGAGCTCTCTGTCACTCTGTTTTTAAAGAAACTTAGATAATGGCAGAAACTTGAGAATCATGGTGTGGATGGTAGGCAGCAGTTTAATTCACTGAGCTGGTGAATATGCCAAGAGAAGTCACTTTGGCAGTGACTTGAACCTTCAAACTGCAAGGTTCATTGGTTTGGCAAGGGAGGCATGAGATGGGAGCAGCTCATGTCCACCATGCAACACCTCTTGAGCTATCACTTTGCACCAGACATACTGCTGATCCATTTTGGAGGGAATTATCTGGTTGACAAAAGGTGGATAGATTTAGTTGCTGAAGCTAAATTGAACCTAGCTTCACTTACAGAGATGTTACCTGCCTGTAAAATCATATATTCAGATATTACAGAGTGTATGGTCTGGCATGCAGATCAGCATATGTATCTGCTCAACAGGGCAAGAAAAATAGTAAACATTCACATCTCTGCATTTCTACGTGATCTGGGGATGTGCACAATCTGTCATCCTGAAATAAAGTATTTTAAAGATTGGTTGTATCAAAGAGATGGTGTACACTTCTCAGACACTGGCAACTGCCTATTCTTGGGAGATCTCCGACATGGAATCTTCTCTGTGATCTGAGAGACAGTGTGTTTAGGCAAACTGATAAAAGTGAATGAAAGGTTCTTTTAAGAGTCAACTTTCTTTGTCAAAAAATAGAACAATAAATACACAGGAAAACACACAACAAAATACATAAACATTCAACAAAGCAATGATACACGGCAGGGTGCATATTGCAGTCCCATCATGTTCCATTTCAAATTGTTCAGCACAATTTGTTAAACCACAAACAGTTGTCTGAGAGTTTGCTGGGGGGGGGGAGCTAATGTCTAATTATGTTCTTTCTTTTTGTTTTTGCCAAGGACACCACTAACAGTCTCGGGGTGTATCCCAGCTTAAGCAATGCACCTGCCCCCCGTCCCCACATACATGACAGTGGTACTTGCCATGACACATTATACATACTGTTAAACTGATCATTAGTTCCAAACATTGAAACATAGCTCTCAACCTTTCATCCCCCAAATGTGGAACATTGCCTCTCAAAATGTGGAACAAAAAGGCAAAATGTGGGACACTTTGTTAAATCATGGAGACAGAAGCCTAGAATACTGTAGGAATGTATGTTTCATTGTTCACAAAATTTGCTGTTGACTGAAAAATGCATTTTTTCTTTAAAATGTTAGCGTGCAATGTGGGCCAGACCAATTCAATGTGGAACAGAGGGCTTTTGTGAGGCAAAATGAGGAACTGTTCCTTGTAATGAGGGACAGTTAAGAGGTATACATTGAAACACTCAGTTCCCAGTGTGCATTACTAGCCACAAATGCAGTGAACACCTCCATATTAAAAGACTCAAGTGATCAGGGACATACTCTGGCATGGGAGCAACAATGGTAATTAAATCAGGCACCTATCACCCAATGTCAACACCTAAAGAAACATGTGTGTGGTACATTCAAGACTGTTTAACTAGAATCATTACAAACTGTCCCATCAAATATTCCACTATCATAATGTGCAGGGGTACATACCACCATACTTTCAGCTACATTTTCTATCAATGACAATCAACAATTATACATGTAGTAAGACATATATAATATAGTAACCTCTTTTTTCTTAGTTTCTGCTTCTCTTACAGAAATGGCAAAATACTGGACACAAGACCAGCTGTCTCTGTTGCTGGAGGGCATCACGAAAATTTGTGATCCAAAAATTATAATGAGGGGCACAAATATGCCATTGGAGAAGACTTGGAAAGGGGTCACAAAGTACCTTCACCACTACAAGGGGGATAGAAAACAAAAGGTAGAGTAAGTGCAGGGGAAAGTGAAAACTACTCCACCAAACATTTTATAAAATGAAAGATGAGGTGAAGGTGCTAGAAAAAGACTGGGCCTGGTATGACCAGGCATACCAGCTGTGGCTCCAGGCTGGAAAGCCACAATATGGTGAAAGAGTGCTTCACCATAAGTACATTCTTTGGTAACATAAAAACATGATAACATATGGTAACCATCCTCAACTGAAGCAAGAAATAAATAGCCTGAAATGCCCAGTATTATAACAGCAGAAATCTGTTACCCTATCCCCCCTATGTCACAATAACTGTATTGCATGCAAAAATGTCATCAGATGTAGTCATGAGGTTTAAAAACACAAATGATCTGTCCCTCAGAATAGTTTTAAAACTTTACATATCAACTTAGCAACAGATCTGACACTGTATTATGCAAACCAATGTGATGCACATTTCCAGTTGCACCTCTCAGTTGTTCAGTGCATCGAAAATACTATATGAGCAAGCATGTATAAACCCTGTGGTATGGCACAGTACAATTCTAAGTTTCTAAAACCTGGAAAGGAAAATGTGACACATCAATGTAAATCAGAAACAGAAAGAGCCAAAAAACTGTGCTGCTGCATGGAGTTGATCAACCAGTTATTGTCATAGCATACATTTAATGATGTCAACTTACTGTTTTGTGAGTTATTCTGCTTCAAAAATGTTGCGATTTAATGCAATCTGTAAGCATTCTATTATGGTATTTTGACATGGTACAGTACAGTAACATTCCATGTCATTTATAAGTATGTCACAGCAGAACTTTTGAAAGTAATAGCATTCCACATAGAAGAACAAGTAACCATATACAATATTGAGTTTAAAGCTTGTAACTGTCAGTTTTTACTGTTAGTGCTCAAATGGTATTCCTATAGTTTTGCTAGAACTTTCTCATTAACAATGCAATTAAAGACAATGACTACCTTCTGTATATTGCACATAACTGCAATTATCTGTCACAGCTGGCAGCCAAGAAAATAATCTCAAATGCCGCTGACAGTCAGTCGGTATACAGTATTAGTGCTCTGTTTCTTTACTTTTACACAAGATATTGTAAAGGTAATATGAAATTATATGATTACCATTCTTAAAATGATTTTTTTATTATCAACGACTCCTGGAGCCACAGCTCAACAAACAACATCTGCCCCAGGTCCAATACCTGAAGAGGAGAGGACAGATCCGGAAAATTGTGATGATGATATCATAATTATCAACACAGAATGTATCACCACTTGCATCAATACTGTCACTGTCAAGCTCACAGAGAATCAATATACCTTGGTGGAACAACATACCATTTGCACATAGAGATTCGTAAGCAATAATACCTCACAGGGAGGCCAGTATAGAACTATACCGGACTGTCCAGGGGCATAAAGAGGCCCGAAGCTGGGGCCTTATATCCCCATGGAAGGTTCGGTATAGCTCAATACCACCTACCCTGGAAGGTATTATTGTGCTTAGAAAATGGGTATATGTGACATTTTCCTGAGCAACTGGGAAAATAAAAAAACAAAATATTAAAAAATGACTGGAAATAAATTAAAAGTGTCTTGTTGGTAAAGTAGTCCCTCTGTGCTGTTCCATCTCCTATTGCCCCCCCAATACACACACACACACACACACACACACACACACACACACACACACACAGTGGTCACAAAGCCATTCTGTTGTACTACCCCTCCCCCCAACCAGGACAAGTTATTTGAACTTATTTGCTCCCAGTGGCCATTTTGGATCTGTTTCAGCAAAGGATGGTTCCAACACCAGATGGCATGCATGGGAACAAAGCAGTTAAAGTCTGCTGATTTGAGAGAGTATGTCTTTAATAGAGTTGGCAGAAGGTGTCTGCATGGGGGGGGTATGAAGCATCATGCTTAATTTGTAATAGTCTGTTGAGTCCCCCCCATGGGTACCAGTATTGTCTTTTATAATTTTCTTTACATGTTTACTGTAGCACGATGTGGCTGGTAGTTCTACCATAAGCAGGACCCAGAAAGTAAAGTTGGAAGCTGCAGATTCAGGGAAGTGAAGCGAGCCGGACATCTTTCTTGTTTTTTCATTCTGTCACGAATAAGAGCAGTTATTAGCATATCCAAGTTCACCGGGAGATTGCGGTATTCAGTGACATGACTGTGAGGTGGAGCACACTAGAAACTGATGGCAGCAGGGCTCAGAGAAAAGGATTTTTTTTTTTTAATTTCAGATAAAAGGTATATTCTGTTGTGAGGTTTCGGTGACTTTTGAACTAGGGTATCAAGTATGCCTACCAATGTTAATCTCGCTAAACCAGACAGAAAATTACGGCACATGACACTTTGTAGTAGGTTCAAACAATTAGCAGTGCACTGCAGGCTAAAACATGGTGGCCCAGATATTCAAACTGCGCCCAAAATGTGCGCAATAGCAGGAGTAAGCACAAGTCCATTGCACACATGCGCAATAGACACAATATTCAAACATGGAGCAAGCCAAATTGCGCAACCAGCCAACGTCTGAATATCACACAACCTGCGCCATAGTGCAACCAGGAAGGGGAAGCTGAGCAGATACGATGCGCTATAGCGCAACAAGGGCAGCCCAGCTGAGCAGTCCAGAGGTGCCATAGCGCAAGCAGGGAGCCCCCCAGCAGCAGAGCAATGGAACTGCACAAACAGGGAGGTAGGCAGGGGCCCACCACCCATGCCACAGATGGGCACAGGAACACACTGCAGAACTAACAATGCACCCCCACATCCCAAGCACAGCATAACTGGGGGAAGGATGGAATATCCACCAGCCCATGGGGACAAGCAAACAAAGCACAGCAGGGCCATGTTGCCCCAGCACACCCACTGACAAGCTGAGACTGCCACACAAAGGGGGCGGACCACCCCAGTGTACAGCAGCCCCACCTTGTGCACAGCACACCCAGCACTGTGACCCCAAGACACCCCCCATGAGCAGTGACCATCACTGCAGAAATCCCCATGCATCCCCCATCACACTGTAACCTCTTGTACCACAGAACCATACAAGCCAGACCCACCATGAGCACCCAGCAGTGGGTGGCACCACACGGCAATACCGACTGAAAGCCACTCCCACACCAGAGACACCTCCCATGCACACACACACACTCCATGACTATACCACCCCAGATGCTGCACACCACTGCAACTGAGCACCTATAGCCAGCTGCAATCAGAGACCACCACAGTATTCATATCAAAATATATTTCAAACATAACAAGAATAAGAAGAACAACAACAACAATAACTATTTACAAATATACAAAACAAGGATGGGGTACGGGTACAAGGTAGGGGTGGGTAAGGGGCAGGGGTGAACAACTGGGAGAGGGAAGGCAGGGTGTGAGGGATAGGTAAAAAGAGTAGGTGATGGGCAGCTACTGCCTGCCAGCCTGCTCTCCTGCTGCCTGGTGCTGCTCCCAGGGCCTCCTCCTGCATCTCAGACCATGTTGGTGTAGGTCCTGCAGGATGGCGAGCGAGTCCATCGCCACCTGTATAAGCTGCTGCATCGACCTTTCAATGCTGTGCAGGATCCGGACACCTAGGACAAGGGATCAGAGTCAATGGCTGTGACTGTCCATATCCCTGAAGCCCACCCATCATGCATGGCATACAGCCAAGTGCCCTGCTCCTGTGATGGACTGCACCCACCCACAGTGACCATGCACAAGACATGCCCAACCAGGCAGCAACAGCTATGTGTACCACTGCACACACACACCGCCCATGTCCAGCACAGCACAACCTAGGCTGTACAGTAATGTGGCTATGTGGTGGGCAGGCAGTGCCACAGCCATGTGCCCAGTGCACGCATGGACCACCATTGATGCACCCCCAGACATGCAGTGCCACTGGACAGTGCTGACTGTCACATGTTGTGTGCATGGCAGTGGTGTCCATGCCCTGCCCCCCACCCTGTCACACAGCATGCTATAGCATTCATGATGTCATGGCACTCACCTTCATCATGCTGTTGCTGCTGCTGTCGTGGTTCACCACCACCACCATGCTCAGCCACTGCTGGCACCACTCCCTGCACCTCAGCCCTGGCCCTCCTCCACTCCACCACGCCTGTGAGAAACAAAAGATGAGAAACACATCAGTGCAGTCCCAAAGCAGATTTACCCTGCCACAATGAGTGTGCCCACCCACCCAGCCAGACCCATACATCACATATCCTGTAAACACTGCCACAGCCAACCCTAGACCAACCCTTCCCTATGTGCTGGACACAATAGACAGTGTTACCCATATGGACCATACAGGTGCATAGATGGATCACCCACCTGGCTGAGGCCCCACGCCCCTCCTGGCATGTGACCGCAGATGTGCCAGTAGTGCCGGCTCCCTCCTCCGCAGGTCCCCATACTAGTACTGGAGCCCACTCAAGAGGGAGCAATATTAGACTTGATACTCTCAAATTTAGATGGAGAGAGGATCACAGATGTAGAAGTGGGTAGCCATCTGGCAACTAGCGACCATTGAACAGTATGGTTCACAATAAACACAGTAATAGAGTCAAGCCATACAAAGACAAAAGTACTGGACTTCAGGAGGGCTGACTTTGCCATAATGGGTGAGTGACTAAGGAATGCACTAGCAAATGGGCAGGAAGGAAGGGTGGAAGAACAATGGGGAATAATAAAAACTGCCATCACAGAGGTAACAAGCCTTTGTGTGAAGCAAATAAACAAAACAAGACGATGTAAGAAACCACTATTGTTCTCAAAGGAAGTGGCAGTGAAGGTTCAAAGAAAAGAAAGCATTCAGGAAGTACAAGGAATCGCAGAAGGAGCAGGACAGAGAACTGTATCAGTTAAAGCAAAAGGAGGCTGGGAAGGCAGTCAGAACAGCAAAGGCCCAAACCGAGGAAAAGATAGCCAACTCAGTTAAGAAGGGATAAAACCTTTATAGGTACATCAGGAGCGAAGAAGACCATGGAGGATAGTGAGGCTTAATAAAGGGGAGGGAGGGTGGGCAGAGGAGACTGTGAAAAGGCAGAGATACTAAACAAATATTTTTGCTCAGTGTTTATGAAGGAAGATGGGGAGATACATAAAACAAACAGTAGAAACACTCTGGATACAGAAGTTGATACCGGCCCATTTACAGAAGAAAGGGTTCTGAAAGAACTCTTAAAACTGAAGGTGGACAAAGCAAGGGGGCCTGATGGGATTCATCCCAGAATACTAAAAGAACTAAGGGTAGAACTAGTGACACCACTGACTACCCTTTTAACAAATCATGGGAGGATGGGGTGGTACCGAGGACTGGAGGAGGGCAGATGTGATTCCCTTCACAAAAGTGGGAGCAAGGCAGAAGCAGAAAACTATAGACCTGTTAGTTTAACCTCAGTGATAGGGAAAATGATGGAATCACTTCTAAAAGAAAAGATTGTCGAGTATCTAGAGGCCAGGGGGGCACAGGACCCTAGGCAGCATGGATTCACAGTGGAAAGGTCATGCCAGACGAATCTGATAGATTTATTTGACTGGGTGACCAAAGTAGTAGATCGGGGGGCTGTGGACATGGCCTACCTAGACTTTAGCAAGGCATTTGACACAGTCCCACACAAAAGATTAATATACAAGTTAGCCAGCCTGGGAGTGGGTCCCAAGATGACAGCCTGGGTAAAGAATTGGCTGGAGAATAGGACACAGAGAGTAATAGTAAATGAAGTCCACTCAGAAGAAAGGAGGGTTACTAGTGGGGTACCGCAGGGTTCAGTATTAGGACAGGTCCTCTTCAATGTCTTTATAAGCGACATTGCAGAAGGACTGGAAGGAAAAGTATGTCTCTTTGCAGATGACACTAAGATCTGCAACAGAGTTGATGCACAGGGTGGGGTGGAAAGGATGAGAAGGGACTTGGCAAGGTTAGAGGAATGGTCAAATGTATGGCAGCTTAGATTCAATGCTAAGAAGTGCAAGGTAATGCACCTGGGAAACAAAAACCCAGGGGAAGAGTACACAATGGGGGGTTGAGATACTAACAACAAATAGAATGGAAAGGGACCTGGGGGTAGTCATATCAGATGACCTAAAGATGGGCAAGCAATGTGAGAGGGCAGCAAGGAGGGCTGGGGGGATACTGGGATGCATAGGGAGAGGCATCACCAGTAGAAAACAAGAAGTTATTATCCTCTGTACAGACAGCTGGTGAGACCCCATCTGGAGTACTGTGTGCAGTTCTGGAGACCCAATCTCCACAAAGACATAGACAGGATGGAAGCTGTCCAGAGGAGGGCAACAAAAATGGTGCAGGGTCTGCATTGGAAGTCGTGTGAAGAGAGACTTAGGAGCTTAATATGTATAGCCTTGAGGAAAGGAGGAGAGGGGACATGATAGAAACTTTCAAGTACCTCAAGGGAATCAACAAGTCCAAGAGGGTAGCATCTTTCAAAAAAGAGGTGTGCAAGAACAAGAGGGCACAATTTGAAGATAGAGGCGGCTCAGAGGTAATTTAAGAAGTATTTTTTCACAGAGAGAGTTGTGGATGCATGGAACGGCCTTCGGAGGAGGTTGTGGAATCAAAATCAGTGGGGAATTCAAGCATGCATGGATAGTCATAAGGCAATTCTGGGGGTGGGGGTAGGAAGAAGTAGGCTGCTGGTTAACTAGGATCTGCAGCTTATCCAGTAGGTAGGGAAATGGGCAGACTGGGTGGGCCAAGCGGTCCTTATCTGCCGTCAAATTCTGTGTTTCTGTGTTTCTGTGCTCCGCAGACCTCTGCCGGCCAGTGGCCTCCTCAAGCTCAGTGGCCACCTGCTGCCACACATGGGTCCTGGTCATGTTAAGGGGTTCACCCCCAAACAGTAGGCCATAGTGAGGCTCCACTATAGCCACCAAGTTAGCGAGCTTGAGTGAACTCCACTGGGGGGCTCTTCTGCGTGCCATCCCTGGATGTATAATAGGCAATATGGTGCTCCGCAGCACGGCAACCCCAGGTGGAATTGTTGCGCAATACAATACTGCTATTCCCTATCGCGCTGTTGGTACAGCGCTGCCAGTCCCTATCGCGCTGTTACCGAACAGTGTGATAGAGCTGCAGACATGCCATATGTACAGCGCCAAGGGGGCAAAGGTCAGGCACAGGGACATGGGTCTCTGGCGCATGGCCACGCACAGCGCCATTGGACATCTATGCATCCAGCGCGATTGGTCACCTGTGTGCCATTGTCACAGCAGACTATTGCACAGTTGTGCCACAGCGCCATGTAGTGACCGTCGCTGTAGTGCCACTGGCACAATGGTGGCCATGCCCTGAATTGCCTACCGTGCATAGCACATCATCAGCATGGCAGATGCCTGCGTAAGCTACCTGGGCATGTGCAGTGCGGTGTACTACACAGTCACAGAACTGCGCCATTGGCTCAGCCGGTTCAACCGTATTGCGCAAAGCGCAACAGCGCGATATTCAGCCGTCATATGCAAATCATCCGATCAGCCATTCAATGGCGCAGCACTGCAATTTGCATCTCATTAAAGTTGCTCCAGTCCTAATTTGCATGGATTGCACTATAAATATGCAACACTGTTCTGCAGTGGCCATATTCGGTTACTGCAGTTGATAGGTGAGTTGCATGCATTGTGATGTTCTGGACTATGGCCTCAGAGAATTGCTGTGTACTGCACAGTCACAGGTGACCACTCTCACCCATACAGGCTGTGAAATGACTGAGCAAGGACTGGGTGAGGAGCCTGATGGTGGGCAGAAGAGGAGGCCTAACTTTATGAAGGCTAAGATGGAGGCACTGTTTGAGGCCTACCTGGATGAGGAGCCACTTCTCAGTGGACGGCGGGGCACCCCTTAGGCCTGTGCTGCTGCATGGGAGGGGGTGGCATGTGCCATCAACCTGCACGGCAGCCACCAGCACTCTCTGCAAGAGTGTAAAAAGAAGATGGGGACCGACAGGAGGAGGGTGAAGGAGAAGGTTGCAGCCATCAGGGCGGCATGTACTGCAACAGGTGGGGGCCAGCCGGAGGTGGTGCAGCTGACTCCGGCAGAGGACATGCTCGCTGCAAGCATGCAGCGCAGTGCCATTGAGGGTGTTCCTGGAGGTGGCTTCCAGACAGGTGGTAGCCCATCACTGCATGGTATGTCATGGTCGGGGGGGAAGGTAGATCACATGCACTAACGTGTCCTTCCTTTCTGTTACAGATCCTGTGCATCTGCAGGGGTCAGCGGTGGAGGGCCTGTCCACTGCGGACAGCCATCCGGAGTTGGAGAAGGGACCATCCACCTCCGCAGGTTGCCGGCGTGCACTGCGCCAGTGTGCATACCTGGCTACCATCACTAATGTCGTTGAGACAGGTGTGGGGGGTGCCCTTCCTGTGTCTCAGTGGTCTGGCATGCAAGCATGCCAGCACGCTGTGGCTGTGGCTGTGGCACAGACCTGCACCATTGATGATGCACCGAACACTATGGGCATTGACATGTGTGTGTCACAGAATGGACACACAGCAGGACAGCTCACGCCCATGGACCTAGCTGGTTCCGACGTGTGTGCCAGCATGTCAGCACAGTCCCAGGCTGTGCCTGTCAGCACCGCTGGGGCAGCACCGGTGGCTGTGCAGGTCACTGGCACTGTTGTGGCCACAGCAGCAGAAAAACTGATCCCTTGGGCACAGCAGGCGGAGGGGCAGCAGCAGTCACCCACTGGGACTGGGGGTACAGGGCTCAGTGGTGATGTAGGTGCACCACCTGTGGACATGCCCATACCTGGTCCTGGTGAGCAGTGCCCACCCTCAAGGGGTGCTGTACATCAGGCCCTTCCATACCCTGAGGGACAGGTTGCCAATGTGGCAGACAACCTCTTTAACGAGCACACCCACCTGCTGCAGGCATCAGTACAGCAGCAGATGCGGGCTGCAACATCCGTGGAGGCACTGTGTGTGGCTCTGCAGTGGCACAGCAGGGACAACGAGAGGATCCTGTCCCGGATTGACCATTTGCGGGTGGATGTGACCACCGCCATCGACAGGAAGTCACAGGCATTGGTCGCTGTCGTGGCCACATTGGGCACACAGTCAGGTGCCCCGTGCCACCCACACCGCGCAGTACACTATCCACTTCCCATTCCCAGTGTCGTGCAACACCCACCCTGTCGATGCCGGGTTCAGCTGTGGGTATCCTGAGCACCCCTGGTGCAGGTATGTTCGGTATGCTGCAGACCCCTGTGCGGGCAAGGTCGCGTTCACGCAGTGGGACCCCTGGTGGTCCATCGGTACCACCCCATGAGGCCCATGCTCAGCCTGCCAGTGCTGCTGGGTCTCGGTGGGGCTGCCCATGCATCCGAGGTGGCCGTGGCACTGTGCCGCAAGACTGAGCTGTCTCCCAGTGCGGGCCCTGTCTGGTGCTGCCCTGTGTGCAATGTGTGTTTCGGTGGGCAGTGCACCAGTGGGTGCCCTGCCCTACACGCAGACACACGGACCACCTGCACACCCTCACAACTGCTGTCCACAGGTGCATGTGCATGATGATGCCTGCATTGCGCTGTACACCAAAGTGCAAAGGTGCCCAGCATCTGACACACATACATGGACAGCAAGTGGAAGTGGTGGCCTGTGGACGTGTGTGTTTTTAGTGTCTGTGTTCCTGCTCTGCTGTGCACCTGACCCCTGTGCACTTTGTGCCTTGTGTGTGTGTGTGTGTGTGTGTGTGTGTGTCTGTCCATGTGGCGTGTAACTGTTCACCCCTTCCTGGTTGTATGTGTGTGCTTCTGTGCTCTGCCACTTCCCTTGCCGTCATGCACCCCTGGTGTGTTTCCCTGTGTGTATGTGGGTTGTGCCCTAGCCACTGTTGGTTGCACATGGCCCCATGACTTACCTGTGTTGGGTGAAATGCTCCTCTGTGATGGTGTCCCGGTGCAGCTGGGCCAGCCGGATCAGTCAGGGATCACGTCGTCCAAGGGGGAGCTACTCATCCCCATCATCACCGGTGTCACTGTTGTCCCCATCGCTGTCCCCCTCTTCGACCTGTATGGCAATCCCAAAGTCTTTGGCCATGTTGTTCAGGATACAACAGGCCAGGAATATCCCACAGGCCTTTGAGGGGTTATACTGTAGGGCACCGCCGGAGGTGTCTAGGCATCAGAAGCGTGCCTTCAGCATCCCAAACAGCCGCTCAATGATGTTGCGTGTGGCGGCGTGTGCCTCATTGAAGCATTGCTGCGATGGGGTCATGGGCCGCCGGTAGGGTGTGAGCAGTCAGGGACGGAGTGGGTATCCACTGTCACCTGTGTGGAGATAGTGGAGGTTAGTGTCTTGTTCAGGCTCATATTGCCCCAACCTTGTGTGCCACACCCATGGCACCTGTGGCTTACCCACCCTTGCCCCCAATTTGCCAATCCTACATGCATACTCACCCACTAGATGTCCTGTGGGGATGTCCCCACTCTCGAATTGATGGCACAGTGCCGACTGGTACCATATGAATGAATCATGTGCTCCACCAGGGTGCGTGGCACAGACATTGATGATGCACCCACTGGCATCACACACCACCTGGCAGTTGACACTAGCATATCCCTTCCATTCGGATAGGGCAGCCCCATTAGGCCAGGTGGTGGCAAATGGCCACATGGGTGCAGTCTATTGCCCCTAGCACACCAGGCATATGTGCTACCCTGTGGAACTCCTGTATGTTTGCTGTGCACTTCACAGCGGTGCTGGGGAAATGGATGTACTCCGCAGCATGTGGCAGCAGTGTGCTGAGGAATTGGGTGAGGATGCGTGACGTGGCCGACTGTGTTATGCCTGTGGTGTCCCCTGTTGGCCTCTGGAAGGTACCCATGGTGAGCAAGCACATGCAGGCTGTTACCTTTGTCTCCACTGACAGAGCGTGACTCCGTCATGAGAGTGCCTGCATCACATTACTGCACAGCTCACAGAGCTGCCTCAGCATTGGCCGGTTCAGGCGGTACCAGCCCTGATCTGGGCATCTGAGTGGATCTCCAGGCTGATGCAGGCTCGGTACTGCTGTTAGAGTGACCACCGCCCGGCGGGCCCTTCCACGCCATGTTCCCCTGCAGCATGCCTTCTCACCCCTCATTACAGCTTCCATGTGGAAGCTGGCACTGTCCATGTCCTGGCTTGTGTTCCCCCGGATGTTGTTGCTCTGTTCCCCCCACTGTCCTGAATGCTACGTCCACTGCACCGGGTACACCTACTGGCCTCTGCACTCTGTAGCCCCACACACCTTCCTTTGCCCCTATTCTGTCCTGTGCTCTCCCTGGCCTGCACTCTTTCTCCCTCTGGCCTTGTCTGTCTCCCTGCCTCATGTGGCTTCCCTGTAGTGTTCTTGCGCCTCTTCCTTGAGCCTTTTGTTTTGGCTCATTTCCGCTATGCGCAAACTTCCACCTGATCCGCTATTGGCATTATAGCCTTCCAGATATCACGTTGTACGCATGCATGGTTCCACCCCCTTCGGTTGTGCATGCCTTAATTAGCATTGCGCTGTTGCTCAGCATGTTTTCAGTGGTGCAACTGCCTCCTGCTGAATATCGCAGAATGGCACAATTTCGGACTTGCGCTGGCGCAACCCTATTGCGCATGGCGCAACCCTTTTGAATATCCCACCCGGTATCTGTTATTTCTCATCCCATAAGACATATCAATATATTTATTTTGTTACAGAACCACTGGAGACCAGGGCAGTACCTGTCATTAAAGAAGAGGAACCAGAGCTAGAAACATCTGAGCATGTGTATTTTATGATAAAAATACCTCATTATCTTAAAAGACAACAACTAAATACAGAAAATGAAACACCAGTACCATAGTCACTCAGAAATTCTTTTGATGAATGATCACTAAGCACAGACTACAAACACTTAGAAATCTTTGTGTCTCTGAACAAAACACATCACCAACATCTTGTAGATAGTCACAGTGTCCCTATACTATAACTAGGTAAATACTCAGTGACACAGGAGCCACACAATGTATGTTCTGTTGATGCACCTCAGTAAGGTATTTAGGTAAGTGCCATATGACAATGTGTTCAGTTATCTAACAGCTACACTGTCATGCAGCAAAATGGTAAGACTGATAGTGAAGTAAGCAGAGTGAAGCTAGCACAAGTTACAGTTAGGAACAGGTCCTCATCTCCAAGTACAGTTACAACCAGAGAACTAAAAAAAAATCAGTGCTGGAGAAGTATTGTATATGGCACAGACAATCAATGCAAGTAAGCTAGTTGCAGCTCCTGCACAAGTGTTGCTAGCCTCAGATGTCCCCAAACTCATTACCTCGCCACACCTTAATCTCCTGGTATCATTCTGTATATGTATGACCTATAACATTTAGAAACAGGACAGTAGCACAGCTTCTCAATTTAACATAGTCAATTATGTATTTAAGTAATAATGCCTAACAGGGTATGTGTCATGCTGGGATAACATCACATCTCAGGTGACTAGGCATAAGGCCGCAGGCCAAGTGCATCCAATACCTGAGGCTTGATGTTATCCCAGCACAACACTCACCCTGGAGGGCATTATTGATATTTTACAAATGGCTTGTTGTTATACAGAATAAAAAAAATGATTTTAAAAATATTTTTGTTAATGTAGAAAAATATATTTCTTTCTTAAGAGAAGATGCAAATGATGATAGAGTAACAAATGATCCTAATGGTCCAAAATAATTAGTCAGGAAGTTCACAGTGAGGCTGAGACTAGACCCATGATATTGTACTAGGATAACTTCATGGGTCCAGTCCCAGACTGACCAATCAGAGCCCAGCATTCTTTTTTGCCATTGTATAATATACTAATATTTGTATATAGTGTATGGTCGAGTGTGATTTTGTATGGAAAACCATACACAGTAAAAAGTGATTCTGCTTCAGCAGCAACGTAGCTACTAATTTTTTTTTTTTAACCAATTATTTTACCAGGTGAGACACACTAAGCTGAAAGCTTGTTTTCAGGTGCAACCTGGGAGCACAAGGAAGTTAAGTGACTTGCTCAGGGTCACACAGTATGCACCTAGGGGGCTGTGGGATTCAAACCCAGGTCTCCAGATTTGCAGCTCAGAGCCTTAACCCACTGCGCCATACTGCCTCCGCAGAACAGCTTTTCATTCTGCATTACCAGCTACATCACAATGCAACCAGCCACATCAGCAGTGATCATAGGATGGGGCCAGTTGAAGTGTTGTGTGCACGAGCTGGACAGCAATTCTAATGACAGCGAAATGTGGATCGCAGACAAGAAAGGCTGGCTCCCAAAAAGTAAGCAAAAGAGTTTTTGAGACCATACACTATCAGCAATATTGTATGGCATCATGAACACGACTTGACTGTTCTTCCCCCTTGTGTTTTCGATAACGGCAGAGTGACCTGTTGAGCTTCAGTCTCGAGGTCATCAGCCATCATCAAAAACACTCGAGGGAAGAATAGCCTTGTTGTGTATTGGATGCCATATACTATACTATATGACAAGTATGCCTAAGAGGACTCAAACGGCATGTTTAAAAGACTTAGTTAAAGATACAGAACTCAGCATATGCTTCTCTTTTTTCTCTAACAGATCCAGAATCATCACATACAAGGGCTCTGTGTCAGCACCTGGACAGTCTGACTCGGGTGCAACAAGAAACTGATCAAAACATAAAACTACTAATTGAATTGGCAAAAATAAACAATGAACATCAACAACAGACACAACACAAATTGGACACAATACAAAAATCAATAAATTCAAACACAATACAAATTAAATACATGAATCAGACTGTCCAGGCACTGAAAGCCACCATGGGCAATCTCACAGAATCCCAAAAACCTGCAGCTGATGACACAGAAGAAAGCCCTGGTCTCCAGTGAAGAATGGATCTGTCCCCTCCTCTTTCACTGTGTGGCACCTTCCCCATCACAGGAGTAGTTTCACTTCCTCCTGCACCCGCCTACCTTGCGACCCCCTTCCACGCCTCCACATAGCCTCCAGCAGCAGAGGCAGCTAGTATAGCAGAGAAATAATAAAAAATAAAATCACTGTTTATTTAGTTCTTTTATTTTCTTACTAGAATTACATGAAACATTTTTAATAAATGAACATAATTTATTTTGTAGAAATAAATATATTGTTTGTTAATATATTATAAAATTATCAGTAAGTACAGAACATATATGTACAACAATAAATAAAGACAAACCTTTTACAGTACTTTTGTTAAGAGAAATGAATAAAGAATTATTTAAATGTATCAGTGAGTACCTTCTTATTCAAAAAAGTATCATTGAACATGCCTGTGAATTAAGTACATTAACATGCATGTGTCTGGGGCATCAGAGAGAGTAGATCATTATGGAAAGAGTATCTATGGAGAACGAATAAATAACCGGTCTCCACTCATAATAGTAAAGTAAAACACTATTTGGTTATGGGAAGGTAACATCAAGAAGCATTAACACACACAAAACGCTAGTTAAAATCCTGACTAATGTTATTCGGTCATAACCACATAGGTATTTTCATTGGTAGTCTATTTATACATGTGGCTGTTCATGTCAACCGCTCAACTGTTAATAATGTCAGCATAGGTCTCTGTTCATAATAGTAAAGGTAAACACTATTTCATCATAGTGTATGGTGGAATGCGGTTGTGTATGGAAATCCTTACACCGCAAAAAAGTTGTTCTGCTGCAGTAGTGACATCCTCACTAACACAGAAAAATTTTTCATTCTATGATAGTGAGGACATCATAATACAAGGGACTCCAGCTGTATACACATATGGCTTTTCATGACAACCTCACTGCACTGCATTGCATCAGTGTGGTCATAATACTAAAGTGAAAGACTATGTGGTTATGACCAGGTAAGATCAGAAGCCATCAACACACACTAAACAGTGGTGAAAATGATGACTGATATTAGCCAGCCATAACCACATAAGTGGGAGCATGGGGCCTGCCCACCAAGGTCTCCATTTGTACAGAATCAGACACATCTGTTTCAACCGAGAAACTCTCCTCAAAGCAAATATACGTAACTGGGAGCATGGGACCTTTTAAGTTCCATGCTCCCACCAACCTGGCCATGTCTGCATAATGATATACATATGGCTCTTCATGACAACCTCTGTCCAGAACTGCATGCAGATATGAAATACTGCACTGTTTTTGAGGTCAGTATAGGTCTCTGCTCATAATAGTAAAGGGAAGAACTATTCGGTTATGGTGGGGTAACATCAAGAGACATTAACACACACCAAAGGGTGGTGTAAATGCTGTTTCATGTTATCCGGACATAACCATACAGTCATCTTTGCTGTTAATCTCTGAAACCACTTTTCTGTTCACGTCAATCACTGCCCACAACAGCATACACATATGCAGTACTCAATTCTTTATGACTTCACTGCAGAATTCTGATCATACTAGTAAAGTGAAAGACAATGTGGTTATGGTCAGCTGAGATTAGGAATCATCAATACACAGTAAACAGTGGTGAAAATGATGACTGATATTATCTGATCATAACCACATAAGTGGGAGCATGGGGCCCTTCAGGACACATGCTCCCATCAAGGTCTCCATTTGTACAGAATCAGACACATCTGTTTCAACCGAGAAACTCTCCCCAAAGCAAATGTACGTAACTGGGGTCCCACGCTCCCACCAACCTGGCCATGTCTGCATAATGATATACATATGGCTCTTCATGACAATCTCTGCCCAGAACTGCATGCAGATATGCAACACTCAACTGTTTATGAGCTCAGTTTAGGTCTCTGTTCATAATAGTAAAGTGAAAGACTATTTGGTTATGGTGGGGTAACACCAAGAGGCATTAACACAAACCAAAGGGTGGTGTTAAAGCTGTCTCATGTTATCCAGACATAACCACATAGTCATTTTTGTTCATTACTGAGATATAAACACCAAAAGGTGCTGTGAATAGTAACTCTGTGGGCATGGAAGTATAGCCTAGAGGTTGGCCACATGGTGGCATTGACGTGAACAGTAGGTGAAACGGGAATGGAACTGCAAGCGAAAATGGTAACCGCAACAGTAATGTAAGCACACAGGCTGGTTTTCCCCAAAAGCTGCATAAAGAAAGACAGTAAGTACAAAGAATGTATGCATAATAATGGTTCTTGGAGCAGAAAATGAGGAGTTGGAATACTAAATTGTTTATATCTCAGGAACCGTACGACGTAGAAAAAAAATTTAAAAGTCATATGATTTATGACTTTCCTGGCTAGTTTTATGCTTAGTTCCTTGTATGGGGCTAAGTATTTTTCTGACGAAAAGTCCGTATCTCACACCATTTCCAAGATACGGGCCCTGAAAGGTGCGGCAAACACCGTAATGTTATCCTATGGGAAAAAAAAGAGAAGTTCAGAGTGCCATAACTTTGGCTCCCTGTAATATTTTTTCACCAAGCCACATAAAGGCACATCTGTGGGATGTTGGCTGTGTTCCCTCCAAATTTCAGCCCAAAAGACCAAACCGTTGTTTTGCATCAGGGCGTCAAAGGATTCCTATAATGTGTCGGACACCATAATGTTGTCCTACGGGAAAAAGCATCAACTTTAGAGTGCCATAACTTTGCCACCATGTAATATTTTTTCAACAAAACACTGAAAGGCACATCTGTGAGATGTCAGCTGTGTTCCCTCCAAATGTCAGGCCAAAACACCAAACCGTTCTTTTGCAGCAGGGTGCCAAAGAATTGCTGTCATTTTCCCACAGCCTAGAAAAGTACTGTTGAAGTTTGCAAAAGCTTTCACAAATTCATGCGACAGTGTCGCAAGTGCAACAGTACTTTGTGAAAGTACTTTTTCCAGAAATTTGAAAAACATATTTCTGGGGTGTTTTACCCCAAAATAAAGACATGGCTAGCATCCTCAGGGTCCGACTAGGTGAATACAAAAATAATTAGGTTGCTACAGGGTCCCAATTTTAAATGCCAAGCATTTTTCTGACAGCTAACTGAAAACAAAATGGCAGATTTGCGACAGTAAAAGGGCCATTTGTGAAAGTAAAAACTGCATTTGCGACACTGTCGAACTTTTTGTTAACTTTTCCCATTGACTTATAATGGGAACTTTTTTTTTGAATGACTTTTGAACCGTTTAATATTTTTTCATGAAATCTTCAAAAGGCACATCGCTGCATGTTCCCTGAAGATTTCGGACCGGTCACACAAACCGTGCAACCTGTAGAGATGACAGTAAAATTCCAGAAAAGCGTAAACGCTCATGCAGATCATGCATAATAACTCCGCAGCCGTATATGTGACCGGTACGAAACTTGGCAGATCCCAAGGCGTATGGGTCTTGATCGTGTATTCCAAATTTCAGGCAAATCTGTCAAACAGTTGCAAAGTTATTAAGGTGCAAAATATTGGGTTTAACATGTAAATGGCTCCTCAACCCTAACTATATTGGCACTACTGTGCCACTACTATATATATATATATATATATATGTATATATATGTATATATTTTCATCATAAAAAACTTGCTATAAATATATATATATATATGTGACACTGGTGCCGAGTCTCTGAAGGGCTACACTACCCCTGCCATAGCTCTGCACATCAAGGCTGAGAAGCCTGAGTTCAAAAGATAACATTAAACTGATTCTTTCCTAGGATAACATAAAATGTGCAGTGCCACCACCAAGAGTATACTTTTAAGTGGGCTAGCTTACACCTGGAACAACCTTCTGGGATGCTGTACTCACCCAGAAAACCATGACGCCACCCCAAGAATGTCTCAATAGACATTTCCCTACATTTCGTAAGATTTGCAATTATAGACTCATTACTAATAATATGCTCATGAGACAGGATTCTGCAAAAACAACAACCATTTATTTACACGGGGAAGGGCTAGGATGTGTGGATTTAGTGGATAAGCTATTTATAGAATTCACATTTGGTTTGATTGAAAAAATTGGTTTCAATTGTTGAATAGCAAGAAATCACATGGTCAATAACAGTTTACCTCTGAGCATTAATTGCAATGGCTACCCGTAATTCTGAGATAGGCAGAGCCATGATTATCTATTTGGCTAGTTGCAATCAGAAAGATGATGTAATTAGCAGAGAACAGTAGGAAATACCCACACAGGTGCCAGTCCCCAAACTGTATAAGACCTTGCAATCTCACACATAATCCTAGTTACCCAGTAACTAAAGTTTGTTAAAGTGTAGGCATGGTGCACGGTGCAGCTGTACATTGACCGGCTAGTTGGGGCCCTTGAAGAAAGCAAGTAGATTAATATATGCAACACCTTGTAAAACTTAGAGCAATTGTATCCATGGCCGGATTGCAAAGTCTCAGGAGGGAGAACTTGGTCTCCTCGGAGCTTGGCCACACCCTGGTGGAGGATGGAGTGGCTGTGTCACTCTGAGGAATGCTGGCATTAGGCTTAGATGGGTGGAAGATGCTGGTACTGGAGCTGTGGTGCACATGTGTGCCTCCATGCTCATGCGCCACTGCTTCCAGGGTCTCAGGAAGTAAGACCAAAGGGGAGGAAATGGAGGTAATGTTAGACCAACCAAGGATGAAGCCTCTGGGCTGGCTCTGGGGTTATGCTGAGGTGCGCATGGCACTACAAGTCCCTGAACTACCATGTGTCCAGTAGGTTGGCAGATGACCAGGCGGCTTGCCAAGGAGGATAAAGAAAGTTGAAAATAAAAATAAAAAATTCCCCATAAGCACTTAGCAATGTTCCAAGAATTTTTGGCAGTGTCCCAGTACTCCTTGCTTTAGAATCATGGCCATCTGATTGGCTGCTGCTGCACTAAAATGGCTGCTAAGCACTCAGTCTCCATACAGATTAACACAGCCCCAAACAAAAGTCCTGGTGCAGCCAGAATATTTACTTTATTTATTTCTTTGCCCCACAGTTCAATTGCCCCTTGTGTGCCCTCTTGATCGCTGCCAAGACTAAACATTTTTGTTCAGTATTTAGCCCATCTCTGCTGCCAAAATTTAGAGCCACCTTGCAGCAGGCAGGTAATCTGTCTGTGTCCCATCATTTTAAACTGGTGCAGCCAGAAAGTATTTTAATTGTAATTACTTTCCCCAGTGTGTTTAGTAGCCCCTTAAGTGTCCATTGGTTGTGCTGCTGTTTAACATTTGTTCACAATTCTTACAGTGCCAGACACGACTGAAAACGTGCACTCTTGGTACACCGAGTGGAGCCACACATGAATATTAATGGGCATCTCATTAATATTCATGACACCAGGCCGCCACCTTTAGAGCATGTGGCAAATTTTAATAATTTAGCTGCTCCCTCTGGACCAACACAGTCACCTGCCCCCACCCAGTATCCCACAAAAACTGGGACCACCAGAAGAACCACCGAGGAACCACAAGTGTGGTCCAAAGTCAAATTGTCACTGTGCTAAAGTGAGAGTAGCAGCCTGCCTGAACGTTGGCGGCCCATGATCGTGGTTCATGAGCCCAAGATGGGATGGAAAGGCACTGAGGGCGAGATGGGGGAACCTTGGCAGTGTCAGGGAGATGGGGAACACTTTGGGGTGTTGCAGGCATTAGAAGGCACTCTGTGAAATGGGAGCAAGGTGGGAGATGGGCAATTAAGTTAAGTACCCAATTTTGGGGGGTCCTTACACTCTCCCCAGCCTGTGAAGCTTGGCATCCACACCAAGCATGTGCCCAGCCTGGCACCCAATAAATGGCATTCAAGCATTTTACCCGTTTCAACAAAATAATTAACAAAACTAACTAGGCACATGGCTTCATAGCTAGCAATGGTCACCATACTGCCTGATCTAGACAAATATAATTATCTAAACACCAATAAACATTTTCAGAAACACTGGTGATCATTCTCTGATGTTGCTTTTCCCCCAGGGTCCCTGGCAGTAACACATTTTAAAATGGAATAAATAGTTGGTGTAACTTCAGTTTTGTCCGCTAGGGGGCAATCACTCCTCTAATACATCCATTGACCAGCAGTAAACAAGCCTTGTGCAAGATTTGGCACCAAAACACATTTCCATTAACCCACATAGGTGACAGCCATTTTAAGGGTCCCAATACCTAGGAGCTAGGAGGATCCATGCTGGGCGTGACCTGGCATACAGGAGATCCCAGAGGTGTCTCCATTTGTGTAACCCTGGTGCCAGGTATCTGAAGGGCTACACTATCCCTGCCTTAGCTGACCACAACAAGGTTGAGGGGCCTGGGTTCCAAAGATAACTTTAAACTGGTTCCTTCCCAGGATAACATAAAATGCACAGTGCCTCCACCCAGAATATACTTTTAATTGGGCTAGCTTATACTTCGTATAACCCTCTGGGATGCTGTACACTCCCAGAATATCATAAAGCCACCCCAGGCATGACTCAATGGACATTTCCCCACATGTATAACATTTGCAATTATAGACTCACTACTAATAATATGCGCACAAGACCGGATTATGCAAAAACAATAACATTTATACATGGAAGAGTTAGGATGGGTGAGTGGAGTTAAAGGATAAGCTATTTACAGTATTCACATTTGGTTTGATTAGAGAAATTGGCTTAGATTAGTTTTATTAGCAAAAAATCACATGGTCAATTACCATTTACCTCTGAGAATTAATTGCAATGGCCACCCACCAACCTCTGAGATATGCAGAGCCCTGGCTATCTATTTGGCTAGCTGCAATCAGAAAGATGACACAATTAGCAGAAAACAGTAGCAAATACCCACACTGGTACCAGTCCCCTAACTGTATAAGCCCTCGCAATCTCACACATAATCCTGGTTACCCAGTAACTAAAGTTTGTTAAAGTGTAGGCATGGGGCACAGTGCAGCTGTACATTGGCCGGCTAGTAGGGGCCCTTAAAGAAAGCAAGCAGATTAACATATGCAGCACTTTGTAAAACTGAAAGCAACTGTATCTGTTGCTGGATTGCCCAGTCTATTTAAGCACTTTAACTATGTACATGTCCCCTTTAGATTTGAGGCACGGCTTGGGCCCTGTATACTCACAGATCAAAAGTCATCATTGGTTAGTTGTAATTAAGTTGTAGAGGAAGAATTAAGGTGATTACAGCAGGCAGAAACTATGACTCTGGAGATAAGGAGGCTAGCAAAGGCCTATAGCCAGGATGCCCAAACCTACTGCAAGATGGGGTAGCAACTGCAGACAGAAACAACACTCTTTGTTCCACTGGCCATGCCCCTTTTTGGGCTAAAATCACTTTCTGGAAAGCCCATACTGTTACCCGAGCTGACACGTTTCAGACTCCATGTCTTGACTGCACCCCTCTGAGGAAATGCATATAGAAGTGCCCTAGGTGGAACACTATCAGGCTGTGACCCATGGCTTACTCTTATGGTTGGACAGCATTCAGCACATTTATCAGATTCAGCACATTTACGCATTCTTGTGGTTGTCTCTAGAAGTCACAGTCTCTTTTCCCTGTGCCCAGTGTGGCAGACATAATCCTTTTGCTATTCGGCTAGAACTTTAGAACCATGGTGCATTGCCAATGATTTTAGGGACAAGCTCCCACACTCCTACACGGAGTGTGCACCCAGAGCCCAGGAAATTGCTCCCAAAGTGGATCACAAGAAATCAGTCTTTTTAGCATTGGTGAGTTCCTCAAAGGTCAGGGTGACCCAGGCTATCACAGTCCATTTCCATCAACTTTGGGGCATAGATTGTTCCCGTTGCGTAATGCCAGATAACACTTGCAGATTGGCTCTCTCACCACTTGATGCTCATTTGTACTTGGCTGAGCTTGGGGCATGGCTCACTTCCATTTGAAACAACTTTCACTTGGCTGAGCTTGAAAGCATGACTCAGTACGCTTTAACAGACTTTACTTGGCAAAGCTGACACTGGAGGCCTTTTCAGACTCAGGCACATTACTGGGTAACAACTGATTTCTGTAGCTATCTAGGCTCTCAACTCATTACTTGGTAATAAAACAGTTCTTAGTAGCTCTCTCAGATTCGCAAATACACAAACATAATCTCTTGTAGCTCTTGTTGGTATTTGCAGCTCCCAACTGGACATACAGGCAGTTACTGGCTCACAAGGCCCTGTTCAGAGATATTCTGCGTGGTCAAGAAACTTCTCATTCAGTCCTCTTGCACTATTCAAATCAGACAGATTTATATACTTGAACAGGACACTTCTCTGGTCACTTAGCAGATGTCAACCCTTTCCATGCTTTGCTTAAACTAGTGTGTAGACAGACAGTCACATCCTAAAGTTGCGGGGCTTCTCTGCCCTTTGCAGACTTTCTCAGACTTGTTCTTGTTAAACACAGTTTACCCACTCAGATTACTTGCAGAAAATGACTTTCTTTTCTCTGAGGTTTCAGGCTTTCTTCAGCACTCTCACTGCTGAGGTAGAACCTGCATGCTGCTCTCTCACAGCTGAAGGTTCAGGTTGCCCACATTGTCCCAAAACGTGGAAAGGTGCTGGCCAGCCCTTGAGGACAATTTTTGGCAACCCCAATGCTAGTGACTTTTGTTGCCTGTAGCCACTTAGTCTCTCTGGCAGAAGAAAGCCCCCTTCCCTGTGGAGGGGCTTGCACTGTATCACTAGGCCCATTCTGCAGCAAAGAGTTTGAGCCCCTACCCTGTGGGGGGGCCCCTGCTTGAATACACTGCTCAGCCTGGAAAAACAGAGTCTTTTATGGAGCTCCTTTGAGGCTCCCCATTGGCTATAGCTACTTGCTGCCCCCACAATAATTGGCTGACCCTCCTTGTCAGTCCACAAAATGAATATTCATTAGCCTTCACTCGATGCAGGATAAGTTCCCTGTTTTGGCAGCTGAATTAGGTCCCTGTAACCTCCCCATAAACACTTTGCAATGTTCCATGAATTTTTGGCATTGCCCCAGTACTCCTTGCTTTAGAATCATGGCTTTCCAATTGGATGCTGCTGCACTAAAATGGCTGCTAAGCACGCAATCCTTTTGCAGAGTAGCACAGTCCCAAACAAAAGTTCTGGTGCAACCAGAATATTTACTTTATATATTTATTTCTTTGCCCCACATTTCAATCGTCCCTTGTGTTTCCTCTTAATTGCTAACCAGAATAGGGAATTTTGCTCAATCTTTTGCCTGTTGCTGCTGCCAAAATTTATAGCCACTTTGTAGCAGGCAGGTAATTTGTCTGAGTCCTAACATTTTAAACTGGAGGAGCCAGAAAGTATTTTAATTTTAATTACTTCCCCATTGTGTTTAGTAGCCCCTTAAGTGTCCATTGGTTGTGCTGCCATTTAGCATTTGTTTACAATTTTTACAGTAGTAATCATGGCCAAAAACTTGCAGCTCTCGTTGCACTGAGCAGAGCCATTCATGAATATTAATAGCCATCTCATTAATATTCATGACCCCAGGATGCCACTTTTAGCGCAAGCAGCACTTTTTATTTAATAAATTTAGCAGCTCCTTCTTAGCCAACATAGTTACCTGCTCCCGCCCAGCATCCCACAAAGATTGAGATCACATGAAGAGCCACCGTGGAACCACAAGTGTGGTCCAAAGTCAAATTGTCTCTATGTTAAAGTGAGACTGGCAGTCTGCCTGAATGCTGGGGGCCCATGATCATGGTTTGTGAGGCCAAGATGGGATGGAAAGGCGCTGAGGACAAGATAGGGGAACCTTGGCAGTGTCAGGGAGATGGAGAACACTTCGGGGGGTTGCAGGCATTGGGAGGTGCTCTGTGGAATGGGAGCAAGGCAGGAGATGGGCAATTAACTTAACTACCCAATTTTGGGGAGTCGTTACACTCTCCCAGCCTGTGAAGCTTGGCATCTGCACCAAGCATGTGTCAAACCTGACACCCAATAAGTAGCATTCAAGCATTTTACCCATTTCAACAAAACAATTAACACAACTAACTAGACACATACTGTAACTCTGTAGCTAGCATTGATTACCATACTTCTTGATCTAGACAAACATAATTATCTAAACACCAGTAAACATTTGCAAAAACATTGGTGAGCATTCTCTGATGTTGCATTTTCCCCAGGGACCCTGTCAGTAACATATTTTAAAATAGAATAAATATTTTGTACAACTTCACTTTTGGCCACTGAGGATGATCACTCCCCCAATACATCCACTGACTGGCAGTAAACAAGCCTTGAGCAAGATTTGGTGACAAAACACATTTCCATTAACCCACATAGGTGGCAGCCATTTTCAGGGTCCCAATACCTAGGAGCTGAGGGAGTTCACGTTGGGCGTGACATGACATACAGGAGATCCCAGTGGTGCCTCCATCTGTGTAACAATGGTGCCAGGTATCTGAAATGCTACACTATCCCTGCCTTAGCTGACCACACCAAGGCTGAGGGGCCTGGGTTCCAAAGATAACTTTATACTGGTTCCTTCCCAGGATAACATAAAATGCACAGTGCCTCCAGCGAGAGTACACTTTTAATTGGGCTAGCTTATACCACTTACAACCCTCTGGAATGTGGTACACACCCATAATACCATAAAGCCACCCGAAGCATGACTCAATGGACATTTCCCCACATTTCATATCATTTGCAATTATAGACTCACTACTAATAATATGCTCATGAGACAGGATTATGCAAAAACCGCAACAACCATTTATTTATACATGGAAGAGCTAGGATGGGTGAGTGGAGTTAGAGATTAAGCTATTCACAGTATTTACATTTGGCTTGATTAGAGAAATTGGTTTAGATTGGTTTGATTAGCAAAAAATCAAATGGTCAATGACCGTTTACCTCTCAGCATTAATTGCTATGGCCACCCACCAACCTCTGAGATATGCAGAGCCCTGGCTATCTATTTGGCTAGCTGCAATCAGAAAGATGACACAATTAGCAGTGAACAGTAGCAAATATCTACACTGGTACCAGTTCCCAAACTGTATAAGACCCCATAATCTCACACATAATCCTCGGTATCCAGTAACTAAAGTTCTTTAAAGTGCAGACGGGATGCTCGGTGCAGCTGTACATTGGCTGACTAGATGGGGCCCTTAAAGAAAGCAAGCAGATTAACATACGCAACACCTTGTAAAACTTAAAGCAATTGTATCTGTGGCCGGATTGCCCAGTCTATGTAAGTACTTTAACTATGTACATGAGCCCTTTAGATTTGAGGCAGGGCCCAAGCACACAGATCAAAGGCCATCATTGGTTAGTCACAATTAGGTTGTAGCAGAAGAATTAAGGTGATCACAGCAGGTGGAAACTCTGACTCTGGAGACAAGGAAGCTGGCAAAGGCCTATAGCCAGGATGCCCAAACTGACTGCAAGATGGGGTAGCAACTGCAGATGGAAACAGCGCTCTTTGCTCCACTGGCCATGCCCCTTTTTGGGCTGAAATCACTTGCTGGAAAGCCCAGGTTGGGAGCCGGGCCAGCACATTTTAGACCTTACGTGTTGGCTGTACCCCGTGCGGGAAACGCATATGGCAGATCCCTAGGTGGCACACTACCAGGCTGTGTCCCAGACTTACTCTTATGGTTGCATGGCATTCAGCACATTTATCAGATTCAGCACATTTACACATTCTTGTGGTTGCCTCTAGAAGTCACAGTCTCTTTTTCCTGTGCCCAGTGTGGCAGACATAATCCTTTGCTATTCGGCTAGAACTTTAGAACCATGGCACACTGCCAATGATTTTAGGGACAAGCACACACACTCCTACATGGAGTGTGCACCCAGAGCCCAGGAAATGGCTTCCAAAGTGGATCACAAGAAATCAGTCTTTTTAGCATTGGTGGATTCCCCAAAGGCCAGGGTGGCCCAGACTATTACAGTCCATTTCCATCAGTTTTGGGGCATAGATTGCTCCCATTGTATAATGCCAGATAACACTTGCAGATTGGCTCTCTCACTACTTGAAACACATTTGTGCTTGACTGAGCTTGAGGCACGGCTCACTTCCATTTGAAACAACTTGCACTTGGCTGAGCTTGAAGCATGGCTCACCACGCTTTATCAGACTTTACTTGTTGGCAAAGCTGACACTGGAGGCCTTTTCAGACTCAGGCACATTACTGGGTAACAACTGATTTCTGTAGCTATCTAGGCTCTCAACTCATTACTTCATAATAAAACAGTTCTTAGTACCTCTGTCAGGCTCACAAATACATAAACACAGTCTCTTGTGGCTCTCGCTGGTGTTTGCAGCTCCCAACTGGACATACAGGCAGTTACTGGCTCACAAGGCCCTGTTCAGAGATATTCCACGTGGTCAGGAAACTACTCGTTCAGTCCTCTTGCACTATTCAAATAAGACACATATATATACTTGAACAGGATACTTCTCTGGTCACTTAGCAGATGTCAACCATTTCTATGCTTTGCTTAAACTAGGGTGCAGACAGACAGTCACATCCTAAAGTTGCTGGGCCTTTCTGTCCCTTGCAGACTTTCTCAGACTTGCTCTTGCTAGACACAGTTCACTCACTCAGATTACTTGCAGAAAATGACTTTCTTTTCTCTGAGGTTTCAGGCTTTCTTCAGCACTCTCACTGCTGAGGTAGAACCTGCATGCTGCTCTCTCACAGCTGAAGGTTCAGGCTGCGCACATTTTACAAAAACATGGAAAGGTGCTGGCCAGCCCTTGAGGACAATTTTTGGCAACCCCAATGCTAGTGACTTTTGTTGCCTGTAGCCAGTTAGTCTCTCTGGCAGACGAAAGTCCCCTTCCCTGTGGAGGGGCTTGCACTGTGTCACTAGGACCATTCTGCACCAAAGAGCATGAGCCTCACCCTGTGGTGGGGGCTCGCGCTTGAATACACTGCTCAGCCTGGCAAAACACAGTCTTTTATGGACCTCCTTTGAGGCTCCCCATTGGCTATAGCTACTTGCTGCTCCCACAATAATTGGCTGAACCTCCTTGTCAGTTCACAAAATGAATATTCATTAGCCTCACTCAATGCAGGATAAGGTCCCTGTTTTGGCAGCTGAATTAGGTCCTGGTAACCTCCCCAAAAACACTTTGCAATGTTCCATGAATTTTTGGCATTGCCCCTGTACTCCTTGCTTTAGAATTATGGCTTTCCAATTGGCTGCTGCTGCACTAAAATGGCTGCTAAGCACACAATCCCTTTGTAGAGTAGCACAGTCCCAAACAAAAGTTCTGGTGCAACCAGAATATTTACTTTATTTATTTATTTATTTGCCCCACAGTTCAATCGCCCCTTGTGTTTCTTCTTGATCGCTGCCCAGAATAGGCAATTTTCCTCAGTCTATAGCCTGTTGCTGCTGCCAAAATTTAGAGCCACTTTGTAGCAGGCAGGTAATTTGTCTGAGTCCTAACATTTTAAACTGAAGCATCCAGAAAGTATTTTAATGTTAATTACTTTTCCCATTATGTTTAGTAGCCCCTTAAGTGTCCATTGGTTGTGCTGCCATTTAGCATTTGTTTACAATTTTTACAGTGGCAGTCATGGCCAAAAACTTGCAGCTCTTGTTACACTGAGTAGAGCCATTCCTGAATATTAATAGCCATCTTATTAATGTTCACAACCCCAGACTTCCACCTTTAGCACAAGCATCACTTTTTATTTAATAAATTTAGCAGCTCCTTCTCGGCCAACATAGTCACCTGCCCATGCCCAGCATTCCACAAAGATTGGGACCACCAGAAGAGCCACTGTGGAACCACAATTGTAGTCCAAAGTCAAAGTGTCTCTATGTTAAAGTGAGACTGGCAGTCTGCCTGAATGCTGGGGGCCCATTATCGTGGTTTGTGAGCCCAGGATGGGATAGAAAGACACTGAGGGAAAGATGGGGGAACCTTGGCTGTGTCAGGGAGATGGGGAACACTTTTGGGGGTTGAAGGCATCGGGAAGTGCTCTGTGGAATGGGAGCAAGGCAGGAGATGAGCAATTAACTTAAGTACCCAATTATGGGGAGTCGTTACACTCTTCCTGCCCTGTGAAGGTTGGCATCTGCACCAAGCATGTGTCAAATCTGACACCCAATAAATAGCATTCAAGCATTTTACCCATTTCAACAAAACAATTAACAAAACTAACTAGACACATAACTTTGTAGCTAGCATTGATTACCATACTTCCTGAACTAGACAAATATAATTGTCTAAACACCAATAAACATTTGCAAACACACTGGTGAGCATTCTTTGATGTTGCATTTTCCCCAGGGACCCTGGCAGTAACACATTTTAAAATACAATAAATGGTTGGTGCAATTTCACTTTTGGCCACTGGGGGCAATCACTCCCCTAATACATCCACTGACCAGCAGTAAACAAGCCTTGAGCAAGATTTGGTCCCAATACACATTTCTATTAACCCACATAGGTGGCAGCCATTTTAAGGGTCCCAATACCTAGGGGCTTGGGGGGGTTCATGTTGGGTATGACATGGCTTACAGGAGATCCCAGTGGTGCCTCCATCTGTGTAACAATGGTGCCAGGTATCTGAAAGGCTACACTATCCCTGCCTTTGCTGACCACATCTAGGTTGAGAGGCCTGGATTCCGAAGATAACTTTATACTGGTTCCTTCCCAGGATAACATAAAATGCACAGTGACTCCACCCAGAGTATACTTTTAATTGGGCTAGCTTGCTTACACCACTTACAACCCTCTGGGATGTGGTACACACCCATAATACCATAAAGCCACCTGAAGCATGACTCAATAGACATTTCCCCACATTTCATAACATTTTCAATTATAGACACTACTAATAATATGCTCACGAGACAGGATTATGCAAAAACTGCAACAACCATTTATTTATACATGGAAGAGTTGGATGGGTGAGTGAATTTAAAGGTTAAGCTATTTACAGCATTCACATTTGGTTTGATTGGAGAAATTGGTTTAGATTAGTTTGATTAGCAAGAAATCACATGGTCAATGACCATTTACCTCTCAGCATTAATTGCTATGGCCACCCACCAACCTCTGAGATATGCAGAGCCCTGGCTAGCTATTTGGCTAGCTGCAATCAGAAAGATGACACAATTAGCAGTGAACAGTGGCAAATTCTCACACTGGTACCAGTTTCCAAACTGTATAAGACCCCACAATCTCACACATAATCCTGGGTATCCAGTAAATAAAGTTCTTTAAAGTGCAGATGGGATGCTTGGTACAGCTGTACATTGACTGACTAGATGGAGCCCTTAAAGAAAGCAAGCAGATTAACATATGCAACACCTTGTAAAACTTAAAGCAATTGTATCTGTGGCCGGATTGCCCAGTCTATGTAAGCACTTTAACTACGTACATGTCCCCTTTAGACTTGAGGCAGGGCCCAAGCACACATATCAAAGGTCCTCATTGGTTAGTCACAATTAGGTTGTAGAGGAAGAATTAAGGTGATCACAGCAGGCGGAATCTCTGACTCTGGAGACAAGGATGCTGGCAAAGGCCTATAGCCAGGATGCCCAAACTGACTGCAAGGTGGGGTAGCAATTGCAGATGGAAACAGCGCTCTTTGCTCCACTGGCTGTGCCCCTTTTTGGGCTGAAATCACTTGCTGGAAAGCCCAGGTTGGGAGCTGGGCCAGCACATTTTAGACCCCACATGTTGGCTGTATCCCTTGTGGGAAACACATATGGCAGTACCCTAGGTGGCACACTACCAGGCTGTGACCCATGGCTTACTCTTATGGTCACATGGCATTCAGCACATTTATCAGAGTCAGCACATTTATACATTCTTGTGGTTGCCTCTAGAAGTCACAGTCTCTTTTCCCTGTGCCCAGTGTGGCAGACATAATCCTTTGCTATTCGGCTAGAACTTTAGAACCATGGCACACTGCCAATGATTTTAGGGACATGCTCCCACACTCCTACATGGAGTGTGCACCCAGAGCCCAGGAAATGGCTCCCAAAGTGGATCACAAGAAATCAGTCTTTTTAGCTTGGGCAAGTTCCTCAAAGGTCAGGGTGACCCAGGCTATCACAGTCCATTTCCATCAACTTTGGGGTATAGATTGCTCCCGTTGCATAATGCTAGACAACACTTGCAGATTGGCTCTCTCACCACTTGATGCACATTTATACTTGACTGAGCTTGGGGCACAGCTCACTTCCATTTGAAACAACTGCACTTGGCTGAGCTTGAAGCATGACTCACTACACTTTAACAGACTTTACTTGTTGGCAAAGCTGACACTGGAGGCCTTGTCAGACTCAGGCACATTACTGGGTAACAACTGATTTCTGTAGCTATCTAGGCTCTCAACTCATTACTTCATAATAAAACAGTTCTTAGTACCTCTGTCAGGCTCACAAATACACAAACACAGTCTCTTGTGGCTCTCGCTGGTGTTTGCAGCTCCCAACTGGACATACAGACAGGTACTGGCTCACCAGGCCCTGTCTGGAGAATTTCCACAAGATCAAGAAACTCCCCATTCAGTCCTGTGGCACTACTCAAATCAGACACATTTATATACTTGGATAGGACCCTTCTCTGGTCACTTAGCAGATATCAACCCTTTCTTTGCTTTGGTTATACTAGGGTGCAGACAGACAGTCACATCCTAAAGTTGCTGGGCTTCTCTGCCCCTTACAGACTTTCTCACACTTGTACTTGTTAGACACAGTTTACTCACTCAGATTACTTGCAGAAAATGACTTTCTTTCCTCTGAGGTTTCAGAATTTCTTCAGCACTCTCATTGCTGAGGTAGAACATGCATGCAGCTCTCTCACAACTGAAGGTTCAGGTTGCCACATTTTCCCAAAATGTGGAAAAGTGCTGGCCAGTCCTGGAGGACAATTTCTGGCAACCCAATTGCTAGCAACTTTTGCCTGCAGCCACTTAGTCTCTCTAGCAGAAGAAAGCCCCTTCCCCTGTGGAATGGCTTGCACTGTATCACTAGGCCCATTCTGGAGCAAAGGCCCTGAGTCCCTACCCCTGTGGGGGGCTTCCACTCAAACACACTGCTCAGCCTGACAAAACACAGTCTTTTATGGAGCTCCTCTGAGGCTCCCTTCTGGCAGAAGCTACTTGCAGCTCCCACAATAATTGGCTGACCCTACTTGCCAGTTCACACAATGAATATTCATTAGCCTCACTCAATGCACAATAGGCTCCCTGTTTTGGCACCTGAATTAAGTTCCTGTAACTTCCCAATAAGTACTTTGCAATGTCCCATGAATCTTTAGCATTGTCCCAGTACACCTTGCTTTAGAACCCTGGCTTTCTGATTGACTGCTGCTGCACTAAAAAGGCTGCTAAGCACACAGTCTCTTTGAAGAGTATTTATTTCTTTGCCCCACAGTTCAATAACCCCTTGTGTGCCCTTTTGCTCGCTGCCCAGAATAAACATTTTTGTTCAGTCTTTAGCCTGTCACTGCTGCCAAAGTTTAGAGCCACCTTACAGCAGGCAGGTAATTTGTCTGAGTTCCAATGTTTTAAAGTTTTGCAGCCAGAAAGTATTTTAATTTTAATTACTTTCCCCCTTGTGTTTAGTAGCCCCTTAAGTGTCCATTGGCCGTGCTGCCATTTAACATTTAGTTCAATTTTTACATTAGCAGACACGGCTGAAAACCTGCAGTTCTCAGTAAACTGAGTGGACCTGCTCATGAATATTAAATAACATCTCATTAATGTTCATGATGCCAGGCCAGCCACCTTAAGCGCATGTGGCATTTTTTATTTAATAAATTTAACGGCTCCCTCTGGGTCAACATACTCCTCAGCCCCTACCCAGCATCCCACAAGGCCCAGGATCACCAGAGGAGCCACTGTGGAACCAAACATGTGGTCCGAAATCTAAGGACACCTCTCTGCGTTCAAGTGAGACTGCCAGCCTGCCTGAATGCTGGCAGCCCAAGATCACCATTCATGAGCCCAAGATGGGCTGGTAAGACACTGAAGGCAAGACTAGGGAATCTGTGCAGTGTCGAGGAGATGGGAACACCTTGGGGGTCTCAGACATTGGGAGGCACTCTGTGGAATGGGAGAAAGATGGGAGATGGGCATTTAAGGTAAGCCCCCCTTAGGGGGGTGTATATATATATATATATATATATATACACACACACACACACAGAGAGAGAGAGAGAGAGAGAGAGATAGATACTGTATATACATATATATATATATATATACATACATAAATAATAATTAATGGTTTCCCTTTTTTCCCATAGGGAAACCATAGAGTAATTTGCTGTAATGAAGGAGTGTTCATTACGGCCAACATGCGCATGGTTTTCCTCACTGTGCGTATGCACTCGCCGTACCTCCTCGCTTCACCAACATCTCTGATCACGGAAGCACTAAAGGAACAGCAAACCGCCACCCGGACTAGGCGGTAGGTAGGGAAAACAAACTGAAAATTGGCCTGAGCACTTTAAATTAACCCATCCCTCACGGCTGTGCACAAGATAAAAAAATGTAATTACAAATCAAACTCCCGACTGTGGCCACACACTTCAACCTAACAGGACCTGGGCTGCACAGCAACATTTTATTTTATACAATTGCTGAGGTTATAAAAGGAAAACCCAGCAATTATATAAAATAAAATATGGGTCGGGGTGTGTAAACTCAAAGTTTACACACACCTGAGGGGTTAGATGCTTGTCATAAACCCCTCGAGCTTCGCTCTCGGGGTTTATGTAGCATCTAACCCCTCGGGTGTGTGTGAACTTCTTGTTTCACAGCCCGACCCATACTTTATTCTATATTTTATACAGTATATATATATATATATATATATATTAGAGGCTAAAAACTCTGTTTAATGCATTAGTTAGGGTTGTTCCACAGTGACAAAAGTGAGGAAATTCACTGTTAGGGTTGAAAACCCCCCTTGGACCCGCTTCCCACCCCCCCAACCGGCATTGGGGTGTGCATTGGGGTCATCAGCAACTCTCACCCCATCACATGTAAAGCAGCAGAAGTATAGGAGAATGGGGAGAGTTAGACCAATGACCCAATGCACACCCCAATGCCGGTTGGGGTGGGCAGGGTCCAAGGGGTTTCAACCCTAACAGCGATTTCTCACTTTTGTCGCCAGGGAACAACCCTAACTAATGCATTAAATGGAGTTTTTTGCCTCTAATTTCCCTTCTTTTTGAGAATGATAACGAGAAATACTGAATGTAATGCAGCGGCAGGAGCGCGGGGCACTTCACGTGATGTCTTGCGGCATAGTAACAGGAACAGTAATGCAAACAGAAGCACCAACAGTGGTGCACATGGTAATGCAAGCGCGAATGAGAACAGAAAGGGTAACGCACACGGTGGCGTAGACGGGAACAGTCTGCCACGTGATGTGTTGTCACATATTAACATGGTGCCTGCAAACGGAAATTTCAATGAGCATGGTGACGCAAACTAAAACAGAAAGAGAAACAGTACTGTAGACACAAATGGCAAAAAATAACAGAAACACAACCCGAAAATGAAACGCAAGGATAACGCACATGGTGGTGCAGACGTCAACAGTAAGTGAAACGGGTACGGGACCGCAAGCAGAAAGGGCAACAGTAACAGTAATGTAAGCGCACAGGCTGGTTTTCCCCAAAAGCTGCATAGAGAAAGACAGTGAGTACAAAGAATATATGCATAATAATGGATATCAGAGCAGAAAATTAGGACTTGGAATACTAAATAGGTTATATCTCAGGAACCGTACGACATAGAAAAAAAATTTAAAACTCGTATTATTTACAACTGTCCTAGCTATGGGGGCTAAGCATTTTTCCGATGAAAAGTCTGTATCTCGCACCATTTCCGAGATACGGCCCTGAAAGGCGCGGCGAACGCCGTAATGTTATCCTATGGGAAAAAAAAGAGAAGTTCGGAGCACCATAACTTTGCCTCCCTGTAATATTTTTCACCAAACTACTGAAAGAGACTTCTGTGGGCTGTTAGCTGTCTTCCCTCCAAATTTCAGGAAAAAAGACCAAACTGTTATTTTGCAGCAGGGAGCCAAAGGATTCCTGTAATGCATCGGGTGCCGTAATGTTATCCTATAGGAAAAAATGTCAACTTTGGAGTGCCGTAACTTTGCCGCTGTGTAATATTTTTTTCAATACAACACTGAAAGGCACATCTGTGAGATGTCGGCTGCGTTCCCTTCAAATTTCAGCCCAAAACTCCCAACCGTTCTTTTGCAGCGCAGTGCCAAAGAATCGCTGTCACTTTCCCACAGGTAGAAAACTACTGTTGCAATTTGCAAAGCTTTCACAAAAAAGTTCGACACTTTCGTGAGCACGAGAGTAATTTGTGAAAGAACTTTTTCCAGAAATTTGAAAAACATATTTCTGGGGTGTTTTACCACAAAATAAAGACATGGCAAGCATCCTCAGGTTCCGACTAGGTGAATACAAAAAGAATTAGGTTGCTAGAGGGTCCCAAATTTAAATGCCAATCATTTTTCTGATCACCAACTGAAAACAAAATGGCTGATTTGCGAAAGTAACAGGCCCATTTGCGAAAGTAAAAATGCATTTGCGACACTGTCGAACTTTTTGTTAACTTTTCCCATTGACTTATAATGGGAAATTGTTTTTTGAATAACTTTTGAACCATTTAATATTTTTTCACCAAATCTTTGAAAGTCACATCGGGGACCCCGGCCACATGTTTCCTGAAGATTTCGGGCCAGTCATGCAAACCATGCGACCTGTACACGCGACCGTAGAATTCCAGAAAAAGCGTAAACGCGTGCGCAAATCACACTTAATAACTCCGCAGCCGTGTATCTGACCAGTACAAAACTTGGCAGATACCAAGGCCTATGGTTCTTGATCATGTATTCCAAATTTCAGCCAAATCTGTAGAATGGTTGCAAAGTTATTAAGGTGCAAAGTTTTGGGGTTTAACATAGAAATGGCTCCTCAACCCTAACTATGGTAGCACTACCGTGCTAACATAATATATATATATATATCGTTGCACTCTTCCCCAACCTGCCCCCACCAACAGGCAGCCGGGTGTGCATTGGGGTCATCAGCTTCACTCCACCCCATCCCATGTGTAAACAAGCTGAGGTGGTGCAGTGTAGGAGAATGGGGTGAGAGTTAGGGATGATGACCCCAACTCACACCCCGATGCCTCTTGGTGGGGGTGGGGTGTGGGTGGGGTGCAAGGGATAGGAACCCTAAAATCCAATTTTCTCACTTTTTCACTGTAAAAGAACCCTAACTGATGCATTAACAAAGTTTTTTGCATAGAATTTCCTTACTTTTTAAGAAAGAATAGAAAAGTAGAAAGCTGCGCAAGTTGGTGGGAGCACGTCGCCCACCAACTTGTAAGTATCAGGCCACATTACACACCCAATGACTAAAAAGTACATTCAGAACAGCAAGGCCAGCCACCAAACAAATGTTAATCTAGTAGAACAATAGAAAACGCTGTCCACAAAAATGTAAACTGCGCCACACAATATCTCCGCAAAAATGTTTTTGTCTGACACGTTAACACCTCTGTTAACAGCTACAGGACATGCCGTCAACACCTTCCAAATTTCAAGTAAAAAGACCAAACCATGTCCAAGATATGACATGTCAAAATTTGAAATTTTTATTCATCAGAGTGGAACAGTTCTGCACCTGTTGACATTTAACACACACAACAACTGAAAACTACATCCATGATGCTAAGGCTAGGTATCCTATCAATTTCAAGTCACCATGACAAACAAAATGCTGTCTGCATAACGTAAACTGTGCCACGCCATATCTCCACCAGAAAAATATTTTCTGACATGGAAACACTGCAATTTACATCCACAGGACATGCCGTCAACACCCTCCAAATTTCAAGTGAAAAGAGCAAACCGTGTCCTAGATATAACATTTTAACGTACGAGATTTTCATTCATCAGACTGGCACAGTTCCACACCTTTCTGAATAAGCACAGTGTAAGCACATTGACATTCTGGTAGTTGAGAAAAATCTCAGAAAAGGTAGAATTAGAAACAGAAAGAAAGGAAATGTGTGCTGTAATAGAGAGGAGATAGGAGACACAGTATCAGAAAAAAAAACATTGATAGGAAATAAATGTTTTTGTTTTTTTTTCTTTTTTGTGTTTTTTTTTTCTTTTTTGGAAGGTAAAAACCAAACTAATAGGAAATATTGCACAAAAATAAGAGAATAAGACTGAGAACGTAAAAGGAAATAAACAGATTAGGGCTATGGAGGGTTGTGGCAAGGGGACAAAGGGTGCCAAACCAGCTGTCACTGCTTCCCTTGCCGCTGGTTGTCGAGCACTTTCGCCATCTTCTCCTTCAGCTTCAAAACCTGACCGGAGAGCTCCTACTACTCCCTGTGGAGCTCAAGCACTTCCTGCTGGGTGGATCTGGATCTAGAAGGAGAAGCAGAGAATCTCACAGGTGGCACCCCCTGCACCCCCCGACTGCTGGTCTGTCTTGCAGTACTACTCTTTTTCCCCTCCTCCTCCTCCTCCTCCTCACCACCACATCACTTACGCAGATGCTTCCTCAAGTCCGACTCCTTAGTGACACCACCTGCACCCCTCTTACCACAACTCTCTAGTAAATAATCAGCCCACTCATTTGGGTGCCTCCCCCACAGGTGGGTGTGATGACCATCTGTGCCAACATGGCTGCCAGGTTTCCCACGCCAAACAACAGTGTGGTACAATTTGCACATTGCCACAGTGTTGCCACTGGGGTTCTTCTCAGAAAAGTCCCATATGAGGGACTTTGCCTGTTGCTTCTGAGGGGAGGATCAGGGTGGTCCTGTCTGCTGATGCTGGTCTTTCTCCTCCTCCTGCATACGTGCTGCTGATGGTGTCAGTGGTCACCGAACATTTGGGGGTGGGGCTAATGATGGTGGTGGTGGTGCTGGTGTTGCCATCCCCTTCTCACCTCACTGGGGCTGGTGGTCCTGCACTGTGGGGGGGTACTGCTGCTACTGCTACTCCTACTCCCAAACTAGGTCCTTTTCAGATGGAACCCTGGACATTTACCCCAAGCTGCCTGCACCCCCTTCTTCTACAAGCCACTCTGTCTGTCTCTGTCTCTCTCTCTCTCTCTCTCTCACTCATTTTTAACATACAAACATATGAATTTACCAGCAGATAAAGGCCTTGTGGTCTATTGAGTTTGCTCAAGTGTGCAGCTAGCAACCTTTATATTGCAGGTGCCCCTCCCTCCTCCTCTCCCTCCCTCCCCTCACCCGACCCTCCCCTTACCTTATCTCATCCCCTTTTGAAGCAGTCCACTGTTCTACAGAACACCACTTCCGCAGGCAATGTGTTCCACCCAGACCCCACTCTCTCTGTAAAAATGTGTCTTCTCATTTCCCTCCTGAACCTTCCCCCTCCAATCTGAGATTGTGACCTTGAGTGTGCCTACCACCCCCTAACTTGAATAGTCCCTCTGTGACTGTCTTGTTCATTCCCTTCATGTACTTGAAGGTTTCAATCATATTCCCGCTGTCTCTCCTCTCCTCTCCTCCAGTGAGTACATGTTCAGCTCCCTCAGTCTGCTCACATAGGGTATGTCCCCTTGTCCCTGGATAATCTTAGCTGCCATGCAGTGCACCCCCTACATTAACTTAATGTCCCTCTTCAGGTATGGGCGCAAGTACTGCACACAGTACTCAAGGTGTGGCCTGACCAGTGACCTATACAATGGCAGGATCACCTGCCTTCTCCTTGAAGGTATGCCCCTTGCAATACAACCCAGCCTTTTGCTGACCTTTGCAGCTGCCTTCCTGCATTGTGCGGAGTTGTTCATTGAACCCATTATAATCACCCACAGATCCTTCTCCTCCTCTGTCACGGCTAGCTGACCCCCCAGCTGGTAGCTACTTCTTGGGTTTTATGCCCCAGAATGTAGCACCTTGAACCTTTTAGGATTGAACCCCAACTGCCAAGTTTCTGACCAGGTCTCCAATTTTGACAGATCATCCAGCAACGCATGCCACCTCCTAGATCATCCACTACTGCTCCCATCTTGGTGTCATCGGCAAACAAACTGATCTTGCTCTTGATGCCCATTAAGATGCCTGATATGAACAACCCAAACAACTTCGGTCCCAGCATTGGGCCCTGCAGTACTCCACTTGTCATTGGAGATGAGCGCTCCCTTCCCACCACCACCCTCTGCTGCCTTCTCTGTAATCAGTTTACTACCCATCCCACCATTTTCACCACTGCACCTGTACCCGCCACCTTACTAACCAGCCTCCCATGTGGCACTGAGTTGAATGCCTTACTGAAGTCCATAAACAACTAAACAATAGTAAAAGAAGGGAAAAAAAGAACACAAAACCAGAAAAGAAACTGAAATAACTGTTTAAATTAACTACGCTGAAATCACTACACTCACTAAATGTTAGTTAACAATATCAGAAGGCAGTCAGGGGAAAAAGAGAATAAAAAGAAAGCTACTGTACACAACTGATTTGTTCTTTGTGACATTTAAGATGCTCCTTCCATTCCTGAGGCTCACATACACGCACGCACTGAAAAGTGAAACTAGCAATGTACCATGTGACCTTCAGGAAGTGTACCATATGACCACAAGAGATCTTTCCATCTGACAGGAAATGGCCAGCTTTATTGCCAACTTCACAGATAGCTTTTAAAGGTGAAGTTAATGGTGAAGTAGCATGCAGAGTTACCAGCGAAGTTACAGGCGAAGTCCCATAGGCAAATTCAGAGGCAAACTGCCGGACTTCATAGATTGCTCTGAGAATGCGAAGCTGGTGACTTCACTGGAACTTCACCCACAAATGTCAAACTTTGCTGCATCTCTGCCCCCGTGAATCTACCCCCTCCAGCCTCCTATCATGACCCCTTGTTTTTGAATGACTTTTTTTCTGAAAGATGCTACCCTATTGTACCTTATTTATGACCTTGACGTATTTGAAAGTCTCTATCATATCCCCCCTCTCTCTCCTGTCTTCCAGGGTATACATATTGAGATCTTCTAGTCTCTCCTTATATGACTTTTAGTGCAGATCCTGCAGTATTTTTGTTGCCCTCTTCCAAACTGCCTCTACTCTGTCTATACCCTTCCAGAGATGTGGACAGCAGAACTGGACACAATAATCCTGAAGGGGTCTCTCCATTGGTTTGTACAGTGGTATCAACACCTTTTTTTTCTGCTGATGATGCCTCTCCCTATGCACTCAAGCATCCAACTGGCTGTCCTCACAGCCTTTTCATAATGCTTGGTCACTTTTTGGTCTTCAGATATGACAAACCTCAGGTCCCTTTCCTGTTTGGTGGTCATCACTACCTTCCCCCATCATGTACTCCTCCCCTGGTTTTCTGTGCCCCAAATGCACGATTTTATACTTCTTTCCATTAAATCTTAGATGCCACACTCTTGACCACTCCTCAAGCTTGCTTAGGTCCCTCCTCATCTCCCCCCCAAGAGTGTCAAACCTGTTGCAGATCTTAGTGTTGTCTTCAAAGAGGCATACCTTCCCTTCCCTTCCAGCCCCTCTGAAATGTTGTTTATGAAGACATTAAAGAGGACTGGCCACAGAACTAATCTTTGTGGCACTCTCCTCTCCTCAGAATGAACTCCATTTACCACCACCCTCTGTTTTCTATCCCTTAACCAATTTCTGACCCAGTTCACCATGTTGGGATCCACTCCCAGGCTGCCCAGCTTGTTTACAAGCCACCTATGTGGAACTGTGTTGAAGGTCTTGTTGAAATCCAGGTAGGGCACATCCACTTCTCTACCCTGATCTAATTCCCTGGTCACCCAACCAAAGAAATCTATCAGATTTGTTTGACATGACCTCCCTGATGTGAATCCATGCTGACTAGGATCCTGTGCTCTGTTGGATTCAAGATATACCACAATTCTTTCCTTTAGCAGTGATTCCATTAATTTCCCCACCACCAAGGTCAAGCTGATTGGCCTATAATTGCCAGCCTCCTTCCTGCTCCCACTTTTTTAAAGAGGGACTACATCTGCCCTCCTCCAGTACTCCAGAACCACTCCTGTTTCCAGTGATTTGTTGAACAGGGCTGTCAGTGGTGCAGTAAGGATCTCTCTAAGGTCCTTTAATATTCTTGGATGTAACCTATCTGGCCCCATTGTCTTGTCCACTCTGAGTTTTGCAAGTTCCTTTAGAACTCTCTCCTCCATAAATGGACTGGTGTCCAGCCCCTTTACTTCGATGCTCCTGTCACTTAACTGAGGTCCCACACATTCCCCTTCTATGAATATTGAACAAAAATATTTGTTCAGGATTGCTGCTTTCACCAGGTCCCCCTTCCCACACTTTCTTCCTTCCCCATTTAGACTAGCAATCCCACCACTGTTCTTTCTTTTTGAAGAATGTCTTGTCCCCTTTTGTTACTGCCAAGGCAATTTTTTTCTCCATTTTGCGCCTTTGCGCTCCTGACTGCTTTCCCTGCCTCCCTCTGTTTTTTGAGATACACTTCCCTGTCTGCCTACCTTTGTGTTTCCATGTTCCTCCTGAATGCCAGCCTTTTAGCTCTTGCCTTCCCAGCCCCTTCCTTTGAGAATCATAGTGTTTTTTGTTTCCTCTTGCTTTTGCTTAATTGCCTAATGCAAAGATTTGTTGTCTCCTCTATGGCTCCTTTTAGATTCACCCACTGTTCCTCTAAGCCTCCTGTCTTCCCCATGAGGGCATTCCTGAGATATTTCCCCATCTTTGCAAAGTTAGCCGCTATGAAGTCCAGGACCCTCGCTTTCATATGGTTTGACTCCAGCACTGCTCTCACATTGAGCCACACCATACAGATGGCTACCCACCATGACATATGCAAGTCTGTCCCTGTTGGTAAGTACTAGATTCAGAATTGCTCCCTCCTTGGTGGGCTCTACCACTAGCTGCCTGAGGAACACCCCCTGCAGGGCATCCAGGATGTCCCTGCTCCTGGCTGAGGGTGCAGCTGGTAATTGAAGTCTCCTACCAGCAGCATCCCCTCCTTTAGTTGCCATCTTATGGATGGCTTCCACCACTAAAACCCTGTCCAACTCTTTGTCCCTGTGCTGGAGGTCTGTAAATCACTCCAGTGTGAATAGCAGTGCCATTAACCATCTCTAGGTTGACCTACAGTGACTCCATTCCTCCCTGCATTCCCTGTATCTCAGTTGCTTTTATACCCTCTATGACATAAAGAGCCATTCCTCCTCCCTTTTTACGCACTCTGTCTTTCCTGAATAGAGTATAACCTGATATGGTTATATCCCAGTCATGGCTTCCATAGTACCATGTCTTGGTAACAGCGACAATCTCCAGGTCAGCCTCTGCCATCAAGACCACTAGGTCCAGGATTTTATTTCCCAGGCTGTGAACATTCGTGCAAATGACCTTCCGAGTTATGCTACCCCCCTTCTGACAGCTCCCTCTTATCCTCATGCCTTCCCTCTTTACTCCTCCTGTCTTTACTCGCATTTCTTCTTTTCTCTGCCATTCTACCTTTTCTGGTTCTAGGTACCTTTGGTGATTTCCCATCCTAAGGGTCCTCTCAACAGACTGCTTCCTCCCATGGGGGGGGGGTCATAATGATTCTCTCTGCTTTCTTTCACCTACCCCCTTGGATAGTTTAAATACTTGCCAATGAAGCATTTAAACCTTTCACCAAGGATCCTGCCCCCCCGGGATAGATGCAGGCCATCTCTCCTGCATAGGCTTCCATCCCTCCAGGTGGGACCCCAGTCCCCAGTGAAGACAAATCCCTTTGCTATGCATCAGTCCTTCAGCCATGTGCTGAGAATCCTGATGTGGAGTACCTTGTCCTCCCCCTTGTCACAGACAGGTAACACCTCTGAAAAGGTTACTGAACAGGCCACCTGTCTAAGATCTCTCCACAACTTCCTGATCTCCTCCCACACTACCCTAACCTCATCACTAGCCAGGTCATTTTTCCCCAGTCTGGTGGACAATGACCTCTAGCTCACCTGCCATCCTGCTGCCTCAGTGGTCCTTAGGATGCACTTTCCATCACTCCAAGCCATGGTGCTAGGTAGGCACTTGACCTCCCTCAATCCCTCCCCTTCCCTCCTGCCCCCAAGTCTACTCCCTAATGATAGAGTTCTCCACCAGGAGTTGATCCTCCTACTCTGTAGTCCTTTGCCTCACCCCCGGGGTCTTCAAAATGTAGAACCCCTTCATCCTACTTGGTCTCCATTGTGAGTGCCTCCTTGGGACAGTCCCACCCTCCAGAGTGGCACAAGAACTGTGGAGTGGAACCATAGGAGGGATGTGCCTCTGTCCCACCACCCTTACCCTTCCATAACCCACCATGGTCCAGCTGTTCCTCCTTCTCGGCATCCTTTGAGGCAGCAAGGGTGAACATGCTGGTCCCTGGGTGAGGGAGGAGGCTCCCCAAATCCCAGCCAACTCAGCCTGAGACATGAATCCTCCACCCTCAGCCCAGAGAGGTGCTTGCAGATGGGGCAGCACTTTAGCCTCCAGAAAGTCTCCCTGAAGACTGCCATTCCACAGCCACTGCACTGCACCACTCCCATCATGTCTATTTCTTGCCTTCCTGTTTTAGCTTTGTTAGCTTACAAGTAAGTTCACAGTAGCTGCCCCAAGCCTGGGGAGCCTAAGGAAGTAACTGTATGCCATTTGAAAGAAGTTTACAACTTTGGTTAATATCAGCAGTTGGAGCAGCTGTGGCACTCCAGAGCATGTGGAAACATTATTATTGAATTTTGTTGACCCGGTAAGCCCACTGGACCTAGAAGTCCCTTTTTCAGGGTTGACTGGGGGGAGGGGGGATACAGATGGTAAGCAACTATTATTGAACCTGATTAAGCTGTTGGAGGCATTTTTAATGAATGGGGGGAATTTGGCCAGGACACCGGGGAAATTCCCCTACTCTTTTTCGATAAGTGCCATGGGATCTTTAGCATCCACCTGAACTACCAGCAATCCAGGCAGATGGGACCCCGGTTTAATGTCTCATCTGAAAGACAGCATCTCCGAAGTGCAGCACCCCCCCTCATGCTGCTCTACAGTGTCAGCATTGGGATATTAACCCAAGTGCCAGATGTGGAAACTGAACCCACAGCCCTCTGATCTCCCAGCCTCAGAGGTGAGTGTGCTACCTACTGAGCCACTGACACTGACACTGACAAAGGCTAATGCCTGAACTTATCAAAATACAGTTTGAAACATAGAAACATAGAAATTGATGGCAGACAAGGACCGCTTGGTGCACCTAGTCTGCTCATTTTCCCTACTTCCTGTTATACCTCAGACCTTACTTGATCTTTGACTTTATCCCCCCTCCTTCCTATTCACTAAGGTTCCCTTATGCATATCTAGTGCATTTTTTAATTCTGTTTCCTGTTTTTCCCCCACCACCTCTGCTGAGAGGCTGTTCCATGCATCCACCACCCTTTCAGTGAAGAAGTACTTTCTCATGTTTCCCCTGAGTCTACACCTCTAAAGCTTTATATCATGACCCCTTGTTCTTGAACATCTTTTTCTCTGAAAAAATGCTTTCCTCTTGTACCTTAGTTATACCCTTGAGGTATTTGAAAGCCTCTATCATATCCCCCCCTCTCCCTCCTTTCTTCCAGGGTGTACATATTGAGGTCCTTCAGCCTCTCCTCATATGGCTTTTGGTGCAGTCTGGATTAGGCAATTGAGCCAGTAAGATTGTGGTGTCTGTTTGCAACTTTCTCCTGTACTCTAAGTTATTTTTGCAATGGATTTACTGAATACTACTGGCTGAAAAAAATTTGTATTTTGGGGTTGGTTATAGGTGGCCATTGTGTGTCTTGTATGCTTATACACTTTGCCCCTCTGGGTGCAGTTTTCTCTTACTTTGCATATTCCCTGCTTTCTGATCACCAAATGAGTAAGTTACATAGAAACATTGGAAATACTAATGAAAAAATATTTTCTCCAGGCATCCTGGCATCCAGATAGCTGTTTTGACCATAATATGAAGTAGTAATAATTATTGTTTACTGTGAATGACTAATTGTAAATGTAGGACTAACAGCAAATGTAGGAACTTTGGCTTGATGGAGAGAAAAACTGCCAGTGACAGCAGCTGTCTTGGCAGAATGCTTCAGAGGTACTGGACTTGCATTCTTGGTGCCTCAACATTTTTGAGGAGGAGTGGGGTCAGGGAGGTTGGGGAGGCAAACATTTTTTTAACTTTGACTGACATCAGGGATAGGATGCAGAGTTAGGCTCACTAGAGGGAAATAGAGCCCATCCTTGTTGCTGGTAACATAAACACTCCCTCCCTCTCTCTCTCTGCTCTACCATACTGTGAATACAACACTGGGAGCTGACTTCAGAGTCATGAACCACTGTGCCCCCCATTAGAGCATGCAACAGCACGAGCCTACCCTGGTATCACAAATCCCAAACTGCCTGATGATTCAGTCATTGGGTGCACATTCATAGTGCTGGCACTCTTTTTAAAGAATAATGTGGCTAACGTCTATCCCTGGTGGCATTATTGTGCACCAAATCTGTACTGCTTCTACTTAAAAATGTATTTACTTATTTTAAATTAATCTAACCAGGATAATCCATTGAGATGCAGCATTTGTTCTAATGGTGTGCCAGGGGAGATAGCAGCAGCCAACAGGTTGACACAGTCCAATAGCAATAGTTATATACATTTTGAAATATACGCAGGAGAAAACAACTGGAAAGGTGAATACACCCCAACAGTAATCAAAACAAGCTAACAAACTGGGGTCTCAGCAAACAAAAGCATGAGCACTTTTGTGTAACATGATCAAGGTCAGGTAAATGGGGATTCTGGGCCAAAACAAATGCAGGGAGTTATAAGGTGGCTAGAAAGACTGGACTTGAACACTTGCAAGCTAGAAGCATTAGCTGATATGGGGAGAGTTCATACAATTCTCTAGCATTTGCCAGTACTGTTTAGACTAGCTGACCATGTATGCAACTGTTTGTAACAGGAGCACAGAGTACCCTTGGTCTATCTTATGTCTCCATAGTCAGTGCAAGGGAGGAGGAAGTGGGAAACGTTCTGCTTCCTTCTGTCAACACTAATATTAGGTAAAATGTATTTTCCACCAGTGAAATTCTGGTGAAATATTGATTTCGCTTCTGTGAAATTTCATAGCATTTCCATGAAAGTTTCATGAAATTTTGCCAAAATTGTGATTCTACTTATTTCCATTTAATTTAAAATGTGCTTGTCCAAAATATATCACATTTTGGCATGATGCCTTTATCTGGGCCCATACAATGGTGTACCAAGTTTCAGATCTCTGTCTTTAAAGGGAGATTTTTAAGCCTCCAAACATTCAGAAATTTTAAAATAGCATTTCTCAGTCATGTGAACTGGAGAATTTTAAGCCCTTATATCTTTAAAACTAAAGAACAGAATATCACAAAATTTATTTGGTTCATTGAACCTAAATATATTCAGCTTTTGCGTCATCTCCATGGCCCAACAACAGAGCATCACACTGCCATGCTGATGACCTGGATTGGGAAGCAAGCCCAGGACATCACGTCAGGAGACAGGCCACAGCCAAGACAGCAGCCACTTGGCAGTTCATCTTGGTCAGAGGGGGTTGGCAGTGGGTTCCAACAACACAGCAACTCCTGTGGCTGGGCCAGGGAGCTCACTTCTGCCACAGGGGAAACTGTGGCCATGCAAGGCTAACAGAATCACTGCCCCATCAGGGGAAATGGGATGGAAACAATGTTTGAGAAAAACCTAGCAGCCAATTGAATTATGGCTGGGTTCATCCAGAGTATTGTATATCCCTGCAAACAGGGTACAGTATATCCCTGAGAGATGAGCTGCCTAATAGGAGAAAAAAAACAATACTGAAAAAAAGAGTCTGTGCATATCAATTAACTCTCTGATCTCTTGCTCAAAGGCTGGCCAAGTTATAAGCAGCCAAAGATTCCAAAATAACAGCAGTAATAATGTTCCCGTAATTATGTTTGTGTGTTTCTAATACCACCTTCTGACTCTTTAACAACCCTATACATAACAATGCATATTTTTACTATTTGAAAACAGTGGCACCAAGTGACACCAATCCTCAAGCCTTATTGCTAGTTGTGACTTAGGTCATTGTGACAGAAGTACAGTATCTGCATATCTTTAGTCATGATGGTGCATGATGCCAGGTATCACTGTTACAAGACTGTTGGAAGGTTATTGCAGGGCCATGATGTTAGTGCAGGTAAGGTGATTCAATGGTGATAAGTACTCTGTGAAAGTTAAATTCCACAAGAGGAATTCTATTGGCATTACCTATTATGTGCCCATTTATGTTTGAGCAAATTTTGGCGATTAGTAATTTCTAAAGTATGCAAAATAAATTTTAACCTACTAGCCAGCCCACTGGTGCAGTGATAGTGCTACCATTTGTGACACTGGTGATCCATGTTCGCGTCAGAGGGCTGATCAGGCAGAGGTTGGATGAGTGTCCCAAGAACAAATTTCCACCTCCAGGGGTGGAGGTTTGGTGGTGCATGGTGCTTGGGTGACACCCACTGGAGACCGAGAGTACACCAAGCTGGGGCCACATCGCAGTGGTAAGACAGTGATGGATGTCTATGAGGCACACGTGGAACTGCACATGCCCATATGCTAATGTTATTGCATGTCTACACCTTGGGGAAAACAAAGCTGAAAACCTTGTGCTTCTGTGCACAGTGAAGTCCTCTGACCCCATGCTGAATGACACAACAGCCATCCACAGGACCAATCTCAGATGATCTCAGTCTCCCCTTTGGGGGCCCCGCCATGGGATGCAAGCCACGGGGCCCAAGTTTCCAGGCAGGCAGCTACTGGAAGATTCTGGTGACAAGTGCAGAGGCATTAAGTCAGGGAATATCCCTGCCAGAAGCACAGTGAAAACGGATTTGATTACAACAAAAAAAATTCAACCTACTGAACCACATTTAGCATGCTTACTTAGATTCCAGAACATAGTTACATTGGTATGCATGCAAAATCTAGAGAGTATACCTGCAATAGCAGTGGAGATATATACATCCAAATATCATGAAAATGTTCATACAATTTAACAAATAATTAAGTTGTGAGATTTTGAACCTGTAACTTAAAATTTACACAACCAGTTATCTTTCTGTTTAGTAGTTTATATGACTCTTCCATGAAAATATGCATATAAATTTTCAGTTATCTAGCTCCAAAGGTGGCTTAGTTGTAAGCATAGCAATATTTTCAGAAATGTCCACATGAATAATAAATTGCAAACTTTGAGTCTCTATGATATCCCTGTCCATATCCCAATCTCACGAAAATTGGCATCTGTTTGGGTTCCTTTTCAAAAAGCATGCATCCCAAATGTCAGATCTCTAACTAAAAAAAATAACTGAGTTATTACCAATTAAAGAATTTCTGAAACTTCTGCAAAATTTCATGAAATTTTGCAAAATCTCGCAAATATTCTGCAAAATTGGAATTTGATTATTTTGCCAAGCCCTCAAAGGATCCCCAGTTCCTTGCAGCAGCTGAGAACCTCCACAGGGAGGACTAGTAGAGTTCCTGCAAAAGGATAGAACTATCTGAGGTAATCATTGAAGTGGATGAGTCTATCTGCTCTCAAGCCCTTTCACACGCTATCACAGCAAACCTAAAAACAACAGAAATATACAATACTCTCAGCTCACTAATTTAAATAATATAAACTCCAGCCCCACAATAAATAATGTTCCAAAGCCCAATAAACCACAAACTCAATAATATATTTAACACCTACTAAGCATACACTCCAGACACTCACACAAGTAACAAACTAAATTAAAGGATTCACTCCAGACACCACAAAAATCATACTCTATCAGTCATACAACCAAAACCCACCCAAAACCCAATAAGTAACAGATAGATTTTAACAGACCATACAGAAGGATCCAATTTATATAAAATAAAATAAAAAGTTCCAGTTTCCAGTTTAAGATTCCAGCTGCATAGATGTTATCATAGTTATTTGGGTTTAAATAATCCAAACTATCAGTCTATGGGAAATTTCTCTGTATCAGAAGTAGGGAAATGTACAGTAACTTTATGTTAAAAATGTCCCCTGACTCTAGCTAATGTGCTGTGTGGTGCTATGTTCCTCCGGGTTCAAATGACTGTACAGGGCAGTGTTGGCAGTATCGGTACTTCAGCACTGTCTTTCAAAAAACATAAACGTACTCCTACACTAATCCCTTGAGAGGTTGCTGATGTTAGAGTAATGCTAAAACTACTTTGAGCAGTCATTCAATTCCTAGTAACACCACAACATATATTCACCTGGAGTCAGGGGACTTTATTACGCTAATGTTCCATTTCCCTATTTTTGAGGCTTGTGCTTCAAGCTTAACTGATGCCTAAATGTAGTTATATTTAAATATACAATTACAAACATACTTGCTGTAACTGTTATTTTGGTAAATCAAAAAGAAAAGATTTAAAAGGACACTGTTAACTCCCTTAGGCCTCAAAGTGTCCTTAGATTATAATAACATGTCACGGTTGCTCACATTCTGCTGATGTAGCTGGTAGTTTGATTCTGATTCCTTTTTTATCTTTTCAAAAGTAAAATACAGGGGGGCAAGGCTTGACCCCAAAGCAAGATTGCCACTTAGGTTTTCAGAGCACACTATTGGGGGTTATAATTCATAATTTCATCCATTCTTGAGATCCTGAGCATCTAAATGTTGGACACGGGTCGATAAACCAAACTAGCATGTACCCGGAGACATACCTCCCAATCAGCTATCCCTTCTACAACTGAAAATAAATCTCTTACCATCTCCTGGCCGGCAACCGCATGGCAGCCTTCAACAACAGTGACATGGACTCAGCTGCAGTGAGCAAAATGTTCACTGCACTTATGCAGCAGATGGCGGAGGTGATAATTGCCTCAAACAATACTACCTTAGCATTGCATCAGATGGACATCCACATTTTCCACACTGAACATAAAGTGGCCTCACAAGAAACAGCAATATCGGAACTCTCGGCTACCATAAGGGAGCAGGCCCATGCCATCAGGGCCCTCCAGTCCAAAGTGGATGACTTAAAAAATAGGAGCTGCTGCAACAACTTGCAGCTCCTGAGAATTCCGGAAGGAGCAGAACAGGGAAATGTGGCAAATTTTCTCAGATTAGAACTTCTCCGAATTTTGAAGCTGCCTACTGACAGCCAGCTCACAATCAAAAAGGCCCACAGATACTTACAACCCTGGCCCAAACCTGTTGACAGACCATCCTGGCCCACTTCTTGAATTTCACTGGAAAAAAAATGATACAGGCCAGAGCGCATGATCTGGGCACACTAGAGTGGAGAGGGCACTGACTTCTGCTCTTTTAGGACTACTCTTAGGAGCTATCTGATAAAAGAAAAGAATATACAGAAGCCAGACATCTCTTGCATAAACTGGGAGTTTCTTTATCATTGCATTATCCAGCCTCCATGTCGATTATAGTGAATGGTAGCCCTCTGGATTTTGGTACCGCAGATTCCCTTATAGATTACATTCACCATACAGTATCTGGCCCCAGGAGGTGAGGAGCACCAAAGGGAATAATGGAAATAATTACAAGCAAGCGGCAGGGGGAAGGGCTCAAACCTCCAACATGTGTGAGGAACAGCACACCAGGCAGTCACCAGACACACAGAATGAGGAGCAGAATGATCCAGGGGTGCGACAACACAAACCAAGATGAGCCAACAGAGCTCCAGACATAAGAGGCACAGCCACCTGGGTGACCAGAACTGAGTCAGAAACCCCTACCGAGTAAGTGAGCAGCAAGAAGAGGATACTGAACTGTTCCTCAGCCTGAATTTCTCAAATAACCGATTTGATACCCTGGAATCTGCAACCCTCAGCCCCCTCCTGCTGAGATGGAGGTAGGCGCTATCTCACCCAAGCGCAATGGAGCTCATCCTGATCTGAATGAGTCCTGGGCCTTGTTTGTGGAGAGACACCTCCCGACACCATGTGATGACACTGCTGGAGACACCCAAGAAGCCGCACATCCACGCTGCCAGACCCGGTCATTCCACTGGCCAACTCACAACTGACAGAGACGTTTTTCACTCTCAGAAGTGATTGACTGAGGACTTTAAGTTCAGATAAGTGGTGATTTTTTATTTCTAGGGGCCAAAGGGTGGAGGTTTAGACAAGGTTGTGGGTGGATTCAAGGGTTTCAACTGATGTCCGCAAGGCTGTGATAGGCCCTGAAAGCAATGGCCTAGGCATCACTACTCCCACCTCTCCCTCCTCATTAAGCAGGGCACCGATAACACTGTCAGAGATAGCCCTACCTGATTGTTGCCAATGAAACAAATGTCCCATCACTCATAAAAATCTACTTGCTGAGCCACACTCCTGTATTAATGGTCTTGGACATGCATGAAATGCTGACAGAAAGCCTGTATGTGAAATGTGTGACTCCTAAGTGTTTGAAGGGGGGAGGGTGCTTTGTATACTAGAAAATGAAAAATGCCCAGTGCCAACCCTCACCATATGCTAGTGACACCCACTTTCATGAAATATAGGCAATTACACCCTCTATACAAGCCTTCTATATGGCACGAAATGCACTGGCCTCCCAACTTCTATCACCTCCCCCTAGTTATTCCTCCAGATGCAGCAGCAATACAAACTAAGAGAAAGGGATACCATCATAGCCTCGGCATACTGACCCAACTAGAGTCCTCCCCATGGGGCTAGAGCTGGGTAACACCCTCTCATCACATATAGGGGCTCTGTGGACCTCTGGGGCTGATATGAACTTACCAAGCATGAGTGAACAGGGAGATCACAAGCCCCTCCCACAATTTATAAAGAATTCACAGGCAACCCACAGCAAAATGCATAGATCCCTGATCCAGGACACAGGAAAGTTATTAACACAGTGTCCATAACCCCAGATCACAGTACGGAGGGTATAATCACCCACAGGAACATTTCATACTTCCCCCCCCTCAGGTAGTGTTATCTCAGCTACCTCTCACATCATTTGACTTATTGAATAGATGTAGATGATCGATAGTTAGAGCATGACACAGGGCCAGGGGCTGCTACCCTCTCCCCCATGCTTCCCGGGGAGTCAGGCCAGCCGCGAGGCCCTTTGAGCCTCTGGCTGATTGCCAGGACATTGTCCCAAAGCAGCTCAGATGGGTTAGTGTACATAGTTGGTGTTTTTTTTTATTGCTCTGTCTGTGTTAAAAGGTTAGTGTTTTCATGCTAAGGGCTGAGGGGTTACCGATGGGTGCTCATTCAGTAAGAAGACAAATGTTGGGTGCATGTCAGCCCTTAAATGTGCATAATGTATATTTTATAAATGTGAAGATGATTAACATCACAAGTTTAATCCTACATGAAGGCTTTGGGACCTCATCTCGATTTTCTATCTCATGCAGTAGGTTACTTGCCTCCCCCTCTGAAATTGATTATAAATATATGGCTTGCCATACCTGGAACGTCAGGGGGCTTAAGACCCATGTGAAGAGGAAGAAGGTCCTTTCTCATTTGAAAAAGATGAGGTCTCAAGTAGCCTTGCTCCAGGAAACCAAACTCATTAAAAATGACCATGCTGTATCTTGTTAGGGACTAAGTGGGCCAGGAGTTTCATTCTTGCGCTCCTTCTAGAAAATGTGGGGTGGTATTACTTCTTCACAACAGCCTGCAATGTTCAGTAACCAGTCAACATGCTAACCCCCTGGGCAGATGGGTAATGATACTCTGTTCAACCCCTATAGGCCCTATACCACAATGACCCCAAATACTTTCACGAGATAGTCAGTATACTGGGAGATATTGCCCCCCTCCCATGCCCCCTGCTGCTGGGTGGGGACTTTAATCTAACCCTCTTTCCCCTCACTGACCGAAGTGCCACAGGGAAAAAAACCACACCAGAGCTGGACAAACACTGACACAAATGATGACTGATCAAGGTCTCACAGATGTCTGGTGTGCGTTCCATCCCAATGAGAGGGACTATACATACCACTCAGAAGTCCATAAGCCCTACAGTAGGTTGGACTTCTTGCTCACATCTCCCTTGCTGACCCAGAATGTACACGACTCCTTGATTTTCCCTATGTTGATTTCAGACCATGCTCCAGTCCAGCTTTACTTTGCCTGGGGCCTTAAGAACCCACCCCCCACACTGCTTGGAGACTGGATCCTATATTATTGAGGGACCAAGACTTTATCCCCTTGGCACAGGAGGAAACCTCCCTATTCTTCCAAGAGAACCCAACAGCAGACACTTCAGCTGGGGTGACCTGGGAGGTGTACAAGGCTACCATCAGGGGGAAAATAATGGGGTATGCCACACAGCGAAGGAGGGAAAGTGAACATTGTCTTTTGGCCCTGGAGGCAGAGATGAATCTGGCTGAAACTGCATTCAAATCCCAATACTCCCCGGACCCCCACTCTCAGTTGGGATATAATGTCCTTGGTTTCTGACTTGAAATTAATGATCTGATACGCAGGAAAGCCAAAACTGCTGTTCTCAGGCTACGCCCTAAATTTTGGGAGGGTGGGTGACAAAAAGGGGAAGATCTTGGTCTACCAATTGAGAAAGCAACAGGCTGACAGGCATATCCCACATTTCCAAGACTCCCAAGGCAAGGTAAAATCTAATCCACAGGAGATAAATGACATTGTGAAAGCATTTTATGCTTGGCTGTATTCCTCCTCTTATAGTATGCCTACACCAGGAATACAAACCTTTCTCGATAGTCTATCCCTTCCCAAGTTAACCCATCAGCAAATTTAAATCTAGACTCCCCCATGTTCCTTTTTTAAATAACTGAATTGCTTAACTGCTGTATTTGTCTCTGCTAAACCCCCTACTGCTGTTCTCTACTGTGCTTTTTTTCTTCTCTCCCGGACCCTCTATTTCTGATTGCATTCCTCTCCACGCTCCTGCTAAATTCTTAATTTCCCCACCTGTTCTTTCTCCTCGTCCCCTCAATAACTTTTCCTGGTTTCTTGCTACTGATCGCACCCACCCCCGGCCTGAGTTCAGCTCAGTCACTCCCACCAATTGTCTTGTTCCTCAGAATCTATCCCCTGCTTCTCTAGCTGTCTCCTGTTCATTTGTCCTGGTGCCTGCTCCCCACCACCTGATTTAACACCTTTGTGCTCATGTCATTAATTGTGCCCCTCTTCTCTCCCCTTCGTAGATAATCCAGTGAGAGCTCCTGCTTTGAGTGACCCTGCCCTGATGGACCCCGGGGAAGTGGCTTCCTGTCTGCTGCCCTCTCCTCACCACCAGCCAGCCTGCTCTGCACCTAAGGTACACTCTCCTTCCCTGGACCTCTAGCAGCTCCTCGATTGGCTACTCTGTGACTAGGGGGGGGCCACCAATGGATGACTGCACCAGCTACTGCCTTAGCTCAGGCACCCAGGCTCAGACTTTCGGCGATCAGAGCTTTTTTTAAAATTTGGCGCCGCCTTCTGCAGCGGCTTTCTTCTGCTTAAATTTTCTCCTGCCCACTCTCCCCCCCCCCAGCACTCTTTAAATACACCTGATTTCAGTCTCCTCCCCCTTCCTCTCACAGATTGTCTCTCTCCAAAGCAGTGCCTTAAAGTGAAACCCTCCCTCTAACTGCTCATTCCATTTGTACTATACATCATTGGTAGCCAGTCCCCTTTCCACCTGGCAGGTAGTACATTGCCCATAACCAACATCCTGTTCGTGCCTCCCAGAGCAACCATGAATTGTCTACTACTGACATTTATAGCTATCTCCCTGGTAGGCACCCTCTTAGCAGTTGATTTCAGTGACTCAAACCTCACTGCTGACCAGGTCGAACTCAAGCACTTCAATGCCACCTCCAACTACTCCCATCACATCTCTTCACTACCAAGATGGGAACTCACCTTGCTTGTATCCCTCTGGCTTGCACTTCTCCCTAACCTAGAGTGTCACCTGCTTGGACTTTTCCTTCACTCATTCTCCCCCTCGACCCCATTCCTTAGCAGCCTGCACCCCTATCACCGATTTTCTCTGCTCCTATTGGGAGGAGATATTGAAACCAACCCTGGCCCCACCAACACCCCTATCACATCCACCTGTGGTATCTAGACCTGTGCTCCAGGTCTGAAATTTGCACATATGAATGTATGTAGCCTCCCTGCCAAACTTCCCAACCTCAAGTACTGTGTTTCTCAGCACAGACCCCATGCACTCTGTCTCACAGAGACCTGGCTGAAACCCCAGCACAACGATGCCACGTTTCAGCCTACTGGCTACACCCTTCTGCACCATGACAGACCAGGCAAAAAAAAGGGTAGTGGTGATGCCATCTTAGTTAGGGACCTTCTTACTGCTTGCTCCACCCTTCATGTGGAAAATGACTCCCTGAGTGACTGGCTCATTGCTGAAATTACTGTTGGCTCTACAAAAAAGCTTTACCTGGGTTGCTGCTACAACCAGAGCCAGGGTTCTTCTGAAAACCGAACCCGAACTGAACCAGAACTATTCTATTTTTTAATGATTCAAACCAAACTAGAACCCTAAAAATAAAAAAAACAGACAAACCCAAACCAAACCTGAACTCAGATCATGTGAGATGAGGAGAACCCACATGGAGACAGTAGTCTATCCATGCTATTCTACACTTTTCCATCTGTGTGAAGTATTGCCTACAGATTGTGAAATTATTTCTTCATTGAAGTCAGTAATTGCTGTCAATATCAAAGCAAAATCCAATGATGATGAGGCACCAGCAAAAAGACCAAACACTGATGTCAAGGACATGCTATCCAGTCTAGGTGGTCCTTTTTCAACAGCAACCAGATCATTGTCATCCAGTGAACTAAAAATATATTTAGAACATGACAGTTATACTGACAACTGCCTTGAATTCTGGAATAAGACAGGAAGACACCTGTTCCCAAAACTAGCAAAGCTTGCACAGAAGCACCTATGCTTGCCAGCTAGCAGCAGTAGCAGTGAGAGAGTGTTCTCATTCTGCAAGCAAGTTCTAGATAACCGAAGATCTCACTATCAGTTAACACACTTGCTTGTTCTGTGCTTGTTAAATTCTTGAACATTTATACATTACAGTTGAACTTGTACTTACCTGTTTTTTAGTTTCTTTTACTTAAAGTAATGTTGATTTGAATAAAGTTAACAATGTGAAATCAGCTGTCTTGTCTCCATGTTTTATAATATACTTATATAATATATTATTTGGCAATATAAAGTGAATTTAGTAACACTTAACTTGATCCAGAACCAGAACTGAACCAGAACTAGAAAATAAACCAAAAGCCTAGAACCAAACTGAGTGAACCAGAACCCAAACATGTTACTTTTAAGGAGAAATGAACTGAACCAGAACCCCTTAATGTAGAACCAGAACCGAACTAGAACCCCAAAAATCTGGAGAACCCTGGCTGTAGCTACAACTCACTGAGCGGCAGCATAGCTGGTCACCAGAGCCTGCTCCTGGGTCTAGGATGCCTCTCCCCAGATAGAGAAACTATCCTATTTGGTGACTATAACCTAAACTGATTGGGTCACCAAGCACCAGACTTTGCTAACATGCTCAAGCAGCACAGTCTGATGCAAAACCTCACACTCCCAACCTGATCCAATCATCTGACCTCCATACACTCCCTTATCTATTGGGTGATTACAAACAGAGGGGACCACATCCCTCTTGTGGGTATCCTATTGGACTCAGTAAGTGACCACTCACCAACCTATACTATTTGGTCCTCCAAAGCCCCTTGCCCCCCCAAATATATATCATTCCCTAACTTCAGCCACCCTGACACCTCTGCACCAATAGAAATGATTAGGAGCATAAGCTGGGATGCTTTATATGTGCTCTTAGACATTACCCTTGCTGTCACCCACTTTACTAGCACTCTTTTAGACATCCAAGACCGACATTTCCCCGTAACCACTAGAAGAGTCTGCAGCGGGTGTACACACTGGATCTCAAAGGAACTCCTCTCAATCATGAAAGAGAGGGACCACAAATGGATTGTGCACAAACAACCCCCCTTCCCTGCCCTGTGGAACAAATACTGGTGCCTGCGCAACCTCTGCAAGCACCTAGCCTGATCCCTCAAATAGGATTATTGCACCATGCTGCAGAGGGAGAGTCTAGGCAATCCCAGAAACTTCTGGAACTCCATCAGTTTCCTTCTTGTCCTTCACACAAACAGCCCAAACATTCAGCTCAGCTCCCCATTTGGCCTCCTGACTGACCCTGCTGAGGTAGCCAACTCCTTTAATCTCAAATTTATTGATCTATCAGCCCTCCTGAGCAAACTTCCTTCCTGCATCCCCTCCACTACACAGTCAAGCACCAATGCTTCTCCCCCCCATGCTGGGCATCCAGCACACCCTGGATCCACTGAGTCTGCCCTCCCCCCTCCACCCACCTTTTCATTTCAAGGTCATCTCTCCAAAAGATAATCTCAAACTCCTCTTGCGACTACCAAACCATGGCAGCCCTGGCTCTGATGGTCTCTCCCCTGTGTTCCTCAAAATTGTGGCCTCTGTCATTGCCAAACCCCTCTTCTTCATTCTCAGTCTAGCCTTGACTACCTCTTCCATGCCTCTCCCTTGGAAAACTGCCAAAGTCATTCCTATTTTCAAAACAGGTGAGCCCCTCTCCTCTGATAACTACCGACCAATATCCATCCTCCCCCACCTAAGTAAACTCCTTGAAAAAGTTGTGCATCAACAGCTGTTGGAGTACCTCACCATATACGATATCCTATGTAGCCAGCAACATGGCTTCCACTGGAACCACAGCACTTCCACAGGCCTAGCCCTATTCACCAACCATATACTTACAAATATGAATCAAGGGTGGGCACTGTATTTGTCAACCTGTCAAAAGCTTTTGATTTGGTAAATCATTCTCTCTTCCTCTCCAAATTGAACTTGATTGTCTCCTCTGAGGTAACCACGCAGTGGTTTTGGAGTTACCTTACCGGCCACTCTCAATATGTCTGCATAGACTCATCCACCTCTCCCACCTTATCCGTCTCCTTCAGAGTCCCCCAGGGCTCCATACTGGGCCCCCTTCTCTTTACCATTTTCGTCAACACACTCACATCAGACAGCTTCACCTGCAAATCCCTCCTCTATGCCTACAATCTGCTTGTATACCAGGGTGACATATCCACTCCCCACTTATCCTCCGTCCTCACACAGAACTACTGCACTGCCAATAATTGGTTCTCCGACAACCTGATGATAGTTAAAGCCAAAAAGACCAAGGCAGAGGGTCACGTGATGCGGTGCAGAGAGTAAGAAGCATTTCTATGAGCTCCGCTCCTCTTGCCTAATTAATAGCGAATAGTCCCCGCTTACATCTGCTATCTACCGATGATCGGTTCGCTATCTTAGTGCTGGTCGAGTGAGTGGTGTATTTAGAAGATGTTTACTTCGGCATCATGTCCAATTTATCGGATCAAGAGGAGGTCACACAGGAGTCAGAAGCTAAGCGCCCTCACCGTAGTTCTTCTCCAGAGCACAGCGGAGGAGTTGTCGCCTACCCACGTTTATTCAGAACTAACCTCAATCAAAGAAGCTCTTCTGAAACTAATAGAAGATGTGGCTGATTTCAAACCAGCACTCACTCAGTTAGCCCGGAGGGTTACAGACACTGAAGTGAGGATAGCTTCAATGGAGAGGAAGCAGGAAAAGTTGGAACCAGAATTGGTGGAAGTCAGGAAATATGTTACCAAGCTGGAGAATCGCCTTGAGGACCTGGAGGGGAGGAATAGAAGAAACAACTTGGTACTACTAGGGCTCCCTGAAGGGGAAGAGGGGACAAATACAATTCTATTTTTACAGAAGTTTCTGAAAAAAATAGTGGGACCCTCCCCGAATGGCCCTGAGTTTGTTATAGAAAGAGCCCATAGGTCCTTGCGTGCTAAGCCACCGTCTTCTGATTCACCTAGACCTATAATATTCAAGCTATTGAATTATTTGGATTGAGAGTTTATCTCCAGAGAAGCCTGGAAGTTAACGGCTATACTATGGGAGGGTAAAAAATGAAGACTAGTCCCTGATTTGACTGTGAAAACTGGTCAGCTTAGAGTTGCTTATCGCCCTATCACCTCTAAATTGTGGGCTGCAGGTATTAAACACTGTATGCTGTACCCAGCTCAGCTAGAGGTGTCCTTGAAGGATGGATCAAAGTGCTTTGATACTGTGGAGGAGGCAGTCAAGGTTTTGAAAAAATGCTATCCGGACTTATTCCCCAAATGAGAGGACGTCGGTCCATATGTAAGGAAGTTGAAGGTCGACTCAAGATTTTTCTAGTAGTCCTGCTACAGAGAAGTTGATGGCTGACTCCCAGAGGGGTCCCCTCTGGTCTGACTGGCTGCATCCAATATATTTTTCCCTTCCCGTCATGTTTGAGTAGTTTGCATTGGACACTAGTATTTTTTGGTGGTTTCAATTTGAAAGTTTGTTCTTTTTTATTTCAATTTATATATACACTGTGGGTTAGAATTGGGGTAATGTTCTGACCACTAGAGGGGGTTTTACCACCGCGTATAGATTTTAATAGAAGGACAGCCTTTTTCGGCAGCTATTTATATGCATTTTACTTTCCAATATAGCGAGGTTGCTATCGGGTCACTTTCGAGTTTACTGATTGTCGATAGAGGCTTTCCTTCCCTCGGTTAAGATTCCGATAGCCACAAGTTATGTTTATAAACCTACAGTAACTCTTTGGGCAACATATTATAGGCATAGAATTCACTCAAGAGGCTATGATTGCGCTTTAGCTTTATTGGTGTTTTCCCTGTTCGGCTTCTCCTGTTACAAGTTTTTGCTGTTGTTAATTATTATAGTTAAATGGTTTTAGTGTGGACAGGGGGAATTGCAGCTTATAGCCTTTAGCTCAAGCATTTCATGAATGTAAGCAGTCCCTCAGGGTTCGGTCCTAATGGGATATTGGCAATGTTTGTGAGTAGAGCTGCGCTTTTCCCATGTCCTCCTGTAGTTCTTTAACGCTTCAAACTGTGTGGGGGATATGTTTATTGTTGTTATTACTTTAGCCCAAACATGTTTATGGGAAAGCATAATATTTATGATATGGGGTTTGGGCTAATTTTTACATATACCCCCCATGCCTATGGTCTTCCATCCTGTTCACATGGGTCAATGATGTCTATGGTAACAGACCATATTAGACGGTGGGCAGGAGAAGGGGTTTGTTTTGAGAGAGATAGTCCCCAATGTCATAAAATTCTGGAATTGTTTGCTCAGCCTCCTTTTATTTAACTTTTCATGTTTTGGGGGTAGGCGGGGGAAGGAGCTCACTCTTTAGCACGCACCATGGGCCATTTGTTTTGGTGTAGGCTATGGGCCTGGGTATATGGATATGTAAATAGGTTAAAATTTTTGGGGTCTAATTTGGGGTTTGGGGTTGGGTTAGGGTTCTTGGAAATTCCATTTCCTTTTGGTCGGGGGAAGGGAGGGGCAGCAGCAAAGGCCTCTATTTAGCTGTGACTATATGGCACATTTGTACACACTGCCATGGCTAACTGTTTAAATGTTCTTTCTTGGAATATAAAGGGAGGGAGAGACAATAAGAAGAAATATGTCATTCTAAACCATCTTGCTAAATACGATCCTTCAATTGTGTTTCTTCAAGAAACTCATATGCTTCCAGAGCAATTGCATTTTTTTAAAAAGAAATGGGTAGGTCAGGTTTTTGGGTCATGGTTCAGCTCAAATAAACATGGGGTGGCCTTGCTTCTAGCTAAAAAGATCCCCTTTACACTATCGGAATCTATCGCTGATCCAGAGGGGAGATTTATTTTTGTCATTGGCAAATTAGGTAACCTGGATATTGTCCTGGGTTCTGTTTATGGCCCTAATTTAGAAACTCCCTCCTTTTTTGTGCATCTGGCTATGGGTCTGGCTCCCTTTTTGCACTTCCCCATTTTGATGGATGGTGACTGGAATCTGGTGCAAACCAACAACTTAGATCACACTTACTATAGGGGGGCAAGAATGTTGCCTGCGAAAAGAGCATTAAAAGAATTTACTTCGTCGCTGGGCCTTTTGGACCCATGGAGAGTATTTAACCCTCTGAGTAAAGAATTTACATTCTTTTCTCCAATACATAAAAGCTATTCTCGTCTAGATTATTTTTTAATCACCCAGCAGTTATTGTCAAACATGGCGGATGCTAAAGTCTTGGCTCGCGTGATCTCAGACCATTCACCAATCATAATGCAATGTGCCTTACCCAATGTTTTTGTCCGGTCCCACTCATGGCCTCTTAACAATAAATTGTTAACTGACAATCAAATTGTGGTGCGATTTCAAAATTTTCTACAAAATACTATCAGCTCCAATTGGGGCTCGATTCCTCAAACAGATCGGTATGGCAGCTTTGAAGGCAACCTGGGGAGAGTTAATCCACATAGCTTCGGTTCAGAAAAAGAAAAAACATTTTTTAAACAGCTGTTTGGTAAAAATTAGAATGCTGGAAAGTAAAGGGGTTGACAAGCTCTCACCTGTAGAGGACCAAGAACTATCTACTTTGAGAGCTACTTATGCTAGTGCTATACTAGAGAGAGTGGAGAGATCCGCTTCTCTGTTCAAGGCTTCGTACATTGGTCAAAGGAGTAAAGCGGGAAAGCTTCTGGCCTGGCAACTAAAACAACATTCAGTATCTAAATGGGTTACAGCCCTAAGGCACCCCCAGACAGAAGCTTTGGTGACCAACTCTTTAGAGATATTAACATTGTTTCAGGATTATTATAAGATATTATATTCTTCAGACCCGAGGTCTGTAGACCAGGACAATAAGATGTGGGCCTTTTTGGAAGAGGCTACTCTTCCATCTCTGGCAGAGGAAACCAGGTCTTCCTTGAATGCCCCAATTACTGGTGAATAAATTTCTGGAGTTATTGATTCTTTAAAACCTGACAAAGCACCAGGTCCGGATGGGTTTACTGGTCTATTTTATAAGACTTTTAAAGCTCAGCTAATTCCCTTGTTACTTTAAGTGTATAGCTACTGGGGTTCTCATGAGGCTTTTGAGCAATCATTATTTGAAGCGAGAATAACTCTCTTGCCCAAACCAGGGAAGGACCCACCTATGATTGGTAATTATAGGCCCATCTCACTCTTAAATATCAATTTAAAAATATATGCCAAAATTTTAGCTAATAGATTGAGGAAGGTGTGGGAGGATCTGCTAAGTCCAGAGCAGGCAGGGTTCATTGCAGGACGTTCCTCAGTGGATCATTTTAGAAAGATATTTTACTTAATTTCTGCTTCCAGGGTTCCCGAGCTGGAGGCGGCTCTCGTGTCCCTGGACGCAGAAAAAGCCTTTGATAGAGTGGAGTGGCATTACATGTTTGCAGTTTTGCAGAAGTTCGGTTTTCCGCAACATTTTATTAACCAGATTCGTGTCCTATACTCCTGTCCGTCAGCTAGAATTCAATGTAACAACCTTTTATCGGATGAGTTTCCCCTATGTTGTGGTACCCGTCAGGGCTGCCTCCCCCTCTCTCCACTTCTTTTTAATTTGTATATAGAGCCTTTAGCTAGAGTTCTCAATCTAGATAAGGCAATACGGGGTATCCACTTGGAGCATCTTGAATGCAAACTTTTTCCTTTTGCTGATGATCTACTCATTCATATAAAGAATAGTAGGGAATCTCTCCCTCGTGTCTTACAAATTATTTCCTACTTTAGTCTGTTTTCAGGCTATAAGCGCAACAGGAACAAAACTATAGTGTATTCGTTATCTCCTCTCTTGTCGAAGGATTGGTGTTCTTCCTTGGGCTTATAGTGGGAAAATGACTATTTAGTATATCTCGGCATTAAAATATCTAGAGACTTTACTAATCTCACAGATCTCAATTTAACCCCATTATTAAAAACTATTAAGGAAGACCTGGAGAGATGGAATAAGCTACCACTGTCCTTTTGGGGCCGGGCTAACACTCTTAAAATGGTAATTTTACCCAGAGTTTTCAACCCCTTATATAATCTTAATATCTATCTGTCCAGGTCTTTCTTTATGACCCTTTGTAGGATCTGCTCTGATTTTCTCTGGAAGGGCAAAGCCCCATGTCAAGCGTATGCAAAGCTTACCCACTCTAAGGTGCTGGGGGGACTCCAAGTACCTGATTTTTATGTTTACTATCTAGCTATTCATGCTAATCAATTTCTGTACTGGTTATCTACTTCGGAGTCTGTACCGGGATCTCCTTCTTGGTGGGTTTTGGACTGGTTGCTGGCAAACTTTCACAAGCTGGACCTAGAGGCCCTGTTATATACTCCATGGTCCAAGGTCCCATTGGAGATGAGGAATTCCCCGTTAGGTTGGGACAAGAGGGCTTTACAGCAACTTTGTTCCTTACTCCAAAAATCTAATTTAAGAGACCTAAGGCAACCTCTTCTGAATAACCCAAACCTACAGATAGGCAAACTTCCAATTCGCACCTTTCCAGGCAAGCAATCTACTAAACTACTCCTAGCAAGCTTTGTTATGGGTGATTCTCTTTTGCCGATTTCTGCGCTGGCTTCAAAATTTGGGGTGGCTCACAAAGGTCTATTTCGGTTGTACCAGATTCGCCAATATATACATCTTTTTTTGGGGGAAGCTACCATGGTCTGAGGGAGCTGGAGCCATGCTAGAAAGCCTGTGGGAACTAGCCAAGGGCTGAAAAGCAATAACTAAGCTGTATAAGACAATCCTGTCTTGTGTGACATCCAAGTGTACCTCCATAGCCTACTATTGGGAAAACAATTATAACAAAGGCTGGACAGTTAAAACCTGGGAAAGGATTTGGATTGACATTTATTCCCTTATTAAACAGGATTGCCTAAGGAATATCCAATTTAACATTCTACATAATTTATATTTTACGTCCACTAAGTTATTTTGGATCCATAAATTACCTTTGTCTAAGTGTGGGGATTGTGGGTGTGAACTCACTACTTTACATCATAAACTCTGGGCATGCCCCAAAATTGTTAAGCTATGGAACTCGGTCAGGCAGTGGGTGGCTCCTTATTTTAATATCTAGGCTTTTTTTAATGAAGATATGTGTCTGTTAGGGATGTACGCCCAGATTCCTACCCTTTCACAAAAGGCACATGTAGCCATGGTTGCTATGGTTACTAAACTGTTAATACTTAGGCATTGGCAGAATAAATGGGAACCTTCATTTAAGGAATGGTGGGACGAGTTTCTTAATGCTCTAAATGTGGAGAGATGTGTAGCCTGTTTTTTTCAAACTAGTGAGAAGTTTCATAAGTGCTGGGGTGGCTTTTTGTCAAGCCTTAGAAGTAAATTTGGATATCAAGGCTAAGTTTAACTGCTCATTCTTCCTTCGCTCCCATCGGTCTTTTACAGAAGTCCCCTGGGGTAACTACATCCTATTCGATAAACTTTACCCCCCAGGATAGGTTAATCATCCTGACTTATTTTCTCACTGGTTTTTTATCTTCTATCCCCTTTCCTATGATATGTTTAGTACTCTTCCGGCAATATTTCTTCTGATGGGTCTCTCCTCCCTTCCTCTCTATAACATTGCCTTTATTTGGTTATTAATTTTGGATTTTTGCCATGTTCCCATCCTTTCTTTCTGTAATAGTACTTCAATTTACTGGTATAAAACTATCATGGCCATAATTCGGGCTGTTATCTTATATAGGGCCAGTAGGGTATCTGCTGCGAGTGGGTTGGGGGGAGGATGTTTTGTATTGTTTTCTTATGTTGGTTAGGCTAATTTTTCCTTATTTTATATTTTTTATGTATGTATTGTTTTTGTTGTATGACTACCAGGTATTATTTACTCATGATAATGTTGAATAATGTTTGTGTTAAGCTAAAATAAAGTTAATTGCAAAAAAAAAAGATCAAGGCAATGCTGTTTGGGTCAAAACATTTCCTCAACAGAGCCCACAAAACAGACTCTTCTCTCCTGATCCATCCTCCTAGTGGCCCTGTCCCCAAAACTGTCCACTCCTTCAAATACCTGGGGATCACGCTGGACCCCTCCCTCTCTTTCACCAATCATATTAACTCAGTAGTCTGCAGGATAAATCTGAAACTCTGTGCAGCATACCAAGTCCTACCCCTTCTGACTCCTGAGGCCTGCATTGCTATTGCAAGAGGAAACCTCCTCCCCATCCTGGACTACTGCTCCCCAGTCTACTCTCGTGACTCCTCTGCCCATCGGACATGACTCATGACTGTCTACAATAGCATCTGCTGCCTTGCTCTGTCCCCCATTACTCCACCCACGACTATGACCTTTACCGCTCCCTAAACTAGCTCTCACTACAAGGTCACTTTGATGTCACCCTTAGCTGCTTCACTGATACTTGCAATAGAAGCAGTCCTGCCTCCCCACTGTTAACCTTCTTCAAACCCCATATCTTGTCTAAGCATCTCCACTCCTCCTTTGTCCCTCCCCTGGGGACACCATGAACCACCACAAACACAGGTGGAAAAGCCCTATTGGTTGTGGCTCCCCTGCTATGGAATGGGCTGCCTGCCCAACTCAGATCATGAAACAAGCCTCATGCCTTCAAGCTTAACTTTAAATCCTGGCTCCTCATTAAGGACAGCTGCACTTGTCCCCCCAGGTAACACTCACCCTTCAACTCGCCCTTGGACCGGATGATTATTTTCTCATCTTCCTGTGATTCTGTAGCCTGTTCAGGACATCTTCTGTGTCTGAAGGGTGGTGGGCAGAATAGGTTAGCTCCTCATTGTGCCTTAAGTGCAACTAAGTTTTTGCTACCACTGTATTAAATTTGAAAAACTGTGCTGTCTCCTCTACTGGTCTGTATCTAATTGGACTGTAAGTTTACCACTGACTGCTTGTCATGCCTATACTTTGTGTACTCTGTAATTGTGTCTTTACCTAGCGATGTTGTTATACTTTTGTTATATGATACTGTTACTGGCTTGTGCTTACTAGGCCTGGGTCATGCCTGTAAATGGTCCCCTGGACCAGTGCCCCCTAGCTGGTCAACAAAGTTGTAAATAAAATAAATATCACCTACTGAAGTTAGAAAAGCATTGCTATCCTTGCAATCAGGTAAATAGCCAGGGAGAGATGGGTTCCCAGTGGATTTTTACTAGGCCCTGGCCCATGCATAGTTCCAACCCTCACACAGGTCTTTAAAGAGGCTAAGGAATCTGGCTGTCTCCCCACCACATTATGAGAGGCAATCATCACTGTCATACCCAGAAAGGCAAGGACCCAGCACAGGTGTCTAGCTATAGACCTTTTTCACTATTAAAAGCAGATAGCAAGGTCTATTCTAAGATATTGGCTAACAGATTAAGTCCTATGCTAATGGCCCTAATACACCCCTCCCAGGTTGGCTTCATATTGAGTTCAAGTTCAAATTCAAAGAGTTTATTTGTTTGGCATAAAAGCCATTACAAAACAGACAGAACAAACAGGGTAAAATGTCAGTACTAGGAAGTTACACCTTGTACTATACAGATCAGAGCTTGGGAAATTTCATAAAAACAGTACATATTCTAGAACATACCCAACAGAGTTGCATCATCTCAATTTAAAAGTATCCGTTTCTCTATGCAGTCAAATCATTTTGGAATGGCATTGCAAAGGAAAATCATTTTGTAAAACTTTTCCATAAATTTAAGGGCCATCATAAATTCTGAACTAGTCCCAAGATTTATCACTGAGTCAGAAAAAGAAATATTACAATATGCCATTATGTCAAACCAACTCAGTACAGAAAGGAAAAAGGTACTCAATGCAACAAGGCCATTGTTCAAAAGGGCCAGCCAGCCCACCAGTTGGTATAGAGTAATACAACTACCATCCATAATCCCACAGGGGATTCCTGAGCTACAATAATTTCATGCATCATATAAGGCTTCACCAGATGTATAAGCCAGCAACAAGACTGACATTTAGTTATTTCCCATCTTACTCAGTGGTGACACCTGGGCCATGCCCTCATGCTTGCTATTCCTTAAATTTGAGCAAGCTTTCCTTTAAGCCAAATTGGCTATCGGGGCCCATAAACATCCCTCATTACCTGTATGCTACAAGGAAAAAATACATCGGAACTATCTTGTCCTATAAATACCAGCAAAAATCTGGTCCTGCCCTATTTTTGGACAATTATATTGGAGACCCCCAGGTTTCTACCTTGTGATACTATATTAAGCATTCAGTGCTCAACAGTCTGGAGGCTAGTTCCCATCACCCTATTACTTCAAAGGCCTAAACAGATAGCCACAGCCATTTCTCAAATCCACTGGCTCAGTAAAATGTTAAAGGCTCCATAAGACAATGCATAGCAGTTGAATACATACTATATGAGATAATGTCACCCCAATGCAACTTAACAATACAGTGTTTAAATGATTAATGTTGGTTAATTAGCTAGATTGCTTAAATGGTAATGAAGTTAGCTAAGTCTAAAACATTCAGGGTACTTTAAATGACATACTGTATGTGCATTAAGACAAAAATGTCCTTCATGTTAGAATCCTTAGAATCTCAAATTATAAACCTTCAAATTCAATACTTTGAAATGCATTCAGATTTAGTGGCCACCATGAATCAGCTGCCTTAATAATGAGAATCAAGAGAGCTTCACATAACATTAACAGCATAATTGCTTATAAGTGTAATTAACGTAGTAAAAGGATCCTATAACTTGTCGGCTTTAATTGCTAAAATAGCGTCTTGATGAATTTTGGCAGACAAAATCAGTCTGGGCTCAGACAACTTGTCCCATGTCTCTTTTCTGAGAATTCAGATTTGTACCATAAGGATGTCTTAGACAAATCCCGATATCAGATGGGGTGAGGCTCCATTTAACCATGGAAGTCCTTCAAATAAAGCTGGAAACAGCTCCTATGGCCAGCCTTTTGCCAGCCGGCAGGGCATTAATTATGTCAGCAATTTTAAACATTCAAATGTGTTGGAAAATCATTCCTTTGGCAAGTAACTTAAAAAAAATATATATATATATCTAGAGACCATGCCTATATCGAATAATTTATAGTATACCAATAGTTCATGCTTTAAGAGAGACTGGAGTGATCAAGTTACAACCATACAGGTGCACTTAGTTCAATCATTTGGAGATGTTATAGCACTTGGCTCCAAATCAAGGAGTCCTTATTCAGCAACTCGAGTCATCTCTATGATGAAGTCCCGCTTTTAACATTAAAGCACTTTGGTATTTCAATAGTTAAAAGTATATTCTCTCTAAGTATATCTCTCCAAGCAATAAGACATATTTACCTAAAATTCAGGCTTCCAAGGAAAAAAATATTCATATCATTCAAAGCCTTGGGGTCCCATTTATCTGAAAAGGAGCTTATTTCTTGAGCTTTCAGACCAGGAAAAGGAGACAGCTCATTAAAGATGCAGCTGGGCATTAAAACAGGGAATACCTGCTGCTGGCATCTCTTCATAGTCACCATCAGCATTTTGTAAAGCATAGCCCACTTACATATTTTCCAACAACTTCTGTGGCCACTGCACAGGTCCTGGACAGTCTTGGAGTCCAACAAATCTCCCAATTTACCCAATTTCACCATCTTCTCCCTCCTTCTTTGCATTGCCTCCCTATAGTTCCTGTCTCTCAAAATATCTGTAGAGAAAAAGAAATAAGCACTCCACTGAGCTCAGAGAATTACATAGCCAGGCGCACAAAGACCCCACCCCCACCCCATCTCAGGCAACAATGGCATGTTTTTATTTAAGCAAATATAATCATATCAGCACTGGAACTGCAGTCTTCCCAACAAATTTCTCTACATTCCTTTTCAGATTCACATCATAAGACAAGTTTCTCCAGTGCTTTTACTAGTTGCCAGATTCACCTCTGCACTCCACTGAATTCTTTGCTTCCAGCAAGTGTAGATGTCACTCCCGGTCATCCGGTTGCAGTTTTTCTTGTTTCCATAATAAATTTCTCCACTCAGGAGACCAAAGCAATCCTTTGCTGAGCTGAGCCGCCCGTCTCCTGCTAATGAACTGCAGGCCCAAAACTCTGTCACCAATGTATTAGCAATAAAATTCTCCTCTAGCCGACAAGAGCTCCCGTACTTCAAGGATGCATAAAAAACTCAGTGCTACAAACTATAGGCTCAATAAGCCTGAGTTTCATTCATTAAATTTGAATACAAGACAAATAAAAAAAGTAAAAACACAAACTCCAAGCTAAAACTCACAAGGAATGCTGTGGCAAGCACAGAGCAGCAAGGAGCAGAGCGGAGCGGCGTGGCCATCTTGCCACTCTGCCCTCAACCTATCCCAAACTGGCTTCATACCGGGCAGGTACAACACTGGCCATATTAGATCCCTGCTCAACCTGGTGCATAGAGCACATGACCTAAACACCCCAGCAGCTGCCATTGCAGTGGATTTTGAAAAGGCCTTCGATTCCATGGAATGGGACTACCTGCACCTGGTTCTTAAACATCTGGTCATCAGTGACCGGTTTCAGGCCTGGGTGAATGCATTGTATTCAGACCCCACTGCTAGGATCACCACTAACCATCTACTGTCCTCTCCCTTGCAACTAGAAATAGGCATGATGCAGGGCTGCCCTCTCTCCCCCACACAGAAATCTATGTGGTAAAGGCGGGAGAAAAAGAATACCCTACATCCTTGTTTGCAGATGACCTTTTAATACCAGTAGCCGACCTTCAGCAATCCATAAATCCCATTGTCTCTCTTTTAAAGTCCTTTGCCACCCTGTCAGGCCTGAAAGTAAACCAATCTAAAACTGAGATATTACCTCTGAACCAGAAATGCCAGGCCAGTATGATGGTAGAATCCAACCTTCACTGAGCGGAAAAAGGCATAACATATCTAGGCATTAAAATAATGCCACAACTTGAAAAGATATGGGAGGAGAACCTTCAACTAGTGTTGAATGCCTGCAAGGTCATACTCAACAGATGGAAACTATCAAATTTTACACTAGCAGGGAATTTCGTGGCTATAAAAATGGTTAAGGCACCAAAATTATTTTATCTTTTCACCCACATTCCCCTAATCTGACCTGGTTTCAGAGAATTGGCAGACTAATAGGTGATTTCCTATGGGGGAAAAAACAGGTTCAGTAGAAACAAACTCCGCTCCCACTGGAAACTGGGGGACTGGAACCTTCCCTGGATGGAAGGGTATAATTATACCTTCCAGGGAGCTCAAACCCTGCAATGGTTTAATCCTTGCTCTGACCAATTACCACAATGAGCGGACATGGAAAAAATTCTTTGCAGGGGTAGTCACTCCCATCTCCATCCTCTGCTGGCCTGTAAGGAAACTCCTCGCTACCCACCCCGCCACACCACCATCTGTCAATACTGTAACTGTGTCCACAAGTGACTAAGGACCGCTCCAATCCCCACAACCTATACCCCCCATCTGAAATAACCCCAGGGCCCAGATAGACAGAAGCCCAATCAGCTAGACACAGTTGTCTAGTAAAGGGATACTCCTGTTAAAAGGCATCTTATACCCAGAGGTAAAATCTGTTGACACATAAAAGAGCTTACAACAAAGATGAGGTATTCCACACAAGGAGCTATGTAAATACTTGCAAATCAGAGAAGCAGCTAAACCACTTCTACAGGGCCCCAACTCTTCTATAGCAGATGAGACACTCAGCAAGTGGCTGGCCACCTCTAGAGGCCTAGCCAGCCAGATCTACTCAAAGATAAGGGATACGATACCCAGTCAGTTGGGAGTTTCAAAAGCCATGTGGGAGAAGATGCCGGGATGTCCCATCATGGAAACTCAATGGGCCCAAGCATGGCGCAATGCACATTTCACTGTAAAAGAAACCCAAAGCAGACTAATACAAAACAAAATACTCCACCTATGATACAGGACTCCCATGATTCACTATAAAGCCCATATAATTGATATTTACAAATGTTGGTGATGTCTCTCGGATGGGGGAGACTTCCTCCACATTCTGTGGACATGCCCCAAGATCCAGTCCTTCCTTCCCCTGCTGACATTTCATTTCCTGTGTTCCCCCTTTTTTCTTTTGTCTCCTTGGCCCTTTGCTTGCCACAGTTGCTGGGCCCCCCCCCCCCCGTTGCCACTATTTTTTCTTTGTTTTATTCTTACCCACCCAGCCCCCAGCCACACAGCATTTTTGTCAGTTGTCACCTCCTGTACTTCCTTCTTTTGGCTCCTGTGTCTCTGTTTCACTGCTCTGATCATGTTCCTTTTTCTTTCAGGGGATATTCTCTCAGCTCGCTCCATCATCAGCATCGCTCAGCCGTCCCCATACTTCTGGATTTCCATGCCTGTGTCTCCACTCCCTTAAAGGCATAGTACATCGTTCCAGCTAAATGCCCTTTTGTTTTATCTACTACTTAGCACAAGGAACTCACTTAGTAGTGAACAGCATATGCACACAATCAATTATATCCCTCAATCAGTATATCATAGCTGCATAAATTGTAGAAATTACTTTTAGTATCTCCCTTATCACTTGCCATGACAGTTCTCCTCTCATATTCCCACCGAGTCTCCAGCTATTCTCTTGCAGGCAGCAGAAGCAAAAACTAACAACTAGAGGAGCAATTAAACATATTTTGCAGTCTTTCTTAATCAGCACTCCTCTAGCAATCTGGCATATGCATTTCTGCAAGGATCCTTTCAGGAAGCATCATGTTTTCCGCTTTAACAGTGCCTAACTCAGTTATTTAGTAAGCTCCCATTTGGAACTATTGCTTTTCCCCCTTTGGGTGTTCCACACTTATCATAACTCTTACTTTCTGCTGGGGACATAGTTGCCACTTCCCTCAGCATAAACCTTCAGCTCCGAACTCTGTGATCCACAAAATAAGCAAGTCCTTGTAGAGGGCTTTATCCGGTTCTATGTCATAACAGCAATCGCCAAACCGCGATCGCTGTTACAGTGAGTGTACATTGGCGAAATGAAAAATGGTGATGTACACTCCCAGCAAGGACTGGGCAAAAATCATAAACTATATTTATGCCGGGGACACCTCCACACACCCCTAACTATAGACTATAAACTCTAGGGGGGTGCATGTCGGGGAAGGGGAGACAGTCATAAAAAAAAGTCACAAAAAATATAACAAATCCCACCTGCACAAAAAGCTAACCCCTCCCCAGCACAGAACCCTGCACCTAGTGCCCTATAGCTGGCCACCCTCATCACCGCACCACATGGGCAGTTCGGCAACACCACGCTGCACTACCTCCCATATACTGTCTTCCTAATCCCTCCCCTTCCGCTGGCCATCCTACCTTGTTGCTCTTCTTCCATCGCTAGCCTTTCATGGTAGCTCACATTAGAGGTGCTGAGACTGAGTCGCTCATATGTGAGTTGCTCAATCTCAGTCGCCCATATAATGGGTTACCATTTATCCCGGTCAACTTCCCTAGCACCATGCACACTTGCATCCTCTTCACTGAGCCTACAAAAAAAATGTTTCTCTTGTTATCTCCTTCTGCCACAATCTCCTCATCAATTCATTCACTTCCTGACAGTTCTCCTGTCTGCTTCTTCATCCTGTCACTCATTACAACTCCTATCAGTCTCCTACCTTACCAACTGAAACCTCTATATTCCTCTCTCCTGCCTTCATTTAAACTTCTACAGCCAATTTGCTGCCTCTCATGTTCTTTCATAGCTCACACCAGCAGCCTTGCACAACTCTGTCTCTCTAACTTGTACCTTTGAGAGCTTGAGGAGTTTAGGTAGGGTTTGATTCATCCAACAGGGATGGGAGGCTAAAACTTCCAATCCATCGGTAACGTTTTCAACTCACACTAGGACTTGACTTGTCTCCCAGCTATGAGATCCTGCTACTATAATCCATCTGTTATGTAGTAAACTCACTGAGTGCTCAAGTCTGTCCTCTAGTTGTATGATGTTGTATCCTTCAGCCATCAGTAATGTATCAGACTTATATTGCATCTCCTTGTTCAAGCAGTTCTTCGACTGATGGAGTTTAAGGGCTCTACTTCACCTGCCGGAGGTATGGACCTGTAACTTTAAAAACTGCAAGGCAACTACAGCCCACTGAAGCTATTCTTGTCTTCTTCAGTGTTCAGCACCTTTCCTTAGCTGCTTGGGGTAGACCTTCTCTTCAATTACATCAGTGCAAATGCTTCCTCATGAATCTGAGTGAGGGTGCATAGTTCCCTATTTCACCAAAGGTGATCAATGACTCAAATTCCTCCATGGCAGCACGATTCTCCAGTGTGCATTTGCAGCAGTTTCTCAGCATCTGACTTCTTCACTCCTACTAATTCTACAATTTCACATTCCAAAAAGTCCTCAGGATTTCCTCTGACTTCTTCAGTTATGCTTCTCAATGGCAATAGACCTTCACATCCATAATCCATGAAGCTGCTTTGCTCATACAGGTCATACTGCTTCAGATCTTAAGAGGTTCTCAGGATTACCCTCAGACTCCTTCTGGCTTATATCTCTATTACATAACTTTCTCATCCATACTCCAGAAAGCCTTCACCATTGCATCTTGTAAGCCTTCCTGACTTCCGAAGATGGTCCTTAGGGTCCTCCTCAGACTTCTTCATACATGGCTGCATCTTACATGGCCTTTCTTCATGTAGAAGAATTTAGAAGACCATGTGTGCAAATTCTCAAAGTCTGGGAAATAAAATTCCAAATCTAGTGGCCATCTTGGTAGAGGCTGACATGGACATTGTCACCATTGCTGCATCCTGGGGCAAGGAGATCCATGACTAAGACATAGCCATACCAGGCTATACTTTGTTCAGGAAGGACAAAGTGGGTAAGAAAGGGGGAGGAATGGCTCTTTAAGTAAGGAATTGCATAAAAGCAACAGAGATACAGGGAACACAGGGAGGAGCAGAGGTACTGTGGGTCACCCACAGATGGAGAATGGAGATGCAGTTCACACTGGTCTGATCTGCAGACCTCCAGCATGGGGGTGGGGAGATAAATAAGGTCCTGGTTGGAGCCATCCAAAAGATGGCAAATAAGTTGAAGGTGTTGCTGGTGGGGGACTTCAATCTGCCTGATGCAGATTGGAGCATCACAGCTGCAGCTTCAGCTAGGAGCAGGGACATCCTAGACACCTTGCAGGGGGTGTTCCTTAGGCAACTAGTAAAGGAGCCCACTCATGAGGGAGTAATATTGGGCTTTGTACTCACCAAAGGGGACAGTGTTGCATACGTCATGGTGGGTGGCCCCTGGAGAACAGTGATCACTGTACAGTGTGGTTCAATATATGAACTGTGGCAGAGGCAAAGCATACAAAGGTGAGGGTCTTGGACTTCAGGAGGGCCAATTTTACAAAGATGGGGGAATGCTTCAGGGATGCCCTGGCAGATGGAGAGGACTTGGGTGGAGTTGAGGAACAGTGGGTGAAACTAAAAGTGTGGACAGTTAAGGGAACAAACCTCTGCATCAGGCAAGTAAGCAAAACAAGAGGAAAAAGAGACTGCTATGTTTCTCAAAACAGGTGGCTGGGAAGGTAAGGGCAAAAACGTTAGCATTCAGGAGGTATAAGGAGACACAGAAGGAGAAGGTTAAGAAGGTGTATCAGGAAAAACAGAGTGAGGCAGGGAAAGCCACTAGGAATGTAAAGTCACAAATGAAAGAGAAAATAGCCCAGGCAGTAAAGATAACGGACAAGACATTTTTCAGGGGAAGGATACTAAGGCTCAGCAGGGAAGGGGGGAGTCTGTGGAGGGGGACTAGGAAAAAGAGGACATCCTGAAAATAATACTTTTGTTCAGTGTTCACAGAAGAAGGGAAAGGTGAGGGACCACAAATAAGTGCCAGGAGCATTGAAGGTAGGAAGGTGGACATTAATCCATTTACAGAAGAGAGAGTCCTGAAGGAACTCACACATCTGAAAGTGGAAAAGGCAATGGGGCCAGACAGGGTGCATCCTAGGATATTGAGGGAGCTCAGAGAGGTGTTGGCTGCACCTCTGACAGCCCTGTTCAACCACTTACTGGAGACAAGTGGTTCCGGAGGACTGGAGGAGAGCAAAAGGATTCCCACTACACAAAGTGGTAGCAGGGAGGAGGCTGGCAATTACGGGCCAGTCAGCCTTATTTCAGTGGTGGTGAAATTAATGAATTCACTACTGAAGGAAAGGATTGTGGAATATCTTGAATCCAGTGGCTTACAAGAGCTGAGGCAGCATGGATTCATTGGGGGAGGTCATGTCAAACAAATCTGATAGATTTATTTGACTGGGTGACCAAGGAATTAAATCAGGGTAGAGCAATGGATGTGGCCTACCTAGATTTCAGTAAGGCCTTTGACACCTTTCAACATAGCAGAATCATGAGCAAGCTGGGCAGCATAGGAGTGAGTACAAAGGTGGTACAAACTGATTAGGGGACAAAAGACAGAGGGTAGTGGTAAACAGAGTTCAGTCTGAGGAGAGAAGGGTGAGGAGGTGGGTGCCACAGGGATCAATAAAAGGACTGGTACTCTTTAATGTCTTTATTACTGGCATTGCAGAGTGCCTTTTTGCAGATGACACTAAAATCTGCAATAGAGTAGACACTCTGGGGGTGGGAGAGAGAGATCTAAGAAAGCTAGAGTAGTGTTTAAGAGTGTGGCAGCTACATTCTAATGTGAAGAAGTGCAAAATCATGCGCTTGGGGCACAGAAACCAGGGGTGGAGTACAAAATGGGTGGAATAGTATGAATGACAACTGAACAGGAAAGAGACCTGGAGGTGATCATATCTAATGACCTAAAGGTGGCCAAACAGTTTGACAAGGCAGTGGGGAGAGCTAGTGGGATGCTAGGGTGCATAGAAAGGGGTATCACCAGCAGAAAGAGTGACGTGGTTTAACCACTGTATAGATCACTGGTAAGACCTCACCTACAGTACTGTGTCCAGTTCTGGAGACCAGATCTACAGAAGGACATGGGCAAAGTATAGGCAGTCCCGAGGAGGGCAACTAAAATGGTGCAGAGTCTGCACCAAAAGCCATATAAGGAGAGACTAAAGGACCTCAATATGTACTCCCTCGAAGAAAGGGGAGAGGGGAATATGATAGAGACTTTCAAGTACCTCAAGGGTATAAATAAGATTCAAGATGGAAGTATTTTTCAGAAAAAAATATGCTTAAGAACAAGGGATCATGCTATGAAGCTGGAGGGTTGTACACTCAGGGGAAATGTGAGGTAGTATTTCTTCACAGAAAGAGTGGTGGATGCCTGGAACAGCATCCCAGCCGAAGCGGTGGGGGTAAGAACAGTAGCAGAATTCAAGAATGCATGGGATAAGCATAAAGGAACTTTAATGGTAAGGAAATGTGGGGTAAAGCCAGAGATCAAGTAGAGTCTGCAGTGTTACAGCAGGTAGGGAAAATGGGCAGACTAGGTGGGCCAAGCAGTCCTTATCTGCCATCAGATTCTATGTTTCTATGTTTCTCATCCTCACTCCATAAAAGGCTGGACCATTCTACACATCTATCAGTTGGAAAACTTTTGATATTCTAGCTTCAGCTCATTCAAAAATGGACATGTTCAATTATATCACTTAAATTTTAGCTTGCCAGAGAGCCTGCATCCAGCTCATAGCATTCATTCATATCAGAGCTACATGCTGGTATTGTTTTTCTTGAAACCTGCCTTCTTCTACCTTTCTGAAGCCTTCAACTTTGCATACCTGTTGTTCATCTGATCTCCAGCCATCCTGCTTGTTAGTACTTACCACTTACCACTATAGGTACTCCATCCATTTCAGCAGCTAACTCGACAGAACTAGGTTTAAACTCAGAGAACTAGATTTGTATTCCTTTGTAAGGTCAATCTATATATCAGCTTTGAGGAATGCACTCTATGATTTCATCGATCATCCTGCATGTCTATTGCTGCCTAAGTTTACTATAGCTACAGTACACTGGGCCATCCTTGATCACAAGCAGTTGTCATCACCTTGCTGGGCAGCAAGCATGTCCCTGCCCACAATGCAGCTTATTTTCCTATTCATTTCTCCCTGGCTCCTCTCCATTTGCCAATCAACCAGTGTGTTGGACCTGCTGGAGTGACTCTTCATCCATTCCTATTCGAAGCTGACCTAAAGTGATTCATCCTAATACCTCCTTCTGCCCAACTGGATTTAAGAAGCAAATTCCTTTAATCTGCATAAAGCAAACTGATTGCAATAATCTATTGCCAAAAGCTGCACAGGCTCCGGCTCCTTTTCTTCATATTTACTATTTGTGGTGGCGCTCATGCTGAAGTCACGCATCCATATGTATCCTGCCTTAGACAATCATTATCCTTTCATTCCATCATACTTTTGAAACCAGTATTTATAGATCCAACTCTGATCCTGCATGTGAAATATAGTTTGTCTAACACATCTTTAACTGGATAACCTTCTATTTCAAGCATTCCTTAATCACCACTTCATGACTTCCTACAACATCTTCTCTCTTGAAATCCATTATTTAAAAGTAATTACATTGTATGGGGTCATCTCCCACTACAACCATCTCACTCCCTAAACAATCAACCAACAGTGGACACGATTTAAGGCAGACCTTAGTTCTATTACATCTCGTGTTCATTAGCAGGCAGGCTGGGCATATGCTTCCTACTCCTGACCACATAAATGAGGCAACTGAGCCTATATTTGATGCACTTCATCACAGCAGTTTAGATCTCGAATCTCCTCCTCATTGATTGGTAGCAAGCTGATTTCCTGTAGTCCACCTTAGTGCTGCTACCCAAGCAACCCATTATCACCACAAAAAGTTTTCTTCCTTTGTGCCTCTTAAAGGTCCTTCTCTATCGATTATGTCCTCGTAGCAAACCTCAAAATCATCTCATAAAGCTATGAAGCCATAGTTACTATAAATTCAATGCTCTTGCCCTCTTCAGATCCATCTCATGCCTGCCTAGGCTCCATAGAACATCATCCACACAACTCGCAAAGACTTCTACCATGGACCTTCATTCTGAAACCTGTTTGACATTCTACATTTACTCATTTGAATTTACATCAAACATCTCAGTCTAATCAGTCATTCATTCAGCTTTTTCATCTCAAGGAACTGTCTATCAGCTTCTTTATTTGTTTGTTGGTTTATTTGTTTGTTTAATGGGTAAACAAACTGGAAATTAATTCTTTTCACAGGTGTGACACACAGTCCAACAAGCACAATAGAGACATATTTTTACAATAACATAAACATACTGTACATATACATAGGAATACTTATTCCACATCTTTAGACAGTATGAAATTCAGTTTAAAAACATTCACAATCAAACAAGTTGTTACAATGTTATAACAGAGTACTTGAAAAAGATTTATGATTTATTATATTCCTAATCTTAGATGGTATTTCATTCCTTGTACTGGGTGCTACATAAGCAAATGCCCATTGCCCACTGGATGCTCAAGTAAGTTTTAAAACAGTACTATCATCTGAAGATCTTGAACAGTAGTTTGAACTGTAAGATTGTAAATATTTACATAGGCTGAAGGGGGTACCTGTCCTTTTAATTCTATGTATGAACTTAGCCATTGAGAGTTTGAAAAATAAATGGGCTGATAACCACCCCATTGGCTTTAAAACCTGATGATGCTTTTGATGGGTGGGTGGGCAGAAGGGGACAGTGATAAAGCAGGGATACTGAACGAATATTTCTGCTCAGTATTCACAAAAGAGGAGGGGGAAGTGCCTAATCCAATTTACAGAAGCTCTCTTGATATGGGGATCGATCCCAGTCCTTTCACAGAAGAAAGGGTTCTGCAAGAACTCCTAAAACTGAAGGTGGACAAGCAATGGGGCCTGATGGAATTCTCCCCAGAATTCTAAAAGAATTAAGGGGGGAACTAGTGAAACCACTGGCTACTCTTTTCAATAAATAATGGGAGGATGGTGTGGTACCTGAGGACTGGAAGAAGGCAGATGTGATTCCCCTTCACAAAAGTGGGACCAAGACAGAGGCAGAAAACTACAGACCTGTCAGTTTGACCTCTGTGGAAGGGAAAGTGATGGAGTCACTTCTGAAGGAAAGAATAGTTGAGTACCTAGAGGCCAGTGGGGCACAGGACCCAAGACAGCATGGGTTCACAGTGGGAAGGTCATGTCAGATGAATCTAATAGATTTCTTTGACTGGGTGACCAAAGTAGTAGACCAGGGAAGGACTGTGGACATGGCCTACCTAGACTTTAGCAAGGCATTTGACACAGTCACACACAAAAGATTAATAGTCAAATTAACCAGCCTGGGAGTGGGTCCCAGGGTGGTAGCCTGGGTAAAACATTGGCTGTTGGTGAGACCCCATCTGGAGTACTGTGTCCAGTTCTGGAGACCCCATCTCCACAAGGACATAGACAGGATAGAGGCAGTCCAGAGGAGGGCAACTAAAATGGTGCAGGGTCTGCAAGAGAAGCTGTTTGAGGAGAGACTAAAGGAGCCTAATATGTATACCCTTGAGGAAAGAAGGGAGAGGGGAGACATGATAGAAACTTTTAAGTACCTCAGTGGAATCTACAAAGTCCAAGAGGGTAGCATCTTTCAGAAAAAGAGATGTGCAAGAACAAGGGGACACAATTTAAAGATGGGGGGGTTCAGGGGCAATGTGAGGAAGTATTATTTCACAGAGAGGGTAGTGGATGCATGGAACAGCCTTCCTGAGGAGGTTGTGGGGTCTAAAACTGTGGGAGAATTCAAGAATGCATGGGACAGACATAAAGCAATTCTTGTGGGGGGTAGGAAGAAATTGGCTGTTGGTTAACTAGGATCTGCGGCCTATCCTGTAGGTAGGGAAATGGGCAGACTAGATGGGCCAAGCGGTCCTTATCTGCCATCAAAGTCTATGTTTCTATGTTTCTATGTTTTTGTTTGGTGCTTATAAAGCGAACTTACCAACTGTCTGTAACAAAATTTTTTTTTCAATAATCTATGAATTAAAGCATTATCAGTTAATAGTGTAGTGTAATTAACAAGAGGCAATAAACACTGATTCACTATAGCCAACCTGGAATTAGTGGTCAAATAATTACGTAACCTATACAGTAGGACAACTTTAGTGTGAATTTTTGATGTTACTTTTTTATGTATGATCCATAACTTAAAGATTGGTCTAATATAACTCCCAGATACTGGAATGTATTAACATTTTCGTAAATTGTATAATCAAGTGCAGTGACCTGAAGACTTTGCTCACTATCCCTAAGCCTACTGTAACTGCGGTGCCAAAGGTCATTGTTTTAGTTTTTGTTTTATTAAGTACCATGCGGTTGTTTGACAACCACTTCCAGCAGGGTGCACATTTCCTTAGCTACTAAGTGAGGACATAAAGTGAATAATTTCATCCTATTGCCTCTGACTTCAAAGACAGAAAGACTTTTCAGAGGAGTTCATATTGTATATCACCCAATCCGGCATAACTGATTCACCAATCCATGCAATGTTTCTCATCCTCTTCTCATTTCCGTTATCATACGGCAAGGATCTCCAGTTTGTCCTCCAGCATTTGAGTACTCTTTCAGCAACTTGGACTAAATTCTTAGACCATTACTCTGGATCAAAACTGCATCAAGAAACTTGGAAGATCGACTCCTTCATACCTTGCAGCCTACTGTATAATCAGAATCAATTAGTCATTTACGATAATTTCCTCTTAGTATGCCCAGAGAATGGGCAGTTCAGTAGCCATGGGTCCAAAGAGGTATCCTCCACAGAGGGGTTTCCTCTGCTGCATGCTACTGTTCACACTCTCCCTGTGTTGGAGGAGGAAGGAATTTGAGTGTGTTTCATTAAGGATTTTACTACTCTCTTCTGAGGCATTCAACATCATTGGCTTTTACAGACCACCATCAGGGGGCACCAAACTCTTATCAACTCTCAGGAATATTATTGAAACTAATACCAATGAAACTATTATCCATGGTGACCTGAACTTGGATTGTGTTAAACCAAGGGCTAATGTCTTAAAGGACTTATGTGATGAGTTTGGCGTCTTGCAACTTATCTCAGAACCCACAGGGATCAATATAATAAATAAGGATAACAGCACCGTTCTTGACCTAGTACTCACAAACCACCCCCATTAAATTTTGCACACAGCCGTCTTCCACAATGACTTGAGTGATCATAACATTGTCATTAGCATTGTCTCAGCTTTGGTCAAAGTTACTAATGACTGGTTCGCTGCCCTAGATAATAAACATTCCATGTGAGCTGTCTTTCTAGATCTAAGTAATACATTCAATACCATAGACCACAATCTCCTTCTTTATAGCTTAAGAAATCTGGGTATGAACAGCTCCTATGTAAACTGGTTCTCCAGTTATCTGACTGGCAGACTGCAATGGATTAAAGCTGATGGGCTTCTCTCGGATCCCTTGCTGATTACAAGAGGAGTACCCCAAGGTTCCATCTTAGGACCTCTACTGTCCTCCATGTACATCAATTCCTTGGGCAACAACATCCACAAATCAAAGCTACACTTCTTTGTGGATGATACTGATAGAAGTATGCACTGAGCTGCAGTCAGACTTCAATCAACTGCAGCACCATCTATTTACCTCCAAGCTGTTGCTGAATGCAAAGAAAACTAAGGTGATGTATTTTACCCCCACCCACCTGTCAACAATCTTAAATACTCAGAATGCACCTGCACCCATCACAACCCTCTGTGGGGACTCTCTGGAGGTTGTGGATAAATTTAAGTACCTGGGTGTCTGTCTGGACTACAAATTGACATTTGGCGCACACATTGATTGTCTTTCCAACAAACTAAAATCAAGACTAGGTGTTTTTTTATAGGAACAAATCCCTATTCCCAGTGGACATATGATGTAGACTGGTACAAGTCACCTTCCTCCCACTGTTAGATTATGGGGACATCATTTATAACTGCAGCACAGTGACTAACATGCATAAACTTCACATACTTTTTCATCATGCCCTATGCTTTATATCAAATGTCCCTTATAGGATGCATTATTGTGACCTCTATCAGGCAGTAGGTTGGACATCTCTCATCAAAAGACGGATGCTTCACATTGGCACCTGGACTCTGAAAATCTTGTGGAACAAAAAGCCACTGTACATCTCTTCCCTTATCCATAGGTCACACAGCAACTATGCATTAAGCAAATCCACCATCATTCTATTGGACATGCCCAGAGTGCACACACCCCATGGCAGAGGGGCTATTAGCTTTGTCATCTCATCAGTTTGGAATAAAATCCAGTCTGCACTCAGGCTTCTTGAACTAGTCTCTATAAACGTCTTCAAATCCTTGACCAACAAAATCTTTAAGGAAATTTGCCCTTGCCACAATGGCTAGCTCTCTTTCTGTCATATACCAGTTATGCATGTAAGCATTTGTTCTCAATTTAACCACATACCCCCTCTTTTCCTTTAATTTCCACTTCTTGTATTGATACAAATCAAATGTCTTGTCTCCTGCCTAGTTTCCCCTTTTACTGTATTGTACATTCTTGACCTGCAACATTCTTTGGATAGTATGCTGTTTGTATTGCTTGTTGTATTATTGTCTACCAGGACCTCCTTGTGAATGAGCTTGTTCAGTGGAGTTTTTTTCCTGAAAATAAACTTGAACTTGAATCTCTCTTTTTAGGCCTTCTATTCCCCATCACTGCCCAGCTTCTCTACTGAAAGTGGGAGCAGAGAAAGGCAAATGTTAAGTACACACAAGCACTATACACGATTCACCTAACACTGAATGGGTGGGTTTTGCATGAGATTCAGTGTGGGGGAATTAACTCTTCCTACATCCCAAATATAAATCAACCTCTCCCTCTAACTTATGTTCAGAATACTTTAAAGCTCCCACTATCCTCCCTGCCTCCTCCTCTGCTGGCACTTTTCTCGGTCTTATTGCTGGACCTTCTATTCCCTATCAATGACCAGCTTCTCTACTGAGTGTGGGAATAAAGAAAGGCCAAAGGTAAGAGTGCACAAGCACAATACATTAGTTACTTAACACTGAATGAGTTTTAGGGAACATAAACAATCATAAAATGTGGAGTTTCAAATAGAAGTAATATAATGTAAAAAGGGTTGACAGTGTCCTTTTAAATAATTACAGTATGATTGCAGTTCCGTTCATACTAGAGTCTATAGGTAGAAGTAGGCCAAGAAGCCCAAGTAGAATATTATGGGCCATATGGTGGTCACAACATTTTCATATCTAGTTTAAGGCCTGATTTACTTGTAGTGGAAAATGCTTTATTTCACCACTATTCTATTTCTTCTAAGACCAAACCTTCTCATTTCTTGTAGTTTAAAATGTATTTTTGTATTTATAAGTACTGCTAAGCATACAGCAGCTACAATAGCATACAAGGTTTCTAACCCAAGGTATGTTGGATACCAGATTTCTTTGTCTTGAGAAAAGATTAGCTAATTTCATTTTCCATTTTCATTTCAATTTTATTAAAAAATAAGGAATAATGTATGGGTGACCATACATAATAAGACTCTGTTTCCATTGATGGTTTGAGATATCAGCATATGGAGCTCACGATTGCAGCTCACGTGGTCCATGCTGTTATCTCACCCAAGATGGAAACACAGGGTGAGTTTTGTATGGTCACCCATATTTTATTTGTTATAGTCTATGGTTTCAGGCATTTTTTTGAGTTTGTAACCTCTGTGTAATTTTAGCCAAGTGCTGCTGTGAAAGTGAAAGCTGAAGCTGTGGGAGTGTGCATAAGGAGGGACAATGTTGTATTACTGAGTGGAGAAACTGAAAGCAGTGGGCATGAGGTGAGGGGGTACACATCTAAGTTAATTGTGGAACTTGCACAACATCTTTAGAATGTCCACAACAAACTTTTTGAACTGGCTGAATTGCACACACAAGAATGTTGGTATAGCAATCAGGGGCTGAATATTTTACTTACATAGGCAACAACTATTCTTATAGGTAGAGACACTCTATGAGAAAACACTCTGACCATAATGTCATAAAGTTTGATTGATGAATATTTTTAGACTCAATCCCCCTCTTGCAGCTTTGTTATCAAGCTAATGTGAGGAAACACTGCAATTTAAGAGAAACACTTTAGAACAATTTCTAAAAGTAATTAATTCCCACCTTATAAATTATTGTCACAACTTTGTGACTTTGAAGCTTCTTATAATATTGTATTGGTAAAAAATGCTTTTTGAATGTATAGTGTGTTGTTACTGTATATTTTTTTTGTTTATTGTGCATTCTTTTACTACCTCTGTATGTAAGTTGCCACTCATCCTCTGACGTGGAACCTTTGTAAACGAGCAGATCCTGCTCAAAGGTATTTGTAATCCAAGAATTTAATAAATAAATAAAAATAAATAAATAAAAAAATATCACCCATTTCCTAACTGAAAGTTCGGGACTTTCTAATAACTAGGACAAATTTCAGACTCCATCTTCTGACAAAAACAGCCTTATCAAATGATTCTAGATAGCAATGAAACAAGCAAAAATGGCTGAACCTTGGTCTGGTGGTATATCTCCTCTCTGCACCAGCCATAGCAACACCTCTAGCCAATCTCCTAAACCTATCGTTTAACACTGTGGTTGTCACCCAGGCCTGGAAACATGCCATTGTCATTCCCCTCCCTAAAGGGGTTCCCCCATCCTCCACTTCAAACTACCTCCCTATCTCTCTCCTCCCGGTCCATGCCAAACTACATGAATACCTGGTACTCGCCTAACTCACCTCCTTCCTGTCTGACTCTAACTTCTTCACGTTGTTTCAGTCTGATTTCAGACAGGACCACTCCACTGCTTCTTCCTTGTTAAGACTCACAGACATCATCCTCTCCAGAATGGACAGGGGACAGATCTCCTCTGCAATATTTGTCAATCTCGCTAAAACATTCAACACTGACTCCCACCCCTTGCTGTTAACAAGACTCTCAGATGCAGGCCTCACTGTCTCAGCTATTAACTGGTCCAGTGCCTATCTCTTAGGAAGAACACAATCAGTAAGAATTGGGGATGCCACATCCTCCCCCCTCCCCATGACTACTGGTGTCCCCCAAGGGTCAGTCCTTGGCCCCAACCTGTTCTCTGTATTTCTCAACAACCTGCCACAAATCTGCACAGCTACATCTTTTCACATGTATGCCGATGACACCATCCTATTTGCCTCTGGCTCCTCCCTGGATGAAGTAGCATCCAACCTCCAGTCCAATTTCAATAAAGTTCAGCTCTGGTTCAGTTCGTGCCAGCTCTCTCTCAACACTACAAAAATGGTCACTATGTCCTTCAGCACAAGATAGAGGCTATCACGCCTCCCCTCGCTCCCATCCTTCCACACTCTGGATGGGACAACCCTGGAGGACGTTGCTTCCTTCCAATATCTAGGGGTATGGCTTGACCATCACCTTACTTTCTCTTATCACATTGATGCAATCATAAAAAACTTCACCCCAAGCTAGGTGCCCTCTATAGGAACCGGTCCTGCCTCCCTTTTAATGTTAGGCAGCAACTAGTGCAGAAGATGATCCTTTCTTCCTTAGACTACTGTGACATTGCCTACAGTGCTGTACCAAAATCCACCTGATCTAAACTAGACTCCCTCTTCAATGCCTTCTATCACTTCCCTCTCAATGCCTCCCCCCATTCCCACCACTGTGACCTCTACCGCTCCCTCACCCTCCTTTCCCTCAAAAGTCACTGTCTACTGCACTGTTCTAAGTTTGTTCCTAAATTCTGGCTTGGCACTCTCCCCTTCTACCTCTCCTGAATACTGTTGCTGGCTCCCACTCCCCATCACGCACTCCGGTCCCATGACACCTCACTACTAAATATCCCCAGATGTAAGTCTTCTATTGGACAAACAGCCTTCTCGCAATACTTCCCGAAACTCTGGAATACTTCCCCCCCCCTCAAATCTGTCACTCTTCTTCTACCCATTCCCTATCAATTGCAATGGCTAACTACTTCATGGTAAACTGTGCCTGCACTCCATAAATTAATGACCCCCCCCCATCAAATTCCCATTGCCTGACTGGCGGCATGCCCTATCCATGGAAGCTGGCTTATATTTTTAAAAAAAAGACACTTACTCACCTTCTCTTGTCTCTCTGTCCTGCCGAGTTTTAGCCCCAGTGTTATCTGCAACAGTAATCTGTACTATAAATAGGTATTTATGAATGTCTGAAGTTGTACATATACACTAGTACACACTTTTAGCTGACTGTTAACCAATATTGTAACCAAATACGTCCATCTGTACATCTGTTTAATGTATCTCTACTGTGATAACCTGCGTGTTATCCTCCCCTTGTAACCCTTCCCCCAGGTCACACCGGGAGACGAGCATCAGTTTGCTCAGTGTGCCTTTCCTGGTGAATCTATTTCAATAAATAAATAAATATTTGGAGGAATTCAGCTTCATGGACATTTTAGTGCAAAGAATGTTAACATCTTCTGGAGAAGGGTGTGCATGGTATCTTTAGAACATCTTGATGCCATCTCTGGAAGGGATATCCTTCTCTGTCTAATGATACCAGATCATCTTGATAGCAAACTACAGTATGACTGACTGAAGGAAGAAAAGATCATGCAGTCTTCATCTGTCTTTTTTTGCATCTAGGAGAAGGAGTCTACTTACAGTGAAGTACTACAAGAAGGAGAGATCCTCATGTTTGACTGAAGTTTCCTCAATCCGAAGCTCAACCAGGTAACACAACTGTTTCAGAAATGACTGTGAGCACTTGCCCAACAACACTTCCTAAAGCTTATATAGCCTGTGTAACATCTTGTTTTTTGGCAAGGGACTAGAAACATAGAAATATAGTGTTGCTAACAGACTATGACCAAGGGTTCATCCAGTCTTCCCATAAACAGTTTCCCAACTGTACTCCTCACCTACCATCTTAAAGGGATTTTAGCCATGATCCCTAGCTCAGGTCATTCCCCTCTTCCCCTAACACTCCCCCCCACACACACATACACCTCCCCAGCTTCTTTCTTGGTATTATCAGCCCTCTGTACTTGCCCCAGTTATTTTTGAAAGCATTTATAGTCCGTACTCCCACCACTTATGCAGGTAATCTGTCTCACTGCTTCACCACTCTCTCAGTAAAGTAAAATGTCATCATGTCCTTCCTAAATCTTCCACCATCGAGCATCCATCTGTTTCCTCTGGTATCCCATCATAAGTGCAACTGAAAGTGAGTGACTCGAATATGAGTGACTCACTTTCAGCACTTGTCATGTTGTCTACCCTGCAAAGGTAGCGAATGGCTACAGTAGGGTGACAGGAAGGAGGGGAGGGGGACAGGAAGAGGAGGGAGAGTATCTAGGGGGTAGTGTGGTGGGAGGTTGCCAAGCTGCTGGCTTGGTGTACAGGTGAGGGTTGCTGTCAGTAGTGAGGAGGGTGTAGGGTTCAGGGCTAGGGAGGGCTACAGATTGTTCTGGGTTTTTTTGTCGGCACTTTGCTTTTGCCGATCCCAGATTTTCACCTCCTTCCCAACATGCACCCCCCCTGGAGTTATTAATCTGTATTTAGGGAGGTGTGGGGGTACAGCTTCCTTAGAGTGGGGTGCAGGGGGTGCAACTGACCACAAGACAACCTTTTTGGTTCAAAACAATGTGTAACACAAAAGCTTCTACATCTAAATGAAGAACACTCAAAATCAGCACTATAGCTTTTTCTTGTTGCCAGAAATATTATTTAATAAGGTCACAAACACACCAACTTAGAAAATAATTCAAAACATCTCCATATAATGCCCATATGCATGGTGCTCACAACGTTAAGCACCCACTAGATTCAGTTACTGACTCTGAATAATAATCATTAGGCAAGTGCACACAAAAGTCACAATATAATTATTTTTACTTAACAGACTTCCACGAACTTAGCAGGTCCACAACATTGCTTCTTGGCTCAATTGCCTCATTCCATTTAGAGTCTGGACCAGACCGCTCACCAAACCAGCCGAAAGAAGGACGCTAGCAGCATGATCTTGATTTCACTTAGCGCCATTACTTCTTCATGCTGCTTTCATCTCAGATGACTACCTGCATGGATCAACCATGATAGACAGAGCTGACGTTTCTGACGTATGACGTCTTCATCAGAGCTAGTACCTTCATTCATATGTTCATTATTTTATACTATTGGCTACCATGGTAATAATACACTTCCATAACACCATTATATTATATATATATCCCAATAGTATAAATCCTAAATCCTTGATGTGGTAGCTTAAACAAATATTAAAAAAGAATTAAAAAATAGCCATGATGTATGTTTGGAAATATTGCATAACGTTTTATTTCATAAATCTTTTCTTTATAGCAACTGTCACTTAGAACCAAATACTGGGCTTCAAACAGAGCTCCGTTTTCATGCTCATATATAGGGTATGAATTAAACATTATTTTGCTTGCAGTTTTTATTTTTATTTCAATTTTTATTTTACTTGTACTAAATTTTGAGCTGTTTGCTCGAAAATTTATTTTAAATTTTTTCTTCAGTCAATTCAGGAGTCATGTGCAATATGTTTCTTTTCTCTACAAAAGTCATGAGGAGGTGAAAATACTCTCTTTGTTTGGAGCTTCTGTAATCCTCCATGTAATACACTTTCCAGAGAAGTAAATAGAAGACTTTTTTGGTTTATCACATTCTTAATTTATGATTATCAGGTTGAACTCTCAACACTGCTCTATACACCTGAGCGGAGAGCTCTTTCCACTTACTTATGGAATTGCATCAATTAACTCATTATGTTGTTAAAAACAACAATTTCAATGTATTAACAATCATTCTTACTTTAATCTTTTAGATTTTTTGTACCACCAATAAGACCTAGATATATAAAAGAACAAGAAATTAAAGTAATAGAGGGAGAAAGAAAAATTGAGGAAATAAAATTTAAGAGGCAAGAAACACCATTTAAGAGAAAATCAATGTTTATTCCACCAGGTAATTTCAGTCAGGTGGTGAATACACATGTAAAAAAGTTAATAAAGATATGGAGGAGGTTTATCAAATGAAATACTGTTCTAAACAAAATGTGACACAAAAAGAAAGGACTGCACTACAAGAACTGGGTGGGAATAAGGATATTTTAATAAAACAAGCAGATAAAGGTGGAGCAGTAGTGATATGGCCAAATGACATGTATTTAACAGAAATGTATAGTCAACTAGATAATTGGCATTATTATGTAAAATTAAGAACATACCCAACAGAACAAATAAAACTGAGAGCAGATGGGCTAATATTAAAAGCATTTGAACATAAATGGATCACAGATGTGGAGAGGGAATATTTAATGGTACAACATCCAGTCAGACCTACCATTTATTTATTACCTAAAGTCCATAAAAACAACCAAGTACCTCCTGGTCAACCAATAGTGAGCAGTATAGGATCAATTATGGAACCACTTTCAAGATACGTGGATTTTTTGCTGAGACCTTTTGTACCAGCATCTAAATCTTATATAGAAGACAGTCACATGTTGTTGAATAAACTATGCAATGTGGATGAAAAGAAAGTTACATTATTAGTGAAATTGGATGTTGAGAATTTATATAATGTTAGAAAATGGGCTAAGAAATCTCCTAGTTCTGATTGGCTCATAGCCCTGGCAAGGTGGGCATCTATCAGACAATAGATGCCCACCAAATAATAAGTCCCAGCCCAAACCTGTTTACTAATAGCATTGTGCCAGTGGAATGTTCAATTTTAAATAGCCACCATGTTTTTTTCTCTCGCTTAGCGAGAGCTGACACTCAACCCCCATCCTCCAACTGTCTGCCCGCTCATTTAGCGTACTGCTGCAAGCCACTGACACTTTTTTCTTCTTATTTTCTAATACCTGTAACTTGAAACAGTGTCGTGGCCAGTAGCACTCCTAAAGTTCCTCTGCCCATCCCACAAAAAGTGAACAGCCACCATTTCCTGACCCTCACTTAGCAAGGGATATTCTCCAGCCCCCCCCAAGCACAGAACAAAACAAAATGTGTTTTCATTTAAAATATTACTAAGCGCTACGCTGAGTGGAAAAAAAAAAACTCTTTTTTTTGTTTCTCAGTTTGTAGTGGTAGCGCTAGCATGTCCCATGCTAAGCTACTGCCAGATTGCTCAGTTCCAAACAGTTCATCCTCATTCTCCACTGGAGAAAAACAATCATTTCACCTGCAATAATTTGATTAAAAAAAAACAACAACAAAGAAACAGAAATCACCTCTGTTTACAGCTGTGTCACGATGCTCCCGATTGCATTCTCTGTGCCTGCAGGCTCGCTGCAGTCTCCCAATCCTAACACCGCAAACTCAAGTGAAATTGAAAATAAGGGAAATAAAGTAAAACTAACTGTCGCCAAATTCAGACTTACAACATCATAGAAGGTGCACATTATTTAGCAACTTTTGCCCGCCGCCTCCTCTGTCCTTCTAACCACCCACAGCAACTGGTAACCCCCTTCCCCCACCAGCAGGAAAACCCTCATTTGTTTGTTAGTTTAAAATAACAGCAGCCACAGTACTGCCCAGACACCGCTTCTGATTTACCACTATGGCAATCCTCCAAACTCATGTTTCCTCGGGTTTAAAGCAGTCTCAATCCCCTGGACAGGTACGGAGACCAGAGAACTGGAGGAAAAATAAATATTTTAAATTTCTGCAGCAGTTCTAAAGCCATCCCAAGTGCCATATATTTAATTAAATCACAAGCTTCTGTTCATCCGAAGTAACACCCTACTCAGTAGACGTTAATAAAATATAAAAAACATTACAGCGCTAGCCTGCCACATCCTTTTGCTTGCTCAGCATTTCCTGGTTTTACGAGGCAGGGTGCTCACCCATGCAACAGCCACAAGTTTTGAGTGTAAAGGAAAAGAAATACTCCAAGTTGGTCAGAAAACATATTTTTTTTGTCCTGCAGACTGCAGGAGAGAAAAACGTAAAAAGTCAATCTACTGTTACGGATCTGGGGTGTGTGTGGGGGGGGGGCATAAGTACAACGAAATGCTTATCTGGGGTGGCAACAGAACATAGAATAGCACAGAAAAGAAGGAACTATTTTACAAGTAAATGACTTTCAATTAATTTATACTATACTTTTTCAGTTATTTCTTTTTTTTTAATCTACATAAAACTGGCACAGCTATCCCATTTTCTAAGCACAATAATACCTTCCAGGGTGGGCGGTATTCGGCAATACTGGACCTTCCAGGGGCTATAAGGCCCTCCGCCTGCAGCGTCGGGCCTCATTACGCCCCTGGGCAGTCCGGTATTGCCCAATACCGCCCACCCTCTCGGGTATTATTGCTTACATATTCCACACACAGAGGGTCTAGACACAATAAAAAGCACTCTAATTAAAAGAGAAGAATTTGTCTATCCACCATCAGAATTAATATTTGAAATGGAACAATTCACACTGGAATCCAATTATTTTTTATTTGATGGCATGTTTTACAAGCAAATACATGGGACAGCTATGGGTACTGCTTTTGCCCCTTCTTTAGCTAATTTATGCGTAAATAGTAAGGAGGAAACACATATCTGGAATAAAGACAATAACAAATGGTTTGATAAAATTACCTTATGGGTTTGTTTTATTGATGACATATTATTGTTATGGAAGGGCACAGAGAGTGAAATGGCAGAATTTTTTCTGTACCTGTATAATAGTAATGAAAATTTACATTTCACAAAAGAACAGAATTCAGAAAGGGTTCACTATTTGGACTTATTAATTTATAAGAAAAAAGACAAATTGGAAACAACATTGTTTAAAAAACCAACAGATAGGAATACGCTGTTACATTGGGAAAGCAATCATCCATACTATCTTAAGAAGAACATATCCTATGGGCAGTTATTAAGAGTAAAACAAAACTGCTCTGAAGACGTAGATGCAAAGAAAGAAATGGCAAAAATGTGTGGGAGATATTGTTAAGGAGAGGTTTTGATGCTGGAATTTAATAAAAGCAGTAGAAAGAACAAAATTAAGATCAAGATACTCTATGCTGGAGAGTAATAAGAGTGAAATGGATGAAAAGCATATGATAACATATAGTACAGAGTATAATGTGGCATCTTATAAGGCAGAACAAGTTATGAGATCGAACTGGGAATTATTGAAAGCTGAACCTTGTCTAGAAGAGCTGGTAAATGATGGTTTAAGGATCACAAGGAGAAAAGGGAAAAGGGAAAAGTTTACAGGATAGATTAATGAAAAGCTTTTATGAAGGGCATAAAGAAATAAAAACAACATGGCTACCAAGAGGTCCTAAGGGAAATTTTAAATGTGGAAACTGTACACATTGTAACAACACCTATAATACCAAAGAATTTAAACATCCAAGATCTGGAAAGAAATATGCAATTAATGGATTCATTAATTGTCAAATGCAAGGTGTTATTTACATGTCAATGTGCCCCTGTGGTCTTGCATATATTGGTCAAACGAAAAGAAAACTAAAGTTGAGAATTGGAGAACATAAAACAGCTATTAGAGTTAAAAATATTGCATATGCGGACCACGTGATGCAGCACGCCGAGTAACAGCATACCAGTTCAGCTCCCGTCGCCTGGTGAAATAAAAAGCCTTTTTTACAACCTTTTTCTTTTTCAAACACCGCTAGCTGGGGGCTAAATTCGTGTTGAATGACAGGAGAAGAGTTTGGTCCTTGAAAATGGAGGTGGAGATGCGATTGGCGCCCCCAAGACATACCCCGCCAATATCTCCCGAAAAGCAGAACAAACGGCCTAAGGCCCAGCAAAGCCAAGCCAGAAAAGTAACAGCCAGCAGCGCCATTCCTGTGAGGGAAGCCAGGGATACCCCTCTGATGCTTGAGCATTTTCTGGCCAAGTTTTCCCCATTTAGGGAAGATGTCAAGTCCCTTACAATGGAGGTCAAGCAGATAACCACTGTACTGGAAGACCTAACAACAAGGATCTCAGACAATGAAGCAAGCACTGCCTCACTGGAGAAAAAAACAGATAGTATAAAGGAGAAGGTGGTAGAAAGCTGTCACAGGCTTAAAAAGCTGGAGGCTAAGTTGGAAGACCTGGAAGGGAGGAGCTGCAGAAACAATGTTGTTATTCTAGGTATTCCTGAAAGAGAAGAGGGCACCAATGTTATTAGCTTCATTCAAAAGCTGCTGGAAAAATTAGCTGGCCCCTCTCCATTTGGCAAAGTATATATGATAGAGCATGTGCGTAGAGCTCTCAGACCTATGCCTCCACCTGGAGCCTTGCCCCGCCCAATAATATCCAGATTCCTTAACTATCAAGAGAGGCAGTATTGTCTGGGAAAGGTGAAGGACCTGCAAGAAATCAGATGGGAGGGTACAAAAATCAGAATAACGCAAGACCTCCCTGCCTCCGTCAGGCAACACCGCACTCAATTTCACCCGATTGCCTCCAAATTAATTGCTTTGGGGATAAAGTTTAAAATGGGGTACCCGGCCAGGCTGCAAATATTATTGGAGGGCTCTTGGGTTTCATTTGAGGAGGTGGAGGTGGCAAAAATGGCCCTTCAGAAGTCCCTGCCTGATCTGTTTAGTACCCGATGAGAATAATTAATTGTAATGCTGGCAATTGTGTTCTCCAATGGCTGAAAGTGAGCATTTAACACCTGCTCGAATTCCCGGCAACGGTGGCTGGAAGTGCACCCCCCCTCCATCTTTTCTCAGCTACTAATGCTCTATCTCTATCTAGTGTTGATGATCCTTTTTCTACGTGGACTTTAACAGGGATGAGGAGCCTTGCATCCTTGGACTGTGTACATCTTTTGTGGTGCTGGTATTGGCCCTGCAAAAGGCTCGGCTGGCTGTGTGTCTTTGCTTCCAGTTTTCCACAATGTGCGGCATTTGCAATTATGCCCGATCGCCGTCAGAGACCCCCAGACAACTGAAGTCAAACAAGTGGACCTCTCATGGGAAAGCAGAGCAAGCCCAAATCTGGACCCTTTACTGTTTGGTTATGTGGTCTATCTGACCTCTGATTTGGACTCTTGTGTTTAACCTAAAAGTAGTTATTGTTGGGGGGTTTCCTCCGGTTTCTTCCTTTTCCTTTTCATTTTTGCAGGTTTGGATTGAGATGGTAACTTCAGCCTCTAGATGTCATTAGGTGGTAACATTTGGGTTTGTAATTAATTCGAATTACGCTCGTTTTTTGGTTCCATGCCTTCTTATGAAGCAGAGATAGGTTCCTGCATGTCCTGTACTCATGGGAACCTGTTCTTAAGGATGATTGCCTCCAGGGGTTTGCGGGGGGACTGTTTAATATATGTGTGGGACTTCCTGTGGGTTTAGGGATACTGCATTTATAGTCCCTCCCCCCCAATCTTCAGAGTGTTTTATTTCACCTCAGGGGGTGCAGTGGGGTTATATATTAGGGCAACTTAGTTGGAACTAAGTGCTGTAGTTCATTTTGGAGCCACATTGTAGTTATCCTCATGACAAGGTACTGCTATATTAACAAAATTACAACCAAGTTTGCAGTCTATAATTATTTAGGCTCATTGTTATTTGAGGAGAATAATCTGAGGTTGTTATCAAGTTGGGAGCATTTCCCTTATTTGTGTACGGGGGTTGTCCCTCAAAGTTACCTTTTTAAGCCTTCTAAAAGTTTTTGTGTAGTCTCTTACTGACTCTTCCTGGAATCAGGCGACGGGGCAGAACAACTGGGAGAGTAGTGAAAAGTGGTTCCGCACCAAGTGGGAGTAATAGAAGGGGGGGTTATTTGGTCCATTGAGTTGGTAGAGATAATACTTGTTATATGGTTTGGGGAGAAGGGGGTCAGGGGGAAAATAAGGGGTGAGGGTAGGGGGCTGGGTGGAAGGGGGGTTGGGGGTCACAGCACAGTGAATACAGGTCCCACTACGATTTTCCCAGTGGACTCTTTTCCGTATCTACACTACTGCTGTACTGGAGAGTTAAGGACTAATGGCCAATCCACTGAAGGTTGTTACATGGAATGTTAAAGGGGTCAGATCTAAAACTAAACAATATATGATCTTAAAACATTTAAATTTGGTCAATGCTGAAATCATGCTGTTACAAGAAATGCATTTATTAGATGCTGAGGCTACTAAACTCGGGAGGCAGCAGGTGGGACAAGTCTTCTCAGCTGAGGGCTCTACAAATAGTGGTGGTACTATGATCTTGGTGCACAGGAAACTCCCCTTTACTGCATCACAAATAATAAAAGATCCTAAGGGTAGATTTATTTTTGTAATTGGTAACCTTTATGCCAGAGAGATACTCTTGGGGAGCATTTATGGACCAAATCATGATTCCCCTAATTTTTTCTCACGAATTATTACCACTTTGCTTCCCTTCCTTTCAACCCCGATGATACTAGGAGGAGGTTTTAACTTGGTGTTTGATCCGATGGTAGATAAATCGGACATTCAAGGAAGGGTTTATCTCCGGCTCAACGTACATTCAGAGACTTACTAGACCAGGCCGGACTGTGCGACATCTGGAGGGTCCTGCACCCTAGCGTTAGGGAGTATACTTTCTCTTCTCTGGTTCACAGAACCTCGTCCAGAATAGATTATTTGCTCATTTCAAGGGCTTACATCCCACAGGTTATTGACTCCTCGATACAGTCAGATCCCCCGTCAGATCACTCTCTCGTAGTCTGTCAATTGACTATTGAACATCCGCGTAGGGGCAGAGGAAGGTGGAAACTTAATGATCAACTTATCAAGGACCCTAAATTGGCTTGTATAATACAGAACCAAATAGATCAGTTTATCCAGTTTAATCAGGATACAACCCGAAGAGCGGATATCCTCTGGTGTGCCTTTAAGGCTTATTTAAGGGGGATACTTATTGGGCTAGCCTCTAATAGGAAGAAAGCCAAGGAGCAGGAAATGTCCCAACTGTTGTCTCAGATAAGGGCCATGGAAAAAGACCTGTCTCCATCCACTTCAGAATATACTTTTAAAAAACTTATTAAATTAAGAGCAGCCTATCTAGAGATTCTCCGCGAGAAAGTGGAATATGCCATTCTAAAAACACAGGCGTCATTTTCCGACTAGGGGAAAAAGCAGGACGCCTCATGGCTTGCAGAATTAAACAAATGGAATCCTCTAGGTATATTGCTTCTATTCTGTCCCAAAAGGAGGGACTTCTGAAGACCTCCCCGAGTGACATAATTGGGGAATTCCTTGACTATTATACTGATCTTTACGGCCCTATGTCAGATCCCCCAGCTGAGAGTCAACTAGACAGCTATCTTAGGGAGACCCCTTTGCCAAGTCTTACTGAAGACCAACAAAGAGCACTAATTTTGCCTATTACTAGTAAAGAAATGTTTAATGTAATAAGTACTTTATCATTAAATAAAACCCCAGGGATGGATGGTTTCTCAGCTTACTTTTATCAAAGGTTCAATACTTCCCTCATTCCTTTATTGCTTCCCTTATTTCAAAATATACTTTCTGGAGCAGAAGCAGATGCTTCTATCTTTGAAGCACTAATTGTGCTTATTCCTAAGCCCAGCAAGGCACCTGAGCTAGTCACAAATTACCATCCAATTTCCCTTTTGAACCAAGATGTCAAGATACTGGCCAAGCTAATAGCTTGCTGTCTTAACCCGATTCTCCCTTCCGTTATAGGCCTCGAACAAGTAGGATTCATGAAAGGCAGATTTTCCTCGGACCACCTTCGGACCCTGGCTCATGTCTTCTCGGCATCCAGAGATGCCCCATACCCTGTGACTTTAATTTCTCTGGACGTCGAGAAGGCCTTTGATAGAGTTAGCTGGCAGTATTTTTTTCAGACGCTGGATGCCTTTAAATTCCCCGATGTTTTCCAGACCTGGATCAAATCCCTTTACCATTTTCCCACTGCAAGAATATTGGGTAACAGAGTTATTTCAGATCCATTTACTCTTTACTCTGGCACCAGGCAAGGCTGCCTTCTCTCCCCATTATTATTCAACATATATTTAGAACCTTTAATCCGTAGATTGCAAACCTGTCCAGAGATACAAGGAATTCCGATTTTTCCATGTGAGGTCAAGGTCTCTGCCTATGCAGATGACCTTCTCCTCCAAGTCGTTAACTCTGTCTCTTCTATCCCCCCAATGTTAAAGATTATCAGTTCTTTTAGTGCAGTTTCTAACTACAAGTTAAATGTGAATGAAACAACTGTTTTCCCTCTCAATCATAAGCTCCACAAAGCAGAAATCCTAGAAATGGGACTAGCCTGGAAACAGGATTCCCTCCTATATCTAGGTATCGAATTATCTAGACTCTCTGGAAATACTATAAAATTGAACTTGGGTTCCCTTATACAAGTGATCAAACAGGATCTTAACAGATGGGCCTCCCTCCCAATTTCTATCTGGGGTAGAATTAACCTGCTCAAAATGAATGTATTCCCACGACTCTTCTACCCCCTCTCAATGCTTAATATCTGGCTTCCAATGTCTTGGTTCAAAAAGGTAAATAGTCTGCTTCTAGAGTTTGTCTGGGCTCACAAGTCCCCTAGAATAGCGTTTCACAAACTAACTGCACCCAAGTCGAGAGGTGGTTTACGCTTACCTCACTTGGGGCTCTATTTCTGGGCCAGTCACATCAATAAATATTTGAGATGGACATTACCCATATCAATGGGTTACACCCTGCTCTGGCTCAAAATAGAGAGGGCCCTGATTAACTCTTGCGGCCTAGCACCAGAAGCACCGCTACATATCAAAGGAAATCTTCTCCCCAACAGGTTAAAAAACACTCCTATTGCATTATCACTTAAGGTTCACTTTAAACTGTGTCGTTTTCTTAACTATGACAATCAAGGAGACACAAATCAGCACCTGTTCGGAAATCCCAATTTTAAGATCGACGAGAAATGTATCCCTTTTAATTGGTTACCCCAATTGAATGAAACCCCTCTGTACTCGTTAATAGGAGATAACGCTTGGTTATCCGGTCATAGTATAATGCAAAAGTTTAAGATCCCCACTAAATACTTTTTCAGAGTAACTCAACTCAGGCACCTATTAATCAAAGTGTTAGGGCTAAAACCATGCTTACATGCAGACCCGTCATTAGTTCTTGACTTAGCTCAATGGGCGGGCCAGCAGAAAGCGGTCTCCAAGATATGTGGTACTCTGTTTGATAGAGTGTATCCAGACTACCATGGCCCAACTCATTACTGGTCTACTCACTTTCCTGGCTATGACATTAACTGGGCAGACCTTTGGTCTAACTGCCATAAATTTATAATGCAGGACAGATTAAGGGTGATACAAATGTTTATTTTACATAATGTATATTTCTCCCCTGAAAGAATGTTTAAATTTGGACTAATATCCTCTTCTCATTGTGTGAGATGCTCTAATCATGATGGTTCCCTATTTCATATTCTTTGGACCTGTCCCAAAATAAAACCCCTCTGGACCAACATGCGTAATAACCTTGATCCCATTTTGGGATTAGAAGATTTATTCAAGCCCGAAATATGCATCCTAGGTGACTTTTCAAGTATTAGGTTCCCTAACAAAAAATATTACATGGCCTTGATATCCCTGTCTCTTAAGAAAGTTGTCTTAAGACACCGGAAAGACCAATCCGAAATTAAGTATGGGGAATGGCTATCTGAGTTGCTCTCAAATCTCAGAACAGAAAAGGCTATTGCAAGTCTTAACAATAGGTTGGATAGATTTAAGATGATATGGGACCCCTTATATACCTTATTTTCGATTCAGAGCCTTACAGCATAAGGCCCTCTCCCTCTGCGATACTCCAGCATTTTTGTATTGTTTGTGCTGTGGAAATAATAGGGAATAGGTTTTATTTTGAGTCTGTGCTATTGGGGTGGGGTGGGATTGGGGGGAAGAGGGAGGGGTGGGGATTGACAGGTCTGGACTAATGTACACCGTTTATGTGAAGTATATTTGTAATGGAAGATCTGTCATGTATGCAAAACTTTCAATAAACTTTAAATGGGAAAAAAAAAATATTTCATATGCTATGGCCAGACATTATGAAGAAATGGGTCATGGATTCCCTGCATCATTAAAGTTCATTGGACTTGAACATGTGGTGTTGTCAGCACAAGGTGGAGATCTTAAACTGAGACTAAGACATAGAGAGAGCTTTTGGATACACGAGTTAGACACAATGGTTCTGAAGGGTCTAAATGAAGATAATGGATTTCATAAATTTATAGGAACATAGATGTTTATTATGATTTATGACTAGATAGATATATGATTCTGTGTAGATTATAATTTGAAATTCCGTTGGCAGAATGCAATTCAAAGAAGTCACAATAAAAACATATGACTGATGTATAGCGTATGAATTTATTATGAATTTGTACTAACATAAGAGCTGGTAAAAACTTGCTGACTATAAATAAATTATGTAGTCTTAAGAGAGTTTAGGAATAGTAAAGAGAACTCACCTTTTGAAGCAGTAAGTTGTAGAAGCAATATTTGGGGCCCTGTGTTAATACTCTGTTAAAGTGAAGATAATGGCAGGATGAGCCCAAGCTTTGGCATAAGTGAGTTCAAACTACAAAGAATCTGTAAGATTAAAGTAAGAATGATTGTTAATATGTTGGAATAGTTGATTTTAACAACATAATGAGTTAATTGATGCAATTTTATAAGTAAGTGGAAAGAGCTCTCTGCTCAGCTATACAGAGCAGTGGTGGGAGTTGAACCCGATAATCACAAACTAAGAATGTGATAAACCAAAAACGTCTTCCATTTACCTCTCTGGAAAGTTTATTATTTGGAGGATTATAGAAGCTCCAAACAGGGAGAGTAGTTTTGCTTCCTCATGACTTTTGTAGAGAAAAGAAACATATTGCACATGGCTCCTGAACTGACTGAAGAAAAAAGAAACATTTTTTTTCGAACAAACAGCTCAAAATTAGTACAAGTAAAATAAAAATAAAACCTGCAAGCAAAAGAATATTTAATTCATACCCTATATATGAGTATGAAAATGGAGTTCTGTTGGAAGCCCAGTATTTGGTTCTAAGTGACAGTTGCTATAAAGAAAAGATTTTTGAAATAAAACTTTATGCAATATCTCCAAACATACATCATGGCTGTTTTTTAATACTCTTTTAATATTTGCTTAAGCTATCACATCATGGGTTTAGGATTTATTCTATTGGGATATATATATATAATATAATGGTGTTATGGAAGTGTATTGTTACCACGGTAACCAGTAGTATAAAATAATGAACATATGAATGAAGGTACTAGCTCTGATGAAGACGTCATATGTCAGAAATGTCAGCTCTTTCTATTATGGTTGGTCCACGTAGGTAGTCTTCTAAGATGAAAGCAGCATGAAGAAGTAATGGTCCTAAGTAAAATCAGAAACATGCTGCTAGCATCCTTCTTTCCGCTTATTTAGTGAGCGACCTGGTCCAGACCCCAAATGGAATTAGGCAATTGAGCCAAGAAGCAATGTTGTGGACCTGCTAAGTTCGCGGAAGTCTGTTAAGTAAAAATAATTATATTGTGACTTTTGTGTGAGCTTGCCTAATTATTAACGGTCAGAGTCAGTAACTGAATCTAATGGGCTCTTTACCTTGTGAACACCATGCATATGGGCATATGGGCCACTGTGATGCCCTTGCTTCTCTACAATGGCCCTCCCTTGATGGTCACCTTCAGCACCCCATGCTTTCCCATGCCTGCAAACTCCTATGCTGCAAATCTCCAGATAGCCTGTCCAGCATCCTGGATTGCAAGCGCTCAGTACATACCCTAAGAACCTCTGGGCGTAACCTCCTAGACAAACCTAAGATTCAAACTACTGTTGGCAGCAAGTCCTTTGCCATTTCAGCCCCTGCCCTTTGGAATAAGCTTCCCCTCTCCTTCAGGAAGTCCCCTCCATTGGAACTTTCCACAAGGGACTCCGTGCTCACCTACTAGATGATAGCATCTGCTCCTGCCAATGATTGGACATTACCAATCTCAAATACTAGACCTTTCTTATCTGAGCTACTCACTGCTGTACTACCTATGACCTTCGCTGTTACCATTTACTCATAGGTAATTCATCCTCCCCTGATTGAAGCACTGCTATCCTTGACTTTATTGAAATTGTCATCACATGTAACTAACTCTGGTACAATGTCAGCACTGTTTATTCATGATGTACTATGTTCCTGCTCCTTTATTGTACTTGTATCCCTTTGATGTACTGTGTCCCTGCTCCATTATTGTACTTGTATCTTTTTGTAACTAATTCCGGGTTGCCCCTGAAAAAGGGACTTTCAGAGCTCAGTGGGCCTACCCGGTTACCAAAATTGAATAAATAAATAAATATGGAGATGTTTCGAATTATTTTCTAAGTTGGTGTGTTTGTGACATTATTAAATAATATCTCTGGCAACATGAAAAAGCTGTAGTGATGATTCTGAGTGCACTTCGTTTAGATGTAGAAGCTTTTGCGATACACATCGATTTGATACTTTCCCCTGGAAGGAGCGCCAATAAATCCGACTCTGTTTGGAATGTTTTTGAAGTCATTTTTGCATTCTTGAGCCCACTAACATTTTTATTTTTGTAACCTTTTAGGTTGTCGCCCATTTTTGTCGCTGTGATTGTACATCGCCTTTTTTGTTTTCAGCAATGTACACTCGCCATAAAGGTGATCGGTATTCCGCGATCACCATTATGACATTGAACTGTTTCCTCTCATAACTGCACTACTGCTCCTAGAGAACAGACCCTCACTGTTCATCCTATTTATTTCCATCTGGCACTTGTACATATCTATAAGTTTCTCTCTCTCTCTTTCTCGCTCTCTTCTGGCCTCCAGCGAGTACGTAGTAAGAGCTTCTAAAATGTTCCTGATAGGACATTCTTTGCTAACCTTGGATTATCTTTGTGATCCAGTGCTATGCAGGCTCTATTTTATTTATTTATTTAGTTTTTGTTGACCAAGTAAGGTGCACTAGTCGTGAAGATGACTATTTTAAGGTACGACCCGGGAGGTTACAGAAAGGACATTACAGGCTAAAACCGACATAAAATTACTTCAAGATCCAAAACCAGGTGATAATAAAGGTGGTAATACATTTGAAGAGCAGTGAAGGCAAACAAATTCATGTCAAAGTGTTAAAGAAAACAGAGCAAAACAATGCAGCAGTGCAACAAACAAAGCAAATCAATACAGCAGTGCAATTAACTAGCCTAACACAAGGCAATTAAATAGGAGGGATTTTCAACAACATTTGAGAAATAAGGGGAAGAAGTAACTGTAGTGAACACTAGCCAATCTCCATCCTTCACTAGGTGCAGACCCCAGAACTCAGCACATTACTCCAGGTGAGGCCTCAATAGGGACCTGTCCAAGGGCAACATCACCTCCTTCCTCTTATTATCAGATCCTTTCCCAATGCATTCTGACATCCTCTTTGTTTTGCTGCATTCTTTGCTGTACTGACTTGATTGTTTAAGTGAGTCACTAATGCCCAGGCCTCTTTCCTCAGATGTTGTGGCAGGCCTTGTCCCCCAAGTACTATGTATGTGGCTTCTTCTTCACTGTGTGCATTACTTTGCACTTTTTGGCATTGATTCTCAAGTGCCATATTTTGATCACCTCTCCAGCCTCTCTAGATCCCACACCCATCATCACTATCTACTGTGCTGCATAGTTTTGTGTCATTTATAAAGAGACACATCTTACTCTGGATTCCATTACCTATGTCACTAATAAACAAGTTGAACAGGACCAGTCCAAGGACCAGCTCCTGTAGCACCCCACTTGTGGCCATCCCCTGTTTACCACTACCCTGTTTTCTCTCCCAACCAGTTTCTTACCCATCTGACTAATTCTCTCCCCTTGTCCAGTCTTTCAGCTTTCACAGTAGCCTACTTTTTGGCAGTGCATCAAAGGCTTTCCTGAAACTGTGGTGAATGTACTGCCTGTCCTCTATCAACTGCCTTGTAAACATGTCAAAATATATTACTGGGTCAGTCTGGCATGATCTTCCCACAACAGATCCATGCTGCATGCAGTCCTGTAATCCATTTGCCGCTAGGTAGACCACTAAGCTTTCCTTGATCAGGGTCTCCATCACATTGCTTACAATGGAGGTAAAACTGACCAATCTATAGTTTCCTAGTCTTCCCCTGTTCTCTTCTTATGGAGCAGAACCTCATCCATAGACCTCCAATCCCCCCAGCAGCACACCAGCCTCCAATGAGCATTTGAACAGCTCAGCCAGGTGATCAGTTCTGATCCAAGCTCTCTAAGCACCCTCAACTGTAAGCCATTCTGTCCTGATGCCTTATCTACCTGTACCTTGAGGGAGGCAAGTCCTTTCTTCACCCTGATGTCCATAACCACAATCCAACCCATTTCCTTTGAACTGGTAGTAATAGTTACTCTGGGTAGAAAGTTAAGAGTGACAGAGTTGTGTACATATATAGGATCTGTTACTAAGAATTGTAAAACTTTAAGCCTCTGAACTGGGCCTTTGCCAGATTATTTTCCACTATAGAGACCAGGATACAACTATATATCACCTCATACCACCTCTAGTTGATGTTGTGATTCTCAGGAATATTGTTATGAACTGTTACAAGATGCAAAAATCTAAATTCAGCTTCCCATTCCCTACAAAGGACGTAAGTACTTACTAATTGCCAATTTAAACATCATTTTCTTTTCAAGCCTGCATTGCTTAAATAAATGTCAATTTAAGAATTGAATTTTGTTTACACTGTATGATATACAGTAGAAGAGGCACTGTTATCTGTTCTTGTCCTTCAAAACTCCCAGGGATTTATATGAGGTCCTGTAAAGTTCAATTAAGATTTGCACTTGGGCTACTACAAAATAAATCTGGTTGCACCCCCACACACACACATATTTGACTTCAAAATGTGGGTTGGGGTAATATAAATGGTCATTCTGCTCACATTACCCTCCAGTTCTCAGTGGTAGCATCCAAACTGGTAACTTTTCATAATTAAACTACTGAGTTGCTTCTTAAAGATTCTGGTAGTGTTTAATGTAGATAATGACATACTGTAGGCTTATTATCCTTTGGGTGGAAAATAGTTTTCTCTTGTTAGTTTTAAAACTAGTAATTTTTTTTATCCATAGGGAGCTTGGATAAGATCCATTAAATAGCTGTCTTGTTTTTAAAATTAGAGTGTTTTTAAAACATTAATATTTTTATGATTTCTAGAGTCATCAAAACCAGCAGAGGAGCACACTAACTGTTCCAGTGTGCATAGCCAGGACTAGTGCAGGCCATGCATTTTGGAACCTTATTTAGTTTAAGTATAATTATTAATTTGGTATAGCTAGTCATTGCCTTTTTATTATTATGGTCACTACAGCATGCTTATTAGTGTTAAATAGCCTTGAAGCAGCAGTGCAATGAAAAATGTTTTTCTCCAAAAAGCTGGTTTCAGCTACAATTATTAATTCAATGTGTGGAGAATAGATGTAGTGCTTATGTGACTTACTTGTGAAATAATTGTTTTATTTTGGCCCTTCTCATTCCCAGACCCAGTAGAGGGCCAGCGGATTATGGAATGAAAAGGCCCAAAAAATGGAGTGATGTAATAACATCCTCCAACTCACGGGCAGTATGGTAGCAGCACATAGGAGAGGAAAAACACTCTGTAGGGGAATCCTCTGAGGAGTCATGGCTGCTAACTGCCCTTCCTCTGAGCATACTAGGAAGAGATCAGCTTAAAAGCGTGTCTGATTTCTTGCTCTGGGTTGGGAATGTATGCTTTGAAACATGATGAGGTCCATCTTCCAAGTTTTTTGATGATGTGAGCTATAATGCTGTATTGAGATGCTGAGAAGGCTGTACCGATTTGGAAGGAGTGGCCTGAAAATGAGAATGGATTTTTCCCAGTCTTTGGATTAGAGTCTTCACATGATTCATGAATAGCTTTGTAGTTAGAGGGGTCTGTTCTGTTGTAGATAAGAGAGGGTCTGATGGTTTGGATTTGGAGTGATAATGGATGAGTTGATCTAGAACCCAAATGGGACACCACTTATTGTAGGCAGGATAATAGGTATTTTGAACTCTTTTGTGTAGTCTATCAGTCTTTGATTTTGGTAAATGAAGAATGTAGTGGTCTGCTTGCTTTGTAAGGTTAGCAACTGAAAGTAACTCTGAAGAAGATTATCAAACTGAAAATTCTCTGAGGTGAAGAAAACCATAAAAGACCAGACAGATAGCTGATGATATCATGATATTGACTGACGATTCAAAAGGTTTTGAATGGAGCATGTCCATTAATTGTTGGAATAATAGTCAGTTTATAGGCTGTCATTTTGGTTCTTTCTTGATACTGACCTGCTGATACCCAGTAATAAGAGCTTAACAGATGAATTTAGGAAGATGGAGTACGTGGATGGATTCACTTGGGCAAGAAAGCTATGAAGTCCAAATAAATATTGTCAGATTGTTCCAGAAGGAAGACTTGAAGCCTGGTGGCAATAAGCGATGAATGCAAGGATGTAGTCAATTGAAAATAATGCAATATGGCTTGGCTGGGTAGAACAGAAAGTTACATATTTCTTCCAAGTACAGTAGTAGAATAGGTGACTTGGGTATTGTGTGATACAGCAGACCACATAAGGACTTTAGCTTGAAGGTGATAAAAGCTCTGGTCATGATGAGGTCTGAGAAGCTAGGAGACAGAGTCATGATGAGGTCAGCTGATGGACAGATTCAGGTCACCCCTGAAAACAGACACTTGTGCCTAGTGGGCCTTACCCAATTACCAAAGACTAAAAAAAATTAAAAAAAAATTTGATGAAACTCCTGAAACTGGAAAAGAGAGAGAGAGAGAGAGAATCATCTGCTTGATTCACAAAGCCAGAAACATGAAAGCATTGCACAGTAAATTTATTTATTTTTTTACAATTTTTTCATTTTTCCCTTTTTCTCCTGTTTCTTGGATCATGGTGTATACATGCATATGTGTGTGTGGAGGCACGTATGCATGCTAGGATCCAGTGACCCCTTCCACCCCACCCCAGATTATGTCACCACTCCTGCTGCCTGTGCACCCATCGGACCTCCACCCGATGGGTGAGGGACTACAGAAGAGTGGGTGTCCACCCTTGGAGGAGAAATCCCACTCCAGCCCTACCCCCCCAACTGGCACCCTGGCACCCTGGAAACCTGAGGTCATTCCTGAACCTGGGTGGCCAGCATGGCGCAATGTGTGGTGTCCGGTGCCTCAACCCTCAGTGCCACTGGACTGGCTTTGTATAGAAAAGTTATGACACAGAGATATCCAAAGCCACCTTTGCATGAACAACATAATGGAATGTGATGAGGATCTGCCTTTATTGATTATAGCCACAGTAGACTGGTGATTGGAAAATATAGACACTGTTTGGAGTGACCTGAGATAGCCCCATGTGAAGGTAGCTGCAACCACTGGGTAGATTTGGAATAATGATAATGTCTTTGAAACGTCCCTGAGGCTATACATTTCTGTTGGCCAAGGAGGGGTGAATCATGAATGCCCAAAGACTGCGGCAAATCCATACATGGGGGATGCATCAGTAAAGATTCTGGGATGCAGAGCTGTAGATGGATCTTTTTAGAACTTGAAGCAACCATTCCAATCAGATAGAAAAAGGGACCACATTGCCAAATCCAATTTGGCTGATGCAGTAATAGTGTTATGGTGATGCAGCATAAAGACAGTGGAAACCAGTTGAAGGAGGTATGATATGAAGGAACACCCTTGAGGAATGATGCGCATGGAGAAATTCAGATTTCCCAGTAGACAAAGAAATTCTTGTTTAGTACAGGAAGAGTGGATTGAGAATGAACCCATGAATGCTTGGATCCTGTGCAATTTATCCATAGGCAGACAAATGTCCATGCACATTGAGTCAATTTCAATGCAGAGGAATTTGAGAGATGTAGTGGGACCATGAGTTTTCTTGATTGATAAAGGGACTCCTAAGTGCTGGAAGCAAGCTGTAAGAGCAGAAATGCCAGCAGCTGAAGGATAATAGTGTGGATCAATGAGGAGGAAGTCATTCGGGAAGTGAATTACTGTAGGACAATGGAAGTTGTTGAGTAGAAGCCAACAAAGAATCTTTGAAAATAAATCAAAGAGATTTGGACTGCTTTTGCAGCCAAAGGTTAAAAGTACAGCAAAGTAGTAACTGTTCTCCCACTTAATTCCATAAAGATGCTACAATGAAGGGTGGATTAGAAGTATATTTAAGGTGTCAGTTATATCAGCCATGGAAAGCCAGGAGCCAGGACCAAATTGTTTGATGATGGTGATGGTAATATCTATCCAGGCATAGGATATGGAATAGTCCTCCAAAGGAATCAAAGAAATGATACTAGTTGTAAGTTTTGAATGAGGGCTGAATCAACGATCGATCGCTTCTTTCCAAAAAACGTTCTAGTGGCAACGCCAACAGGACTGATCCTGAAGAAAGGAAAATGTGGGTACTCAAAAGGATCTATAAGAAATCCCTCTAGCAATTCCTTTTGCAGCAGTTGCTGTATAACTTATGGTTCCTGCATAGCGGATTGTTAATTTTTGCAGATGAAGGATTCCAAAGGAATGACTGAGACTCTAGTATGAAAACCTGCAGCAAAACTGGTTATGAGAAAGTTCATAAGGGTTCAGTGTGGATGGGAAGACAATGCATTAGCTAAGGACAATTTTTTTTTTGAAAGTACTATACTTTATTGAAATTTCAATTTGACATAAAACATACAGAAACACTGTAACTAACAGGAAAAAAACAAACAAATAAAACAACAACAACACACACAGAATAGTAAAAAAAGGTCTACCTAACCCTTCAACATTCAGGGAACAGGTACTAAAATGTACAGTCACACTGAAACGGATATGCAACTAGGTGAGAACTAGCAGAAAACATGAATGAAGTAATTCCGCTATGAGTCTAAACTAGATACCCTGGAGGCAAGGCATCAGGCATTCAGTAGCAAGGCATCAAGTAATCCCCACCTGGTTTGGTAAATTTTCTGTGCATTTCTCATAGAGCAAATCATTTTTCCAAGTATTTAAGCTTCTAAAGTTGCATTTTGCCTCTCCTGATGCATGGGTATGTCCTCATCTATCCAATGTCTCAGGATATATTCTTTGACCATAGCTGCAATGAGGGAGATATATCTCCTTTGACCAAATATGGACTCCAAATTAAGCCCAGTTAAGCAAATGTGTGGGGTAAACACATCTTCCAAGCCCAATAAACAATCCAACCTTGCTTTAACTGTTGTCCATAGTGGTTGTGCATTTGGGAAGTCCCATAGAATGTGCTTAAGTGTTCTTTTGTGTAATTTACATCCTAAACAGATGTCTGTGACTAGTTTCCCTATCTTATGCAATTTTACTGGGGTATTATACAGATTATGGTTAATTTGACATTGCATTAATCTGTGGCCATCAAATTTAAGGAATTTATAATTATTCCTACTCCGTACAGCTATGGTTATGGGATTTAATATCTCAGGAAATTCAAATTGCCAATATGTGCCGGAAAGGTTGTCCTTATCGGTAGTGAGGAGCAGTACTGTAGTTTTTTATGGTATGACAGCGAGTAGCCAATGTTTCCAACTCATCCCATTTGCCCATTTGTTATAGTCCCCAAAATTCCAGGGTCTGGGGCCCAGTACCGAAGCCAATGAATGCTGGATCTGAAGGAAAGAGAAGACGGCCAGACAAAATGGAGCAATAAGTTGTTTCAGTTTATTATAAACTGTAATAGAACCATTGTCCAGAAACATACTGATAGTACCCAATGAGATCTTGCCCAATAAATTAGCTGGTACTGGTTTCTGTTGAATTTTGATATTGGGGTACCTCACCAGTGGCTGGACCACATCATAAATGGGCTGCATACACAAAAATTTGTGGAGTTGTTTATTCACTTGTACTGAGGACCCAACTGGGGTTGACTTCAAAAGCTGGGGTAGTCTAGAAAAGGGCAGATTAAGCAGGGCACATATGTTGATTTCTGCCATTGTACATAGGTTAATTTCCATAATCTTCCACTGTGGGAGATATGCTAAGGGATCCATCTGTAGACAGTCCCTCCTCCATCAGAAGAATTGGCTCACTTGTGTAGCCAGTTAGTATAATTGGAAGTCTGGGAGTTGCAGGCCTCCATGTTTCTTCATCCTAGCAAGTTTGATGTAGGACCTATGAAGGGGTTTGCCCCTCACCCCCCACAGGAAGTTTGAAAGGGCAGATTTCAGCTGTATAAACCAAGCATTTGTTAAAACACAGGTTAACATCCCAAAGAGATACAATTGTCTAGGAGAATATTCATTTTGATTATGTTATTCCTGGCCCAGAGAGTTAAGAGAAATGCTTGCCTCTAAAGCAAATCCTGCTTTATTCTGTTTAGTAGTGTATCTAGATTTTTCTTACACACCCAGCTAACACTCTGAGCAATGAACATCCCTAAGTACTTAATGGAGATGGGGCACCATGTACCTCACCTTTCTAGCATGACAATTAAGTGGCTTTATATAGGTTTTAGTGAGGTTTAGCTTGTAGTCGGACAAATGGCCAAACTTGTGTAATTAGTTAATAGCGGCTTGGATTGATTGAGAGGGGTTTGATAAGTGGAGCAGCACATCATCAGCATATGCAGAAATTTTGTAAGCCTTCATAGATAGATAGATAGATACTTTATTTATATAGTGCCCCTTCCTGGAGGCTCAGAGTACTGAACAATGTTTAAAATCAACAAACAACAAAGGATTTCCAGTAACACAGTGCAGAATAAAAACAACAAATCCATTGATCTGTAACTTAAAACAACAGTCAATCCACTACAAGAACCTCAATAATTATATGTAATGTAGGTCATAAGCTTGATTAAACAGGAATGTTTTCAGGACTTTTTTAAAGGTTTCCACTAAGGCTGCCTCCCTCAGATGTCTTGCAGTGAATTCCACAGGGCTGGTGCAGCAACGGAGAAAGCTTGATCCCCAGAATGCTGCAATCTAGCCCCAGAAACCACCAGGAGGTCACTCTTGGAGGAACAGACAGCATAAGCCAGGCAGTGAGGAACCAGGAGGCCTTGCAGGTAGTCTGGTCCCCAGTCATTCAGGGTATATAGATCAGTAATCATACCTTAAAGGCAATCATCCACCTTACTGGCTGCCAGTGCAGTTCATGAAGGACAGGTGTAATATGAACAGATATTGAAGTGCCAGTCAGCAGTCTAGCCACTTCGTTCTGCATCAACTTCAGATGGTGGAGGTTCCCTTCAGATAGCCCCAGGTACAGAGCATTGCAGTAGTCTAACGCAGACATAATGAAGGCATGCACCAGAGTGGCAAGATCTTTGGTTGGTATCAAGGCCCAGATCCGAGCAATATTACTCAGATGGTAGAAACTGCTTTGGATGATGGCTGACACCTAAGCCTCAAGTGTCAAACCATCATCAAGAACCACATCTAGATCCCTGACCTGAACAGGGGGGTCATGGGGACACCTCCCAGTATCAAGCCAGGGTCATTCCCAGAACCCCTCCAGCCTGTCGACAACCTGGATCCACCACCAGTACCTCCATCTTGCCTGGGTTGAGTCACAGCCACTTTTGAGTCATCCAGTTCTGGATCTCCTCCAGTCAGGTGTTAAATACAGAGGCCACCATCTGGTTTCCAGGTGCACAGAACAGGTATAGCTGGGTGTCATCAGCATAGCAATGGAAACCCAGCCCATACCACCTGATAATTTCTCTTGATGACAGCATATACACTGTGAAAAGCAGAGGTGACAAGACCAACCCTTGCAGAACTTCACAGCTTAGAGGCATTGGGCCAGATGAGGATAACCCCATCTTTACTCTCTGTACTCTACCAGTGAGGTAGGGCCTGAACCAGTTGATGACATTCCTGGTTAGTCCACACCAGTTCTGCAGTTGGTCCAATAACACCTCATGGTCCACAGTGTCAAACACCGTCAAGAGATTTATGAGTACAAGGATGGTACGTTCTCCCATATCTCTCACCATTGAGAGATTGTTCAGTGCCTTCACCAGGGCAGTCTCCATGCTATGCCCAGATCTAAATCCAGACTGGAAACACTCATAAGTGGTGGAGGAGGAAAGATGAGTCTCAAGCTGGATGGACATCACTTTTTCTAAAACCTTCCCTAAAAATGTATTTACTTATGTTTTCTATTTATTAAGTTTTGGTAACCGGGTGAGCCCACTGAGACAAGACAGTCCCATTTTCAGAGGCGACCCTGAAAGTACATTACATTGGCAGTGTAAGCCATAGATAACAAGGTTGGTACTTGGATCAAGTACATATTCAGCTACAGTATACAACTGATACAGATAAACCAAAGAGTAGGAAACAATGGTAAACAACGTTACATTATTATCAAACATTATTATGTATACATTTTAACAGAGGTAAAACACCTTATAGTAGAACAAAAATTATTATATATACATTTTGATAATGGTAAAGCACAAGAGAAGCACAGATGAGCAGAGAAAATTCTCATGGGAAGGATGAGAAGCAAGATTCATCAAAAACAGGAGCAAGGTATGGCAGTGAGGTGAGGAAGCAATGAGCTTTGAAAAAGAAGGAGGGAGGTGCAGGCCAGGACTGAGGGAGGCAGCGAGTTCCAACAGGATAAAGCAGAAGAGGCAGTGGATCTCTGGGCCACAGCGAGCCAGGGGATAAGCAATTGGAGAAGGAGTAGGGGAGGCAGATCTAAGTGTATGCTGTTGGTGTCACCATAGAATAATGTCAGTAAGGCATGGAGTAGTGTAGCCATGGACCAGTTTACAGTATGTATGAAGCTTAAAGTAGCATAACATAACTTATAAAATGGGTAAGAGAACCTGCATCCTGATTGGCTAACAGGTACCAGTAGCCATGTCCTTATTAGCTGATATACATGGCAACTGGTACTTGTTATGCCAAGTAGAGATGCAGCGAAATTAAATTCTGCTGGTGAAGTGAATGCAAAGTGACCACTTCACCTTGTCACTCTGCTACACGGAGTGACCAATAGGAAAGGCTCACTTCGCCTTGTAATTATTACTTTGCGTTGTCATTCCGCCTTAACGTGAAGTAAGGTGGAGTGGCAACAATACTGGCAGCCCCAGTGTGCCCCCCCACACACACAGTCATCACAATTAATGTGCATCCCCAAAATTCTACTGTCTTGTACCCAGAAAACTCCCCAGTGCTGTCGAAGTGAAATGAGAGCATAACAAGATATACAAAGCTTCCCAGAATTAATGGCACACTCAGTCATGCGAGCAGTGGATGTGGTCCCATCACACACAGACACCAGAATTAATGTGCATACCCAAAATGCCATTGTCTTGTGCCCAGAAAATTCCTCTGTGCTGACGAAGTGAAATGAGAGCGTAGCAAGAAGTGTGAAGTCTCCCAAAATTAATGGTGTACTCAGTCATGCGCAGAGTGATCACACAAGTCACCAGAATTAATTTGCATCCCCAAAATACTACTGTCTTGTGTCCAGAAAATTCCCCAGTGCTGGTGAAGTGAAATGAAAGAGTAACAAAAAATGCAAACTCTCCCAGAATTAATGGTGCACTCCATCATGCAAGCAGTGACCACACACAGTCACCAGAATTAATTTGCATCCCCAAAATGCTACTGTCTTGTGTCCAGAAAATTCCCCAGTGCTGACAAAGTGAAATGACAGTGTAACAAAAAATGCAAAGTCTCCCAGAGTTAATGGCACACTCAGTCTTGTGTGCAGTGGTCACACACAGTCACCAGAATTAATTTGCATCCCCAAAATGCTACTGTCTTGTGTCCAGAAAATTCCCCAGTGCTGACAAAGTGAAATGAGAGAGTAACAAAAAATGCAAACTCACCCAGAATTAATGGTGCACTCCGTCATGCAAGCAGTGGCCACACACAGTCACCAGAATTAATTTGCATCCCCAAAATGCTACTGTTTTGTGTCCAGAAAATTCCCCAGTGCTGACAAACTGAAATGAGAGTGTAACAAGAAATGCAAACTCTCCCAGAATTAATGGTGCACTCTGTCATGCTAGCAATGGCCACATACCATCACCAGAATCAATTTGCATCCCCAAAATGCTACTGTCTTGTGTCCAGAAATTTCCCCAGTGCTGACAAAGTGAAATGAGTGCGTAATAAGAAATGCAGTCTTCTAGAATTAATGGTGTACTGCAAATGCACAGACAGATTAAGATTGCACTACTCAAGAGATGCAGAGTCAGATACAAAGGCACAACAACACCACCTAACCAGTGCTCAGAAGTCACAAATCCAAATCTGGAAAAGAATACCTTTTGCCAGTTGGGGGGGGGGGTAGTGCACGGTAGTAACAGTCCACTACCAGTAAAGATACCACAAAGCAGTATAAAAAATTCATGAAGGTGTGGTGGATAGCAGGCTCACACTGCTGCAATTACTCTGGCACAATAAAAGTTGTCTGATTTAATGGTAAGCATCGCACACACACTCACACACACACACTACAAGTATTGCGTAGCAAATTGAAAACCTTTAGCAATATAACCAAATGTTTTAAATAAACTGAAATTATACACCGCTTCACCACTACAATCAGCAAAAAAAATCAAGAATTACTGAAAATATTTCTGTGTGTACATTAACACAGTTATACAAGAAAAATATAACCAAAACAAAAAGACTACCTTTTTCTCCCAGTTAATCTACCTACACCACAGATACGCCCCTTCCCTCAAAGCACACTTCACAGTACACAGACTGACTGTTCTAAATTAACATTCAAAATTCACACACAAACAATAAGCACTCAATGATATGAGCACAGGAGGGTTTCCTACAATCGATGCACTAAATTTTGAGCAAATAAAATGGCTCAAAACGGCTTTTTTAACAGCTTTTAGAGGATTTGAATCGCAGAACTCTGAGAGGAGACTGTCTCCATCTTCCACTACACACACACTACACAGAACTGAGGCTGTGCAGAATAATCTAGAGCCCATGTGACCTGCAAACCCATGAAGCACTGCAAATTCACCTTGGAGCTCAATAGCAAGGTGAAGCGATGCGAAGTACATTGATTTCAATGTACTTTGCCTTAAAATTGGTGGAGAAGTGGTTTGGGGAAGGCAGAATAATGTGCAAAGTCATTGGTTTTAATGCAATTTGCGGATTCCGCATTACTCTGCGAAGCGAATTTCAGCCACTTCGCCCACCTCTAATGCCAAGCAAGACACAGTACAGCCAGAGATCCATGCAGGCCACTTTAGAAAAAACATTTTCTGCTATAGTGCTGCAGTCCTGTTCTGTCCTCCCATCCACCCTGTCACAACACCGAAATCATTGCCCAAAATGACTACAACTGCCTGTTCATCAAGTAAAATACAAGATTCATTAGAAAAACACCAACCTCTGCTGCACAAAACAGCTTCAGTGCAGACAAGCTTATAGGGAGCCATGTCGCTGATTTCTGTTCTGTACAGCAGCTTTCTCCTGTCCTTTGCGATGATTGAGACGTGCACCCCTGACACTGGCACCCATGGATCGTCATAAAAAAAAAAGAAAATGTTCCTAAAATGCATGGTCAAGCCAGACCAGCAGACCAGAACAAATCTTTCAGTCCCTCTGACACATGCTAAAAAAAAAGAAAAACCACACAGCTCCAATGGAAAATGGTCCTCACTATGGTGGCTGAATAGGGACATGCTTGTTCCCTCTCAAACCGTCTTTCACAGTTTACAAAACAACATAACACATTTAGAAGCTCAGCACATATGTGGCTGGGTGATGGGGGGATCTGAAACAGTTTATATTGTCTGTACATGACTAGGGCAGCAAAAGTGACCACAAGCATGCCTTTGTGTGTCACTGACTAACTGCGATAACCTGAGCAGTATGTTAGGAAAGGGATCTAGTGGTCAGAAAGAGAAATGCACTGTATTATACTTTTAGACAGTGCATAAATACAGGAATTCGTTTTAGTATTATAACTAAAAACCCTTTTTCCCCTTATTTTATTTCTATTTTGACACTTATTTTTTTGTTTTTAATTTCTACATGAGGGACCCATTTTATAAGCGCAATAACACACTCTGAGATGTGGGTTAGTGCCCAATAAGAGCATGCCCAGGTGCATAAGGGACTCGGCACAAGGGCCTCGTGCCTTAGTACATCCCTGGGTGTGCTCTTCTCAGGTGATAACACACACCTCAGAGTGTGTTATTGCTTGCTATAGGGGAGCCATCCTAGAGAGGAGAGGACGTCACAGTGGTGATGTCGAGCATTGACCCCCAGGGCAAATCTTCCCACCCTGTGGTAGACCTGCAAAAGGGGAGAAAGTGTGGTTGTGGTTATTGATAGTAGTAAGGGGGGCACCATTCGTGAGGAGTGGGAGAAGGGTTGCAGCTGCTATCTTGCAGCAGGAGGTAGATGTGAAGAAGGGACAGACATGATATTGGATACCAAGCTTTCGATTAAGGGTTTTGGTCAGGACTGAGACACGCACGTCCAAGGAAAGAGAGGAATCCAAGGTAATCCTTAAGTATTTGAAGGCCTTGACAGATTCGAGGACAGCTCCAGTTTTAGATGTTACTGCCAGCAGGGGGAAGGTTTGTGAAGCTTGGTTTGAGAACAGCATGCACTTTGTTTTTTTTAGTATTAAGGACTAGCTGCTTCTGTAAAAAACAGTCTTTGAGACTATTGAAGTAGAGGCTAACACTGAGTTAGTCCACCCTACAGCAGAAGAAGAAGAACAGTAAATGATAGCATCGTCTGCATAGAGATGAACAGAGGCTCCACCACAATTATGTGGTAGATCATTGATATAGAGCGAGAACAGTAATGTGCCCAGGATAGATCCCTTGGGGACACCATAGGTTATGGTTCTAGGGTCAGATAAGGAACCCACCCACTTAACTCTTTGAGTGTAGCAATGGAGATAACTCTGGGTCCACAATAGGTTATTGGAATCAAGGCCAAGGAGGTACAGCTGCTGAAGTAGTAGGCCATGGTTGACCAAGTCAAAGGCCTTGGTCAGGTCAACGAATATTGCTCTGGTGACATGGCCATGATCCATTCAATGAACTATATCGGAGGTAACTTTTATCAGGGCTGTAAGGGTGCTGTGGTTTTTCCTGAACCCATGCTGGAAGGTAGAGAGCAGATGGTGGTGGTCCAGGTAATCCTGCAAGTGGTCAAAGATGATGAACTCTTGGGTTTTAGCTAGTGGGCAGAGTATCAAGATAGGCCAGCAGTTTTTAATGGTAGCGTTAGGACTGCTCTTGTGGACAGGTACAACTACCGAGATGTTCCATTTCTCTGGGACAGCATAAGTAAGGAAGGTGCTATTGAATAGGTCATGAACTGGCCTGGCAAGGGCAGCCACCTTCAGTTTTAGAAATCTCGGTTCAAGGGTGTCATGACCTGGAAAACTAACAGCCTTCAGATTTTTGATAAGTCGATATACTTCAGAGAGGGTTATCAGTTTCAGGTGAAACGAGGGGTGGTCCAAGGAAACTTCAGATGTTAGGGGGTCAGGTTAAGGGGAAGAAGAAGAGCTGTAGAAAAGAGATGTATATTTATGCCAAGGAGGCAGTATAGCGTAGTGGTTTAAGGCTCTGAGCTGCAGACCTGGAGACCTGGGTTTGAATCTCACAGGCCCCACTTACATATTGTGTGACCCTGAGCAAGTCACTTAACTTCCTTGTGCTCCCAGGTCACTCCTGGAAACAAGCTTCAGCTTAGTGTGCCTTCCTGGTTAAACAATTTCCCCTTTCCCTTGCCCTTATGTAGATCGGTGAAGTATTCATTAAAGCCAGTAGCTTTGGAAGGGGGGTTATTGAGTACTGCTCCTTGGTAATCTAGGGTGCTAGGGAACTCAGAGGTATTCCCTTTTAAGAGGGAATTAACCTGTTTCCAGAAATTCTTTGGATTGCTGAAATGCTCAGTCTGGAGCAGCTTGAAATGCTGGTGCTTAACTTTCAGGATGGTGTTCTTGTATCTATTCCTTAACTGTCTATAGGTTTGCCAATCAGAGGGTAGACCACTATTTTTGTAAGTCCACCAGGCTCTGTCACAAGTGGACATGAGTTTCCTGAGTTCCTTGAAGAGCCATGGTGCTTGACCGTTCTGTAGTTGGTGAGAGACTCCTGGTCCAAGGAGGATTTCTTCAAGAGGGGTCTGACCAAGGCCTCTTTCAAGGCCATAGGAAAGATCCCAATCCCCAAGGAACACCGGACAATCTCAGCAACCACAGATCCAATCAGGCCCACATAACCAACCAAAAGTCAGGTTGGATCTGGGTATAGACCGCATTATGTTGGTCACAGCCTCGAGACTATCTCAACTACCTCATCCACTCCAACTGGATCAAATTCAGCCCACACAAGATCTGTGGCCCTACACATTTCAGATCCAACTCCACAAGCTCTTTGAGTGACACTGGAAGAGATCTCAGCTATGATAGAGGACACTTTGTTGGCAAAGAACAGAGAAAACTCTTTCCACCTTGTGCTTGAACTTGCTCCTCCTGCACAGAAACAGGATGGATGTAACAGCCCGTTCACCATCCAGAAGAGCTGAGCTGATCTCTTCCTTGCCATATCAATCTCCCGTGACAGAAAATCCACCTTTTTTGGGACGATTACCCCTGATAGTGACCTCAAGGCCAATTTGTCTTCCATCAGTCCAGAACTCCTCCATCGCCGCTCCAGCCTCTGACCCTTCATCTTTAGCTCCCTGAGTTCCCCATCAAACCAAGAGGGCCTCTGGAGAGTACATAAGGGCTGGGCATGAACAGGTGCAACAGAGTGCAGTAACAGCCATATTACAGGCTGCCACTGCCTCCTCCATCCCGACTCCACATGTAGTTTCCACACTTGATATGTCTAGCACCGCCTGTAGCCCTGTTGGGAACAATCCCCACAAAGTGTAGTACTGGACCATCTCCACAGAGGATAGACCATCAGGTGGTGCACCAAACATGAACCTCATGATGCTATGATCTGACCAAACCAGATCAATCTTGAATTCATCGACCCCAAGACCCAGAGTGAACACCAGGTCCAATTGTGACAGTGCAACTTGGTCACCACGGTGACAACTTTCAACAGGCCCAGAGCTTCCATACTCTGCAGGAGGTCACGACCAAACAACGAGAATCCATCATCAATCCAGGCATTGAAATCCCCCAATATTAACCATCTGGGGAATTCTAACACCAGGCCATCAATGAAGTCCCCAACCTCCTGCAGGAATTCCTTCTCCCCATCTGGTGGCCAGTACACTAGAAGAATCCTGTAGCCCATGCAAGGAACCCCCCACCACACACACACGGTAGCACTCTCAAATGACCTGGTAGAACCCACTGGTAACACCATGAGGCCCAGGCTAACTTTTAAACAAATGGCCACTCCGATGCCTCTGTGATCCTTCCTTGGGGTGTGTATCATAGAGTACCCGGCCAGCACTGCTGCCTCCATATTAGTGGTAGAATGTTTGCCCAGCCATGTCTGTGTGATACATTCCGGGTCTACTGAAGAAACCAAGTCTGCTATAACAGCAGTCTTGTTCCTCATTGACCTGGCATTGTAAAGCACAGCCCAGGTCAGATGAGTGGGAACTGCTGGACCAGCAACCACCTGCCCACTATCTAAGGTGGAGTCCTTGAGTATGAGAAACAGACATGGAGGACCTTTCTCCAGTGTCCATTTCACCCCAGGACTCCTCCTGGGCCTCACCACCCAAATCACTGATTCCCCGACAGTCACTCATATAGCCTCCACCCCAACCTCCTCCCATGAGCAATCTTCAGAGCCTTGCATCTTCTACACTTCTCTGTAGATAAATAGGGGAGCTAAAATGGTTGGAGGTCACCAGACAGGCCGCAGAATAACTGCACCTTATGGGCTTATACCCCCAGCACATCTTGACTCTCAATAAACTTCAATAACCCTACCTCAATCTCTGAAATGTTTTTCTCTGCCAGTATGTGTCTGGTCAATGGCTTCAAGTATAGAATAAAAAGAAAAGGGGAAAATGGGCAACCTTGTCTTGTGGCCCTTTCTAGGGAAAAGGACAGAGACAAAGTGTTGTTGCACCAGATTCTGGCAGAGGGGTGGGAGTATAATAGCTTAACCCAATCAATGAAAGATGGAGGAAACCCACATTTTTCTAAAGTCTCAAACAAAAATGGCCATGACACTCTGTCAAAAGCCTTCTCTGCATCCAGGAAAAGAAGCACAGCAGGTTCTTTGGAGTCTCTGAATGCAGAGAGAATATGTGCCAATTTACGAAGGTGCTTTATGGCCAGTCTGCCTTGCATAAAACCCACTTCATGTGGCCCTATGAACCCTTGCCATACCTTGCTGAGTCCTGTTGCTATACTTTTTTCCAGAAATTTGATATCAATGTTCAGCAAGGAGATGGGTCTATAGCTGGCCAAAAAGGTAGGATCTTTCTCTGGTTTGGGGAGAAACATAATTAAAGCCACTTGTAGAGTTGGGTCTAGCGATTGAGTGTGCTTTGCTTCATTAAATAAAGCCTGGACAGGTTTGGAAAATACAGTGCATAGTATTTTATAAAAGTTAGGGGAAAGCCATCCATGCCTGGGGCTTTGTCCAAAGAAAAGGAAGAGATGGCTTGTTTCACTCCAGTTATTGAGACAGGGGCCCCTAGCATTTTAGGGTGGTCCACTGAGAACTTAGGTAGATTGGCTGCTTGAAGAATTGCTGCATCTCAGAGGTCTGAACAGGCTGGTCTTTTGCATAAAGATCTGAAAAGAATTCACAGGATGCATCTGTTATTTCTCTGAGTTTCGAGAGCAACTTGCCCGTTTTATCATTGACTGCTCTGATCAGCTTCATAGCCTCCTGTTGCCTGAGGGCCAGCAATGTCCCTGCTTTTTCCCTCTGATCTAAATATTTGGTTTTGGCTTTAAATATTGAAAATCCAATTTCTCCCTTAATATTTCATTATCTTTAGCCCTAGTAACATTCAGCTGAAGAAAGGTATCAGTTGTCTTGCACCCTGACACTTTTTTCTCAAGCTCTTGTATGGTTTGGAGGAGTCGTTTGCCCTCTATCTCCCTCTTACGTTTTCTTGTGGATGCCAGCTGAATTAGCTCCCCCCTTTCTGTACATTTAAAGACTCCCCATAAGCAGTGGTGATTAGGAGCTGAAGGGGTTTTGATCTGAAAGAACTGTGTGACACATTCCTCCAACTTATCTAGGCATTGTTGTCTTTGAGGAGGTTGTTATTGAGCCAACACAGTTTATCCCTCTCAGCTAGTTGAGTGGGTAAGAAGGAAAGGGTCATGAGGGCATGATGTGAGATGAGCTTGGCTTTGATTTTACAAAGGGTTATAACTCTAGGGATCTCAGGGCTTGCAGGGAAGGAGTCAATTCACAAGTAAGAGTCATGTGCAGCTGACCAAAATGAGTAATCCTTTACAGTAGTGTACAAGATTCTCCAGGTTTCCACTAATGCCAGTGAATCTTGTAGATCCCTAAAAACTCTCCGAGATGAAGAAAGGCCTACATATTTGGCACTGGATCTGTCCATTACATTGTCTGACACCAGGTTCTGGTCTCCTCCCAGAAGAATGGGGTCACTATGTACTGTATATGCCGAAGCTTGGCTAATAGATTAGTGAATAACTGGTTCTTCAGCATTCGGGCCATAAATTGATGCCATTGTTATATCTGAGTTACCAAGACACCCTTTAAGGATGATGTAGCTCCCTAGAGGATCTGCATCTTGTTCTACCATTTGAAAGGGAACATTTCTGTGGATTAGAATTGCTACTCCCACTTTTTTGTTACTGTAACTTGCAGCATACACTTAACCAACCCATTCCCTCCTCCAAAGCATCGTTTGTTGTTCAAGTGTGTGTTTCTTGTAGACAGGTGATCTGTCCACCCATAGACTTAATGTGTTTTATAACCTGGTACCTCTTTTCTTTTGTCTGTACCCCTTCTATGTTCCATGTAATGCAGCAGTAAGGGTTTATTGTCATACTAAATGATGGCAAGCAAATGCCTGTATAGCTAAAATGAAAAACATTGTTGTGGAGAGTAGAATATTAGTATTGCTTGTTAGATAGCAAAAATAATGAGTTAAGACTAGGCTATCATTATTCCCTTTAGATGTGTTGCTCATAGCATAGAAAATGCATGTATAGTTCCATAGCATCAGCTTTCTGAGTGAAAAAAACATTCAATATTTTTTTTTTCTTTATTTCTTTTTATTGCCTTACCACCTTGGCAGGGGTGGTCCTATGGTTCTCCTTCCATATGGTCTTAACCCTGGTGGCTCCTGCACTGATCACCATGCCCGAGCTGCAACCTCCTTGCCCTCTCATCCTATTCCTGGCCACATCACGTACCCTGACAGCACGGAAGACCACTTGGGGAGTCAGGACTGGAGGAAGCTACCTAGGAGCAATCGGCGCAGCATCACGGGGGCAGACCTTCAAGCACGCCGAAGGATTGGGGCTGATTTTCTCCCTTGGAACCTGCATGGCACAGGCATGCAAGGATGTCAATGATGGTGCAGTGCATGCTTCTGTGCACCACACGTTGGATGTCTGCCTGCCCCAACCCCTCTGTTACCCCGTGGCATGCACTAGCCCCCAGATGCCTCCAGGAGCCAGCACAGTCACGGATGTCCCTCCCCACCCTCTCCAGAGGAAGAGAGCAGTCCCCCGGATGCTTGATCTTCTTCCCCCAGCCGATCCACCGACACTCGAGGTCGCTTCCGATTCTGGGTGGTCAGTATGCGGCAAGGTGTGGCGTCCATTGCCTCAATCCTCAGCACCACCACGCCAGCTAAAAAAACATTCAATATAATGTATTGTAACATATATATCATCCTAAAACAGCAAACTGTCATCACTGCACACAAAAAGAAACAAAACCCTGAACTTGCTGAGCAGTGACAGTAACTAACATATTAACTAGTAATATGTGGCTGGGAGTCCACTCCATTCATCACCTCCACTGAGGTTATGAACTGGTGCAGTAATTCCCACCCATCGGTTGGTCCAAGGTAGTCCTGAGTGAAGGAGGACCTCTGCTTAGCAGCCACATCTTCAATCAAGCATCCTGAAATGTAACAAATATTGAAAACAAGCTGACCAAGCAAATATTGTGGATAAATGAAAATATCTAGGATAAAAATATCTAGATATTAAAGGGGATGGACACAAATAGCATTGATTTGATAATAAAGGTTACTATGATTAACACGGCTGTATTCTAGCGGTACCTGCCCCCCCCAAATAAAATAGTGATACTGTCCCCAAACATTCAGCACATCAGTGAAGCATACATGTTATGTTTTTCTTTGTGATATTTATAATTGGAGTTAGTTTGTAGTGGACACCACTGAAAGATCTGACCGCTGACTGTTGTGTATAGGTAGCTCTGGTGCATATGCACCCGACAGACATGATTGTTAGGATGGAGAAATGAGTGTGCTGGCATGAGAGATGCAGCATAAAGAGAAAAATCAGTGGTCTGTGTTCAGCTAAAAAAGCTTGCAGTTCAGAGTTCAATAATAAGAGTTAGTGAGAAGAAAGTTATATCACGGATTACCTGGGGTTAAAGTTGAAGAGTGAGTTCTACAGTCCTATTGTACTTTTGCCCTTCATATTTATAGGTGCAAAAGCCAGTTGCCATGAGGGTGGAGTTTCTTCAGTAATCAGAAAGTAGCAGGGCAGTGGCAAAGTGGCTGGGTTTTTGACGGTGGTAAGGGACCACTGTGTTTCTGCGGAGAAAGTATCTCTCGGGACGACAGTTGGTGAGGAGCAATGGAATCTGCTCAAGAAGTTGGTGAGTATGCTGATTGGTCTGGGCCATCTCTATGGTGATGTCTCAGTGGAGGCTTGTCACCGCAGCAGCCGAGTTTGAAAAGTATGACAGGTGCAGTTAATGATTCAGCTGTGTCTGCACTTCTGGTTCTACTGGCAGGAATAAGTGAAGGGGGAAGCTGTTGAACAAAATGACAGTTGGCTTCGACAATGACCCCTCTAATTTGGCATCATCTTTATTAAGCAAAAGTTATTTTCATAGCTGTAAATACCACCATGATACTCACACAAATGTGGGGTGGTAGAGGGTGGTGGGCAGCATATTTACTTGGTCAATCACAATAAAAAGTCAGGAGAAATGAAGAAACACTCATATAGTCAACAAGATGTGTTTTTTTCTTCATCAGGTTGGAGAGATTATTTTACTTCAGTGTAGATAAGTGATGGAGACATCACCAAGCAGACTCAGCAGTTTTGGTTTGTATTGAAAAAATCTGGTAGAATTTTAGGTAGGTCTCATTTGGCAGCTTTAGCTCTGGGGAATTACTACTGGCCTTTATCTGTAGTTATAATCAGTTGAGCTGGAAACAGCATCAGAAATTTGACTTTTTCTGCATGTAACTATTGTTTAATTTCTTTATACACCAGTTGCTTTTCACATACAAGGGATGGTTACATCACTGAAAATGTAAAAATGGTTAACATTCTATTGCATTGTCCCTTTTTTTGCCTCACTTGTTGTTCTATGTATACTTTGTCCTGAAAGTTTAAACATCTCAGGCTAATTGCTCTGGGTTTGTAGGAGGTGGCTGGGGATTCGAGGACCTGTGGGTGGCCCAGCCATTTCTTGTAGAAGCTTTTGAGTGAAAACAAGCATGTTTCCCTCTTCAGCGTTCTCTGGTATGCCGACTATAACCAAATTATTCCACCTGCTTTTGTCCTCCTGATCCACAATACGGTCTTCAAGTTTAGCCAGTTTTTTCTTCATTTGTTGAAGTTCCTGTTTGTCTTTCTCCTGATGATCTTCAACTGAGCTAATTCTAGCCTCAACATTCCCAATCCACATTGTTAGGTTTTCCACCACTGGTTTTAGGGTTCAGAGGTCTCCTACCATCTCTATTAATGTGATTTTGATTGTGGCAACCAGGTTGAAAAAGGGATCCATTTTTTCCAATAGACCTTCCTTGGCATTGGCCTCCAATGATAAGTCTGCTGGCGAGTCTTGTTTGTGCAGCTTGGTAGACTGTAAGCGTGGTGGTATCGGTGGTGCAGGAGAAATCTCCATCTGCCATTGAACTGAATTTATGAAATTATAATCCAGCATTGCCTGGATTACTCCCCCATAATCCTCTGTTAGCTTTAACAAGAAAAAAAGTGCTTTTTGCAGGTTTTAGACACATTTAAATCAGTCACAGTTACAGAGCTGTGAGAGGAGCTACCAGTCACTCCGGGCACATCATGTGACTTCCCAGGGCCAAAATGTTTTTCGCTGGTGGAAGGATGTGGTGATTGTCATTGCTTAAACCAGGGCATTTTTGGACATACAGAACCAGAATGAGCATCCCCTCAGAAACTGCAGACATGAAGGTGTTGACAGCCCGGGCATCCTTTAGCACTGAAATGATTACAAATAGGCTGATTATGAAAATTTTGTATTGGACAACAAAGTCTATCAAAATTAGGGCAAGGAAAAGCTCCAGGATTGGAAAAATTGCAAATTATATTTGAAAGGGATACAGGTCCAGACATAGAGGTCCTTCGAGATTGGAGTAGGCAATTTGGACATAGTCATAGGACAGAGAGAAGCAAAGTGTGAGAAAGAGCCACATATTTGGCAGGAAAGGGCTTATTAACCAGCAAAATGACATCAAAATAATTAATTGTTGAGGACAGCCCAATTAAGTCTGATGTTAAAATGAGTTAAAGAGACTGCTGCTTTCACTGAAAAAGAATGATGATAATCATAGAATTGAGTGCCTCTGTAATGAACTCCAAGGTCGACTACCAAGTATAGATAGGAGTCCAATTCCTCACACCTAGATGGGAAGGCAGAGCAAATTATGTCTCAACATACTGTAGACTGAAGCAAGCACAAACTCAGGAATAGTTTCCTCAGGAGTCTTGAGTCTTTACATTTGAGCACAACTGAAACATCATCACAAGTAACTACAAGATTCTCCATGATGTCACATGAAGAAATAAGGAGAGAAATTAAAATCCTTTCCTTCTATGATGTCCTTGCTGAGGTGACCAGGAATAAGGTTTACAGGTGTTACAGAAGGCAGAGGAGAAGGTGATAAGTACCTGGAACTGGAAGAGGTGGTAATATGGAGACAGGAGGAATGCTGAATGGAGTTAGAACACAAGGTTGAGCGTCGTCTTCCTGGGAGGCAGTTGAGGAAGAAGAAACTGTAGAGGCTATGGATGTGGATTCAGACTGACAGGGATGACATGCTTCAAGAATTGTAAGGTAAGGCTGAATATCCGATATCGAAGATGCGAGTTGCAATATGAGGTCTTTAAGTTCTGTATTGGCATCAAAAGAAGGCGAGGGTGCTGGTTCATTGGGAGCTACCGATTCTTCTTGTCAGGATTTAGCTCATACGAAAAGGTTAAACAGTTCTTTCTTCGTGGCTGATGCTGAAAAAGAAATTCAAAGTTTTTGGTGTTTGATAATGAGGCAGGGAAGTGTCAACTCTTTCAAGGAAAATTTATATTTGGCAGGATGCTTGCAAGGGGTTCTATGTCATTACGGCGACTGCCGTTCGGGTGACTGTGCATCACCAAAAAAAATTTAGATGATGTACCCCCCGGTGCACAGCAAAACGGTGATGGGGACTTGGAATTTAGTATTTTATGCAGGGGCTGTGCCCCCCCATACCCCCTACTGAAGGATTGTCAACTCCAGGGTGGTGCATGTGCCAATTAAATCTCACTGCAGTGATGGCCTACACAAATTTTAACACAAAACGAGGCAGAAAGCCTGAGGACTCTCTTCTCTGGTGGACTGTAAGCCAGACCCTGCCTGTGCTCGGCAACTTGGTGAGAGGTAAGAAGATGGAGCAAACAATTTCTGGTCAGGGGTGGCAGAGGCAGAGGATTCAATAATGTGAAAAGCAAGGACAATAACAGCACTATAGGCAGAGCACAAGTACTAGAGATAGTATTTATAGAAAAGTAGAGAATGTGCTACAGCTTTAAGATGACATCAGATGGTATGCCCCCCCCCAAAGCAACACCATTACAGTAAATAACTTTGATGCCAACAACATCGACAGTTCACTGTAATGGGGTGCCCGAGACCCCGGCACTCTGTCTCTCAGTCCTACACATCCTACCCTAATCAACTCCAACTCTGAGTTGATTATACTTAGTACAGTGTGGTGCAGGGGGCAGAGCCCCCCCCCCATGGATGTTTGGGGCAAGCCCCCACATTAGAAAATTAACTAGATTTTCTATAGATTTATGTCTAATTACAACTTGTGGTCGACATAAATCCATCACTGTGATGCCTGTCGATGAAATAGTTGTTGAGCCGACATCGTAAAGCCACGTCAGACAACCCAGAAGAAGGAAAACCAGGAAGAGTGTGAAGGGTAGAAAAGGCAAAAAATACCCCAAAAAAGCAAATAAGAAGAAAAAAAACAAGGCAAAGCACAGAGAACAAACACAGAAGCAGACAGACGAGGTAACAAGACAAGGAATGAGAATGAGAGGGAATGAATGGAAGGAATGGCGGCACAGACAAATGGGAATGGAGACAGCAAACAGAAACCGAGGGGAGAGAGGAGAAAGAAAGAGACACGGAGCAGAAGTGGAAGGACAACACAAAGGAAAACAAGGGGAGGGGGATCAGAGCAAATGGCAGGATGGAGGAGCTGGAGGGAACAACAGAGAGAGGGGGAAACCACAAAGCAACACCAACACTGATGAGGAGGGCAGCATGAAAGGCAAGACAAGGAGTGAGAGGAGGGCAGATCTAGTCATCAGAAGAGAGTGCACAGCCACAGGGACCACATGGCAGTTCTGCCATTTGAAAAATGAAACTAAGTGCTGTTGTAAGGTAGGGGTAGGTTTAAGTATGGTTAGGGGGTGGAGTTATTCCCCCCGCATTGAACCACAGGCTGAGCCCTCACAAAATATTAGCATACCTATCAAATCTACTTTTCTAGATACCTCCTATTCTAAGCACTATGACTTTTTTTGTTTTCTCGATCATAAAACTAGCCAGGTCTAAGATGCTGTTTCTAAGCGAAATGTGGCAGCCATCTTTTTTTCTTGTGAAAATACTAAATTAAACATTTGTAAAATACTCATTTTTTTAATCCAGACAATTTTGCCACCAAATTAAACTTGAAGATGCCTGGAATTTTTCACACCAAAAATAAGGTTGGGTCCAATTTTTTGTTAGATTTAATTGCACTGCTGCCTTAAATCCCCTCATATAGTTTTGAACTTTCTTTCAGAATGTTTTGCTCACCTTCAGTCATTCTCATCTAGTTTGCTAGGACTTCTAAATGCTAGAGACAGTGTGGTCTGCTGGTTAGGGCACCAGCTTGGGAATTGGAAGATCACAGGTTCAAACTTGGCTAGTGTGGAAAACTCACTGTGTGACCTTGGACAACATCTTTAACCTCTCAGTGCACCAGTTGATGGTATCCTTGATATGAGTATAGGGAACAGGAGCTCAGGATGTCATGATTATGCTAGAACTGAGCTAACATCTTTGAGCTTGATTGTATCTTACAAAAATCATACCATGTAGCTGAAGGGGTTTATGTGATTCACTTTTACATTGTTTAGTACAGTTTCCTCCTGTCTGTCATTTGCCTTTGTCCAATTTAGATTAATTATACACCCACACTGGTTTCTAGCCACAGCCACAAGGCAGCATCAAGACTGTGGCCACAATGGCAGCTGGTGGAGCATGTCAGTGGAGGAGCGTAAAGAGTAACTTGGGAAATTAGGAGTTTGAGAGAGATTCACAGATTATGTGCACTGAAGTCACTAGACCAATTTTTGGGAAGAGCTAATCCAGCAAAACAAGGTGACTGAAAGTAGCAAGCAAGGGAGAGCAACAAACTGAATGTGGACTGAGCACAGCAATCGACAGGACTGAGTGTGACTATTCAGATGAACATTTATACAAGTGCAAGTTATACTACCCCTCCATCAGAGTGCTGGAGTTTGTTCTTTGGTAGGGCTCAAACTGTTGGCCATGCCATTTGCAGTCTACAAATAGTTATCCAGTCTGTATGCTGCTCATTACCAGCTATACTATTTGTTTTTTTTGGGTTGCTGCATTCATTTTTTTTTAATTTTATGATGTTACTCAGCTGCCTAGATGCAGACAAATTCATATGCAGGTACATTTGTATTCATATACATTTGAGGGCTGGCAGTATAGCCTCAAAGTTAGAGTAACTAGCTGTGAATGAGCTTGGTATATCCAACAGACAGACCTGGGTTTGATTCCCACAACCTCCACTTGCATACTGTGTGACTCTGAGCAAGTCACTTAACCTCCCCAGTGCTTCCGGGTCACCCCTGAAAACAGGCATCTGTGCCAAGTGGGCCTTACCTGGTTACCAAAGAATAAAATAAATACCATCTTATTCTTCTAGATTGTTTAGCCTGCTCCTGATAGATATTAACTTAACTTTTTTATTTGATTTTTTTATCTTCTTGTTCGGTGGGATAAAGTGAAACTGCCATGGGGCTTGAGGAGGGCATTTTGATAAAGCAAGCCACAGCCAATATTTAAGCACAGCTATCTATTACCTGGTTGTGTGAAGGTGTTTTATTGAAGGATTGTTTTTCTAAAGCTTGCTGTATTGATTACCTCCTGGCTGCTTACATGTTTGCTGCTACTGGCAACCCTGTGACAGGTGACTGCCTGGCACTGTTTTGTTTTGGAATAAGGGTCTAGGGACAGTTGGTACAAGCAGTGTTATCATGACCTACCCCCTGACACCAGGTAAAAGAAAGAAAGAAACACCTAGGTACAATTGAAATACTGAGTAACTACTCAAGACACAACACTAGTTCCAGTTTTCTGTTCTCTGCTGCAGCTGTCTGTTTTTTCTTCTCTTTTCTGTCTCTTCCTGGTCTGGCCATCCAAGGAATGTGTTCTTTGTTGCTGTAGGCAGAATTTCTGTTTGCTTTTGAAGATGCCCCCCACACACACACACACACACACACACACTCACACATACAGAAAAGTACTGTTCTGAGTCTGGGCATTTGTTAATAGCCCTGGAATGGGCTTTTAAAAGACCCTTAATTTCCCATATTTATTTCAAAAGCATTCACTGGCTGTAGTGGGTGTGAGCCCTTCTAGTTTGGCGAAGTATACAGTAAATAAAGTTTGCTAGTGTTCCCACCTTCTTCAAAAGTTAAGGAAGGGAGGGTTTGAATTTAAGTTTCTTTCTAAGGAAAGAGTGCAAGAGAATCCTGCTAAGCAAGAAAATTCACCTAAAATGATAACATAATTGTCTTTTCTTATGTCTTATGGAGTAAAGAGAACTTGCATACAGTATTTGAAAGGAATTTCCTTTTTTGATACAATTGTAAAAGGCTTTTATTTTGCCTAACATAGCTGATGGAAGTTGTTCTCCGAGAGGTGAGCGTTTGTTCTTCCTGGGAAGATGTTGGTAGGGATTTCCTTTCAGACTTTTGTTTAAAGTTTGACCTTTTTGATTTTGTAAGAGTGAGACAGGGGAGTAGAAATGTATAACTGTTCTCCCATGATGTTATGTCTTTTTAACATGCAATATTTCTGTTGTTTTATGTACTGTATTTGTTTTTGCCTGTTTCATCAGCTTTTTGGCCCTAAACCATGGACCTACTCTTTTCATTCAGGTAAGTATTACCCTTCACAACTCTGTTCACTGCTCCTCCCAGTGCTGAGCTACACAAGGTAGAGCCTAAGTGTGCCACTAACAGTCCTTTAGATGGTTTGAGGTACACAAGTCTTTACCCTGTAGGTGTTGTCTCACCCAGCACATGCATATTGCAACAGGGGTGTTGTCTCACCCACCACCTGCATATTGTCACGCACTGTTCCAAAAGGGATGCTGTCTCACCCACCACCTGCATATTGCCAGACACTGTTCCAACAGTCCTCACATACATGTAATGTTCCCCAGCGGAGGAGTCAAGCTGCCTGGTAAACTACAGGGTTCAGTACAGATGCAGAATCTGGCACCAACTCTCCATGGTTTGGAGCGCTGTCCAGTGGCAGTACCTCCCCAGCCCACCTGGGCTGTTCAACTGGCTCCCAAGTCTGCTTCCGAACCCATGTCACCAGAAAGGGAGTATAGCATGCTACCCATTTGTCCATTGCACAACCCTATGTATTTAACTCTTAATGGAATATACATGACTGCGATTGATAGGTCATCTGACCTGCACATAGAATAAATAGAGCTGCCTAACCTAGGAAGTTCAGTTCACTCTGTGCTGAGGAGAAGGAAAGAGTACACCTCTGACAAGTGCAGTTTTGGATCCTGAGGGGAGACGGTAGTACACTACATTTTTGGAAAGAGCTTAAGGTGAAACAGGCTGTATGGAGAGCAAAGCTAGGACACCCTGCAAAGCCTCATAGGACAGGAGGGATGATGGTGGTCATGGATTAGGATTATAACTCCTACACATCAGGTTTGGGGTACCTGAGTTCATGTACCGCTGCACACTAGATATTCACCAACCTTGGTACTCAGTCTGGTTATTAATCTGTGGTAGCCAATAGTTTTGGCAGTGATCCTTTGCCTGTGAGAGGCAATGCCATACCTGAAAAGGGCCTGGTTCTCAGTCTCTGAGTAGGCAGAGTTGCCAGCTCCAGAAGTTCAGCTGCTGGGGCAGAAAGGTCTCCTGAACAAACCTCAAAACCATAATATTTGGACATTTTGCATCCTTACAAATATCTTGAATATAACACGTAAATAAAATTACACCCAAAAGTGTGCCCTATGTAACTCCACAGTCAAACTGTCTTCTTCTGAGTACTTCTCCCCCACCTAAAGTCCCTGAGGGAGTCTTCTGACTTTCTTTGAAACACCTGGATTGTTCAAAATGTATTAATTTGTGGCTCCTAGAAAGACTTTTTATTCTGTCATTCCATAAGCTTAACTGTGGGTTTTGTACCAGTCAGTCTAATTTATATATTGACATATTTAATAGAGCTAAGCCATATTATGTGCCAGGAATCCTTGTGAGGTCACTGGGTTAAAGTGTTCGGCAAAGTTACAGTTGCTGTCACTGTTAGTGCTCCCTGAGAGATCCATGCTGTCTGACTTGAGCTGGTAGTTAGACATGAGTTTGGTACTGAAAAGAGATTGTTGGCTCAGGTCTGATTTTGGTAAGGTGTTTCTTCTATTGGTTGCCCAGAAGTTGTAATTCCCATTATTACTAGTTTTGTTCATTTCATCTAAGTTTAGTTATTGGCTTAAATCTGCTAAAAGTGGCATGTAGCAGCATATTATGCCTATGCAGGATGAAATACAGATATTCAAAGGATTATTGATAGCCAGATTTTAATCATACTTGCTTTGCTTTATTTTAGAAAATAACATTTTAGCTATTTGAGGTAAATGCAACAAAGCACTGTTAGAAGTTTGCTGAACTTTTTCATGTAGAGTGACCTCTGTTATGGTGTGGAAGTAGGTTAAGATCAATGAGCTTTCTTGTTATCGCAGAACATTTACAGTGTTTGTTACCCTGCATATATGGAATACATATAGCCAGTTCTTGGAGCATCTGCAGCAGGCTTTCCGTAGTGTGTTTTAATAGCCCTCAAGTCCTCAGACTTGGCAGTTCAGTCATCAACCCAGAGGATGCTTCTCTTTTTAATAATGCCTTCACTTGTGCACCTACCCTTTCTACTGAACAATATCTCCCTCCACACTGTTAGAGCCTGCAGTATTACTGCCACCACCTTATCTATTCTTTCTCCCTTACTGCCCCTAATGACATGCTATCTGTCCTCCTCTCACTTGATCCCTGTAAAGGCATGAACCCTGATGGATCTGACACCAAACTGCTACACCCCTAAACACCTGCCTTTGCTGCACCCCTGTCATCCCTTCCTTCTCCACTGGTAGTACTGAAAGCCTGAAAGTGCACAAGGATCTTCATTATTCATAACATGGTGACCTCCTAGCCCTAGAAAACTACAGGTTTAACTCTTTTTTTCTATGGTGACTTTGCTTCATGAGCAGTTAGTACTCTCCCAACTTTCATCCTGTCTGGTCTCCTACTCCTACTTCCTTAGCCTCTTTCAGTCAGGCATCAAGAAAAACAACTAAAACAGTCAGTGCCCTCCTCAAATTCACCTATTTTGCCCTGAAGGGATTGTATGAGGTTTTATTGATGGCATCCATTTTTGTTGATCTGGTAAAGACATTTCAAAATGTGACACACCCTCTCCTCTATAAATTGGCAGATGAAGGCCTCTCAAATCTCTTAGCTAGTTGGCTCTAATCCTACCTGTCTGATCAACATAATCAGTCTTAGTAGGTTACATCCTTTCTCCAACTCTTCTGATTAAGGCAGGGTCCCTCAAGGCTCTGTTCTTGATTGGTGTCAGGTGAAAATAGCGAGGGAATAACAGCATGGGAATAACAGCGAGGGATGAACAGCACCATGGAAAATAACGAGTGTGACACTACAGCGCAGGTCATTTGGGTGCTGTTTCCCATTGTGCTGCAATGCCTGTGACAAGTGCAACATAGAGGATGGTTATATTTTTTGATGGGGGTGTAAGGCGAAGCCCCCCGTATCACATGTTGAAGATTATCTCTCCTTCTTGTGGTTGCAATAGTGTGCCATTGCTATTGTTGCTCCTCCCATCTGTCAGCAGTGCGACTGTCATTCTGCAACTGGTTCAATTATTCACTTTTATATTCCCCCCGTCACTTTTCAGTTGTCTGCTATGGGTGCCAGGTGTGACCGCAGCTCCTTACATTGGCTATTTCTATCTGTGTGTGTGTGTCTCGAATGGGGTGCATGCTGTTTGTGGAGGCCCTGCTATATGGATGTTTCTGTGGTGATTTGCAGTGTGACCATTGGCGCTCCTCTGGATATGCCTATGGAGTGTTTCACTAGTACAAGGGGAGAAGTATTTTACTGTGCCCATTGGTGTGGTTTGGTTTGTTTCTACCTGTGCATTGCTGGCAGCTGTTTCTGCCTCTTCTTTTCCTGGCTTAAATTCCTCTCCATTGTGACTGTCCACTCATGTTGCCTCTCGCTGTCTTTCCACTTGCTATTCTGCACATGTTGTTTTGACTCCCACTATTTTTGACTCACTGTTTTCACCTAGTACCTTATTTATTTATTTATTTGTTTGTTTGTTATATCAGAATTACAAACCTTGATCCCATCCTGTTTTCCATCTACCTCAATGAACTCCCAGAGGCCTGATCTTTTGTGCATGTTCACATGCACTCAGATGACACAGTGTTCCTTGTAAGTGATCCTTCTGCTTAGGAACTGAAAGATGATTTTCAGCTTGATTTTGACAGCATCCAGAATTGGATCCATGTGAACTATCTCTAACTAAATGCTAAAACATTTGTCCCTAGGACCCCTCGTAGTATCAGAAGCTGGTGAAGATCACTAATCCCCTGATATTCAATACATCAGATGGATTTGTGATGGAGGCTGTGTGCTTCTTTGAATAATTTGACACCTGACTAGACCAAAAACTTGATTTGCCCAGATACATAGTTGCTATCCATATAAACCTACCTAAACTACTCTAAGTGCTCTGTGCAAGAAAATATCCTATATCCATCTCTCATTCTGTCAAGAGATTATTCTTAAAATTATCCTCTTAACATTCAGCTATGTAGATGTGGTATACAGCGGTGCTTCAGAATCCACCCTTGCACAACTGGAACTCCTCTATCTCTCCAGCTTTCTTGCCCTAAACTACCCACCTTACACCCACCACTGCACCCTCAATGTTGAACCTGTGGTTCACTTCTTAAAGGACAACACATTTTCCACTCTGCCACTGAAGTATCTATGTGCTGGCTCTCTGCCCCCCAAATTATCTCACTACCTTCCTCTCTTCCCCCATCACTTTATGTATGTCCTACAGACCTCTGGTCCTCAACTCTTCAACTCTCCCTTTTTCAGAACCTCAGCTTGATAATAAACCATTTCTTACAGCCCTCTCCAGCTAAGTATTCCTCCTCCTCCTTGTCCTCCTTCTTCTCCCTGAAAGCCCCATTCCATGAGCTCATAGTCCACTCCTGCTCCTGTACCAGGGCCATTAGTCTGTGTTTGGCACTCTAGCTAACCTCTATCTCAGTGCAAGAGTGCTGCATACACATGAACCCTAGATGTGGGGCAGCCTTGGTCCTGCTTACTGCAATCCTTCTAGATCAGTGCCTGTACCATCAGTGCTGTCAGTTAAATATATTATATGTATACTACAAAATTATTTATCTATTTATTTTTTTTAGTTTTTATTAACCAAGTAAGTGCACTGGATATGCAATGTCTATTATCAGACATGATCTAGGAAAGTGGAGACTATAAGACAAATACAGAATTATAAAATTCAGCAAATACAGCACAGATGTACAATGAGAAGAATTATTCAAAATGTCTCTAAGAAAGTGTACAGAAGCTATAGATGATAATACATAATCCTCTCAAAAAGCATACATTATAGAATTATGGGCAAACACATGAATATAATGTGAAAAGATAGTTTCTTAATTCACTCCTGAAGAACAAATGTGAGGAGACATTATGCAATCTCAGAGGAAGACAGTACCAATCAATGGAAGCAAAGGAGGAGAAAGCATGTAGCCCCTGTTGAACACTAGAAAATTAACAATGACTTCCCACTGGATCTGAGAGAATATGTACACAAGGGAACCAAAGCAGATCAGCCAAGGAAGCAGGCACTCATGATCTTACTAGTTTGTCAATAAAGCAACCAAGGGTGAAAGAGCACTTACCAGCCAATCCAAACCAGAGTATAAAAGACAGTGTTGAGTGAGATGATTGGAAGCAAGGGCAAAGTGACACATGTTATTATAGGTGACATCCCACTTGGCTAGGCTGATTTTAGGTATGATATTTATTGTTCCACTGTATACTGCATGAATTGATATAAACTAGAGTTCCACCTTGCACTACCACACTTACTGGTATTATTGTGCTGTACAATTTACTTCTGTACTATTTTGTGACTGTACCTGACTATTTTGCTTTACCTTACTATGTATTTCAGGCCCCCTTTGCCCAGGTCACACCAGAAAACAAGCCTCAGTCCAGTGTGTTTTCCCAGCAAACATTTCTAAATGAATAAATGAAAATATTACTGCTACTGAAACCTTTTTCCTTGACAATTAAATCAGACTGAATGAGAATTAAAGAGTGTTACATATGATTTTAAGTACAATAAGATCTAATAAGTTTGGATTTTGGATATATTTAGGAGTTCAACCTTGGGATAATTAAAATAAATGCAACTACTGTGTCAGGTCTGTGGTATATATGTGTATGAATTTTTAGCCTGCGTTTTGACTAGAAAAGGTTCTTTTTGGATAAACTATATTAACTATTTCTGTGGAAGAATACATCCAAGTCTCAGTTAACTTATATCGGCATGTAAGTAGGATTGTCTTTACTGTATGTGCTGTATGTATTTTTCCTGGACTACTTCAATAAACATAAGTGGGAGGGGGTACTTTAAATCTATACAGGTAGGCTTTTGTTTCAGATGAGGAAATAAAGAACTATATATTAAATGCAGAGAGACTAGTGAATTGATGGCACTTAAGAAAACTCCTGACAAACATGGGATGCTTAGCTTATTCGGCTCTGGTGCTGTGTGTAATTCCAAAGCAGAAATTAAGAACTAAATGCATGGTGTCACCTTCTTTGTCCATTTACTGTTTTATGGGGACCCTTTTCCTGTCTGATCAAAGCAAACTTAATAATATTTGTTTTGCTTTTGTTTGAGAATCTCATACTCCTTAACAGAATCTGTTTGGGCATTTTGAACTTTTGGGATTTATATGTAAACTGTATTGCTCTGTATTAACCAGTTGCTGATTTTTATGTTTGCTTGTGCACATGCCCAAGAAACATTATGTGGCAGCTTGGGAGAGAAGCAGGTTGTGGAGGTGTGGCACTGTGGCAGCCAGTGCCAGCACTGCATTTGTGAGCTTGGCAGTGTTCAACCAGTGCAGGCCTACTGTCCTGATGACACTGGTTCTCCAGAAGTGCCACCAACCTGAAACAATTTGGCCACCGCAATCAAGGACTGCCTCATCACTGCAGCATTAGTCATTCAGCTGCAATGAGGGAGTGACCCATCATTGCAGGGTGGTATCTTGCCCGGTGTAACATTTCCATGAACATGGCGGTGGCTATTGCTATCTGCTTCACAGCCCCATGAAAGCCAATGGGGGTGCCCAATCCTCCTGTATGCATGCCCCTGACCCAGTTCATTTGTGGATGGGGGAGCCCACTCCCCATTGGCATCATGTCCCCCCCATTCGTTGTGTGCTGAGGTGGTACCCAATCCTCCTCAGCATCATGCCCCCCCAAACAGTCTTTCTTTGCCAATGGGGGACCCAAAACCTGGCAGCTTAATTCCCCCCAAAATGCAGGTGGCATACTGGGAGCCCACCCCAGTGTGACCAAAGCAAGTCTGCAAACCAAGAAAACGTCCCTCGTGGTGTCTCGTGCCCCCTTCCCCAACCTGCAGCCACCCACTGCACACCCCATATCCCCACACCCCATCACCCCATACTTACCTCTGGAACCCAGTGCAATGATCTTCGGTGGACTGGGAACATGTCTGCACTCTTCAAAACCGACCGCGAACTGAAGAAATGCTGGTAAGTTGTATAATGGCAAAAATAGGTTTTTTTTCAACTTATGTGGAAATCGTGGCCATTTTTTTTACTTTTGGCACCAAATTTCCAACCTGGGGTTACTGGGACCCCTCCTCATGAATTCAGTCACTGTCAAGGAGTTATTTGGTCCCCAAAGGTGATTTTGCAGTCACTGCATGGAATCATCTTTCGGGACTGAGTAACAAAATGACAGTGCCAGTGTTCATGAGGTGGCCTCTCAAAAAGTCTATGTTGCAAATTTGGTGGAAAAAATAAAAAAAATGACTGTTTTATGAGCGTGCATTGCACAGTTTACACGTACACTTATAACTTCATGAATTTGTAATATTTTCACTCCCGATTTTCAGCATTGGCATTTTTTCACACCTACTTATTAACAGTACAGCTGTCATTTTTTACATCCTGACCAAAATGTGTTTTCACACTTCCAGCACAGAACAGCACGGTCGCTGTGGGAAATCAATGTTTGGGACAGATTAAGAAAATCACAATGACTCTGTTCATGAACAGAAGTACTAAAATGCCTATGCTGAAAATCTGGTGACAAACATCCATAAAATGATTGTGTTATGAGCGTGCTTTGTGCAGTTTCCATGCACCCTCATAACTTTGCAAATCTGTAGTATTTTCACTCCAGATTTTCATCACTGGCATTTTTTCAGACCTCCTTATGAACAGTACAGCTATCATTTTTCACATCCTGGCCAAAATGTGTTTTCGCACTTCCGGCACACAATAGCGTTGTCGTAGAGACATAGAAACATAGACGTTGATGGCAGATAAGGACCACAAGGCCCATCCAGTTTGGTCGCTGTGAGAAGTCAGTGTTCATGATAGATTAAGAAAATCAGTGACACTGTTCATGAGCAGAGGTTACAAAATGCCTATGTTGAAAATTTAGTGACAAAAGTCCATAAAATGACTGTGTTACAAGCGTACATTGTGCAGTTTCCATGCACCCTCATAATTTTGCGCATTTGTAATATTTTCACTTCAGATTTTCAACATTGGTATTTTTTCACACCTCCTTATGAACGGTACAGCTGTCATTTTTCATATCCTGCCTGAAATATGCATATTCACATGTGGCACAGAATAACGCGGTCACTGTGGGAAATCAATGTTCGGGACAGATTAAGAAAATCACAGTGACAGTGTGCATGAGCAGAGGTCACAAAATGCCTATATTGAAAATTTTGTGACATAATTCCACTAAATCACTGTGTTACGTACATGCGTTGCGCAGTTTCCATGTACACTCGGAAGTTCAAGCTTTTTTAATATTTTCACTACAGATTTTCAACATTGCCATCTCTTCACACCTCCCTATGAATGGTACAGCTGCCATTCTTCACATCCTGCCTGATCTGTGTTTTCATACATCAGATGCAGAATGGCACGGTCTCTGTGGGAATTCAAAATTTGGGACACATTAACAAAATCACAGTGCCGCTGTTCATGAGAAGAGGTCCCAAATGCTTTCATGAGGTGGGGGTCACAAAAAGGCCATAATGAAATTTGTAGTGCAAATACCAGCAAACTCCTGGGGCGTTAGGGTTTCTAATCATAACGTCCCATCCTGTACACACTGACAGGCATCAGGGGTGTACCTTTGGATTGCCGACTGTAATGCTCATGCCATTCCACCCCCATCCCCCACCCTGCAGCCAGTGGCAGGCATCAAGGTTTGCCTTGGACTATTCAGCCACAGAGTTCACCCCATTCTCCTATACTTCACCCATTTCAGCATATGTCCTTATGGAATGGGGTGACTGTAAAGCCGAACACCCCAAGGCACACCTCAACATTTGTTGATGTCTGCAGGATAGGGTGAGGTGAAATGGTATGAACACTATGGCCAATGACCCAAATGCATAAACCAATGCCTGTCTTTCTCTGCAGGGTGGAGGTGGGGCTGGTGTGAAGTTCAATACTTCACTGCCATTCCTATTCTGCATCTGTCTAACTCCTGCATTTCCAATGTTAATACTAGCAAGCAAACATTCAACATTGACAAATGCTTGTTTTTATTTCCTTCCAACTGGTGAATGCCAGAACATAGTGGATTGTTGATTGTTGTCTATTTTGGGTGTTGCATAATGCTCTGAGGCATTCAGTTTAATTCAGGAGGATTGTTACTTCTGTTTATTACTTATCTCCACCAAGTAGCCTCAGGATTTTCCTAAAAGTCTAAAGCTGGGAGGCTTGCAATTCTCTAGCTACTACAGCATTATGTTGGTGTCTTCCCTTAGTGACTAAAATATCCCAGTAGGTACTCCAAAAGATACTGAACTCAATTCTGATTAAACAAATAGAAATATCAATCAAACTAAAAACAACAAAAGATAAAAAGAGTGATCAAAGAAATGATTTCTTCCTGGGGCAACTACTGTAGGTTTTGCCCAGTGTATGATATGACTGAAAGTGCTAGAGGAAAGAAGACACAAGCACAACTGACTAAGCCTGAACATTTTACAAGTTCAACTAGAGATACCCCAGTGAAACTACTGGGAGATTGGGGCGGATCACAAAAATTAGGTGCCATGTAACGATGAATTTGAACTTCATACTGCAGAAAATGATACACTAAATGGCATTATAAAAGATCTGGCCAATGTGGCAAAATATGATTTTTTATGCCAATATACTGCTATAACTGCTCTATCATAACATTTATATTAACTGAAAATGTTGGCTAATTAACTAGATTTTAGTATGTTTATATTTGATTATGAAGATAATATTTGGTATGTGAATTATGGAAACACCCTCTGAAACCTAAGAAATAGTACTTGAGATTGTTAAGGCTACAAAACTGCAATAATAGAAATTATGGAATTGAAAAAAGAAATTGTGGAAAGAAATGTTGGAAGCATGTATGTCATGGAAGGAGCTGCCTATATAACCCAAGTAGTAATAATCTAGATCTGAATATAAATTTGCTTATGAACAGAGTCACCAGTACTGGTCCTCTGAGAACAGGCAAAAACAGAAGGAAAATGCAAACAGAATGTGAAGCATTGTTTTCTACCACTCATTACTACCAGTAAATCCTACACCAGAACATATTCTGTTTGCCCAACTCAGACTACAGTGCACTAATGGGTTAGTGGTATCTGAACACTCAATTATATTAATGGCTAGTACAACTTAAAAGCTCTTCAATACTTAGCTTAAGTAAGTGGAAAATTATAGTGCTAATTTGGTAAAATGTCAGTAAAAGAAACAACAGACTGGGAATTCATGGAGTATTTTGGCTCCCATTAAGAATGGATTCAACATTCAAAATGTTAAGAAAAATTGGGAAACTTCTTACAGTCTTTCTGAATAATACTAAACTTAAAAGTAAAAAAAAAAGTCTCTGAAAAGATTGTTAATTCATCCACAGTATGAGAATCACTAATGGGTGATTTGGTTGAGCAAAAGGTGTTCAAACTGCCTACAGATATATATGGGAGCCCTACAAAGGGTGGAAATGATAAGCATTTTCCTGACCACTCACTACATTTGAGATTTTACAAAATGCCAGAAAAGCAAACATTCTTTGGTAACCAATTTAACAAAGCTTGGAAAGTAACATTGAGGAGGAATGTATTCTCTGGAAAGAGGATTTTTTCTTCTGATGATAGAGACAAGTATCATACTATTCAAGTCACATATAACAAAACAAGGTCTTCCCTAGTCTCTCAATTTCCAATATACCTTTTGGGTCTTGCAAAACATAGGAGACCTGAGGTGTGTGGGAACCCTTATAGCTACTGCAGCAAATGCAAGTATTTAACAATGTGTTGGAAATAGGACCAACTGAATTCCAAATATGAATCATAATAAGAAATAGGGGAATGGACACATATCTAGAAAAAAAGTAGTAATAAATTAAATAAATTGGGCAATATAGTCAAAAGTCAGAGTCAAAGTCAAATTTATTGAAACAACATGTATATAAATAACATTTTGTTACATGTTAATAAAAAAACATGAAAAAATGTTCAAATTACAATAGGGAGACTAGTCTAAAGAGAGAAAATATCACAAATTTTATTTTCAATGCAGCTCCCACTTTATAACTATTGCACTTTCCTTTTTATCCCTCAAAAACATTTCATGTAGCACCACAAATATTGTAGCTCTTCCACTATTCTTTTCTCCTAAACAATTAGCTGTTTATATCATGTTTCCTCATTTCATATTGTAAAACAAACTGTGCAAATTTTGCAAGCGCAAATATTACAGGTTCTTGAATTGATTTGAATAAGCTGAGGGTTTTGTCCCAATTATTTTCCCCATCCAGATGTTCCATCATAGGTAAAATCCATTTTTCTCTTATTTTAAGAAATACAGGGCATTCAAAAATAATATGTGCTGCTTCCCATTTACTATTTTCATTGCAGTAACATGAGAATGATACCACTACCCCTCCAGCATTATACCTTCATCCATACTCAATTTGTTCCAGTCTTAATCTAGCTATGGCCTTTCTTCGTTTAGCATTTTCACAAAACAAAATATATTTTTTCTGTTGAAAATGCATTTTTTATGTTTTTACATAGCTTCCCCTTCCCTAGATCATGTATAACTTCTAGATCTCTTGTAGCTGCCACATCTTCAAGTCTTTGAATAGCCTGATTTTTAAATAAAAGTGTACCCCTAACTGACTACAGAATATAATTATTTTCAAGGCCTAGTTGATTCAGGCTGGAATTTAATTTTACAATCCTCATATCTGTCCCCTGCAAATTGATTCACACTCCTCCCATATCGCAAGTGCACAGAAATTAGGTATATTAGACAAACACATATGAGACCAAAAATGTATTGCTCTTTTTCTTACCCTAGTTTGAATGGAGCACACACCAGTCTCAGCCCTGACAATGGCACTATGGGTAAATGCTGAAACCCCTAGGAGCTTTTTAAGGTATTGATTTTGAATCACCTCTAATTCCTTTAATTTACATAGGATAACCCAGATCTCTGAAGCATAGAGAAGCTGCACATTTACCTTTGCCTCCGTTCACCTTATTTGTGCTGCATACGAATTCTGAGCAAGGGTATTGGCAAATCTACCTATTGCCTGAAGGGATCTAGATGTTTTTTTCTTTCATCTTAGATATATGTATTTTCCAAGTCAACTTCTTGGTAAACCAGACCCCCAGATAGCAATACAAACTCACTTCCTCAAAATTTTTATTTCCCATGGTCCCTTTTTTAAGTCTGGAGTTTCCATTTTCCAAAAACATAATTTTTGTTTTCTCTACATTTAAATCCAGAGGAATCCCTTTTAAGGTATCTATGACTGATTCTAGGGCCCTTTTTAAGCCCAAAGGGGTTTGTGATAAAATAATTGCATTGTCTGCATATAACATTATCTTTATTTATAAATTATTTATTCTAGGTGGGTGGGAATCAACTTCCTGCAAATTTTCTACTACTATTTCAATATATATTTTAAAAAGTGTCATTGCTGATAAGCAGCCCTGTCTAACCCTATATTTAATTTCCATGGGCTCCGTACTAGCTCCATCTTTACTATAGCATATTGCCACTTTGGTATCAGTATAAAGGAGTTTAATCATATCTAATAATTTTCTCTCTACTCCTTTACTTTCCAATATCTCCCATAGAAAATTCCTGTTTACACTATTGAATGCTGCTTTAATGTCAATAAATGCTGCATACAATTTCCCTGTATTCTTTTTTACATATTTATTTACTAGATGAACCAAAGTGAAAATTGGATCCAGCGTTGATCTTTGTTGTCCAAATCCAGATTGAAACAAAGAAATAATTATATTTTTCTCCACCCACCACTCCAAGCTAGCTAAAAGAAATCTAGAGACAATTTTGGAAGTAATACTTAACAAAGTAATTGATTTATAATTACATGAATCTTGACTACTCCCTTTCTTTTGAATGGGTACAATCAGTCACACCTTTCAACTTTTGGGTATTCTTTCTGCCTTTACCAAGAAGTTGAACATAGGATTCAATAATTCTGCCTACCATCCTGGGTCTGAATGATAGATCTCAGCTCTGATCTCATCCATCCCTGGTGCCTTATTCTTTCTTTGTTCTTTTATTGCCATTGCTACTTCTTCTACTGAAAAATCATACCACTCTACATTTCTGATAGGGGGTTCCCCTCTGTTTCTTATTATACCCATCATCAGAGCTCAGGATGGTGTATGCTCCATTCTATAAACTTTTTTAAAATGCGTAAACCATACTTCTGATGGTATATGTGCCTCAATATTTAATCTTAAATTATCTGTCCTATGTGCTACCAAATTCCAAAACAATTTTGCATCCTAATCTACTATTGAGCCCTGCAAGGTCTGCCAGAGAGCATCTGAATACTTCTGCTTTTTCCTACTCAATAACACCCTATATTCACGTCTCAAATAAATATACATGATCCTATCTTGCATTTCTGCTGTGCTTTTAAATCTTCTTCCTAATCTAGCCTTCCTATTTTTAGATTTTCCACATTCTCCATCATACCATTTAGCTATTCCTCTCTCCCACTTCATAGGCCCCTCATTTCTCTCTGGCAATTATTCACACAGTCTGGCTAATACCATCCGCTCACAAGCTCCAAAGTACTCATTTACAGCCAAATAACCATTTTGGTTTTTAATTTTTTCTTGTTCTTGTGAGGTAGCAAACATTTAAATTTCCTCCTCAGAAAATTCTATATTTTCATTTTCCTTTGCTGAATTTGATTTTCCTGTATGAGAGTTTGCACCCTTGCTTGTGTTTCTAGTGTCCATTTAATTCTCCTTTTGTTAATCACTAGCATATTTTCATTTGCCTTATACTGCACCATGTTATTTTCTAATCTCAGTTTCCCCATAAAAGACCGAGCCAGCAGTAAAACAAGAGGGAAATGGTCGTTATCCCATCTTTCCAGTGTATTCATCTTACCGATTTTACCAAAGGAAAATGCATCAGCTACAAAATAATCTAAGACACTGTCTCCTTTCTTACCCAGATAGGTGCATGTTCCTTCTCTGTCCCCCAACATCTACCATTTACAATTCTCATACTTGTATTCTTCAATACTTTCAAGAGCTCTTGTCCATATTTGTTCACTTTATTATCTTTGGATGACCTTATAGGGATTTCTACTGCATCATCAAGGTTCTAGTTATTACAGGGATCCTCAGTAAGAGATCCCGTTCTTGCATTTAAATTCCCACCTAAAATAATAGTAGTACCTGGAAACTCTCCTTGTATATTTAATAAGGTTTCCTGTAAAGTTTCCATTTTTGTACTAAGTTCAGTCTCAGTTCTTTTAGATAACAAATAGAGATTTAAAATTATACATAACAGTTTGCCATTACTATGAAGTGCTATTCCTATAATATGAGCATCATTCCTTACCACACATTCGGTGTCCAGGCCCAGTCCTGTATTGACCAGAGTACATATTCCTCCAGATGGTCAGCCATATACTGATAATTTCTGGGCAAATATTCCACAGGTTTGAAATACTTCAAAGGCATATCCCTTAGAAGCAGTTACCCATGTATGTCTCTTGTAATAAAACTATTGGGTGTTCAGATATTATATTCCTCCATCCCACCTTATTCATTTTATCTCTCAGGCCAGCAATATTCAAGATAAAAGTTCTAAGCCCTTTTGGTTCTGTTGTAAAATATTTCTCCTCTCTTTACTTAGTCAATTTAGATCTACTTCAGGTTCCAAGGGGTAAAATCTATTTTCCTTTACCATAGAATTTTGACATAGATCTATTACCATATTATCTGCACTTTCTAATATCAGGCTACTATTTATCCTAGGTCCTCTGACCTTCCGTCCTATGTTCAATCTTTCTTCCATCCGTTGTATACTACTATCTTGCAACATATATTCCTTTTGCACAGGTCCCATATAATGCGTTTTCCTTCTTTGAATCTGCTCTTTTCCACTTAAGATGTTGTTTTTATTTAGATTCTTTATTTCCATGTTTCTTCCATTTTTTTGTTTTCCTCTTTATTTCCCATCTTGACTCCCTCCTTTACACATATAGTTGTTTCAGCTTTTACTCCCACTTTTTGCAAATTAAATTTTGCATCCAAGATCAGCTGTTTTATTGCAGTCTTCTGCCTCACCAAACATACCCAGCCTTTTTCTTTCCCTGTATAATATCTGTACACTGAGGCAATATCAGACCACGTAAACTTATTCCCTAATATGCCCTTACACATATTATATATTGCTGTCTTGAGGGTGGCTATGTTTTCATTCTTTGTTTTAGGTATTTCTCTGAAGAAATTTGTGGGATTAATTAATCCCTTTCTAATCCTTTCCTCTTTTTTCTCTGTGTCTGTCATCTGTGTAACCATCTCCACTCCTCTTTCCTTACTCTTACCATTACTTTCCTTCTCTGTTTCTCTCACTAAATGATAATTTGAGGATGCTTCTCTATCATTTTTTTGCAGCCTGTTTTCTTCAGGCTTACTATTTTCTACTGCTTCAGGAGACACATATATTGGAGCTCCTGTTTCATCCCTCCCTTCAACATATACTTTTCTCATTCCTTCTCCATATCTTTTATCTATTTTTAAAACTTGCTGACAGGGAAACCCCTCTTTCTTGCTTTCCTTCTCGTTTTCCTTTTCTTTATCCACCTTTCTCTCTTTTTTTCTTTTTCTTATTCTTTTTGTTGCATAGGTTGTATTTTTAATTGCTTTACTAGATTTTGTGTTTCCATTTCTTCCTTTCTCCCCACTTCTTCTGTAATCTCTTTAATAGACCTTTTTAATTTTTTTTAATATTATTTTTACCCTGCTTTCTATTATCATTTCCAGGTTTTAGGTTATTTTGAGAGAATATACCACTTGACATATTAACCTTAGCAATAATATCACTCCTTTTATACTTTAACAAATCCAGTATCTCTGCTAAAATGCTGTTACCATACACAAGTTCTGCCTTCAGTTCTTCCCGTTTCTTCCCCTCCCTATCTTCCATTACATAGTCTCCTTGGCCTTGCCTCTTATCTATCCTAGCATATGTTTTAGTTGCTTTCTCTCTTTCAAACCCTACCAAAAGAGGGGAAGAAGAGGTACAGCAATCACCATCATATTCTTTCTTCCTACTTTCCCAAAGTATAAGTTCCAAGGGACACTTAGATGGTGGGTCAAGAAGCAACCTATTAGCATGAGGAGTCAGGAAGGCCTCAAATTGATTCAAATAAGAATCCAGACCCTCATCCTGCTCTAAGCCTTGATGTGACCCCCTACTTAATACCCCCATACTCTCATTCCTCATATTCTCCAATCTGTTTTTAGTCCGTCTATTATAAAGAGATTCTTGTTTCTTTTGTTCCAACTCTTCATTGTTTACAAATTCTTTTTCCATTTTTTGATCTGCAGTAATAATGGATGCCCAGGTATTTGTGAAATGCATTTACTCATTACAGGATAAGTTAAAGGCCTATAAGTTGTGCTCTGAATTCCCAGTACCTCTCTTCTCCTTACCATGTTAATCTGATCCTCTGGTACCCTAATATAGCTGGTAATCTTCCTCTCCTTGCCACTAGCTTTATTTTGTTTTTTCCCTTTCTTAACGAGGTTCCTAATTTTAATTTTTGTTTCCCTTTCCGTCTTGGCTTGCCTCATTATCATATCTAGGTTTTTATTAAATTAGGGACCACCAGACCACAGGTAATTAAATATCAACTGCTTTACACTGAATCAATGGTCTCAAGACAAGATAACTATCAACAAATGAATCCACTTTGGATCCACATTCAGAACGTTTATATTTTCCTTCCTTCTAATATCTTTGTACTGTCCTTTTAATGTCCTTTTCTCATCCTTTAACCAAAATTTCCCCGAATCAAATACGTTCTCCCAAGGAGGAAAATGTATTTCAGAAATGTTCATGCAGCAATTCCCATCAATGTCCCGGGAGTATCCTGTGGCAAACATTAAAAAGACAAAGGAAAACAAAAAAACTAATCTTAATGCCACACTCTAAAATGATCTAAAGTAAACTCAGCACAGTGTCATTACTCTGCTTTATCACGTTCTTTAACAGAGCTCCAGAATCCCTATGAGTTTAAAACTCTCAATGCACCACACCCAGTTTTTACACAAAAGAAAATATGGAAAAAACTGGAACGCAGGATCTTGCAAAAAAAAAATAGAAACATTTACTTTCCTTGCTGGTTCCTATTTGTTTATCCTTGCCACTTCAATTGTGAATAGCAAGCTCCTCTTCTACTGCAGGACTCATGGCAAACTACACAAATAGAAAAACTTTCTTCAAGCCATAAAATATTCATGCTGCAGAGAATGTAACACTACGTAGCAAGCGAAACACTGCTTACTCAAAAGTAGCAGAGACTGTCTCGTAACTGCCATCGGCAATAAAAAATGTTCCCTTTGAATTAATATTGCTACTTTTTCACAAAAACTCAGGCTCGTGGCTAAAAAGAGGCCATAAAAATGAAGAGAGGAATAGCAAAAGGGCAGGCAAACCCGTTACAGTTTAAAACCCCAATAAAGCATAATACCATGCCTGCAGCCCCCTCTCATCATTCTTGGTGTTCTTAGCATTCTCGCAGATACTGAATAAAACAACATCAGCAGCATCAATGTCTGTGTATGTTCGAGTGAGGTATGTGCTCAAATAACTAAATCATCACCTGATTCATGCCGTAACACTGTAATGGTGCCAACAAATTTAAAATCTGATAAAAAAATATTAAAATTGGATTAAAAACAGGAATTAAATTTAAATGTATAGCTTTATATGTTTCCATATCTGTATACAAGCATCCCTTAATATCCCTGTTTCAGAGCTTCACAGCTTCTCAACTTTTCCAAGCTTTTAAATAACCAATCCTTAACTCTTTGACCAAACTAATCAAAGCATTCCATTACATTCAGGCAGTCAAACATGATTTTCAGCAAGAAGAGAAGCTCAGGCACTCCATAAAATTTGCACTACTCTGAATAAGGCCTGCAGGTTAATTACTGGAGCACCTAGGATGACACACACCTGTCTACTGTATGCTAAAGCGTTGGTACTTGATCTCGAAGAGCGCCTCAAATATCTTACCTGTACCCTTACAAAAAAGACCCTCCTTGGGCTTTCCCCACCAGGATTGACCACCACCATACGCCACTCTGTCCCACTAGTTCATACTCAGACCTCTGGGAAAACCTGTCTTGTTATCCCTAGAGCTAGGACCTCTCACGGCCAAAGAGCCTTCAGCTTTAGGGCCCCCTCCTGGTTCAACACACTGCCCCCCTCCATCTCCGAAGCTCCAACTATATCGTGCTTCAAAACTTCCTTACGTAACCACCTTATTAACACCCGATGCTGTAACTGCCGCTAGTCAAAGCCGTACTCAATACTTATGACAAAGCTTATTACTAAGCTGCTAAGGACGACATAACTCTGGTATTGTTTGCATCCATCCTACCTGTACCAGCTTGTTTGTATCTTTGTCTTAATTTACTGTTATACTTATGTGTTGTACTGCTATACTGTGTATTTTGGTTCGTCTTACTGTGACAAGGTACCTTTGTAAATGAGCCTATGGCTCAAAGGTTTTTCAAACTGCTGTTTAAATAAAAAAAAAAAATAAATAAAAGTTTTTCCTCTCTTATACTGATACTGCTTCTACTTCCCAATCCTTTCAACTTTCAGAAGGGTGGTTGTCTCAGTTCTTAATTGCTTCAGTGCAGCCACCCCTCCTTGCTTCTTACTAGCTGCTTACTCCCAGATCTCACTCCCAGATCTTTCCTTCTGTTTTTGGACTTCAATCTTCAGTCGTCAGACCCCCCGGGCTCCTCCATTCCTCAAACAGGAGTCCCTCCAGTATTCTTTCCTGAAATGAGACAACAGACAGTGGGAGAGAGCAGTATGATGGGGGCCACATTAAGATATCCTGGAAAGGAGGCAAATGTTCTAGGCAGTGGTGGCTTACCTTTTATAAAAATAAAACTCGCAATGACTCCCTACTTCTCAATCTTACTCAGGGAATGAGAGAGCATAGCTACCAGCTGCCATCTTGCTGTCTGACTTGCACCCTTATATCTAAGGAAAAAGTAGCAATGAATAAAGAAAATTGGGCAACATATGATTTGCCTTTTATGGTTGAAACCTCAAGTAGCACTGAACCTTTATTAACTAAGCAGAACAGGTGACTGTTAGTCCCTGGATCTGTAGACCACCTCTCAGCTATATAAGAGGGCAGCATTAACACATTGTCTTTTCACCAAGCAGTTTTAACTAATTCCCCCACTGATTCCAAGGATAGTGTGCTGAATGTTCTTGCTCAGAAAAAACATGGCTTTTTTTTAATAACTGTGTTTTAGAATATAGCAAGAAGGCTTTAAGTTGACTAAATATGTTGGAAATAATGGTGGCCTCAATAGTTTCATAAAGCCATAATTACCTGGTAAATTAAATAAATCAAATCTGTATTTGCACAATTGTTTGTACAATTGTTTAGCGGCAGAATTATCTCACATCCATCAACACCTGGTCTTGTTTCTTCAACTGGCCCTTGTTGCTGAAATGTGAAAAAGGAGAGGGAGTTGGGATTTTTTTCTCATTTTTCAGAGTTTTGAAAGTTGGTACAGTGATGTATACTACACCAGGGATAAATAAACTGGATAACTAAATCATAAGATTTTGGAATGCTGGCCAAGTGGTTCAGAGGGCTGAGGTGCTGGACACCTTACCTCTCACTATTCCAGTGACCCATGTTTGGGAACAAGCATGGGACACTGGGGGTCAGTCAGGGGGCTAGGAGTTGATGGAGTGGCTGCCAGGGAGCTCTCCTCTCCCGGGTTGGGGTGGCAGGCCTTTCTGGCTCTTGGCTGCCACCGAGTGGAGGCTCAATGGTAGTGTTGAATATGGGGGGTTAGGCGCTAAGCCAGGTGGGAGGATCAGGGCCATCTCTGGTGCCAGTGCACATGCGCATCTGTGAATGGCTGGGGCTTCTGGATAAAGAGGACAAAAATGTGGAAAATCACCCCTGATGGCAGGATGAGGACTGACCCCTCTCAGGCTCTGCACCGGTGGCTGGGATCATGTCACAAGGCTTGTGGAGGAAGGTAAGTCCCAGGAGAGCTGGTTGACAGAGCTGGGGGGGGGTTAATCAGAAGGGGGGCTGCCAGGGGAGCTGGAGAATACAATATAAATAATAATTAAGAAAAATACTTGGGGATAATATTTATTTCCATTTACAACACATGTTCATACACTTAGAGCATATGTTATTGTACTTAGAATATGTTATTTCCACTTAGCATCTAGAAATAGAACACAGAGAACAATGAGTCCGATAAAGAGTTTTCAATGAAAAAAGGAAGTTTTATACTAAAATAAAATTAAACTATAATAAAAGCAGTAGAAATAGTGGAGTGTATATAAAATATATAAGCAGTTGAGCAGAATCACACATTTATCTCCACACATCAGTGGCAAGAGCTGCATAACTAGCTTGTGGCTTCATCACTTGTGAATTATTGGTCTAACCACATACTAGTGGAGATAAGTGTGTTATTCCACTGCAATGCAATGTTAAAGGTTTAGCAAACTCAGTCCTGGCTAATACATGGAGAATTTATCACATTTTTTATACATTTTTCCTAATTTTTTAAAAGTGTACAGGGTGGCACCTGGTGTATGGCCAAAATCAAAATCACATAGTTATAGTACCAGTACCCAGCCCCAAAGCTGCTTGAAAGCCTTCAGTTTATTCAGATCCATTAAGTTTTCTTACTTGTTTCTCATTCCATCATTTTAGAATTTAAAGGCATTCTTGGTCTCAGCTTTCAGCTGAATCATGATCAGCCTGACCACCAACAGCAAGGTGACGCCCTCATTGGTCAGGAATGTACACAATGTACACAGTGCCAGTGGCTCAGCAGGTTGCACACTCGCCTCTGAGGCCAGAAGATTGAAAAGTTGTGGATTCTAGTCCCACACCAGACACTTGGGGCAAATCCCAATACTGACACTGTAGTGCAGCATGAGGGGGGTGCTGCACTCCTGAGGTGCTATTCAGATGAAACATCTAACCGAGGTCTCATCTGCCTGTTCTGGTGGTTGTTCAGGTGAACGTTAAAGATCCCATGGCACTTTTCTAAAATAGTATGGGAATTTCCCCAGTGCCCTGGCCAAATTTTCCCCATTCACTAAAAAAATACCACCAACAGCTTAATCTGGTTCAATTTCAGTTGGTTACCATCTGTATCCCCGTCCCTGGGACAACACTGAAAAAGAGACTTCAGCAGGTCTACCCGGTCAACAAAGTTCAATAAATAAATAAAACAATAAATAAAAACTTTAAATTTTAACTTGCTAATATGGGATGAGGTGCCACTACTTTCTCTCCATCTTGTGTGAAAACCATTCTCTTGTTTCATCTTTTATATAGTGTGCTCTGGCCCATAAGAGACTCACAAATGACCATTGGGATGCTCATAAGTTAGGAGAAAACCACACCTATCCTGTTTGCAATACAGTGTTAAAGGTTTAGCAAATTCAAACCTGTCTAATACACAGAGATTTTATCACATTTCTTACACATTTTTCTTGCATGTTTTAAACGTTTACAAAGGCGCACCTGGTATGTGGGCAAAATCTAAATCAAATAGTTATAATACAAGTGCTCCTCCGCAATCTACTTGAAGCCTGCAATTAATACAAATCAATTACATTTTGTAACTTGGTTTACATTCCATCATTTTAACATTTAATTGGGTTCTTGATCTAATCATCTGGCTGAAGCATGATCAGCCTGATCACTGATGGCAAGCTAACCCCCACATTGGTCAGGAATTTACACATTATTTATTTTTTTTTTTTTGCTTTATTTCTTTATGCTCCCATCTTCTTGGCCATCTCCTCCTTTGGACCTCCTAAGACTTCCCCAACCTGCCAACTGCCCCGTCACCATTCTCGCCATCCCCAGTACTGTGGCCCAAGTTAACCCAATGTATCCCTTCACAGGGCCCCCGTGGGGTACTGGGAGGGAAGGAAAGATTTTGCCCAAATGTGTTCCTTCGACACTGGGCATACAAAGCGAGGGATTGGCTGGGACACTTCCAGGCTGCATGGTGAGTGGAGGAACAGGCCACCATCATCCAGTCAGCCAAGCGGGCATTTTTTCCATTTTCTTCCCCAACCCACCGACCTCCTACATAGTGTTCTGGTTGTGGCAGTGTCCTGGGGGGCAGGGGCATTCAGTGGCATGTCAAGGTCATGCACTGCCAAGAATGCAGATTGCAAACCACTACCAGAAGCTGCCTAACAACAACCCAATACTGATCCACCCCCCTGGGAGAGAACCGTCCATAGGATGCTCTAAACTCCCCCTTTGCCTGTCTTGCTCCTGATGACTGGACTCAGGTCATGAATCCGGGTCTCCAGTTTGCCAAGTGAACACCCATCGAACGGTGCCTTGAAACCAGCTCCACATTAAATTTTAACATGCCAGTGGTGGTCAGGCTGATCATGATTTGGCCAAATGATGAGACCAAGAACCCTTTTAACTGTTAAAATGATGGAATGAAAACTAAGTAAGAAACTGAATTGATTTAAATGAATTACAGGCTTTCAAGCACTTTTGGGGGGGGGTGCACTGGTACTATAACTATTTGATTTATTCCATTGCAACCCATTATGCATTTACTATAGATTATATGGTAGTAGACCCCCTGAACTGGGTATTCTCTCAGGAGTTTAATAACATTCTAAGACCAAAAGGTGATCACTTCTATTATCTATTCAATTTCAAGAGAAGAATATATTTTTTTTGTTTTGACCAGGAGAGACACACTAAGCTAGAAGCTTGCTTACAGGTGCAACCTGGGAGCACAAGGAAGCTAAGTGACTTACTTAGGGTCACACAGTATGCAAGTGGGGGCTGTGGGATTCAAACCCAGGTCTCCAGATTTGCAGTTCAGAGACTTAAATTACTGCACTATACTGCCTTCTAGAATATTGATGAAGTAGTAGAAGACTCCCTTTTTTCCCAAATAAAGAAAAAATGGTTATTATGAATAAAAAGTGTATCTATTGCTCTGTGACTATGGCAGAGTTTTATTTATTGAAATGTTTCACCAGGAAGGTACACTGAGCGACAAGTCGTTTATCTCCCGGTGTGACCTGGGGGGAGGGAGTACATTAGGAATTTTATTTATTTACTTATTTATTAAATTTTGTTAACCAGGTAGGCCCACTGGGTCCCGAAGGTCCCTTTTTCAGGGGCGACCTGGAGTTAGTTACAATATAGTTTTCACATACAGTCCAGCGATACAAAAAGTAGACCATATCATGCAGGAATTACAATGACAGTATACAGTTTTCATTGAGAAGGGCAACTGAGCACATCACATTTACAGAGTACAACAGTGTTAGATTTAGGGCAGTAGCCGTACTGAGTGCATACAAGTAATACAGTGTAGAATAGGGTACGGGGATTACAGTCTCCCTTTGCACAACACAATGACACAGTTCATCAGTGACTGTTTCTATCCATCGGTACAGGAGCAGGGACTAAGGTTAAGGAGGTGAGTGCTCAGTCCCTTCTGGAATGTGGCTAGGGAGGGTGCTGCCTGAAGGTGGGTAGGGAGATTATTCCACAATGTAGGGGCTATGTGGGCAAAGGATTTACTGCCAGCTCCAGAACATGTCCTGGGGATTTCCAGGAGTTTTTGCCCTGAGGTGATGAGTGGCCTGCTGGTCCGCTTTGGGGCAAGTAGCCTGATTAACCCATCTGGAGGTTGGGCAGCTAGGAGCTTGTAGGTTCAGCATAGTAGGGGGTACTGGAGCCTGATGTTCAGGGCTGGCCAGTTAAGAGAGGCGCGGGCTTCACAGTGGTGGGTCCTCGGGTGGGTTTTTGTGGCAAAATGTGCAATTTTGTGGTACAGTGTTTGCAGTCTGCTATGGTCAAGTTTTGCAATGCTGAGTAGGGTTGGGGCAGCATAGGTTAGAGTGGGGAGGAAGATACTCTGTGCAATTGCCAGACTTGTCTCCGGTGTCATGTTATCACTTAGATGATAGAGGAGGCCCAGTTTTTGGTGTATGTTTTTTATTACCAGGTCCACGTGCAGCTTCAGTTTAAGCCCTGGATCTAATGTGAGGCCTAGATATTTGAAGGATTGTACCTCAATTGTAGACTCAGATATGGTAGCAAGAGGGAGAAGATGAGCCCAGGAGAGACCCAGGGATTTTGGCCCGAACAGTAGCACCTTTGTCTTATTGGAGTTGAGAACCAGGTGATTCTCGACTAGCCATGTTTCAGTCTTAGTGAAGTCTGCCTGGAGCAGGGGCCCTGGATCATCCACATGCGGTGTTGTTCTATAGAGTACTGCATCATCAGCGTACTGCAACATGGAGCTGCTCCCACAGTGGCAACGGAGGTCATTGATGAATAGGGAGAACAAGAATGGGCCCAAGATAGAGCTCTGTGGGACCCCCTCGGTTAAGGGTAGGGGTTTGGAGGTGGCCCCTCTCCACTTGACCTGCTGAAAGTGGCCAGTCAGGTAATTGCAGAACCAGTTCAGGGAGTGTTCTTCAAGCCCAAATTGGCTTAGCTTAGTTAGCAGGAGTGGGTGGTCTACCAGGTCATAGGCCTAGGTAAGGTCGATGAAGACAGCCCCAGTAGGGGTACCCTTGTCCAAGGCAGCTAGGATGTCAGTGGTGAATTGAATGAGGGCAGTATCAGTCCCATCCTTTTGCCAAAAGCCATGTTGTGAGGGTGCCAGAAGCCTGTTAGCTTCCAGGTAATCCCTTAGTTGACAATACACTAGCCGCTCCTGGATCTTTGCCAGGTGGCATAAGATAGAGATGGGTCTGTAGTGCCCTATTGTATCCCTAGCTCCACCCTTATGGATTGGGACTACATGGGCCTGTTTCCATATTTTGGAGACAACTCTGTCCTGCAGGGATCTGTTTATGAGCAGAGCGATAGGCAGGACTGTAGCCGGGGTGACGGCCTTGAGTAGCCTAGGGTCCAGTCCATCTGCTCCAGGAGAACCATTGGGTTTTAAGGATTGTAAGAGGGATAGTACTTCTTTGGCACTCATGAGCCTTAGATGGAAGTAGGGGTTTGGTGGATCCTGGGATTCTGTGGCTGGAGGGCCCTGTGTACTATGTAGGGGGCTGGTTCTGTATGCATCCAGGTCAGTGAAGAAGCAGTTGAAGGCTCTTGTGGCCTCCCCTCCATCAGCCAAGGTTTGTCTGTTGCAGTTTATGGTACCCTGCTGGGGTTTGCTAGTGTCTTTTAGCAGGGAATTGATGCTAGACCCGAAGGATTTAGGATCTGACAGGATTCGCTGCTGGAGGGATTTAATGTAGTCCCGTTTGGCTGATTTTGAGGCTTTCTTGCACTGGTTCCTCAGAAATCTATAGTCAGCTAAGTCTGCTGAGATAGAAGATCGCCTGGCCTTTTTCCAGGCCTTGTCTCTGCCTTTCATTAGTGTTTTTAGCTCATGTGAGATCCATTGTGGCATTGGCCTTTGGCTCGTCTTTTCCCTCTCAGGGTGTGGAGGTTGGCGACTGCTGAGAGGGTGCTCCGGAAGTACTGAACAGCATCGTCAGTGCTGCCTAGGAGTCTAATTTGTGTCCAGTCAGTGTTTCTCAGGGAACTCTGGTAGGCCTCAGCGGAGAATCCAGAGCAGTCCCTGGCCACTATGAGCCTGGGAGGAATCCGGGTCAGACGGTTTTGCCAGATACAAAAGATAGGTGAGTGATCACTCAGGGCATCGGACATTATGCCAGCCACTTAGATATTGGCAGGGTTTGAGACTAGTATCCAATCAAGGATAGAGTGTTTCCCCTTTTTTCGGTTTTGCCTGGTGACCTCTGTAATGACCTGGGTCAGGTTTGCTTCAAGGATTGAGGCCCTGTACTTTTGCTCGGTAGCAGGTTCCCACCTCAGGTTGAAATCCCCTAGGACCAGCAGCTCAGTGGTTGGGGACCCTGCTAGTGAGCAAACTAAGTTCTGGAGAGCTGGGGTGCCACCTGTGGAAGGGTAATAAATACTGCTTATTGTTAGGTGTTTTGCATGGCCCAGTATGATTCTGATGAATATTGATTCAAGCCCTGTGGAGCTTGGCAGGTTGGTAGGAGACAGGGAAGTCTCCAGTGAGGAGCTCACATAAATAAGGACACCCCCTCATTTTTTCCCCTTTCTATCCTTATGGAAGGAGTTGTAGTGGTTGAATTCCACTTCATGAGGGAGTATGTGAGGCTTCAGCCAAGTTTCAGTGATGGCAAGCACATCTAGCTTGTATAAATCTACCCAGGATTGCACTTCATGCATCTTGGGTCTTAGGCTACAGACGTTCATATGTGCAACCCTCAAGCCTTTGGTGTGACACCATGTTGAGTCACTAGGAGACCCCAGGATGGTGTTGTTGAGTGGTGGCCCAGGGTTGTATTGGTCATCACCCAAGTGCATTAGCAGTATTAGTAAAATGAGGTGGAGGACCCCCTGCCGGGTGAGGAATGATAACTTTGAGTGCTTGCCAGTCCCTCCAGAGAAGATGAGGTAGTAGGCTCCCTTACGGGCTGGGCCATGCATTGGGATCAGTGTGTCCAGTGATTTTGAAGCAAGGTAGACTGTGAGGTGTGGTAGAGGATGGTTCTGCACTCCCCTTAATAAGTTAGGGTCATGGCAGACACTCATTTTTATATCTACCCAGACTAGTGCAGTGGCATACAAGAAGATCATGATTGGTACCCTGTAGGTGGTAGGGCTTGAGTAATGCCATGTATGCCAGTGGTGCTGGTGACCTGTCTGAGTTGCCTCGGTGTGAGGCTTGGTCCTCTGAGCCTTCTAGCCCATGTTGGGGGCAGGTATAGTGAGTGTCTAGAGGGTGGGTTTTCCTGCCGTCAGGCAGAGAAGTGCCCCTGAGCCGTTATGTGACTAGTGAGGTTTCTTTGGTGTGAAGCAGAGCTTGTTAAGTAGGATAAAGCCCTTGTCTGGTAGGTAGCAGCCGTGGATTGTTTGCTATCAGTGTTGCTATACCGTGGAGAGCTGTTCAGAACAAACACAATGCAGGAACAAGTGAAGCAGCCATGCGATAGCGGCCTCTAGTGGCGACAGCTGATAAGCTGCAAATGGTGAAGTGAGCTGATAGGCTCAGGTGTGCACATGACCTACCCTATATAAGTCCGAGTTGACCAAGAGTGGTGGTGGGGGCAGTGGGGATCCTCTGGAGCCAACGGAGTGAGTCAGAGGCCTATGCCACATGGCATCTTGCCATTGTATTCCGGTACCTTCAGCACTGTGAGGGAGGGCTCCCCTGCACTAGCTCTCATGACTTCTGCCCAGCGGGGGTCCATGGACTTGGACTTCACCACAGGATTCTGTGGAGGAGCACAAAGAATGATGTTAAATAGGGTAGGCACTTTTGTTATATCTCAGGGGTGGGGGTGAGCAGAAGAGGGAGGGCTGGCTTTTCCCTTTTTATATTTAAATTTCTGTCCCTTTTTGTTCACTTAGCTGGTCACTAAAATGCCTACAATGAAGAACTGAGTTTAGAAATGCCTGCATCCAACTTATAGAATTTTATATTGTCCAGGGCCATGAGTAACTTGCTGCACCAAGAGACTTTAAAATTGTCCTGAACCGATTTGCAGCTTTCAACAGCTTTCAGAGGGGCTAGGGTTACTAAGACTGGTTGCGCTTCAGATTTCAAGAACACACATTATGTCTAAAAGTCCTTGCTTTATCCAATTCGCCCTGATTTGGTTCCCTGGATTAAGGCACTTGATTTAGAGCTGCCACATTAGTTAGAGGTAGTGTTTTACTTTTCTAGCTTAAGGCAAACTTACAGGCTACCGACTGCACAAATTAAAGTACACACTGCAGTTTAGACATTTAGTAACTCTGCTTACTATTCTAGCTTAAGGCAACTTAGAAAAGGAGCAGTAAACAGGCTTTAGCGGCTTAAAGTAAGCATGCAGGAGACTATCTCCACTTGTATGGCGACAGAAAATAAATAATGCAGGTCACAGTTTGAATTAGAAAATGGCACCCAAAATGCTAAGATTCCTCTGGAGCCAACGGAATGAGACAGAGGCCTATGCCACATGATGTCTTGCCGTTGCATTCCCATACCTTCAGCACCGTGAGGGAGGGCTCCCCTACACCAGCCCTCATGACCTTCTGCCCACTGGGGGGAGTGTCCATGGACTTCACCGCTGGATTCTTCAGCACTGTGAGGGAGGGCTCCCCTATGTTAACCCTCACAACCTTCTGCCCGGTGGAGGGGATGTCCGTGGACTTCACCGCAGGATTCTTCAGCACTGTGAGGGAGAGCTCCCCTGTGCTAGCCCTCACAACCTTCCAACCAGCAGGGGGGAGTGTCCGTGGACTTCACCGCAGGATTCTTGAGCACTGTCAGGGAGGACTCCTCTATGCTAGCCCTTATGACATTCAAGTTATAAGTCCAACATTAACTTACTGTTGTAAGGCAGATGTTACAAAAGTGTTACAACAGTGTTGCACGTGATAGGTAGAAAGAGTGGACAATAATAAGTGCCTGGTTAATAAGAAAACAAGTGTTTACGTGAAAGAAAAAGGGGAAAAGAGAGGCAGTGGTGAGGTGGGTGGGGAGGGGGAAGAGTTGTTTGCCTGGAGACCACTTCAGGATGCAAGGAACCCTGCAAGAGGGCTAAGAGGGAGTTGGGTGTTGGATGACTTTAACAATAAAGTTTTAAAGGGGCTTATTCTAGGCACATATTCTCCAGAAAGTATCTTTCCTAACCTAGCTGGCCAGAAAGGTTCTCTAACTATACACATTTATAAAGATATTACAAAGATTCATGAATCCAGCCAAGTATCTCATTGGCCTGACAATGATTGTATAATGTTTTTCAAAATAATGTTTAATGCAGCCAATACAAATCTTATCTAAACTCAATGACTGTCAGCAATTTATATAATGAGAGTTAAGGATCTGAAATTGTTATATAAGAAGCTTATCAGAGAGAGAGAGAAAACAACAATGGGTAGAACTGAATGAGGCAGTTAGGTCAATGGATGCAATATAATTTGGTTACTGGTTTGTAGGGGAAAGGCAAACTTAGAAAAAAATAATAATAGAGGCACATATTTAAATAGGCACATATACCTTACATTAAAAAAAATAAATCTTTCAAAATAATGATATTGGGTTGCAGACTCAGACGTTTGGGGATGACCAAAAGATACCACCCCCATTTTGAGCATGTCTAACAGATGAAGTACAGTAGTAGCAATAAAATGTTTATTTTGAGCCAAGCTAAAACCATTATTACAAGTCCTTTTTTCAAGGCTGTCCTGCTTTAATCATACAAAGTTTAAAACACACTTACTGGGAATAGGTCTGTTTGCAAAATTACATTAATTAATTTCTTAATAATGGGAAGACACCATTCCTTGTTCTGAGACCATACTTTTGTGGGATTTCATGAAATTAAGAATTTACATTTTTGCCCTCTTGAATAATAAAGTCCTGGGTAAAAATGTGTTCCTGGCAGAAGGGTACACTCAGAACTTTAAATGGAGATTTTCCATGAATAAGAAATTACTTAATGTAGTTTTGCAAATCTACCTGTTCTCTGTAGGCTAGAAGGGGAACACTTCAGTTCCAGTCAATGTTCTTGAGGTTCAATGCAACAAATTACAAAATAGTGCACCTGGTTAGAGGGAACCCTGGAGAGAGCTTCAGGTTGGAGGTGGGGGGGGGGAGTTGACTTGTACCAAAGAGGAAAGGGATCTAGGGGTTATCATCTCTGATGACCTTAACGTATAAAAGCAGTGCACAAAGGTGGCAGGGAGGGTCAGTGGCATGCTGGGGTGCATAGGCAGGGGTATCACTATCAGGAGGCAGAAGGTGGTGATGCCATCGTATAAAACATTGGTAAGGCCTCACCTGGAGTACTGCATGCAGTTCTGGAGGCCACACCTTTGCAAGGACATAGATAAGGTGGAGACTATCCAGAGAAGGGCAACAAAGATGGTTCAGGGCTTGCACCACAACAAATATGAGGAGAGACTAAGTGACCTCAATATGTACTCATTGGAGTAGAGGAGACAGTGGGGGGATAGGATTGAAACTTTCAAGTACCTCAAAGGCATAAACAAAGTGCAGGTGGGGGACCTTTTCCAATGTAGAAAAAGTATTACAACAAGGGAGCACAATATGAAATTGGAAGGGGGTAGATTAAGAGGTAATGTGAGGATGTTTTTCTACACAGAAAGGGTAGTCAACACTTGGAATAGTCTGCCACAGGAGGTAGTAGGAGTAAGCACAGTGGAAGGCTTTAAGCATGCCAGGGACAGGCACAGGGGAAGCTTGAGAGAGGAGGGAGGGAGTGATGAAAAGCCATTGATCCCATAGGGTTAGTGGCTACATACAATGTATAGGGCCTACAGGCAGACTGGATGGGCCTAGAGGACCTTATCTACAAACAATTTATATGTTTCAATGTTTCAGTCTCTAAAAAAGGTTATGGGGAAGACCTGGTGAATTACAGGCCTGTTAACTAGATTAATTAACAAGCTAAGATTTTTACAAGACTTTTATTGGAAAGACTGACAAGCTGGAATGAAGAAGATTATATTATGGGGAAGAGAAAGCAGAGTTCAGGAGACTGCACTAGCTACAATTGTTTTGTTCTACATAATCTGACATATAAATTCTCAAGATTAAAGGGAGCTAAATGGCGTCTGGCCTTCACTGATTTTAAACTGGCCTTTGGTCTAGATGCATGAGAAATTCTTTAGGCAAAGTTAGCTGAAATAGAAATGATTCCATAACTTATTTTACAAATTAAGAGATAGCAGGAGAATGCTTTGGTCAGGGTATGAGTAGAATTAACTCTCCTCATATATTATCTCGAACCAAGGTATTCAACATGGATGTATATTAGCTCCAGCATTGTTTACCATATTCATTAGAAAAGTTGAAGATGAACTGGATGAGTCATCCTTTTATTGTCCTCCAGTGGGAAACTACAGAATATATTTACTATACACAGATGATCTGGTTATACTCTCATAAACTAAGACTGGATTATGGATGGACTGTGACCAGGTTCTGATTCCAACTCTGATTTTTTTCCAAAAGGTTCTGATTTACTCTTTTTTTTTTACCTTAATATTTTCTCCCCCTGTGACTCCAGTCGGCTGTGACATCCCAACCAACCTCCCAACCCTATCACCCGACATCAGGCCCCCTCATCTAATCTCCCACAGATTACCCCCCATGGCAGGGTGGTGAGGAGCTCTCCCCACAGTTCAAACTCACCGACACAGGATCCAGATGAGGAGATGCCATTCGGGTCGGGCCATGGAGGTCAGAAGATCATGCTGCCTGACCAGAGCTACCTTTTTCCACTTTATGGTCCTGGAGAGAGGACAGCAATGACATCAGTGGAGGGAGAGTGCACGCATTTGCACACACTCCCTCCAGGTGTCAGCCCCAGCTCCACCTCTTTATCTACAGCACCGTTGTACTGCTCCCCAGCCATCGCTAGGGGCCAGATGAGAATCGACCACTATCTCACCCTCCCTGGAGAAGGAGAACAGTCCCTTGGATGCTCGATCCTTCTCCTCCCCTGCCAACCCCTAGTGACCCATGCTCATTCCCGAACACGGGTCACTGGCATGGCGTCCAGTGCCTCAACCCTCAGCGCCATTAGGCCGACTGGTTCTGATTTACTTTGATTTACTCAGATGAATTGTAGACCTATTTTAGTCTATTTGAATATGAGAAATGCATCCATATTATTCTTTTTTGATCCCTCTTTTTAAAAACGAAAATGTAACTTTTTTTTTGAAAAACAAATTTGTGTCTGTATTTTCATGTAATTTTTCAAGGTTAGCTAGTAACCAACAGCAATAAAATAAATTGACTGTTGTTCTTGCCAATCCTGTGTGTCAGCCACATGACATTTGTAGAAAACAGTGGGCTGGATTCACAGAACTCTTGAAAATTCTGCAGCTGTGGGAAAAACTCAGCACAAGTGGGTTGACACCTGTGGAACTGCAGTTTCTCCTGCAGCTAAAGTACTCTTAAAAGTGGAGCCAGTTTATGATCAGCTCCATGATTTATGGCAGTTTGCAGGTGGTGATGCTGTGGAAATCCCCCGCAGCTGCAGAAAAAATGTTTCAGCCGGTGGGACCAGCTGTGACATCTTCAGCACTGCTGTGGATGTCAATGAGACAGAGTCTATGGCAATATGACCTAGTAGTGTTTCAGGCACAAAGATGGGCAACACAGAGTCTACAGCACAATGATCCAACTTTAGGCACAGAGATGGGCAACACATAGTCTGAGAAATGGGTGACACCCCCTCTTTAAAATCTGTATGGCATTATAAGCACCCCCCCCTCAAAATTAGTGAGGCACTATGACCTTCTGACAGAGTCATCCTGTGCTGTCTGCTCTCCTTATTAGTTCTTACTTTCCAAAAGAAAAGGAATTATTAAGTTGCTGGATGCTGTACACTAGTGATATTTTTTACACTTTTCTAAAACTAAGAAAATGTCTGCAGTGTGCACTCTGCTGTTGTCTGTTTTTAAATTTGTTGGTCTCTTTACTTTCTCTCTTTCTCTCCCTCTCTCTCTCTTTCTGACTAAGGAAAATCATTGTTTCATTTTTTATACTGTTGAGTTACAGTAAGTACTCTACAGCATCTGCACTCTGCTGCTGTTTGCTATTGAATTTGTTGGTCTCTCTCTACTCTTTCTCTCTGACTAATGAAGAAAAACATTGTTTATTTTTTACTGTGGAATTAAGTACTCTGTGATGTCTTCTGCAGAACTCTGCTGTTTGCTGTTGCATTTGTTGGTCTCTCTCTACTCTCCCACTCTATCTCTCTGTCCCTCCCTCTCTCATCTGACTAAGGAAGAAAAATGTTATTTTTTTTTTACTGTAGAGATAAGTACTCTGCAACATCTGCACTAAATTTGTTGGTCTCCCTCTCTCTCCCTCTCTATCTTTCTCTCTCTTTCTGACTGAGAAAAAATAACATTGTTGCTAACTAGTTTAATGTTTTTCTTTACTGCAACATCTACAACACAGCCATCTCCTTTGAATGCAAAGCCCCAGCCAAGATGGATACACAGTTTCCTGCAAGATATCCTGATGTAGCTGACACACAGGATTGGCTAGAACATGAGTCAATCACAGACAAAATGCCCTGATTGGCTGGCTCCCTTCAGTGCCCCAGTATCAGGAGTGTTTGCATTTGTTGGTCATGCGACGGTCCAGGGACTCGGGAGTATTTGGTACAGATAGGAGACAACAAAAAACTTTTTTTTTTGTATTTTTTTTATTTCTGTACCCTGCCCTACAGCCTGCTGCCTGTAATCTGGCTGGAACAAACCAGATCACTCTTCTGAACAGGGCCAAATCAGCAACTCATGTCGAGCCATGAAAGGCATGGTTTTCCTGAACAGAGCCAAGTCGGCCAGGTCTGGGAGGTTCAGAAGTGCTGCACAGCTGGTTTGCCCATCTCTAGATTGGATTACAACATACAGTAAACTTTGTATTTTAGCCATTCTTCTTAGGGCTGGGTGAAATCAGCAAATTCTGATTTCATAGAATTTTGTGAAATTCTGCAAAGTTCCATGAAATTTCTTGAACATTTTTTGGAATACAGTATCCTGAAATTTTCTAAATGATCATATCTAGATCTGTGTGATAGCTAGAGATCTGCAGTTTGGCATGCATATTGTTTGGAAGAGGGCCGGAACAATGTCAAGTGTCATGACATTCAAATGAGGGGACGGGAAGTTACAGGGGTCCACAGTTTGGCAATTTATTATGGGTGTGAACATTTCAAACAATATTTCTATGCTTAAACTTATCTACTTTTGGAGCTACATAATTGAAAATGTATATCCATATTTTCTTGGAAGAGTCATAGAGACTGCTAGAGAGGTAATTGGTTGTGTTACAGGAGATCAAAATCTCACAATTTAATTATTTGTTAAACTGTGCAAACATTTCAGCAATATTTGGATGTTTATAGCTCCACTGCTATTGCAAGTATACACTCAACATTTGACATGCATACCAAAGTAAATGTGTCCTTGCATCTAATTAAGCTGGATAATTGTAATTTAGTTTGTTAAAACTTATTGCGGATACTTCAGAAATTCTTAATTGGCAAAATTTGCTCAAACATTCATGGACACATAATATGCAATGCCACTAAATTTCCACTTGTGGAATTTAACTTTCAGGAAAGTATTACCACTGAATCAGCTTACCTGCACTAGCATCATGACCCTACAATACCCCTCCTGCACTCCTGTGACAATGAGCCAGCATCATACTCCACCATGACCATTCTGTCACAGTAGCCCAAGTTGCTACTAGCTGTAAGGTTTGGCTTCACTTGGTGCCACTGTTTCCATGCAGTAAAAAATATGCATTGTTATCTATAGGGTTGTTAAAGAGTCAGCAGGTGGCATTCTATAGAAACAATGCTGCACGTACATGTAATTCCGCAAGTCATTACATCAACAGGTTCTAGTGGTTATCTGGCATATTGCAAGAATTCAGGCTAGTGCACAGTGATGTCCATGACTATTCTTCATAGTTTGTTACTCAATATAGTGGTCTGACCCTTGGTACCACTGGACTTTTGCTATGGAGCCTCCTATGAATGCTACATTATGGACTCCTTGCCCATCCTTTACCTTCCTCTACAATGGCAACTCAAGGGAATGACTGAGCAAAATGTATTGACATGGCTTTGACAGAAGTATCACAACTTTCCACAATTTCATAAAATCTTATGAAATTCAACTTTAATTGCTGATGTTATTTTGGAATCTTTGATTGCTTATAACTTGACCAGAATCATTGGAAATCAGCCCACTCAGCTAATAATTTTTCAAAAGATTCTCAGTTTATTCTTTCTGTTTGAACCATCAGAAATAAACTTGCCTCTCTTTTTGGAAAATTGTTTGGTGAGGGGGCTGATTTCCAATTATTCAGGTGTTGCTATGCTTCTATAGTTGGACCCAGCTCCTCTCAGTATATTTTTTTCTTTTGCAGGTACTGGAGATACACTGACTGTGACTGCTTATGATCTTTCTGGCCTTTGAGCAAGAAATCAGAGAAGTGAGAGTGGCATGCAGCTTGTCTGCATTGTCACTGTTTTCGCTGTATTTTTGCTAATAAACAAGCACCTTTTGCATCTGAGCCTTTTGTGTCAACAACGATTATTGGGATTCCATTTCAAATGCACAAGTACTTCATGGTTTGGTGTGAACCCATAAATCTCAGAATCAAGCACCTCCCACCACCAACCAAGGCCATAACACAGAATAAATACCAAATTAAGTATGCAGTTTAATAGTACAACAGTAAACAAATGGTGCAAACCTCATAAATGCTGATAGCAAAGGCTGGAGAACAAGGCAGGGCCCCACTGACTTCAGTTTCACAGTAGCCTCTTCAGGAGGTGTCCCACGAGTGTAATGGTAATCAATTTAAAGCACAGTCTTAAAGGGGCAGTGCAAATTTTTGCTTGGTCAGTGTTACCATACACTATAGAAACACATCAATTCAACATTCTCAGACTTGAAAAATAGTCACATAGTATTCATCAACCCCATAGACCAAGTTCAAATGGAACATTACAGTGAATTGACACCAAAATAGAAAAAATAACATTCCACCATAAAAGTGTGTAAAAACATAATTATTATAGTAATAAAATAGGGACTTTTAGTCCTTTATTATCTACAGAGTACTAGGGGTCTGAGTAGATGCCTAACCTAAATGTCCAGTATGTAAATACAGAACCATACGGTCCTGAGTCTTGGAAAATTCAGTCAGGCATATTCTCAGAATCTTTTTTTCTGAATCTTTTTTAAGGAATCCAGAATATAACAGACCCCAAGAAGATAGTCATAAATATTACAGAAATAATAATACAGGTATATAATACCTTAGACTATTCACAGCCCCTAGGAAACACATACAGATACGCAATGACTAAAAACACCTATGTATATCTAATTGCGGATCTGATATGCACCATGTACTGTATATAGTACATGCTCAATGAATGAATGACAGTTCATTCATTGAGTGCGTCCTATGTACAGGAGTACTTGCTGAGACAGAGCTCAGTCAATGGCTGGCCATGGTGTTGACAGGTGGGCTGTGCCAGTCGCCAGCTGGATAGTGGTGGGGTACGGGTGGTCTGGCACTGCTGGGTGGGGGTGGGGACCACTAAACTACCAGAGATTATGGGTTAGGTTTTTGTATTTTTATTTTTATTTCTATTTTTACAGGATGTGCCATTTGTGGGTGGCTGGCATCAGAGATTGGGGCTTGGGGGGCCATGAGTAGCCCTGCAGGGCTTTAAATATCGTAATTTGGTGATCGGGGCTGGGGGCGCTTAAGTTGTGCCTTCACATCTGAGACTGCAACTTACAAAACTGGCATTTTACAATTAATGTTCAGACATTTATAAAATATTGGACAAGGGGCCCAGATATTCAGGAGGTTAGCACTGGGCTAAAAGAATTAGTGATGCACTAAGTATAAATAGCATGCCTGTTGCAATATTCAAAAAGACACCCTTATTGTGGTGATATACTGTTAGTATGTTAACACTAACAGATATCATACACCTATAAAAAAATAAATGCATTAAGTACCCAGTGGTATTGTCAGTGATTCCAGGAAACACTAACAGTAGCACTATTTACCACTTCCAGGAACCATATTTTAACAATGCACTAATGATAGCAAATTGTTAAAACAATGGAACCATGGGCTGGGCAGTCCAGGCAATATGTTACGCAATACAAAACAAATATCCCTCGTGCCACTGGTTTCCCCCACTCTTGCCAATTCTCAAAGCACAACTTTAATATCCCTGGTAGTCTAGTGGACACCTCTCCTGGTCCTGATTATCAGTGCTTACCCTAATGCAGCAACTGTGACCTGCACAGACCCATTACTCACCTCTATGTCCAGCTACTGTCTGCCTTGTGCAAGTACTGGTATAGAACTACAATACTTGTGTGACATTAATTGAACAGTTCATTACATTCATAAGGCATCACATAAGTATTGTAGTGTGCTATACAGAGCTGTATAGGGATACCAGTACTTGCATGAGGCAGATGGCAGCACAGGTGAGAGGGAGGTCTATGTCAGCCACTGTTGTTGGGTCAGAGTTGGGCACTGAGTATCAAGACAGGGAGGGGCTCCACTATAATAGCTGGGATATTAAATACTTGCCTACACTTGCTAGACCATCTGTGCAGCTGCAGCGCTACTGCTCGTGATGCTGACATCCTGGGTTCAGAAGTGAGCCCTGGTCCTCAGGGTCTGGCCGGGGGGGCTGGTAAGGACTGAGCATCCCAGGGGATGCTCTCCTTCCCTGTGGAGGGAAGTGAGCATACAATGGTGCCAGGCAGGATGCAGCACAGCAACTTGCAGTAAATTACATGTTACAAAATACTGCATTACCAAAGGGCTTAATTGTCATTGAATTACACTGTTCCCTGCAGTGTACTGCAACATTTTGCAGTAAAACTACAAGGTACTGCATTGTATCCTGGCTGGCACCAGGTTACCCTGCTACACTATTTCCATCTGGGTGACCACAGGTAATGGTAGAGTTGGAGGAGCCTACAGTGTGGGAGAATGAGGTTGGCACTTGTCAGTGCTCATGCACATTCTACATGCTTAACTATCATGACAACTACAACTACACCAGCCTTGGGAAAGGGAGAAACTTAAGGAGGAAAATCCCCATGGCTGTGCATCATGGCACCCTATGGCACCCTCAAGGGGAAGTGGGACACGAGGGTGGGTTTAAGGGTTTGGTTTTAACATGACACTGAGTAGGGAGAGCAAGGGGACCCTTATGGGAGGACTGTCAGGTACAGAGGGTGAGACAAAGGGATCAGGTGAAAATAGAGGTAGAAGAGAGAGAAGTCAACAGAGGAAAGAGGAAAAGACTGTCCTGAAACATTGCAAGACTGAACACCTTGGACCAGATTTTCAAAGGGCCCTTCGATCCATGCAAGCTGCACCAGACAATCACCTTGCATCAGATCTATGTGTTCCAAATACTGTGTACCATATTTTGCAAGAAAACATCCTCTGTGGCAAAGTCCCCCAAACTGACACAAGAAGTTCACTGTGTCAACAAAATTATGCCAGGGACAAGAATGACACAAGCCGCATCAAAAAATGGTGCAAGTTGAGTCACTAAAATGGTGCAAGTTGAGTCAAAAAATGACACAAACAGTCAATAAATGGTGCGAGTTGAGTCAAAAAATGATGCAAGTTGACTTGAAAAATGGTGCAAGTTGTATCAAAAAAATGGTGCAAGTTGAGTCAAAAAAATGGTGCAAGTTGAGTCAAAAATGATAGAAAGGATGAGAATGATACCAGCTAAGTCATAAAAATGCAGTACATGAAATGGCCAAGATTAAGCCCTAAATATTTTCTAAACTTGTCCTGCAGGGAAATATTCATCCTTAAAAGTAGTATAGTCAGGTCTGACCACCTGCTGTGGGCCTCTTTATATTGTCTCGTGTCCCTTAGACCAGCTCTGGCTGGTCTAACAGCGATATGCATTTTAGGCATAAGGACAAGACTCACATTCCTTGAAAATCCCAAATAAGGGAATAATACATCATTTTGGTAATGCAAGAATCCCTTCCAAAATGGCACAGGCACGTTTTGGGGGTAATCATGGTCCATCCAGTCTGGTGCATGCAGATCTGTTTTTGACACAAGCATAATTTGAAAATCAGAATTGATGCCAGTTTTGACGCATCCCGTTCCTTGTGTCAGTTGTTTTTGACTCAAGCACGCTGTGTCATTTTCTGGCCTTTGAAAATCCTGAGCCAGATGTCTTGTAAAAAAGATGGACAACCTCCAGGCCTTGGTAGGGGAGGGAAAACTGGACATCACTAGTGATGAAAACTTAGGCTATGTCAAAAAATTAATAGGGTCCCAAAGTCCTAGGCTATGTTCTGATCAGAGGGGACACTATCAAGGGCATGGGGGTTTGAATTGTATGTTCGAGATAATATCAGGGTTAGAGAGTGTAGAAAACCTTGGCAGGGCAGTAAAAATATGGATGCAACTGTCCCAGGTGAAAGGGAAAGTGATCTCTGTGGGAGTGATCTTTTGACCCCACCACACCATTGAACAGGTGGATGAGGAACTAGAAACAGAAATTAAGAAGGCTGCCTGAGGGGATGATAATGGTTAGTAACTTTGACTTACTTGCAGTTGACTGGAGCATCTCTTTGGCACACAACTCCAGGAGCCAAACAGTGGTGGACCTCCTCCAGGATCACTTCCTGACACAACAGTTAAGGGATTACACTAATGAAAGGAGCATATTGGACCTGGTCCTGACTAATGGAGAAGGTGTGGGGAAACTGTCAGTTGAGGAGCCGCTCAGCATAAGCGACCATTTCATAGTCTAGTTTGACCTAACACCAAGGACAGATGGGCAGACCACTAAGACAATGGTGTGGGATTTCTGGAAAGTGAAGTTGGGAAGATGGAAGAAGAACTCAGGGCCAGTTTGGTCGGGTATCTTAAGTTTATGAGGGCTGGGAGAAAATAGGATATGACAGAGGCTTGTGCTGAGGGTACAGAGAAACCAGTGGCAGCCTATATTAGAGCCATCTGTGAGGCCTTCAACCTTGTAGCACCAGTCTGTGTTCACCCATTGGTTTCTTGCTTCAGCTAACCATGGTTTGCCGGCAAGCTGAGGGCAACAAAAGCAAAGGGGTGGAGGTTGGAGCAGACTTGGAGGAGGTCTGGGGCCAGGGAGGACAAACTAGCTTTCAATATTCATTATGGTGAGTATCAAAGGGCAATCTCTCATAAGAAGGCAGAATTTCTGTCCAGAAAGAGTGCAGCTGGGAGGAACTGACCAGCTCAGCTGTTTTAGATGGTGGACAGGCTTTTACATCCAGCCTGTCTGGAGCCCATGAAGGCTGCTTCATTTGTGAAATGTGAAGAGTTTCCTTGATTCTTCTCAGACATAGGGTCCTCTATTTGTGCCGGGATCTCTTGAACCGGGCAGTCACTGTCTAGCAGTATCGGATGTTGCAACAGCAGTTAGTTGTCATGAGGAGAGTTTCGGTCAGTAATGACTGAGAAGGTTGTAGAGATGATCTTAGGGCTGTGACCAACATACTATGCACCGAATCCATGCCCAATGCGACTCTTGGTGGGCTGCATTGAGCAGCTGGGCCCAGTTTTTGCTGGGATTATTCGGTGTTCCCTGTCAGAGAAGGTCTTTCCTGTAGCATTAAAAAGTATGTGGGTGAGACCCCTTTTGAGAAAAATGTCTTTGGACCCAGATATCCTGGTGAACTACCATCCTGTCTCTAACCTGGCTTTTTTAGGCAAGGTTATTGAGAAGGTTGTTACATTGCAGCTGGATACTTACTTGGTGACCTTCAACATATATGAGCCTCACCAGTCCAGATTATGGTCAAAGTTCAGCATGAGACTGCTCTGATCAGGATGCATAATGACTTGCTCAGGGCGAGGGATAGAGGAGAACAGTCAATTCTTGTTCTGGATCTCTCCTCAGCATTTGATAACATTGACCATGTGCTTTTAGGGGAACAACTCAGGGGATATATGGGACTCACTGGCAAATGTATTAGCTTGTTTGAGTCCTACCTCAGAGGCAGGTCTCAGAGGATTGTGATAGGTAATTTCTTATCATGCCCAATTCATTTGTAGTGTGGTGTACCCCAAGGGTCCGTCCTCTTACCCATGTTGTTTTAGTGTACATGCTGTCCCTGAGTGGGATCATCAGGCAGAATGGAGTCAGGCTTCACTGCTATACTGATGATACCCAGCTCTATCTGTATGTTGTACTTCAGGACCATGGAGCAATGGATGTGATGAACCAGTGTTTGACTGATATTCAGGGTTAGATGTTATTGAGCTGGCTGAGACTCAGTCCAGACAAAACTGAAGTACTGATGATTCAGCCAGGTAGGAGGGGGGCTGGCTGTGTCAGGGAAGGAAGCTGGGCTTTGCCTTGGTAACTCCAGGCTTGATGCTGCCAGCAAGGTGAAGAATTTGGGTATCATCCTGGATGAAGGACTGACATTTGAGGCACGGTGTCAGCAGTCATCCAGAATGTCTTCTACCATCTTAGATATATTAGCCAGATTCATTCCCTTATCCCCCTGAGGATTGCCCTCTCTAGTACATGCATTTGTGACATCTTTAACGCCCTCTATCTTGGGGTCAGTGGAGGTATGTTGTGATGCGTGGAGCTAGTGCAGAATGTGGCTGTAAGATTGTAGACCAGCCTTCCCAAGATGAGTCACATTACCCCAGTGCTGTGGGAACTGCATTGGCTGCTGGTTACCTGACATTTATCCTATAAGGTTGGTTTGATAACCAATAAGGCCCTACATGGTCTGGGCCCAGGCTACCTGTGTGAGCACCTGCATCCTTATCTTCCCACTTGTCCCCTTCATTCTGCTGAGGAGTGCCTTTTGCTTGTCCACAGGATCAGACCTAAACTGTCCAGGGACAAAGCCTTCAAATGGCTGGTCTGATACTTTGGAATTTGTTACCTCAGAGGAACTCTTTAGAAAAGGACTTAAAATCTTTTTGTTTACTCAGGTTTTTGGTGTCTGAATTGTTTATTTATGAATGGCTAATTGTTTTGGTGTGCAATCCTGCTTTTAGCTTTTATATTTGGGTGTGAGGGGTTTAATTTATATTTATTTTTTACTTTGTCAATTATTGTGTATTGGGGCATTCATTTATTTGCTATTTCCTCTTTGTACTTGCACACTGGACATCTTTTGAAGGGTGTCATAAATAAATAAAACTACTACTACTATTACCACTACTACTACATACAATAATATAGATGTAACAAAGAGTTTCCTTAAACAGACTGGGAAGAACAATAAAAAAGAAAGATTAGGTTAGCAAACAAGAGAGATAAGGGAAGTGGTTACAGTAAAGAAGGCTGTCTTTAGGGAGCACAACCCATAAGAGGCCTGTAGGGAGAAATGTCAGTCTCTGCCTGGGAGATAAGCAAGACAGTAAGAAAGGCAAAGGCAACTACAGTACAGAAATCATGAAAGCAGAGGGGGTGAAGTCAAACGACAAATCATTTTTCAGCTGTATACGAGAGAGAAGAAAGGGCAAGAATAGAATAGAGAGACTAAAAAGGGGGGAATACTGAGTAGTGGATAAAAAAAGAAGTCAACATCCTCAATGAATACTTTTGTTCAGTTATTACAGAGAATAAAATAGACTGTGGCATACAAGCAAGAGAGGAACTAACTAGTGTCAAGGGGGCCACTGCAGAGGATAGACTGCTCGTGGGTCTATTGGGGTTAAAGGTGGATAAGTCCCCTGGTCCAGACAGACTGCACCCTAGGGTGCTAAAGAAGCTGACTCCTGCTCTGCAGAGCCAATAGCAGACCTATTCAACTGTTTTCTGGATATGGAAATTGATCCAGGGAACTGGAGAGTAGACGAGCTCATCATAAAGGCAGTCACATGGGTGACCCAGAGAACTACAGGCTGTTAAGTCTGACATCAATTCCTGGACAGCTGCTGGAATCCCATGTAAAATAATGGCTGGTGGAGGAAGATGTTATCTAGGGTCCAAGGGAGCATGTGTTTCTAAGGGGTTGATATTGTCTCAGAAAAAGCTGGTTAAATCTCCAACAGGGTTTCATAGGGTCTTGATAAAGGAAATGCCTTGGATGTCTTCTACTTGGACTTCAGTGAGCTTTTGACTCTGTGCCCTACATCCCATTGGTGAAAAAACTGAAGGACACAGGGACTGGTGACAAATTAACAATATGGGTGTACAACAGACTTAGAGACAGGACCCATAGGGTGGTCATAAACTAGTTAAGGTAAAGAGTGAGACAAGTGACAAGGAGAGTTCCCAAGGAACTGGTCCTGGGCCCAGTGGTTTTCAACATGTTCATATGCAACACAGGCAAACTATCCATGGCAGGATGTTGCTGTTCATGGATGATACCAAGATACCCAGCAGGGTGGACAACCAAGAAGGCATAAAGTAACTAAATTATGATTGTGCCAAATTGGAGAGGTGATCAAGGGTCTGGCACTAAAATTCAAAGCAAGTGTAAGGTTATGCAGTCTGAGAAGCTAAAGCCCTAGGACAGAATACTGGATGGCAGAAGTGTGTCTGGAGCACACAACAGAAGAGATGGACTTAGGAAGTGTAATTAGTGACAGCTTGAATAATTCCACACACTGCAATAAGGCACACAGCAAAACAAGAAAGACGCTGCAATGTGTAGATAGGGCATTCACAAGCAAAAGAAAATAACTGCTCCTGCTTCTGTACCAGTCACTGGTGAGGCCTCACCTGGAATTATGTGTCAGGTTCTGCAGTCCACATGGGAGAAATGATGGGTAATGCTTGGAAGCTGTTCAGAGAAGAGCAATCAAAATGACCCACATCCAGCAAAGGAGATCTCATACAGAGAATTTAGCAGACCTCAACATGTACTCACTGGAGATTAGAAGAGAGAGAGAGGGTAGACATGATTAAAACCTTCACATATCTAAATGGTATCAACAGAGTGGACTGCCAGGGGTTCTCTAGACTCAAGAATGACAGCATCACTAGGGGATGTAAACTAAAACTGGTAGGGGGTAAGTTCATGAGGGACATGAGGAAGTATTTTTGTCATGGAGAAGTTGGTCAACAGATGGAACCATCTGCTGCAGGGGCTGGTTAATGTGCAGGTGGTTAGCACATTTAAGCATGGCTAAAACAGATTTATGGACCTGGGTGGGGGGGGCAGGAAGAGTGAGGAATACGATGGGCCAGGGAACAGCGGCAACAGGCATTATCAAGACAGTACAATCAGGCCAGTACTAGACTGGTACCTGACCTGATATAAAGACCATAAAGACTGGATGGACTACAGGTCTTTATCTGCCCATAATGTTCTATGTTTCTACCCACAGGTTCTGCACCCATTGATCTGGGGCAGGTTCCAAGATTAGCATCTCAGTGTCCCTTTGGAATCCTAGCCTCCAGTCTAAGGGGTGCTCACCATGAGGGGCATGCCACAGAGTCCTGGTATTTCAGGTAGATTCCTGGGGAAGGTGAGGTGGTGGAACTGGGGTGCTTTAGTAAGAAACTGATGGGGTATGTCACCAGGAGCCAGATGGAGACAAATTTCAAAAGTAAAATGTACGCCTATGGAAATTGGATGAGGCAGAGGGGACTGTAGTTGTTTTAGTTATTTTGCCACACATGGCACCACAGACGGGAGCACGGAAAGTGCTCCACGCATCCCATGGATCACATAATAGTGCTTCACATGTTAATGAGGGCATCATACACAAATTAACCCTTAACACCTTGTATTTGCTAAAGGTTTTTTCACATGGGGATCTTCAAATGTATTTAGTTAGTGTATTTGTACTAACTGGTTTGGGACACCCTAACGGATTTGCTCTTTGCCTACCTACATATAGACACTTACCTCTGTGTGGCCAGCAAGGGGTTACTTAATGCTGTGTGCTTTTTTATAGTATTCAGTTGTGCTTAGCTCTAGGGATGCTATCTTCAAATGAGTTTTGGCACTCACAGTGTGTTCCAAACTTGTCTGAATATATCAGCTTTAGGACAGTGCACTAGTTTGTGCTCAGCATTGGCGTTTTTGAGCACAAACTGAGAACTGTGAATATGGGGCCAAGAAGGTTGCCTAATATGCTAGATGAAATACTTTCTCATTTATGCTATTTGGAAGCTTTTGAGAACAGTTACAGCCTTGCCAGTTTTTCACAGTTAAGATTTATTCATGATACATTATATTTAATTGGACTTAGTTATTGTTTATGGAGAAAACAAAAGTTATTGATCATGAACTCATAAGTATTTTAAACATGCTAAACATTAAACAGTTAAACTGGCTGCAGGGGGGCACTAATGAGCTGGTAAACAGACTGGTCACACTACTTCAGAGCTACGTGCTACTAAAGAAATAAAGTGCTTAAAATTTAGTTTTTTCATATCTAACTTCAATACGGTTAGTGTAGGAAGTATGGGAGAATGGATGAATATATCACCTCAGGCAAGTCGGCCCATCAGTCAGCCAAACAAGCAAAGAAAAGCTCGACGCAGGAGGGAGGCGGGAATGGCAGACAATGCCTGATTTCTCTGTCGGCGGCAGAGGTTACCGCGATCAGCAGAGAAGTCTCAGAAGAAATACTTGCTGAATTCAAGCCACGCTGGGACAGCCTGGATCATACTTTAAAGGGGCTGACTCAGGAATTGAAGCAGCACGCAAGGCAAATTGGAGAGGTCAAGCAGAGAATATCAGATTTGGAGGATCAGAATTATGACATCCCCAATAAGATGCAATGACTGGAAAAAGAGGATGAGGAGCTAAAAGAAGCTTTAGACTACCAGGAAAAGATGGAAGCTGTCCAGAGGAAGGCAACTAAAATGTTGCAGGGTCTGCACCAGAAGACATATGAAGAGACTAAAGGAGCTTAATATGTATAGCCTCGAGGAAAGGAGGGAGAGGGGAGACATGATAGAAACTTTCAAGTACCTCAAAGGAATCAACAAAGTCCAAGATGGTAGCATCTTTCAAAAAAAGAATTGTGCAAGAACAAGGGGGCACAATTTGAAGATAGAGGGGGGGCAGCTCAGAGGTAATGTAAGGAAGTATTTTTTCACAGAGAGGGTTGTGGATGCATAGAACGGCCTTCCAGAGGAGGTTGTGGAGTCAGAAACAGTAGTTAAATTCAAGCATGCATGGGACAGTCATAAGGCAATTCTAGGGGGTGGGGGTAGAAAGAAGTAGACTGCAGGTTAACTAGGATCTGCAGCTTATCCATTAAGTAGGAAAATGGACAGACTGGGTGGGCCAAGCGGTCCCTATCTGCTGTCAAATTCTATGTTTCTATGTTTAACCTCCGCATCAGAGGCCTGCCAGAAGGAGCGGAGGGCAAGAATCTCCTGAAGTTCTGCACAGAGACTTTGCCAAAGCTGCTGGATATGGAATGGGATAAGCCTAAATTAAAAATTGAATGGGCGCATAGAGCCCTTGCCCAGAGACCCCAGAATGGTCAGCCTCCCCGGCAAGTGATCTTTCGACTACATAACAACCAAGATAGGCAGGCATTGCTGGTGGCTTTCAGACATAAGAAGGACTCAAGTTACGAAGGGCATAAATTTACTCTACATCAAGATTTGTCGCTGAGACTACAAAAAAAGAGGCAACAATTTAATACCCAGATGGATGGTCTACGGAAGAGAGGGCTTGACTTCTTTATAGTGTACCCAGCCACAGTCAAAGTGAAGATGGAGGGAGCTACATATTCATTTTGGGAGTCAGATAAATTGCAAGCCTTCCTGGATGAGTGGGATAGGAAGAACTGGAAGACTTGAGATGGGCTGAAGTTTCAAGGCCAAGAGAGGAGATGGCGGCCTGTTGTTTGGGAAAAGACTGGATCGGTGGCTGCATCTGCTGAGGGGATTCCATTTGAGTAAATTAATAATTAGGGGGTAATAAAAAGGGTTTGAGGGGGTCTCCTACCTCTCCTGGATTGGTATCTCCTCCTTATAGGCCTGACAAAACAGGTAAGGTAAGCTTGGTCTGGCAAAAAAATTATTTTTTTTGGAGGCGCCTGGCTTGAGCTTATGTATTCGGGACCAAAGGGAGGGACTGGAGTAGCAGCTGGAGGCCCCATGAGTGTGGACTAGAGACAGAACTTTATCTTCATAAGGAGCATGTGGCACCATGGGGCACAGGCCTTTTTGGAAACAATGGATGGCTGGGAATGAGAGTGTTCAAACACAGGGATGTACACATTGTTTGGGCTGAGGGAGGTACACCCAGCAAAAGTGGGAGTAGAGGTCCATATGGGGGGTATAAGGAGGAGCTGCGATCGCACTGAGGAGTGAATTGACTGGGATTTTGGGATGCGGCTTTGCAGGGCCTGATGGGGCGAAACGCCTGGAGAATGTATGAAGGGTAATTATAAGAGGGGGGAGGAGAAAGATATGGAGACCTTACAGTAGCTGACTGAGGGGGGAGTAGAGGAAGAGGGAGGGGGAGGCCTGAACAGACGGGGCGCAGACACCGATTCTGAGGGGGGCGCAGGGCGATCAGATAAGAAGGTAGTACAGTAGTGGTATAATAAGAGAGACCGTTAGGGGTTTGCTTAGATAAATGTTGCTCGTGGTTAATTATGGGATATGAAAGGTGGAGCAGGAGTAGTGTGTATGGGGGGGAGTGATTATATACTGAAGATTGTGGTATATGTAGATGGGAGGGAACAGTTGGGGTTAGGGAAAAGGGAAGGACAATATAAGGGAAGGGAGATAAAGGGGTGCTGCTCTGGAATTTGAATCGAGTGAGGGAGGGGGCAAAGTTGGGGTTATTTCTATACAGTTTGTGATTGTTCAATCGTTCACTTGTGATTTTATTTTCTTTAAAATGGTCTGTGTAAAATGGTATCTGTTTGAGGCAGAAGTCTGGGCTGTGACCAGGATGCTTTTAGGATGATTATGCTGGGAAAATGACTAATGGTATGTCTCAGCCCTTGGCAGGGATTAAAGTAGTCTCCTGGAACATAAAGGGTTTTATGTCTCCTGCAAAAAGGGCGAAAATCTTAATGGCTCTTAAAAGACGTAAAGGTCTCAGTGGCTATGTTACAGGAGACGCACCTGTCAAATAGTGAGCATAAAAAGCTTGTACAGGGATGGGTGGGGGAATGCCATGCAGCAGCTTATAATTCACACAAGAGGGGGGGACGGCAATCCTAATTCATAAACATCTGCCCTTTAAAATGCAGCAGGTGGTGAGAGACCTTATAGAAGCGAGGTATGTTTTTGTAGAGGGGGAGCTTGGGGGTAAAGTGATTACTTTTGGAAACTTATATGTGCCGGCTGATGGGGATTGGAGCTTTTACCAGAAGGTGCTGGATGTCCTGGTAAAGGAGCAATTCACTAATTTGATACTGGGGGGGGGGACTTTAATTGTGTGGCAGATACTAAGTTAGATTACCTAGGGAACAAGGATAGGACAGACAGGGATATACAACAATGGCTAATTGGGTTAACAGAACTAGGCTTGATTGATGGATGGAGAACAGCTAATCCTGGGGTGAAGGAATATACTTTTTTTTCTCAACCCACATTGTTCCTGGTCACGGCTGGACTATGCCTATATTCATAGAGACTTGCTTCAGTACACTAAAGCAATGGGGCATAGCCCGATATTTTTATCAGATCATGCTATGGTGGAAATGGAGCTTGCTTTGGGTCAGAATGTTGTGCAGAGAGGTCACTGGAGATTTCCTATGTATATGTTGGTGAGGGAGGAGTTTCAGGTCTTTGTAAAAGAGCAATGGAAATTTTACGAGGAGACAAATAAGGCCATGGTTGAAGATGAGGGCATATACTGGGACACTGGCAAAGCATTTATGAGAGGGATTATAATTGGCTACACAGCTAAGCAAAAAAGAGGCAAAAGGCAGAAACAAAGGGATTTGGAAGCCAAAATTAGTGAATTGGAAAGAGAAGTCCTAAGGGGAGGAGGAGAAGAAAAATTAAGAGAGCACAGGGTAGTGAGGGAGATGCTTAATGTCAATTTGGGTAAGGAGGTGAATAGAAATATTTTCTTCACAAAACAGAGGATGCATGAATGGGGCAATAAAGCGGGTTCCCTACTGGTCCAGCTTATGAAGGGAGGGAAAAGTAGTCACAGGGTAGTTCAAATTAGAAATAAGGAGGGGACAATACTCAAGGAGGAAGTGGGAATTCGTAATAGATTTAAAGAGTACTACGAAGAACTATATAGGGCTGAGTGTCAAGGGAAAGAAGGAGAAAGGGATGGCTTCCTAAAGGATCTGAAAATGCCCAGGCTAAATGAAGCACAAAGGCAAAAGCTGGGGGGGGGAATAACGGTGATAGAAGTAAAGAATGCGATAAGCCAGCTGAAAAATGGGAAGGCTGCAGGTCCTGATGGGCTGGGGGGGTGGAATTTTACAAATTACTGAAGGAAGAGGTGGCGGGTTCATTGTGTAATATTTTACAAGAAACCAGGGAAGGGGGAGAGATCCCTAATATGTGTTGTCAGGCTCTTATTACTGTTCTCCCTAAAGTAGGAAGGAACTTGGAGGATTGTGGATCATTTAGACCGATTTTGCTCGTGAACCATGCTTGCAAAATTATGACAAAAGTCTTAGCAAGCCGATTAGAAGATGTACTTCCCCTACTGGTCAACCCGGATCAGACTGGGTTTGTGAAGGGAAGGCACTCCTATCATAACCTAAGGAGGTTACTAAATGTCATCTGGTGGGGGGAGAGGCACCCCGGTGAGGCATGTGTTCTTTCGATGAATGCTGAAAAAGCCTTCGATAGAATTGAGCGGGAATATCTACTGCACATTTTGCAGAGATTTGGGTTGGGGGAGGAATTTGTAAAGATGGTGGGGGCATTCTACATGCATCCGAGGGCCCAGATTCTAATTAATGGAGCGGCATCTCCGGAAGTTAGATTATACAGGGGAAAGAGACAGGGATGCCCCTTGTCACCCTTGCTATTTGCATTGGCAATAGAACCCCTGGCAATTAAAGTTAGAAATGGGCCTGCTATAAGGGGTATCCAGGGAAGATGGGGGGGAGACATGTCATATCTCTATATGCAGACAATGTTCTTTTGTTTCTGTCAGAGCCAGACGTGTCAGCTCCTAAAGTATTGTCAATAATAGAGCAATTCGCAGTTTTTCTCTGGGTATAAAATTAATGTGCAAAAGTCGGAAATAATGTTTTTGGGAGGGGGCAGCAGGACGGATGCCTGGGGGTTGAAAATAGTTCAGCACACATTTACATATTTAGGGATTAAGGTGGGAAAACAAGTGGGGAGCTTGTATGAGGTGCACTACAGACCGCTGATTAGGGAAGTCTGACAGGACCTGAGTAGGTAGAAGGAGCTGAGCATTTCTTGGATGGGGAAAGATTAACCTCCTCAAAATGAATGTTCTGCCCAGACTTTTGTATAAAATGCAGATGATCCCCTTCAGCCCGGTAGCCCAGGATATAAAGAAACTGGAAAAGGCATTTACAACTTTTGTGTGGAAAGGCAAACACCCTAGAATTAGTTTGAAATGACTGAAAGCACCGGTAGCACAAGGAAGGCTAAACTTCCCGGATGTGATGGGGTACTTTCTGGCAACACAATACAGGTACATCCAAAACTGGGCACACAGACAGGAAGTGGCCAGGTGGGTCAAGTTAGAAGAGGATGGGGCTCCAGGGAGAATTTCGAGTTACTTAAGTGGAGAAGGACTTAAGCGGTACAGAAAGCTAGTAGCACCTAACCCGATGGTGGTGGCGGGCTTATCGGCCTGGGAGAAAATTAAAAAGAGACAAGGCATTGATACATATCAGACTCTGCTGGTCTAGGTGGTAGGGAATCCTGATTTCCTGCCAGGCCTGGAGGATGATGGGTTCAAACTGTGGCAGGACAAGGGGGGTGAAATGTATGGCGACTTTAACATCGGGGGTGGGCATATGTACATTCCAGGATTTGAACAAGAGATAAGCTTGCCTACCTCACACATGTAAAGATACTTCCAAGTAAGGGATTATTATAAATGGCTTAGTGGACCTAGAGAAGCAAGGAGATTGATGGAAGATGTGGAGAGGGAAATAATGGGGGCTAACAGATGTGAGAAGGGGCTAATAGGGAGGGCCGTAAAATTAGACAGGGAACATTTTTTTCAGGACCCTCCCCCAGAAGGCGAAGGTTTGGTGGGAACGGGACATTGGGGAAGAAATTAGTGAGGCTAACTGGCAACTAATGTTGGTATTCCATCAGGGATTATTAGTGTGTAATAAGTTCAAAGAAGCTCAATTTAAATATATATAGAGGCTATATTATCTGCCAGCTATGGTGCATAGTTTTTGCCCAGGGGTCTCGCCGGTTTGCAATAAGTGTAAATAAATAGGGGTACTTACCAGCACTACTACTGGGGTTGTCCAGTGATAAAGTCCTACTGGCAAGGCATAGCCATAGAAATTACATCTACTGTATGAGGGGAAAGCCCATTGAGATCTCCCAAAACTCACTGCTGTTAGGGGTACAAGGAGAAGAGAATGGGGAATGGTTTCTCTACCCCAGGTGGATCAGAGTTCTACTTACAGTAGCTATGGTAGGTGTGAAAGAGAGAATTTATTTTATTATAAGGAGATATTGGATCCTGGATGTACTTCTGTTTTGTCCCTGTCTTGATTGTTATATGTTTGTTTGTTGGGCTGGCCACCCACTTTGTTTAGTATGTTTTAATTTTAATCCTGTTTGTTATTCGTATCCCTGTATCCTTTCCCAGGACATACCAGTACCATTGTCATGCCTATAATAATAATAAAAGAAAATAATCAGACTTCTAAAATGTTGAGGATGTTAGGACTGTTCCTCTAGAAATGAAACAAAGATAAGAAGCATTCTACACCTTTGAAATATATGTATATATATATCTGGATCCTGTAAAAGTGAAAAGAAACATTTTCCCTACTTAAAAATGATGTTTTAAAAAAACAACAAATCCCTTTTATGCTTTACAGGCATGCCCTAGTAAAAACAATAAAATGCCTGTTTATGGTGAAAGTTCTGTAAAGAAAGAACCTCCGATTAAATTGTGACAGGACTCTGTCTCTTTAAATGAGGCTTTGAATGTGTTTTGAATTGCCTTAATGCTGTTATGCATTTTGGCTTGTAATCTAAAGAAAGAGCTGCTTGTTTTTTTTTAGTTTAACCCCCCTAGGCTCCTCTTGGCAAGTGCTCTGAAAATGCGGCTGTTTTGAGTTGATACGCCGCGGAGTTAATGCAGGACAATGCAAATGCCGGTAAAATTACCGCATGAATGTGTGCACTGTCACAAAGGCATTTAGCCTTATATTGGTTTCAAAATGAAGGGTGTTGACACAAAAGCAAGTAAAATAAGCCCTACGTACCTTCTGGAAGTGGGATAGTGTGGTTTTGGTTTGTTTTAGGGTTTTCCAAAAAACGAAGGTTTTTACTGTATTGCTGGCATTCAGGAAACCCTGCTTGTTTCTTCTCTTACACCAGTATGTTCTCTAGGAGCTGGCTGGCCCTTGAGCAGCTGTTTTTGTACATTAGTTTAAGGGGGCGGTTCCTGTTTCAGTTAATTTTTTTTGTTTATTTTTAAACAAGGCTATACACCGACTGTTATCCTTAAAATGCATTCCTATGTTAAAATAAAGTACTAGAATGTGAAAGATGATTGTTTTACTTCATAATTAAAGAATTTATGTTTCAGAAATGACTTTAGGGAGGAGCTGGTTAGTCACATGATGTCTGAATAGTATAAAAATGCTAAGAGTCAGTGTAAAGCAGTTCAGTTGACTCAAAGGAGTCGGACCTGGAAGTGCTGCCACAAGCCTTCTGAAGTACTAGGACTTACTAGTACATATTTTGTTATTGACATGCTGCATCTTATACTTATTTTTGTTTCCGTGTTCAGTTCGCTCTTTGTTTAAATAAATAATTTACGTTGAATGTACTCCTTCAAACTGCCTCCTGGTCCATCCTTTCCCATGGTCTGTGACAGTTGGTGTCAGAAGTGAGATTATTGGTGGAGGTTTTGAGCACAAAACCCAGTGGACCTGAATGCAAGAAGGCGAGGCAGCCTGGAGTGGAGTGGCTACACGGTCCTGAGTCCAACAACTAAAACTACCCTTATTGGCTGGTCTGGAGCCAGTAGTAAGAAGGAAGACCAGTAGAAGAGGAGTGGAGATGGAAGACAAGAAGGAAACTGTGGAAGGAGCCCAAGCAGCCAGCCCTGAGATGGAAGAAGCCCCTCAAGACTTGAAGGAGTTAATACACTGGCTTTGTACTCATCAGATGGATATGGAGAGAGAGAATCAGGCCAGATGGGCAGACACACTGAGGATGATTCAAACTATAGGTATGGCTAGAGCCCCTGCTACACCAGGGATCATACAGAAGGACATTAAACTAGTCAAACTTTCTAGTTCTGACTATATCGAAGCATTTCTAATGACATTTGAGAGGGTAGCAACTGCCTGTACGTGGCCCAGAGATCAACGGGTCATCCGCTTGGCTCCCTATGTAACGGGAAAAGAGCCCAGTTGGCGTATAGCCATGTTGAAACTGCCTATATTAATGACTATGGACATGTAAAACAGGCCATCCTGAAGAGGTATGACATTAGTACCGAAACATATAGACAGCGATTCAGAACCTTGAAGTTCCATGCTGCTGACAACCCCCAGGACAAATATACTCAACTGAAAGACTTAAGTATAAAATGGTTACAACCAGATACACGGACAATACCACAGATTTTGGAAGTTATTGTTTTGGAACAATTTATAAATATACTTCCACAAGACGTACAGTTATGGGTGAAAGAACATCGCCCAGAGACAGCAGAAGTAGCTATAAGATTGGTGGAGGATTATACAGCTGCAAGACCTCACAGAACTCATCCCATTAGAAGTTCTTGGATACCTCAACCCATGGTAAGACCACCTTCTCATACTTCTATACCCCATACTACAGACAGTAATACCCTTGGGACTAAATTAAGTCATAAACCTGTAAAAGTATATAAACCAGATATTGTGGGCCATAAATGTAACACAAAAGGGCACATAGCAAGATTCTTCCCTAAAATGACATTAGAAGATGTGCATTTGGCTCTAGCTAATTGGGGCATTATGTAAGACCAGTAAAAATTGGAAAAAAGGTGGTAACAGGACTTATAGACTCTGGCAGCAAGCAAACTTTAGTTCATGCTTCAGTCCTGGATACCAGTGTAAAATCAGAAGGATCTACACCTGGTGTCATATGCATACATGGGGATGTACATCATTACCTATTAGAAGAGACAGTTGTACAAGTGGATGGACACAGCCAGAGAATGAAAGTGGGGGTGGTTCCTCAGCTCCCCGTTCCAGTTATTATTGGACATGATTTCGAAGATTTTGAAGCTTTATTAGCAACCAATCTTACTGCTATAACAACTAGAGCACAGTCTAGGAATGAAGAATTATTGGGACACACATTTCCTTTTGAAGAAAATTTTTTTGAAGTGCCTGGTAAGGATAGGAAGTCGAAAAACCAAAAAGAAGAGAAAAACAACTGTGGACTAAAAATAAGTTAAATTCAGACTCTAAAAACAACCTGGACATAATTGTTGGGAAACATGAGTCGGCATTTAAAGAAGCACAAAAGAGTTATGTGTCGCTAACCCCATTTTTTTTACAGGTGGGACAGGAGGATAAGTCTAAGGGTCCTGTTTTTAGAATCATAAATGGATTGTTACATCGAGTCTGTAAGAATACACAAACTGGGAAGGTGGTTGAGCAGTTAATGGTACCTCAACAATTTAGAACCCAACTACTAGGACTAGCTCATGATATACCTATGGCTGGACATCTAGGAAGAGACCGGACATTAAGTCGCCTCTTATACAGATTTTATTGGCCAGGTATACATGAGCAAGTCGCTGAATATTGTAGAAGTTGTGAGGCCTGTCAGAAGGTATCCAAAATTGGGCGACAAGAGAAGGTACCCTTACTACCCATGCCACTAGTGTCTACCCCCTTTGAAAGAGTAGCCATGGACATAGTAGGTCCATTACCAAAAAGTTCGAAAGGTAATAGGTTCATATTAGTAGTTGTAGACTATGCTACAAAATATCCTGAGGCTATACCTTGAAGAACTATAACAGCCCAAAGGATAGCCGATGAGTTAGTAAAAATCTTTAGTCGGGTAGGCATACCCAAAGAGATTTTAACAGATCGAGGTGCCAATTTTTGATCTGTACTGCTCAAATGGCTGTACCAGGCTTTAGGAATAGAAGCACTGTTTACAACGCCCTACCGTCCACAAACCGATGGGCTGGTGGAGCGATTTAACCAGACCTTAAAGCAGATGCTAAAAAAATTCGTAACAGATGAGGGCAAGAAATGGGACACTTATCTTCCTTATCTTATGTTTGCGTATAGGGAGGTTCCCCAGACATCTACATGATTTTCCCATTTTGAGTTATTATTTGGGCATAATCCAAGGGTACCTTTAGACATAGTTAAAGAAGAATGGGAGGAATCAAAAGATTCAAAAGGAACACCTTCCCTAGAATTCTGGCAAAAGTTACAGGAACGCCTAATGTCCTACGTTCAAAAGGCACATGGCAGTAGCTTACAACAACAAATAAAACAAAAGGTATATTATGACAAAGGCACAAGACAGAAAGAATTTAGTGAGGGAGATAAAGTTTTACTACTGTTACCATCCTCAGAACATAAGCTATTGATGAAATGGCAAGGCCTTTATGTTGTTACTCAGAGAACTGGTCCTGTGACCTATGAAATAGAGATACCCGGCAGTAAGGGTAAGAAACTTATATATCATGCTAACTTATTGAAAAACTGGGTAGCACAGTGAAATTCCCTGACTAGTTATGTGCTCCCTGAGTCCAAAAATGAATTAGATATAGCATATCAACGTTTAGAGGGTACAGGGACAATGACAGATTTACTAATCAACCCTGAGTTGACGGCAATCCAAAAGACTGATTTAGAAAAAGAATTATGTAAATTCAAAGACACATTCACAAGTATTCCTGGGAAGATTAGAAATGTTAGTCATCATATAAAGGTTACCAACAACCAACCACTTAGACAAAAGCCATACAGATTACCCGAAAGGATAAGACAAGATGTGATTCAGGAAGTGAGAAGGATGCATAAAATGGGAATCATTGAACCTTCTCATAGTGAGTGGTGTTTCCGGATGGTGGTAGTGGGTAAAAAGGAAGGGGCATACGCATCTGTCTGGATTTCAGGAAAGTAAACGCTGTGTCCCAGTTTGACAGCTATCCAATGCCACGAATAAATGACATTCTGGATCATCTGGGTAGTGCCATGTATTTTAGCACCCTGGACTTGACCAAAGGGTATTGGCAAATCCCATTAGATACTGTTGATAAGGACAAGACTGCATTCAGTATGCCTATAGGTTTGTTTCATTTTACAGTCATGCCTTTTGGACTGCATGGGGCTCCTACAACTTTTCAGAGAATGATGGATACCCTGCTAACCCCCCCACACTAATTATAGTGCGGCCTACCTGGATGATGTTATCATTTTTTAGTCCTTCTTGGGAGGAACATTTAAAACATCTGTCAGCAGTACTAACTGCAATCTCTGAGGCTGGCCTTACTATAAACCCACAGAAATGTACAATAGCCATGCAGGAAACTAAATATTTGGGTTTCCATATTGGTAAAGGGTGTATAAAGCCAGAGATAAATAAGGTTGCGGCAGTAGCACATAGCCCCACTCCCATTACAAAGAAAGATGTAAGATCTTCTTTGGGACTAGCTAGCTACTATTGCAGATTTATCCCCAATTTTTCAACATTAGCAGGCCCCCTGACAGAGCTAACAAAGAAAAGGAACCCTGAAAAGGTCAGATGGACTGAAGAATGTGAAGAGGCATTCCAGTCCATTAAAGCTAGCTTATGTTCCTCCCCTGTATTACACACTCCTGATTTTTCACGAACATTTATCTTGCAGACTGATGCATCACAGTATGGAATTGGAGCTGTATTAACACAGATTGTGAATAAGGAGTAACACCCTATAATTTATATTAGTAGGAAGCTCCATGAAAGAGAAACTCACTATTCTGTAATTGAGAAGGAATGTCTAGCCATCAAATGGGCCATAGAGGCCCTTCATTTTTATCTATGGGGTGTGAAATTTGAACTATGGACTGACCATAATCTGTTATGTTGGTTGCAAGTAATGAAAGATAAAAATACCTGCATAATGCGATGGTATCTTGCTTTACAACCCTATAGATTTACCATCAAACATAGAAAAGGGGCAGCACATGGTAATGCTGATTTTATGTCGAGATATGGAATGGAGAATAAAAGTATTTTTCATCAGACTTCGGGGTAAAGTTTAAGCATTAATATGAAGGAGACAGTGTCTCCTAGTTATTTCTTTCTGAATTTTTAGAAATTAGGGAACCCGAGGTGGAGCCTTAGGTGAGGGTGGGCTATGGCTCCATCTCTCCTGCTGAGAGATCTGATGACGACTACACTGTTAATATTTCCTTAAAAACCAAATCTGTAAGTTTGGTTTTGGGTGGGGAGGAATGTGAAAGAGAGAATTTATTTTATTATAAGGAGATAATGGATCCTGGATGTACTTCTGTTTTGTCCCTGTCTTGATTGTTATATGTTTGTTTGTTGGGCTGGCCACCCACTTTGTTTAGTATGTTTTAATTTTAATCCTGTTTGTTATTTGTATCCCTGTATCCTTTCCCAGGACATACCAGTACTATTGTCATGCCTATGATAATAATAAAAGAAAATAATCAGAGTTCTAAAATGTTGAGGATGTTAGGACTGTTCCTCTAGAAATGAAACAAAGATAAGAAGCATTCTACACCTTTGAAATATATGTATATATATCTGGATCCTGTAAAAGTGAAAAGAAACATTTTCCCTACTTAAAAATGATGTTTAAAAAAAACAACAAATCCCTTTTATGCTTTACAGGCATGCCCTAGTAAAAACAATAAAATGCCTGTTTATGGTGTGAAAGTTCTGTAAAGAAAAGAACCTCCGATTAAATTGTGACAGGACTCTGTCTCTTTAAATGAGGCTTTGAATGTGTTTTGAATTGCCTTAATGCTGTTATGCATTTTGGCTTGTAATCTAAAGAAAGAGCTGCTTGTTTTTTTTTAGTTTAACCCCCCTAGGCTCCTCTTGGCAAGCGCTCTGAAAATGCGGCTGTTTTGAGTTGATACGCCGCGGAGTTAATGCAGGACAATGCAAACGCCGGTAAAATTACCGCGCGAATGTGCGCACTGTTGCAAAAGCATTTAGCCTTATATTGGTTTCAAAACGAAGGGTTTTGACACAAAAGCGAGTAAAATAAGCCCTACATACCTTCTGGAAGTGGGATAGTGTGGTTTTGGTTTGTTTTAGGGTTTTTAAAAACACGAAGGTTTTTACTGTATTGCTGGCATTCAGGAAACCCTGCTTGTTTCTTCTCTTACACCAGTATGTTCTCTAGAAGCTGGCTGGCCCTTGAGCAGCTGTTTTTGTACACTAGTTTAAGGGGGCGGTTCCTGTTTCAGTTAATTTTTTTGGTTTATTTTTAAACAAGGCTATACACCAACTGTTATCCTTAAAATGCATTCCTATGTTAAAATAAAAAGTACTAGAATGTGAAAGATGATTGTTTTACTTTATAATTCAAGAATTTATGTTTCAGAAATGACTTTAGGGAGAAGCTGGTTAGTCACAAGATGTCTGAATAGTATAAAAATGCTAAGAATCAGTGTAAAGCAGTTCAGTTGACTCAAAGGAGTCGGACCTGGAAGTGCTGTCACAAGCCTTCTGAAGTACTAGGACTTACTAGCACATATTTTGTTATTGGTATGCTGCATCTTATACTTATTTTTGTTTCCTTGTTCAGTTCGCTCTTTGTTTAAATAAATAATTTACTTTGAATGTACTCCTCCAAACTGCCTCCTGGTCCATCCTTTCCCACGGTCTGTGACAGTAGGAATACAAAATGTGCGGACCACAGCTTTGGGGCCTACAGTGGGTCAGTGGAAAAAGCTTATGGTGAAGGTAATAGCAATTGATAAGCTGACATATTGCCTGAAGGGGTCAGAGGATAGGTTTGAGAGAACTTGGGCAGAATATTTGGGTGCTCTGAGTATGGGGGAAAGAATGCTTCTGGAGAGTAGTGGACTATCTAACTGAAAGAAAGGGCCTCTATTTAAGTATGGGATGGGGAGGAAAGGAGGGACACAAACCGAGTTAATTGTTAATTGTTAGAGGTTACTAGTTTAGTGGGTTAAAGGGGGTGATACTTAAAAGTAAAAGAAAATTGACAGTAATGTGGAATGAAGTCTGAAATGCTATAACAACAATGTGTTGTTGTAAATGAATATGATTATGCTGTATGGACATTTTATAGCTGCTGGCTATGAACTGTATTTGGTCAACTGTCAATTAATAAACATATGAAACAAAAAAAAACTGGCTGCAAGATATGCCAAGGCTAGCTGAGCCATGGTAAAGTGAATGAGGGAGGGAGGGAAACCTAACTAGTCCCCCACCTATACTGGGGACTGGTCACAGTAAGGTGGGTACAAATAAGGCTGAAGTTCAAAAAGGAGTAGTGGAAGAGGCAAAGGGGCAAGACTCTAAGGGTCTGCAAGCAATGGGAAAAATAAGAAGGTAAGGTGGATGGGAAGGAATGCAAAAGTAGGATCACAAAATGGCAAAAAAAGGATCCAGAGCTAGTTGGAAGAAGGCCTGCTTTAGTGCGAGGAGTCTGATTAATAAAATCAGTAAGCTCCAAGGACTGGTGCAAACACTGAGGCAGACCTCATAGCCATCATAGAAACTTGGACCAAAGAGAATAATGACCGGGACTTGTCAGTCCCAGCTTACACAGTGTTTAGGTAGGATAGAGGGAAAGGCAAGGGGGGCATAGCCCTATATTTCAGAGAGGGCATAGAGGATGTGGAGGATGGACACTTTAGGGGAAGCAAAGGGGGAATTGAGTTGCTGTGGGTTCACCTTACAGTGCCCTCAGGCAACAAAATATGAATAGGGATAATCTATTGTCCACCAGGACAAGGGGAAGAAAGAAAAAGGGAGCACAGTGAAGAGCTGGCAAGGGGAGTGAAGAAGGGGGAAGTTGTAGTGGTGGGTGATCTGAACCTGCTGGATATAGACTGGGACATTCCTGTGGCCAGGTGCACCAGAAGTCAGGCCCTGTTGAATACATTGCAGAACTGCCTGCTGTTAGAGCTGGTTAAGGAACATAGATAGGAGGTCATTCTCAATTTGGTGCTCACCAACTCGAAGATGGTGAGTGGAGCGAGGGTAGGGGAGGCGCTGGAGTCCAACAACCATAACTCCATTTGTCTCAGGCTGGCCCTCTGGAACAGAATACCCCTATCAAAAACTGAAGTCCTAGATTTCAGAAGAGCAGACTTCAACTGGATGAGGAAGCTGGTCAGGAAACAATTGAGCAGGGTGGACAGCATTGGAGGTGTAGATGAAAGATGTGGGCAATTAATGGGGCCATTCTGGAGGCAATAAAGTCATGCATTAGAATAGTTACAAAATGAAACAGGTACAAAAGACCAATATTGTTCCCAGAAAAAGACAGAGAAGCAGTGAGGGCCATAAAAGGCTTCACCAGTTACAAGGAAAAGGAGGGGGAGTAAGGAATGGGAAGAGTACCAAATAGAAACTAGGGAAGCAAAGACGAAGGTCAGGGTGGTAAAGATAGACATGGAACTGCATATTGTGGAGGGTGGTCAACTGTGGGGAAAAACTTCTTCAGATACAGTAAAGAAAATAAGAAGCAGGGAGGTGGTATTGTTAGGCAATAAGAGGGGGAGGGTACTGGAGGAAGACAAACCAAAAGCAGCCATCCTTAATGATTACTTCTGTTCTATCTTCACAAGGGAAGACAGTGGGCTCCTGCCTGAAAGTGGCATCAAGATGGCTGTCAGGCGCATTGCTGAAAAGAGGCAAGCAGTATTTACCAGAGAAAGGATACAGAAGGGGCTTGAAGCCATAAAGATTAATAAAGCCCTAGGGCTGGATAGGGTGCACCCAAGAGTGCTCAAGGAATTGGCTGAAGAAATGGCTGACCCCCTAGTTGGCCTACGACATTGTTCAATTAAGATGGGGATAGTTCTGAAAGACTGGAGGGTGGCAGACATAGTCCAGCTACACATGGGGGGAGGGGACAAGGAGCCGTTATGGAATTACAGACCTGTCAGTCTTACCTCTGTAGTCAGTAAACTGATGGAGTCATTGATCAATGAGGACCTTTTGGACTACCTAGTGAGGAATAGTCTACAAGATAATAAACAGTATGGGTTTGTGGGAGGGACATCTTGTCAGACCAGCCTGATAGTTAAGCAATACAGCACGACAGGGTGTGTGTGTTACTGTGTAATAATGTCACTTCTGGGGTGGGTTGAAGCACAAGGCAAAGCCTCATGCATCTACCACCCCAGGAGTGACATTATTACATGATAACACACACCCTGGAGTGCCTAATTGCTATTATACTGTTGTATCCTGAAAAGCCAAGCAATCTACACAGGGAACTTCGTTAGGAACTGCAGAGCTTTATTACATACTTCTAACAAGGCAGCCTTCTTCTGAATATAGACAGCGAGAGAGATTCTGGATATTTCTAATAACAACACTGCTATTGCTGAAAATCTATATTCTCTTAAAGTTTGTAAAGTCCATGCCACCCTCTAGCGGCGCCTTATAATGCTACACTGCAGTTGTATACAGTATGTATCATCCCCCCTTAAAGAGGCTGCTACAGTACTTTTTTTATTATTATTATTTAATATTCATAGTCCTTCAAATATAAGGGAGGTCTTCTGTTCCTTGAAGAGTGTCTGAGCTCTAAATCTGGTACTGAACTATCTATTGGTGAGTAATTTCCAAACACAGTTAATGAAGTCACTTCTTTAATTTTCAGTGCAAATGGTACTGGTGTCATGTCAGTGACAGATGTCTCTGGATTACTTGGGACTTCCGTGGTAAGTAGTAACTCTCCTGATTTCTCATGAATCTCTAAGGAGTTGGGTTGGTTATGGAAATTGGCCCTTTTCACAGAGTTCTCAACCTCTATGTCCACAGCTCTGTCTGGTTTGCTGTACCTCTTGTGGATTTGATCCACATGACGGCACACTATTCTGCCATCTCCCAGCAACACTTTGTAGGACAGAGGTCCTGTCACTTCATGACTAATTGCAGGTATCTATCTCTTTCCTTGACCAAAGTTGTGGCTGTGTACTGAATCTTCTGTCACATCGTGTTTTTGTGTGTTTATCATGCTTTTCCTTGGTTTTTAACTGTTTCTGTATCACCTTTCCTTTAAAATCAGGGTGTAACAAATCCATGGCTGATCTCAATTTCCAACCTATTAACATCCCAGCTGGTGACACTCCTGTTGTTGACTATGGTGTTATTCTGTAGCTGAACAATGCATGAGCTACTTTTATTTCTAACGTACCTCCAGACATTTTCTTTAAACACTCCTTGAATATCTGTACTGCTCTTTCTGCTAACCCATTTGACGAAGGGTGATATGGAGCAGAAGTTAAGTGGGTAATTCCATTCCTTTTCATAAACTCTTTAAATTCCATGCTAACAAAAGGAGTTCCATTGTCAGATACTACCATCTCGGGTATGCCATGGTTACTGAAGCTCATTCGGAGTTTCTCTACAGTAGCTGCTGACGTCACTGAAGTCATTGTATAAACATCTATCCACTTGGAATATGAATCCACAATAACTAGGAACATTTTTCCAAGGAATGGACCAGCATAATCAAGACGTAATCACCTCCAAGATTTCTCAGGCCACTCCCATGGGTGGAATGGAGCAGTGGCTGGAGCTTTCCTATGTTCTTGGCACATGTCACAACTTTGAACCTTACTTTCAATTTCTTCATCCATCTTGGGCCACTACATATAACTTCTAACCAGTCCTTTCATTGATGTCATTCCAGGGTGGCAGTGGTGCAACTGCTCAAGGACAAGCTTACGACCTTGGGGCGGCACTACAACATGAGCACCCCATAAGACACATCTATCCTGCACACTGAGCTCAGTTTTTCTGAAGAAGTATGGTGTGAACAGAGTTTCTGGGACTACTTTGGGCCATCCACACAAGATGTACTAGTGGACCTTTGCCAGCACAGGGTCTTTTCCAGTCCAGAACCTGATCTGAGCAGCTGTCATTGGGGAGGCATCCATGTGGTCCATTAACAACACTCAATCTTCACAAGGAGCTTGGTTGGGCCCTCTGGTATGGGAAGACGACTTAAGGCATCAGCATTACCATGGTCCTTACCCGCCTTGTACACTATGGTGTACTCAGAAGCTCGAAGTGTGACAGCCCACCTCTGAATCCTTGGTGAGGTAGTCTGTGGTATGGCCGTCATCTCATTGAGAGAAATCAAGGGCTTGTGGTCTGTGCAGATGACAAAATGTCACCCATAAATATACTTGTAAAATCTCTGCACCCCAAACATCACAATTAATCCCTCCTTGTCTGTGAGTAATTTTTTTCAGCAGCTGTTAAAGTCATTGACACAAATCCAGTGGGTTTGTCAGTTCCATCAAGCATGTGGTGTGACAAAACCACACCAACACCATATGGTGAAGGATCACAGGAGAGAATGAGGTCTTTGTCTCCATCATAGTGAACTAACACATCTGATAATTGGAGTAACTTCTTGGAAGCCTCAAATGTTTTCTCTTGCTCAGCTCCCCAATGCCATTTCACTCCTTTCCTCAAGAGTTGATACAAGGGCATCAAAAGGGTTGATAGGTTTGTTAAGAACTTGTTATAATAACTCAGCAGTCCCAGATACGCTTTCAACTCAGACACATTATTGGGTGCGGGTGCTTTTTGAATTGCCTGTACTTTTTCTTTTACAGGTCGCAGTCCTGTTGGATCTATTTTATGTCCCAAGAACACCACTTTCTTACCTAGGGAAGTGCACTTGCTCTGTTTTAACCAAAGTCCTGCTTTTTCCAGTCTGTTTAACACTTCTTCCAAGTTTTGCAGATGCTCCCCTTCCATCCGACCAGTTACTAAAATATCATCTAGGTACACTGCCACATGGGGAACTCCTTGCAACAACCCATCCATGGTTCATTGGAAAATATCAGGAGCAGATGAAACACTGAAGGGTAAATGATTATACCTGAACAGACCCTTGTGGATATTCACAGTAACATACTGCTTGGAGTCTTCATCCAGCACAATCTGTTGGCACGCATGACTCATGTCTAGCTTTGTGAACCATTTTCCTCCTGCAAGGACTGCAGACAAATCATCAATTTTTGGAACTGGGTACTGTTCCAATCATGACACCCTATTAACAGTCAGTTTATTATCTCCACATATTCTCACAGAGCCATCGGGCTTCAATACAGGAACAATGGGTGCAGTCCAGATTCAAAACTGGACTGGTTCTGTGATCTTCTGTCTCAGAAGATGATCAAGTTCAGCCTCAACCTTGGGTTTCATTGCGTAAGGTACAGATCTCAGTTTAAAGAAACATGGAGTTGCATCACTGTCTACATATATTTTTGCTGTAGTACCCTGTAAAGTTCCCAGATCTTCCTTGAATACCGCTTCATATTTTGCAAGCACCTCCTGCAGTGTTCACTGCTGCAATGGTGTCATGTGATTGACTGTTCTCCAGTCTACAGCCAGTTCAGCAATCCAACCTTGGCCTAACAAGTTTGGGCCTGTCCTAGTCACCACTACCAATGGCAATTCTTTAACTGTCTCTTTGTACGACACTATTACTCTATGTCTTCTGTTGGCACCCTTTGCAAACTGTGTGAGAGGCCTTTCAGCACCATGCATTTCTGCTTAAAGATGAACCAGCATATTATTCTGTGGTGATTTTCATATGCAGCCCATGATGCTTTGCATTGTGGGGGCATGTGTGATTTTGTATTTCTTTGAAACGTGGCTTCCCAGCCAAATGCCCTTTGGGGTAACCATTGCCTCAGTGCTTGCACACAGAGGTTCTTTGTCTCTCCAGCATGTCTAGTTCTAGAATTAATTTGAACCATTGTACAATTTCACTCAGTTTTGGGTTAAAGTGATTTTTCAACAATTTTACTAAGTCATCATACGATTTGTTACCAGCCTTTTCAGGGCTCAACAAATTTCTCATTAAGCTGTAGGTTTGTGCACCCACTCTACTTAGTAAAATGGCTTTTCTTTTACTAGCCTCTGTGATATCATTTACAATAAAGAAATGTGACAAGATTTCACAGTATTCCTCCCAGGTTTGAATTTGAGGATTAAAAGAAGGCACAGTTCCTACTGTGCCAGCCATTTTCTCTTTGAATGTAGTCAGCCACTTACTGTATGCGTAGCTCTCACTACTTTCTTTACTTTCACTCTCTGCATAATTTTCTTTTGCTCACTTTGGGCGAAAACATTCTCTTTCTTTTATCCTTGTCACCAATTAATATGTTGTATCCTGAAAAACCAAACAATCTACACAGGGAACTTCATTAGGAACTGCAGAGCTTTATTAAATGCTTCTAACAAGGCAGCCTTCTTCTGAATATATATATATATATATATATATATATATAGAGAGAGAGAGAGAGAGAGAGAGAGAGAGAGAGATTCTGGCTCTTTCTAACAACAACACTACTATTGCTCAAGATCTATATTCTCTTAGAGTTTTTAAAGTCCATGCTACCCACTAGCAGCACCTCATAATACTACACTACAGTTGCATACAGTATATATGATGTACAGTGGCTCAGTGTGTAAATTTTAGGTGGAGGGTTGTAGAATTATTACACTGAGGCAGATTATTTTACTTGTAGAATTGGTTTTCAATAAATTGGAGATAATTTCCTTCAAACTCAATGGGACTGGTGCTTAAAACATTGGTAAGAAGGTAACAATGTCACTGTATCAAGAAACTGCATGCAAACTTTGTAAAAACATTAAGTTATAATTTAAGAACAGTTTTAAAACATCATATTTTGCTGGCCTGGTGGCACTGAGGGTTGAAGCACTGGATGACACACCTCATGCCACACTGGCGAACCGGGTTCAATAATGGACTTGGGTTGCCGGATGTCAGCAGGGCAGGGAGAAGATGGAACATTTGGATGGCAGCTCTTCTCTCCCTGGGGAGGAATCCAGGGTTGCTCGGTGTCCTGGTGGCCTCTGATGGAGATAGAGCATACTGCAGGTAAACCAGCCAGCATAGGGGGGTGGAGCATGGCAGATGCCAGCAGGGCAACCATGCACAGGCATAATTGCACACCATGCTGCAAAGGAGCAAATTATTAAGAAAAACCCCATCCTCAAGGATAGGTGATGGCACCTCCACCCCACTAAGCCACACTCCAGCACTGGGCTTTGCTCCTCTCCAGGTCAGACCACAAAGCTAGCACATTAGATTGTAGATATAGCACCCAGGGCAGATCGGGTGGCCCTACCTCAGGGGGTGCAGAGCCGGGGGATGTGCCAGGCTGATGTGGGGGGAGAGCTTCAGGCGGGAGGTAGAGCTCACGGTGGTGAGAGTTCCTCAATGGTCAGAACAGAAAAGGAAAGTATATATAAAAAAAATATATCTTATTTCATTTTTTTGGGTGGTGCAACTGTGCAACTGAGTTTTATGCAATAAGTATTTTTAAGTTCAAACCAGAACTTTTGCTTTACTAAGGACCGTACAACTTTAACAAGTGTTTAAAATGTGATTACTGATGGTAGAAGGTAAATACGCACTGTGGGTTTCCCTGATTGCTGATGCAATCTTAGTTTCTTGGTGGTTGATTGCTTTCTTGGTTACTGCTCATTGTCTGGGAGGTTTGTTCAGTCGGAGGTCATGAGGTGTCTTCTGGATCATGTCATGCTTCCTGTATGGTCATGCTGCTTGGCTGTGCGGAGTTTTCAGATGCTGCTTGAGAAAGGATTCTGCCCCAATTTTATCTATCTCTGAGTTGGCAGCCCAATATGATTTAAGGAAAATGTTGCTCTTGTGCCCAGTTACCGACATGATTTGCAAGGCATTGAGCCCTGCCTCTGCTAGGAGTTGAACAGCAGTCTTTCACAGGCTATGATTTGTGTATTTTGTTGTGATGCCTGCAAGCTTGCAGATATGGAGCAACATACTGGAAAGATAATTTACACCCATGGGTTCAAGGGTGTACCATATGGGCTCCTGCATTAGTTCTGTGTTTGCTTTTCTACTAGGGTGTGGGAAAAGGCAGGGAGAGTTTGGTGGCAGCTTAGAGAGGTACAGCTCAAGGCATTGCATGGTATACAGTGGGTTTCCAGGAACCAGGAGCATAGCATCACATAGGTTTTCTAGGTCCCGCTCCATTATTTTCCCGTGATTTTTGATCTTTTCATTGAAGGACAATATCACATATTTGAGTCCCTGTTCATTTACTTTTATTGAGAAAGAATCCAGCTTTAATGCTCTCTGTCTCACACAGCCCTTATGGGTGAAGTGCAGCTGCAGCTCTAACCACAATCTGTAGAGCAGCCCTGCGGCAGTTCCTGGATTCGGAGCCTTAGAGTCTTTTCTTTTTTTCAGGTTGGTATTGGTGATGGCTGGGTGGTGGCTGGCAATGTCTCTGCCTTATCTTTGGATATTTTTTAAATGACTCACAAAGACTTTGTTGGGAGGCTGAAAGTCTACATCTCCCATGATATTCATACAGTGGTTGTTGGGGGACTCACTGATGTATCGATTGAGCCCAGCATGTATGCTGATATAACTGGATATACTGTACTGTTCACCGCTGGAGTTTGGGACGCTGCTATAAAATTGCCTTGAGATTTGATTAAGCTCAGTTGGGGACACTGTTTTTATGTCACAGGGTATAGATTTCTCTTCAAGCCAGTCCGTGAAGACACAGACAGCCCATGCTGTCTGGCGCTTGGTGTTCTGCTCATTACTGTCAGTCTCTATCTTATCTATCTCTTCAGCATGAACATCTAAATGCCATGTTTTTTGATTCTTTTTAGAGTATTCACTGATGTTGTTGATTACCATGAAGTGGATGGAGTAACAGTAGATGAGTCACCCGAGAACATTTCATCGAGTGTCCTGTCAGCAATGAGGTTAGACAACACGGCTGGTGAGTTCATGACAGCTGTCAGGTAAGTGAACTGATACAACTGTTTTTGTGGCAGTAAAGCAGCAAGAAGCTGTCAGCCCTAGATACAGTGATGTTATTGACTAATAACATCACTGCCTGGGAGGTCTGACAGCCAATCAGAATGAAAGAAATTTCCTTGTTATTGTATAATTTTCTTTGACTGGGTAGCAAAGATAGTATATAAAGACCTTGCTATGGTATTACCCAAGTTTAGTTTCAGCAAGACTTTCGATTCCATGCTACACAGTAGATTGCTGTAGAAACTGGAGTATCTGGGCATGGCTAGTGATACAGTTTGATGGGTAGAAACATAGAAACACAGACTTTGATGGCAGATAAGGACTGCTTGGCCCACCTAGTCTGCACATTTCCCTACAACCAAGAACCTATTTCTTCTTACCCCTCCCCCACAAGAATTGCCTTATGTCTATCGCATGAATTCTTGAATTCTCCCACAGTTTTAGACCTCACAACCTCCTCAGGAAGGCTGTTCCATGTGTCCACTACCCTCTCTGTGAAAACATACTTCCTCACATTGCCCCTGAACCACCCCCCCATCTTTAAATTGTGTTCCCTTGTTTGTGCACATCCCTTTTTCTGAAAGATGCTACCCTCTTGAACTTTGTTGATTCCACTGAGGTACTTAAAAGTATCTATCATGTCCCCCCCTTCCTTCTTTCCTCAAGTGTATACATATTAAGCTCCTTTAGTCTCTCCTCATATGGCTTCTCTTGCAGACCCTGCACCATTTTAGCTGCCCTCCTCTGGACTGCCTCTATCCTGTCTGTGTCCTTGTGGAGATGGGGTCTCAGAACTGGACCAGTATTCCAGATGGGTCTCACCAACTGTCTGTACAGAGGATAACTTCCTGTTTTCTGCTGGTGATGCCTCTCCCTATACATCCCAGTATACCCCAGCCCTCCCTACTGCCTTCTCACATTGCTTGCTAACCTTAAGGTCATCTGATATGATTATCCCAGGTCCCTTTCCTTTTTTGTTGTTCGACCTCCCCATTGTGTAATCTTCCCGGGTTTTTGTTTCCCAGGTGCATTATTTTGCACTTCTTTGCATTGAATCCAAGCTACCATACTTCTGACCATTCCTTCAACCTTGCCAAGTCCCTTCTAATCCTTTCCGCCTCCTTGTGTATCAACCCTATTGCAGATCTTTGTGTCATCTGCAAAGAGGCATACTTTTCCTTCCAGTCCCTCTGCAATGTCACTTATAAAGACATTAAAAATGACTGGACCCAGTACTGAACCCTGCTGTACCCCACTAGTAATCCCTCTTTCTTCAGAGTGGACTCCATTTACAATTACCTTCCATGTCCTGTTGTCCAGCCAATGTTTTACCCAGGCTATCACCCTGGGACCCAGGCTGGTTAATTTAACTATTAATCTTTTGTGTGGGACTTTGTCAAATGCCTTGCTAAAGTCTAGGTAGGCCATATCCACAGCCCCTCCCTGGTCTACTACTTTGGTTACCCAGTCAAAGAAATCAATTAGATTCATCTCACATGACCTTCCCCTTGTGAACCCATGCTGCCTTGGGTCCTGTGCCCCACTGGCCTCTAGGTACTCAACAATACTTTTCTTCAGAAGTGATTCCATCACTTTCCCTACCACAGAGGTCAAACTGACAGGTCTGCAGATTCCTGCCTCTGTCTTGGCCCCACTTTTGTGAAGAGGAATCACATCTGCCTTCCTCCAGTTCTCCGGTACCACACCATCCTCCCATGATTTGTTAAAAAGGGTAGTCAGTGGTTTCACTAGTTCTCCCCTTAATTACTTTAGAATTCTGGGGTGAATTCCATCAGGTCCCATTGCTTTGACCACCTTCAGTTTTAGGAGTTCTTTCAGAACTCTTGCTTCTGTGAAAGAACTGGCATCTACCCCCCTATCAAGAGTGCTTCTATTAATTGGATTAGGCACCTCCTCCTCCTCCTCTTTGTGAATACTGAGCAGAAATATTCATTCAGTATAGATACATACATAGATACATAGACAGTGTCAGCAGATAAGGGCCTATGGCCCACCCAGTCTGCCCATTTGAGCTTGTAAGTTCAGTTTATGTTTTTCTAGAAGTCTGTTGCCCCTTACCCCTGACCTCCAGAATTCCTTTATGTCTATCCCATGCATTCTTAAATCCTGTCATTGTTTCAGCCCCCACCACTTCCTCTGGCAGGGTGTTCCACTTGTCCACCACCCGTTCTGTGAAGAAATTCTTCCTCATGTTTCCTCTGAATCGTCCTTCCTCTAACTTCATCCCATGCCCTCTAGTCCTGGAACATCTTTTTCGCTTAAACATAGTGTATTCCTGCACCCTGTTCCTCCCTGTGAGATACTTGTATGTCTCTATCATATCCCATCTCTCCCTCCTCTCCTCCAGGGAGTACATGTTCAGTTCCTTCAACCTGTCTTCATAGGACTTGTGATGCAATCCATGCACCATCTTTGTTGCCCTCCTCTGAACCTTCTCTACCCTGTCTATGTCCTTACATAGGTATGGTCTCCAGAACTGTACACTGTACTCCAGGTGGGGCCTCACTAGTGTCTTGTATAGTGGAATTATGACCTCCCTTTTCCTGCTGGTGATGCCCCTGCCTATACATCCCAGCATCCTATTTGCTTTACCTGCTGCCTTGTCACACTGTTTCCCTACCTTGAGGTCATCAGAGATGATAACTCCAAGATCCCTTTCCTGCTTGGTGAATGCTATATCCTCACCCCCCAACTGATATATTCTGCCAGGGTTTTTGTGCCCCATATGCATTATCTTGCACTTCTTTGCATTGAATTTCAACTGCCAAACCCCTGACCATTCTTCAAGTTTCTGCAGGTCCCTTCTCATTCTGTCTACACCCTCTGGTGTGTCTACTGTGTTACAGAGCTTTGTGTCATTCGCAAACAGTGAAATTCTGCCTTCTAGGTCCTGTGCAATGTCACTGATGAAGATGTTGAATAGGACCGGTCCCAGCACTGATCCCTGTGGTACCCCACTGGTCACTCTTCCCTCTGTGGAGTGACAGCCATTTACCACCACCCTCTGTGTCCTGCCACCCAGCCAGTTACATACCCACCACACTACTGTCCTGCCCACACCCATATTCCCCAGTTTGTGTAATAGTCTTCTATGTGGCACAGTGTCAAAGACCTTGCTGAAGTCCAGATAGGCCATGTCCACTGCCCTCCCTGATCTACCTCCCTAGTCACCCAGTCAAAAATTCAACGAGGTTGGTCTGACATGACCTCCCCCTGGTGAAACCATGCTGCCTTGGGTCCTGTAGTCCATTGACAACCAGATGTTCCACCAATCTCTCCTTCAGTAGTGCTTCCATGATCTTCCTCACTACCGAGGTGAGGCTGAGTGGTTTGTAGTTCCCTGCTTCCTCTTTGTTCCCACTTTTGTATAGGGGACTACATCTGCTGTCCTCCAGTCTTTGGGTACCTCCCTGTTTCCAGTGATCAGCTAAACAGGATGGCCAGAGTTCAGCCACCACCTCTCTTAGTTCTTTAAGGACCCTGGGTGCACCCCATCAGCTTCTATTGCTTTATCAACTCTTATTACTTCCAGTTCCTTCAGGACTCTTTTCTAGTAAAGGACTTGTGTCCATTTCTGCACCATTCTCACTCCTTGTACTCCCTTCAGACCCATTACCCTCCTCTTTCTCAGTAAAGACTGAGCAGAAATACCTGTTCAATATGTTAGCTTTACTGTTGTCATCCTCCACGTATTCCCCTCCTCCCCTTCAGTCTCACTATCCTCCTTTGTCTTTCTTTTTTCACTTATGTACCTGTAAAGGTTTTGTCCCTCTACCTACTGATTTTGCAATGTGTTCTGTCTGAGCTTTGGCTTCCATACTGACCTCCCTGCCTCCCTTTGCTTCTCCTGGTACTTCTCCCTATCCCCTTCTGCCTGTGTCTTTTTGTATTGCCTGAATGCAATCTTTTTGGCTTTCACTTTCTTTGCTACCTCTTTGGAAAACCATAATGGTCTCCTCTTCCTTTTGCTTTTGCTAACCTGCTTAATGCATAATTCTGTTGTTCTTGTAATCCCCATTTTAAATACTGCCCACTGTTTCTCAACCCCTGATTCCTGTCCCATTCCCCTTAATGCCTCTTTCAAGTATCTCCCCATTTTCCCAAAGTCTGCCCCCCTAAAATCCAGGATACATGTTTTTGTGTGGTTTGGTTCTGCTCTTTCTGTGATTTCAAACCACAATGACTGGTGGTCACTGTTCCCCAGGTGCTCCCCCACTGTTACCCCCATCACACTGTCCCTGTCTGTGAGCACAGGGTCCAGTATTGCCTTCTGCCGAGTTGGTTCCATGACCAGTTGCTTGAGGAAGGCACCCTGAAGGGAGTCCAGGATAAATCTGCTCCTAGTTGATGCTGCTGCTGGGATGCTCCAGTCCACATCTGGAATATTGAAGTCTTCAACCAGTACTACCTCACCCTTGTCTGCCATCCTTTAGATGGCTAGCATCAGCTCCCTATCTGTTTCCATTTTCTTTTCCAGCTTAACCCACAGTATCTCTCCCCCATTTTGTTCCTCCTGGATCTCTGTGGCCCTTATGTCATTTTTCACATACAGTGCCACTCCTCCTCCCTGCCTGCCTGCTCTGTCTCTTCTGAATATGTTGTAGCCAGGTATGGCCATCTCCCAGTCATGGTTATCATTACACCAGGTTTCAGTGATGGCCACAATGTCCAGGTCTGACTGCACCATGACAGCCTCCAGATCTTCCATCTTGTTGCTAAGGCTCCTGGCATTTGCACACATGGCTTTCCATGATTTGACCTCCCCAGACTGTTTCACTGTTCTACTTCAGCCCCTTCCTTGGTTGTCCTTTATCCCTGGTTCTCCTTGCTGTCTGCCCTTCTGCTGAATTTTGCCCCTTTTCTCCCTATCCACCTCTTGGGCACTAATCTCCATCTTTTGCACACTACTTTGCAGAGATAGCCACTCCTCTGGTTCACTGGTTCCACTGCTAGCTGTGGGGGGTGAGCAAGTAGGTACCCTCCTTGCTGGCCTGCCACCCCTTTGCTATTTTAAATGCTTGTCAATGTAGCATTTAAACTTATCATTGAGTGCTTGGATTCCCCTCCAGGATGGATGCAGGCCATCAGGCTTGAACAAACCTCCATCCCTCCAGGTGGGTCCCCAGTCACCAATGAATCCAAACCCTTCCTCACAGCACAAGTTCTTCAACCATGAGTTAAAAGTTCCTGGTGCATGCACTCCCTATGTGCTCCCTTGCCTCTACTTGGTGAGTACTTCTGAGAAAGTGACAAGTAGCTACTTGTTGAGACCCCTCCCAATTTCCTAAACTCTTCCTGAACTTCCTTTGGCTCCCCATTTGCCAGGTCATTAGTACCTAGGTGGATAATGACATCCAGCTCACCCTCCCATCTTGCCTTCCCAGTGATCCCCAGGATCTTCCTTCCATCCCTCCATGCCGTGGCACCTGGTACCTGGTAGGTACCTCACCTCCCTGTCCTCCCCCTCCTGTGTTCCTAGCTGGATCCCTCTTAAAGATGGAGTCCCCCACCAGGATTAGCTTCCTCCTCCTCTGGGGTCCACTGCTTTCCCCGCTGAGGTCACCTCATTGGCTAACCTCCACATCCTTTCCTTCCACTTCTCTGGGTACCTCTATTTGGTTGTCCTCATTTGCCAGTGTGGCATATGAGTTCTTGAGTGGAATAGGATCTGGGATGTGCCTCTGCCTGACTGCTCTAACCCTCCCTGAGCCCACTGTCATCCAAGTGCTCCTCATTCTTGGCATCCTTTGAGGCAGTTGCATTGGACTGGGTGGTCTCTGGATAGGGGTGATGGTTCTCCTGACCCAGTTTACTTCTGCTCTGAGTCTGGCTACCTCATCCCACAGTCAGGAGAGATGCATGCGGATAGGGCAGCACCTCAGTGTCCAGAAGGTCTGCCTGAATATGGCTGCCCCACAGCCACTGCATTGCACCACTCCCCACATTATACTGCAATTATACTGCTATTCCACTACTTGTCTGCTACTGAAGCTCTCCTAGTTCCCTTTTTATTAATTTATTAATTTACTGTCCTAAAAATCCTGCCACTGATCCTCAGATAATTTTCTTTAAAAAAAAAGAAACCAATAAATAAATAAATGAGTCAAAACACTTGTGCTGAGGGTGGGCTTCTTCCCCCTTATGCCCCTCCTACTTCACACCCCTTACTATACCCTGTGTTTAGCTCCCGTCAATCAGATTTAACAGGGCATAAATTTGCAGCAATTAAAGACAGCACAGAATTACACCACCACTACGTTTTAAATTTTCAACAGCCCAAAAACAATTCTAAGTAAAGACAACAAAGAAAGTACAGTGTCACTAAAAGCCCACAATCTAAGTTTAAAAGAAAAATAGCAATTACCAGTTACTCTAAAGCACTGAATTGAATATGTTTCCTTCCTTCCCCTTCTGGCTTCTTCTGAGAAAATAAAACTCTACTTGCTACCTCAACTAAGCCCCACCTCCAGTTATCACGTAGCTGAGGTCAGAGGCCAGACAATTAACACCCTTCACCCAATTACAGGGCAGTCAGACAAGCCAAGATAAAATTTGCAGCAATTAAAGACAGCACAGAATTACACCACCACCACTACATTTTAAATTTTCAACAGCCCAAAAACAATTCTAAGTAAAGACAACAAAGAAAGTACAGTGTCACTAAAAGCCCACAATCTAAGTTTAAAAGGAAAATAGCAATTACCATTTATTCTAAAGCACTGAATTGAATATGTTTCCTTCTTTCCCCTTCTGGCTCCCTGCTTTTTTACTGTCCCTCTCTGCCCATCCACTGTCCATTCTATTCAGCCTCACTATCCCTCCCTTTGTCTTTCAACGCTCCCTGATGTACCTATAAAAGGTTTTATCCCCCTTCTTAACTGAGTTGGCTATCTTTTCCTCAGTTTGGGCCTTTGCTATTCTGACTTCCCTCCCTGCTTCCTTCTGCCTTAACTGGTACAGCGCTCTGTCCTGCTCCTTCTGTGTTTCCTTATACTTCCTGAATGCTATCTTTTTCTCCCTGACTATCCACGCCACCTCTTTTGAGAACCATACTGGATTTTTCTTTCATTTTGATTTGTTTATTTGCTTGACACAAAGGCTTGTTGCCTGTGTGATGGCAGTTTTGATGTTTCCCCATTGTTGCTCCACCCCTCTGTCTAGCCTGTTTGCTAGTGCTTTTCTAATGCACTCTCCCATCTTGCCAAAGTCAGCCCTCCTGAAGTCCAGTCCCCTCACTTTTGTATGGTTTGATTCTGTAGCTGAGTTTATCATAAATCACACTGTTTGATGGTCACTTGTTCCCAGATGGGAACCCACTTCTAGATCTGAGATTCTCTCACTGTCCCCATTTGAGAGTATGAGGTCTAAGATTGCTCCCTCATAAGTGGGTTCTGAAACTAGCTGTCTGAGGCATGCCACCTGTAGAGTGTCTAGAATGTCCCTGCTCTTGGATGTGGCTGCAGCAAATATGCTCCAGTTAACTTCTGGCATATTCAGGTCTCCCATCAACAGTATCTCTCCTTTCTCTGCCATCCTAAAAATACCTTCTATCATATCCTTGTCCATTCACTCCCCTTGACATGGAGGTCTGTATACAACCCCTGTCCAGATTGTGGTGCGATTTCCAGTCTCTAAGGTGACCGACAGTGCCTCCTGTCCTCCCTGTTTGCTCTTTTGTTCAGTTGCTTTTATCCCTTCCTTTACATAGAGGGCTACTCCTCTCCCTCTTCTCCCCTCCCTGTCTCTCCTGTAGGTTATGTACCCTGGTATGTTAACATCCCAGTCATGGTTCTCTGTGTACCATGTTTCTGTGACTGCTATGATATCCAGGCATCCCTCTCCCATCAAGCCCACCAGTTCAGGGAGTCTGTTGCCCAGACTATGGGCATTGGTACTCATTACCCTCCATTTCCTGATGGCCTTATTCCTTTTTGCCCCATCCCTGTCCTTATTGCCTTTGTCACTTTCTCCATTTACCCCTGCCCTTCTCCCTATCAACATCTCTATCTTGGTGTTTACTTCACTTACTAACTTGACTTTTTTGAGTGGGGGCTAGGATTTCCCTGCTTCTTTCCAGTGCCTCCCCTCTTTGCTAGTTTACATGCTTGCCAATGAAGCATTTAAACCTATCACATAGGATCCTGGTTCCCCTTCTGGACAGATGCAGCCCATCAGGCCAGTATAGGCCTGAATCACTCCAGGTGGACCCCCAGTCCCGAATGAAGCCAAATCCCTAAGCTCTGCATCAGTTTTTCAACTACTGATTGAATCCCATGGTGTGGAGCAGCCTAGCCTCACCTACACTATTGACAGACAGCACCTCAGAGAAGGTTGCTATGCATGCTACTTGTCTAAGGCCCCTCCCCAACTCCACAAACTCTTCTTGCACTGCTCTGATCCCTTTCTTATCCAGGTCATTTGTCCCTAGGTGGACAATGACATCCAGCTTCCTCCCCTGTGCAGCTGCTCCGCCCTCCAAGTCACGGCACCAGGCAGGCACCTTACCTCCCTCTCTCCTTCCTCCCCCAGTTCTACCTTCCTAACAATGGAGTCCCCCACCAGAAGTTGTTTCCTTCCCCTGTGGGGTCCCATGCCACCCTCTTCTGGGTCTCCCTTGTGAAGGTTCCCAGCATCCTCCTTGGTCTCCACTGTGGGTGCCTTCATAGAGGAACCACACTTTGCCAGAATGGCATAGGAATTGTGGAGAGGTACAACTGGAGGAATGCACCTCTGTTCCACCTCCCTTACCCTCCCTGAGCCCACTGTGGTCCAACCGTTCCTCTTTCTTGGTAACCTCTGAGGCAACAGCAGTGGCCCTGGTGGTCCCTGGATGGAAGAAGAGGTCTCACAAATCCTGGCAGACTCAGCCTGGAGATGAGCAACCTCCTCCCTCAGCCCAGAGAGGTGCCTGCAGATGGGACAACACTGCATCCTCCAGAACGTCTCCCAGAAGACTGCTGCTCCACAGTCACTGTACTGCACCACTCCCATCATGTCTTATTTCTGGCCCCTTCACTGTTGTTTGGAATCCTTACTCTACCCTTTTTTTCTTTTTCTTTTTCTTCTCTCCCTACTTACTGCCTCTGTGCCCTTTAAGCTCATAATTGTCCTGTTCTGAGATAAGAAGATCCTATATTTCTCAGTAGACCCCTTGCTTGCTCAGAGGCAGACCTCCAGCAGCTGGGGGAGTGGAGAGCTACTCTTTCCCTTCTAGGATGGTGAGCCTTTGGTGGCTGTGTGATCACTCACTTCCTGCTCCCAAACAGGAAGTTCCTGTTGTCAGTCAAATCCTGTGCCTATAAAAGTAGAACTAGCTTTGGGTGGGAGGGTGGAGGGAAGGGAAGGAGGGCAATATAGTCCCAGTAGAGAAGTCCAGTCACACAGCACTCCTTCCTCCTGGTGTTCTCTGCCAAGCCTCTGGCAGAATCTATCTAGGGCAGTGTTTAAATCTAGCTTCCTTCTAGCTAAGCCACTCCCCCTACTTAATAGATCTTTCTACATGTAATTAAATTTCACAGATAACAATCCCCTTCAGCCACCTGAGATTTACACCTAGATAACTGCTTCAGATAACCATCACTTCGGCTAACTCAGACAAACACACTAACTTTTTTGTGTGTGTGTGTTTTTACTCTAAATTGAAGGTCCCAATAGAAGAGTTCTACTTCTTTAGTCCCAGTATAGAAGTCCAGCCACACAGCACTCCTTCCTCCTGGTGTCTGAGAAGTATCTGAGAAATGAGTTTGGGTGAAGTTGTACCTTTCCCTTCTAAATTTTTGTTTATTATTCCAAAATAATCCTGATATTATGAGAGTTATTATCACCATATGTGTATAAGGGTGAAGAAATAAATCATGAAGCAGATAAGGATTAATGACTCTGATCAGGCAATGTGTCAGGTTTCCTGTTAAAGTCTTCAATTGCCTTTCAAGTACTGTATCAAGCTTGTGAGGTAGTAAACTGACTGAAGGAGAGACAGCAGAAGGTGGTAGCAAATGGGATCAAAATGGAAAAAAGGTGCTCACAAGTGGAGTAACACAATGATCTTTTCTAGGTCCTGTCATCTTCAATATGTTCATCAGCAACATTGGAGAGGGCATCCAAGGAAAGCTGTATCTCTTTGCAGATGTCACAAAGCTCTGTGGTAGGAGAGATAGCAATGAAGATATCAGGGAAATGCAAAGGGATCTACAAAGGTTAGAAAGAAGGTCTAAGGTTTCGCAGTTAAAATTCAACACCAAAATATGCATGGTGATGCACGCAGTGAAAAAAAAATCAGGACTGATTACTGAATGGGAGGATTTAACCTGAGCACTATAGCAGAGGAAAGGGACCTGGAAGTCATCATTAGTTATTCCCCCAAACAATCAAGCCAGTGTGACAAGGCCTATAGTAAGGGTAATAGATTGCTGGGGTGTATTGAAAGGGGTACAGATAGCAGTTAAAAGGAGGTACTATTGTATTTATATAGCTTACTGCTGAGGCTACATCTGGAATACTGTGCTCATTTATGGAGCCCTCACCTAAGGAAGGACAGGGATAGGCTGGAGACAGTGCAACACAGGGTAATCAATATGATTCAGCACCAGCAGAGAAGACCTTGTAAAGATCATCTGAAGGCACTGAGCATGTACTCACTGGAGCTCAGGCAAGAGGAGGGGGTTATGATAGACCTTCAGGTTCCTGAAGGGAATAAACAAGGTGAACTGCAGGTAACTATTTAGCAAGAGTACTGAGATAAGAACTCAAGATCATGAGTGAAAACTGAAAGGGGGAAGGTTTAAGAGGGATGTGAGGAAGTTCTATTAAATGGAAAGGGTGGTGAAGCCATAGAACAGTATGCCAGCAGAGGTGGTGGGTGCCAAGACCATAAATAGTTTCAAGTATGGCTGAACAGATTTAAGAGTTTGGTGGTTGCTTAAGTTGGTAGCAACTGGGAGGGGTGCGAGGAGGGGGTTGCTTGGGTGGGATAAAACCCCTTATGGACAACAGGTCCTGGGCCAGATAGAGAACTCCAAGCAGACTAGATGGACCTTTGATCTGTTTTTGCCATTGTTGTCTATGTTTCTAAATCAAAATTATTACTGGAGGTATAGAAGCAACTACTATACTCATTTCCCAAATTAGAGAAAAAAATCTGTAGCCCCATTTTATTTACTTATCAACATACAGTAAATTGGTAAACCATACCCAATTTGCAGAATCCAAAACTTTGAGGTGCATTTATGAGAGTAAGAATGGAGCAATATGATTCAACATACTGGCATGGTCTCTTTTGGTCTTATTGAAAAATGAAATTGTTCCTGTTTATTAAAAGACCGTACCAATTTAAAACGTCTTCTTCATGATAAAAGTATCTGAGAAATGAGTTTGGGTGAAGTTGTGCTGATATGAGAGCTATTATCATCATATGTGTATAAGGGTGACAAAATAAATCATGAAACAGAGAAGGATTAATGACTCTGATCAGGCAATGTGTCAGGTTTCCTGTTAAAGTCTTCAATTGCCTTTCAAGTACTGTTTCAAGCTTGTGAGGCTGCTGTGTCCAATGTTGTATAGACCCAAAAAAGAATCAAAACAGACACAACTGGTGGTTATATACAACCCATCTGTTAGACCACTGCAAAAAAAAATGCCAAAGAACTGCAGCACCTCATACAGAATAATGAGAGACTATATGAAATGTTCACTGAATCAATGTTGGTCCATTAAAAGGTATCAAATCATTTGCTTCTGGATCACTGAATCACCAGTAATGTCACACAAGCAACTATCCAACCTAAGGAATACTCTGGTGGTGAAAAACAAGACTCCTACTAACAGGATACCCCCGAAACAAGGATATGCAATAAGCTCAGATGTAAAACATGCACAGTGATTAAAATTTGTGTTTATTCCCCACATGCCAAGGTAGAATACAGAGTAATGGGATCATTTATAGGTGACACCAGGAATGTATTCTATCTGATCAGGTGATACAAATTCCTTAATGCATGGAATGTGGATTAAACAGGGTGAACACTCAAGAAATGAAGAAAGAATCGACATAGGTTCATTATTGGATTCAGATAAAAAGACAACTGTGGGCAAACATTTTTGCCAGGGAGGCTGTTCCCTGAGGGATGTTAAGGGGACATCCCTGAAAGAGAATTTCAGTGACTATTTTGCAAGTTACTCTGGGAGACCAGATTTATAAGACTCACTGGAACAGATGAACATGGACATAACAAAAGAAGGCGTTCTCACTTGTTACAAAATTTTGCACAAGAGTAACATGTATTCCATTATTGTCTTATGTTTCAGACTCGTAAGATTTAATTTATTCAGTCATTCAATGGGCCTACTCAACCAGAGTAGTGTTATGCTTGTGAAACTGTGATAACTGTTTGGCCATTCTCACTCTCTATTCCACGTCGAATTACCGTGCTGTAGGGATACCGAAGGCAAGGAACTCTCAAAGTGGGTTCCACCCCTAGAGGTGCCACCGGAAAGATTCCCTTGGCTAAAGGTACCATAAGAAGGAGCCCACTGAGGAGAGAGGTGTGCTGCTGGAGGAGAAAGGGAGAATGGTAGGGCAAAGAAAAAGTGCTTTAGAAGGAGGCTGGGAGAAACTGCTTATATACTGTAGCTCAGGAATGGGGTGTGACTGGATGCTCACCCCACTGAACTACAGGCATAGCCATTCAATTCAATGGGCCTACACAACCAAGGTACAGTTATGTTTGTGCAACTGTGATAACTGGTTGGCCATTTGCACTCTATATTCCACAGGGAATTACCACCCTTAAGGGGTTACCGAAGGCAAGCAACCCTCAAAGAGGGTACCATGGGAAAGATTCCTTTGGCTAAAGGTACCTTAGGAAGGAGCCAGAAAACAAAACATTGATCAGTAAATGATGATTATGAGGTAGAGAAGCAGATTGACAGCAACGAGACAGCTTGATGAAACACAAATGATATGCACAGGTTTTCAGGATTGCACTGATGACATAAGGGGGCTTTCTAAGGAGAGATAAAATGGCAAGTAGGGCTCCATCCATCTCCATCCAACAGTGGAAACCTACCCAAGGAAACTAGGGAATATACTAAAAACAACTAACTACATATTATGATCTTTGGCATGGAGGAGAGAAAAAAACCCTTTTAACAGGAGAAAACCCTCCAGAGATCCAAGGCCTAGGTCACCTTCCCTCCAGGCTAGGGGTAATTTATTTAGTGACAGCTCCACTGCTGCAGTTTAGAAACCCAATCAAAGGGGAGGAAATATTCTAATTTGGTGGAAAGCTCTTACAATCCCTCTAATGGGAATGACATGAAGGGTTGCGAGAGGCCTCTACAACAATGGGTACTCTGAGTGAGAGAGCATGCCCCCAAGGTGGGAGGAGGAGAGCAATGACCATTGATGCACACAGCCAGCCTACTGACTAAAACAAAATGAGTGAACCAGAGACAGTGATAGGGAGAATAGCTTTCGAAGGTGCCATGGCAATGCCATAGTAAAAGGAGTGTTCCTGGTCTGTGAAGACTCCATCCTTCAGCAGCTGAAGTCTTAAATTCTGCATTAAAAGGTTCACTGTATGACTGCATGCTAAATCTCTGCCTGGAGTGAGGACATTCCCACTATGGTCCAGATGAGAAGGACCCCGCCCTATGATCCACATGCTCAAGATGTGGACATCATGAGTGCAGAGCAAGACCATTTGCTTACAAGGTGAGCCCTGAGCCAGAAAAGGTAATGGACATGGTTGGCATGCCTCTGATTTATAAATGACAGCATGAATCAACTTTGAGTGCTTGATAGGAGGGTGAAACCAGTGGCCACAGATGAGGTAACAGGCCTTGAAAGGTTGCGAGCAAACTCTGCAACCATGAGAACTTCCAAGGCAGGGCCTGGATGTGGTAGGAAGCTGCAGCATGTGCCAGGATTTGGTGGTTTGGTAGCAGTAGTAACCAACAGAAAACAAGCCAATGAGTTCCATTATGGAAGCCAAATTGATGGTGACATAGAAGGTAAATGTTTATGAGAGGCTGTGATGCCAGTGACTAGATCAATGAGGTTTAGAGTAAATGAATCAGTGAGGTTTAGCAGATAGGATATATGTATCAGGATTTGCAACATCATTTTCAAAAGCAATAAAATGGGCAGCAGCATAGGTAAGCATGATGCATCATATATGAGGTAAGCTGAATTATGTATATACTTGGCAACCAGTTCTATAAAGGAGCAATCATGGTTTACATAAAAGCATGTGATGCTATGATTTCAGCATGAATAATGAATCAATATGATTGGCATGAATACCTTAAATGCCATTAAGGCAGAGATAGGTTAATCCAGTAAGAAGCATGCAGCACAGTAATAGAATGCAATAAACATCTGAAGGCCATGTAGGCTGTGAGGTTAATGATTTATGCATGGATAGCTGAAATCCATGTAAGCAAGAAAGCAGGGCAAAATCACATAGCTTACATAAAAGCATGCTAATTGGAGCCGCAATGCCCCACCATGACACCATAGTCCCTCGCCGTGGGAATAACAGGGAAGCCACAAGATGAGCATCATTTATTTATTTAAGAGCTTTACCAGATAAGCATACTGAGTGGGGGCCGCTCATTTCCAGATGTGACCTGGGACCTGGGATCATGAGATCAAACAGCAACTGTAATGTTGATAGGGTAGGAACCCCCAAAAAAGGCTCGTTTACTGGCAAGCTTGGATAGCAAGCTAACAGAGTAATGTTAATAGGGGAGGCAATGTAATGAATATAAGGTTCAAAACAGTTAAATTCAGAAACAAAACCGCTAAAATGCCTTCAGCTGGAATCCAAGATCAGGCAGCTAATGTAGTAGCTGAACATTTCAGTACAGCAATGCAGCAGTTGGGCCTCACTGAGGAAACACTGAATAAACTAAGCAGAGCACACCGAACACCAATACTGAATGAACTGAGTTAGCACTGAGTGAAGTAAAAGCACAGCTGTTGAACACACATACAGTAGAACACAGGAAGTGGCAGGATGAAGAAGGTGTTCGGGCAGTGAGAGGCAGTTAGTGAAGCCTGGATCAGGTGCAAATAACTAAGGTGGAAAGCGCAGGAGACAGCAGGCAGGAAAACAGCAGTGGGAGCTGAAACACAAAATAATAATGCAGTTAACTGAGGGCTTGCAAAATTGGATGAGTAAATAGACCCTGAGAGCACAGGAACAGGGCAGCTTAAGATAAGGAAACAAAAATATGTAACCTGAAGCACAAATAAACAGTGTATACACAGGGTGCTAGAAAACTAGAAAGCCCAAAAGAAACAAACAAAACAAACATAAGTACAGCAGCAAGAAGGACATAAACACACAGGGAAGCACCTAGCAGCCAGAAGCAAAGCAATGCAACCCAAAAGCAGGAGAACACAAAAAAAACAGAAGTCCATCACAAACCAAATACAGCCCAAAGCACAGCAACACAGGGTAGGGGGGGCAATGCCCCAGCAGACACCAAGGAAGAAGACAGACTGAAAGAGCCTCCAGCCAGCAAATAAAAAATGCTTCAGAAAGAGGTTGTGAGGAACTGCTTATATAGCTCAGGAAAGGGCATGGATGGTTGCTCACCCCATTTCACTACAGGCATAGCCTTTCAATTATTTATTCCCCAGACAATTTATACTGTCCTTCTCTGGAGTCTCTCTACTTTCTCTATGTCATTCCTGGTATATGGGGTCCAGAACTGTATTCTGCAGTCTAAATAAGGCCTCACAATTGATCTGCACAGTAGACATATAATTTTTTGTTTCTGTTGTATACGTTCCTTCTGATGTAGTCAAATAGTCTGCTTGCTTTTGTTACCACCTCCTTACAATGGCTTGTGTGCCTAAAATAATTTATCCAGGACCTGGCCAAGTGGCACTGAGGGTTGAGGCGCTGGATGCTACACCTCATGCCACACCAGCAACTCAGGTTCAGGAATGAGCCTGGGTTGTTGGAGGTCAGCCAGGGGTGGAGGGCGGAAGCTGAATTGAGCAGCCATGAGGCAGCTCTCCTTCCCTGGGAGGGATGTTCTCATGCCCACTGTGTGGCTGGCAACAGTTGGAGGTCTGGTGGCAGCACAGGATGGAGGATGACATAAAGGGAGGGTGTTGTGGTACCGCAGCATGCATACGCTTGCAAACGTGTACATGCGACCGCAACGGAGGACAGGGAGAAAACCAGAAAAATGGAGCTGGCAGGCTCTATGAAGCTCCCAACTGTGGTCCAGGTGATGGGGTTACAGGTCTGGGATGGATGTGAGCCCCCCCAAAGGGGGAGAGCAGAGCCCACCTACCAGTTCCAAGGGATAAAAAGAATATGGAAAAATAAATAAATATATATATATATATATATATATATATATATATATAGGATACATAATGGGCAGGCGTGGGATATGGAAAATATTCTGACTCCTGTGAAGTGAGCTCTGTATTCTCCACGAGTGCCAAAGGCACGGTGAGAATCACAACTCACAATGCAGGAAGTCAGAATATTCCATATCCATGATCTACACATCATGTCTTGATTTATACCACTGGGGTGAGAGCTTTAGGAACATTTGTTCTGTTTCTGTGTGTTTTCTACTCATTCTGTGTGTGTGTGTGGGGGGGGTGTTCTGAATGGACTGGGAGTGAGAAACATAGCTGAGTGTGTTTTGGAAAGCTAATTGAGTGATTCAGAGGCTCACTGAGAAAGACAAACTGCTGCAGGTAGCAGTAAGAGAGAGAGAGAGAGAAACTGCTTTGTAAAAGTGTCATTTAGAATTCAGGTTGTTTTCAGGCTGAGATCAGCACAGTCATGTGCTAGGAGTGTTAGAAATGCAGTGGGACACAGCTGACAGTATTTTGCAAAGCTAGTTGAGTGAGTCAGAGGCTCACTGAGAAAGACAAACTGCTGCAGGTATCAGTGAGAGAAACTGCTTTATAAAACAGTTTCATTTAGAATTCAGGTTGTCTGGAAGCTAAGATCAGCACAATAATGGGCTAAGAGTGTTAGAAACTCAGTGGGACAGAGCTGAGAGTGTTTTACAAAGCTAATTGAGTAAGTTGCAGCTTTAGAGAGAAAGAAAAGCTGTTTTTGAAGCAGTTTCCTTTAGAATGCTATCTGCAGTGCAGATATTCTCACTCCAGTGACATCAGCAGAATGAGGATAAATGTGGTATCCTCATTCCAGTGACATCAGCAGAGTGAGGATAAATGTGATATCCTCATTCTGGTGATGTCATCACAATTTCTCCTCACTCCAGAGAAAATAACACAGATTATTCCACTGGAATAGCTCTCACCCCAGTGGTATAAATATTCCACTGGAATAGCTCTCACCCCAGTGGTATAAAAATATATATACAGTATGTATGTATGTATATATATGTATTTATTTGCTTTTGTTAACTAGGTAAGCACGCTAGACAACCAAGTGCCTATTTTCAGGTGTGACCTGGGAAAGTTACAGAGCATACAGGTAACAAGATACATGCTAAGTAAATAGAATACAATGTAAGAGAATTACAGTCAGGAGCCGCAGGCTCTACAATGGTGAGAGGTACAAATCAGGCTCAAGCGAGGCTAGGCAGGCAGGCAAGTTATAGTATACAACACTACGTAATACATGATAATACAAAGACAGGGATAAAAAAGAAAATGACAATATATAGTAAGTGCACAATAAAGGGGGGGCAGTGAGAACTATACTGGTGGAGAGTATAGATACAATTGCAGCAGCTCCCCTCCCCCCCAAGGGCAGGAGGGGTAGATATATATACACATATACATATATATACATACATATATATATATATATATACACACACACACACATATACACACACACATATATACACACACATATATATATATATATATATATATATAGGATATGACATGGCCTAACTGAAGATATCATATTTATCTTCCACGAGAGGCCAGTGACATCATGATATCTCACGGTGGCTAAGCCACGAGTGAGATATCTTGATGTCACTGGCCTCAAGTGAAGATAAATATGATATCTTCAGTCAGGCCATGTCAAGTTCAGTTTATACAACATGTGTTTTGGTCCCCACCCAACACAACCCCGGCATACCCCCCTCAATACAATCCCCGATAAAGAAGTGATGGCCATTTCAGCACAACTCTCCATATCTCCCACAACACAACAGATGACAAAAAAATGTGGTTGATCCTGCCACTCTATTTTTAAAAACACCTTCTTGATCGAGCCATGGCCACCCCCCCAACACAATGCTCCATAACACCCCCACACACACACATACACACAACAGATTACATGTGTTATTTAAAAAAAATGATTTTGGTTGATGCAACCAGTTTAAAGTTATTTTATGAAAGCTATCTGGCTGATCCAGCAATTATCTGTAAACAATAATTTTAAATGTATTTGGTTGATTTTGCTACTTTCAGAGTCTATTATCCTTATAGTACTTTCACTTTTCCCAGAAATGTAGTGTGACCCAGCGTTTTGAGCAGTGACACATGAGGGCTACCAGAGCTTTATAGTAAAGGAGTTTGTGTTAAAACACTTAGGAAAGGGTGTCTTTTTGCTGAAGTTGTGTGTTTTTTTTAAAGAAGCTGTCGACTGTACTGAAAGGACAGTGATCGAGTTGGCAGTTTCTGAACGGTAGACGAAGTGTGAGCGTCTGTCTGCGTTCAGTTCTGTGGATGTAAGGAGAAAAGATCAGTGAGTCGGCTAATAGGATCAGTCTGCCAAAGAAAAGAGCCTCAAGTGCCTGTGAGGTTTCTCATTTAAGAGATGCTGCAACTTTGTTTACAAATGGCTATTTTTTGTCTTAGAAACTCCTATTAAAGTTGTTGTTGTTTGCCCAACTTAGCTATCACAAACAGTTCAGTACTATTTAATTCAGACATTGCACTATAAGTTATTTGCTGCAGATTGCACTTTACAAAGAACTATCAGCTATTGTATTTTTGTTTCAAAAGAGAAAATGCACTGAGGTTTTTAAGCGTCACATTTGAGCAGGGAGCTTTATGCTGCGACATGGTTTTGCACAAAAAAAAACGAGGTTTGCAGAGTGGCAGGGAGTCCCTGGTGGCTAACTTAGAGAAAGCTATTTTTGACTGCGCTCTCGACTGTGGTTCTGCATTCAGTCCTGGGGAGATACAGACAAAAGATCAGTGGGCAGGCTGTATGTAATACTATATAATGTGTGTGAGAAAACCAGCCCCCGAATGCCGATGAAAAGAGCTCCAACTGACTGTGAGGCTTCTCATGTAAAAGATGCTGCAAATCTCTTAACAAACAAACCGCTATGTTTACTCTTAAAAATCCCTGCTAAAGCTCTGGCAGTGCATATTGTGTTACTGTTCATAACACTCGGTCACGCTACACTTCGGGGGAAGTGGAAGTACTGTTAGGATAATGGAAAGTGGCAGGATCAATCAAATATGTTTTTAAATAATTTTTTAATTAAAAGTAGTGACTGGATTGAGGTGTCACAGGTGTGTATGTTGGGGGAGGGTGCAGATGCTAGAGTGAACTGCTGGATGGAAAGTGAAACACTTTCACTTTCTTTTGTGTGACACAGGAACATAGAGATATCTCCATGATGTATAGGAACATGGAGATATCACTATGATGTATAGGAACATGGAGATATCAGTGATATCTCCACTGCCTGCCTGAGACACCACTTTTTATCCCTACATTTATACCAAAACGCATGTTGTATAAATATATATATATATATATATATATATATATATATATACACACACACACACACACAGATATATATTAACATTCCTAGGTCACTTCCCATGCTGGTTTTGTTTAGTCATATCTGTTCTCGGTCCTAGATGCATCACTGCACATTTACTGTATTAAACTTAAACTTCATACACCATTTATCAGACCATGCACTGATTTTGCTTATATCCTCCTGCAGTCCTGTTACCTGGATGTTTTTGTTTTCTGGACTACATAGTTGGGTCTCATCTACATATTTTTCTGTCCAGTATTTTATAGAGTTGTTTATCATTGATGTACATTTGGAATAGAAGTGGCCCCAAGACTGATCCCTGGAGCACGCTAGTGATAACCTTGCTTCTTCTTGACAAAAACCCATCAATGCATACGCTCCTAGATCTATCACTTAGCCATGGTGTTAACCAATTTACAACTTTCCTATCTAATCCAAGCTTGTCTAGTTTAACAATAATTGCTGGGAGTGGCAACAAGTCAAATGCTTTGCTGACGAAATAAATCACATCCACTGAGTTGACTCTATCTAGTTCTAAACTGACATTTTCATAAAAGGATAGCAGATTAGTAATGCAGGACCTCCATTTCCTAAAGCAGAACAGCAAATGCAAGCACACCAATGAAACACATACTCCAGATATAGCTATGCTATCACAAATTATGTATTTTTAGTGCTACACAAGTACATATCAGTTGTCTAGATGAGCCCCAGGGCTTTGAGCATACAACCTCTTTATCAGGGAGTGTGGCTAGGTAATTCAAAACAGTCAATATGGGCCTTTTATGTTACATAGAAACATAGAAGTTGACAGCAGATAGGGACAGCAAGGCCCATCCAGTCTGCCTATTTTTTCCACCTTATGAATGTGTCATAGGCCTTTACTCTGTCAATGACCTATCTATTCATACTCATCTGTATTGCTCCCTTATGCCTATTCCATGCCTGTTTGAAGCCCTGAACTGTATTCATATCAATCACTTCCTGAGGTAGGCCATTCCATGCATCCACCACCCTTTCTCTGAAAAAGAACCTCCTCACATTACTTCGGCCACCGTCTAATTTCATGCTGTGTCCTCTTGTCCAGCTATTTTTCTTATACTGAAACATGTTAGACTCTTTCACCTTGTTAATGCTATTCAACACAAAACTGAAGGAGTGCTTAAGCAAACATATGAGGACTATACAAAAAGAAGAACTCAGTTATACAGTGGGCACAGATATTGAGCAGGCAACAGCCAGGAGCCAGCACACCATAAGAGCAATGGGCATAGAATTATGCAAGGGAAGGCAACTGCAAGAACAAACTAAACAAATGAGAGCAGTTTGGGATTTACAACTTCAGAGCATTAGAATGGCCAGGTCTTAGTGATAACTTAGAAGTGCAGACATTTTTGGAAAAATAGATTTTTGGCTGGATGTACATGTATAGAAACTACCCCATCTTTAGATTCTTCACTGTCTACTATAGCAGTCAGCATTTAATTATAGGCAGGATTGAAAATGTTTTTTTATTATCCAGTTTGGGTTGGATTAAAAATGCATGCAAATGTACAAAAGTGGATTCATGGACACTTATTTTTTAACTTTTCTAGACTGGAGCATGTACATCTGGGGAAACCTCAAGGATTGAATTACCTACAAGAAAAACGAGTTGCAAGGACAACCACTCATTACAAGAATCTTGTTGAATTTATAATTAATTTTTGATATATTCATACCAAGAGACTGTATATGTGTATGATTGTGACATTTATTTATTTAGTTAATATTTAGTCACCAGGAATGGCACATTGAGCCAAGGCTCATTTCCAGGCGTGACTCGGGAAAGGGGGAGATGGAGCAAAACAGCAGTAGACAACAGCAAAACAACATCTGAACAGACAGACAAGCAATGTGTTGCTATAATAAGGAGAATTTGAATGTAGCACAGTTAAAACAAAGTGCAGTGAACTTCACCAGTGCTTAGAATCATGACCAAAACTTCTACTGGTTAAAATCAAGACTTCAAGGGCAACCAGAAGAAGGATAGCAAAAGCATTTATTTTTTATTTTAACTTTTGTTTACCAAGTAAGCAATATGAGCTAAGGCCTGTTTTCAAATGCAACCCAGGACTGTTGTAGAAATACAGTCAAGTTGTTAAAATACAGTACAAATACAGTACAAACTATACAAATGATGTATTAATAACACTTATATTTTGGCTTATTTAAAAAATATTGTCTTACAGATAATTTAAAAACATCCTGAATAACAATTTGTTGCAGAAAAGGAGGCTATTTATTTCAATATACTGGTCCACATCTAGAAAGAGCATGCATTCCCAATTTTAATTTAATCTTGGGGATAACAAACCATATAGATTTTGTTGAACGCAGATCCCAGTCAGAAGTCTTTTTATCCATTAAGGTAAATAAAGGAGAAACTGGACCCAAGACCAGGGTATTACAGATTAAACAAATTGAGCTATACTGAGAATGTAAACAAAGAGGAAGCCAGAGTGTCAAAAATAGAGGTTACAATGATGAGTCCGAAATGGGACTTTCAAAGGAAACCCACAGATTGCGTGAAAAGTAATTGTAATCAGAGTAATCTCAGACTTTGCCGGATTCAAAAACAGAAATGAACTGTAATTTAGTATAGGCAACAACACACTTCTGGCTATATCCAATCTGGCATCCTTACAAATTCTAAATTTTAAATAGTGCACCCAATCTTTGGTTAACACTTCTACAGATCGTTCTTACATGCAAGGCATATGATAAACAGGGATCAAATACAATCCCTAAATATCTAAATTGGAAGACTTGCTCCAATAACAGACCCCCCGACTCACAATTTCAAGAGGTTTACATCTGTTTAATCTATTTTTGGAGCCAAAAAGCATACTCTTTTTTTTTTACATTCAAAGGAAGACAATGTTTATTTAGCCAGTAGGCAAGAGCCTGAAAATCAGTAAAGTTTAACTTTATTTCTTCCTCTAAGGGTGAGCTACTAAAGAGTATGATGTCATCAGCATACACCAGTACATCTGTACGAATCATGTAAGATGGCAGCTTATCTATAAACAAGGAAAATAAGAAGGGCCCCATAATGGACCCCGGTGGTACTCCAATTTCCAACATCTTACTGTCAGACAAAACTCCCTGGTAGCAAACCCACAGAGGTCTGTCAGAAAGATAACTATGAAGCAATCTTAATAGAGGATGTTCTACTCCGATGGTCTCCAACCCCCGAGCAGTAGTTGGTGATCAACAAGATTGAAGGCCTTGGACAGGTCCATAAATAATAACACCATTCAGCCTTCCACCATCCATTGCTCTACCGATGTGATCCATGAGCCTGACCAAGGTTGTCCCAGTTCCGTGAGGTTTACGGAAACCATGCTGCTCAGGGGATCGGAGGCCAGCAGAGTCAAGGAACTCAATTATTTGTTGGTTAACAGCTTTTTTGAGCATTTTACCCATGGCAGGCAGAAAAGAGATGGGACGATAGTTATCCAACTCTGTCGCAATGCCACCTTTAAAGATGGGTTTAGTGACCGTTTTTCCACTGAGCAGGAAATTCTCCTGTAATATGCGATAAATGAAAACTTTTTGTTAATTGAACATAGATAGCATCAGAAACAAGTTTCAGAAACCTTACTTCAAGTTCCCCTGGGCCAGAGCTTTTATTAGGGGAGAGTTGTTTTAACAATTTCAAGACCTCCATAGGTTTTATTAAACATGTAGGGGGTTGAAATTTCAGCAGGTATTTGAAGAAGTTAAAGGATGGAAGAGATAGAGGGAGGGGAGGAGTTTGTTCCAGAGTGAGATAAGCCTATAGGAGAATGCAGATTGTCCGGCAGAAGAGCGTGGGTGAGGAATGGCAAAATGGTGATGGTCCTTAGAGTGGAGGGAGTGGGAGGCATGAAGAATTCGAGATGGGAGCAAGGAGAGGTAGGAGTGAAGGGTGTTGAAGCAATATTTGGAGATGAATATAGTGCAATGGGCCTGTCAGTGAGATGGTAGAGGGAGGATAGAAAGGAAGGAGTAAAGTGGGAGTGAAGAAGAGTTAGATGTAAGGGATGAAGGAGTTGAGGAGGGTATCCAGTCTGGCAAGGGAAGTGGTGGGGCAAAGCCACAGACTACATCTGCATAGTCAAAAACAGGGAGCACAATTTTGGTAATCAGCTCCCTGCAGACATGCAGAGATATGCAGTCTTTGTAATGATAGAGGGCACCAAGCTTGGGGTGGAGCTTGGCATGGATGGCATCTATGTGGGCTAAGAAGTCATGTTTACTGTCAAGCCACACCCCAGGTACTTAAAGGACTGAACCACTTCAACTGTGGTGCCATCCAGAGTGGTGAAGACAAGGCGGACAGTGAGTCTGGCTAGTTTCTGACTGGTACCAAAGGTCATGGAGACTGTCTTCTTAGTGTTAACTCTAAGTTGGCTAGAATGGAACCAGTAGACAACATTGTTGAAGTCCCACGGGAGCAGGTCTTCTACAGCTGCATAGGAAGGACCAAAAGTGAAGATGACTGTGTCTTCTGAATGCATGTGTATATGTGAGTTGACAAAAAGCAGAAGGGGGGTAATTGAGGAAACTGAAAAAAAGAATGGGTCTGAGGATGGAGCCCTGTAGAACTCCAGCTTGGATAGGATGGGGAGGTGACACGGAACCACCAACCTGTACCAATTGTAGATGGACGGTTAGGTGACAGTTGAACCAAGCAACAACAGGGGCAGAGAGGCCAGCATTTCTTAGCTTGTCTATGAGAAGCGTTTTGTTGGCAGATAAGGACCACTTGGCCCACCTAGTCTGCCCATTTCCCTACTTGATGGATAAGGTGCAGATTCTAGGTAATCAACAGCTTACTTCCTCCTACCCTCCACTAGAATTGCCTCATGTCTTCCATGCATTCTTAAATTCTCCCACTGTTCCTGACTCCACAACCTCCTCAGCAAGGCTGTTCCATGCATCGACAACCCTCTCAGTGAACAAATACTTTCTAACATTACCTCTGAGCCTACCCCCCCTCTATCTTCAAATTGTGCCCCCTTATTCTTGCACATCTCTTTTTCTAAAAGATGCTACCGTCTTGTACTTTGTTAATTCCCTTAAGATACTTGAAAGTTTCTATCATGTCCCCCCTCTCCCTCTTTTCCTCAAGGGTATACATATTAAGCTACTTTAGTCTCTCCTTGTATGTCTTCTGGTACAGACCCTGCACCATTTTGGTCACCCTCCTCTGAACAGCCTCCACTCTCTCTATGTCTTTGTGGAGATGGGGTCTCCAGAATTGCATGCAGTACTCCAGATGGGGTCTTACCAACTGTCTGTACAGAGGGATAACAACTTCTTGTTTTCTACTGTTGATGCCTGTCCCTATGCATCCCAATATCCCCCAGCCTTCCTTACTGCCTTCTCGCATTGCTTGGCCACCTTTAGGTTATCTGATATAATTACTCCTAGGTCTCTTTCAATTGTTGTTGTTGTCATTATCTCACCCCCCACTGTGTACTCTTCCCCTTGGTTTTTGTTTCCTAGATGCATTACCTTGCACTTCTTTGCATTGAATCTGAGCTGCCATATATTTGACCATTCCTCCAACCTTGCCAAGTCCCTTTTCATCCTTTCCACCCCACCTTGCGTATCAACCCTGTTGCAGATCTTTGTGTCATCTGCAAAGAGACATACTTTTCCTTCCACGCACTCTCCAATGTCACTTATGAAGACATTAAAGAGGACTTGTCCCAGTACCGAACCCTGTGGTACCCTGCTAGTTACCCCCCTTTCTTCATTGTGGACTCCGTTTACTATTACCCTTTCTGTCCTGTTGTCCATCCAGTTTTTTATCCAGGCTACCACCTTGGAACCCACTCCAAGGCTGGCTAACTTGTATATTAATCTTTTGTGTGAGACTGTGTCAAATGCTTTGCTAAAATCTAGGCGTGGGAAGGAGGCATGGAAAGGATGAGAAGGGACTTGGCAAGGTTGGAGGAATGGTCAGAAGTATGGCAGCTTGGATTCAATGCAAAGAAGTGCAAAGTAATGCACCTGGGAAACAAAAACCCAGGGGAAGATTACACAATGGGGAAGGGAGGTAGGAATAACAACAAAAATGGAAAGAGACCTGGGGGTAATCATATCAGATGATCTTAAGGTTAGCAAGCAATGTGAGAAGGCAGTAGGGAGGGCTGGGGGGATACTGGGATGTATAGGGAGAGGTATCACCAGCAGAAAACAGGAAGTTGTTATCCCCCTGTACAGACAGTTGGTGAGACCCTATAGAGTACTGCATCCAGTTCTGGAGACCCCATCTCCACAAGGACATAGACAGGATGGAGGCAGTTCAGAGGAGCGCAACTAAAATGGTGCAGGGTCTGCAAGAGAAGCTTTACGAGGAGAGACTAAAGGAGCTTAATATGTGTACCCTTGAGGAAAGGAGGGAGAGGGGGACATGATAGAAATGTTTAAGTACCTCAGTGAATCAAGAAAGTCCAAGAGGATAGCATCTTTCAAAAAAGAGATGTGCAAGAACAAGGGAAACAATTTAATGTGAGGAAGTGTGATAGAGGGGACGCTCCAGGGGCAATGTGAGGAGTATTTTTTCACAGAGAGGGTGGTGTACACATGGAACAGCCTTCCTGAGGAGGTTGTGGGGTCTAAAACTGTGGAAGAATTCAAGAATGCATGGGACAGACATAAGGCAATTTTTGGTGGTGGTAGGAAGAAATAGGCTGTTGGTTAAATAGGATCTGCAGCTTATCCTCTAGGTAGGGAAATGGGCAGACTAGGTGGGCCAAGCAGTCCTTATCTGCAGTCAAAGTCTATGTTTCTATGTAGGTAGGCCATATCCACAGCCCCTCCCTGGTCTACTACTTTGGTCACCCAGTCAAAGAAATCTATTAGGTTCATTTGACATGAACTTCCTGCTGTGAAACCATGCTGCCTTGGATCCTGTGCCCCACTGGCCTTTAGGTACTCAACAATTCTTTCCTTCAGAAGTGATTCCATCATTTTTCCTACCACTGAGGTCAAACTAACTGGTCTGTAGTTTCCTGCCTCTGCCCTGCTCCCACTTTTGTGAAGTGGCATCACATCCCCCCTCCTCCAGTCCTCAGGTATCACCCCATCCTCCCTTGATTTGTTAAAGAGAGTAGTCAGTGGCGTTACCAGTTCTACCCTTAGTTCTTTTAGAATTCTGGTGTGAATCCTATCAGGCACCATTGCTTTGTCCACCCTCAGTTTCAAGAGTTCTTTCAAAACTCATTCTTCTGTGAATGGACTGGTATTGACCCCCCTATTCAGAGTGTTTCTCTTGTTTGGTTTAGGTACCTCCCCCTCCTCTTCCATTGTGAATACTGAGCAGAAATATTCGTTCAGTATCCCTGCTTTTCACTGTCACCCTCTGCCTACATTTCCTCTCCTTTATTAAGTCTCTGTATCCCTCCCTTGGTCTTTTTTTGCTCCCTAATGTACCTATAAAAGGTTTTATCCCCCTTCTTTACAGAGTTGGCTATCTTTTCCTCAGTTTGTGCCTTTGCTACTCTGGCTGCCTTCCCTGCCTCCTTCTGCTTTAACTGATAAAGTTCTCTGTCCTGCTCCTTCTGTGTTTCCTTATTTCTCCTGAATGCCATCCTTTTCTCCTTAACCTTCCCTTCCACCTTTTTTGAGAACCCTAGTGTTTTTTTCCTTCATTTTGTTTTGTTGATTTGCTTCACAGAAAGGCTTGTTGCCTCTATGATGGCTGTTTTGAAGAAATCAAGTAGTCTGGCTTGGACCAGTTTCTCTTGCAGTTTAGAGAGGGAGGGGAGGAGGGAGATGAGATGATAGTTCCCAGGAGAAGATGAATCATCCTCTTTGTGAAGAGGAATAACTTTGGCCATATTCCAAGACTGGGAAATAGTGCAGAGAGTGAAGTTAAGATTAAGCAGGTGAGTAAGGGGAGCTGCAATAGCCGGATCTGAGAGGTGTAGTAACTTGGGGTCGAGACCAAGAGGATTGGACTTAGATGGGTTGAGGGAGGAAAAGGCAAATAGGATTCTCTGGATAGTGACAGGGGGAAGTGGTAACCTGGAGGGGTATGGCGGGGGTAGAGGAGTAGAAGACAGAGAAGTAGGAGTGAAATATGAACTAACAGTAAGTGTCCTACATGTTAGATTGCACTTTGGACCTGAGTGATGTTGTTCCAGAGCTCAGCTGACTACTTAACTTGATAAACATTACTGGTAGTGCATATCAAATGAAGCACATGACACAAAATTTTAGATCTTTGTGAAAACTAGAGGCATTCATAATCGTGTGTATGCCATGCTACTTTTTTATGCTTTCATGTTATCGCACTGCTTGAAAGCATTTGAATAAATGGGCTTAGTCATGACTCATGAGCAGGCTGTTGCAAGTTGTGTGTTACTTCTAAGGAAAAGATGAATACTTCTCATTTGCTCTTTTCTCTTGTACTACTGTTTTGAGTGAAAGCACCACTGAGTTGGAGAGCATTCCTTTGTTTGCACATTTTAATTCAAAACAACCCTTTTTTCAGTGCAATTGACATAAAACAAATAAAATCTCTTCCCAATGAAATACAGATGGCAGGGCCAGGGTTTACAAAAAAATATTTTAAAATGAAACTGTATATTTGATACAATTCATCATCACTAATTCATTTCTCGTCAGCTGACACAGCTGAAATCTGCAAAGTAGTTGTGATATCCATTGCTTATGAAGAACCCACAACAGCCAAGCCCTGCAACAGTAAACCTCAGGACAATGTGAGGAGCCAGTCATCTAGCAGTCACAATGTGAACAAATGACTAGGGGAGGAATTGTAGAGTTAATGAAATACAAACTGAATCCACAGTGAAACGGGAACACAGTGTAAATCAACCTGAATATAAAACAGTAAAAAAGAGATGAGAAACTATAAAGATACCTGTGACAGACTGGTCCTTCCCCAGACTCAGCCTGCACAATGTTACTAGCCTTCTTAATACTTCAGAGATGCCACCACTCAGCTTAGACACTCTGCTGGGGAATCTCCAGGTTTGCGTCCCTTCAGAGCCACTGCTCACACAGTACACTGCTCCTTGCTCAAGGTCACACAACCTACCCTCTTTGTCGCAGCTAAGAACACCATAGTTTAGAAAGAGGATATGGTAACTGTAGCCCTCACTTCAGAGGTGGAAATATATTTATTGTCAGCTATAAATTGGTTAGCTCTTCCCCAAAGGATTCAGTCACAGAAACGTGAAATATATAAAAAATAATTTTAATATTTCAAGATATCACAGATACTAGACAATATTACAACTACACTATAGGGAGCTGTAATTTTACATAAATGAAAGGAAATGTGTCTTGAACAATAAGCTACAAACAGAATAACCCTAACTTTCTCTTTCTCTCTCTCTCAACAAGGTAAATAAGCTTACCACAAGCCACTTTGAATCAGAGCAGACATGAGCCTTTAGATGGCAGTTTGTTCACAGTCCCAGGCCTTACTGATTTTATTAGCCCCTGTCAGACCTAGAACCCTCTAGTTCCCCCATGACACATCACCAGTAGGTAACTCTAACATCACAGATTCCGAATCTTTTCTCCTAAGTTAGGGGTTGGGAACCAGCTTGTATCATGCCAGTCTGTTGGATAATTCACAGGAATGTTCATGTTAGCTAGCTGCTTTCTGATATCAGACACTTCTAGTACCCACTTATATTTCAGAAGTCTGTAACTCGATGGCCTGCAGTCATAAATTTACAAACAGTTCCCACGTTGTCTGTCTCTCTTTTCGGTGTCACTGATAAGAAAGCCTTACTGTTTCCAGTATCTGCTACTTTGGACTGTTATTCTTAAAGGGAAATATAGTTCAGGTACCTCAAAAATTGTTATATCTGCTCCCCGAAGAAAGAAAAAATGAATCCTTGAGCAGCACTAACTGATGTTTGTGTGTGAGTGTGTGTGTGTGTTTACTGTCTGGACAGTCTGTCTGCACTGCCATGATTTGACCTGCTGTGGTGCCTAATTTCCATATTATAGGACTGCAATATGAGACTCCATCTTAGTAAATTTGAAGTCCGGCCACTAGTCCTTTGCAACCATGTGATCAGAAACTAGGGCAAAGTCCTTTCCATACAGGTATGTTTGCAACTTCTTCAAAGCCCAGTCACTCTCTAGACACTCCTTCTCTATTGGGGCATAGGCTTGCTCTCTGGGCAGCAGCTTTTTGCTCCAGTACATGACTAGGCACTTGTCTCATGAATGTGTAATCTGACTCAGAACTGCACCTAACCCATGATCAGATTCATCTACATGCACAACAAACTTATGGGTGTAGTCCAGACTGGTGGGCATAGGTGCCTGACACAATACCTCCTTCAGTTGATGGAATGCAGTATCACATGTCTCCATCCACTGGACCTTTTACAGCATTTTCTTCTTGGTGAGATCAGACAAATGTTTGGCCACACTGCTGAAATTTGGCACAAATTTATAGTAGTACCTTGCCATCCTTAAGAATGCCCTTACTTTCCTCTTGGTCATGACCATGGCCCATCCGTGGATAGCATCAATTTTTACTTGCTTAGGCCAGATGTACCCACGCCCCACTCTGTGCCCCAGGTATAACACTTCTGCCATTCCTATCTGGCACTTCTCCACCTTGTCTGTTAGCCCAGTAGCCTGCACTTGGCAGAACACCTTAGTTACATAACAGATGTGATCCTCCCAGGCCTGGCTATAGATGGCAATGTCATCCATGTATGCCAGAGTGAAATGTCTTGCCCTTGCAGATTATGATCCATGAGCCACTGAAAGGTGGCTGTCACACTCTTTATCCTGGGTGGCATCATTCTGAACTTAAATAATTCAAATGGGATGATGAAGGCTGACTTTTCTCTGGCTTCAGGTATCAGAGGTATCTGCCAACAGCACTTTGTCAGGTTTATGGTAGACAAGTAACTGGCTCCTCCTAACCTCTCTAGGACCTCATCCATCCTGGGCTTGGGGTATGTGTCCGACTCTGTGCAGCTATTGAGCTTCTGGTAATCATAGAACCTTGTGGTCCCATCCTTTTTGGGAATCAGTATCACTGCGGAGGCCCAGAAAGTGACTAGACTCCTGGATCACCTGGAAAGCTGCCATTTCTTTGATGTTGCCCTCTATGGTATGTCTTACATCTTCTGGGACTCTGTAGCAGGGCTGTTTCAGCGGTACTTGGGACCCTGTATCCAAGTGGTTCTTTGCCAGTGTAGTAAGCCCTGGTTTCCCTGTGAATATTTTCCAACTGTATTCAGCACCCCACTCATTTTGGCAGTTTGGGCTGATGTCAGTCTCTCTGAGAGAGTAATAGTATCCACTGAGGAGTCTCTCTTCACCTTTCCAAGCAGCTGCACCAGTAAGTCTGCTTCCACCTCCTCCTCTAGAGAGCTGCACACAGATAGGACCCAATTGTACCTGCCGTGGTAGGGTTTCATCAAGTTTATGTGGTGAATTCACTATTTGAGTCTCCTGTTGGGTAGCTGCACCATGTAATTAACATCTTTCACCCTCCTGACCACTGAATAAGGCCACCCCCCAACCTGCCTGTAATTTGTCCTGCTGGATGGGGACGAGCACATCACCCATTGCCTGACTTCATACTTCCTGGCTTTGACTCCATGGTTGTACCATATCTTTTGCCTCTGTTGTGCAGTGGCTAGGTGCACCTGGGTGAACCCCATAAGCTCCTTGAGCTGTGACTTGAAATTCAGAACATACCCCACAACAGATTCCACTTGGGGAACAAGCTCATCCTCCCATTCATCCCATGCCAAATCAAAGTGACCCCCTAGGCTATGGCCAAACAGAAGATCAAAAAGTGAGAATCCTGTGGATTCCTGGAGTATTTTGCTATATGTAAATAGGAGATGGAGTAGGTACTTGTCCCACTCTCTCATATGATGGTCAGCGAATGCCCTTAATAGTGTCTTAAGGAACCACTGAGCTGTCTTAACCCACACTTCTTCCAGAGACTAACCATCAGGTTAGACATGAAGTTGGTGCTCTGCTCAAAATAATTTCCTGGGGGAAACCCAACCTGCTAAACATCCCCAGTGGTTCATGGGCCACCTTCTCAGCCTCGATGGAGGACAAGGGCACTATTTTGAGGTACCTTGGGGGGTAATCTATGACCACCAAAATATCTTTCTTGCCAGTGCAACTTGGGGTGCTAAGGGCCCCCATAATGTCCATGACAACTTTTCAAAATGGCTTTTCAGTAGCAGTTAGTGGAATTAAAGCTGCTTTAGCCTAGTCTCCAACCTTTCTCACCTTCTGGCACTGTGGACAAATCTGGTAGTAGTTTGCCACATCTTCAAAAAATACTGGGCCAGTAAAAATTATTAGTCAGCTGCCTTATTGTATGGCTGACCCAGTTTTACTATGGCGCTGCGACATCCGCAGTACCAACATCCCTGACAGTGACAGCCACAGTGCCAAGTGTTGGCATTGCATTGTTGGGGATGCGTTTTTGATTTATCAGGGGGTTGTGACCCCCATACCCCCCACACCCCCTTACTCTGGATTACTAACTCCAGGTCAGGGGTTGTCTTGAGGAGGGCAATACCCCGGCAAGGCAGTCTTGGTGCCAGCAGAGACCATCACAGCAACGTACAGATATCAGCCGATTCCTGTCGCTGTGATGGTCTTCATGTATATGGGTTCACTGTACTGTCAGTGGACCGGCTGACTCCTAGGAGTCCTGAAAAGGGTATATAATTTGCTAAGGCCAGAAGGTACTTCCTTTACTCCCTAGAAACCACTATGTGCTGGAATACCCCTTTCTCCACTCCTCCCTTAGGAACCCAGTCATTTCAGAAGCCCAGTACATGTCTCCTTTTACAACACTTGAAGAGTCAGCTTCCCAACTGGTGGCTAACTGCCTTAGATTTTGCTGGGGGGGTCAGCTTTCTCAGCTCTCCCTACCTCCGCATACTCAACCTTCATAGAACACACTCTATGGTGGAAGAGCAGCCCACAGCTCAGATCTCCTCAGTCCATAGCTATGGCTCAGAACTGCTGCTCCCAGCTCATTCTTTAGCTATAAATTCTCCTGCTACTGTGGTAGGGGTTGCTTCCTCATGCACTCACCCCTCTGTGTCCTCAGGAGCTGGTTCCCTCACCTTGCTATGGGTAGTGACACACACCATGTTGGCCCTACCATTGAAGTCATTATCCATGATTACCTCCATGAGTAGGTCTAGTACAATACCCACTTCCCATATGCCCTATCTGCCTTCCCAGCTTGGAAAGATCCAGGCCAGTAGCACTGAGACCACAGGACCCATCGCTCCTCTAAGTCTAGAAAACTGGCCAGGCAAGATCTGTTCCTCTTAAGTAAAATCCTGCTTCACCAAAGAAAATGAGGCCCCAGTGGCCCTCAACCCCTGGGTCACTTCCCATTAACACTTACAGGGTACATGTGTGCAGTGGAGTTAGAAGGCACTGCAGTCTGTACAGGCTACAAACTGCAGAAAACTTCTCGAGCTACACCCTCCAACTGCACTGGCACCTTTTGTTACATTTTCAGGCAATTATGAGACAAATGCCCCAGTTTCTGGCATATATAGCACTTGCGTTCACCCACCCCCTTGCTTTTGAGACCAGGGGCTTCCCTTTTTGTTTGGGCACAGGCTACCTTCCTTTAGGCTTCCCCCTGGTGCTCCCCCAAAATGACCTGATGGCCCTTCCCATTCCCTTTGTGGTGACAGTATGATTGACTGGATATGAACTGATAAACTGCCTCCCTCACAAAGCTCAGAATTCTAGCCAACAACCATATTCTCATATCCTCAGCTACAGTTTTTAAAAACTGTTCCAGCAGAAATATATCTGTTATCTCCTCTACAGAGCAAGCTTTTGCCCTTCAACGTAGCATTCCATTAAGTTACTTGCCTGTGCACTCATTTCAGCATAGATGTCCCCTGGGGCCTTTCTTATCCCCCTAAATGTTTGCCTAGAAGCCCAGGGGGTTAACAAAATGCCCCCGAGACAACCTTGACCTGGAGTTAGTAATCCAGAGTAAGGGGGGTGTGGGGAGGTATTCTCCATTACCTCCATTTCACAACTTTGGCTAGCCTGACTGACTCCGTTACTCCCTGTCAGATCTAAAACCCTCTAGTTGCCCCCATGGCACATCATTCTGTATGTCACTCTGACATTACCAAATTAAAATCTTTTGTCTGAAGCTGGAAATTGGGAACCAGCTTGTACCAAGCCAGCCTGCTCAATAATTACCATGAGCCCCTACAGAAATGGTTGTGTTAGTAGCTTCTTCCTGACATCAGAGACACTTTTAGTACCCATCCATATTTCAAAGGTCTGAAACTGGATGGCTCGAAGTTATAAATTTACAACCAGGCCCCATGTTGTCTGTCCCTCTTCTCAAAGTCCCTAATAAGAAAGCTTGACTGTTTCCAGTATCTGTTAACTACAAACTGTTATTCTTGCAAGGAAATACAGTACAGGTACGTAGCAAATTTTTACAATACCATGTAACCAGGTGGAAGAGAGTAAAGTTTCCAGGAACTGAGCAGGAGTGTGATAGCAAAATTGAATGAAGTATTGGTTCCTTAGATTGTCTTCTCCTGAGAAGATATGGTGTTGGGCTCCATCAACATTTCAGATCAGCGATCAAATCCTTAAAAAATAGAACAAGCAGAACAATCCAGTTTATTCACAGATAATATGGCACAGAAAAGAAGTCCACTTTTATATTATGTTTAGAGTGTTGCAGAAAGGATGTAAAGTCTAGTTCTTCATTGATCCTCACTGGACTTAATGCTTGTAGCTTAAAGATCCAAAATAACTTCTTTTGAAGGAGCTGGTGAACACTGTCCCTTCCCCCCTTGGATCTTGAGGTACCATTTCAATGTCCATAAACTTGATCACTGATGGCTTCCACCATGCATGACCTTGATATCTCACCCCATAGGATGCAGGAGTTTTTTTTTAATTTAAAGCCCTAAAAATGTTCTTGGATCCTGAATTTAAGTGACCTTACTGTATGATACACACATAGAGGATACACCAAAGTCACCAAAGAAAGTGGACAGTAACAAAATTATTAACTACCTTACCTCTACTCTGTAGGTTTTTTCAGGATCTTGGTGGTTGAAAATATTTCCTGGTGTGCCAAATTTTCATATGTTGCCATTTCTTGCAGACATAACCCCTCTGTCCTAAATCACTTTTCCTTATTTACTCAGATGCTTTTTATCCAGTTTTCCAAGAATTTGCCCACTGCAAATGTCCAGCTCATCTGTCTATAGTTTGAGACATTAGATTTGTTAAAATGTTTAAAAATAGGTGCTTTATTCACCAGCTTCCCATCTATAAGCACCAATTGTTCTGACAGCGATTTGTTAAAAATAAATTGGAGTTCTGCTATTTCTTGACTTATATTTTCAATAGGTTGGGAAATAGTCCATCCAAATCTACTGATTTATAATATGATATATGATAACTGGGGAGCATTTTCTCCCATAGGGAACCCCGGTTATAATTCATTGTTATAACCTGAGGGTTATAACGACAAACATGCGCAGGAGTTGCCTCGCTCCATGCATACTCCTCACTCCACTCTCCCCTCACATAGTGCTGTCAGACACTTAGCCGCCACCATCACTCAACATCCGTGACAGTAAATGCATAAAAAAAAAGTTTCACTTTTCTTATTCAGTAAAGCTCTGGTTCAATTGAGAAAAAAAAAGGAAAAGAAAAGCTTGCTGCAGCTCCTCAGCCACCAGTCACAAACAGGCTTCATCTTTACAGGAATGCTGGCTGTTTTATTTTATATAATTGCTGTGCTGAGAAAATGCTCCCCAGCAATTATATAAAATAAAACATGGGACTGTGTGTTTAACTTGAGATTGTACACACACCCCTCGGTGTTGGATGTTCAAAAAAGCCCTTCGAGCTTCACTCTCAGGGTTTATGTAGCATCGAACACCTCAGGATGTGTGTAAAATCTCATTAAACACACCACCCCATGCATTATTGTATATGTCATTTCCTACCCTGTGATTTCTGTCTCTATGATATTTAAAACAATGTCCATTATATTGTTTCCTCTGGCAGGTGTTGTTAGCTATTGTGTCATCTACCTTCTCTTACAATATCTAACAGTTCTGTCTCCATCCATAATTTACTCACTAGATGTTCACACTAGGAGGCTGAGATCTCCCTTAATCACCACAATATATTTTTCTATTGCGTGGATCATTTCCCTGATAAATTCTGAATCAAGCTTAATAATAATCGCAGGTGATCTACAACAGAAGCCTAGAATCAGTGGCCTAACTGATTGCAGTTCTGTTCTAGTATTGTCTCTAAGAGTTTTTATTGCTTTAGATGAGTCAGTGCTGATGATATTCTCCTTTTTTAAATATTTTATGTAATTTTTCCTTTTTTACATGCATATCTCAATCAGGTGAATTTAACCAATAGTTAAATTATGTTAACATATAAACTAGGTATTGTTATGTAATTCATCTGTAAATCTTACATCACTCGATTTTATAACCTACAACTTTGGAGCAGCAGTACAACACAAAATGTTTTTCCAAAAAGCTAGTTTCAGCTGCAATTAATAAAAATGTTAGCATACATGTTAAATCTACTTTTCTATATACAGTACCTCCTACGCTGTGCACCTAGTGTTTTTATGTTCTCGATCATAGCGCTTACCAGGTTTACAATGGTATTTCTAAGACAAATGTCGCAGCCACCTTTTATCTTGAGAAAAAAACTGAATTAACACATTTATAAAATGTTCAGATTTTGGTGGAACTAGAAAATGTTACCACCAAATAAAATTGGAAGATGAGTAGAATGTTTTTTTTTGGTTTTTTTTTTTTGCTAAATTGTGTTGCACTGCTGCTATAAAGTACTTTGTTCTTGTTTTCAAGTTATGTTATGTAGATTACTTCATCATGTTATGGGGTCAGGCTTGAGATGTTATATAGAACTCCATAATTCTTCTTTTTTTATAACCAGTGTCTATTTTTAGGGATGTGAGCAGAGCCCTTTTGGGATCAGACTGTAGCTCTAAAATGGCTGATCGTGAAACTCACTTTTTGGACATTTGGAAGTATTCCTCCACAGCTGAAAAATAGTGCACTCCCCCTCTGATTTATGCTATTTGCTGCTCTATGTTAAAGGCATCTGAAGGGAGGGGGGTGCTACACTGTTGTACCTCTGAACGTCTCAGGATATTAACAAAAAAAAACTATAGAACTTTGTAGAACAAAAATAAAACATGTTTATTCCATCATCTGCCCAGCTCAGTATAATAGATTTATTCAGCAACCTAGGAGTTAACTTATTATCTGCTGCACTGAAACAGTCAAAGAGACTGTAGTGTCAGTTTACACACAGTGCAGCTGTAGCTAGCTGTTAGCTATCTCATCCCAATGGGCATGACAGGTTGCATAAATTCAAGAGGACTGAATTAGCAGCATGCCAGTTTTTGATGATTGTGACTGAACAGTACTATAAAGCACCAACAAGAAAATAACTTTGGTCATTTGGTAGCTCTTCACAGCCCTATCAGCTCTGGCTAGCGCTTGTTCTATTATAGCTATGAGATACTATAAACACTATTATGTAATAAAGTAAAATGAATTTATCATTGTTTAAAACAGTAAAGTAACTATTTCAATATGTTTTCATGTGTAAAGTTAGGTAAACATAGTAACTTTGTTGCTTGTCATCTCTTCTGTAGCTCTATGCAGTGCAGAATATAAGGGTGGGAGTGTACAACACAATCCACAGCTAAGATCCTGACAAGGTGGTATATCCAACAAGTATTAAGTAATTGTCTTTGAGGTTGTTGTTTCCCAGGATGCCATTTTTATCCTGACTTCACTCTCCAACAAGATGTCTAAACTGACAGGTGATTTTATGACTATGTTTCTTGGTCCATGTTGGGGATACTAATCAAGGAGTTACCTGTCACAAATTTGGAGAAAAAAGTTTTGGGAGCTCTTCAAGAACTGTGTTGCCATATGTTTTACTCTGACAGTTTTCAACATACCTGTTAACCATTCCAGGTATGTACAGTAGAGACAATATTCTCCTTTATATACTGTAAATTGTCAGTTCTATCCAGTGTGTACAGCTTCTGGTCATACAATTCCTTGTCCCAATCATATCTATCATGCCACTATCTTTTTATTTTTATTTTATTTTTTTAACCATGAATAGTACACTAAGCTGAAAGCTTTTTTTCAGGTGCGACCTGGGAGCACATGGAAGGTAAGTGACTTTCTCAGAGTCACGCAGTATTCAAGTGGAAGCTGTGGGATTCAAACCCAGGTCTGGTCAGCTGGATGTCACCAAATTTGCAGCTCAGAGCCTTAAATCACTGCACTATACTGCCTCCTGGTTATCCCAATAATATCTGGATTACCACTATCTACGATAGCCTCAAGGTCAGGCATTTTATTCTCAGGACTTCTGGTGTTTAATAGGAGGCAATCTCAAACCCTTTTTGGTTTACAATTATTCTTTTTATATGTCTTTCCTCATTCAGAGGTACTTCTTTATATGTCTGGCCGATGCTCACCTCATCCATAGTGGACTAGTTTTGATTATTATATATGATGAGTATATGACCTTCCATTATCACTGACAGTATTAATGTAAACATCTTCTTATGGCTTCAGCAATCTCCCCCAACAGTTCTGTCCCCTTCCTTTTATGGTTTAAGCTATCCTTAGAAAACAGCTCATCCCATTCCCAGAATGTATCCCATTTCCTTAAGAAACACATTTTCCCTTGTGTTCAGGAAAAATGATTACTGTTACAAAGTATAAGGAAATGCAGAGGGAAGAGGACAGTGGAGTAAACAAAGAAATACAGAGGGCAGTGGGAAAGGTGGCGAGGGGAGCAAATGTGGAAATATAGGAAAGGATAGCCAAAGGGGTAGTTAATGGGAGGCAGTATAATGCAGTGGTTTAAGGCTCTGAGCTGCAAACCTGGAGATGTGGGTTTGAATCCCACAGCCCCCTACCTGCATACTGTGTGACCCTGAGCAAGTCACATAACTTCCTTGTGCTCCCAGGTCACACCTGGAAACACGCTTCAGCTCAGTGTGCCTCTCCTGGTTCAACATGTTCCCCTTCTCCCTAAAGGGGATATGATTTTCTTCAGCTATATAAATGAGAAGACGAAAACAAGGGGATAAATAGTGAGGATAAGGAGAGCAGCAGGAGGCAATTGCACAGAAAAGGCCCAATAAAAAGCTGCCATCCTGAACAGCTAACTCTGCTCCCTCTTCACAGTGGAGGGAGTGTGGTTGGAGCAGCAGGAACAAAAGTGGGCACAAGTCCCTTTTCAGAGGAAAGAGTCCTGAAGGAACTTGCAGCTCTGAAGATGGCCAAAGCTATTTGATGAGATGGGATGACCCAAGGGTACAAACGGAACTCTGGGAGATGCTACCTGCCCTACTGATGTCTTTATTCAACAGTTCACTGGAAACAGGCATGGTTCTGAAGGACTGGGGAAAAACAGACATGGTCACTCTGCATAACAGCAGCAGCAGGAGAGGAGGCTGGCAACTATAGGCTGGTCAGTCTCACTTCAGTGGTGGGGAAACTAATGGAAGCCCTGCTAAAGGAAAGGCTTGTACAGTATCTTATTGATTGACTGAATGATTGGTTTGTTTGTTTTTGATACCAGGTAAGATACACTAGGCAAAAATATGGCTATTTTCAGGCACAACCTGGGAGAATGTCAGACTAACAGCAGGAAAATATATACAGCAACCAGTATACATAAACTGAGAGCAGCAACATCATGGGAGAGGATGTCAGACTAACAGCAGGAAAAATATACAGCTATCAGTATACATAAATTGAGAGCAACAACATCAGGGGATTACAGTTTTTAGACATGATGAACAAGAAGTAGAAACAACAAATAAAAAACAGTAGTAGGTGCAGTCCAAAACTGCTCGGTCAAAAATGAAAGAGGGTATAGGACACAGGGAAAAACAGTGGTATCAATTTTGTGGATGCAGGTAAAATACAGAGTGCAGTAACATTTAGTATGAAAGATAATACAGATCAAAAAATTTGGCCAGGGCAGCAAGTCCTGAGGTTACTAGCAGGAGCAAGGGACAGAGAGACACAATGAGTCCTTCAGAGCCTTACAGAAGATCTGGTGTCTGGGAGACAGGTGTAATTCTGGGGACTGGCAATCCCAGTAGATAGGGGCATAGACTGAAAAAGCCATTTTTCCCAGGCCTGTGGAGCACCACTATTAAATGAGAGGCCAGGAATCCACAGATCTTAGTGAGTATCTAGTGGACAGATACTGCAGATACCTTGCTTGGGAAGGTGGGAAGCCTATTCGAAGGAGTTTGTCCACAAAATGGCCCAGAGCAAGAGATTGTTGGCCAGCAGAGAAGGCAGGTCCAGACCAGTGTAGAAGAAGCAGTGATGTGTGAGCTTGGGATAGGCCAGGGCAAAATGACACATGTTACTGTATGTGCATCCCTCCACCCCTTCTACCTTTGAAGCCCTAGTCATTAACATCTCCTTGTCCTTCAACATCCCAATCTTTTTAGCAGGTATCTACTGCCATCCCAGTATCAAGCCTTTGGCTGCCACTGAACTATAACCCACATCACTTCCCTCTCCCACACAGGAGAGTTATACATATTGGATGACTTTAACTTAAACTGGCTGTCTCCCTCTACTTCTAAAACACATAACAACATTACTGCCCAAAACCTTACCCAGCTCATCTCAGAACCCACCCGCCCAAATCTCAAATCTCACAACCTTTCCCTGTTTTATTGGGCCCCTCACCTCTCACCCCCCACAGAGTTATGAAATCAGGAAACCTCCTAGATGCCCTTAGCGACCACAACCCCATCTTTCTGGTCAGGAAGCTCCAAAGACCAAAACTCCCATACAAAATTCTACAACTCTGCTCTTTCAGCTCCTTAAATCTTAACCCCCTACTGCATGCTCTTACCTCTGCTGATTGGGCCCCCCTCATATCCGCTCCTACAGTTGACCATGCCCTTGCCTACTTTAAAGAAACCTTCCTTAATACCTGGGACTCCTTCGCCCCTTAAATGCACCAGCCTCTGGGGAAGCCCTCTACCCTGGATCCCCCCTGAACTTCTGACCTGCCTTAGAGAACGCGACAAAGCATGGAGGAAACAAGGCATCTTAGCTCCCCTCTGACTAGACAAAATATCACATGTTAAGAAACTAGTCCACAAAAGCAACCAGACTAGCTAAATCTGAATATTTCAGATCAGCCTTCCATACTAATATAAATTCCCCTTCCAAATTCTGGAAAGTGGTCCACGCCCTCTTCTCTCTCCCCCCGTGCTTAAAATAAATGACATTCTAATTTCTGACCCAGGCTTAGTGGCCAAGTAGTTTAACACATATTATACATTTTGCACCACTACCCTACTAAAGTCCCACCCTACAGGCCTTCCTCTACCAACATCCCCCTCTTCTCACTCCCACCCTCCCTCCTACTTTCCCTCTTTCACCTTCTCAGCTGTCTCCCCTGATGAAACATTAACTGCCCTCCTCTCCCTTAATCCTTCTGAAGGCTCCTCACCTGATGACCTAGACCCCAAGCTCCTCTATCTCTCCACCCCAGCTATTGCCTTTCCTCTCTCCATTATTCTAAACCTTTCTTTTTCCTCCTCCTCTGTCCCCAAGTCCTGGAAACATGCTGTAGTCCTCCCTTTCCCTAAGAGTGATGACCCCACTGTCCCTGGAAACTTTCACCCCATTTCCTTACTCCCCACTCTTGTCAAGCTCCAAGAACACTTGGTCCTCTGTCAACTTATCCCCTTCCTTTCTGACTCCTCATTTTTCACCCCTTTACAATCTGGTTTTCGGAAGAATCACTCCACCACCTCCTCCCTACTGAGGCTCATTGACTCCATCCTTTCTGGGATGGACAATGGCCTCATAACCTCAGCCATCTTTGTTGACCTTGCCAAGGCCTTCGACATGGTCTCCCATGCCCTCCTTCTTGACTCCTTCCCAGAAGCCAGTCTGTCTACACCCGCCTCTAACTGGTTTAGAGATGTCCTCTCTGGTAGAACACAATCTGTCAAGGTTCAAGACTCTTATCTCCCCTTCCCTCCCCATCACTACCAGAGTCCCATCGGGCTCTGTTCTCTGTCCCATACTCTTTTCCATCTTCCTTAACGGCATTCCATCAGTCTGCTCCCCTTCTCCTCTATCCACATGTACACTGATGATACTGTGTTGTTTATCTCCAGCAAATGCCTGTCTGATGTCCCAACCACTCTGCAGTCTGACTTTCATCTGGTTCATAGAAACATAGAATTTGATGGCAGATAAGGACCACTTGGTCCACCCAGTCTGCCTATTTCCCTACTTGATGGATAAGCTGCAGATTCTAGTTAATCAACAGCTTATTTCTTCCTGCCCCCCACTAGAATTGCCTTATGCCTGTCCCATGCATTCTTGAATTCTCCCACTGTTCCTGACTCCACAACCTCCTCAGGAAGGCTGTTCCATGCATCCACAACTCTCTCTGTGAAAAAAATACTTTCTAAAAATACGTTCAGCTCTGATTTGCTTTCCATCAGCTCTTTCTGAATGCCAAGAAGACTGTCTCCATGACCTTTGGCACTAGGCAGAGACTCTCCAGGTTACCCCATCTGCCCTCTTTCCACACCCTGGATGAGACAATCCAAGAGGACACTTCCACTTTCAGATTCCTTGGGGTATGCCTGGACCAGCACCTCAACTTCTCTGGTTACATTGACACCATCCTGAAAACACTGCGCCCCATGCTTAGTGCCCTTAATAGGAACCGGAGATGCATCCCTACTACAGCTAGGCGTGAACTTATCCAGAAGGTGATTCTCCCTATCTTTGACTACTGTGATGTAGTCTATGGTGCTGCTCCCAAATCTTCCCTTACCAGATTGGATACCCTCTTCAATTCCTTCTGTTGTTTTGCTTTGGACTATCCCTTCTGGACCAACCATTGTGATCTTTATCATGCTCTGGCCTTTCCCCCTCTTGCAAACAGATGTCTCTCACACTGCGCCAAAATCACCTCTAAATATTGGCAAGGAGAACTCCCACCCTACCTCTCCATGTCCCTTTCAACTCCTACTCCATCTTTACACTCCCTTAGATCCACTGACATTCGTATTTTGGTGGACCCCTCCACTCCATACTGGCAGGCCAAAATGGATTTTCATATCGCTTCTTTCTAGAGTCTGGAACTCTCTCCTCTTTCAAGTGCGCCACTCCTCCTCTTCATGCTCATTCAGTTCTGCCTTGCTCAACTACCTTTCCTGTAGCTGCTCCCACTTTAATCCACCTTAACTTTACCCTATTACTCTGAAGCCCTACTTCCTTCTCCTATCCCTGCCCTTTGCCCGACATCACATGCCCCCTACCATAGTCCCACCCCTACCACCCACTCTACCCTCTCCCTTGCCCATTCTCTCACCTCTACAACCACTCTGCCCAATCTTGCCCCCCGGCTAGGTTCTAAGCATCTTGCAGGGGGCCAGTACCTGGTCTAGTCTCCCTGCCCCCCCTCCAATTTTCTATCACTACCCCTCCTCCCTCCACTTCACCATCAGAGCCCAGTCCTGCTCCCTGGTCCAGTTCTCAGCATCTTTCTGGGGGACGTTACCTGCTACATATCTCCCTCCCTGCCCTCCACCCCACTTCTCTACTTTTACCCCTCCTCCCTCCACTCCTTTTTCATTGCCCATTCCTGCCCCCTGGCTGAGTTCTCAGCATCTTGCAGGGGGCCAGTACCTGGCATTTATCTCCCTTCCTGCACCCCCCTCTCTCCACTTTTCTACCCCTACTCCTCCTCCCTCCATTCCACCTACATTGCTCAGTCCTGCCCCCTGGCTCAGTTCTCAGCATTTTGCAGGGGGTCAGTACTGGTATATATCTCCCTCCCTATCACCCCATTTCTACCCCTCCTCCCTCCACTCCTCCTTCATTGTCCAGTCCAACCCCTTGGCTCAGTTCTCAGCATCTTGCAGACAGCCAGCACCTGGCATATATCTCCCTTCTAGTACCTCCTCCACTTTTCCACATCTACTCCTCCTCACTCCACTCCACTTTCCTTGCCCAGTCCTGCCCCCTGGCTCAGTTCTCAGCTTCTTGCAGGAGGTCAGTACCCGGCATATATCTCCATCCCTGCCCCCCCTCAACTTTTCTACTTCTCCATCTCTCTCTCTCTACCCACTAACTTCACTGCATTAAATTCTTCTACCCCACTGCACCTAAATACAAGGTACACTTAAAACTCATAGTCCTGTAATCTTTCTGACCTGCACTTTATGCTCCATTGCTAGACGCCCAGTCTGAGCAGTATTTTCTCTGCTCACTGACACTTCTATTGTTTACCAAATTGTATGTTGATTGTATGTTGAGCCAAATACATTTTCACATGTTCTTGTTTTATGCTCCTTAGTTTGTGTTCCATTCCATTGATTATCTGCATTACATGTATCTACTACTGTAATCCAAATTATGTATTTTCAATGTATGTACCCACTGCTCCCAGTTGGTGTACCATTCCATTGATTATCTGCAATGTACAGGTTTGTATCTACTTTATTCCAATTTTGTAGTTGCAATGGCTGTATCTACTACAGTTACCCACCCTCATGTACCCCTCCCCCCCCCCCCCCCAGGTCACACCGTGAGATGAGCAACTTGTTGCTCAATGTGCCCTCCTGGTGAAACATTTCAATAAATAAAAATATACAAGACAGTCTTTTTTTCCAACCAGGAATGCCAAAAGGCCATACATGAGATCTGGCAGGACAACACCTTGAGATATAGACTGTTGGGCAGTCAGAGCAGGCAGTGTTTCACCCTAAAGGCTGTGGCCAGTTTAGCACTAACAGATTTGCAGACTGAGTAGACATGGAGAAAGAACTCAAGCAAAGGAGGGGGGGTCAAGCAATACTCCTATGTATTTGAAATTGCTGACACCCTTGAGTGGGGATCCATCTTTACAGGTGAATGAGAGTTTTGTGGTGGTATCATGGAGTTTTGGTTTGGAACCAACAACATGGACTTTGTCTTTTTACTGTTTAGGATGAGCTTGTTTGTGGATAGCAAAGACTGAGTGATTGTGACAGTACCTGAATAGGATTTTTGGATAGCAGAAACAGTCTGGGCACCGTAGTGCAGGACAAGATCATCAGCAAATAGTAGTGAACTGCAGCCAGATGCAGCATCCCAAGAGACCATTAATGTGAATATAGAAAAGGAGTGGGCTTAGAATTGAGCCCTATGGGACCCCAACAGTAATATAAGCAAGGCTGGAAGTAGCAGAGTGGAGAACCTGTTGTTTCCTGCTGGTTAGGCAGTTGGGGAACCACGATTTTGCAGCTGTGGAGACACCAAGAGAGGTGAGTTTTGTTTTGAGAAGTGAGTGATTGACCAGGTCCAATGCCTCTTGAGGTCAATAAAAACAGTGTCAGTTAGGAGTCCAGAGTCCATAGATAAGATGATGTAATTTTTCATTTTGGCCAAGACTGTAGAGATGTTATGTTTTTTATTAAAACCATATTGGGCTGGAGACAGGAGATCATACTTGAATATATCCTCCTGGTGACCCTGAAGAAAGTTGGGGTAGACAGCCTGGCCCTAAGTTGATTCACAAACTATCTTGTGGACAGAGAGCAGCAGGTCAAAGCTGAAGGAGATCAATCGTCAAAAAAAATACTCCTTAGAGGTGTCCCCCAAGGATCCATACTTGGTCCACTTCTCTTTGCCATTTATATTAATCAAATTGACAGTGGACTAAAATCATCTAGTATCCATCTCTTCACTGATGATACAGTGCTATATATTGACAGATCAACTCTGGATCAAGCCATTTTGGACCTCCAGAATGATTTTGACATCCTTCAAAAAAAATCTAATCAATCTGAAACTCCTGCTCAATGCCACAAAAAAACTAAGGTAAAGATTTTCTCTCCACTGGCCCCTCATCTCAAAACAAAAAAACCCAGATAAGGTTCCTTACATAAGCACCCTTTTGGGAGAAGCCCCGGAGTTCATGGAACAATTCAAATACCTGGGGTCTGGATTGACTACAAATCATCCTTCATTGATCACATTGAAGAACTCACCAAGAAACTGTGTCAAAGGCTTGGTATTTTCTTCAGGATCAAGCACTCACTAACCCAGGAGGCTAGAAAACTCCTAGTCCAAGCTGCCTTCTTGCCTCTCCTAGACTATGCAGACTTCCTATATGGCCATAGTACTAGCACAGCTCTCTCCAAGCTTGATACCCTATACCACAGAGCCCTTAGGTTCATTTTGGATACCCCTTATGACACACACCACTGCATCCTCTATTTTTCCATAGGCTGGAGCTCCTTAGCTTCAGGAGGCAAAAGAATGCTATTCTATGGACATATAAGGCTATCACTTATAGATTACCTCAGTACCTCACAAGCTGTCTAACTCCCTGCATCCCTAGTGCCTAATCTCTCAGAAGTCTTACCATCTTATCTCTGGTTATCCCTAAAGTTAAAACACACTTTGGTAGAGCCTCAATAAGCTTCACTCTTCCTACGCTCTGGAATAAGATCCAGAAAACCTTAAGGCTCACTTCCCCTGTCACGTGGTTCCTTTTAAATCCTTGTTCCTGAGAACCTTCTCCAAGGTCTGTCATTGCTTCAAGTCAAGGTCTTAATATCACAATTTGTTAGTGCTTTAAATTCTGGACTTAAACCTCAACCATTGCCTGAGGCGTCACTTGAGTCCTCCCTTCTGTCATTGTCCAAATCAAGGTCCCAACATCACAATCTGTCTTTACTTCAAATATTGGACTTAAACTCCAACCATTGCTTGTGGCATCTGTGGTGTTTCTCCCTTAGAACAGTCCTCCCTCCCTAGGCCATCATGTCCAACCCTCTCCTATCTCATCTGACCTTCCATCCCCACTCCCCATACTCCCCTCCCCTTCCCTTCCCACCCCACTTGCCAGGCCATGCCTACAGTACTTATCAAAGGACTCTTACATCTCAATCTTCTTCGCACTTTGACACTAGAGGAACTGCCACTCCTGTTCACTATGACTCCTCCAATGATGTTTACTGTATAAACATTAGCTCATTACCTTACATCCATATATCTGTATCTATGCAACTGTATTTAAATGGCACTACCTCCTGTTGAACCTATTTCTATGTTCTGGTGGAAGTATCTTGTTACATGTGATGGTTATATGTTATTATGTTGCTATTATTACTCTGTAATTGTTATGTACGTTCACTCAACCTGTTATGCCTTAACCCTGTTGGCAATTGTTTTGCCTCAGGTCCATCTTGTAAATGAGCTTGTCTCAATAATGTTCCACCTGGCAAAATAAAGATTTTGATTGATTGATTGATTGATTGATTTAACTGTGATGCTACAATCTTTTCCAGGACTTTGGAGAGAACTGAGGGTACGGCAACGGGGCAATAATTATCCATGAGACTGGAATAACCTGCTTTGAACACAGGGGTGAATCTGATGATTTTCCAGACTTTAGGGATTACTTCAGTAGAGAGGAAGAGATTTGGTATTTTTGAGATGGGGGCTCTATATTCAAATGTGGAAATTTGATGCAAAGTGCCTCCACCAAAAGGAACTGATGCATGTGACACCTTGCACCAGATTTTGCAGCAATCCTGATTGTTGAATGCAGGCTGCATTGAAATTGGAATGCCTTGTGCTGAAGCCACCCTGCACCACCCCGTGCCAGAAGTGCCAGTGCACCAGGTTGCAAGTGGGCATGCACCCCAGTGTGGTTGCAGCATCCCCTTATTTTGGATTTTGGAAGCCTCATCATGGTTGCAGCTTGGTGCTGAGGTTAGATCAATCATGATCTGGTCTAAAAGCCCTTGCACCAGGTGTCTGGTGTCAGCTATGTTGGGGGGTGCATGTCACAGAGTAGCCAGAGTGGTAGCAGTGCCATTACTGGTCGTAATGGGCACAGCTGGGTATGGAAGAGAACACTGGTGGCACCAGGGCAGGTGTGCCTTGGACTGTGACACAGTGCTGCCAAATGACAATGGGTGATATGCTAGCACAGACCATGTCACAGACCCCTGATGCTGCCAGCTGACCTGCGGCATGCACACTTCCCAACATGCTGACTGCCAGACCTTGGGATGGCATCTGCTGAATGTGGTGCCTGTCCCACCTGCCGTAACTCATACAGCAACTGTGGTTGTGTATCGTGGCAGGTCACACTCCCCGGGGTGCTTTCTCCACCGAGAGCAGTACCTCATCCCATGCTGCCATGGTCTGTCACCCCCTGTTGGGATGGTTGCACAATGCAGATGGATGATAGGGCTGGTGGTATCACTGGGTCTGGGACACAGGCTGAGCAGGCATACAGCCTATGTCCACTCAGTGGCTCTGTTGCCCAGTCCAGGCACAACTGCCCTGGTGCTACCAATGTACCCTCTCAAACCCTGATGTGCCCCTTCAGACCCCTACTGGCACCCCAATGGTCCATCTGCCCTTTGCCATGCACTCCCCCCCAACATCGCCAGTCTGGGCTGGGGGTTGCACCAGGCTGGAGGGGCTCGATGAGACCCTTCATCAAACCCCACCACTGTGCCAAAGGTTTGACAAAACACTGCAACTGTTGTAACTCTTGGGACTTTGGCACAGGGCCCACCTAAGTTCTGAAATATTGCACAGGGTACCTGATGCTCCTGAAGTTTGCTGCAGCCATGAATTGGCACATGTGCTGATCCAGTAGCCAGCTGAAAATCTAGCACAGGGAGCACAATGGAGGGGGCTACAAGCTTCAGCAGCTTAGGTTCAAGGCCATCAGAACAAGAGTTGTTGTTGGGTATGATAGCAAGCAGTAGTTTCCTCACCTTTGACACCTTAGCAGATCAAAGGAACAAAGGGGAGAGCATGGTACAGAGAGGGTTGAGAGCATGTGACAGTTGCCAAGGTGCCGAGGCTGGCATCAGCAAATTGCATGAAAGCAGAGAGGTCCAAGAATTTGGAATTGAAAGCACTTGTGATTGCTCCAGGGTTTTTACAATTTATACAGTTGTTGAGTACATCAGCCATGGAATGTTTTGTTTTTGTGCCTAAGAGGCTTTTGCAACCCATTGAATCTTGAATTTAATAGGCTGCAAGACCAATGACAGACTGTATTTAAGGGAAAAAGTTATGCCAGATGGATTTGATTGATTTGTTTGACTGCTTGAACAGGGAAATAGATCAGGGAGGGCAGTGGACATAGACTATCTGGACTATAGGAAGGTCTTCAACACTGTGTCGTACAGGAGACTGATTAAGAAATTGAGCAACCTAAGGGTGGGATCCAAACTGGTGAATTTGGTTAGAAACTAGTTAGCAGATAAGAGTCAGAGGGTGGTGATTAATTGTACTCACTGTAATGATGGCACAGTGATCAGTGGAGTGCTGCAATGCTCAGTACTAGGACCGGTCCTCTTCAATATCTTAATAAGTGACATTGCAGAAGAACTGGAAGGGAATGTATGCCTTTTTGCAGATGATACCCAGCTCTGTAATAGGGTGGATACTCAATGGGGTAAAAAGAAAGTGCCGGGATATTGGGAAACTCAAGGCATGGTCAAGATCATGGCAGGTGGGGTTCAATGACAAATAGTGCAAAATCAGGCATCTGGGGGAAATGAATCAAGGAGTTGACTATAGGATGTGTGTGAGGTATTGATAGTCACTAAGCAGGAAAGGCACCTTGAAGGTATCATAGAAAAAAAAGACTGTGATGGCAGAAAAGGGCCACTGGGCCGACCCTGTCTGTCCATTTTTGTAACCTTCATTCTTTGCTGCAGACCCAGCTTGATCTATGGCACTATCTCTTCCACTTCCTTCCTTGCCCCTGTGATTCCCTTGTGCTTCTCCATCATTTTAGAACCCCACCATTGTTTTCTGTTTTCACCCCCACTTCCTCAACTGTAAGACTGTTCTCGGCATCCGCCACCCTTTCTTTGTAGAAGTATTTCCTAACATCCTCCTGAATTTTCCCCCTACAGCTTCCTAGATTGCCCCCTTGTTCTACAGCACCTTTTTCACTGAAACAAGCCCCCTCCTGTAGCTTATTAACCCATGTGAGATATTTAAACATCTCTATCATATCAAGCCTCTCCCTTCTCTCCTCCAGGGTGTACATATTTAGCTCCTTAAACCTCTCCTTGTAGGGCTTTTGATTCAGACCCTGCAACATTTTAGTAGCTCTCCCCTGGATCATCTCCACTCTGTAAATGTCCATCCTGAGATGTGATCTTCAGAACTGGACACAGTACTCAAGGTGTGGTTTTACCAGTAATCTCTATTGGGTAGCACCACTTCCCTAATCCTTCTGGTAATAGCCCTTCCTATGCACACCACCATCCCATTAGCCCTTCAGGCTGCCTTTACCATTGCCTGACCACCTTTAGGTCATCTTATATGATTACGCCTAGGTCTGTTTCCTGCTTGGTCTTAGTCAGTATCACTCCACCCATGTTGTACTCTGCTACCAGGTTTCTATGGCCCAAGTGCATTATTTTGCACTTATTTGCATTAAAACCAGCTGCCATACCCTTGACCACTACTCCAGTCTTTTCAGATACCTACCCATCTTTTACACACATCACCCCCCCCCACACACATACACACACACAGAGTGTCCACTCTGTTGCAGATCTTGGTGTCTTCTGCAAAGGGGCAGACCTTTCCTTCCAATTCTTCTGCTGCGTCACTTATAAACACATTGAAGAGGATGGGCCCCAACACAGATACATAGAAACACAGAAGTTTTCCACAGATAAGGACCTCTTGGTCCACCTAGTCTGCCCTGTATTTCCCACCTACTGTGTCACTGCAGACCCTACTCAACCTCTGGTCTTCTCCCTCCCTTACCTTACTTCTAAGGTGTCCTTGTGTCTATCCCATACATACTTGAATCCTGTTACTGTTTTAGCACTCACCACCTCTGCTGAGAAGCTGTTCCAGGTGTCCACCACCCTCTCTGTGAAGTAGTATTTCCTCACAACTCCTCTGAGCTTCCACCTCCCCAGCTTCCTAGCATGACCGCTTATCCTGGAGCATCTTTGTTCTATGTAATATGCTACCTTCCTGTACCTAATTAGTACCTGTGAGGTATTTGAATGTTTCTATGACATCCTCCCTTTCCCTCCTTTCCTCTAGAGAGTACATATTTAGTTCATTGAATCTTTCCTCATTGGTCTTTTGATGCAGGACCTCACCATTTTGGTAGCCCTCCTTTGTACTACCTCCATCCTATCCATGTGTTTCCAGAGTTGGGTCCTCCAGAACTGGACACAGTACTCGAGGTGTGGTCTCACCAGTGACCTATAAAGGGGTAATACTGCCTTCCTCTTTCTGCTGATGATGCCTCTCCCTATGTACCCGAGCATCCTGCTAGCCTTTCCCACTGCCTTATCACACTGCTTGGCTACTTTGAGGTTACCAGAAATGATTACCCCAGGTCCCTTTCCTGTTTTATGGTTGCTAAGAACTCCCCGCTCAATTGCCCCGGGTTTCTGTGCCCAAAGTGCATGATTTTGCACTTTTTTGCACTGAAATGCAGCTGCCATTCCCTTGACAATTCCTCCATCTTTTTCAGATTGTCTTTACACATACACACACACACACAGTGTGTCCACTCTGTTGTGGATTTTTGTGTCATCCATGAACAGGTATGCTTTCCCTTCCAGCTCTTCTACAATGTCACTAATAAAGACATTGAAGAGGACCAGGCCGAGTACTGACCCCTGTGGCACCCTACTGGTCATCTTGCCTTCTCCAGAGTGGATCACATTTATCACCACCTTCTGACTCCTGTTGCTTAGCCAACTCCTTATGTATTTCACCACTTTTGGAACCACTCCTAAGTTGCCCAGCTTGCTCACCAGTCTTCTATATGGAATGATGTTCAAGGCCTTACTGAAATCCAGGTAGGACACATCCACTGCTCCTCCCTGATCCATGTCCCTGGTCACCAAGTCAAAGAATTCAATCAAGTTTGTCTGGCAAAATGGCTCCCCTGTGAAACCATGTTGCCTTGGATCCTGTAATCTACTGGTTACAATCTATTCCACAATCCTTTCCTTCAGTATTGATTCCATTACTTTACACACCACTGAAGTCAGGCTGATAGGGCGGAGGCAGGTAATTACAGACCTATTTACAATTTTGTGTAATGTGACATCTGCCCTCCTTCAGTCCCCCAGAACCTCCCCTGTTTCTAGTGATAGGTTGAACAGAGCTGTCAGAGATGAAGCTGAGCTCTTTTCTTCTAGGTTTGCTTGTAAGGACAAAGCAAGCAACAACATTATCAGAGCAAAGAAAAAGATTATGGCTTCTTTTGGCTAGGCAGATTTACTGTGTGTTATTATTTTCTTTTGTGCTTACGGGGTTTGTTACTGTTTTTTGCTTACATTTTACTGCTGTAATCTTCTCTGATTCAAATTGTTTTTTGCACCATCTTCTATCTTCTATTACTGCTTTATTTTTCTCTGTAGCAAAGTGTTGCTTACAGGTTTTACAGTTGTATCTATCATTAGGCTAAGCTTTCAGGGCTACTGCATTTGTTGTTGGTTGATTGTTTCTGCTGTTGCCTCCTTTTTTCTTTCATCCATGGTTCTTTTTGGGCAGTGGAAGGGCACAGCCACGTACCCCCATCCCCAACCACCCCATGCTACACTCCTTTTATAGAGTAGCACAGTCATGACATTACCTGTAGCAAAGCAGGAAGGGGAGGGTCATAGGAACATCCACACAGTGACCTCGCTTACAGGGGCACAAGTAATTTAAATTGTTATAACAAGTAATACAAAAAACAAACAAAAAATCAAAATTTTGCTTTTATTTTCCTCCTTCTAATTACTCGGACCAGGTTATAAACTCGGCAGCTCAACTGGAATGGATAATATTAACTGCAGATACCGCAGGACACTTTTCAAAAGAGCAGTTATACAGGATTCAGGATGCTGTTCTACATGCTGGACCATTGGCGATCTCAGGGCTCAGCTCCAGGCAACATGGACAGAGATTGCGCACCTCAAATCACATATTCAGGTGGAAATACATTATAAGAACCACCTTCTTTTTCCTCAACATCCAACTGAAGTACCTCAACCGCAGAGGGTAGTTGATCTGGGAGGTTGGCAGATGGTTAGGAGGGGCAAATCAGGTGCCTCATCACTCAATGCTCACCAACGTATCACCTTCACAAACCATATAAAAACTACAAACAGGTATCTGCCTCTAGCTCCAAAATCAAACAAAGGGGCAGAGGACACTGCAGAGCAGGACACAGCAGCACAGGAGCTTGCGCTACAAACTCATACAAAACAGGGACCAAAACAAAAAAGTAAAAAGGAAATCTAAAACACTTCTGATCATAGGAGACTCCATGATTCGGGGAGTTGATACCTACCTACAGCCGGGGGTAATGGTCAGATGTCTCCCAGATACATCAGCATGGAGAGACACTGACCGCATTGCTAAAATCATGCAGGTAGCAGGAGAAAACATCAACATCCTGGTACACACAGGGACTAAAGATCTCACCAGCCTGTCAGTTGAGACCAAGGAACACCTGACCAGGCTGGGAGACAAACTGTCATCCATTTCATCTGGCATCTCCTTCTCTGAGATCCTGCTAGTCTGGGAGAAGGTGGCAGACAGACAGAAGGTAGGAGAAAGGGAGATAGGGGAGATGAACATGTGGCTCAAGGGCTGGTGCCAGGAAAAAGGACACACATTTGTAGGTAACTGGCAACAGTTTTGGGAGTGAAAGTTCTTTAAATTTGATGGACTGCATCTGACTTAGGAGGGAGTCAGTGCATTGGGGCAGAAGTTTGATGTCTTTGCAGAATATTTAAACTAGCAAATGGGGAAGGGGTGCAGCACCCGATACATTGAATGGGAAAAACACTCCTCCCCCTTCAGCTAATGATCAAACAGGAGTTCAGCATGTTTGTAGTTCATTTGCATCGCCAGGTATGGAAAAAGGTCCGGCTCCCCATACGACACGCAAAGGAAATGCCAGACCCTGCCCAACAACTAACGCACTGAAATCTGGCCAATGGAAAATCATGTACACAAATGCCCTCAGTCTGGAAAATAAGATCCCAGACCTACAGGCAACAATGACAGAGGCTAAACTGGACATAGTAGCCATTAGTGAGACATGGTTCACCAGTAACCATACTTGAAAGATTTCAGTACCTGGCTATGTACTGTTCAGAAGAGACAGAGGTGCAAAAAGGGAAGGGTGGGGAATGGCCCTTTATGTCAATGAAAATATCAAAGCTACAGAAATTCAGAATACACATAAGGAGCCAGAACAACTGTGAGTCACCCTGGAAACAGGAAATGGGACAGCCACATGAACTGGGATTCTCTACAGGCCTCCAGACCAGGAGGAGGACACAGACACATTATTGTTAGAAGACATACAAAACATGACAGCTAAAGGGGGAGGTTCTGATAATGGGAGACTTCAACATGCCAGATACAGATTGATCAATACCAGCGGGAACATCTGCAAGAACTAGACACATAGTGGATTCCAGGCAGGGGGAGGGCCTCAAACAACTAGTACAACCACCCACAAGAGACAGGGCTATTTCAGATCTAGTATTGACTAACAGGGAAAGGATCACAGATCTCCAGGTAGAAGGCCACCTGGGGATTAGTGACCATCACATGGTATGATTCAATTTGGCCACTAGAACTAAGTCATCCCATTACAAGGCAAAAATATGGGACTTCAGAAAAGCTGATTTTGATAAGATGGCCAACAGAGTTAAGCAAGCCCTGTCAATAAGAAATAAGGTGAGGGGGTACAGGCAAAGTGGGCAGGCATTAAGGATGCAATATTTGAAGCAACACCCCACTGTGTTAGAGAGAAAAGCAAGAGCAAAAGAAGGAGGAAACCACTTTGGTTCTCAAAACAGTAGAAGAAAAGGTCAGACCAAAAGGTTGGCCTTCAGGAAATATAAGGAAATGCAGTGGGATGAAGATAGGGAAGCATACCAAACTTCTCTAAGAGAATCAGGGAAGGCAGTAAGGCAGGCAAAGGCCCAAACAGAGGAAACACTAACACGAGCAGTAAAAGAAGGGGACACGACTTTCTATAGATACATTAGTGAAAGGAGAAAGTCCAGAGGGGGCATTGCTAAGATCAAAAGGAATAAGGAGGCATGTGAGGAGTAGGACCATGTAAAAGCATCTATCCTAAATAGAGACTTCTGCTCAGTATTTACTGAATAGAAGGTAGAGCAGGGCCCACAGCTTAGCACCATGGCACAGGGCAGAGGGAGGTGTACACTAGTCCCTTCACAAAAGAAAGGGTCCTACAAGAGCTCGATAAACTCAGGGTGGAAAAGGCAATGGGACCTGATGGCATACATTCCAGGGTACTAAAGGAGCTAAGGGTGGAACTAGCAGAGCCATTATCAGAACTGTTTAGTGAATCTCTGAGCACAGGAGAGGTCCCAGAAGACTGGAGAAGGGCACACGTGATCCCAGTCTACAAGAGTGGCAGCAAGGAGGAGGCAGGGAACTACAGACCAGTCAGTCTTACCTCAGTAGTGGGTAAGATTATGGAGGCACTCCTTAAGGAAAGGATAGTGCAACACCTGGAATTCATAGGAGCACAGGATCCAAGACAGCATGGGCTTACAAAAGGAAGGTCCTGTCAAAGTAATCTCATAGATTTCTTTGACTGGGTAACCAGAGTGGTGGACCAAGGGGGAGCAGTTGATGTCGCCTACCTTGACTTCAACAAAGCTTTCAATTCTGTTCCACATAGAAGATTGATTAATAAGCTGGGTAGGCTCAGGATGGGTCAGAGGTTGGTCAACTAGGTGGCAAACTGGTTGACAGGCAGAAAACAGAGAGTGGTGGTAAATGGTATACAGTCAGAAGAGATGCAAGTTAGAAGCGGGGTACCTCAGGGATCAGTCCTGAGGCCAGTCCTCTTCAATATCTTCATCAGTGACATTGCAGATGGACTGGAGGGTAAGGTTTGTCTGTTTGTAGATGTCACCAAGATCTGCAACAGAGTAAATGATCCAGATGGGTTGGGCAGAATGAGAAGAGATCTGGATAAACTAGCAAAATGGTCAGAAGAGTGGCAACTGGAGTTTAACGCAAAGAAGTGCAAGATCATGCACATAGGGAAGAGAAACCCTGAAGCCACCAATAGGCTGGGACAGGAGTTGCTGGCAGTCATAAGGGAAGAAAGAGACTTGGACGTCATCATCACAGATGATCTGAAATCATCCAAGCAGACCACTAAAGCAGTAGGCAAGGCTAGAGGGATGTTGGGGTGTATTAGTAGGGGTATCATAGGTCAGAAGAGGGAGGTAATAATTCCTCTTTACAAGACACTGGTTAGGCCCCATCTGGAGTACTGCGTGCAGTACTGGAGGCCACACCTTCACAAGGACATTAACCAAATTGAGGCAGTCCAGAGAAAAGCAACCAAAATGGTGCAGGAACTGCATCAGAAAACATATGAGGACAGGTTAACGGAGATCAATATGTATACCCTAGAGCAAAGGAGGGAGAGGGGGAAGCCAGGTGATGGGGCTGAGGGGGGTCTGTAAGAAAGGCGCCACTTGGGGGGAGAACCAGGAGATAAATAGAACATGAAAAAAAGATGTGAAAGCCATGATTCTATGTGATAATGGTGAAAGCCTAAAGGTTATCACCGTTATCGCACAGTCAGAGTGCCAAAAACATTTTAGGCACTCTGACACCCTCAGCACACAGAACAATGGAGCTGGGACATGTATTTTAATGCTTTCTGTTGGGGGGCTGTGAACCCCCCACCCACCCCAAGGGGGGCTTCACCTCCCCGCACCTCCTTACTAAAGGATTCTCAACTCCAGGGGTGTACATGTTGGGGGGGTGAAAGCATTAAAAAATAAAGGTTCAGGCTGGGCACAATAAAATTGCACCAGCACCGTGACCTGAACCCAGTGCCTCACCCACCCCAACCATAAGCCGACACTATGACAACTCTGCAATCCACCGCAGCACCACCCCCTACAGCTCCTCCACCCCCTCTCAGCCCACACTTGCCATGCTCGCTCCCCCGTGCATGTGTACACATAGCGACATCCTGTCACCCAGTTCGCTCACCCCCTCATCCAGTCGTCCTACCCTCCCATTGCCATGAGTAATTGCCCTGGGAAGGAGTCACTGTTACGGACAGTGCCCTTCCCCATGCACCCACCTCCTGGGATACTGAAAGCCACAATGGGTGTGTAACACTGTTCTGGCAAGGTCTCCCCGCTGTAGCTCCCGCACCCCAGTGTGCTGCACTCCATGTGATACCACACCTTTGTGAATCATGCAGCGTTCAAGCACATCCCTGCCATGCCCCCAGCACATGTGACCTGGTGATCCAGTGCACATCTGGCTGGAGCACCGATAGTACATACTACGGGACTCCCGCTTCGCAGCATTCACATGTAAGGATG